>CP035523.1:0-2400000 GCA_008274985.1 Aspergillus sojae | reverse complement strand
GCTTTTGTTTTCAGCTGAGTTGCCTGTGTCGGAAATACTCTGACATTTTTGGAGCATCATTTTTCTAGTGCTTTGGTACGATAGCGCGTCTCCTATCCAGTTAGGGTTAGAATCGATCAGTATCTCGATCAAGTCAACGATCATTATACAAGATGGTGCACTCTCATCTTGTGCCCAAGTGAAGATTGAAAATTACTAGTATTGTTATTTATTTAACTATATCATCCTTAGAGGTACCCTTCTTTTCTCATTCATTTTATTTTTAGTGTTTAGTCAGTCTCAGCCCCTGAACGATGCGCAGTCATACGGTCATCGGCTTGTTTACTGGCAATAAGCATATAGTATACTCAAATCTCGAATAACGATAAATAAATACATAAATAGAACATTCACCGGTCATTATTTTGGGATAGGGCTTAACTGATGTATGTGTCCTTAGTTGGGTTGTCAATCATGCAACTGAGGTAGAACTGAGATATACTTGATCATGGAATAGAGGTCGGGTTATTACTCTATGTCAAATAAACATCAGGTGAGGCTCAAGGTGACTATGTCGATCTAGTGTTTCCGGTGTGGCAGAATGGGTCCATCCATACTCTTGAGTGTCAAGCTTTTTTTAGGATAGTTTGACAACAATCAGGAGACACCAAGCCTGTTAATAGATCTAGATTATCATCCTACGTTCGATTGATAATAGGGGACTTGAGAATCATTTTTTATATGTCCCCAACTATCTCTACGCGGGTGTCTGCCCTAGAATGTGCTCTGGCTGACAGACAAGAATGAAGCACGTGTGTGTTTTGCTATATTTAATTATGATGTATGCACAGGTTGTAACAGTCAAAGACGTAAAATGTTGCTTATCAAGGATTGTCACACAGACCCTAATAAATAGTCGAGGAATGATCTTCTGGAAAGAACAAATGCATTTTTAATAAACTATAGGCAGTTTGGAAGCACCAATACTTGATTCTCTTCCGCCATGAGATCATACTGATGATAAGTAGTACATACATACTGAAAGCGGATCACCTGATTGGCTAAAGCGGCGGGGGGTCAGTGACGCAAGAGTGAAGCTGTTAAGCGCGGCAACCACGTAGGGAGGAGCTCATCTCACCCTGTCATGCAACCCATCATCCCTTCTTTGACCTCAGCTCCTTTCGGGGACGGTTGAGTTAATTGAGTCATTGATTCTCTCACGGAACGATTCGGGTAGTCTCCGGTGTACATACTGGGATTTGATAGTCCTTCGGTCAACAGAGAGGTACTCCGTGGTCAACGGCTGCCTATTTGCCATGTCGCAAGAGACCGAGCCCCTCCTTCCTCGCTATGAGGAGGAAACGACCCTCCAACGGCGGTTGCATCAAAAATTGCACTCGTTTCAGATGCTGCGTGCCCTTTCGGAGGGTTACTTGCCATCTACCGAGCAGGTCATCATTAATCTCCGTACCTTGTTGGCCTCCGATATCCTGAACCCTCGTACCCAGGATATCGGCTCCGTCGGTCGCCAGCTCATTCGAGACTGTCGTATCTGGATACAAGTCTTCATTGAACTATTGCGCGACAAAAATAGTGATGATAAGCTTCAAGAATTCTTGTGGCATTTGTCCCGATCTAGAGCATCGCTGGATCGTGGCCAGGTCGCACAGCATGCCTCTCATGTGAAGGCTAGACAAGATACTAAAGCCGGTAAAATCACACGTATACTTGATGTAAATGTAGTAAACTGATGTTGGAATAGCGTATGATAGTCTTCGCACAGTGGGAAGCCTTCTTTTGACCAATGCCGACTTTCGTCTCTTTGTCGATGACGTAACCACCGTTGGCCGTCAGATATTCTCTGACACGGCATATTTCCTGTCAGATACTTCGAAACAAGTTGGGGAACAGATCAAACCTTCACAAGAAGAAATCGACGCGGTACAGGGCGCAGGTGCAGATGACGGCCAGGCCCCCTCACGCGAGGAGCTACGCCAGGAGGTAGCTCAGGTCGCGGAGGCGGCCGGCAATGGAGCAGCTCGCACTGGACAGGAGGCAATCAAGAGCGCCAAAGAACATCTGGGGGGACAGGAAAAGGATGCCTTGATCTACCGGTTGAAGCAAGCCGTCCTGAAACTGCGAGAACGATCGGACTATTCGGACTCGGTAGCCACCCTTTCTACATTGGTGCAGAGTTACGCAAAGACCTACGCCACTGCAGCCTCGGATATAATAACAACGGCTGAGGAAGAGGTCGAGGTAAATGAAGATCTAAAGCAAGCGATGCAGCAGTTCTGGGCTTTGGTTCAGTCGCTGGGCGATGCCGAGCAATGGAAGACCCTGGAACAAAGATTCCAGCAAGTGTTGCAGCATGCTAATAAAGACCCAGAATTTGAAAGACTAATGGGAGAATTAGGGTCTTCAGTGCAGCAGATGCTGACCGACCCAAGTTTCTTTGACTCTGCTTCAGAAAAACTCAGTGAGCTCGAGGAAAAAGCCAAGAAAGTCGACACTGAATCCAATCTACGGCAGGATGTGGATGCTTTTCTGGAACAGGCAAAACGGACTTTGCGTACAGTCCCTGAAGATGCCGCAGTGACCAAATTGGTAGATGCAACCAACAAGCTATACAAAGACGCGTGGGACGGCTACTATGAAAGAAGAAGCGAGTTGCCCTCGGACATCCTTGAGGTCTTCTTTCCTGTTCTTCTTCGAACCATACAACACATTCCAATCCCACGTCTGGAGGTTATGGCGCCTGAGCTTGACCTTCTATTGGAGAACTTCATCCTGGAGCCAGGTCACACGGTTAACTATTCATCATTTCTCCCATATCGTCTGCATATCACCACACGGAATGACATCGACGTTATAAAGAGGCATTCAAAGAGAACCACGGCTGATCTCAAGACCACGTTTACTGCCACAGTCATGGGACTCAACGTTAGTGCTTCGGAATTTGGATATTGGCTCCGTACCCACTCAGGCCTGTTCCGTTTCCATGATGAGGGTATTGCCAGTTTTTATCTAGATAAGCGGGGCATTGATATCTCTTTGGATATAGAAGTGGGTCGGGAGCGTCTGGAGCAAATCTTTACGCTTCGCGGCGTGCGGGTGGTAATACACAAGCTCGATTACAAGGTGCACCGCAGCAAGTGGAAGTACCTTCTATGGTTGACCAAGCCATTCCTGAAGCATATGCTCCGTCGAGTCTTGGAGAAGAAGATCGCAGAACGAATCGTTGCGGCCGCTCACGCACTGAACCGAGAGCTTGTGTTTGCACGGGAGCGTTTGCGAGCTGCACGCATTGCCAATCCCCAAGATCTGGCGACCTTTGTGCGGGCGGTGTTGGCACGATTGCAACCAGTCTCAGACGTTGAGACTCGTATCGGCTTTGATGCACCTGGGAAAGGTGTCTTTAAGGGCATTTATGCCCCTGGAAGTCTTACAAAAGTTTGGCATGAGGAAGCACTGCGAGCTCAAGAGGCCATTGAAGAAGGAGATGAGAGCTATGGTCTGAGAAGAACATGGCGAAACGACATTTTTGACGTTCCGACACGTAGTTAATGATTGACGGATGCTTCGATTTTTACTTTCTACTCGGGATTTATTTTCATCCACTGACATATCTCACTTATTTTAGGACATTCCCTAGCGAGCTCTCTGCTTTACTAAGTCTATGTATACGCTGGACGGTCCTGTTTGCTACTTACTCTATGCGTTATATGTGTAATGGTTGCCGTTGACTACAGTCACTCATTTACTGCCATGCATGTCTCAACTGTTACATAATACGGGCCATAATGAAGTGCACAATGTTGTTATTTAGCAGACATCTCCAATGGAATAACTTTGTCGTATAGTACTGCCTAGCTGCTTCTTCCAATAAGAAAGGGACCATTGTATAACCACACGTGATCCGGCCCGGTGGAACCATTCGCCGTGTTGCGGCCACCTAATCGACAAGCTATGGTATATTTGGTTGACAGCGGATGGACATCTATTTAGTTCAGGGCAACACAAAGAGCCAATCCCACCACACGCTTCTTGAGGTCTTTGCTGATCTCAAGGCATAGTATAAGTATAAGTATACTTTATGGGCTGTTCGAATCTGCTGCTATAATTCAAAAAGCAAGGAATTAGCGAAATAGCCAATTTCCTTTCTCTCGCTGCTTATCTACTTCGAGATACCCGCAAGTCGACAAGACGCACCTCCATTGCAGCGATAACGCCGCCAACTGATTATCACCAGACGTACACGAGCTGCGCGAACGCAGCTCGTAGAAGATGTTATCCACAATGCGCCTCGCTTGCCTTTTCCTTGCCATTGCACTATGCCTAGTGCAGTTGGTGCTGGCGGCAGAAGACTACTACAAAACTCTTGGCTTAGACAAATCGGCTTCAGAAAGGGATATCAAAAGAGCATATCGAACATTGAGCAAGAAATACCATCCTGATAAGAACCCGTACGTCTATAACTTATAACAGAAGCACTAGTACTCTAACGGCAATCATGCAGAGGCGACGAGAACGCACGCGAGAAATTTGTCGAAATCGCCGAGGCATATGACGTTCTTTCTACATCCACCACGCGCAAGATCTACGATCAGTATGGACACGAGGGAGTGGAGCAGCATCGACAGGGAGGCAATGCGGGACGACAGGCGCACGATCCCTTCGACCTGTTTTCGCGGTTTTTCGGCGGCGGCGGACACTTCGGACATGCGCCAGGGCATCGAAGGGGACCGGACATGGAATTCAAGATTGGGTTGCCGCTGCGCGATTTCTATAATGGCAGGGAGGTCACTATTATGTTAGAGAAACAGCAGATTTGCGATGCGTGCGAGGGTACGGGGTCGGCAGATCGTGAGGTTATCACCTGTGATCGGTGCGCGGGACATGGAAGGGTCATCCAGAAGCATATGCTGGCACCCGGAATGTTTCAGCAAGTGCAGATGACATGCGATAAGTGTGGTGGGCAAGGGAAGATGATCAAGAAGCCCTGTCCTGTCTGTCATGGACATCGCGTCGTTCGCAGGGAGGTAGAAACAGCGTTTACGGTAGAGCCTGGAATGGGGAAGGGATCACGGATTGTATTCGAAAACGAGGCCGACGAGAGTCCCGACTATATTGCTGGCGATCTGGTGCTGATTTTAGATGAGCGGCAACCCGAGGCGAGCGATTACCAGTGGCAGACGGACGGCACCTTTTTCCGAAGGAAGGGTAAGGACCTATTCTGGAGGGAAGCGCTATCACTGCGGGAGGCATGGATGGGTGAGTGGACTCGCAATATCACTCATTTGGACGGACACACCGTCCAGCTTGGACGCAAACGCGGTGAGGTCGTGCAACCCTTGTCTGTCGAAACAGTTAAGGGTGAGGGCATGCCATTCTACTCGGACGGTCATCTCCACGAAAGCCACGATCAAGATGAGGAGCCGGGCAATCTGTACGTGGAGTATAGTGTAATCCTTCCTGACCAGATGGAGAGCGGAATGGAGAAGGAGTTCTTTGCGCTGTGGGAGAAGTGGCGCAAGAAGAACGGGGTTAATCTGGACAAGGAGAGCGGTCGGCCTGAACCATCAGTGAAGGATGAGTTATGATACATTAATTAAATACACTGCATCAAGCTGTCTGGATGATCTAAATGAGTCCGTGGCTTTGTATATTTACTATGTACTTCATTAGATTAGACATCGATCTACAATGATCAAAGCAGCGAAACTCTGCACCTGCTGAACCTTGGCGCTCTCTTGCGAATTGAGTTACATATACACGGCGATTATAGAAACTACAATCGTCGATGGATTTACAGCATATTTTATCTCCGGGCTCCTAAGGGATGAAACAGAGGCCGGATAATTGAATAGGGTACAGATCAAATGAGTCCTTGGCTCAGTTACACGTGAGTTGTGGATCAATTTGCCCATTCTTCATGTGTCTAATACACATACATAGTTAGATCTAGCTATTTATGCGCATTGATCACTTTTTCTCTTCATAGAAGGCTCTATAAAGCATCCACATTAGGAAAATCGATTTTCTTTTGGAATAGCTAATCGCTCATCTTTCACATTGTTGGTGGCTCAGAGCTAGTGTAGCCATTCAAACCGATGACACCCACTTCTCCTATAGAACAATCCGAAGAGGAAGATGTGATTGGGTACACCTCTTCAGACTCATCAGGACCGGACGAACATGACTTATTCACAGAAGTCATGGAACGTATACGACTGGATCGACTCGCCAAGTACGCCACCACAATCCGGCAAAGCCTCCAACACAGCAACCCACAAAGTACCAGGGTAATTGAAATCAAGCCACCAATATTCGGCTCCTACCATGTGCTTTACCCAGTGAGATTTCACGACGAAGCTCTCTGGCTACTCAAAGTCCCTGCAAACGGGACCCAGGAAAAGTTCAAAGCCTCTGATGCCAGAGCTATACGCTCAGAAGCACTGACGATGCGCTTACTGCGTCGTGAAACTACCATTCCAGTTCCAGACGTTCATGCCTTTAGCGACACATGCGACAATGAGCTCAATTGTCCGTTCATTCTTATTGACCATATTGAGGGAGTCTCGCTGTACAAAGTCTGGTTCGATAACACTTCACCGAAAGATATTGTACAGGCGCGACGCACTCGATTCTTACGAGACCTCGCGGCTACTATGGCTCAGCTGGACAGATTCTCCTTCAGTACAGGGGGGTCAATGGCTTTCGATGACCAGGGATACCCATCAGGTATCGGTCCCTTACGACTAGTAGATACCGCAACCATGCGAGAGCGGTTAAGAGCTCGCGATCCTGACCAATCGACAGTCTACTTGGAGACAGGACCGTTCTCTAAAACAAAAGAATACTACACAGCGCTACTAGATCATCGAAGACAGCCAGACACGAGTTTTGAAAAGGGTGTACTTGGACTTCTCCGATTATTCATCGACTGGATTCCAGAGCCAAGTGATAAACGGGGCGCATTCGTTCTGGCCCATCCTGATCTCGATGTTCAGAATGTCTTGGTTTCTCAAGACGGGGTATTACAAGCCATCATAGACTGGGACGGGGTGGGGGCTGTCCCACGAAGTGTAGGGAACGAACGATACCCGAGCTGGTTGACACGAGACTGGGATCCGGCGACGTATTGCTGGACTGAAGACATAGAGCGGCGTGCTGAGCCCCTGGGTCTTTGGGAGGATTCGCCCGATACGTTGAGGTTCTATCGATCTTTATATACTGGATTCATCCAGTCTCATCGGTTATATGGTGATCCGGCGTGCGCTAATCTAACTACAAAATCACTCATCCTCGGGAATTTATTAAATGCTGCGAATGATTCGTATGGTACGGTTGATATCGTGCATAAGGTCTTCAATACCGTCGTTAAGCTTGCCCGGGAGGGTGTGTCGACTCGGTCACATGCGCTTGATGATGGCAAAGCGTGTCAGGAGGAAGAAGTGAAGATTAATGATAGTGGATTTGAGGACTTTGACTTCTATGATGTTGCATGCGCACTGGATGAGAAAAGACTGAGCGAGCACCATAGAAGATTCATGAAGTTCGGTTTTGATATCCTTTTATCACGAAGTAATACAATATAATTGGCATCTACCAAAATATGGATACCGTTTCTTTTCAGGAGTTCTAGCCAACCTTGTAGTCTATAAGCGCATTCATGCTACAAGCCCTATCCCAGAATAGTCGTGACGCTATATGGCAAGAGAAATACCCCAAAGGCGAGGGATAAAGCCTTAAACCTTGCCACACCCTAAACTCACTAACCACTAGACCATGTTACCTACATTTTAGCACTATTGAAAAATAATATTTATCACAGATTCTAGGTTCTAGATAGATCGTACAAATACCTATTCAGGAACCGTACAATCCAATTCATCTAACATAGTCGTGGTATATACTTCATGCCTCAGGCAGAACCCTCCAAAAGCGGTACCTCAAAACCAGCAAAACCACACACCGCCCTCCAATTTTTTCCCCAATCAACCAATACAACCACCGCAACAAGAAACCCCATATACAAAGAGAAAAAAGAACAACCGTCAAAATGGTCCGTCAGCTAAAGTATCACGAGAAGAAGTAAGTTGAACTGCAGTTTCCGTGGTATCCAAATTCCGGCGCACGCATATCCCCATCAAGCCTTGAAGATACGCAGAGCCCTATCTATCATCAAGCGATCATCTTGACTGGGATATCATTTCTGGCTTCTTATACGGCAACTCGAATTGGAATATTCAATGATATAGAAACTAACAGAAGTGTCATACAGACTCCTCCGGAAGGTCGACTTCTACAACTACAAATCCGACGGCGGGCACCGCGAGCACGAAGTCCGTCAACGGTATTATCTTCAGAATGATCTCGATTACAAGAAGTATGTTCCTCGCTAGCTGGCCTCATACAAGTATCATAGGATAGGATCCTAACGCAATATCTCAAAGATACAATGCCCTCTGCGGATCCCTCCGTCAACTAGCGCATAAGCTCTCCCAGCTCGATCCCGATAGCGATCCAATCCGGAAGAAGGTCGAAAGCGAAGTCCTTGATAAACTGTGGCGTATGGGGATCCTGAAACAGAGTCGGGAACAGGGCGCTGGGTTGTCGAGGGTTGAGCGTGAGGTGACGGTTTCTGCGTTCTGTAGACGTAGATTGGCGGTTATTATGGCGCGGAGTGGGATGGTGGAGAATGTTAAGACGGTTCGTTTTTCTTCCCTCTTCTTTTCTGTCCTACTATTTTTGGCCTTTTGTGGCTCTGGTTGGGGTGTTTATGGGTTGTGCGGAGTGTGAGGCTAACTTGTTTTTAGGCTGTTACTTTCATTGAACAGGGACATGTGCGTGTTGGAAGTGAGGTTGTGACTGATCCTGCTTATCTGGTGACGAGGAACATGGAGGATTTCGTCACTTGGGTGGATAACAGTAAGATCAAGAGGAACATCATGCAGTATCGGGACAAGTTGGACGATTTCGATATGCTGTGATGAATGGGCGTGGATTGTTAGACAAAAGTGGGTGTGTGCTTCTGGTCGATACCCTTCACTATGATTTATATTATCTACATGATGTGCATGGCGTTACAAGGTGGCGATATTGGAAAAAAGTATCTCTCATTTCCTTAGATCAAGGCAATCTGATTAATTTTGATGCAAATAGATATGAATTCGGTCCAGTCTATGGCTTGTTGGGTATCACAATTTCAAATCTCCCGCCCATGCAAGGGAATAATCAAACGACAGTCTCAAGTCTCACGAGAAATCTGTGACACGTGTTCAACACACCTCACTCTGTGAGAGCGTCACAACTCGGAACTATGGAAAGCTCCAGGCTTTTCTTTTTCTAAAGAATGTTGCACAGCTGGTGGCTGTCAATGTCTAAATGGGAAAGGTAGAGAACCAGCGTGGCGTCATGACTCGGCTATTCGCTCTTCCGACGACTGCTCATTTTAGTCGTCACCAACTTTTGTTTCAGCTTTAGCGCCCGAATGGCATTCATTTTACGTTCCGGGGCAGGCTCGTCGGGGAGGTCCATTCGAAAGCGTCGGACACTACCCTCGTAGTTTCCTTTGCCGTCTTTTTCTTCAAAGAACGGCGTGCGATCATGTCCGAACTGGCACCACTTGGGGGCAACCCGGCGCCAGAAGCCCCTTACCCCGCTACTGGCACGATCGATCTTTTTGTATTCGCGCCTCCGCGTGGACGGGGACGTCCAGTCAATGACAGTGACCGAGGTCTGGATCGGAGGGATATAACTTTCGTCATGGATGGTGTTGGTGATGAGCATGGGGCCCTTATGATTGTCTGGACCCGTCAGGTCCTCACTGACCGTAGAAAAACGGGTCGGGAAGATTGGGGAAACCGGGGGTGAACCGGTCTCCGAAGATGTGCGGACGGTGTGTGGCGGACTATCGTGGATAGTGGGGGGAATTGACGCCCTTTCATACTGAGTCGGGATAGTTCGCTCACTGTCTTGAAATAGACGACAGGATTCCCGATGCAGGGCCAGAAGGTCTTCCCGCTTGGTTTCCAGATCTCGGCTAGGAACTGATGGCGTGAGAGGGGCTGTGATGGTAGCTGCGCGGCGATGAGAATGTAAAGAGCTTTGGCGAGCTGTCTGTGCAGAGTGGCGAGTGCTTCGAGATGATGAACGACGATGGTCTCCGGGACTTGTCGAAGAGGGCGACGGTGGGGAAGAAGTTCGCTTCCGCTTTGAAAGGCGAGGTTTGTCGCAAACAGGAGATAGTTCTGGGGTGACGTTTGGATTTGTGGTCGAGGATACTTCCATGCTCAGCCCCATATCGTCGGCGATATCATGAGAGACTGGGGAGGTGGATGTATCCACGGTGATTTCAGTGAGTTCCAAGGTGGCTTTCGTATCGGACAAGGTATTCAGGTTAGAAGAAATGTCAAGGGATGGAGGTAGCTGGGATCCAGCCAGGCAAGACGGAGGAAACCCGATGCCTGGACCCAGAGCAGTTGGCGTAATAGTTTGGACTATGTGGAGAGGGCGGCTATTGTTGCTATTATTATGGTGGTGGCCGTGCGGCAGGTTGTAAGGATAACCGCCCTGGCCATGCGATTGGCGATGGCATGTGATGGAGCTCATGGCGGGCGACAATCACCTGCCGAGTAACCAAGTGGTTCGGATCGTTCGAAAAGAAATAGGAATATCAAGTGAGGCGCAAAGAGATCGGGTGGATCAACCGACCATGAGACTCAGTCTCTGACCATCAATACACGACAATAGGAACAATGGTTCTGACGGATCAAGTCAGTATATACTTCATGCTGGTTCCACACAATGCCTTTTTAATCCCCAGAATACATCACGAACATGCTTACTACATACCGGTACAATGAAACATCCTGACAGTGAGTCCAGCCCATCAAACTTGAGAGAGAGAAGACATAGGGAATAAGAATGATGGAGAAGGAGGGGTTAAGAGGAAAAGGGAGGGAGTATAGTAGTTCGTAGGATGCCGGAACCCACTTATAATAATAAGAATAATACTAATACTCGGTAATCAATAATCAATCAAATAAATTATAGGGAGAAATAGTTGGAAGAAATCATAGGCGAAACCGGTTCTTCACCGACGGGGAACTTCTAGTGAAAAAATGAAAAACGAGAGATACACCGCAGACGATCAGTGGAGAGAATCGGGCACTTTTACCCTTTCTCTTCGGGAAGAACACGAAGGACCAGAGAGGTAAAAGGAAGAGACGACGGAGAAGAAGAAATTGACCCAAGTGACTAGTCTCATAGCCTAGTCCCCTAAGTCAGTTAAATCGGCGCTCCTTCCCTTTTGCCCACTCGATACGGAAGGACTCTCCAGACTAGTAAGTAGTCAAAAACAGAAATTAAGAAAGAATAACACTGCGGGGCTGCCATCAGGCATCCAGGCAGATTGAAATTCCCCTGCAGGTTCGAGTCTGGACCTGCAGGTTAACCTCCTTGAGGACTCAGCGCAAGACCTGTCATTGGACCCTCGTTCCTTGTACCCCCCCTTGCGACAGGCTACTCTTTATATTTTTATTTTGATTATTTCTCCTAACTGCAACCGATCCCCCTCGGAATGATAGGCATCCATCTGATGTAATTTATATGAACCACACGGGCTATCGTCATCAATTATTGCCAGCAAGGGGGTTCCTTACAATATATTGGAGGTAACTACGGAGTAGTAACACAAGAGAAAGAAACAGAAAAAGAAAAAGCAAAACCGGGATCGAGACCCAACCAAGAATTAGACTACGGGCTATAGACCGCCAAGGACCAGTCATTTCCTAGGGAAGGCGAGCCAGACATGGGTCATTCCGTTGATGATCTCCCCCACCATGTGCCCCCGCTGCAACCAATGTCCGCTTCCGCGCCCCGCTTGAAGGGTGCACTCCCCCATTCTAACCCCTCTCATTGGCCACTATTTTTCACCGCCAGTCTTTCGCCTGGGAAGGCGGTAAACTGCGAACAATCTGATCTGCTGGACATGGGCTCGTTTTCTTCGAAAGGGCATGTTCGACTTTCTCTCGCTCAGCAGGTTTAAACTCTGAATAGAGGGAGGATCAGGTGATGTCATCAGCACACCTCCCCCACTACTATTGATTTAGTCCAGACCGAGTGACATCTGACTAGTACAGGAGCATTCCCTGACTCCAATGCATCTATCTGTCTTAGGATTCTATGAAGCTTGTGTTCTCAACGGTATTTAGCGCTCAGGCTAGGTCTACTTTGTACTCGGTAACCGCCCGAAAAGTGGGAATAAACCATTTCAGCCACTCGGGAACATTCTGCAAAGGCCATCGATGCTTCCTCTTCTCTGCTAATCTGTAAACGATCATTGTACTCGATGCTCGTGTCCGTGTCGTTTCATGTGCTCGGTACCACCCAATACAAGAAAGGCCTCCCTTACTGACCAGAACGGCGATACATTGCATACCATGTGAAGGAAACTATGCACATAACAAAATACCACGAGGACTCGACGGCTGACTGGCTGAATGTCTCCTGGAATTTATGGCCTATCTGTTCATGAAACATTGCATATTCGCTTCCGATTCTCTAGCCCCTATTCTGTTCTGTTATACACGGACCACCGTATCCATCACGTCTCCTAAGTATCTCCGTCTATCTAGTAGAAAATCCCGTAGGATTTCCACTCTTCCTAAGTTCCTAGTTCTGCGGTCTTAATATCGTCTGATATGCATAGACCCCAGTCCATGGTGGTAAATCAAGGGCTTAGTGAAACATGCATACAGTATTCTTTCGCAGATCATGGCCTGCAGCGAGGACGTCCTCGGCTGGTCAGCAACATAAACACTATTGAGGAAATGAGGGCTTTTGGCGGTAGTTGAGGGCCATTGTGGGTATGTTGAAAACAGCGACTTGTGTCCGTAGAGAGAAGGAGTAATGGTTGAGAAACCAAATCGCTAGCTAGGATTGTGAGCAATGAGATGGTCCACTTGCAAAGGAAAATTCTTCACTCTCCAGTTCCCATCTCCTCCCAGAGGCCACAAGTTATCCATAACTTTCTTTACGCGGCTAGACCAATACTCCGATCCCTTGATCTCGCCCCTCGGCAGTCCCAGGAGGTCCCACACCTCTGTTCCAATCTCCATAACACCCGGAGGCTGACCTGTACAGGTATTGCGTGTGACGAGAAACGATCGGCTCACTTCCCAGACGGCGTTACTTTTCTCCTCACTATATACAGCTGCACCAAAGGGTACAAGACGTAAACGCCTCAATGACTGGGTAGCTTGTTTCGATACGATAAGATCCCAGATCCCTCTAGCAAGACCTTCATCAGTTGCAGCATTGATTAACGTGTCTCTAAAAGAAGCAGCCCAGTCATTTTGACTGTTCAGGCAGTATATTCTTTGCCTAACGATTTCAGCAAAGTCACACAATGAGAACTCCTCCCACGTATATTAAGATGCTTAAGACTCGGAGTCATGCATACGATCGGCAGAATTCCGTCGGAATTAACCCAAGGTCTCCCTGCTTCATCCATGAAATAATCCATGGCAACAGTTGCAGCCCCGACAAACAAAGAATATCAAGGTTCTCGTAAGCACGAGGACGTTGGATTCGTGGTAGAATAGGCGTATCAAGATTTACGCCTTGAAAAGTCCAGATGTTTAGACGGCATTCTGGATGATATTGGCGTAAGACTTGGTGGAGTGACGGCGGGTACATGTTCTTAACTACAAAATTTAGCTCACTGAGGTGTTCTAGATAAGCAATCAGTGAGACAAGCGGCTGCCAATTCTCCTCTTGATAATGCCGGAAATCTGGAATATAAGGCCAGAGCTCTGGGTCTAGGCACTCTTTCAAGCAGTATTTTAGAAAAGTGTTCTCTGAAGCCGGGAGACCATAGTGAACAAGCTCCATACTCCGATATATCATATTTGATTGATACCATGGCTTCTCGCTGTAGTTCCAAAGACAAACAATATCTAACCTTCGAGCATGCTTCAGAAAGAGTCGCCCACGACGACCCTCCTTCAGCTCAAAGACAGCTTTTTGAAGAGTAATACTATCTCCAAACTTAACTCTGAGAGTTTCATAGAGTATAGGAGCCGTCACATCATATCAGTCTCGGCTTGTCAGGCTAACGGGGGCTAGAATACCGAAAGGATTGGCTTTAACCTAGATCTCATTAGTAATTTACAGAATCACAAAGGGGATCAAGGGTTCACATACAAAGCGGCAGATGCGCCATTTGACCTCGATGGGAAGAATCTCCATGGCGGTCGTATATCGTAGAGATGGAGTAAGCTAAAAAGTGCAGAGGTGGCAGACCGCGTATGAGACAGTGTGTTCCCTGGTATATGTTCGCAATGGGAAAGCAACCTCACCGTATAAAACCATCGAAGCAGCTCTCTAGGTATAGACTTGAAACAAAGGCTATACTAGTCAAACCACCAATCTTCGAAAGACAGGTCTTCATTCACTGATCTTGACATACCTTCCGCGCAATTAAACACGCCTCTGGGTAGGTGAATTACTATCTTTCTCGGTTGTAAAAGCAGGGGTTGCGCAGCATGACCTTCCTACAGTGAGTGAATTGTATTTCGATGGCCTAACCAAGCATAGGCAGGGATGTGCCTGCCTTGTGATCAAGACAAAGAGTGTAGTGAATGCAATTGCCTTCCCAATCTGGCACCAATGACGCTATCGCATGTCTCGCCAGGGAAGTAGCGGCCAGGAAGCTTTGGGTATAAATACCTCCTTCTCCCCCAAGTCCCGTCTTTCTCCTCCTTTTTGTTCTTCTTCGTTACACTCCTCCTTCGACCTACTCATCTAGACCAGGCTGCCCAACGCACCATTTCTCCATCTTATTTTCTTCTTTCTATTTGCTTTTCTTCTCTTCGATCTTCTATCTCCATACCTTGTTCTCTCCGTTACCTGTCCCCATATATTCTTATGTTCTTGTCTTTTCTTGTCTTTACATTTGCTCCTTTGCCTGCATATACAGCCTTCCTTCTATCAAACAATCTCTCTGGAGTACTGGGTAGTGGCAGGGTGGGGAAAGAGCAGAGCAAACTGCAGCAAAGAAAAAACAACCCCGAAAACAAACCCAGAAAAAAAATCTCTCTTAAAAAAACACATTTTTCCAAAAGCTCATACTGACAAAAAACAAACTAACAGGGCATTCCAAACCGGATATGCCTTCACATACGGGCCCTTGGTTGGGTGGTTGGGATGGGCCTGGGTTATCAGGCAGTTGTTTCCTGCCTGATAACGAGTCTTTTATATCTTCAGATCCGAGTGGGCGATACCTTTGATCTTGCTTGGCTGATATACTGACTTGGTGATGAAAATGGCATGAAAGCAGATTTTTGATGTAGGATGCACCCCTCTCAGAAACAAAGACTGACACGATATGTGGACAGCGGAGGACGGTGGCATCTTGCCTTTATTAACAGGTAAGCAAGCATCTTCGATACTTTGTCTTAAGACTCAATCTAGTTAACGTAATTGACAAAGACAAGCAGAGTGACATCGCCTTTTCTCTTACCTCTCACGCTTGCATGAAGGATAGCCACTGTCATCTACATGTCTCTTTCAATGTCTTGAATTTCCTACATATGAAGACTCGAAGGTTCCAGGTCCACCATGGAGGTTGAAGGGAGTACACTAGGATCTGCTCGTGGAGGATGGGAGTGTTTCGAGTGAAGGGGACGACGGGCCGAGAGGACAATGGAGAGGGCAATCCTGGCGACTGCTGTATTTGAAGCCTGCACGATCATATGGAAATGGAAGGGAACGGATATGCCCAGTGCATATATTAAAAACTCTTGATTGGATGCGTATTACGGGTTAACCTATTCTTTGCTATGTCCAAGCTCTATTCAAGTGGTAGTGTTGGCCGGTGACATTCCTGAGCCCACCAAGGATGTACACAGCTCTGCGGAGAAAATGAAATACTTTAGTTCAAGAATGTAAGAGGTACTATAATATGCTGGATTATCTGTGTCATCCGCGCCCTAAGCTTACCCTAGGCAGGAAACCATGACGCTTGTCTCACCGTTAGCTACGCCTTAAGAGTTTCCCTTTCATGTTTGACCAGCCCCTCCCTCTCACTCTTTAGATAATTTTGCCATATATAAAGACTATGTATACAGTGAAAATGGATATAAACAATCCTTTAAGCACCCGACAAAATGACCGGTTTTGGAACTCTAGCTGTGCGATCTGGCTTGCCTCGTGATGCCACTACAGGAGCCCTAGTCGAGCTAGTAAATCCCCATTTGGCCCTCAATGAGGCTGTTGGTACATGATACTGACTGTAGTAGATCTCCCTCTCTACCACATTTTCCCAAGACCAAGTCGCGTCACCCGGAGGCGCATATATCTATTCGCGCTCAGCCAACCCCAACCGCGAAAGCCTCGTTTAATTGCAGTGACATTCGTCAATGACATCCAAACTGAAATGGCGAATATCCTTGATAATTGCGAAAACACTGGCAAGATGGTGTGGATCGAGACGCCAAGTAACCCTACTCTATGGCTGGCGGATATCCAAGCTGTTGCCGATATCGCGCATGAAAGTGGCTCGTTGCTTGTGGTGGATAATACGTTCTTGTCTCCGTATATCCAGAATCCCTTGAGATATGGTGCTGATGTTGTTTTGCATTCTGTGACTAAGTATATTAATGGTTATAGTGTAAGTATATATATACATACATGCATACATGCATACATGCAAGCTGGAAGTTGTATCTTCCACTTCCGGGAGAAGTATTATTCTAATATCAATTAAATATCTAGGATGTACTCATGGGCGCAATAGCCCTCCAAGACCCAACCATCTACAAGAATCTGGCATTCATATAAAACGCAGCCGGAAGCGTGCCCAGCGCCTTACGACTGCTGGCTCGTCCACCGCGGTGTGAAAACCCTCCATCTCCCCTCTCTCGCTACATCCCAGAACGCCTCTACCATCGCCCAGATGCTGGCCGCTTCACCTCATGTCCTCGCCGTAAACTATCCCGGCCTGTCTACGCATCCACAGTGTGAGATTGCTGTTAAAGAGCATCCTGGTAGGCTTGGTGGAGGGATGATTTCCTTTCTTATTCGGGGTGGTCGTGAAGCGGCTCGGAGTTTCTGTGAATCGTCGCGACTGTTTACGTTGGCGGAGAGTTTGGGTGGCGTGGAGAGACTTTGTGAGGTACCTGCTGCGATGATGCATTGTGGGATGGCGAGGAGGTTCGTGAGGAGAGTGGTATATACGAGAATTTGATTCGGTTTAGTGTTGGTGTTGAGAATGTGGAGGATTTAAAGGTGGATTTGGTATGGGCGCTTGAGGAGGCTGTGGCTGTTGAGTTGGGCAGGTCTTGATGAGTTATTTCTGGACCTTGGTCTTTGTAGTAGGGTTTGTTGGTTGTTTCGGGGTTTGGAGAGATCTGTGCTTTTGGGGGAGTGGGTATCTTGATAATCCACGGGTGGGATTTTGTTGGATATACGTACGTGATACTAAGTGGACCTCCTAGAACGTTCTAGATGAAACAGGTTAGGTACTGGGGTATTCGGGAGTACTCAAACTCAGGCTATATGAGATAGTAGCAATGAAGCAATATCGATATTGCATGAAATATATACACTAATCGCTGATAAATGTCATAATAGTCTGCGTTACAAAGTCATATACACGAACAAAAGAATCTACAACGAATAAAGAAACTCATGGTTCTCCCGATCAGTTAGATCCAACCACCTATACACCCATTAGTAACCTATACTTCATGCTGAAGACAAGATAGGGACGACACTCACTCTTGATTCTCCAGTCGCACGTAGCCGGGGCTCTCCGTGATCTGAACCTTCTTAGCATTCTGTTTGCTATACCACCACCAGATGAAGGCCAAAAGAAACAAACAGACGCCCCAGCAGACAATGATTGTGATCTCGGCGGGCACATAGCGAGGGGCATCTTTGGGGCGGAAGACTTGAGGACCTATACAGATGCTGCTGTTAATTTCCGATCGGATCTAGGCCAAAACGACACGGACATACCGATGATATTTCCTGCACAGTAGCCGATCAAAAATAGTGCAGCGACTGTGGTCTTTTTGGTATAACCGGCGACGTTGGAGGAGACCATCGAGAGCAAGGCCACAAATGGAGTCGGGCTTGCTTGGGTCATGTAGTAACCGATCAGACGTCCAACGTTGTTTGATAGGGGGAGAGCAACAATGAGGACCATGCCCACTATGGCAGTGATTAGGCCGCCGGTGCTGCAAAGGAGTCGCTGGCCTGTGTATTGACCGGCATAACCGTTGAGAACTAGAGCGACAACCTCAACCGCACCGCCAGGAGTACCATACAGGAGACTTTGCTGGGGAGTGTAGCCAAAGCTAGTGATCTGGTGGTAATTTAATTAGTCATTGGGTCTTAGTCAGTACGAAAGGGGACACTCACCAGCTGGCTGAAGAAGTTTGTGATACCGCCATTTGGAATATTGGCGATAAGTGCAAAGAAGAAGAATGCCCAAGTCATGGGGTCTAGGAGTGCTTCCTTGACCTGGTAGAGCTTGAAGTGCTTGTTTCCGATACCCTGCTGGTTTTCTCTGACGCGAGCGACGGCGAGAACACGATCTTCTTGCTTTAGCCAGCGGGCATTCAGTTGGCTATCTGGGACTATCCAGAGGAATATAACTCCAAGCGTAACAGTTAATAGACCCGTGCAAAGGAAGACAATCTTCCATGGAGCGATGGCTGAGCCGTGTCTTTCTGTGCCAACTGCGATGCCATACGCCACAAAGCCTCCCAGAATCTGTCCCCAGCCGTTGAAGCTGAACCAGATGTTGACGCGGCTGCTTTGTTCACTCTTGGTGTACCACTATGCGAGAGAGTCAGAAACTGCTGTTATATGGAGGAGCTTGAAACGCACCTGTGAGGTCAACAAAGCAAAGCCTGGTGTAACAGAGGCTTCGAAGACACCAAGGAAGAAACTAACGAGAAATTGTCAGCCTTTGTTTGTGATTGTGGCAGAGTGCGGTCCCACCGAATAGCGATGGCTCCGGAATAATTGCTGACAGCGGCGAAGCAACAAAGAATGGCTCCCCAAATGATAATGCAAGCCGCAGAGTATTTACCCAAGGGGAGGCGCTGGAGCAATCGGTTGGTAGGATATTCCCATGCCAGATATCCTATATTGCAAGCCGTGTCAGTCTAACCGGCAGTGTAAGTATATGCTGGGGCCATTGTTTGACGAACCGAAATAAAATAAACTGCCTAGCCATTGATATTCGTCGCCCTGCAGGTTCAAATCCGATTTAAGTCCCATGATACTGGCGTAGGATAGGGTTGTTTCTGTGCAGGGTTAAGGTTAGGAGTGCCGAGGTTAGAGGCGAAGAACAACATACTGTCCAAGTAGTTCATTCCATATACAAAACACATAATCGGCATCATATGCCAGTCAATGATTCTTAAAAGTCGCTTGTTTGTTGCGGCATCGAGCTCGATCGCTTCGCCATGGAGTTCCTGAAAGGCTTTCAATGCCTCGTCCGCATCCTGGGCATGTTCTTTAAGCACTGGATCGACGTGCCCCTTGACGTCTTTCTCCACATCGACGGTGGCAGGTGGGGAAGTCTTTTCATCCGCCATTGTTTTCTAATATTTTGGTGTGGGAAGGAATAAGAGAGAGGAGGAGAGAACCAAGGAGGTCGCCAGGGATGGAGATAATGCCTTACATATGTGCGCACACCTCCTCATCCGCGGGGGTTGTGGCACTAGAGAATGCAACGATTGTTATCTGAGCTGGCCGATTAGACTTCATCGGCACAACCGCCATCCACAGATAAGCCGCCGATTATCTGGGGTACGCCAAACTACTAGTCGTAGTGCGTCCACTATGACGGCAAGCTTATCGTCCATGGCCAATCCCACGCAAGCAACGGCGGCTTTGGTTCCGCGTGAGTTCCGTACGTTGGAGCATAAACAATGAGGGGGAAAAGAGGAGAAGAAGAGGATAGGCGATGGGATGTTGGATCCATTGGATAAGACAGCCGAGTATCTCTAACACGAGGAGAAACACTAGTTGAATCAATGAGAAGATAACCAAGTCACTGTGTCCCCTCACTTATCTGGCGGACATTTCCGCTGCCAAGGGAGCTTACTCTTCTCCAGTCTCACTGGTTTGTCGATCTGCATCTGCCAAGAGGAGGAGAGAAGTAACAAGAGATAGGAGAAACCAAATACCACCTCGTACTTTCTCCATGGCTGAGGCGAACCACTTCGGCATTCAAACATAAAGCCGACGAGCATCGGGATATATCTCGGACATTATTATATCGAGACCCTTAAGATTGTCTTCTCTCTCCCCCGTAATCTAATTTGAATGTCTTCCTTCAAGTCAACTAACGTTCTAAGCTTATCAGCTGCATATCTCTATATCTCCTTATCATCCTGACATCCACTTACTAAAGTGACTGCAGTGGGTCTTGCTACTTTTCCCCGTTCCGGAGCTTATCGATTACAGACCAGCACTAGTTAGTTCTCGATGATTTATTAGTATGCGTCAAAACCGCAAACAAACCGAGAGGCTATATGCTTATACTGTTTACACTTGATGTATATACCTCTACTATAGGAATCGAAATCGTTTTATCTCTCAGCAAGGACAAAGTGAAAGATGTTTGGGGATTTTCCAGAAATATCAGACCCCCAATCGGTTCCCGCGGAGCCCGGAATAAACTCATCCAATAGTGAAAAAGCTTCGCTGCCTGGCATCAATTCTAATGTCTACCTACGTTGCTGTAATCTAATATGGTAATCGACTGTGACCTGTCTCAAAGTATAGATCGAAAACTCAAAGCCTCGTAAGGTGATGTCTGCCAGGACGGTTACAAAGTCCACGATTGAACATCCTCGTCCTCCCGCCTCTATCGACAACCAATATGGCCGCCGAGCCACTCAGTATATTACTGGTATATTTTCTAATCCCCTTGGACAAACACCATATATTAACTTGAGGGAACTAGGCAAGCACAGCCGCATCCCTCTCACTAGATCTATTCATCCACCCCTTGGATACGATCAAAACCCGCATCCAGTCTCGCGAATATTCGCAGTTCCTGAGAACCAACACAGGAACCAGCATATGGAGACACCCAGGGATATTCCGCGGCCTTTACCAAGGTATCGCGAGCGTAACCGCTGCCTCATTTCCCACAGGTTGGTGCTAGTCGACATCACCCTTACCCAAACTATATCCAATGAGCAAAGAATAACGAGTCAAAGCGGGCGCATTTTTCATCACATACGAGTATGCACAGTCAGGACTCCAAGTCATACATCAAAAACTTGGAACGCATGAGTCTAGCTCAGCTCGGCTCTTTTCCGATTTTTGCGCAGCCTCCGTTGCGGATCTTGCTGCTTGTGGAGTCTATGCCCCGGCTGATGCATTGAAACACAACGCGCAGATGATCCAATCATACCAACCAGACGCATCAGCACGTGTAGCTGGGGGAAGGGTAGGTGGTGTAGCCCAGAAAGCGACACGGCTGGCTTTCAAGAAGTTTATCAACCCTAGACAGCTTTGGAGCGGATACCCGGCTCTTGTGGCACATAGCTTGCCAGTGTCGGCGATTCAGATGCCTCTGTACGAGACTTTTCGGTATCGAATTTTTGAATATAGGTTCGGAGATCGAGAGAAGGTGCTAGAAAGATCAAGAGATTATGGAAAGAAACAGGCCCATTCGACAATCGGAGAGGCTGCAGCGACAGCCGTGATAAGTGCTGCAGCCTCGGGCGGTATAGCCAGTGTCTTGACAGCACCCATGGATATAGTCCGGACACGAATCATGCTCGATGCTGCAGACACAACCGCACCTCAGAAGAAAAGGATGATCAATACCGTACGGGAGATTATACGAACAGATGGCCCGAGAGGACTATTCCGAGGGTGTGCTATCAACACGTTTATGGCCGCTGTCGGATCAGGGTTATACTTTGGTCTCTACGAAAGCACCAAATGGTGGCTAGGCTCGGACTCGATGGATAAAAGTGCCATGTTAGAGTAAGGGGTGATGGGAAATCTTGTATATAATTGTGATTGTTTGTACGATAGTGACCGACTGTACATTAGTGATACCCCACTCTTAGAAAATAGACCAATCTCCAGCTGCACCTTCAGACAATCCGGTAAAAATTCTCGTCTATGTTGGAGATTGGTGTGATTTTGAAACATGACCCTTAACTCTGATCTTGAATATGTCCATATCTCGAGGCAGGCATATTATTCATATAGAGAGGGTATCTCTTAGCATCGTTCTCTCGTAGAATTCGACTGCTGAATTTATGAATCGCATCATACTTGCGATATACTGCCATAAAAAGAGCACGTATTCACCACTACTTATTGCGCACCAACACGCTTCTGGTATGCATCCCATCCCTCTTTCTGGTACCGCTTCGCTGCCTCCACGGGATCAGGAGCAGCATAAATTCCACGACCAGCAATGATAAAGTCGGCACCGCGTCCAACAGCAGACTCAGGAGTCTGGTATTGCTGTCCCAGTTTGTCTCCCTTCGAGGAGAGGTTGACACCTGTCGTGAAGACGACGAAATCCTCCTCCTCCGAAGGCGAGCTAACTTCAGACTGAACCTCGCCCAGGTGACGCGTCGAGACGAATCCCATCACAAACTTCTTATACTTCCGGGCATAGTCAACAGAAGAAGTAGTATATTGACCGGTAGCCAAAGATCCCTTGGATGTCATCTCCGCAAGGATCAAAAGGCCCCTCTCAGAGCCATAGGGGAAGTCCTCGGCCGAAGCAGTCTGGGCCAGAGCCTCGACGATACCCTCACCGGGCAGAATACTGCAGTTGATGATGTGGGCCCACTCAGAGATGCGCAGAGTGCCGCCATGGTACTGCTTTTGGACTGTGTTTCCGATATCGATGAACTTGCGATCTTCGAAGATGAGGAAATTGTGCTTCTCTGCAAGGGCCTTCAGACCGATGATGGTCTCTTCGCTGAAATCGGAGAGGATATCGATGTGAGTTTTGATCACGGCAATGTACGGACCGAGTCCTGTTATATATTCCACCATTAACCATTACTAGATCATATGTAAGTGGCATCCCCGGTGCGCATACGGTCAGCCAAATCCAGCAGCTCTTTGGTGGTTGTCACGTCGGCGGAAACGGTGACATTGGTTTTCTTGGCCTCGGCAACCTCGAAGAGCTTCTTCACGAGCGCATTGGGGTGCTTGCTAGCGCGTGCGCTGTAGGTCAATTGCGACTTGGAAGACATGTTGGCAATGGAGGGGTAGCGCGGGGTTCTGCAACTATTGTATAAATGAGTACTTAGTGGTTGAAACTGACTTATTTAGTAGGTTAGTACTTCGAGTTTTCAGTAATTAGACAAAGTAATCAGGATGTCCAATTACTAACCCTTAATATGTAGAATGAACGGTAGATACAAACTGCACGACAATTGCCGCGAAAAATTAAATTGAATCTATGGAGGGGACCGTCATGCACTAGCCACACGTTTCTCCGCCTGTGGGGTGAGCCACATGCCTCATTTGGACCAAACACATCGACGCAGTCACATGTAGATAAGATTAGGGCTTATCCTTAGGGTACCATCCGCGCGGGGTTATGCCTGGCTTTTTGCCTGCTTTTGATATCCTTTCAGGGACATAGCAATAAGCCCAACCCTATCGGCCATAATAATGTCAATTCCAGCAGCGGCTTGGGCCTAGAAATATTTCATCAGCTACTGAACAACTTCTACATCACAATTTGAAAGCACTAAGAATCAATATAGAAGCACTTACCTTCGCATTTTCTGGTATATTGTTCTGAGATCCATAGGATCCACAGATCAATCCTGATCGTTGAACATATCTGACAAGCCTGGGGCACATTACCAGCGCCTCAGACGCAAAGACAAGGCCAGATAAATTCCACCTCTTGGCGAATCGAACAGCGGACTGTATGCTGGCGGCCCTCATCTCTCGATCCGTAACTGGAGGCTTGCCGGCATTAGTGATGAACATCACAGGGTACGTATGTTGTTTGATGGCCAATAAGATGCAGATCTCGGGGGTAAATGAGGATAGGATAATGGTCCGTTTTTTGTTGCCGTAAGAAAAGAGTCTCTCAAGCGCTTTGTCGATGAAGGTGTTGATTTCAATAGCCACTGGTGCTACACCTGCTTCTATAGCTTCATGAAGCCTGGGGTACTCTTCATTGGGACGTTGTTAGCTTTGTCTCCCACAAGTTGAGAACCACCAGTGGCAGCATATAACCTACTTATCTCGATATTGAAGCTGATTGACTCAGGCAGCTCTTCAAGCAGTTCTTCCAGTGTCGTGAAGGAATCTTGGATAAAGTCACCTCTGGTATTAGGTTTGAATCCCTTGCTGACAAAATCAACTGTATACTTCATTCTATCACGAATTTCCCTAGTTCCCCTCTCGTGGTCTTTAGTTAATGATCGAGATCGTGGCTTAGTCAAAATAACCTGAGTGGAGATAGGCTGTGCAATCGCTTCTCCAAGCACCGATACGGGATCCCCTCGTGGTGACTGGATATTGCTTGCGTGCATGAACTTTGACGGGTGAGAATCCGTTCGAATCAAGCTCAGGGATACTGACCTGATCAATATTTAAGTCATGAATAGGGATATCAGTCCCTGACTCGCTCAGAGAAAAGTCATGGTATATGACGGGCACGAGGTCTCTTGTTAACTGTACATCTGACCAAACTTTAGTGCACATGCAAGGTACGGTTCACGAGATGTTGTATTACCAAACTACCATAGTTGTCAGTCGCGCTCGCTTCACATATTGGCAGATCAGCCTTACCTCAACGATTGTGGCGCCTTGCTTTGATGCCAAAAGAAATGACTAGATCACGTGTTAGGTAGGCAGGATTTGATTTCAATGGTTTTAAAAGTGATGTGTACCTCTATAGTATTTTCTCCTATTTGAAGATAGCTGCGGCTGGCTGTGTTTTGTCCGAGACCTGACTACCCGTTACTGGTCTATTGTGGAGAAGGAGGAGGTAAAAATATAGCACATACCTCTATGACCCACTAGCTGTACCCCTTCTTCAACGACAAGGGGTTTTGTCAAGGGATTGGCACGGTAGGATATTGGTTTAGAGATGACAAAAGTAAAAGTGACCTTGCCCAGAACATCAAGTGTATCTTTTTCAAGGATAGGAACGGTACGTTCTCTGATGAGGCTTTCACGATTTTCTCCGAAATAATCGCCGGGGCTTCCTATCAGAGCCGTACCACCCCCCAAAAGGTTATATTCCTTTGCCAAGGTAGAGCTAGCTTGGAGGACCTTGAAAGATATCCAGGCTCTGTCTGGATCTGTAACTGGGAAAACGAAAGGTTCGTGGGTCATATCAATCAATGAAGGTAGCTCTACAAACTGGCTTATGCTTTCCCTCTCTGAGATTGAAATTTCCATCAAGAAGCCAGCATTCATAGAGATTAGCTCCTTCGGAGAGCGTTCTCTCAGTTCAACAGCCTTTACCTGTTTTCCGCTTTGTAGGACACCCAAATTGATGATTAGGTAGTGACAATCAGTCCTAAGTGACTGGGTGTTTTGAAGAATTGGCTGTATAAGTGTGCTAGCAGGCCCACCGAGAGAATCCTCAGTACCCAATGAAGTGAGCATCCCCGCTAAAGTTAGATGGCCTCTTACTGCTGCATGCTCTTTGGCAGTCCACCCGGAATAATCATGGATGTCCTGTTTTGCTGCCGCATTTAAGAGAAGTTTAGCCACGGCGTGGTGACCCTCAACGCATGCAATGAATAAAGGAGTCCAGCCATGCACAGTCTCTGGGATATCAAGATCTGGAAAACTTCCATGTTTAAGGAGCATGTCCACATATGCTTCATTTCCACTGCGAGCCGCAACATAGAGAGCTGTCTCTCTATGACTAGATTCGTCATGAAACTCTAGCGGAAACTCGGCAAACAGGCGGACTATGTCATCATACTGGTATTTGATAGCAATGGCAAGAAGATCCCTCAGAATATTGATCAAGTTGGATCTCCTGGCTTCGTCATTTGTTTTCATCATTGGTTCGAGAGATTTCAAAAAGGTTTTGGTGACCAGGGCATGGTTGTTGATCACTGCGTAGTGCAGTGGCGTAGAACGCTGAGAGTCCAACGACATGATGAGATGTGCGGGATACTCTTGGCCCGCCTTTTGAGACAACTCCAGTAGTAATTCACAGATACCTGGCAAGCCGTAAAGTGCACCGTAATGGAGCGGATGACGGCCAAAAGCATCCCTTTTCAATAAGATGTCCTTTCCGCCGAGCGCAAGTTGCTCAACGGCCAAGGAGAACAGGTTACTCTCTGATTTACCACAAGAGTCTTTAGAGCTGCACTGAGAACACATCCTAGATGCAGTGTACTCTTCAAAAGCTTGTTGCCGACCAGAAACTATAATCATTTGGTTCAATATCCTGTGGTCTAGCGTAATATGATATTGGGAGGATGCTTCTGAAAGCAAAAAGGTAGCAGCCCGCTTAGAACCATAGACCACTGAACGCCCTGCTAGATCACAGACAATTTCCTGGAAGCATTGGCTCGTTGTTGTATTACACGAGTACGCCTCTTCCAACATCTTGGATAATTTTGGGACATCATCATCTATCACAGCGCGATCCAAAGCTCTGATCGGGTCACTGGAAGCAGAGGGATTGCTGGAGGCGTTGTCCAGACAGGATTTGGTGTCTGAATGAAGCTTCATATCAGAACGGATTTGGATGATGGTAGTCATCAGTTCGTTTAGACCTCCAGTATACTCCAGCCATGATACATCCCGATCAGCCTCCAAATCGGTCCACCTCACTTTATGACCTCCATCAGTTTGCCCGGTCGAGCGGCAAAGCTTCTCGAGCTTGGCATAGATCCTCTGAACTGCTTCTTTGTTGACTCGATGATACCATTGCAACTTCTCCGAATCCTTACGGAGCTCTAGCACGGCTTTGAGGATGTTCTCTAGTTCATAGCAATTTATACCCTTTGTTTTTGACAAGGTTCTTGTTTTGGGTGCCAGTTGATTGCGTAACTCCTCTACCCTTTGCCTCAGGATATCATAGTTTTCGTGGTGAAAGAGACCGAAGGAATTTATATTATGCTCAAGGCAGGTATACACCTCTACAAATCGTGTTAATAATGCCCTTAAGTTAAAGAAGAGAATAACGGACCTTTGAAATCGGGCTGATTTGTTGCAGGGTCCGCCGTTCTGATAGCCGTCTTTAATAGCTTCTTCAGTAAGGGATAAGGTACATAAAATGGTGCCCATTCAGGCACCTGGTACCGGTGATAATTTAGACCAAACCGCATGATCACTTCATGTAAACAACGTATAACAAAATAAGAAGTGGACTTTAAGCGTTTCCTAGTGAGAAGAAGCTCTATTGAAACCGATTTTACACATGAAAAATCGGCATCTCGGTAGACAGCCGTTATTCATGTGCTTTATCGGCGGGCGCGGGGCGAAGAAGTGCTTTATAAAAGGTTAGAACTATTTACGGCCGCATTAGTAGTTACTACTAGTAGTAGGTAGTACACTGGTTAGCATTCATCAACCTGATTGATTGGTGGAACCCCGCGGCAACTTCCTAGTTTGTCCAAGCTTGTCTCATGATGGCGCCAACACCGTGATGTCGAATGGGCATTGGCATGGCAATAGGAATCTCCACAAGTGTGGAATGACCGCCTACTACGTAGTAGCTACCATGTCTCCTTACTACAACAACTACCACTGTGGACTGATTATGCTAATAACTCTGTAAATGTACTGTTTGACTGATACTATTATGCTAGACATAATCTAATTGTTTGCTTACACAACACTACTACGAACATAATTGATTGACTCGCTGCGCATTGAAGGCGAAATTGAATTACATCCAGGATTGTTATAATGCATTTTAAAAATCACCCCCAGCGAAACTCTGTTTCACAAAAGAACTTGAGCAAGGCGGTTTCATGAAAGGCGTCGTGAAAGTCCTCGGCTCACCCAAATCCTACTCATCTTCATATCGAAGCCTCCTTCAAAGACGTTGATGGTTGGAGACACTAATGGACAAGGGGGTGCTTCTCCAAAAATGTATTATCTTCTGCTGAGAGGTGAATGTGCTCGAATGCATCACAAAAGCTTTCGTTGGAACTGCAAGCACTGTTGGGGTCATGATCCACTGCTCCGAAGTTTGCATTGATACGTAAAGGAATACAAGAGAGAATGCCAGACTTTAAAATGCTATCCGGCTTGTCCTCTTGGCTTGGCACGTGGTTTATTACGCCTAGAAGGTCGTCAAAAGCCATAGCTAGATCATCGGTCAGATCAGGGCGCTGCCGTAGACGATTCCCAAAATCCCCAAGCGTGTATTGTTTGTCGTGTTTCGTCTTGAAATGGTCCGTCGCTGCCAAAATACGAACCGTCTCCAGATCAGCATACAATGCTGCTATCTGAAGAAGATGGGGTCCCTTGAGGCGCGGGCAAGTAGAGTATTCATGCCACCGATCAAGGATCAGTCGCAATACGTTATGGCTGTTATAGGTGATCGCAGTAGTCAAGGGAGTTGATCCGTCGGCAGAAATGGCATTGATATCTGCTCCATATTCCAGTAACAACATAGCAAAACTAGCGTTATCGGTCCTAGCTGCGTGAATCAGTGAGGTTCTTCCATCTGTCCCACTAGCATCTACATCCGCTCCAAAGTCAAGAAGACTTTTCAATAGTAAGACATCGGTAGCATTGCGGGCTGCGCAATTCAAGGGACTACCCTTCTTCTCCCCATCTGGATAGGGAAAGTCGGTCTGCGCTCCAGCTTCCAACAGTAAACGGACGGCAACAGTGTGGCCTTGAGATGCTGCATTCGACAATGGACCGGACAATTGGACATCCATAATATTTGGATCCGCACTGTGACCTAGCATTGTAACAATGGCGCGATGGTCTCCTCGTGCGGCTGCCCAAGCCAACGGCGTGCGTCCCATTGCATCTGTTACGTTGACATCGTCTGGATTTTGAAATATCTCGTCTTCCAGGCTCGAGAAAGAGAGACCCAGAACTATTTTGTGTGTCTTGGTGAATCCTGCTTCATCTATGAAATCTTCCAGATAACCGTTCTTTGTTATTGCGCGAAGAGCTTCAACTGCAGTATCGGGAAGGCCACCTTCAAGAAGGAAATGGCAAGCTTTGTTCCTTGGACTATTGTCGCTAGCAGCAATGGGCCTGTAATCAGCATCCGCACCTGCCTGTATCAAGAATTTGCATGCTTCGTATTGTTTCCCGTACAGAGCCCATCGGAGGACTGAGTAGCCTCTTGTGGCACTTACATCACGAGGAGAAGCCAAACCATTTTCGAAAAGATATTTCAGTCCTTCGATGTCACCATTCAAGGCATAGCTGACACACTGTGCCGTATCTGGCACCCTCCTCAGTGTATCAAGTTGTAATAGAGTTCCTATATTGGGCTGGTATCCCACTTGCAATCGTACTATTGAAGACGACAGGAGTCCCAAAGGAAACCAATATTCTAGACTAACCTGACTTGCGCGCGACTTTTCGCATGCCTGAAAGCTGCATTTGGGGCTAAGAAATGGCAGCCCAGAGTATCCAACGAAAAGGCGCCCAAGAACACGGTTTAGGAGCGCAGGGCTGGTTGATTTCCGCTGTAAATGACAAGCGCATGGGCAACCTGGCCGACAAGTAACAACAAATGGTGTGACACGAACGCCCATCCCCTCCGACCGTGTCGTATTTGGGTAGGTCTCTTTTTGGTGGGCTGAGGCCGTCGCCTACGAGCAGGAGGCACGTTGTACAGCGATCCCACCTGCTTGAACTGGCTAGCCTGGACTTGGCTGGCTTGGACCTGCAACATCTCCTCGACTCTAGCTATGCGCTCATTAACGGCAGAAATTCCATCCATAAAGTTTTCTTTGAGCAGAGTCTGCTCTTGCGACGACTGTAATGTTACTGCGGAGATAGCCTCCACATCAAGACGGATCTTCGTCATGTCTTGTCTATAGCCAGTTAGCCGCAAAGCACACTGTCCTGGCTTCATCTGCTATTTGTAAAACCAACGCTGCATCACATACGAGTTAGAAGCACCAAGCATTATGTTTAGATTTGCCTTGATCGTCCTGATATCCTCCTGGAGCATTTGCAGCCTGCCTTGTTCTTTTCGCCATGCGTGTGCTTTGAATATGGGGCTCCGAGAAGCACGGCAAGCATCGGTCAGTTGAACGACAATGTCTTTGATCTCATGCAATTTTACATCTGCGCGGTTCAAAAGATGCGAGAGGGCCGACAAGTTGTTTTCGGGAAGACAAGCTCGGTCCTCTATAGTTAGCGAGACTTGGAAGAGGACGAAGTTAAGGTCAGCAACCTCGTTGTTCACCGCATGAAGCCGACCTGGTAAGCTTTGGCAAAGCGACCTCAGGTCCGAGAGGGCGGAACATGTTTGAGCAGCAAGGGTCGCGATTGCAATAACACCTGTGCCTATCGAGAGCGGGTCCATCGTACTAAAAGACCTGATAAAGCTTCGCTTTCGGGTGCCAAAGTAGCAAAGAGAACATATAAACGGAGCCAAGCAGAAGATTGATGATTCCTGGGTAGTTGTATTCGAGAACCGACCGCTCTTATCTATCTAGGGGCATTGTCGCGGGGGGAGGCTTGGACCTCACACGCGGTCACATTTACATGGATTAGCCGCCGACAAATGCAGGATCACCCTGCTTTCCTAGTTCTCTATTGGTCCTTGATTGTTGTAGTGCACATGGGCCCCGTCACGGCCCGGAAGTTAGCGGGTCAACATTTAAATCACATTTTTGCGGAGGAAATACATGTACTGAGCAGTGTGGCTGCATGAGAGCCTCTTGATAGCTCACTCTTTATTCCTATGTGCAAGGACTCTCGCTGCCACTTCCTCGAGTCGCCTTGCCAACGACTAAGTGATCAGTTTATTTGTGAACAGAGCTCCGGCTCAAGGGATATTAAATGCTTTCCTTCCAGGCCCACTATACGGTCGGTTCAGTATTCCGTTTAAAGGAAACCTATTTGAGATTGATAACCTTGCGTCACATACTTTGGATTCGTATGTCGCTTTGCTCTGCAGTAGTATTTTAGTTTAGGCTGTATTTGCAACTTTAGAATATGTCGCTCGCATTTACTATTCCTACCTAGTGGCACACGACTATCTAAATTATTGTATGGGTTACTCCATCCGTTTAAAGCCCTCGCATAATTCCAGCGAAGCAACGCGGCGCCAAGCTTCCTATACTCCCCAGATGTACAAGAGTGCTAGTCTTTACTAACGCACACTGGCCTCTATAGCATATAGAATATTATACATTGAGATATGATACTTATGAAGCCGTCAATCTGAGCTTTTGGTTGTAAAGTTCACCGAGTAAAGACACCAAATCCTGGCTTCGTCACAAACCAGCTATTTTCCAGAAATGGGATATTAGAACGAGATAAGATCCTTTCCAACACCAAATACACTCAGCCCCCACAAAGCACCCTGCACAAGCCAGAAAAATCCTCCAAGGTACCTTCCCTTACCCTGTGGCTTGCCTGAGTACACGTAGCCGTATAAGAAGAGCGAGCGAGCCACCAACCAGGCGGCGCCAAGAGCGGTAGCCAGCTGGGGGTATTTCAGACCTGCAACGAGAGTATAGAGTATGGTCTGGGGAGCATTTTCGAGGAAGTTGGCGTGCGCGCGCTGAGCGCAGTTGAATTGTTCGGCTTTAGCCTGTCGGCGCATATTCTGTTAGCTCTTATCGAGGTTGCTTGTGTCTGTGCGACAATTTATTTTGAAAGTCGTGGTAAGTGGGACAGTGAGGGGAGACTGGAGATCTTACATTCGACTTGCACTGTTCGACAGTCGCATAGGTGTGAGGGTAGGGAACTTTGGCTTCCTTGCGGAAACCCGACACAATTAATCCATGGATAAAGCTGAGCACAGGGATAGCTCCAAGCGCGACACCAATGACGGCACTGGAAGCTCACAATTAGTCAAAGATGGTCTTGTTGCCTTCTGGATGGGGACTAAACTTACCCGTAGTTGTCGGGGACGGTTATCGCGACCATTGTGAAGTGTAAATTAAATGTTAATCAAGAGTAGACTGTTGATTGATCTTTTGGTTGTTTTCTCGAGGTGCGGTGGGGTCTAGAAGCATAAATAGTGCTGGGTTCTTTGACGTCAGGAACTCGGCAAAGTTGATTTCCATTCGGAGTGCCGACGAACCGACATCCGTATTCACATTGACCACTAATCATTTCTAATCATTTGGGGCCGTTCTTTCTCGTAGGCTCTACAACACGACTGATCTATAACATTGAACTTTAGTGCCTCTCGGTTGCAGATTGACAACCAATCAAAGTACAACGCCAGGGAAGGCATCCATATGAGATACGTGTACTTTCTCCGTCTCACTCTACCGAGGGACTCTGAGAACAATTTGATAAGGATAGTAACTACTGTGCCTGATTTGAATAACGGTGGCCGACTGAACATCTCACATCATTGTTATATGTAGTATAAGATAAGGTCATCCCTGTGTCATCTTGCTAACGCTGCCATACTTCGCCTGCCAAGCAAAGAAATACAGAAGTGCCCCCAAAGGCTGTCCAACCACGCAAAAGCTAACCCAGAATATTGAATTTCCAATTACTTTCCCCGAAGGATCTTTCATCTTTTCTAATGGGGCGGTGATGGCGATCAGTGGCAGCTGAAACAACATTCCTACGAGGGCGACGCCTTGTTATCGGTTAGCTTGGAACAAACATTCGCAGGGCATCTCAGTACCTATCATATTATGGGTAGGAATCCCCACAAGCAGTTCGTGCAGAAGAGCCGAAACTAGAAAGACAACAGTGCTTGCCGTCAAAGGACTATATCCCCGCCCAATTAGAGGCGAATACACATGCCTCTTCATGAAGAGATAGACAGGCCTGTTCCAAGATCTCCAGTACATACCAAGACTGGAGCTGTTCCACCAGTCGAGATAGAACTCTCGGTCTCCAAACCGCAGCACTTCAGCGAGGGCATTCAAGAATGACTGGAAAAGAGCGAAAAAACCAGCAAGCCAAATGATGAGGGAGATGGTAGATAACTTCATCACTCGTTCAAAGATGGAAGTAATGTCCATGACAGCGATTTTGTCAATAGAATTTCGCAGGACAGGAGCAGCGTACTGGGCGGAGAGAAGCCATATGAATATAGACAAGCTTGTAAATTCGAACATGCGCTTGCCCACAAACGACCATCGGATTTCGGGTGACCTGGGATAAACTGGCTGGTAAACCAGCGTAGGTGCCAACCAAAAGTACACCAAGTTCCCAAGCGTGATATTCCGTGGATAAGGGCATGAAGAGTAAATCTCGGGAAGGGCGGACTCCGCAGATGGATTAAGCATCGCTTCGCGGAGATCACGATTGGTGAATGCATAGGACCAATTCTTGAGCGCTACAATAATCGCATGAACTTCGCAGAGCGTCCCGATCCCTGGGTGATGGATGTAATAGTAAACGACATAGCTTGTCACCGCGAGATTCAGCAAGGTATTGAGGATATGAAAAGATAAGGCGAACCGCCAAATCGTCCGGAATTCACGTTGTTCACGCTCGCCATCCTCAGCTGATTTGTCTTTCTTCTTTCGGCCAACAGTTTCTTTGACTCGCCCTGCTACAGCCAACTCAAGAACGTATGCAATAAATAGCTGACAAGGGACAATGACAAAGAGCATTGAACCAAGGATGACATCTTGTTTCCGGTAGTCATGGCATCTAATGCAGATGAGGACGCCATACTATGCGATAAAACGTTCAGCTCTGTTCACCCCAGGTACTTAGTTCTACGATAACACTTACTTTCATAGAATTCTCAATAATCAATCGGAGATTCATCGCCACTAATCCGGGGGGAAAAATCAGCTTCATAGATCACCATGTTGCCCAAAAGGAAAACATCGTACCCAGGACGATCACCATCAGATTTCGGAACCCAAGGAAACTAGTCGGAACATTGGATTCTCGGCTTAGGCTCGAGTGTTGCGACTTGGAGTGGTAGGCTGCCACATGCCGATACTTGCTCCTCCTTTTCCCTTTGGGTACTCCGCTGGCCTCTCCCGTGGGAGGTGAAGTCCTGGTGTGAGAAGAACCGTTCATGACTTCAGAAGATGAGGACGAAACCGCGCCGCGGGTATTTATATCGCTGCTTGACGCAGATGCCTTCTTTGTAACATCCATCTTCATATAATCTCGGAGAAACCCGGTAGTAATCCACAATGAGCACACAATGACCTAAAGCAAAAAAATAAAATTAAAAACCACGAAAGGCTTGGTAAAGCCGCGTGGAAGCGACGGGATTGAATGTGAGGTCAATTGCGGGGATAGCTTAGAATACAGGATAACAATCCCAGCGACCGGACTAGAGAAGAGTTGATCATGACAGGGCAATTGAGAGTATTTATAGCATGGAAACAATGAGACAAGCCAGGAGCAGCACAGCGGGGCTGGCAAGGACGCATTGCAACGGTGGTTGAAGCAAAGGCCTCTTGAGGCGACCGGGGGTTGAGAGAGCCGTTTGGTGCTAATCATTACTTGCTCTGCCGCTTAGTGTCCCGCGGCCAATGATCATCACCGCCGCGCGCTCGGCCCAAAGTCAAGTTGCTTTTGCTCCCATTCAAATCATCAACCACATTCACGACAAGAATCCATCCACTCTACCAGCCGCATGCACGCTATGGAAAGACCGTTCTAGCTGAAATCCCTGTCACCTCATTTGAGGGGCTGTTGTTTGTCATTCGCTCCGCTCCGCTTATCTTTTACCCGGTCAATGGTCGCAAACTTCCGTGAGCTTCTTTTCCTTGACAACCGAGAATAGCTTGCTTGTGATGGCATTTTACGACGACTCTGGGGCCGACTCCCAGCCATTTGGAAGACCTCAAAAACCCTATGAGGGTGGAATTGTGGGACCACGGCGACCACGTACGTTTATTTTATTGATTTGAATTTTGTTTTCTCCTTAATATACCAGTTTCTTTTCTTTTTCCCGTTCTTTTCGTTGCTCCGTCATTCAACCACTGTGCAAAGCTAATAGCCTCCAATTCAACAGGACTTGTCACTGATTATGGATCGTCACTTGTACAATGGATGCGCACACGGCGCCCAAGATACAAGGGCGGCCACCGAATGGAGACAGAGAGGCCAAGCGCAAGCTACATAGTTGATGTAAACAGCAACACCCTGCCTTAAAAGACGTCGACTAACTCACTTCCCCATTGCAGATGCTGCCTCCATTAGCACGAATCCATTCCCCTGTGGATACCATTCCCGTACGGCACCTACACCAATCCATTGGAAAGTCAAAGAAGCCGATCACAGTCGTAAGATGGACCCCGGAAGGGAGGCGTTTATTGACGGGTGGGCACACTGGAGAGTTTATGCTATGGAATGGAACAGCATTCAACTTCGAGACTGTGATGGACGTATGGTTTTACCTCCCTTTTTCCTCATCCTTTCAGTCCCCGATTGCCTGGATCTCTTCTGACTACGGAAATAGGCACATTACGACCAACTGCAAGCTGGAGTTACTTCGTTGGCATGGTCCCACAGCCACGACTGGTTAATTTCGGGCGGACAAAAAGGTGATATAAAATATTGGCGGCCTAATTTCAATAATGTCGAGACTATTGATGACGCGCATCATGATGCGGTTCGAGATCTTGCGTGGTCTCCCAGCGATACGAAATTTCTCTCCGCTTCTGACGATACGACTTTGAAGATCTTTGATTTCACCTCAAGAACCGCCGACACCGTCCTTACCGGTCATAACTGGGACGTCAAATCATGCGATTGGCACCCTACGAAAGGACTTCTCGTCTCTGGTTCGAAAGACCACCAAGTCAAATTCTGGGATCCCCGCACAGCAAGATGCTTGACAACACTCCATAGCCACAAGAACACAGTAACCGCAACGAGGTTTTCGCGTGTGAATCAAAACCTTCTCGCAACATCATCTCGTGACCAGACAGCCAGGGTTTTCGATCTACGTATGATGCGGGACATTTGTATTCTTCGTGGACATGAGAAGCCTGTTTCTTCTCTAACCTGGCACCCCATCCACAGCTCACTCATCTCGACGGGGAGCGAAGACGGTTCGCTGTATCATTACCTTCTTGACGAGCCAAACGTGCCCTCTGGACAGATTCCTACAATAGCACCTTACGACAGTCCGGATCCTGCGAACACACCTGCGCAAGTCATCTACCCTGCCCACCGGGTCCAGTATGCACATGGCGCTACTATTTGGTCACTGGATTGGCATCCACTAGGCCATATACTTGCGTCCGGCTCGAAAGACAACTTCACTCGGTTTTGGTCTCGAGCAAGACCGGGAGAGACTAGCTACATGAAAGATAGATTCCATATCGGGGAGGAGGCCGCCGAGGCCCAGGGAACCTGGAGTAGGGGTTTCGGAAGGCGACAAATGCGCGAGGAAGAAGAACAAGAACTACAGGATGAAGCCGAGAGCCTCGTTGATCAGAAGCCGACCGGGTCTGTTCTTCCTGGAATACAGATCGCACCTCCTGGCGGAACGCCTCACAACGATGGGCTAAGCTCGCAACTACTACCAGGTATTGGCGCTCCCCAGCCGCCGCCAGCACCATCAGCCGGTATACCTTCATCTATGCCTCAGATGGATCCTACCCGCCTAGCCGCTTTGTTGTCTACCCAAGGGGCCCCTCAACCCAATAGTATTCCTCCAAACACGGGATTTCCTGGGTTTCCCATGCTTCCTGCTCTCTCAGGAACGCCACCCGCCAATGTTGACCTTGCAGAGCTTCAAAAGCAGCTCATGTCACAGGGCATTCCACTACCACAGAATTTCGCTCCCCAACACTTTTCCCCCTTACCGGGTACCGGAGGCCTCCCTGGTTTGCAGGGTAGCAATACACCCGACAATCCTTATGGAAGATGACATGCATGTTTTGAGTTGGCCTAGGGACGATTGGCGCAATGGCAGATAGCTTGTTTGGGTTTCTGATAGCATCGGCATATGTTTGAAGAGTATCACATAATTCCTCCGGCTGTACTATAAATCGGTGTTTGAAAGGACTTTTCGATTCTTTCGATAGAGAGTAAAAATCGCATGCACAGTGCATCGCATTCTCCGTGTATAATGCCAGTATTTGAGGCATGTTTCAAATCCCAGTCCCATGAAGGGCGCATTGTGCGAAGCGTACGGTTTATAGTCCACCTTGCATTGGAAAGCTCGATAAGATAAGGACCAGCATATTGATGCCACCCCATATCATGGGAATCCACGTCGACATCCTAAAATTACCGGCCTCATAAACGGAGCCCAGACTGCTTCCCGTATTAGCTTCATAGTTCGGTTATAACTCTTGCTGCTCCATATATACTTACACTAAACCAATAATACTCCCAGCTAGAAGCGCCTCTAATCCTGCTATAATACCATACACTAGTGGAATAGCAATACATATCCGCCAACTTCGGCCTTGCATCGCCAGGGCCCAAGCGGCCACCGACAAATGGCTTGCCAGGTAAAATATCAGGGTCCAGTAGAGCGTGAACCGCCAAATATCCCTGGTATAGTAGAGGTAGTAGACGGCAGCATTTGGCCGAGGAAAGGGATCATAGAGCGATGGGAACGCTGGTGTCTGGTAGTTGATCGGGACACGGTTGTCGGTCATTTGTCCTGACAAAGGCTTGTCGCCTTGTCAACAGGGGCAGCTGCACGAGAGAGAAAGTCAACTACCATGGTACCTAGCGTAGTGGGGACGAGCTAAGCTTAGTGGTATTATGGAGCGTAAAATGTACTGTCTCCGTTGTGATCACGGGAGTCGTCTTAGGTTTTAGCTCGGAGCTATGGTCGGTTTGTATTGTTTGCCTTGGTGCTCCCAACCTCGGCAGGTGATCCGGGGTCCTCCGCGGTAACTGATAGCGCTGGAGACCTGTCGTCTACGAAGTACTCCAATTGCCGAATACGACGGCCTTTGGCAGGTGTCATTGTATCTTATTCCTTGCATGCCCCTATCTTCAAGTCGAGCATTCCTGTGATCTAAGATGGCATCAGCGCGCTCTTTGGGCGCTCTCTTACGATCGCTCCAATCTCCATCCGAACTTCAAGATGCATTTGCGTATGCTAACACCCGCTCTATCGCCCGATCATGGGCCTCAGCTGACAATTCTTCTTCAGCCTGCTCCCCACGGCTACTGGCCTCTTGTCCGTGCTCGCAAATCCTTTGAATATTAGTTTGCTTGCATCACAACTGCTTGTGGCCCCTTCTATATGGGATCATGCAGTCGACCTCCACGCTTGCCGGAAGATACTCAGTGTATTCAACACAGCCGCCATGGCCATCATCCGAAACGAAGAATCCGATGACCCAAGGATACCATACACTAAACCTGTGAAGATAGAACGAGAAGCATGGGTCAAAGCTGTTGTCAGTGGGGCGGACGAGAAATCTCCGCGTTGGAGGCATATGCTTCTAATCGGAGGAGTCCTTCTAGGCTTTGAAGCACAGGATAGACAAGGCTTGCCTCTCAGTGTCCGTAAAAAGCTTGAGTCGGCCCTTGTAACTGCTGCACAGCTTGCTATTGAAGAGCTAGATCCCCACAACAAGATCGACGGTCTTTGCATCACCATGGTTTTGAACTATACGTTTCCATTGCTGTCCGACTTGGAGAGAAGCAACCTTAACTACGACCGGCTATTGCCGGTAATGATAGATGCGACATTTTCATCACCGGAGGGTCTCGAGGGAGGATACTTTTTAGGGACAATTGATAAAGATATTGTTGAGGCCCCAGGAAAGCGCTTCCAATGGTCTGCACAATCTGATACTTTCATCCGCGTGTCAGCAATTTCCTCCAGCCCCCTCATCTCGGCGCTAGGGCCACTGTCCCGACTTATTGCACATGCAATTGAAAATGTGCATGATCCGGGACTCATTGCGCGGGCAGTCGATCATATTGCGGATTTTGTCCGCACACTAATGATTCAATGGCGCCAGAATAAGTTATCCGAAGTTGACAAGGCCGAGGAAGCGGACTTCTTGGATGCGGAATCATTGAAGACAACTATCCCAGGATTATGGAAACTACTTCGCAACAGCTTGTATTCGACCGTGATTGTCCTTCGAGCTGTTCTTGGTAGAATCATCAACGATCATATTTTGGCTGCGAACAGAAGTCAGTGTCATGCAAGTTATATACCGATGACTCCTTCAGCTAACCTTACTTCAGGTGCACCCTTCCTATCGATGCAAGCGCTTCACATACTCCGTAACTTGTATTTTATTACGTCTCGTGTTGGACAAAACACCTCGTCTCAACATATGTTTGTGACTTTGACGGCGGTGGATATTCTCGCGCAATATCCGGATCTAAGTGAGAACTTCTTGCGAAGCATCAAGCCGAACGAAATCGGCCAAATTCCCGCCCATCCCCTTGAAAGATGCCTCGATCTATACTTTTTGAATACATCAGAACTTTTCACACCCGTCTTGTCTTCGAAATTCAGCGAAGATGTTCTCGTTTGCGCCGCGGTTCCCTACTTGCCCGCTGGGGGGGATAACAATCTTCTTGAGATTTTCGAGGCTGCACATAGCGTGGTTCTCGCAGTATTTGCGATTCCAGGGAACGCACAGGTAGCAGCCAAACATCTTCCATTTTACATTGACAATCTTTTTGCTGTAAGTTAGGTCAAACACTGAGAAAACTCGGGTACTGATCAAGTTTTTTCAGGTATTCCCTGACAATCTGTCCATCCGCCAGTTCCGCCTCGCTTTTAAAACCGTCCTCCAAGTCACTGCTCCTCCATCGCCAATTGCAAACACGGAACGTCACCTGCCCTCTATTCTGCTTGAAGTCCTTCACGACCGGGCACTGCACGCCTCGAACAAGGTCCTACCGCAACCTACCGACCATGGAGCTGGATCAGAAACCAGCAAGACGCCACCGCTCTCGGAGCAAGCTGCTCTCACACTTTCTTTGATCGATGGTCTGAGCTTCCTTCGGGTGGAAGACTTAGAAGAATGGCTGCCCTTGACGGCCCAACTTATCAATACTATTCGCGAGTCTGAGATGCGTACTGCTTGCGTTGAACGGTTCTGGGAGGCCTTGAGTGGTGGCGAGATGGATGTCGAGCGGGCTTGTTACTGCGTAGCCTGGTGGAGCACTAAAGGTGGGCGTGAACTCGTTCTCTTTGGGAACGATCCCGGTGCTGCTGAATCCGACCCCCATGGTCCTTATATGAGCGGTGCAGTTGGAGGAGTTGCACCAGAAAGAGAGAGTAAGCTTTAAGTTCTTTGGTTTGTACATATTATGGGGTTTCCTTTAGATCTAGTCGTTGTAGCGCATGGCGTTCGGTGTAACATTTGATACCATCGCAATTTTATACAGCTGTCGTTAAGGCAGATACCATTTCTATACAGTTCTACAGACACATAGCATTCAAATCAACACTTCAAGTAAAATCAGAATCAATGGATGCCTGGAATTCCCACGAACGACCTCTTCTTATACTCAACGTAGTCCTCTCCGAAAAAGGCAATCAAGAACTTCTCTTCCCCTAAGCACAAATCCATTTTAGTACCCAAAGCAACACACATGCGAGCAAAGAAGAAAGGGAGTGAGGGACAAAACTTACGAAAGATCCGACTAGAAAAGAACCTCCATAGCACCAAGGTATATCCAATAAAACAAACCACATTCCCCAGCACCAATTGCGTCCCTAATCCCCACCAAAAGAACCCAAAGTAGCTGGGATGACGCAGCACGGCATAGATACCATGCGTAACGAGACTATGATCCTCCTTCCGCTCGACCTGCACCGTATGGTTGAAGTTACTTCCCGCCTGCACCATCGCTAACGTGCGAACGACCTGGCCAATAATCATGAAGACGAGGCCCAGCACAACCTGAATCTTTAGGCCTGGTGCGAGAACTCCCCAGTTCAGGTAGGCGGCGGTTGGCCAGAAGCGTTGGGCTAGGAGACATTCCAGGGCGGCAGAGATGTGCGCGACATTGTATGCCCAGCCATTGGAGGAGAGAAGGAAGGCGGAAATGCTGGCGTAGCGGGTGTTGTAAGCGGCTGTTACATAGTATTCGAGGAAGTGGAAGAGGGCGAGGGAGGCGAGGAAGAATGGGATACGCCAAAGGGGGGTTTCGAGGAAGCGGAGGACAATGGTCAGGGAGATGGAGAGGCCGAGGGTCGTGCCGATTAGGAATGCACGTAGTGAAATTCCGGCGAGGGACTTTTTGCCATTGGGGTAGTTGGAGGGGTCGAGGGAGGGAGGTGGTTTGGATGTTGAGGTAGGCATCGTTACTGAGGAGGTTCGGTTGATGGAGAAGGAGGAGCTCGAGTTTGGCAGTATAGGGTCCAAAGGAATGGAAGAGGATGAGGGAGTCGTATTTTGGGCCATCGTATTGTGTAATATGAAATTTGACTGCTTTTCCTCGTGCTTTAGAGATCCGCAGCAGATGCGGTTGTGAAAGAAGACGCGAGTGGTTGATTGGCGTCGCAGTGGAGCAGAGAGGGAGAGACACAGCTCAGGGATTTAATGCGTCATGATTGAGTGGATATACAACAATGAACTTGCTCTATTGAAGCTTCTCGGTGAGAGAATGCTGAAGCTAGAGAATACATACAAGAACAATGAGTCGGACAGAGAACAATATGAATGAATATTCAACTTTCGCCGTAAATTAGTTTGTCTAGTTGGTTCTTCCCGCCAGACAAAGCAAAGGTCCAGGCACCCCCGCCAATCTAGTGACTTGTGTGAGATGGACACCTAAATCAACCAAGTATCTTCTCAAAAATTTATTGACAGTCAATGAATTTACTTTTGAAAATGGACTCCGAAGAAGCCCGATTAGCCAACCGGGAGAAGATGCGACAGGGCGAGCTCTATTACGCCTTTACCCCGGATTTAATTGCTGCTCGATCTCGCTGTACTAAAGCTTGCCGCCGCTTCAACCACGCCGAGGATGTCCCTCGTCGACGTCTTGTAGAGCTTTGGAGAGAGTGAGTACGGGAAGCACTTGCACAAGCGACCCTTGCATACGCAATCCATACTCAATCTCCCCCATCTTGTATTCCATATAAGACAGACGTCTTTATACTCTCATCGTTGCGACAGCCGACCCATAAGCCAGAAGTTGCGCTACCACACGGGATACATAAACTAACTGTGGTTCAGTCTTGTCCAGGACAAAACCCCTCTCCCACCCCTCAAGGACGACCCAGAGGAAGATGAAGCTCTCTTCGAGACTGAACCATGGATAGAGGCTCCCATCCGAATGGACTACGGGTTTAATGTGAAGGCGGGTGAAGGCGTCTTTATCAATGCCAACTGCCACATTATCGACACCTGTCTGGTGACGATCGGGGCACGGACCATGTTCGGTCCCAATGTGCACCTGTACAGCGGAACTCACCCTTTGGACCCTGCCCTGCGCAATGGAACCAAAGGCCCCGAATCGGGAAAGGAGATCCATATCGGTGAGGATTGTTGGTTGGCCGGGAATGTCACTGTTCTCCCCGGGGTGACAATCGGGAAGGGTGCAACTATTGGAGCTGGAAGTGTGGTCACGAAGGTACGGATATATTTTCCTCCCTATTTCCCCCTCCCTCGAACTCTGTCGATACTTACGGTGCGCAAATCACCTAGGATGTCCCTGCTTTCCATTTGGCCTTGGGCAATCCAGCAAGGGTTATTCGAAAGATTGAGACTGCAATGGAGGGGGAATCGTCAAGTTAGGCGCTTTTTTACCACCATCCTTGATTTACTTTATAGGTTCTTGTCTATCCTGTAAGCTCCCTAGAAGGTTACACTGGTAGATCATTGTGTTCGCTTCTAGATGCGGTTCTTCATTGTATTTAAGAGACAAAGCCGATGTTTTTAAACTCTGATCTTATTCTGGAAGTTCAACACAAGTTCGTCGTAGCTACACTTCAATGTAGCACGGACATTCATTCATTGCATTAAGGAATGGTGTGATGCATATGTCTCTAAAGGTCGACATAGCAACAAGACAAAGGGGATTACGGAGGAACTAAGTTAAAAATCTAGACCAATGGGGCCCACATATCAGGCATTTATCAATTGTACATTTACACGGAGTCGTGCACGGAAGCTAGAGCGTGGAATGTTCCTGTGGATCTTCGTTCGGGGGCTTTTTAAGGTTGGGGAAAAATTACAGGGTAAAATTAAATACTAAAAGAAGTACTAAAAGTAGTACTAAACAAAGGCCATTAATTAGCGGAACGATGTCATACTTGTCAAATGTGGGTGGACTTTTTGTATCCACCGATCGGTATGAATCATTCACTGCATTGATGCAAGGTACAGCTGAGACCCTTAGTACCTTGTATACTACTACTAATTACTAGTATGTATGTGCTCTGCCACTCATGCTTAAAACCAAGGCTGGCCGAACATCCGGAGAATGAATTAAAGTAAGGGGGGTATAGATTTTCTGTCGCTAAGGTTTGTTCGATTCATGTTCTCGTTCTTGTTCTCTTGCTTGTTGATCCCTAGATTATGGTTTAATAGAACCCTCGTGTTGGAGTAGCTTGAGGCGTATATTTTAAATGATGTCATAATCAATGTTGGTGAATCAATTGAATTTATTCTCTCCTGTACGATGCTTTTCATTTCTTATATCAGTGAGGATAACACTACACCATGGAGTAAGTACTGTATTCTGTACTGTACAGTATTAGTACACCCAGTCAAAAGTTCCGAGAGTTTCATGGCACAATCATGTTTGTTCTTCGATGTACATATTGCTCTTGAAGAAAAGAAAAAATGAATGAAATCTCTTCAATGAAGTATACTACTGCTTCCCTGTTTCTCTTTTTTTTTTTTTTTTGGGGGGGGGAGGTTTCTTTTTCTTCACTTATAAAGAATAAATGGAACAATATACGAGATCTCCGTAGCCAAAAGGCCGTGTCCAGAAGGGCCCTTTTTTGGTTTGCTGTGCAGGCGCCAAAAATTAAAAAGGGAAAGGTAAAAAGAAAAGAGCCAACGACTGTTGAGCTTCTCCACCGCAACGTCAGAGCTGTTGCTCTTCTATGGTTCTTTGCTTTGCATATCTTTCCACCAACTTTACGGAGAGCTATTCTCTTTCCTTTTATTTTAATTTCTACCCTGGTTAAGTCAACTCACCCCCCAGGCTGCCATTTTCAGCCTACCTTTAGTCCTCTTTTTCTACCTCCCCTACTCAGTTACTCCTCATCTATGTTCAGGGCCGAGCTGAGCGCTGCGTCTCCGCAAACCAATCATAAATAAATTCTATTTTTTTTTACCCGCATCATTCGCCCTTCCTTCCCGTCACTCTTACGACTCATCTTTCTGTCTCTCCATCACCTTTCTTTCACTACTCACCTGTGGGTGCCGGTCTTCCACTGCTTTTTTTGTGGAAAAACTTCAATCATTCCTACATCGTTGATTTTCCTGTAGCTCCCCAGAGAAACACAGGAAAATGTCATGGCAGCTGCCCCGCTAGAGAGCTCTAGCACCCCGCTTGATCCTATATCGACCGACTCGACGCGTTCCCCTGGCGATTCCATGGAAGAAAGCGATCCTCAATCTACCCGGAAACGCCCCCGTCTGGACAGTGGAAGCGGCATCCGGCAGCCTTGGTCAAGTAACGAGGTCTCTGCGTCTCGATTACCCGAGCGGACTCCGGATGCTCCTGCCACGACTGAACAAGAAGCTCCTACGTCGACCCGCCCGGCTAGCCGAATGACTATTAACACGAAATCTCCAGTCGCCGATAATATGACATCTACCCCCAAAGATACCCCTGCTGATCAGTCAAACGCACACTCCCCCGCTCCCTCCGCGGATGACGTCGGCGCTCGTCCCTCCAATGTTATATCCTTGTTGTCCTCTCCTGCCCAGAGCCCGGAGATTGAAGTGGCCGAGCTCGAGGACATGGACCAAGATCCAAGCACATCGAGTTGGAAGCCGTTGGGCGAAGCGCTAGGAGATTCCGAGGTGGTTCAGCTTCATGAGCAAGCGCCTCTCACGGACAACTTCCCCAAGTTCCGCAGCGATCTCGATTTGCGAGACAACTTGGAGGAGATCGGTGCAATCATTGAGAAAGGTACGGCAACACCACCGGGTTCAAGGGACGCTGCAAGGACTGACTAATCTATTTGGTAGGCTCCCCGCCGGAGGCAACGCCGTTCTTCCTTGCTGTGAAGAGCTGGCTCGATAACGTCGCAAATAACTTAGAGCAGTTGACCTTCGAGGGCTTATTGGATGAGCGGGACTTTTGGGAACAACTTCCTGTCATACCGGAGAGCCTGCTACGGAACTCGTAAGTGTCATTGAAAGCATCCACTTGTCATAGATACTGACGAGCTGTGATAGGCAAGACCTGCAGCCAGATGAAGGCAGGGGGCCTTGGGTATGCCTGGAGGAGTTTTTCCTTAACTATACCCGGCTTGCTCTCCATATAGTCCGCCTGGATATTTTAGTCTTGGGCCAATTAATAGAAGACGCAGACCTGCAGGTATCGGACTTAATATCAAGAGCCTATCTTCCTTCACTTGGTTGGATGCTCCAGGTAAATGGTATACCCTTTTTTCGTACTGCGGAAAGGGTCCATGGCGTGGAAGTGATCAACCTAGTTGCTCGTCTGAACGACCACATTCTGGCTCCTCCGTTCAACGTGCTCCAGTGGCTATCCGAGTATGCCGCCTGTGTCATGACTTTGATACCCCGTTGGTCCCAACTATCATCCCCTTTAGTTTCAGTTGTGACTATTGTGCACAACCTGGTGGATTCCGGAAACGAGCGGAGGAAGTATCAGGCAGATGAGGCCCTAATCAATTCCCTTACATATCTACGTGCCATGAAAACGGCTTACAGCCTGATGCGGATCATAGACGAGAACTACCAGATGCATGTAAGCAAGAAGTCCTCCTGGGTCACGAGCGACGTCAGTGATCCGATGCTCCGTTTCATATCTTGGGTTTACTTCACCATCTCTCTCCGTGGCCAAGACCTGGGCCTGCAGATCGCCAAGGATCTCTCCATTGCCGTACCTGAAGGTATATCCTCGGACGAGTGTGCTTCCATAATCTACTACGGGTGGAAATTTGCTGCCCTTAGAAAGCATATCCTAGATGGGCGTATGGAGCTAAGAGTCAACGGGATGGAGACTATGCAAATGGACTTGGTCAATGTGTGGCGGCAGTATATCCAGAACGACCCAGCAGGGATTGAACATCCCGTCGTGCAATACCTCGTCCGGTTTTTACGGGAGAATGAAATCGTCGAATATATCGTTAGCATTGATTCTCACCCTCAGCTTATCAGCAGAAGTGGCAACATTGTCGGCTTTTTGATCGTCACGTCCACATACACGGACACGGACACGGACACAATCTGGAAGGCCGTGACCGAGAGCCCCGATCCCCGAACAGTGTCCGAAATCCTTAGAATGCTTACGAGAACCTTTCAAATGCATCTACCCACTTCTCCGGCGTTGTTATGTTTGTGCTCAAAGCTTCTTGATTTTCCTCTTTCCCGCTTTGATTCACGGATGGTGGATTTTTGTGAGCAACTTCTTCTTCACGTACGCGAAAAGCACCGCGAGAGATACCAATTGGTGGATGAGCCGCATGTAGACGCTGTTCCCCTGCGTTTGTGCGTACGCCTCATTCGTGAAAGTGCTGCAGCGGACGATCTTCCTGTCGAGCATAAGGCTATCCTTCAGAAGTTCTCAAGTTCGCAGCTTACCTTATTCATGGATGTTGGACTCAGCGAAATGGACAAAATGGAAACATATGAACGTTGTGTCCAAGACCTTGCCGAGATGAATCAGTTCACTGTTGGCAGCATACAGGCTTTGAATGCCCTAGTTCCTAGCTATGACACACAAGAGATACGAAAGCTTGCTATGGACTTTGACCTGACACGCTTGTTGATAAATGAATTGGCTCACACCGTGGATATGAACCAGACAGACTTCACGGAGTCGTTCTCGCGGAACGGCTTTCTTTCGCGCGTCCACTTACTGGCCCGCGTTATCGACAAGGTCCCGGACACAATAACCACTGATTTAAGTGATGTGCTGTGGAGAAGGGTCCTTATGTCGCAAACTCTTGCCCAGCAAGGCAGACGAGCACTCTGGGACACTCTGTGTGCACTTACCCGACATAGTACGAAGAGCAATCCATTCATTGAACGCTGTATCCACGGGTACCTGTCTGAACTATCTCCTAAAGACTACTTTCTTGAGGTCCTCTCATTTGCAAAGCAGGCAATCAACTACGAGGTTCGCTTCAACCCTCCGCCCATTGCCGGTGATGATGAGGTCATCTCGATCCCGGGTATAGACCGGATATGGGATTTTATTCTGACCGCTCCACCCGGCTCGATCGAAACCGATGCCACTAATTTTGCCATTGAGGTGTATCTCGACCATAATATCATTCACAGATCACCACGATCTGCAGTTGAAGCAACTCATGTTGCCCTGGTAGATCGCTGCGTTGACCAACTGAAATCAGCCGCCTCCAAGTTGAAGTCTGCCCGTGGCCAAGGTGCCAATGGTGCTAGCGATTCAATGGCCGCGGAGATCCCTGAAGAGGAAATTCAGGCGGAAGAATTGCGGTTTAGTCGTTCTCTGCTCTTTCTGCGTCAGTTCCTGCAAGGTCTGCGCAGTCGACCCCAGTACAGCCCGCCCCAGAACTCGCCGCCTGGCTTGCCCGGTAAACCTGTAAAAGGCGAGCTGGTCAATATCCGTTATCAAGCTTTCGACGGCAGTACACAGTCTAAAGTCCGCTCTTTGCAGATTGGTGATCTCTCAACTGCATCCGAGTTCGTTGAGAAGCTTGTACAAATCACCGGTTTCACAAAACTCAACACTATCTATAGTGGGCATAGGATTGATCTTCTTGAAAAGCCTAATCTCACCGTACGAGACCTCAAACTGAACTCGGGACTGCTAATTGTTCGCCGAGACCCTGACAGCCGTGAAGTTGCACTGACAGGGCGGCGTCAGTCTTTGACATCGGTGGATTCCGAAGTACTTAAACATTTTGATGATCTTTATGATCTTTTAGGTCTCGAGGACCACTTAGCTCGAGAGATTTACGACTTCCTTGTTGTCTTCCCTCCCCAGGAAAGGGTCCTGCAGTTAGTCAGGTCTACCGACAAGTCTGCGCAAGACGTATTCACTATGGGTAAACCGTATAATTTCCTTTACTCAGTAAATGCGCTTTCTATATGCCTGAGAGAGGAAGCACTAGAGTCATCACCAAATCAAACATTCGTGTCTCATAGTGTCCGAGTTTTGGTTGCTGCTTTAACACGCTCCGAAATGTCTGATTCATTGGATAATTGTCCAATGAAGCTCCTTTTTGCCACTAGTCTGGTTGAATGTCTTCTTTACGCTCTTCTTGTGAGGCCGCCCCTAGCCGGCGATACAGTCTCAATTCCAGATTCGACTGCTTTGGTTCGGCAGTTGCTGCATCTAATGGACGTTGGGCGGTATTCGGCGACGGGTCATCTTTCGGAACTTGGTATACATAAGCTAATCTGCAACTCCTTTGCTATCATGATCGAAGGCTCTGTTCGCGACCCTGAGTTTTGGACTGTGATAAAACAGCAAGCAAAATTCGACCAGCTTCTGTTCTCACTGCTATTGGAGGAGGAACGCCAGCCTATTCGCAAGGGCATTTCGGAGAACATAGCCGTCGCCTGCAGCCCGTCCAAGTTGCTCAAGAAAACAGGTAAACCAGAAGTCCCTGAACAACGGGAGATAACAACTTCCGAGAATCCAGTCCGAATCGATATTCTCGCTACAATCTGGGAAGCATTTTTGCAGAACTTCCCCCGTACACTGGACTGTGTCCAACAGTCCCAAGAGTTTTTCGAAATCGCTCACTTAGTATTCCAATCGGTTGCAGAGAAGTCACCGCGCGATCTCATGCTGAGCGAGTATCTCAAGCAATGGAGCGCCATCTTGTTGAATCACCAAACCGAAGAGTTTGTCGGACGAGAGCCTGTTGATCATTTACTTCTAGGCTTTTGCCGTCTCCTGAGATCGTGCTTAGACTTTGCAGGCTCAACTAATACCGCAGTGGACACGTTCGATCTCGCTGAGAGCTTATTTGACAAGTATCTCTTCCCAGATCTTTCGGAGTCAACATCCCTTGGTGCCATCACCCCTCAGACGCCCGTCATGCACGCATCATCCCGGCAGGAACTGTACGGTATCCTGAACCTGCTTTGTAGATACGACGATAACTACAGTAAAGTCGTGGAGCGCTTGAGTGATCTCATTCCTGAAGACTACACATATTCACCAACATGGTGTTTTGATCGCTACAAAATGATCAGATCGCCTGAAGGCTATGCTGGGCTGAAGAATCTGTCCAACACTTGTTACTTGAACTCGCTTTTGACCCAGCTTTTCATGAATGTTAGCTTCCGTGACTTCATGATGCGGCTTGATCTCGTGGATCCTCTCGACTCCCAGATATTACTTGAGGAGACAAAGAAGGTTTTTGGCTATATGCAAGAAACGTGGCTTAAGAGTGTCGACCCACAAGGGCTAGTGGACTCAATAAGGACTTACGATAATGAGCCAGTCGATGTCACAGTACAAATGGATGTTGACGAGTTCTATAACCTGCTTTTCGACAGGTGGGAGGCTCAAATCTCTAATGCCGAAGACAAGAAGAAGTTTCGCTCCTTTTACGGCGGTCAGCTAGTGCAGCAGATCAAGTCCAAAGAGTGTCCCCATATCTCAGAACGCCTTGAGCCGTTTTCTGCGATTCAATGCGATATCAAGGGTAAGGCGAGTCTGGAGGAGAGTCTTCAAGCGTATGTCGAAGGAGAAATCATGCAAGGAGATAACAAATACTCCTGCACTTCCTGTGGAAGACATGTTGATGCTGTGAAGAGGGCCTGTTTGAAAGATGTCCCGGATAACCTCATATTCCATCTCAAACGCTTTGATTTTGACATGGTCACGATGATGCGGAGCAAGATAAATGACGAATTCCAGTTTCCAGAGCACATTGATATGAGCCCGTTCAAAGTCGAGCACCTCTCAGACCCAGACGCTGAGGTTCAAGAAGACCTTTTCGAATTGGTTGGCGTTTTGGTTCATAGCGGTACAGCTGAATCTGGTCACTACTATTCGTACATCCGTGAACGGCCTACTGCTGATACTAGAGGCTCGTGGGTTGAATTCAATGATTCAGACGTCACCCGGTTTGACCCATCCAAGATTGCAGACCAGTGCTTTGGTGGTTACAATGACTCTATGAACAACAATTCCATGGGCCAAGTCCGGTTCAACAAAGTGTGGAATGCTTATATGCTATTTTATCAGCGTGTCTCGAGTATGGAGTCATCCAAGTCAATTTATAAGCCAATTACCAACCATTGTCCGGTTCGTGTGCAGCTGCCAGTGCCTCTTGCCAACCACATTATGATGGAAAATGAAATCTTCATACGGGCTTTTTGTTTGATGGATCCATACTACGCCATGTTTGTGCGACACCTTCTATGTCAGCTTCATGATGTGAGGGATATTCATCCTCTGGGTGACTTGAAATTGGACAAATGTATTATCTTCATCGCTTTAGATACACTCGAGCAACTTATCTCAAGGAACAGAGAGCCATTGGGTCTGGATGCGGTTGTGTCTGAGCTACTTAAGGCAATCAATGAGCTTCCCAAGGCGGCCTACAGAGTTTTACAGTGGGTTGCTGAAAGACCAGCCGGCATACGCAATCTAGTGCTGAAGTGTCCCCATGCAGCTGTTCGAAACAGTTCAATCAGGGTCTTCATAAGCGCGCTGTCAAAGCTCCAGGAGCTGTGCAACAATGTTGAGCAGGAAGAGGGCTATAAAGACAAATGGCATAAGCGGTACTTGGATGGCTTTGAGAATGTGGTTGCAGCATTGCATGGCCTCTGGACGATGCTGCATACTGTAAGCAGGGCATGGGATGACTACTTCGAATTCCTTTTACTGCTAGCAAGTTTTGGATCTCTTGAGGCCGGGATGGTGCTCAGTTACGGATTTCTTTCGAGATGCCTGGAAATTGTGTGGCTTGATCGTGATGATTCAAAGAGACTGAGACGCCACTACATTGCTTATTGCAAACTCCTTGAGAAGGGAAGAAGGTTCTCACACAGGAAACTCACCGATCTTCTGTCTGTCTTGCTACAGAACATCGATTTTTCTGCGCCCCCTACGCCGGGCGATGAAAGACAGACCTTACCCGACAATAGGTATTCTCTTACAGTTGTGGAAAGCGACCTTCTTCGGCCTGTTGGGAGAAACAATGAGCTATTAGTTCTGAAAAAGCTTCTTCAGCAATACAGCAGCCCGCAAGCATGTAGAAGCATTGTTGGAATACTTGTTGATGCGGAGTCCGAAGCTGGCCTCACAGACCCAATCTGCAAGGCGCTGGAAGATGGCTTAAGAGTCGCGCCTGCCGAACTTTGCGCTCCGTTCTTGGAGGCTACATTAATATTCTGTCGGCGGAGTACTGATGAAGAAAGAATCGTTTCTTTGATCGACTACGTTGCGAAAGGAGTGGAGTCAATCAATGACAGTGGAGGTAAAGAACACCTTGCATTCTTTACAAGCATTATGGCGTGCCGCAACGAGCGACTTGATCTCAATGAGGCATGGTTCCTATCCCAGCTCATAGATAAAATCCCAGACTGGGCTCCGACATTGCTCATGTTCCCTGATAGGGCGGTCAGGAATATGACCATGGAATTTCTACGCCGAATATTATTCACTGGAGAGGCTAGCGACATCGGCGATGACTGGCAATCACGCCATACACAAGCAGCCAAGGAGCTGGTTCACGCGAGTATCAGCAGATTGAGAAGGACATACCTCTCAACCCCTGGCAGCAACGTCGAAGCGAAGGTTGTAGAGACAATTAAAGCGGTCGTCGAACACTGCCTAGTTACATATTTTGATGACAGTGAACAAGACGAGGAATTTGTCCATCAGGCGCAAGGTATGTCATAATCTTTAATTTACTATAGCCTAGTCTTTTCCTCTTACTAATGGCGAACATAGCCGTCGTGGGAGCTATTGAGGAATTAGCTGTTGATATGCCTGAAGAGCTGGCTTCCGGTAAGTATCCCATTTTATTGCATCCTTATCAACGTCTAACCCCCGGGGCCTCAGAATCTGATGTACCTTCTCCAGAGGAATGGGAAGATAACTCAGCGATGGCAAGTGATTCGGAAATGGGAGTTGCAGGTACTCCATGAGGCCCTGTATGCAATATATCCCTGAAATTCTCCCGTTGTATCATGACCAAAGATGACTCGATGAACGGTGCTTGGGGGGAAGAGCAGAGGTAACTCCTTTTGCTTTTGCTCTTTACCTTCGTTGTGTTTGGGGCTGCATTGATCGGCGTTTTGTTTGCCCATCCACACTAGAAACGGGTCCTCTGTTTCTGAACTTTGTACAGGGAAAGGGTTATGTCTCTTATGTTTCTTCGTTTTTCTCGTGTTTAATTTCTTCGGCCATGTGTTAAATAAAGAAAGGGTAATGGTGGTGTTGTTCTGCAAGAGCTTGCATTGCTTTCGTTAGAGGGCCTTCACAGTTTGCTTCTGCGTTGTCCCTTTGATGAACCAGGGAACGATATTGCTTGATTGAATGACTGACGGCTGAAAATGAGACTTAAGGCAGTGGTTCCTGGATAGTCCTCAAATCTATGGAACAATTTTAGAGGACCTATCTTAGAAAGAAAGCAGGACTTTCATCTGAATGGATTGGTCTCTTCGAGAATAATACTTTGTGAATTTAGTTTTGATCATTCTCTTTTAGACTCCTTATAATACAAAGATATATTAGCCGGTGTTCGAGCTAACAGGAGCTTTGGGGTAAAGTCAAGGCAGAGCCAATGAAAATCTACACCAACGTGAGAAATTCGAAAAAGAGAAAGAAGAAACGAAGGCCCAGTCTATTCATATTCCCCCTTTAGACCTTCGTTAAGTAAATATCATACATATATTCCTTTTTTTTCGTTATTGTGTTGTTACTCTCCAACAGAACGCCTTCTCCCGGGCGCCTGCGCCCGAAAAGGGTTGAAGACGACTGCATGGTAGAGTTCCACCTTCATGATGGCATGCTTTGAGCCAGGCTTCTTCAAACATCTTCAAATTCCTCGTCGTCATCCTCATCAGACTCCTCTTTCTTGACCTCCGGTTCGACTTTGACCCTCTTCGCTGATGGGCCTTCATCGGTAGCAGATGGTGTTGCTGAGGCTGTTTGAGGAGCACTAGTTCCAGAATCTGTATCGAACTCGCGCTTTATTCCCGTGGACATTGTATTCGTAGGTGCACTGGTAGGACCAGCGCCAGCACCGCCAATGGCCGGTGACGCAGTGTCGCTCGCAGAGACACCACCAACATCTTCGAATTCTTCGTCGAAATCGTCGGAATCCTCCTCTGCACTGCTGGAATTTTCCTGATCCTGAAGAGCCTTTTCCCTCTCCATTTCCGCATAGTAGGCTGCGACTTTGTCGTCGAGAGCATCGAGATCCGGCTTTCGATCTTCTTCTTCCTTGATCTCGGACTTCACGTCGACGTCCGTCTCTGTCTTCACCGTGCTGAGACTTCCAGCGCCTGTAGACACAGTAGAATGTGTATGCCACACCGGGAGCGCATTCTGCTTCTCCACGGCGGCCTTGCGTGCTGCCTCTTCCGCTTGCTCGGCGGCGCTCTTTTCTTCGCTGGATGTGAGGGAGATCTCAAGGGCGCCAGCATCGGTCTTAGTGTTACCGCGAACAGCTTCCTGTTTCTTGGATGGCACAACAACTGCAGCTCGTGTCGGGTGAGTAGCCTGGTTTCGCACGACATCGATCTTATGATCCCAAGCGGTATCGAAATCGTTTGGTGGGATTTCGACGGAATCGATTTGTTTAAGCAACTTCAGCATAGTATCCAGTTGAGCCATAAGCTTGCTGTTCTTCTCGTGGCCTGTGCGGTCAATCCCTTCCGCCCCCTTTACATCTTCTGTCCGCTCGAGAATAGCCCCGCAGTTTTGGCATTCGAAACCTTCCTCAGAGTACAAGCTCAGCACATCAAGTTCCGTCCATTCTGCCCCGCATCTTAAACAGATATACTCCTTCCGTTCCTCGCTCGGCGTATACTGGGCCTTGATCGTCGATGTTAACTTCGAGATCTTGAACTTAATAGCGTCGATGACCGGGTGTAGCGGGATGTAATAATATTCACGGTTAACGGGGCGAGTTGAACCGTCTCGGATTTCTGCTCGTGTATTACTGATGGATCATGTCAGCACTGTCACTGCCCAGCATAACGCGGTACTGCAGGCCAGCCATACACTGATATTAGGCGATCCTCGCGCAATTTGGCGCATAGCTTCCGGAGGTCTTTCTGCTGCATTCCTAGGAGAAAGGCGAGGTCTTCGGCATGGAGTCTACACAATAGGTAATAACGGTCAGAACCGATGCTGCGAGTATGATAGAACTCTTCATAAGTCCAGGTATAGTGAAGCATACACCGAATGGATAAAAAGCGCATCAACCACCAAAATGTGGCGGGTCTCGTAGAAGGCGCGGACCACAGTCCGAATGAGCGTATTCGCAAGATCCATGTTGATATCTAGAAATACCCTGATAGGAAAGGAAAGTGAGGCTTGACTTTGATTTAGGTTGATGAGACGGTGTTAGGGCTGCTGAGCGCAAAGGTTCTCGATATCCCGTACTAAGGTCAGCGCAAAACGAGTAGCATGGCTTTTTTTTCACTCCGGATGTCAAAGGTTGAGCGGGGAAACCTGGGTAGAAATTATAAATAGAAGCTCCCACGGGACAATCTAACAGCCCGCGACGCTATAGCTGAGAGCACTGGAGTAAATAAGAAAAGAAACAATGAGGTTAAAGGGAAGTAAGGACGAGCACCGGCGCTACAGCGGATGAACTGCCCGCGGCATCAATTCTTGCCTGAGGCCCCGGGCCGAGCTACCCCAGTTAGGCCTAGCGGGAGAGCACATATGCACTAATCCCACTGCGGCTAGAGCATACGGAAATTCAATCGCAGGCCCAGGGAAAAGGCACGATTTCAAGTGTCGACGACGCAAGTTTTTCCCCTCGGGACCCGCTTCTTCATGCGTAGCTACGTCTCCGCGCGTCAATATTTGGCAGGCTTTCTTTGTCGATCCTTTTCGCCTGTCAACTCGCAGCGGCATTTCACGTCTTATACGCCGCTATCTAACTTGCGGAGATCTCTGGAACCATGGACAATAACGAAGGAAGAGCTAGCGGATCCGAAGAAGCTGATCGCAAGCGTAAGAAGGGGGATCTGGGAAGGGCAGAGTGGAGGTATGTCTCGCGGGTTCTGGGATACAAATCCGACAGTCACCGGCTAACCAAGCAAGCCGGCAAACGTCAGATAAGAGAGGACGAATAGATAAAGAGAATCAGGCCAAACGACAGAAGCTTGAAAAAGGAGAGGAAGTCAAAGCTCCAATCTACGCCACGCATTTCTCCCAGGAAGACATCGAGAATGAACAGAGACGGCCGAAGAAGAAGGTGGCTGTACTGTTGGGATACTCTGGAACGGGCTACAAGGGAATGCAATTGTACGGACAAGTGTTAGATCCTGTCTAGCCTAGACGAGTGCTAATCGTCTACAGGAGCGCAACTGAGAAGACTATCGAGGGTGACCTCTTCGCGGCGTTTGTAGCTGCCGGGGCTATCTCCAAGGCTAACGCAGCAGACCCGAAGAAGTCGTCGCTGGTTCGATGCGCCCGTACAGATAAAGGAGTCCATGCGGCTGGTAATATCGTGTCCTTGAAGTTGATTGTGGAGGATGAGGATATTGTTCAGAAAATTAACGCACACCTTAGCCCGCAGATCCGCGTTTGGGGTATTCTGGTCGCGAGCAAGTCCTTCAGCAGCTACCAGATGTGCGACTCTCGTATCTATGAATATCTGATGCCTAGCTACTGCTTTTTGCCGCCACATCCCAGCACTTTCTTAGGCAAAAAGATCATAGAGATCGCTGAGAAGGAGGGTGATTTGGAGGCTCACAAGGCCCGACAGGCAGAGGTCGCTAATTACTGGGAAGAGGCCGATGCGAAGTATATCCAACCCGTTCTCGACACCTTGGACGAGGATATCCGCGAGATCGTCAAGAATGCAATCTACCATGAGAAGCCCGAAGATGAATCATTCGAAACCGAACAAGCTCAAGCCACAGAGGGAGGAGCAGATGCCGCCACAAAGCCCGAACTCACCGAAGCCGAGCTAGCTCACAGACGGAAGATCATCGACGCAGTCAAGGCTGTGAAGGCTGCATACAATACCGCAAAGCGAACTTACCGTATTCCTCCCGCGCGCGTTGCCCGTCTGCAAGAGGCGCTGGATAAGTATCTTGGAACTAGGAACTTCTACAATTACACCATCCAGAAGTTGTACAAGGACCCCTCTGCAAAACGCCACATCAAATCCTTCAAAGTCGACCCTAACCCGATTATTATCAATGGTACCGAGTGGCTCAGTCTGAAGGTCCACGGTCAAAGTTTCATGATGCACCAGATTCGTAAAATGGTGGCCATGGCCACCCTTATAGTACGCTGCGGCTGCGATCCCAAGCGGATCGTCGATTCATATGGACCGACCAAGATCCCAATTCCCAAGGCACCCGGTCTAGGCCTTTTGCTGGAACGCCCCATCTTCAATGGCTACAGCAAAAAGGCAGAAGAACTCGGAAAGAAGCCCATTAACTTCGAGGAGTATGCCACGGAAATGAACGAGTTCAAGCAAAGAGAGATCTATGACCGAATCTTCCGTGAGGAAGAGGAGACTAACGCGTAAGTTCTCAGTTATATCCCACTCATACATTGAAACGATTCAACTAACAAAAAAAAAGTTTCGCTTCATTTTTCAACCATATCGATCACTTCCCTCAAGAAGAATTCCTATACGTTACATCCGGTGGTATTCCAGCCGCAAAACCTGCGACTCAACCTTCGGCTGCTACCGAAGACGCTCAGAAGGGCCGAAAGTCTCAGAGAGAAGCCCTAGCAGAAATCGAGGAAGAATCGGAAGATGAGGGCAATTTACCCAACAATGGAGAAGAGGGCGGTTAAAAGATCATCTATATATGTACATAGTAATAAAAGAACTTGTCTTTTCCATACACATGCATCGAATCTCTCCCAAGGTAACATTAATTGTCTTTCATCAAGTTGCAAAGTGGGTTTCAATCTACAGGGTTGTAAATATATAGTTCGGTTATATCTTCGCGGGATTGGTGACTACCTTGTATCCTATGAGTAGTTATTACAATAAATCAGCTTATGATATCGTTGTCAATAGCACCCACCGTAAGAATAAACTGAATAACATAGCTAATGCTCGATAGACTCGAGCTCATCATGGGCGTTAAGCGCCGAAGTGAGCAATTTGGGTCATAAAAATATTTCTCGAGTGGGGTTTCGGAACTTGTATCTTACACATGTTCGCAGGATATTATATGACGATCATTCGCAAGAAAGCGATTCTATACGACAGTATTCTACATGGTTACAGTTATATATTCACCAAGCCAGAGGTAGACTACACATCCCTCAGGTACAAGGTCGACCATGGAAAAAAGAAAAAACAAACTCAATTATTGACGGAGGAAGAGAAAGGCGCTATGTATCATTAATGTACGACAGAATGCAACACGACGCTCGGTGCTGGTGAAAATTGGACTTTGAACAGAAGGAAATACAAAGGGAAGTCAAGTACATCAACACCGCAGAAAGAGAAGTGGAAAGAAAGAAGAAGAAGGGGGGGAAAAAAAGACAAAAGAAAAAGCAGACAAATCAGGGATGCACGATAGAAGAATGAGAAGACATGGCCAATATGACAAATTTGAAACACACAAGAAGAATCAAAGACGGGAAGAAGAAAAAGAACAGGTTGGAAGAAAAGAAGATGTCAATCCAACCTGTTGGCGTGTTTAGAACATCATGGAGCGGGCTTTCTGGCGTCGAGAGTCCGCACTGCGAACCTCGGGTTGAGACTGAGTGTAGCGATGTTTAGCCCTTGGCGGTGCGGCTGCCGGCGCCGGTGCCGTGGAGGTAGTACGCTCACGCTTGAGCACGAGCTCGGTCCACTGCTTAACTTGACTGCTTCCCGAAGAGCCTTTGCCCACAGCGTCGGCCAATACTTTCATCCAGCCTTCCTTGTCGGCAGCACTATCCGCATAGAAGTCGATCACTTCGCCGTTGCCAAAGCGGATACGGAATCCTTCTTCCACAAACATGTAGCCCTCCTCCTCTTCGGCAAAGGCAGACTTGCGACGTCCACCACCCTTGGTCGTGGTCTCCTTCTGCATCAGGGATGATCTGTCATCGATAAGCTTGACAGCCTTTGAGAGGTTGATTGTCGCACGAGGTTGTCGGGTCGTCTCATGGTACGCGGTCAATTTGGAGCCTTGAAGCTTGAAGAAGCGGCGACGCCAGAACTGCCAACGAGAAGTCAGTGAGCCGATTCTTAAGGAATGAGCCAAGTGAAAACTTACCGGGCAGTCGCCTCCCTGTTGAGACAAGAATCCTTCCCAGCTACGGGATGAAACACTCTCCGCTTCACGCATTTCTCGAATGCAAGCGTTCATGCTCTTCGGCATATCCTCATCCTTCGCACCTTTTGGTTTTGGGACAAACAACAGCTGCAGCTCTAGCTTGCCAATCTTGTAAGGAGGCCGCCGTTGGGAAGTAGCGCTGGAAGTGCTCTTCTTGCTCTTAACACTGCTTGGCTGGTCTTCAACGGCCCATTCATTGAAGCAAGCCACATCGACCGTGTAAGGGCGGCCAAAAGCATGTTTCTCATGATCGCTCAGCGCTACATACGCACGAGCGAAACTACCGTCCCTAGCAATAAGAGTCCTGAGGCGTTCCCAGACACCTGCGTTAACATCTGTTTTCTTCTGCTGTTGGGAAGCCAGTTGGTGCTTCATATCCAATTCCTTGCGCTTGCGAGGGGAAGCAAACACCCTGCTGAAAGTAGACGCCTTCTGTCTCGTGGGGGATGCTGTTGGAGGAGGCTCTTGGACTCTGAATTTTTCATCATCGACCTTCATTTGCAGGGTCAACTGAAACTCTAGGTCGTTCTGCACAATGAGTTCGAATTCTTGTCCGACTGGGGCTGTCTTTCCGAGTTCCAACCAAGCCGTAGTAACACAGTGGAGGCCGTTGTCAAGTGTCAGGGAGAAGTACGATCTCTCGCCTACATTCTGATTAGATGATGTCGCTCATGTATATAGTGGCATCAGGAACTTACCTCGTGGCAACGGCAAATCTAGGTACTTCATCCCAACGACCTTGACGAATAGGCGACCTCGCTCTTCTCCTTCATCTAAGGCACCATTCAAAGCGGGCTCGTTTTCTTCGATTGTCGCAGGGTTCTCTTGAACATTGCTCTGTTGGCCTGGAAGAGGGGGCACAGGTCCAGGAACAGGCTTCTTGCGGATTCCGCTAGCTTGCCTAATGCTTGCACGGCGGGTTTGTCCGTTCCAAGGCACAGTAGTCCAGGTCTGCTGGCTGGCTTTTCGGGGTGTGGGTATAGCCGACTTGGTTCCCCTAGAGTCTGTCGGGACAGCTCCAGGAGCAGTGGCAGGCTCGTCTTCATTGCGGCTGCTTGCAATGATAACTTTCGTGTTATGTCTCATGAGGTAGCCTCTCTGTTTAGGGATTTGCTCGTTAGCAATTGGCTCCATATTATTGCCAAAGGTCTCCTGCATGTGTCTATTGGGCCCAGCACGAGAGTACAGTTGGGAAAGGGATAACTCAAACGCAACCTTTTGGTTTTCAATGACGCGGTCGAACTCTTTGTCCAAACCAAAGCCGAGGCTTTCTTCCTGGATACTGAACGGGATGTCCAGTTTCACGAGACTGCTTTGTCGTTGGGAAACTTCCTTCGTAGGCTGGGACGGTGTGGTATCCTCGGGGGCGGAATGCTCAGATTCGTTTGATGGCTGCTTGCTGAGCCCGGGCATGGGTGGGGGATGTTGTCCGCTTATTCTACGGCGAGTTGCAGCCATGGATTCTAGATCAGCCGGGGTCAATGACGGCCGTGTTTTAAGACCAGTTCCGGGGGCCTTGACTGTCGCAATTGGATCAGGAACACTTTCTACCGATGGAACTTCTGTGTCGCTATCGTCGTCGACAGGATGACGGATCACAGAATCTGGTGTTGAGGGCTCCGATATTTGGCCGTCATCCTCGGGGGTTATTGGGCGTTGCAGGGCCTGTTTGATGGTTGACATTTTGGAACCAGGTGCGGGCTCCGCTTGGGTCTCCTGGGGTGTCTGTTCGCTGGAAGCCTTGTCATCCTGATCTGTAGCCACGGGCGTCGCCTGTCCTGCGTCAGAATTCCGAGGGCTACCTTTCTCTGTTAAGTCATCTTCCATCTGCTGGCTGGAATAGCGGCTCTCCTCATCGCTGGTCAGCTTATCCTTCAAGCTCTTGAAGGAGGAATCCTTCGACGGGATTGTTTCATAATAATCGGGGATGTCGTAAAGATCGTTGTCATGGTCTTCTTCTTGTTTGATCACCACGCTATTGGTGTCATCGTAATCGTCATCGTCAAGCATATCATCATTTTCAAGTGACGGGATCGGAACATCTGGGTCATAATTCATATAAGAATGAGGGCTGGAAGGGATCTGGGAAGACTCGTCGAATGAGTCATCCATGAAGCTTTCGCTCCTTCGGAGGTCACGCAGGATGGAATCCCTGGATATATGTGGTGGTGAAAAGACCTCTGGGGCAGCTCCAGGAGCTTCATCTGTAGCCTCAGAGTCATGTTGCTCCGGCTGATTGGAGTGAGTATCGGTCTCGCCTTGATTTCCATCATCATGCTTCGACTGCGGCTCAATATCTTGATGTTCTGGCTTAGCATCCTCCTGTCCGTCCTCTTGTATCTTCATCAAGCGCAGCCTGTCCTCCAGCGACATCGAGGAATGACCAAATTCGGTAATATCTGACTTGCTGTAAGAAGCTGGTCCTGGAGGAGATGGCAGAACCCGCTGGCTACCACTTCCGAGTTCAAATGCCGAAGCCAGCTTACTGGGGGATGAAGGATGTGGCGGGAAAGATGTACGCCCTGGGAGAGGAGGAAGGGGGCGAGGCTCGCCATTGGAGTCCAGCGATTCAACAGGAGCCTGTTTCTCAGATGTCTCTTGTCGAGACGAAGGCCGGGGATCTGGATTGTGGTTCTCCTCGTCCTCAGTGAAGGGGTCTTCATCCTCTTTCACCAAATCGTCGTTTGCGCTGGATGGACTCATGTAACGCCAGTCCTCCGGCAGTACGACTGGGGTCTTCTCGAGGTCCTCGAGCGACGCATCAAAGCTATCCTCGCGGTCTGTTAGTGAGTCACGGTCGAAACTGATGTCCGGGAACTCGTCCTCATCAGACTCATAACTGCCTTCACGAGAATCAGAGGCGATTGAAGACGGGTCGGGTGTCGTCATTTCATACTCGTTGACCTGAGGGGGGGCGGCATCGAAGGTGACGCTTTTAGCATGTCGGTTCTCTGCATCAGACCAGATTTCGTTCTCTGGGTCAAAGCCCATGTCCTTAACGCCAAAACGGCTTGCGCGGGATAAGGACGACTTGGCTGGAGGTGCCTGTTCCTTGCTTGGTGATGGCGGTCTTGGGCCTATTGGGCCAGCCTCTTGCCTGTTCGACATTTGCGACGTTTGCGTGCTTTGCGCTTCCTTCTGCGGCGACCGGCTTGTAGCTAAGGGTCTTTGCGGTACATAGACATTTGTTGGGTCGTACTCCTGGTTATAGTCGCGGAGCATGTTGCTGTTCCTGACGCGTGATTGCCGCTTCAAGTTTTCGATAGATGGTCGTTTTGAGCTGGAAAATGGAGACTCGGGGTCATAAGGAACCTGGTTTTCTTGGCTTTTGGGGAATGGAGATCCAGATTCTCGTCCTTGCCAAAAGAGACGCGGGGACGATTTGACATCGTAAGCGTCGGTACTGTTCCTCATCATCTGCGCGACTATCGTCAGCGCAGTAAACATGTTACACGGAGTAGTAAACACATACTTTTGTATTTTGGTTCCAGACAGGCGAGTTTCGTCGTTGAGCCATAGGACTCACTTCCGAAAGTGGGCGTTGGCCAGTACCACTACCCATCTTCACGGGGAATTTTTGTTCTGTTGTGATGCAGACCAAGACAAGTGAGGAGGAAAAAGCGCTGGGGTGAAGATGTCAGTGTCGCTTGTTTCCTCATCGCATAGCATGGATGAAACTTAAGATTCCCCGACGTTGACGTCCCTTGCTGCTGGAATGACGCGCCTTACCTGATTTTGATAAACAACAACAACAGAAGCCGATAAGAAAAGTCGCTTTGAAATTCAAGAACGAAGTCAATTGAAATTGAGTTGGGAAGCGCTTGATTTGTTCGTAAAATTCGTAACAGGCCTGCAAGAATGCGTCACAAGGGGGAGGGAAGTATACAAAAAAAAAAAAGTAGCACGTTCAGAATAATTGCCGATTCGTTAATGTTGGAAGTCCCTTTGTTCCGTGTAATGGAGGGATAGTAATGCGATAACGAAGGGATATAGAACGACGTCCGATGGGGAAGAAATAGGGCAACAAAAGAAATGTAAATACAAGGGGGGGAACCAAAATACACTATCCACCACCGGACCACGGAAGGGAAGTAAAGAGATCGAAGGATGAAGAGGTAAATAGACTTTGTTAAGTAGTAAGACATCGGGACTTAGATGGCGATGGTGGAGGTCGAGGTTCCATGTTGACATTTGCTGGCGGGAGTCTCCATAGCAACACTTGTTTCGGCCTCGCCGCCTGAGCGCATTGGTGGCCTTGACGCCTGGGGCCCTGTTTGCGGCTCCGATCGCTCTAGGCCTACCTGGGACTAGTGTGGGATCGCCAGGTGCCCCGTGCTCTCTGCCTTGATTTTCTTATCCAAGGAATTTTCTTGGAAGCGGGTAAGGAGATTTCATCATCTGTCTTCTTCGCAACATTTCACCACCATGAATCGGTTAGGCAGGATGTCCCTGGCGGTTCGTCCTCCAGTATGTCTGCTCTGCCGGAGTGTGGCCCCTACTCTCCCTTCGAGCGTATCGCAGGTCGCGCGCTCTATGGCCACAGCTCGACTCCGTCGGAAAGTCGCTCGCATGGCCTTGTCCCCAGATGTCGCCAAATCATCGATCAACCAGAAACGCTCGGGCAAAGCCAAGTTGGGACCATGGTCAGGAATGAACCAGACCGAAGCTCATATTCGAGGTGAGCCAAGGTCACGGTCTCAAGCGGCCTTGAGACGCTCGGGAGAGAAGGCAGCGGATACACCTCGGAAAAGCGACAGCCCCCTGTACAAAGCTCTAAAGATGCAGACCACACTTGCTCCTGTCCCTTATGGCCGTAGGACTGCGGTCAAGTCTAAGATTGCCGACATTACCAGCTTTGATCACTTCCCACTCCTACCTGTTGTTCGCCACTCAATCTTCTCTCAAGCTCTTCCCGGTCTGGTCGATGTCACCCCCACTCCTATTCAGCGTCTCGCAATTCCCAAGCTCATGGAAGATTCACCGGATGGAAAGCGAGGAACTAAACTTGAGGATGGAGAGCCTCACTACGACCAGTACCTTCTGGCAGCCGAGACGGGCTCTGGAAAGACATTGGCGTACTTACTCCCTTTGGTTGACGCCGTTAAGCGGCTAGAAGTTGAGGATAAGGAGAACGAGAGGAAAGAGGAGGAGCGAAAGGCAAAGGAAAAAGAGGAGAGGCTGAAAAACCGGGCTTTTGATCTTGAGCCTGAGGAGCCGCCATTGTCCAATGCCGGAAGACCGAGAGTGATTATTCTGGTGCCAACGTCAGAGTTGGTTGCACAAGTAGGTGTCAAGGTTAAGGCGCTTGCTCACACAGTTAAATATCGATCTGGGATGATTTCGTCCAACTTGACTCCTCGCCGGATCAAGAGTACCCTGTTTAACCCGGACGGTATTGACATCCTCGTTTCTACTCCTCATTTGCTTGCATCGATCGCCAAAACGGAACCTTACGTGCTGAGCCGGGTCAGCCACTTGGTTCTCGATGAGGCCGACTCGCTTATGGACCGATCTTTCCTGCCAACGACGACCGAAGTTATCAGTAAGGTAGCACCGTCGCTCCGCAAGCTTATTCTGTGCTCGGCTACGATTCCCCGAAGTCTCGATAATTTGCTGCGCAAGCGCTACCCAGACATCAAAAGACTGACTACACCCAACCTGCATGCGATCCCACGTCGAGTACAACTAGGAGTAGTGGACATCCAGAAAGAGCCCTACCGAGGAAATCGAAACTTGGCCTGCGCTGACGTGATCTGGTCGATCGGGAAAGCTGGCGATTCGGAGCCCTCGGAGCCGTTCGCTTCTTATGTTGGACCGAATATTAAGAAGATCCTTGTGTTCGTCAATGAGCGCGAGGAAGCCGATGAAGTGGCTCAATTTTTAAGGTCAAAGGGAATTGACGCCCAGTCGCTTTCTCGGGACTCCAGCGCCCGGAAACAAGAAGAGATTCTCGCCGAATTTACCGAGTCGGCACCTCCGCCCAGCCCAGAAGAAATCATGTTAGCCCAAAAGAAGAGGCGTCAAGAGGATGCCATTCCCTTTGAGCTGCCCGAGAACCACAACAAAGCCGAGAATGTTCGCCGATTGGCTAACACTAAGGTGCTCGTTACCACCGATTTGGCATCCCGAGGCATTGACACCCTCCCCGTTAAGACTGTCATTCTATACCACGTCCCGCACACGACGATCGATTTCATTCACCGTCTGGGACGTCTCGGTCGGATGAACAAGCGTGGTCGCGGTATCGTGCTGGTCGGAAAGAAGGACCGTAAGGATGTTGTGAGGGAAGTCCGTGAAGGTATGTTTAGAGGACAAGCATTGATCTGAGGGGCGTCGAATGGACACAATCAATTTCAACGTACAAGGACCGGCGTTAGGACATGGCGACAATACGGAAATATGGACAGTAAATATGTGTACAGCACGGCTTCAAGCATGAAATGTATAATATTGTACAATAGATAGTATAGACACGAAATTCACTCACGCTCTTTTCTACTGATAGCCACTGAGGCTGTACCTCTTGATTTCACATAAATATACAGAAGCTAACTATACCGGAACCCTTTCTCCAATTGACTTCCAAAACTCGCACCTCTCCTTCAACAGCACTAGCTCTGCAGTTTCGAATCCAGTGTCAGTCACAACGAATTCATCGCCTGTACTCTGGAGCATCGGCACCCCTGGCTGCGAAGAATTAGTCAACTTATGCGCGTTAGGATCCCCCGTCTGAAAGAAACTGGCGAAGGCACCGGCGTAGCCTTGGTATATTAATTCATCCGTCTGTTGGATTGAGTTGACTTGATTCCACTAAAATAGCTGTCAGTAAAATCTCTGCGAGAACCCATATAGCGAAAATATACAGATACTGTGGACTGAGAAAGACATACATAGATGGTATCACTTGCATGCTGCGCAGGCGAGATAGTATATTCACCCGCATATCCAGCAGTTCTGGCAGCCGATACTATCCAATACGCTGGACAAGCGAGAACAACATCCCTGTAGATGAGGCCTGCACGCACGTACGTGGAATTGTATAGATCAAGAGTCTCCGACCTCCCTACAGGAGGGTAGTACTTCGACTCAACAAGGCGTATTTCCTCAGACGACAGTCCAGGCAAGAACCCCACCAGCCATTGGTGGAAGCTAGGAATAGAAGAATTGAACCCATTAGTCGTGTTCAGCGAACGAAAGCCAGGCGGCACGAAGTTCTCGCCTTCGTGGGTGTTGTACATCCCGAAGACGAGTTCTGTTTGGAGCGAGTCGCTTGTCACAGCTTCGGTTAGAGTGTCGAAGAGGAACTCGCCGTCGATGACTGGGCCCCAGGTGAATGTGCTTGTTGTATACTTCTGGCTTTCGCTGATGATTAGGTTTGCATCACGTATGGTCTGGACATCGACTGCTTTGAGACAGGCAAGGGTTTCTGTGGCATTCGCACAACCGGTCAGGTTGGTCAAATGTTCGTATATCGCCTCTGCTTCGGGGGCATTGTAGGCATAGGTCTTGGGCCAGAATGGCGAGCTCGCCAGAGCTTTTGAAAAGAGCTTTGGCTGTTTGCCTCGGCCGTTTGCTAGCACCTGAGCGACTACTGAGCCTCCTCCGGCGGATTGTCCCCAGATGGTGACGTTGTGAGGATCACCACCGAAGTGATGAATGTACTTCTGAACCCACTTCAGAACGGATTGCTGATCAAGGAGCCCCGGGTTTAGATCTGATATGGGTGATTCCTTGACCGCTCGTCCCGGGAGAAAGCCGAACGCGTTCACACGGTAGTTGGAATAGATGACTACATAGTCATTCAGGGTACTCGCATTGAGGACTGGATAGGAGGACGGCGGTAAGGTAAAGGAGGCACTCCCTTGAATGAAGCCACCGCCGTAAAACACCACCAAAACGGGCCGCTTCGTCGCAGCTGTGGAGGCGGAGCGGACATCCCAAGGTCGGGAGAACAGGCCAAGGTACAAGCAATCCTCGGAACCGTTGACAGTCCGTTGCGGACACATGTCAAAATCCTGGTCGGTATCATACACATCGTCGAGTATTCTCATGGGAGGCTGAGGAGCACGAAAGCGGTTCTCTCCTGTTGGCGGGGCCGCAAATGGAATCTTACGGAAGTAGGAAAGATTATAGGTCGAGTCATATCTACCCTGGAATACTCCATAGTCAAGACTGATGAGAGGACTTTCGTAAGATCTGGCAACGGAGATAGTTAGAGTGAGATAGAGGGCAAGCAGATGGTGGATGAGGAGCGCCATAACTGAAACGGGCCTTCTCACCAAGGCGACTAACGCATACGGGGACGATAGACATGCTCGCGAGTTCTTTTATACACACCTTTAAGGGGGCAATTTTGCAAAAATCGGTGGGAGATATACCGAGAATCGTATTTCCACTCAAGCGACAAGATACGAAGGGACTAAAGCTGGATGAACGGAGACGCAGCGGGACGCCATTGGTGCAGGAATATTCTCCAGCTTCCATTAAATCTCCATTCAATACGCGGGGTGCAGTCCAATGAATGCGGGGAAGAATCAACAAGAACGAAATGTTTTCTTGTGGAATCCTAATAAGTCTGTTGTACACCAAAGGGACTTGAAATTTCCCCGATTAATGATATGCAAGAAGTCACTCCCCCCCCCCAATCGTGATGCTGTTCAGCACACATAACAAAAATTAATAAATGAAGGACTTTAAGAAGATAAGGGAGGTCTATACATAATACCCAGAAGAAGCCACTAGCAAAGGAAGAAGAAGAAAAGTGAAAAGGATCATCTAACCAGTCCCAACAAGCCCTATCAATCGCACCGTGTCCAGGTATAAATCAAACGCCAACTGCAATGTAAAGAGTTACCCGAAACTCCTGCTCAGCATCCAATACTTGCCTATTAATCGATTACACATCATCGTCGTTACATAGTCATCCGAAGTGAGCGAGTCCGTGTCCTGCTCGCTCTAGTGTTGCGCCGGTCATCGCACGCTTCACTATCCTCGGTCTCTGTTCGTGGTTCAGATAATTCCGGAGTGGGTGTGACACCAAAACTGACCCCACGATCTTTGCGAGAGATGCGAGCTTCTTCCTCCGGGTACAAGAACCTATGAACAGTCCGATGATCCATCACTCGCTCCTCGTCATCCATTGAGCCCTCTTTATCCGTTTTTGGCCAGCGAAAACCGTATAGCATTGAATGACGCTCACAGCGGGGGCACTCTCGCCGGGTGAGATATGAATTGTGCTGCACAAACCAAACATTACAAGTATGGCAGTCTACCCATCGATCATAGGCTTGCGCAAGCAACTTAGAAGTTTTTGTATAGTCACCAGGGACCCGAACACGGTGTGACTCTTCCTCCACCGACGGGACAACACCATGCTTCCAGCGAGAACCCCTTGATCGTTTCGGCTTCTGAGGAGTGTCAGTTATCTCGGACAATTCTGACAACATGTCGTTGTCAGTTCCCGGTAGGTGTCGGTCGTCGTGAGGCTGGTCTGTGACTGAAAGTGTAAGATGGGTCGTTGCCGACGCTGATTCAGTAAGGGATGCCTCCACCGTATCTTCCACCTTGATCTTGACATCACCGATTGATGTTGGTGTGGTTGACGTTGACGAATGCTGCGACCCATCGGCCTCAAGCGAAGGAGATGAGTCACAGTCAGTAGCAGACGCTTGAGAGACCTCCACAGCAATACCGCTTGCAGGTGCAATAGTATCATTGGTTATACTTGCGGCTCCCGTGGTTTCTGGCACAATTGAGGTCTCTGCTTGGGGCGGTGGATTATCCGATCCCGAACCAACAGGAGCAAAATCTGCAAGTGATACTGCTGATCGTAGTTTAGAGCTCTGTCGTGTAAACTTACTCCTCTTCCTAGGCGTACTTGAGGGTGAGATATCAGAATCACTATCCAAAGGGTGCTTGCGCTTTCTGGGTGAAAGTAAACTATCGTTAGACATGGCTTCATCGTTCAGAGCTGGAGTAGATGCCTTGCTTGACCCTTCCTCGGAGTCAACATGAGGGGCCCAGCCATTGCGGACTGCCCGTTCGCATGTTAAGCAAAGACACTCGCAATTGTCGATACCGAAGTAATCTTCACCGTATGAAACGGTGATCTCTTCTCCTATGTATATGTCTCGAGTGGCCACAACTTGCATGCCCTCCGATCCCCGTGTTACCAATCGGCCATTGGCATTGCAGTCATGGTTGGCAAAGCGAGCGGGACCGAGAAAGAATGACGGCGTTTTTCTTCGACTAGACATGACTATGCTGAAATCCTTCCTCTTCAGATCCAATTCCTGCTCTTCTTCGCGGGTCATGGGAACAAGCGTCCCACTAAGGTACTTGATTTCCTGGCCCTGTTTGATGAATTTCCTAGCACAGATCGCCGCCTCATGTTCGGTAATCGTGTAGCGATTGGTCGTAGTAACTTCGAAGGGCGAGTCAGGGAGATACATTTGTATATATTTGCGCAGATGCCGGCGAAACCACTCCTTTTCACGGTCATTCGGAAGCTTAGCCAAGTACTTCTTCATACCTGACATTGCTAACAACTGCTTTTCCGCTTGCGCAGAGTCCTTGGCAACAATGACCTCGTGAAGGAGAATACGAGCGACATCATCCTCATGTACCCCTCTCACGGGAATATATTTCGTACGATTTTTGCGGGTATTGGTCCAGAAATAGGCCTGCGATGTGAACCATGTTAGATAAAATCCAAAAAAGGGTGTCTCTGAGTAAGATGGCGTACCCGGTCAACCAGCGCATCTGTCGCGACATCGTCATAGCTGGCCAATTTCGCAAGAGTAAGACGGTCGCGACGCTCCACAGAGGGACTGTCTCTTGCTTTCGACGACGGCATGTCAATCTGCGAGATCACAAATTTCCCATATAAAGAATGTTTGTGGTGTGGTGAAGAATTTGTCTTAATTGGTTGGTGTTGTAATGATGTGTCTATATGTCAAAGGAGGAACAGTAGGAAAAAGCGGGAATACTATTAACACCAAAGGGGGGCAGAACTGTCGAAAAGAGCGTGATGGTGAAACAATTATTAGATAGGATAAGAAAAATCCAGTTCAACAGGCATAATGAAAAGGAAGAAAAGGGCCCCCCAGGGGAAGTTAGCGCGCACGAATGGGAAAGTGGGCGACTATCCAAGAGGCTCCAAGCACGACACACGGCTGTGTTGCACCAGTTAATCAAATAAATGCGACTTAAAATGAGTTGGAACGCTGCCTCCTGCAGCAACAGCGCCCCGTCCGCCGTCCGGGGTCGGTGGTCGGCAAAACCTTTCCGGTCCGGACGTGCTGGAAATCTTTCGGACGGATAAGTCTACCCTTTATCTGATACTTTGGCCGTTCCCCCCCAGGGCATGCGATCAAGATGATTCAACTAAAGGTAAACCCGCGATTTTGTCCTTTACCAAAATTCTGGACTTTCTTGGCTAATAATCATCTGTCAGACGATGCTGAATTGCATCGACAACTCCGGCGCCGCAGTTGTCGAGTGTGTGAATGTCCTGAAGAAGAAGCGGCCGGCCACAGTCGGTAGGTTTTAGTTTTCTCTCAATTTTCCCTGCCGATACAGCTCTGACGCCGATCGATGTGATGGGAATTAGGTGACCGAATCGTTGTGGTGGTTCAGAAACAGCGGAACTTTGGCCCCGAAAGCTCGACCAACAGTGGTATTGCAAACAAAGTCCGTCGCGGAGATATTCGTCATGCCGTCGTCGTCCGAGCGAAGAAAGAAATGCAGAGACCAGATGGTTCCATTGTCAAGTTCGATGATAATGCCTGCGTGTTGGTGAACAAGTCTGGAGACCCGATCGGCACAAGAATGAACGGTGAGTAGCCTTATCCTGACGCCTCTATTGCTAGGTTCTGACATACATCACAGGAGTCGTGGCTACGGAACTACGAGGAAAGCAATGGTCGAAAATTTTGTCGTTGGCACCGATGCATGTATAATATCCCTATGAAAGCGAAGCGTCTATTTACATAACTACTCTGTATCAATAGAAATATCCCTTTAAAAAACTTCTTTATTTTTATTACTCGGACATCGCCGTAACTCCATAACCATGCTGAAAAGGACCAATAATGGGTATCGAAAACACGATGGTGACAAAAGACGTTCCAAATCATACAAAGACGTTACCGCACGCGCAGCAGACATAGTAAAGTTTCTGAAGAGTATATGTCAGTCACTCGTTGAAGATGCCAGTCGGTAGATCTCTCACCATTCCGGTTTCTGCAGAACGCTGCTGAGACTGGAAAAAGACCGCTTCGGCTTCACCGCAGCTCGGGCAGAGCTTGTTGGACCGAGGAAGCTAGAACGAGAGAGAGCATGTTAGCCAGGGAAATTACAAGATCACTTGAAATCTCTCCATGACACAAATTGGAGCCCCTTCTCAAAGCACTGAAACCCCCTCGTAATCATCTTCGGACAACTCATCTTCAGAGGGCTGGCCGCAAGAGAAACAGGTGATCTCCTCCCCGCAATGAGCACAGAAACCTGGGAGACAAACCGTAGGATCAGATCCCACATCCTGAGTCACACCAGCTGTGTCTCCGACTTGGCTGTTGAGCTTGTTTTGATAGACGCAGTATGAGCTTGCGGGCTCGCCGACATGGCAGGTTCGACACGTAAACATCAAACGGTTGTTGACGCGGTCTTCTTTCGGGTAAAGCAAGTTCGAGCTATAGCAGCGCAATTAGTATAATCGTCAATAGAAGAGCCAAAAAGGATAGCGCCTACCATTCGCGACAAAATCGAAAATGGACCTGTTCATTTGTCTTGCTATCGCCACCGGCGGAAGGAGATGGGCTGGCAGACATTTTTCTGAAAGCTAAAGATTCGTCGAGAACTCGAACAAGTGATTCGATAATAGGCTTGAAAAGAGACTTCAAAGAAGTTGCAAATTCAAAGAGTGTTCAAGTGTCTTATAAAGGAAATTTTTGTGGCGAAGATAGTGCCTGGTACTAAGAATAATACCTGTGATGGAAGTCTGAAGAAGGCCTACCAGGAAGTTGCACTAGTCACGATCGGAGTGCACAGACACAGCCTTATTAGTGATGTTTGCATTGTTGGCGCTGTTTGCATGCTTTGTGTTTGTCCCTCTTCTCCCCCGCAATCTGTCCCGCAGGAGCTGCCACGGCAATTATTACTTGCATTTATTCTTATTTCCTGCAATCCTGCCTATCCAGAAAAGGCTCCTTTAATAAAGCTTGTAATTTCATACCACCCTTATCCAAAAACCATCATGGTATGCTTCATATGACATCTACCCAACGCCCAATCATTATTTAAAGCTTTATATTGATTTGAACTCGGCTTTTTCTAGGTTGAGACGGGTCTTCCGGCCGGATGGGAGGTCCGCCATTCTAACTCCAAGAACCTCCCTTACTACTTCAATCCCATGACAAAGGAATCTCGTTGGGAGCCTCCATCAGGCACTGATACGGAGACGCTCAAGTTTTACATGGCCAACTACCATAGCGGGCCCACCAGTCGGCCTGATGGTACAGGTAATGGAGAAGGGAAAATCCGCTGCAGCCACCTTCTTGTCAAACATAGGGATAGCAGGCGGCCCAGTAGCTGGAAAGAGTCAGAAATTACTCGGTCCAAGGAGGAGGCGATTGAAATCCTTCGTGGCCATGAAGCGCGTATCAACTCGGGCGAGGTCAGCTTGGGAGAGCTTGCGATGTCAGAATCAGACTGCAGCAGCGCCAGGAAGAGGGGTGATCTGTATGTACATCCTTTAACATTTGTAGCTTTGTTACCATGTGGAATTAACATTATATTAGTGGCTTCTTTGGACGTGGAGAGATGCAGAAGGAGTTCGAGGACGCTGCCTTTGCTCTACAGCCCGGCCAGGTCAGCGGTATCGTGGACACGGCTTCAGGTGTCCATCTCATTGAACGGTAAGTTGGAGGTGTTGCTTGGAAATGCATCTGAATAAACTTGCTAACGATTCTGCTCTGTCGCATGCAGCATTCAATAAATTTATGATCTCCTATTTCGATACATAAACATAAATACATTCAAAGAGAAGGCCGATACCTTTGTGATATACTTCTCTTCCCCCTTCGTGCGGGGACTATATATCAACTGTTGAGAAAGACGCATCTGCTCATGACATTGAATACCGGAGAGCGACTATTACTGCTGACAGTCAATAACTCCCTGTCCTGCAAGAATTCATGGGCGCGACCAGCAACAAATAAGCCCTCGTAAATCCAGATTTTAATTACAATATAACATTCTAAATTGGATAAAATAACCAATCTTGTAATATATATTGCAGTAATACAGCACATCCCTACACATGGCCCATCCATTGAGAGCATTGCTTCATGCTAGTAGTATGTTGCCAAGCTAGGGCATATTCTAGTCATGTGCTACATTACCATTTATATACCTGTGCCATGTATAGCACCTACTAGTAGCAAACACGGCTACAAAGACTAGCGTATCAAATATATTTCTCCGAAGTCCCTGTGAATAGGATCAACTAGTGTCTTGGAGTAAGCCACTAGTGATCTATCAATATTTTGTTTGCCAACTCACGAGGATGCTGTTACTTAGCAAGGTTCGACATATTAGCGTTGCCAAGCCGGTATTCAAGATAAGGGTATAGAAAGGGCAAAAAAGAAAAAGAAAAGTACAACATAAACATAGTGATTACCTGGATAGGAAGCGCTTTCGAAATAGAAGGGGGATATGGTAGTGGACTTGAGCAAAGCTACCCTTCCTCTCCTTCGATCTTTCCAATAAAGCGACTAAATGGGATATTTTGAACATCGTCATATAAGATATAATAAAGAAAGAAGAAGAAGGAAAGGCACTATTAAATAGAAGAAGACGTAGTATTTCTCCTTGTTTGATAGTAAATTGCAGAAGTAGAGCTGTACTGAAAGACAAAGTTGCTGCGTATTTGCTTACCTGTGTCTCTTTCAAAATATATTGAGTGACTATCCAAGATTTGGTTCATGATTCCGACATTATCATTACCACTAGTATTTTTTTAGAAAGTATGCAATACAAAACCCATGTGCACTGTTCCACAGCAAAAATATAACAAGGACTGTTCCTTCTGTTCGCACCCAAAGCGCCCGAACCAACCCCCTCGAATATGGAAGAGTAGCAACAAAGCAATGAGTTAACTACCAAGTCCGATCACAAGTATTTTCGCGAGACGACCATACCTAGCTCCATATAGACCCCAAAGAGCTAATCGCAGGTTATCATCCGTCCAAATTCTTAATACTGCATCTCCCAAGCGATGCGCAACCCAGACCAACAGAACTCCTACAAAACCCTGATAAAACGAGTGCTTCCAAGAGCGACATGCTGCATCAAAGGACGCTTTTACCAGGAACACCATGGGCAGCATTGGCCAGCATATCCTCTGCCCCCTCGACACATTCCAAGATCGCATCGTAGAGCTCGTCGACGATCTCCTCCCAAGACGGGATAGCAAGGGCCATAGCCCGAGACTCCCATTTCTGCATCTCGACCAGAAAGTTGGTGTGCCAGAACTGGTTCCACATTCGTTTTTCCACATCGTTAAGCTTAGACGTAGCAACTGTTGCATCCACCGCGCGTTTTATATTATGCCACGCCAGGAAATGACCAGACATGAACGTTTCTTGGTATTTGGTGAAGATTGTTTGATAGCTCTGATACGCAGACTGGTCTATGTGGAAGCAAAGGATGGCTGGATCGAGCTTCTCAGTTGGAGCAAGAGTTGGATTTCTCCAGTGGTAATCATGACGCCAGCTGAAAAGACGTAACACAGACATTTGATGGTTATAGTAGTTTGTGCTCGTGGGAGGGCACATTGCCTGGTAGCGATTTGCCTGGCGTATTTCGAGATATTCTAACTGTCGAAAGGTTTGTCCGGCTATGTATTTCGCGCGATAGAATGCAGTGCGGAGCTCTGCTGGTATGATTGTTTCGAGGTGGGCGGGGATATCGAGGTGTTCTTTCTGGAACCCGTAGATGCGGACGGCTACCATGTTGCTTAGGGCTTATTCCACGTTAGAGTATTCGAGACTCCCCAGTAAATGGTGATATGAGATGTCATTTGGAGAACATTGTAAGTGGAGTGGGGTTGCGATATGAGCAAAGTTGGGAACGTTAACTGCATTCACTTGGTAGTTGCCATAGTGAATGCTACAGTCTGGACCCAGGTAGGTGCCATGGTTTTATCCCTCATCCCCATGGTGCTACCTATTAACTGTCCATTGATCGTATGTATATTCCGCCACAAGCCTTCAATTACTGAGTTGTCTAAGCCACCACTTAACTGCATCATTCCCGTCATCTGTAGTCTTCACCTGTAGTCTTTATCTGTGTGCAAGTCCAGTTGACTATCAGCAACAAAGCAGATACTCATCCTCCTGCTTACCCATTCATACTCTACTACATTTGAAAAATTTGCCATTAGAGTGGTTGATGGACTAACCTTCGTCCTATTGCACAGCATCACATCGAATCATTAGGTCAATGCTTGTCACGTCTCCAGCCAATACACACGAGCACTATGTGTACGTACTTGTCCAGCAAGTTTACACTCTGCGGCTGCATCTTGGACATGGCGTCTATACACTGCAAGAAACTTCCCTGGTGTACAGCTCGAAAGTTAATACTAACTGAGGAAGGCTGTATGTGTGAGGTCTGCTCTAGGGAAGAAGGCATGGTTCTTAGACGGACTGCGCTGGTAAGGAAGCTGGAGTCAAATGGGCTCGGGACACCTGCGAAGTCAGACAAGATGTCGGAAGAAAATGTGTCCAAAGAGAAATTAATAAAAGCAAATATGAAAGATGTCGAAGTGAAAGGGCAGCATGAGTGTGATGTGTCCAGAGCGTGTGACCCGGTTGTCTTTCGGAGAGGCATAGAAAGATGCAGTATGGTGAGAAGACCTCCGTTGTTCTGCGTGCCCTGTCTTTCGTCGAACAGGAGAGAAGTATACAATAAATACTGGTGGTTTCCTACGATACTACAAGAAGAGACGTACTATACAAGCTGTCTAGACAGGCAGACAAGAGAAAGAAACACCATGATCGCATCTTAGTTGCAGGAGGTATTATCAACTATGAACTTCACGTACTACATATTCATGCTCTTTCATATACTTGCGTTCAATCGTTCCAAGCGTGACGAAATCGCTTCAATAACAGCAGACCTGGGTAGAAAGAATCATTAGTACAAGCAACGCAAAAACTCCGAAAGGAAGGAAACTTACTCTCGCTCCACCATTTTCATTGCATCTGCAATCTTAGCCCGCTGCAGTCTCTGGGGAACTCTAGGCTGAGCACCTCCAGGTGATGCTGGACTACCAGGCTCGGTTGGTGAGGGAGCCTTCACTGCTATGGACTTGGCCTCAGCCAGGAGGTCGGCTGCGATTTCCTTCACCTACAGGGTTTGTTAGCGTCATCGTAGGATGCTCTCGGTGGCAAGAAAAACTCACAGTTTCAAGTCTCTCAGACAGCTGCTGACCATTATCCCGGCCTTCCTGTCTCGATTCTCTAAATGACTCTGACAATGTTTCCACTTCCGACACCCAAGCCTTCTCCTTCTCGCTAAGTGGTCTTCCACCGGACTTTAGAATCTTATTACGAATTGCCTCATATCGCTGCACAAGCTGCTCCTGTTTATCCTTCGCCGCTTGGAGTCTCTTATCCAAGGCCTCGCCACTTCTGGAGTTTTCTTTCCGCTCTCCATCTTCACCAATTTCACTCGATACACCCTTGATTCGCTCGGACACATCAGTGAGTTGCTTCAGTTGCTCCTGCATTTCTCCCTGCAGTCGTTCACACCGACGAAACAGGTCTGATGCTGCCCTCTCCAGGGCGTTGGTGTGAGCAGATAGAATCCTATGTGCAGCGGCCACCAGGTCTAACGTCGCCGGGGAGAGGCGAACTTGTTCCTTGAGAGTGTGTCGCTGGCGATGTGGAATATGTTTGTCGACGAAGAATTCCAGGGGAGAATCCGAGTAAAAGACAGCAGGAACCTGATAAGGCGGCCGGCGTGGTGGCAATACAGGGGAACCAGGAACACGCGCTTCCGGATTCGGCTCTGTCAGTGTTGGGAAAGAAACTTCAGGAGTATCCATGATAGCAGCATATGGATGAGAACCATGATAGGTCAGTAATAAGTAGCCAAGGTCATAATCATAATAGACCACCGAGGAAGGGAGATGGTCTGGTTGATCCTTCGCAGTTTGATGGGCCTCGTCTGTCTGAAGAATGCGTTCTCTCAGAGATACAGTGCCCTCACAGAGAACCTCCAAACGGAAGCCCGAGCCACTTGTGTCCTCAGATTGAAGTTCCGCCTCAAGTCTCTGCACCCATGAAGAAAGGGAAATAAACGTTACATTGTTCTCCGTAGTCACGAAGAAGCCATATCTCGAATGGACGTCTTTCGTAAATGTAGGCCAGTTCTTTAACGACTGTTGTCCTTCCCTCATAGTGTCCAGCGACTCCACCAAGACTAGATCAGAGGGCTCCGAGAGTGGGGTCCTAAAGGCGTTCTTTCTAGCCCTAGGAAGCCACTGCCCCTCTACCCCGTCAAGTTCCAGACAAACGTGAACCCTTCCACTTCCCGTAGAAAGACAGATAACCGTAGCCGACAGCTTGTCCTCTCCATTGTCCTCGAGCAAAAGCTCATCCTCGCCCATCATGAGGGCATCGACGTCAACTTTGGCCGCGATAACATGAAGATCACAGAGGTCCAAGTCATCGACCTCATCTCCTGTATCTATACGGAAAGGTCCTTGCAGTCTGGGGATCGCGCTGGGGTTGGCAGGGCGAGTAAGGATTTCCGACTCTAGGCCCGTATCTGATTCGTAAACATGCAAGGGGTCTTGGTTATCAATTTCCGTCAACCAATCGTACTGTTGCCGGCAGGCAGTCAGCTCATCCTCAAAATCAGCGGGGTCCTCCTCAAGAGCTGCCAGCTTCGGAATTATAGCCGCGGAGAGCGAAGGAACAGTAGTAGCTGGGGCTCTCCATTTGGATGGCAGTAGCGGACAAAGGGCGTAAAGGTCACCCGGTTTCATCGCAACCCACAAGGTCATTGGTGCCCAAGCGTCCTCCTTCTCACTGCCTGTGCCCCCAAAGCAAGCGGATGCGACTTCCATATCAACATAGTCAGCAGAGAACCCTTTGTTCTTTCCGAAGCCAGATGGCGAAAAGTCCTCGTCAGATGAGGTGCCATCCACCAGCTTTCTCAAGTCGATCGCCAGTGTAGGACGGTCGAAAGACCATTGATTATTTCGGTCCAGCTCCCAGACCCGTACAGCGGCATCTACAGTGACGGTAACGATACAGCCTCCAAGGTTGCTGTGAACCCCGAGCGGATGCCATAAAGCTGATACAACAGGCGACTCGGGTATCACGTGCGTTGTAGGCCCAAGCTGGTAGGTCTTGACACGAATCGGCGAGCTGTCAGTTCCAGACAAATGAGACGGATCCGGAAGCACGGCAATATGAACCGTATGGTCCGCAATGATAGCCAGAAAAGCGCCATTGGGGGATGTTATGAGTTGGCGGATTTGTTCGTAAACCGGAACTGTCAAGATCTGAGTGTTGTCAGTCGTATATTACAATAGCAGCAATTTCCGCAATAGGATTTCTCATACTCTGTAGTGCACATTGCTGCTAGCATCCGACTTCCCTTCTGAGTCTTCTTTCTGGTCAGGAGTGCCTTTCCTTGATCTTGTCTGCTGCTGCCATTCGTTCTTCAATCGCGTTAGGTTCGACCAACGGATCTGGTTGTCAACCACTGTAAACGCTTCGTTTCCTCTCTTTGCCAATACGCGAGTGGGCCCAGCGTAATCAACTTCTTGCCGAAGCTTGCTTGAGATATTTTCTGGAGCTTTCGGAGCTGTGCTTGAGAATAATGAAGCTCCGGGCGAAGGGCGTGAGAGCCAGGGAGGTGTGTAACTGATCACTCTCGGCATTGTTGAAGCATCTATTCCACACAGAAGTTGACTTTGATGCTGTGCTTCCCACCCCTGCTAGCGATAAAGTTGTGAAATGAAAGTGACAGTACTGGGAATAAAGGCGGGAGAATGCGCCGGTAACAAAACAGTGTCTGGGGAAATTTTGGTGGAAGCACTAGACAACGGGCGCGCGCCAAGAGCAGCGTAAGTTTCCGTGAACAAGCTCCATTGGTGAGCTTTCCTTGACTGCATCAGCTACAACCTCCTGCGCTCAAACTGCTCCGTTATTGTCTTCAGTTATACTTCTTCTTCACCTATTCTTATCGCGGGCTTTACCTAATAATCATCGAATTTCAATCGTCTTTTCTCGACAATGACCGTATCACCACGCAACACCGTGGAGAGGCTCGACCGGCCGAGCGCCTACTACCTGGGAAAGGTATAGCTTCACAAGAGTTCTTCAATGGTACCTGGCTGGATCGCGGGAATAACTAACATGTATCTTATATAACCAGAACAAGAAGCGCAAGTACAGCCAAGATGACGCGGACAAGGTTGCAGAAGATCCAACGGACAATTTGAAAAATGCTACCACTCTTTATGTCGGTAATCTGTATGTCCATTGTCTTGTCGACGGTTTAGCATGGGTCTCTTTTCATCTACTAACTACTTTAGTTCTTTCTACACAACAGAGGAACAGATTCATGAACTTTTCTCAAAGTCAGATAACACGCAACGACCGTACTGTAGATCGCATACTAACTGATAGACACAGATGTGGAGAGGTTAAACGGCTTGTGATGGGACTCGACCGATTTACGAAGACCCCCTGTGGCTTCTGCTTCGTCGAGTATTACACACATCAAGATGCGTTGGATTGCTTGAAATACGTTGGTGGCACCAAGCTCGATGAGAGGATTATCCGGACGGATCTTGACCCTGGTTTCGAGGAAGGAAGACAATACGGGTATGTGGAGAGGCGTTCACTTTCCAAGCGCAATTTTGTTTCTAACATCCTTGCAGTCGTGGTAAATCTGGTGGTCAGGTTCGCGACGAATACCGAGAAGAGTACGACCCAGGACGTGGCGGTTATGGACGGGCTTATGCAGACGATCAGAGACAACGGGAAGAAGAAGAATACGGTAAGGGTAAGTAATATTGATGGGTCTTTGTCTGATTGGCGCATGTATGGCGTTTGCATGCATTATATTTCTTTGATTTGGTAGAAGGAACAGCATCAACAAAAGAATATTTACATCCGATACCCAATCTATCGACGAAACTTTCTATACAAACTCTTTCTATAATGCAAAGCATCAACTAGCATTGCTCTAGCTTCTTCCTCCTTTTCACAGACTCCTCCACCTGGCGCAGCCACCATGAATGTATCCGAGCGTCGCCGGTGAGTTCAGGATGGAAGCTTGTCCCGAAAACATTTCCCTGTTTGACAGCAATGATATCTCCAGCTTCTTTGTCTGCATCGATGTTCCTCCCCTCACTAGCCAGTTTAGCGGCTCTGCCTGGAAGTGTTGCCAGCACTTCAACCTGCGTTGCCATTGCGTCCAGAGCCGCCCGGTCTTTCACGTGTTTTGAAGGTGCTACGACAGTCTCGTCTCTTTCAACCTCGCTTGTTTGGATGCCTTCTTCGTGTGGCAATATCTTCTCGACAACAGGTGCTCTGATGAAAACGGCTGGGAAAGAAGGTTGGTCTTGCCCGCAAGAGTTCAGGAACGGCAGATCCAATGGCGCCTGGAAACTTTCGGTCTGACGACCAAAGTGGTTTCTATTTACGCGCACATCTAAACCTCCGATAAGCTCTTGGCCACCCTTCTTTGTCCGGTTGGCGGACTCGGCAAGCAAAATCAACCCGGCACAGGTTCCCCAAGTTGGCTTGCGATGGACCCTATCGAGGATAAATGGTCAGTCTCTGGAAGCAGAGCAGGCTTTCTGAGAATACATACTTTACGAAATCTCTCAGGGGTTCTAAAAGATTGGACCTAGCTGCGACAAGAGAGATAGTGGTGCTCTCGCCACCAGGCAAGATAAGCGCATCGCATCTATCCAATTCCTGCGGGGTTCGCACTTCAATGAACTCCCATTGCGGCGAGGCGTGGGTCTCTGTCGCTGAATTGGCTGCTGCCTGTTTCAACAGTTGTACATGCTCGTAGAATGCGCCCTGTAAGGCGAGAACCCCGACGGTGATGCTCATTTCAATGCGGTCTAATTCATAGAAGATGAGTCAAGTGTTCACGGCCCTGTATATATCGCCGGATCAATATATATCCGAGTTATCTCCACGTGCTGCCCCGCACGATAAGGCGTTCCTGCACGGTGATCAATCTGGAAAACGTAACCTCAGCTTATTCTGTACGGAGCTTCTATAAATCTCTGTTTCTAGTTGAGTGTTCTATTAATCAAGAGGCCAATCTGAGATATTCATTAATAACCATGGGTCTATGATGGTGGTTGAGCCATCTACTCTATGCTCTACTATATACCCTGTATACTTCGCAAATAAATATTCCCCGCACCAGATTCAGTCTATCAACAAAGCTGCTCAACGTCTCACCACCCCGCTTCATAGTACTCCACCCCCAGCGCATTAAACATGCAACCACCACAGGATGAGTCCAGCAATTGCATGATACGGTGGTATATCGATACTCGGGACCTCACAGCAACCACCACATCCCTCCCTCTACTGGAAACACTCCAACCACCAGACCAGGAGTCGGCCAAACGCTTCTATCACCTGAAAGACAAGCATATGTCCCTTGCGTCCAATCTCCTGAAATACCTTTTTATCCACCGAACATGTCGCATCCCATGGAATAAAATTACCATCAGCCGAACGCCAGCACCGCATCATCGGCCATACTTTAACGCTGCAGGCCTCATCCAGAGCGCAGCTACAGACAAGCCAATTCCAAACATTGAATTCAATGTCAGCCATCAAGCATCTCTGGTAGCTCTCGCAGGGACGATTCTGCCGCCGTCAAGCAACAATGACTCAATTGCGCCTACCAATGTCATCACAAACCCCAATCCCACCTCTACACCCGCCTCATCTATACCTCAGGTAGGAATAGACATTACCTGCGTGAACGAGCGTCGCAACACCCCGGAAACTAGACAAGCATTAGAAGAGTTCGTCGGTATCTTCTCTGAAGTCTTCTCCCAGCGCGAGCTGGATACCATCAAAAGCTTGCACGGAGTACCATCACATATCGGCAACGACGAGGACGGCCTTGTGGAATATGGGTTCCGATTGTTTTATACCTACTGGGCGTTGAAAGAAGCATATATCAAGATGACAGGGGAAGCGTTATTGGCGCCGTGGTTGAGAGAATTGGTGTTCACGAATGTTCTTGCGCCAGAGCCCGCAGGCCGGCACTTGCATACTTGGGGTGAGCCGTATACTGGGGTCAAGACATGGCTGTATGGGAAGGAGGTGGAAGATGTGAGACTTGAGGTGGTTGCATTTGAGAATGATTATCTTATTGCTACCGCGGCAAGAGGGGGTGGTATTGGGTGGGGAAGTGGAGGAGATGGTGCAGATCCATGGCAGCGGTTGGAAAAGATTGATATCGAGAAAGATGTTAGACCTTGCGCGACGGGTGTTTGCCAATGTCTGAAATAGGTTTTGTTTCGTCCCCACTGACGTCGTGCCACAATGCTATGTTTATATAAACATGCGCGTAAGATTTGAACAGTAAGTGGATATGCTCTATTTATCTGGTAGCCTACATACAGAATTGGTCCAGGATATACAGCGGGAGGGAGGGGCCCGGTACTCCTGAACGGATGACTTTATATACACCTTGGAGGGAAAGGTCCTATCCATTAGGTATAGGGACCGATTATAACGAAGGTTTCACCAGGGCCGATCGCTCTGTCTCATGTTGTTTCTCATGTCTACAAGTAATGCAAATCCTAGGCCCTCGTCTCTAGACAGAAATTATTGAAGTGCCCTGTCGCGGGATCTGTTCTGGAGAACAGAAGACAATGATTATTAGCGGGTGGTACGAGGGACAACAACGCCCGGTATTCATGTCTCATGTCGCGTTTCAACTTGTTCGTGCAATGGTGCGTACATCTGGCGTTCGATGAAGGGGATGCCGAGGAAGAAAAGGGTCATTGTCATAACTCAAAGTTGCAACGAGGTCAGATCTCAACGGCAGTAGAAGTACCATTGGCAAGCGAGTTGTCAACCTCGGTTTGGTTCTTCTCGGACATCTCGAGCAGAGTCTTGAGCATGGATTCCCGAGCCGACTGAGTCAGGGCATCGACATCAGCCGCAGTCAAACCCTCAGTACTGATGGGAGGGAGGACTAGGATGCGTCAGCCTCTCACATATGCATTTGCTCAAAGGGGATGAGGATAGCAAAATCGTACCTTTGACCTGGATTGAACCAGCATTAAACCTCCAGTGCCGGGGAGACAGAACATGCGAGTAATTCTCCGAAATAACAGGAACAATAGGCACACCGGCTTTCACAGCGAGATGGAAAGCGCCCTTCTTGAACGGCAACAGCCCCGGCTTGTCCGAGTAGCTTCTTGTGCCTTCAGGGAAGATGAAGACACTCTGACGGTGGTTGCGCATCTCCTCTGCAGCGCTGTCGAATGCTTTTACGGCCGTCTCGCGATTGGCCCTGTCGATGAAAACGGTGCGAGAAAGAGACATGAACCAACCGAGGAAGGGCACATGGCGTAGCGATTTCTTGGCCGTAACACTGCAGTACGGGGGGAAGATAGAACCCAACATGAGGACATCTAGCTCAGATTGATGATTCCCAATAAAGACCGCTGGCCTGGTGGAGAGATGCTCCTGGCCTTCAACAATGTCAAAGTGTACACCGGTTGTATAACGCATGACCCACTTGAAGCTGCGCGCGGTGGCCCATTGAGACACCCGTCCGTAGCCGACCAGGCGCAAGACAATTGAAGCGATTACGCCATAAGTGGCACATAGGAGAAGGGAACCGTAGGAGGCCAAGCAGCGAGCAACAAACGCTGCGCGGGGAATCTTCTGGCCCAGGGTGAAAAGTGAAAGCGTGACGACGACGAACGAGCTAATGCCCGAGGCAACGTAGGACAGAAACGACATGGTGGGGAGAATAAGATGTTGTCTACAAGAAGGACCCTATTTCCCAAGTTGAGCGTCAGCACTATATAGGCGGTCCAAGGTAAGAAAGGCACATCCTTACTTGGTACTGTCCAGTGGTGATGAGGTCAGGCGAGAGAGTCTCGGGAACAGCAGAGGTGCACGGGAGAATCACAAAAGCGGTTGGGGCATGGCAATGGCCGAACTAAATATTGATAGAAAGCGGGGACTCCCAGGAACACTTAGAAGAAGAACATTAGGAATATTAGGGACCCTAATAGGAAGAAGAATGCAGTGAAACAGAACTACCAAACAGTCGTCTTTCCACTTCCGCCTTTTTCTGGCGAATTTTGTTGGACCGCTCACCGCCTTCTCTTCTCTGATGTGCAGGTGACAGTCCATTTGATGAGCATCTTACTGGCCTTACCTCGGTTGAATTCCTCCAAATGTAAGAATATGCATAAAGATGAATTGGTTATGGAAATGCCTCGCACGACAGACGGTATATGTCCACGAATCTGTCGCCTGGTGTCTTCATGTCTCATTCGCAGCTAAAACGCGAGAAAGCCAACCCACGCTAATGTACAGAACCAAAGAGCCTCGACACCTTTTCGAGAGCCTGATGCTGGGAAAAACACTCTCTACCCAACCGGCCTGTTAACGCCCGTGTAATGCTGATGCTCACGCAAATTTGACCCAGAAAGGAGAAAAATAGGGAAAAACGCCAACCGTCATGAATTAGAACCCCAAGCAGGAACGTGGCTCAAGACTAAATGTTGAGAAACCGAAGCAAATAAGAGGAAGGTAAAGAAGTGTCACATGTGCGGAAGTTTAGGAAAGCTTGGGACAGGGGGGAAAGGAAGGCCGTAGAAATCAAGCCATATCTTCATCGTCCTCCTCTTCGTCATCTAGTGACTCCATAGCATCCTTTATGTATTGTGCCGCCTATTGGTAGAAGAGTTAGTGATCCTATCCCCATGGTAAATGTTGATATGATTCTTACCTTGGGATCCAAATTCAAGGCCGTGGTGAAATGCTTGATAGCATTGGCCTTGTCATGCAGCATTTTGTAAAGCTTACCCAAGAGATAATGCACGTTTGCTTCGTCTGGGGCCATGTCTTTAAGAATCTTCAATTCTGCAAGAGCCAATTTGAGCTCTTGCAGCTTCATCAATGCGCGAGCCTTGCGGAACCTAGCAAGGACGGAATGTGGTGCCAATGAGCAGGCTCGCCCATATTGAATTAGAGCTGCCTTAGGATTGTTCATCTTTTCCAGGACCAGACCAATACAACAGATGAGCACCGCATTTGTAGGGTTGATACTTGCTGCGTTACGGAAGTGTTGTTCAGCAAAGTCGAGTTTGCCCATTTTGTCATAAACGGTGCCCAATCCGTACCACGCATTGTAGTGGCGGCTATCAGCACTGATGCCATGCCGGTAGGCATCCAGTGCTTTATCGTATTCTTCGTTTGCTACATATTCGTGTCCCTGCAAGGTAAAACCATAGGCGAAATGAGAATCTAATTGTGTCGCTCGCTTGAAACACTTTAAGGCCTGGTCGTGATCGCGTTGGTGCGAGAAGGAATTGCCAATGGCGCACCATGCCTGGGGGGATAAACGGTCGACCTCCATTAGCTCATGTGCCAAATAGGCTAGTTCGATGTCGTTTTTCAGATGCCAAAGAACAGTCGAGTAGATCTCCATGTCATCTAACCTGGACGGTGCTATGTTTCTCACCCGTACGAAATACTTCTCGGCGTCTGAATACATTGCTTGCTCGTAGTACGCTCGCCCAATTTGCGAAAGAACCCAAGGCGTCTCTCGCTGGCCCTGAGATAGCGCATTGAATATTTGTATAGAATCCGTACACCGATAACGACTCAAAGCAAAGTATCCCGAAGCCAGTTTGGAGAAGAGCTCCAACAGCCATGTCAGAGCTTCAATGGACTTCGACTTTTCAATCGTCGCGGCCTTAGAGGCAATATTTGTAGCCCCACTATGAACAGTTGATACCGGACGGTGTTCTTTCCCATCGCTCTCGTGTATCTCGCCGACATGTTTCCTGTTACCGCTCACAACACGACCTACACTCGTGGCTGCCGTAGCACGCCCCTTGGCACCAGTAGCTTTTACCTTTTTGAGTTCCCTGCCATCCTTTGTGCCTAATGCCGTACTTGAGAGCTTGCTAGTTGTGGGCTTAATCTGGTTGAAAAGACGTACGCTGCGGCGTTGAGGGGCTCCTGGTTCGGTTGGTGCTGGTGGATGAGCTACCTGACCGGAAACCGTTCGCTTGCGGTCGCCAACTCTGGATCCTGTCAAAGATTCTTTTTCCACTTGGTTTGTTGTTTGTTCCTCTTGTTCAACTCTCATTCTCGTTCTTTGTCTGATACCCGTAGGCTTCATTCTCGGCGGAGGATCCATCGCATGATCTGCCCCGATCGATTGAATCGTGCGATTTTTTCTGGCTGGAGCTAAGGGAGGTTCCCACGAGGTATCCCCAACCCCGTTAGCCAGGCGGAATTCATCAGACTCACTGCTCTGGCCACCAGGGGTTTCTGTTCCTTCCCGAACAGCTGGTGTTGATGTTCCATTCGATGCCACGCTGACAGTGCTTCCGTTCAGTTTCTCCCATAAGGCAGAGCTTCCATGTGTAGTGCCTGAGTCACTGCGGGACGCGGCAGACATGAAGGGGTCCAAGCTTGGATTCACATTTGCTGAAGTTTGCAACGGTCCACCTGCAGGCGCAACTTTGTCAGGGGGGAGATCGATATCTTCCTGTGATGACGATAGAACGGAAAGTAGTTCGGAGCTCATTTTGTAAATATTAGGGACCCGAATATTGACACCTTCATAGGGCAATCAGTTTTTAGTACAATGATAAGGCAGGCCTCCAAAACTCACCTGTCTCGCACAAACCCAGAAATGCATCCCACATAAAAGGATTCAATTTCAAAGCTTCGACATAACATTCTACTCCCTTATTGAGGTCTTTATGAGCATGCCATAGTTTACCCTGCAAGCATAGAACTGCAGCCGCGTCGGGTAGGTGCTGCCTGCGTGTTTCGCTGTGTTTGCCTATACAATCGACGGGAGATTATCAGCCTCAGCCACATTGACGAAATTGTTCACACTACGAAGGTAGTGAGAAACAAAGGACGGAATGCTTACTCCAGTGATTCTTAGAAGTCCAAAGGCTTTTGCTCCGTTCCAGCGCCGCAATCCCATCAAGATATTTTCCCAAGTCTAGACACGCCTGCGCATACACATACGAGCAGCCCAAATGTGTACCCCTCGACCCAAAGTTCTTGCTGTAATCATAAGCCGCCTTGATTTGCCCGTTGAGTAGATGGCATAGGGAGAGTAGATAGGAAGCCTCCGATGCTCGAGGTTCATAGGCATGCAGACGACCAGCAAGAAATAGCGCATTGCGAATCAAATTGTTATCAAGGTGATAGTATATTAGCTGCCTCAACTGGCCCGATATATGGGATGTCGACGGCGACATGTTGGGGTGTGAATGTTTAGGCTTGAGGGCACGGAGATATTTGGCGATCTAAGAACGGGGCGCAGTGTCGCTCGTGACGACAGCGGAGGTTCGAGTAGATAGGTAGGAAATAATCAGGGAGAAGTTCACTCAAGAAGAGCAAGCATTTGGTAGGCAGTATGTGAGACCTAGCGCTCTTTGATAGAAATTCCGGCGACGAGGGAAGCACGAGATTCTTTGTGATGCGCGGATCCAAAGTTGAGTTAATAGCCAGAGGACCGCCGACAGAGAGAAATGAGTGATGGTATCGCTCTGAGAGACGTTCCTCTATTACTCCCTTCACAGAATCCCTCAGTTGTTTTACCCGCGATATTATATAGGGTCGTGTCTCGGAGAGTGAATGACGTCCGGCCAACTCGTGACGCCCCTTTGGGCCAGGTTAAGATTCAGAGGAGAGTAAATTGCATGTCGCGAATGATGGTCGAACAGTTGAAAGAGGAAAGCTGCGCGGGGGTCAGCAAAGTCTCGCCAAGAGAGATGCAGTGGGATGTGGCAGAGGCGATCCTGATTGTCGTCACGATGTCTTTTCGGCCATCAGATGTTTTGGGGCGGCAGTTCAATGCACCGCTCTTAGTGGCTGGTGGAGGCGCGGGCGCTTGTCTGGTTGTGGTGGGCAACGCCATTCCCTAATCGTCTGTCAGTCCAAAAGTTCCACCAGCGAACTAAATACCACGTTGAGCTTCCGCACTAGCTTCGATCTTGATCTGTCACGATTAGGTAGTATGGCTTAGTTTCTGTACATATAACCAAATATATGCAAGGAGCTACCGATTGTTAGGATCTGCAATCATCTACATTCATCCTGAACACACCAAACGATACGACTTAAATTAATCCCCAGTACTACTAATCTTTGCACAACCGTTCAACATGGCACAAGTTTGTCTCCCTCGATTTCACCACTCCCTACTGATCTCATATGTCAATGACAAATAAAGGGCTGACCCTTTCTCAAGAAAGCAGCAAAAACCCTCGCGACTCGAAATGCCTCCCTTCTACTCCGTACCCATATAACTACTTTTTGTCTTCATGCGGCCTTCCTCCTTCTCCACTGGATATTCAACCGCCCCCGCTCGATAACGCCGTATATTGCCTTTGCATTTCCGACTCTAGCTATCGAATTCTATCTGGACCGCCTGGGCCGTCCACGCTATAATCCAGCTGATGGCTCACTTCGCTCCCCTGGAGAGGACCTTGGGGCGGCGGGCTTAACGGAATATATGTGGGATGTCTTGTATTGGACGTGGGGCTGTATTGGCGCGGCCTGTGTCTTTGGCGATCGCGCCTGGTGGCTTTGGATTGTGGTGCCCCTGTATTCCGTCTGGCTGGCATATACCACTTTCACGGGGATGAAGAGCGGACTTGCCGGGATGGGCGGAACAGAACCAGCTGTTGCGGAGAGTAAGAGGCAGAAGAAGATGGAGAAACGGGGAGGTCAGCGAGTACAGTATCGATGATTTGTTGGAATCGATTATTGCATGTACACTATGGGATATCTCGTCGTTATGAAAAAATTTGGGTACAATATCTTCAAATTTTGGGCAGACATAGTATGAAGAAAAATGTGTTGCATTATGTTCTCAGGTGAATGTACGATAATGGCGTGCACATATATGGACTTACAAAACCACGGGTGTGCTAGTGTATACAACAATCATTAGGCTGCAGGAGTACGCGCAAACACAAAAAATCAGCAATATAATGTACCAAAACGTACTCGTAGAAAACTATGTGGGGAATAAGTAAGGTCAGGTCATGGTCAATCTGCTAGGATAATCAAGCTAGTGGGAAGGAACAAAAGAGAGGGATATCATTCATGAGTGTATTGCTTTGAACCGAACCATATATTTCTCCAACTCATATGGAACTTGGGTTCGCAGCAAACAAACTTTGCGTATCTTCTGGGATCATAGGCCGTCTCTATCATGCGTCTCTTCAAGGTTGTCGTCCGAGTTCTGCATACGATATGTGGCAGTCTCAGCGGCGTCCAGAATGAAGTCGCCTTCGTTGGTAGCAACCATTGCATGCTATTCCTGTGTGCTTTCCAACGGAAAAGCAGGCCCACTTGGGGTGTAAACAGCACTGCTAGTAGCAGACTCCACAACAGGGGTGAATGCCTCAGGTTGTTCATAGCTATCCTTCACGGAGTCTCCACCAACGCGCATGCTAGTAGCCGAGGAAAATGGAATGGAAGCGGTCCTATCGTTTGCAACAATATCTTTTTGTGGTTCGGACGCCGGGTGTGAGGTCCCATAGATAGCGTGTAGTTTGTCCATCACGTCCTGGGCAAAAGAAGGATCTTTCCCGGCGAGCAGCTCAGAGACGAGGTTTTCAATAGCTTCGTAATGAGCACTCGAGGAGCTTGGAGCTTGCGGCTTATGAAGGTTTTGAGTGTCATCGGGTTGTTCGTGAGCCTCCTGCTCAAGCGACTGGGATGATCCCGCTCTGGCTGATCTTTCAACTTCCGCATAGTCTTTACGAGCACTGTTTAGAGCACTGTAAATATTTTCAGAAACTTCCTCGAATTCAAGTACGCCTTGTTTCGACATAGCTTCAGCCGCAGCTACACCCCAAGTTGATTTTGTGGTGTCTTCCTCCCTGTCGGTTTGCTGCGCTGTGAGTGGACCGGTCTCTATACGACCATCAGATTCCGCAGGAGCTTCAGGCGGTTCTAGTTCTTCGTTCGATGATTCCACGCCTTCCGAGTTGACATGGTCATGTGCTATAGGTGCATCGTCAAGACCCAGCGCTTGGTCTTCGGATTCCGCAGCACCCTGTGCCGCTGAGCTAGTGTTGCCGGCTTCATGGTGCATTGAAGCTTTGTGATTTGCAGACTCTGCATCTAGGGTATGCTCTTGGGGAGCGGGTGTAGACGGTTCACTAGGCATTGGCCGTGGAGGGGGAGAGCCGGACCTAGTATCGAAGTTGTCACTCACTTCCCGCGCCGCAATCTTCCATCTACCGACATCTTTCAGCCTGGCAAGTTCTTTCGCAGCAGCTTCGGCAACAGCCATTCCACGAGATAAGATATCATCAGAGAGTGCTCTGGCATCTTCCAATTTTGGATGGCGCATGCCGACCTCCCGGAATTTACCCTTCCAATCTTCAAACTGTGCTTTCAGTGCATGATATCTTGCCCAATCTTTGTAAGTAACACCATCCATCCAAGCCCAGCGCATCCCTATTTCCTGAAGGCCCAGATCACGCACACTGTCAAGCACATCTAGGGTAGAATTTACTGTGGCAGAGACACGTTGTACTAACTCCTGATCAAATGAACTGTGCCATTCTCGGATAGCATGAGCGCGATCCCTAATGACGACTGCGGCTTGTCTGATGTCCTTAAGAAGTTCACTTTGCGCCGTTTGCTCCGCTGGAGAATGTTCACTAGGCAAAGCCTCAGTCAACTCGCCTATACGAAGCTTGACAGCCGAGAGTTCGTGTTCCACAGCGGTTTCCAGAGCCGTGACAAGACTCCTCCCATGATTCTTGGCCCCGCCATTTACATAACCCCCAACAAGTCCGTATAAGCGCTCTTCAAGATCTTCGATACCTAAATCTGCAGCCACAGAAAACTTTTCCTGCCAGGTTTGTAGGTCTGATTCGATCTTCTCGCGAGTTTGTGTTGCCAATTCTGTAGGGGACAATGCGCGGGATGTAGATGAAACCACCGTTGTAGAAGTTGTGGGAGATGATTCGATTTTGCTGGCTTCTGATGACGCGGGAACAACACTAACCAGTTCTTCTGAAGAGCTTGTGGTGCTCGAGGTCAGCCAACAGAGGGTAACTGTTAGGATCAAAAACTCACTTGTCAACCTCATTCACAACCTTGCGCAGCTGATTTTCCTCACGATAGCTAGCTAGTCTCTGCCCGATTTTGACTAATTGAGGTTCAACATTCTCCGAGTAAAGACCGGTAACCTGTGGCCAAAGCCAGCTGTTCACAAAATAAACAACGGATGACCATGATGTTTGAGCATAGGGCATGACGGTGGTTGTTAAAACATTTTGACCAGAGGTATACGTCTTTCCAATAAAGGGTCTTGTCCGAGAAAGGAAAGGTTGAATATAAACAACGCATGTTGTCTCAAAAGCGGAGTTCGCCTTTTGATAGTAAGGCGACACCACCGCCGTGACTCTTTGGACTTGAGGTGCTACCTCGGCGTTATACAACTCGCTCGCACCATCCTTTGCGGATTGCAGAAGAGGAGCAACTTGCTTCTCCCACTGCTCAGATCCGTAAGCATGTGCCTGTTCCAAAGCAGGTGCGCCGTATCTATCATAGCCAAGCCTAGCAACATTCGCGGCAGGCGTATAAACCTTCTCGTTGAGAACCACTACATACGGACGGGCTTTCTCAACGTAAGGGGCGCCGTAGGTGTTGTAGTATGGAAGAACGTGAGGCTCAACATAGGAGCGGGCGACGAGATACGGTTTGCAGACTCGCGGAGAGGACTCATTCAGATCCGACAGTTGAGCCGGACATCGAAAAAATGGGGTGAGCAATATATACCAGATACAAAGCCTAAATTGATAGGTTGTTTGTCAGATCATGGTTGTAAAAAAAATATACCTAGACATGAATGCAAGCATACCGCACCACCAATCCGAGCGTCCATCGGAAGATATTTGTGTTTCTAGACTTCGGTTGGACCTTTTTATTTCCCATATCCTTAACAATGCCTTCTGAGGCATGGCCGCTATCTGAGGTGGTCATCGCTGGTGACCTCGCCTCGGTAATTAGAGTCCTTTGTTTTGAGTCGATAGATGCTAGCGCTTGCGTGCCGTCGCGCGTGTGATTTAAATAGATACAAGACTCGAACAACTTGCCGGTGCTATCTAGATCATCGTAATTGCACTACGGAGCCACACCGTCTGGGCTTCAGCAGAAATTGAGACCGGAGGCTAGAGTTGATAACCTAGCCCTTCGCTAAGTTTCAACAAGACTCGTACGCGACGAAGGCCCAGGTCTTGGCGCGTGTTTCTTTGTTGAAATATGATGCCCTTCGTAGAACCGATGAATACAGTCGATAAGAAGCTGGTTTGTCCTAGGATGTAAAAATAGCTCGAAGAAGTTCAGTCACAATAGCATCAAGGTAACAGGGACTTCAGGGTAAATGCACGAAGGCTGAAGTGAGGTCATCGTTTAGTTCAGCGCATCTGCCGTCTTACAACGTGTTACACTAGGGTCCCTCACCGGTAGTTATCAACTCTGTCCCTGGCTGTAACATACTGTATCCCCACGTGATATCATCTGTGGCGTCGCCAGTGCTGAGTCATCATCTCCTATGGTAAACTGACATCGATGCTTGTCATCAATTCTCAAGGATTCTTTGTTTTCGAGGGTAAGGGGACTAAGCATAAGTACCCTAGCTCACCGGCCTCATATCCCACTCCTAGTCAATTTGCGATTCGTGTAAACTATAGACATGGTATCTTGCTATCGCTATTAATGACGATCGGATCGTCGACTCGAGCTTGTCGAAATCATGGAACCCCCAACGGATCAACGCTCTGACTATGCAGGAATCGCCGCACCATCTTTTCCAGACGTGATGAATGACCCAGTCTACGCTACAAATTACAAAGGAAAGGAAAGGGATCTGGAAGAACCTGATACTTGCCGAATATGTCGGGGCGAAGGTACGGAAGAAGAACAACTGTTCTACCCTTGCAAATGCAGTGGTAGTATCAAATTTGTCCACCAGGCATGTTTGGTGGAGTGGTTATCACACTCGCAGAAGAAACATTGTGAGCTGTGCAAAACACCATTCCGCTTTACAAAGCTATACGACCCGAACATGCCTCGGGATTTACCAACGCCACTATTCCTGAAGCAATTGTTGGTTCATAGCTTTCGCACCGTGGTGACATGGCTGCGATTCGTTCTTGTTGCATTCGTCTGGCTTGGATGGCTACCCTGGTCCATGAGGGCCATCTGGAGAGCGCTGTTCTGGCTTGCAGATGGCCGCTGGTCCGGTGGGGATAACGTTATGCAAGGACCGACTCAGGAACGCCTTTCTCAAGTAATTGCGAACAGCACTGCTTCGCTTCATAGTGTAGGTGTTGCGACAAGCTCAGCCCTGGCCTCTACATCTGAAACGGACACGGCCGATACGCAGTCCATGCCGTCTCCAGCATCGTCAATGTTTAGCTTCCCATCAGGCGAACCGCTACTCCTTACTATTATAAAGAAAGCATTTTCTGCCCTTTTTTTCCCAGCTATATCCTCAAGTTCCAGTTCAACAACCGGAAGGTCTTCAAATATAACGGTGGGGTTCTACAAGCAGCGGCATCCCTCGTGGCTGTCTGATGTCAAGTTCTTGAATAATATCACACCGTCTCCCACGATTAACAATATTCTTATCGACACATTGGAGGGGCAGTTAATTACATTGCTTGTTGTCATATCCTTTATTTTAATTTTCCTTATCCGTGAATGGGTTGTCCAGCAACAACCGATGGCCAATATCGCAGATGGAGAACGAGAAGCGGCTGTCCAGTTAATAGCGAATAATCGACCAAATCCTGTGGACGAAAACCCTCGCCTAGGAGATCATAGACCTCTACATCCAGACGACGAACAACAGGAACAGGGAGCTCACGGCCATGAAGATCGCTTCGTTCACGCTGACAATTCCGTTCCTGACGCCGTAGCTGAGGAATTGCCTTCTAGGAACATGTTGGTTCGGGATGATAATATGGCGTTCGGGGATGAACTCAGCTCATCGGATTCCTTCCGTCGGAACTTTGAGAGCGACGACGATGAATCGAGCAATGATTTTGCAGCGGAATCACAAGCCTGGCCTGGCGTCGAGACCTTCAGAGACCTGTGGTCACGTGGGCATGGTGACCCTGAACAAATCTTAAGAATCATACACGAAGAGGGCCGTCAGGAAGAGCTCGGTTGGGTTGTCACGGCCATGACAAAGCTTCAGCGCAGTGATAGTCCTAGAGTGTCTTGGCCTCATGATCAAAGCTCCTCAGGTCCATCTAGTTATGTCACGCGTCCGGGCGAGACAGACTCAGAGTTCGCAAGTCATAACACAATTGCCTCCGCAGACTCATCACTACCGGATTTTCATTGGAACACTGGATCTCAGTCGTCAACTCCTGTTGGTCGGCCCTGGGATATCGCGAGCCCGCACGCTAGAAACGATGCTGCTATGGACCAGTTGCACACTGACTTCGCTTTCGATTTTCCAGAACTTGAACCTGGAAGCGAAGAGGATAGGGAGTCGCAGTCAGATACTCGTAGCTCAGCAAATGACTTAGTCGGGGTTGTCCAGGAATTCACTCCCCACGACCCCTCAAGTGCAAACAATACTACCAATTTGAACCAGGAACCAGCTGCAAACGTGCAGCCCTCAACACAGACGGATCATCCTAGCACTGCACCTCCTAGGAATCTGGTTACCAAGCTCTTTGACTGGTTCTGGGCCGACATCACGCCCGATGATCAGGCTCAAGAGCGCCCACAGCCGGATGAGGAACACGTAGTTGAGGACCCTGCATTGGAAGAACCATTTGTGCCCTTGCAAAACAATCGACGCCTTGCCAATGCCGGCGCACAGGATAATCAAGGGATCTTTGCGGATGCTGGAATCGATGGAAACGATGTTGACGCTGTCGAGGATGGTGATGATCTAGAAGGGATTCTAGAACTCATTGGGATGCAGGGTCCGATCTTCGGTCTCCTACAGAACGGTGTATTCAGCGCGCTGCTTATATCATTCACGGTTTCTGTCGGAATTTGGCTGCCTTATCTTTGGGGTAAAATCGCCCTCGTCCTTCTAGCCAACCCTATACAACTGGTCTTGGGCGTCCCAATGACGGCAGTATCAGTTTTTGCAGATGTTACACTTGACACTTTAATTGGCATCCTGGGATATGTCATGTATGGGGTTAGTCTTATCGTGAAGCTGTTGCTGAGTCCCCTTAGTGCTCTATTTCCTCTGGGCGACTGGATTCCTGAGACAAAGTCTATCACCACCGCCTCGCTTTCGCTCATTGATGCTAGCAGTCATCGGCTAGGCAACGTGATTAGTTCCTTCTTTGTGTTCCATGAGTCGGATGTTCCCATGTTCTCCGTCCTCTCTCACCAAGCACTGAAGATACATGAAGAGCGTATCACCAGCTTGTTTTGGCTATGCTTTGGAATAGGCAAATTTGTGTTGTACGATTTCCCACTGCGGTTACTTGCTATTGAGCTGCCTGACTCCCAGTCGCTCAAGCACGGAATGGTCGATCTCATCAGTTTAATACCCCAGGCTCGCGGTCAACTTTATAAATTTGGGAACCAAATACTCTTCTCTTCGAACGCCAAATGGTTCAATGCAAGCGTGACAGGATTAGCTTCAGGTGCCATAGCTGTGGATTATGAACTGGCCGTATGGGACACGAAGGATCGGGTCATTGCCATTACAATGGGCTATCTCTTAGCGTCAGCTATGGGTCTGCTATACCTTCGTATCACTGGTCTGGTATCTGGTGCGGATACGGGACAGAGGGTGGAAGGCATAGTTGCCGACGTTCTGCATCAAGCTGGTGGAGTTATGAAAGTCATCTTGATCATCGGGATTGAGATGATCGTTTTCCCGCTATATTGTGGTACTCTGCTTGATGTCGCATTGCTGCCTCTCTTTGAGAACGCTACTATTGCATCGCGCCTTGAATTTACATCGTCGTCTCCACTTACCTCATTGTTTGTGCATTGGTTCATTGGCACCTGTTATATGTTTCACTTCGCTCTTTTTGTGTCCATGTGCAGGAAAATCATGAGAAGTGGTGTTCTCTGTAAGATCGATCTTCCCTACGTTTCGATGATGTCTACTGACAGCATTTCACAGATTTTATTCGCGATCCCGACGATCCGACCTTTCATCCCGTGCGTGATGTTCTAGAGCGTAGTATCACTACCCAACTACGCAAGATTGCATTCAGTGCTCTTGTGTATGGCGCTCTAGTCATCATTTGCCTTGGTGGTGTCGTCTGGGGTTTGTACTATGCATTCGACGATGTGCTCCCTATTCATTGGTCTGCAACAATGCCAGTCCTTGAATTCCCCGTCGACCTCCTGTTCTACAACTTCCTCATGCCACTTGTGATTCGATCAATCAAACCTTCGGACGGATTACATGGCCTCTACAATTGGTGGTTCCATAAGTGCGCACGAATCTTACGGCTGACCAACTTCTTTTTCAATGAGAGGCAGCCGGATGAGGAAGGTTACCATGTACGACGGTCTTGGTGGGCTACGCTGTCGCGGGCAAAGGGGGATACTAGTCACCCTGTAAAAAGTGGAGAACAGCGACGTGATGCTGATGACAACCATATTGATGCCTACTTTGTCCGGGATGGTAAATTTGTCCGCGCCCCTGCATCTGATCAGGTCCGGATTCCTAAGGGTAATCTCGTGTTTCTGGAGGTGTCAGAATCAAATGAAAGAATCGATGGGCTTCCAGAGACGAACGAGGGATTACACAGCCGTGCAAATCCGATGTTTGTGAAGGTTTATATTCCACCCTTTTTCCGAACGCGGATTGCCGCATTTATTTTCTCGATATGGGTATTCGCGGCTGCTACTGGCGTAGGCGTTACAATTATTCCATTGGTCGTCGGTCGGAAAATTATGTCTTCGCACTTCCCCAACCGACCGGTGAACGACATATATGCCTTCTCAACAGGCATCTGCATAGTTGGTAGCGCTGCCTATCTTGCGCTGTATTGCCACACCAGCTTTGCTGCGGTGAAGGACCGTTTGAGGCCGTACTTACAGTCTCCTCGCCAGGCTTGTCTCGGGTTGACCGGCGCTGTAGCCAATGCCCTCCGACTCGTCTACATCGCTTTGGCGTTCTCGGTATTTTTACCGTCACTATTTGCTCTGGTAATGGAGCTTTACGTGTTGGTTCCCGTGCATACGTACCTGGATGGTGCTCAGACACACGTCATCCATTTTGTGCAGGACTGGACTATTGGAGTACTTTATGTCCAAATGGCAATCAAATTCGTACTTTGGTATTCCACCTCTCGTCCCGCGGCCGCTCTTAATGGCATTTTCCGCGATGGGTGGCTGAAGCCCAATGTCAAGCTCGCTACGCGAGCTTTACTACTCCCAGTCATACTCTTAACAGCAATCGCGGTTGCCTTGCCGTTGGCGGGCGGATTCCTGGTCAATTCAACCGTATTTTATTCCACCCCCGAGGTTCAGTTCAAGGTCTACCGTTATGCATATCCTCTCACGTTGCTTCTGAGCTTGCTGTTTTGGATTGGTTTCCTCGTAAATCGACAGGTGGAGAAATGGAGGGTCAACATCCGTGATGATGTTTATCTAATTGGAGAGCGCCTTCATAACTTCCGCGAGAAACGGGCGAAAGATGTCGGTGTACCCCGACAAGTGATAACAGGGTGATTCAATGTTGACTAAGGTACAAACTTTTGAAAAGAAACCCTTATGCCTTCAATTCGTGTACATGCTATGACTGATGAATAAACCTTTTTTTCGCTTTCGATCACATTCACACTGTATATTTACTTAATGGCTGCCTGGTCCATTTGTTATGCGGGTATCCACCCAAGTGGGTCTCAGGAAACCCTCTGTTTGTTTTTTTTTTAAAAAATTCTCTCCCATATAGAGCAGCTCCCTTACTAGATTGCATAATGGATCATCATTTATTGTATTGTACTTTGGAAACGTAAAGTTCGGTACATACTTTACAGACTAGTCGAGTGTAACATTAGTAGTCATCAACTAAGGTACGATCGATCTAGGATGTACATAGTACATCATCCTGTAAGACCTAAATGACTTGTTAAACGCTGTTATACCATTTCATCAAAGATAAGCAATGACCTATCTATCTAAAATCTCCAGGTGACTTGAACCATGAAAGATCTACCAGCTAATCTGTATGAGCTTAATCCTCTGAAACAGGCAAGGATGTGGCTTGTGCAGACGATGCACGGATGTTATGCATGCGCCACCGCTAGCAAAACGGCCAATCATTGAGGCATGCGCCTGGAGCCTGGGAATCGCGGCTGCCTGCCACGTGATACGCCAAGCTTGCGCGGACTTGTGGCTTGGCGATGGAGGCTTTACTGCACTCGCCACTCCCTATTGGTTAGGCAACAGAATTCCTGCCCACCTTCAATCTATTCTTATTCCTCCTGTCGCTCTTTGCCCCTCGACTTTGATATCTACTGAACAATTGTTAAATCCGCGCGTCCAAACACTCCTAGCAACAACAGTCTTTGAGACCATGCATTGCCACTGGTAACGGCGGCGTGTTATCTGCAATGTTCTGAATCCCTGTTGAATCTTACAATTCGTCCCGGACAGCCTGCGCGCCAAGATGTCCGTTCTCCGTCACGGAGGTTCGTACCTCCAGCGACGCCTTACCAAGATGTATACAGATACCAAGACCTCTTGCGAGAGTGTGACGACTGCTTCAAAAGCCGTTGATGACCCGGAGTTAGTTGCTCTTCACCGGAGCTTTCGAACACAAAGAGACAGACTTCTGGCATGGGGTCTAGATTGGAGCGACGCCAGCGCTGCGCAGCCGAATGATATCGATGAATCGCTAACACAAGCTGGCTACAGCGATGTTGTTGCCAGCGTCATGTCCTCAATTCAAGAGCTTCTCAATGAAGCAGAACGCATCCAGCATGCAGGGACTTCCGACCTACCCCCCAAAGGCGCTCGGTCAGACCCACCCTCGAAGGATGGTCTTAGTAGTCTGCCACTCAAGACGCACTGGACTGACGAAGACATCAATCGGTCTAACCATCTCCTCGCTGACCTAACCGCTTGCATTGACACCCTTTATGACCTGTCCCGCTCACGACGCAACATGACCTCTAGTGGGCAGTCAGCTACCAAGGCCCGACAACGACAATATCCTGGGTCAACAGCAGAGGATACCATCTACACTGTTTTCCCGGATTCGAAATCATATCATGGTGCCTCTATTGACTCCAAACACCCCAAAACACAGCTTGATAAATTCGAATATACGCCGTTTTCCAATCGCGCTGCCGCAACCCTCGAAAAGCCACAACTCGATAAATCATTCAGCAAGATATCCCTAACTACGAATCACTACATTATTGATCGTTCTGCTCTGCAGCTATCCGGAGCATCTCACGACAATAGTCCCCCGCCGTACGAAATGGTAGCCGCCTCCACCAATTCGCGAGCCATTGGGCGCATGAAGACATCAGCATCACCTTTTCTGCGGGGTACGAAAGATTCTACTGTGACCATTCTGGTTGAGTTTACTCCCATGATGCTTGAGAACTCGGGGGCGTCTACTGCACCAGGAATTCAACGGTTGGACCATGTGCATCAGACCCTTGACCAGCTTGTCCAAAACGCCCGTGTTTCCCATTTGGGATTGTTGAAATTTCTCGGCTACTATGTTGATATGCCTAACTCCCGATATGCCTTTATCTACCAGATGCCGGTTGACTACTTTCCTTTTTTACGCAACCCTACCGATCTCTTGAATGGGCTAAAGCCCAAGCCTTTGTTGTCGCTCTTCCAGTCGGGTGAAGAGTATCACGTACCTAACCTGGAAACTCGTTTTCGCTTGGCTTATGACCTTTTAATGGCTGTTTTGCAACTACGGAGCCAGAACCTTGTGCACGGAAATATTAACAGCAGCAATGTTCTTGTTTTCCCTGGGTTGACAAACTCGAATACCGATGAAGTTGGGCTCACCGAGAACTTGCGACGTCCTTATCTGACCTCGTTCGCTCAGTTTTCCGGGACCAGTTCATCTCCTGAGCCTCTTTCATCGAGCATGTATCGTCATCCAGATGACAAGAGGTCTCTGGGAGATGACGCTTCCTGGGCATATGACCTTTACTCGCTTGGCCTGGTGTTGATGGAAATCGGTCTATGGACTCCTATCAGCCGTTTGTGGAAGATGAAGTACAACAACTCGATGTTCAAACAAAGGATAGAGAATGTTTATCTTCAGAAGTTGGGTCCTAAATGTGGTAGCGCATATCTTCACGTGGTACAGCTCTGCCTAGACGCACCCAACTTTCATCTTTCAACCCAACCGTTCGATGATTTTAACCTTAGGGTTCCCCAGACATTTCACTATCCCGTGTTAGATCTTTCCGAGCCAGATAGTATCTTCTCATTCTCCATGAACTTCATTTACACTATGTCCAAGATCGTTTGGTCTTGCTGCAGGATCGATATTTTCTCGGCACCCGGAGCTGAGGAGCTGGACGACTCCCTACCACTTGCTCTTGTTCCAGGATCAGAGCCCGCGGCTACGAAAGAACCTGTCAGGGACTACAACCCCACTCCCGAGCCATTTGTTCCATATACCGAACCATTTGCCACTCTTCCCACTGCCGAAATGAAACTGATAAGAGAAAAGATGGGATTGGATGAGAGGAAAGTACGGAAGAGAACGTTTAAGAAACTCACCAATGTTGAAATACCTCAGGAGCATCTTAATGAGTGGAACTTCCAGATGTTACCTCGGTTAAGAAAACTCCTACAAAAGATTTTAAAGGACTCCTCTGAGTCGTGCAGTGTCACTCTCATGATGACGGGCGAGGCCCCTGAAAGTGCCAGGACGACAATCTGTGTGACGTGTGCTAGTGCGAAAAAGGTCAGGGCTGCTTTGAAAAAGTACTTCGTTCTCGATCGGGAAGACTGGGATCTGATCGTTCTTCGGGGCGACATCCAACGCTCAAAAGTCCCTCGAAAGAAACGTCGCAGGCCAGCAAAGTCTGGTCCGGAGAGAAACGATGTGCCCGCATCTTTTCGTCCGGACCCAAATCCTTGCTATCAGCCCCGGCCTCTCTGCGGTGCCTCGATAGGCGCCTTTATGAATGAAGAGCACTTACCTCCGGTAACCTATGGTGGGGCTATTCTGGTGGACGGAATGCCGTACGGTATGACAGTACATCATATGTTGGAGTCCCCTAGTGACCAGGAGGACGGGGAGGATGAAGATCCCGGTGCTCCTCTTCGGTCGGCAGGGAACTGGCCTCGAGATCCCGGGCCCCAGGAAGCAGAGTTCATGTACAGCTGGTGTGATGAAAATCCGTCGGAAGTTGAACTTGAGATCTCGGAGGACGAGGACGGCGACGATAATTCCATCTCCCTTAGCCTAGAAGGAACTTACGACGACTTCAATCTCTCCGATGGCTTCTCCTCAGATGAAGACGCATTTGACATTGACGAAGATGAAGACTCAGTCTCGGTGGGTGACACGGCTGGTATTGATCCAGGCGACGAGCCACCGCTGTTCGTCACCCAGCCAGCAATCGATGACGTTCGTGAAGATTTTTTCCCATGTCCCGAAGATCGCGACGACGAACATCTAGCCTCTCACTCTCTTGGGTTTGTCCACGCGTCTTCTGGTGTCAGACGCTGGACACGCAAAGGCATCAAGCATGAAATTGATTGGGCCTTGATCAAGATCAACGATGATCGGATTGATCCTCGTAACATAGTGTTCAGTCAACATCCTATGCAACAGACTGAAACTATTTATTTGAACGACATCGCACGCCTAGAAGATCTTGGTGGCTTGAAAGTTCATTGTTGCGGTCGAACTAGCGGCTTGCAAACTGGGCAGATATCTCGAGCAATGACAATTGTAAAACTCCACGGCCGACAGACTTTCTCGACGAGTTTCTGTGTAGACGGGAACTTCGGTGGTAAGTAAGCATACCCAGGAGCCCTGGTTGTTCTGAATCTTTCTCTAACTTATTCTAGTTCCCGGCGACTCAGGAGCATGGGTCTTCGAAAAGTCAACCGGTCGAGTATGCGGCCACGTCCTAGCTTGGTCAGAGAAAAGCCACACGGCATACATCGCGCCAATGGAAGTCATGTTAGAGGACATCGCTCGCACCCTGGACGCGACATATGTCAGTCTACCAGGCTATCCACATGAGTCTTTCTCGTACCCAACGCCCGGTTCCTCCCACTTTGAACCACAAAACCCAAGATATCGCGCCCCGCTCCCACTACCAGAGCAGCTTCCAGTTGATATTGGACGTCTACGTTTAGAGGACCCTAGCATGGGCCCGGTGCACCCCAGCCGAGCCCGAGAGGTCTCCACCCCTTATCGAGGAATGCCACCCATCCTGACTCCACCCCGCAGCTTGGAGAGGCAGCTCGCATAAACTTCGTTCTTTTTCGTTCTCCTTAAGTTACTCTCTTATATCCATCTTCGTGCCGCCATTCCTGTTTTTTATACCCCTTCTCTCCCTTTTCCTTTTCTTTTCAGTTGCTATCTCGAACTCTATATATCGTCTTTCGTGACTCTTGGATCTGGGCCGGCATTCTGCTATTCTGTTCTTGCCTGTTTTTTATGGTTATGATTATACATGAGTGGATGGGAAAGAGCTAAAATAATACCCCCTTGCGCATTTGTTACATAGTTTCTAATCTTACTTTCAGACAATGGCCGACTTACTTCCTTGGGCTTCTATTAGTCTCCCTTTTGTCTCCCTCATTCTACTTTGTGATCAAAACAAAATTCCATTGTCTTGAAATTGACGTCTGGAGAAACATAGTTGTACATAGGACTGGGTGAAATAAACTGGTAGTCATTCAATAATCTCTTTACGTGCTGCAACTATTTGACATTATACAACAGCGTGAGTCGTCAGCGTTGATAAGGATCAGCGGCTGATTCAATACTTTGGGTCATCCTTAGTCTATCTTCTATATAGCTACTCTTTTAAAACCAAGATCGAATTTTTAATTATTTATATGCTGTGGTTCTAGGTAGTTACAAGCCTAGAACCCGAGTTGCTACTCTGATATTTTGGGGTGCTTTGAATATTTTAAGACTGATTTTTTTTTCTAACTAGAATTTACTGAACACATAAGGATAAATGCCTAATAACCGACATCAAACACGTCATATGCATAAAAAATCACAGAAACATGACATACACCTCCCAAAAGCCGAACCCCGATCCCTGCCTCGTGTCCAATGCTCAAGTGCATGATTTTATATATGATATAAAAGAAAAACAATACATGAGACCATCCACACAATTTATGACGAAAGGTACTTGAGAACAGCTTCCTTCTCTTCGACAGGCAGCATGCTCAGAACCTGCTGGACACCCTTCAATCCACCGTCCTTGTTACCGATAAGCAATTGCGCAACATCTGCAGCAACGGACTCGGTCTTGAGAGATTCAATCTTTGTCTGGATTAGCTTCTTGTTCTCCTCATACCACAAGGCCACACGTTGGTCATCACGTTCCAACTCGTCATCAAGCATTCCAGTCCAGGTACGCAGGGTGTGAAGGTGAGTCGAGCGAGCGGATTCAGTAGAAGAGACGTTTCCGGCTGGGGTGGTCGGGATGGCACCACCGCTGGTGTCGCGGGGTGCGGGAGACGGTGCCGCAGCAACCATGCGCTTGAGGATAAGCTCCTCGCTGAGACGGCGACGCACACGCCAGTAGAAGAATCGACGTGCGTTCTTCCAGGTGAGCGGCCGGCGAATAGTGTTCTTGGCCTCCATGCGGCCAGCACGATCATGAAGATCAGCAAATTGCAGAGCAATCTGCAAATAAACGGGCAGAAGTTGCTCCTCGCGGGCAGCCATCCTAGTCTTGATCTCCGACAGCTGCTCTTTACTGAGCGACGAGTCTTCAAGAGAGCGTCGGAGCTCACCATAAGTAGCATCCAGGCGTGCCATGGTATCCAACTGCTTATCACGGCGGTATTTAATGTTAACAATACCCTCAGGCTCAAGGACACCACCGCGAGCTTCCTCATCAGCGTACATCTCCATTTGGTCTGGATTGATTGTAGGGTCAATGACGACCCAAGAACCACCACGGAGTTCACCGAAGGGCGGGATGTAGACGAAGATGGGCTGCTCATACTTGACCAAAGCATCGACGATGTATGAACCATACTTCAGAACCTCGTTGTACATGTCGCGCTGTCCACCTGAGAAACCTCTCCAATTGGCCAGGATCATGACAGGCAGTTGTTCACCGTTGTTGAAGTCACGAAGGGCTTGGGCTGTCTTGAAGGCAGAGTTGGGGTACCACACTCCACCGGCTTCGGTGCTGATCATCTCCATCGAGTCAGGGTTGGCCGGGTCGGCTGGAGTAACGTTCTCCACCGAGCGGGTCTCAACAGCGATGACACCCATAGGGATACCACCCAGTCGCGCGCGACCAACAACAACAGTACGAGCCCAGCCACCAAGAGCTTCTTCGAAAGATCCCGCATCAAACAAGCCTGGAAGGAAACCCTCCTCATCCTCTTTACCGGCAATGAGCCAGCGAGGGTCATAGGCCTGCTTGGACGGAGGGTGGTACTCGATGTCACGGTCCCAATTATCCGACCAAGGACGGATGGGATTGGGTGATCCCTTCCTGTCAGGAACGAAGGACATCCATTCCACAATCTTCTGCACACCTTCGAAATCATCATTAGCAGTCATGTGCGAAACTCCGTTCCTGTACATAATCTGCGTTCCGCCAAGTTGGAGGTTGGATGTGTAGACCTCTCTGCCCAACAGTTTGTTAATGGCCGGAGCACCTGTGAGGATAATTGGCTGGCCCTCGACCTGGATAGCTCTTTGTCCGAGACGAACGAGATAGGCACCGATACCAACCGAACGGCAAGTGACCAGAGTGATGGTGAAGATGTCTTCGTAGGCCTTGGAGGTGGCACCTGCAATTAGACCAGAGCCCTTAAGACACTCAACGCCAAGGCCGTCCTTGGCACCGATGATAGTGGTGATCTTGTGCCGCTCTTCACCTTCATCGTTTATCAACTCAGTGATAACTTCCTTCTTCTTGCTCGCGTCGAACTTCTCCTTAACCTCGGGAGTCAGGTAAAGGTACTTGAACCCAGCTTCGGGTTTCCCAGGATCATTCCAAGCGACCGAGAAGTAGGGAATCAGCTCATCAGCCATTCCGATACGAGCACCCGAGTTGGCAGAAAGGTAGATACGAGGAATGCCAAGCTTTCTTGCCAGCTCAGTACACTTGTGGAAGAACTTGTCCTCCTGTGGACCAAACGATCCAATTTGGAATGTGATATCATTGGCAACGATGATGAATCGCCGTCCACGAGGATATTCAGGGGTCCGGGCAGTCACAAGCCAACCCACCATACCATGAGTGTTCGTACCAGGGCCTCTCGAAATTTCCACCAGATTGTCAGCGTCATCCAGCACAAGCTCCGTGTAGTCGATGCATTCACCAACGGGAGGGCGCTGCTCCGCCAATGATGGCACCTTAGCGATGGCTTTGGTCCAGCTATTCTGGAAGGCTTGTCTGAAGAGCTCAGGGAAATCGTACACATATTGAGTGCCCATCAGATGAGCCTTGTACCGCTTAGGTTGGAGCCACTCCTTGGTGGGGTAGGGCGTGGAGACAGGGCGCAAATGCATGGATCCGAGCTTGTTGGTACCACCAATGCTGTGGAAGACCCATTCGCCCTTTTCGGACTTCTTCTCAATGTAGAGTTCCACCTGAATAATGAAACCATAGGTGTTGGTGATGATCACACGCAGAGGGTATGGGGCTCCGGTGGTGGGGTCAGTGCACAGGATACGGATTTCAGCACCAGTGACGCGAAGTCGCCAGAGGCGACGGCCGAAACGATCCAAGAAGCCAGCCAAAGCCTCCTCGACGTCCCTCGGCTGCAGGTTGAACACAGGAGAGAAGTTGATAAAGATGTGGTTCAAATCAGAGTTGTTGTTGCCAATGATCTCGAGGGCATCCAAGATATCGTTCATCAATCGGTCAGCCTCGGAGATCAGATACTCAGCCGTAGGGATATCGTCACGAAGGCGGCCCGGACGCACTACCGCACGCACAAAGTACCGCTTGTCCAATGCCTTGTCACTCTCCGGACCCTTACCAATCGCCTCATAGACGTGAATGTTACGGTTTTCTGTGAAGACTGGCTTGATCTTAAACTTGGACAAACGGCCGAGTTCCAGCTGGAACGCCAGGGCAGGCTCGCTGTGACGGATGCTCTCATCCTCCTCGTAAGTAGGTCCTCGGAAGGTGTAGTAACCTGGGTAGATGCCATTCTTGCCACAGATAAAAGTCACACGGCGGATGCGACGAGCAAGCAACTCATCCTTGACATCAGCCAGAATTTCATTAATTTGAGAGACAATCTGTGTGTCGTCAAGGTCTTCAACATCGCGGATAGCGATATTGCAAACACCAGTCAACTCGTTGTCGCTTTCAATTCGAGGAGCCGGTCGACGCTTGCCCTCAAGTGTTGCAAGAAGGCCATTATCAGAAGGCTTCTTGGCCTTTGAGCCAGCCCGAGGGAAGACCTCCAGGGCTCTAGGAAGGTATTCCTCTGCATCCTCCAAGTACTGGACTGGAAGAAGGACACCCTTTCTGGTAGGCTCGTTGCTTCCATCATTGACCAGATAGGACATGTCACTGATGGAGTTCAGCCTGCGGAAGGGATTGCTCTCGGCTGTTGGGGTGCTTGGAGTCGATGGGTGTGTCGACGTGACGCCGCCAAATTCAGGTTGTCCAAGCTTATCAAGGTTGAAGTCCCACGACAGCAGGGGCGGCTCGCCGGAAGAGTGATACTGAATGCCTTTCAAGGTGTAGGCACGGTAGGCACGGCGAACATAGACCTCGAGAGCAGCCAGCGTGACCCACGCATCTTGATGCACGAAGAATCGAGGCAGCACATCAAAAACAGTGTACTTCGAATCGACCACCTCCTTCAACACGCCGAAATCGGGTTCGCGATGGTCCCAACCGGTCTCACCGTAGCGCGACTCAACAACCGAGGAACGCAAAATTAGTTCCATTTGCGAGAGACGTTCCTCCAAAGAGGGAAGAGCGCACTGGATAAGAACCTCACGTGCCTTCAGAGTAACCTTAGCGGCGGATCGGGATTCGAGTTCTGTGAGTTTCTGGAGGATCGGCTTGAAGTGCTTGCTAACGTTGCCGACGCCAGGTTGGTTGGGACGGTACATTGCCAGAATGGCAAGGATCAGGTTATTCTTGGCACCAATGCGACTATGGGAGAGCACAGTCTGGACAACGCTAATAATATCATCCTTATGCTCTTCTCTGAGTTTCAGGATAGCATCTTCGTCACGAGTGTTGCGACCGGAGAATAGCTTCTCCACATCGTAATATTGCTCCAAGAGTCCAATGAAGACATTGAATTCGTTGGTCTTCAGTCCATCGATATACTTGTTGATGACTTGCTCCAGAGGCAAGAGAGTTGTTCTCAGGATTTCAGCATCCGCGGGATTGAGGTTTTCTTCGATAAATCGAGCAATAGTCTTCTGAAGCTGCTTGGCCGGGAATTCAGCCTTGCGGGCGCGTGCACGATCGACAACGTTTTGAAGCTGAGTGTCCAGTCTCTGAGGCATACGAGAGTGCAGAGCAGAGGATTGAGCATTCCACTCTCCATAGGGAAGCTCAGGGTCCCGAAGGACTTCCACAAGCTCCTTGAGCGTAGTACCCATGATTACTTGGTTATCAAATCCTCGCAGAATGTTTTCCAGGATGCTATGGAGCAGGAAGAACCTCTGTGGAGGCTTGTTACCTACAACCTGAGGGGGTCCAAGATCCGGCAACTGCCCGGTGAACGGCTGGGCATGTTTAACGCGGGAAGGATCATCCAAAGCGAGGATACCGAGGATATCACCGGCCTCCAAAGTAGCACCAGGCTGCTTGATCAATTGGACAATTCCATCTTCCTGAGCGATCAAAGGCATGTACATCTTCATAACCTCGACTTCAGCGAAGGCCTGACCAGCCCGGACGTGCTCACCATTCTCAATAGTGAACTTGACGAGCTTTCCGGGGGATGGCGTGCGGAGCTGTGTCGGATCGTTCTCCTGCTCTAGCAGGCAGGTCTTACCATCGACACTGAGGCGTGTCGCAGCCGCTTCCTCCTTCCAGTAGACGTTGTGGCTGCGACCGTCGAGGAGGACCAGCAAGCCACCATCGGCCAACGCACGGACGCCGACAGAGCACTTGGATCCGTTAATGAACAGGTGGTAGCTGTCCAAGCTTGCTCTAGTGGCGGTGAATTTGTAGCGCAGACCTTCGTAAATGAAATCAACAGGGAAAACGGTCTTCAAAACGTCCTTCGAGGGCACTTGACCCTTCTCGAGACCCTTCCGGTACTCCTCTACACCTGCTTCGCTGGCCTGGTGTGCCTTAGTAACCGCACCACACAACACGGCAACAATAGGATCAGGGCGTTCAGCAGTGAGTTTGTTGGTGATCAGCTGATCAAGCCATCCAGTCGTGATTGTGTTGTCCTCGAATGCAGGAGTTTCCAGTAGCTTGATCAAGTACTCGACGGTCGTCCGGAAATCACCACGGATACTCAATTCCTTCAAGGCGATAACCATGTGTTTCCGTGAAGCAGAACGATTCTCACCATAGGCGAAGATATGACCGAACTGACTGTCTGAGAAACTGTGAATACCTCCGGCCGTACCGACAGAGAAGTAACCCCAAACATTAGACGAACTGCGGAAGTTCAGTTCGTGCATAGTACCACTGGAAGGCTTGAAGCCCTCGCCGGGATCTTCGGAGGTGATACGGCAAGCAGTCGTATGTCCCTTAGGTTGCGGGCGGCGCTGCGTCTTGTAGCTTTCTTCGTTGGAGAAGTCGAAGTCAATCTCGGAAGATGTGTTCGGGTCCACACCATAGAGCAAGCGAATGTCGCGAATCCGGTGCAGGGGAATACCCATAGCAATCTGAAGTTGAGCAGCTGGCAGGTTGACACCCGAAACCATTTCAGTTGTAGGGTGCTCGACCTGGAGACGAGGGTTCAGTTCCAAGAAGTAGAACTTGTCATCTGCATGCGAGTACAGATATTCCACGGTACCGGCTGACACGTAACCGACCAGCTTTCCGAGGCTGACAGCCGCACGCTCCATAGCCTGGAATGTCGCCGGTTTGGCGATTGTTACGGGGGCCTCTTCAATGATCTTCTGGTGTCGCCGTTGGACCGAGCAATCTCTGCCAAACAAGGAAATGTTGTTGCCGTACTGATCGGCCAGCAGCTGAACTTCCAAGTGGCGGGCATTTCCAGCAAGCTTCATAATGAAAATCGGGGATCCAGGAATTTCATTCGCGGCAGCATTGTACAAGTTAATGAAGTCCTCTTCACTTTCAACCTTACGGATACCCTTTCCTCCTCCACCTTCGGAGGCCTTGATCATCACAGGGAAACCAATTTCCTTGGCTTTCTGGAGACCTTCCTCCGGTGAGAAGGTGCAGCCGCGGTTATAAACTTCATCTTCGACAGTGACAATGCCCTTGTCATCGACCTTCACCTCCTCGACACCAGTTCCGGACCACGGGATGCAAGGTACACCAGCATGTTGAGCGACGATTGTGGACGAAATCTTATCACCCAGTGAGCGCATGGCCGAGGCCGGTGGTCCAATGAAAAGGATCTTCTTGGGAGAAGCAGCGAGAGACTCAGGTAAGCGGGGGTTTTCAGAAGCATGACCCCATCCGGCCCACACGGCGTGGACGTCCATTCGTTCGGCAACATCAACGATCAGCTCGACGTTCGCATAGTTGTTGTTATTTGTGCCCCCCGGAACCTAGGAAATCCGCTGTCAGCGTAAACATCGCAAGTTTAGCCTTCGACTATTCCATACCTCAACATATTGGTCCGCCATACGGATATAGTCTGCATTTGCCCGCAAATCTTCTGGCGTTGCCATCACCGTAAACTGAATCGCACGTTCATTGCCGAATGTTTCGTAGGCCCATTTCCGGACCGAACGGATTTCTTTCACAGCTGCGATACCATTGTTGGCAATCAAAACCTGTGCGAAACGGCTTATTAGTTTCGAATATTTCCTACTGATACACTCTGCAGGCCATCATCGGATGTACTCACCGAACTAATTACTGAATGACCGCCATTCTTGGCCACAAAGTCCTTGACACTGCTCTCCGCTGCAGCTTCAAGGTGGTTACCACCGATAAAATGTGAGGGAAGGTTGTATTGGGCTGTCGAGGTTCCGTTGGCGAGGGCCATGATGAAATCAGTGGATTATAGATTATACAATTCCCATGCGAAATATCCAGGTAGAATGTGTAGAAGAGTAGAGGTAGAATCGAAGTAGAGCTCAGAACGTAATCTGCGAGAAGAGAGGACTGTAGAACTGCCTGGATCGTAGTGGTACACGTGCTGAGTAGGGTAGATTATAATATGAATAACGTAAGAAAAGACTCTCTCTGGAGAAGCAAGTAAGCCTCCACACAGCGTCAGAGAAAAGAAGTCGTCAGAAGGAAGAAGGGGCCGTAATAAAGTAAGATGAGAGGGGTCCCCTAGCTGTGAGGTGAGAAAGTAATGTCAGCAATCAAGCCGGAGAGCGAAGAGCGAGAAGTACGGGCAATAAGAAAAAAACAGGGCATGGATGGAAATGGATGGATGGACGGGAAACGTCGCAAACGGCAAGTGGCAGTTCTGGGAACCGCGCAGGGAACCAGGTACGGAACGGTAACTTAAAGGTAGTATGTACCGTTGTACCATAGGTATGTACTCCGTATCTCTGTACCGAGTGTAGGTGGGAGGTTAGGCACAAGAGATCTTACCGTTAATTACCACCTCAACAATATAGTAAGGGATTGAATAAAGAAGAGAAAGGTGGAAGAGGTCCGCAGTATGAGTAGAAAGCAGGAGAAGAGGGGGAGAGAAGGGTTATATTCAATCTCGTCCTTATTTATTTTTTCTTTTCTATTCTCAATGTATCTAGAGGTTTAGTTGTCGAGACCCACTAGTCAGGAAGGGGTTTAAGGCAAAGAAACCTGAGTAGGAAAAAAAAAAAGAGCTGTGGGTCAGCGCCAACTTGGGAACGACACCCCAACTTCTTCCCAATGCGCTTGTTGGGCCCCATGACGTTTACTTCCCACCACTTTTTTCTCCTTCATCAACATTCTCTGCGATCCAATCAACTGCCCGAAGTCCACGGCGGAACTGGCGATGATTAGGAACCAGCCAAGTTTTAGGACTCCATTCCAGACTCGATGCCAATCAACGTATCGTGATTACTGTTGCCCTTTTCTTAGTGTGCATCTGTGATATATAGTCTGAAGAGACCGCTGTCAAAAACCATCACCGTCTCAAGGCAGCAACCCCAAAAAAAGGTAAAAACTCGAGGAGAGAGAGACGTATCCATTGAGATATCTCTAAACTCGGAGTCATGATCTGCTAGACAAGAAACCCTGTAAAAGTCCGTACTAAACAACCAATGCGAAGAACATCGGTCTCGGCATTTGCATGCCACTTGTACATACTCCGTATGCCGCATTGGTCACCAGATCTGAGTTCAAGCTCTAGTGGTCTATTCCAGCTACGGAGTAGTATATTAGTCTATATTAGTCTACCCCTATAGCTCTACATCTATGCTCTAGGTGACAGCACGTGCCTTGTCACAAATATAAGTTGCGACGGCTTGATGTTTGTTCGTCTGATTAACAAACTTGAGACAGGTGATTATATCGACATGTTAACTTTTCCACCTCGCAAGCACTCTCTTCGTTGCGCCCTACGGATATACAAGGGGGACAAAGCGAAAACAGAATGAATGAAATGAATGAAACGCAAGAGAGGAGAAGAGAGAAGGGGGAAGCCTCCTAAAAATCAAGGAATACAATTCAACCTACATGCAGCGCGGGGCCATATTTGCTGACGTGGTGCTCTTTCAAGTGAAGTAGTAATAAAAAACTAGAGAGTATATACTCCGTTAGGAAGTACGGAGTAGATCTCATCCAAAACTAGGCCAAGACTTTTCAGAACTAGGACAGAAACTAACCATATTTGGACAGTGTTGACGTCTGAATCCAATCCCGACCAATCTCGGGGGTTTTTCCCGTTGGGACCGAAATGATCGCCCTCATCAAACCCTACCGCTAGTTCTTCATGTTTGCCCAATACATATATTCCGGGGCTTGCCTTCCGAATACCGACGGAACCCGACAGTTCGGTCTTCGGAGCCTCTTATCGCTTACACTGTTATGGAAATGTTCGGTGTTTTCCCACAATTTGATAATCGGGGATCGAAACTTGGGTTTCGAGAGAAAGGTTGATCAACAGCGATGACGTGTGTGAAGTTCTAGAAAAGAGATCATAGCTATAACTGCACGGTACCTGGCGCACACCCCTCGGGCTATTCTCCGTTAGGGACGGGCCTGTTCCAAATTCCACGTGATGCAGCCTATATAAAACGGGACATATTTCTGCCACTACTACTAGTACTAGTCAGGTAACCAGAATGGAACACATCAACTGTCAAGGAGACTCCATCGCCGCATTTGCAATTGCCAACACTAAATATGGCATGTCATAGCACCTAACATTAGGTATATGGATATTCCGTGGATACTGCCTGACCCCGTTGGCCATTATCTTTCACCACACAGCCGTATTTCTGCGAGCTTCTACTGTGCACGGAGTATAATGAAACATAAAGAGAAGGGTGGGGGAGAAGCCATGTCGGGTGAACGCTACGGCAAACTACCATGCTTACAGGACCGTTTCATCAAACTATAACTGGGTATTGTCTAACGCCTAGGGCACACTGTAACAACACAGAAGAAATATACAGCCAAAAGAAAAAATAATGCTGAGTCACAGCTTGGACGCCGATGGGGCTTCCTATAGGAAAACCCCCGGCTGTTAATCGAAGCGCCATCGAACCGAATGCACTGCCAAACTCCGCCTTTACCGAGACTGACTGTACAGGTTATGATGACCAAAATGTGGTATAATCGCAGCAGTAATGTCCAGGGGAATCCTTGAATCTATGAACAACTGGCCCAAAACAAGTCCTCCCGTTGTACCCAAACCCCTTGTGGGAGCTTGCAATTTTGCAAAAGGGGTAGTGATTAGGAAATAGAAAAATGATAAAAGGGACAAGGAAAGGTAAAAAGAATATTGCAGTCTGAATGGTAAACTGAAATGTATCAAGCGCGCGTACCAGCCGTGAAATCGTGACGCCCTTCGGAGTTGCCCCAATGTGTGTCTAATGGTAGGCAATGGAAGGAATAGGTAGTGGAAAAATTCACATGGAACTTAGAAAGTTTCTCCTAGATCGGTGGTGGTCTTTGTCTTCGAATCGGGCGGCCCCATGTGACCCTCTCGTCGATCAAGTCCCGTGCTAGTGCGAAAGCTTCGAGGTGCGGGGATGGAGGGAATTCCGCTGGGGGTGCGCTTCTTGAGTCCGCTGGGGGAAGAAAACGACGGAAGGCGAGTTTCGCGGACCTCACTTATCTTTGCCCGCATGGACATGTGCATGGAGAGATCCTCATCTTCGTCAATATGAGACATGCCGTTTATCGGTACATTTTGTCCCGCCGGATTGCTAAGCGATGACCGGGGCCGCCGACTTTCAGTAATTGGATTTGTCGAATAATGTCCCAGTGGCGTTTTGGTCCGACTCTGGCGACTTTCAGGCCGAGTCGATGGTGCAATACTAGGGTGTGTGCTGTGGCTGAACGAACTTGAGTAGCTCGTGCGGCTGCTGGGCCGACTGTTAAACGATGGTCGACTGGTTGAGACATATGATGAGACACCATCGCCGTGAATTGAGGAACTAAAGCTGCTGCCACTTAATCGTTTACGAGGTTCCCTGCGAACAGTAATTGTGGAAGCAACAGGACTCTCGCTAACTATTGACCCGGAGCGAGAAGAGACCCGGGACGGTGAGTCAGAGGGTGCCGGGAGTTTGGATTTGGCCGACTGGACCCTTTCTTCCAGTTTCTGCATTTTGCCGATCAGACCACGAATTTGATACAATGACCCAGACTTGGGCATCCCGGACGACCGAGTGCTGTTATTATTGTTGGTGGATTTAGAAAAACTCGGGCTGGGCTTGGAGAAACCCGGACTGGGCCTGGAGAGACTGGGGCTAGGCTTGGAGAGACTGGGACTGGGCTTGGAAAGACTTGCGCGGGAAGTAGCCGATGAAGTCGAGCGGCCATTGCTGTGTGCCGAGGACGTTGCGCGAGAGTGGGCGTGGGAGAGTTTCTGAGTCCTGGATCCATGCAAAGATCGAGAGCTATATGACTCGGAGCCAGAAGCCTTCTGCCGGGGGAAGCTATGCAAAGATCGAGAGCTATAGGACTCGGAACCAGAAGCCTTCTGCCGAGGGAACCCAGGAGTCGCATTGATGGACTTGCGCATACTGGTGGATGACTCGGATATCGGCGGCGACGGCGGGGTTGCAGTCGCAGCTATTAGTGACGTCTTCATTGGTGGTGTAGCAAAAATAGGAGATGACACAGTCGACGGTCCTGGAGAACGGTCGAATATTTCTGGAGTCTGCGGTGTGGATGGAGTGCGGTGCAAGGGAGCTGGCTTCCTGCGTCGGCCACCGTGGGATTCCGCATTCCGGAGTTTCTCCTGTACAATCTCGCTTTCGACCTTCAGCTCAGACAATTCAGTACGAAGATGCTGGTTCTCAATGCGCAGATTCTCTCGTTCCTTTTCTCCAATTTTGATCTCCTCTTCTAGCAATACGCTTCTCTCAATGGCCATGTTGTATTTCGACTCCAAATCCTCCAGGGATGAAGTCGTATGACGGGCCTGGCGTTCATAGTCATCGTTCGCGACTTCGATGTCACGTAATTTTAACTGTAGAGTCCGGTTGGCATCTCGTAGTGTTGTTATTTCCTTCTGCAGGGTATTCTGAGCGGTGTTGGCTTCTGATTTGGACTGCTTGTACTTGGTCTGGCGATAGAGCGACAGGTTAGCACTTTAACGGACACTGTAGAGGGTCTTAAATAAGGTAGTATATTGGCTCACCTTCCACTCGTCAACCTCGTATCTCAAGTTGTCCACCTTCTCTTTTAACTGACGCTCCCGCTTTTCAGATGCCTCAATGTCCTTCTCCAGCTCCGCTTCCAGTTCACGGCTGGAGGACTGAAAGTCGGCCAACTCTGCTTCTAACTGTTCATACTGTTTCTTATAGTACGCGAGCTCATCCCGGCTCGAGCTGGTCCCGTTGGGTCGAGAGGAGGTGGAATCATCGGCCGATGGCATTATATCCGCGCCGGCAGCTGACGCCGGGGAAGGAGGCGCACGTTCCAGCAAACCACGTCAGAAGATGCCACTGCTGAAGGAATACACACTCAACCAAGACGTTGAATGGTATAGTATATTTCACAAAATCTAGCCCGAGATCATTCACAGGAGCCAGTCTTAATAACTGGGTGTCCGGTCGTTATAGTTGTGGAGGGGCCGAGGCGGTGTCGCGATAGTCGGGTTGCGACGACGTTCGGGCGGGAAAGGAAATAGAAGTAGAAAGTAGAGGAAAAGAAACAAAAGAAAAGAAAAAGAAAAAACAGGGTCACTGAGACTGAGACAGTCTCAGTAACTTGACTTACCTGTAAGCGTCCCTCACAGAGGGGCAAGAGGGTAGAGGGTTGTGGGCAATGTTTTGGGGGGATGAAGTAAAGGTGGTGATGCTATCCAGATGAGTGGGCAGCAGATGCTGGGCCGTGTCCACGGGACAACAGTACGGGCCCATACGAGAGAATCATAACAACCAATACCACTAAGCTCAATCGGGTTTAGCACTATGACAATTCAATTCCACCGCCTGCGGCTGTGCGTCTTCCGATGATGATCTGTGAGTGACGGACTCTCTGGGGCAATCGAATGTTCGGGTTGTCTGGGGCTTGTTTGGAGATAGATCGAATTTCTACTTGGATTGTGCTCGGGTGAGTTTGTTCGACCTCATCCCATCTCCCATTCCCCGGACTAGTTCGGGTTTTACCTCTCGTAGTCCCTGTTGCCTTGAACTACCCCCTTACCAACAATCTATTGTCCTCTTGGAGATCCGCCTCGCGGCTGTCTCCAAAGAACGTTCGCTATGTCCACGCACGATTCATTCCCGGTTCAACTTCTTATACTATGGATTGCTTCCACGCACTTATTTAGTTCAAGCTTCCGTTGTGCTTCATGATGCCCCGTTTTTCCTCTCCTCGGCTTAAAGCTTCATTGTCGTTTTGCAAGACCATGCCGACAATGCTGACACTTCGTTTCAGACCTCCTCTATCCTACAGAGATCCACACGCTTTGTTATCATGGCAGACCCCACCGACCTGAACCTCGACGCTCCCAGCGATCTTCAAGATATTCCAGAGATGTCAATGCAACTCCTTCCACCTCCCGAAGGAACATTTCCTGACAAGTGAGTCTACTCGTTCGTCCATTTGGCTTGGCGGCGGAGATCCCGCATTGGCATGATTGTGGAGTTGTATACTCATGCTGTGTGACATATGAAGAGCATCCCTTCTTGCAGCAGTGCAGACACACGGCAAAGCGCACGGGTACAATGTTGTAGTCAAGTCTTCCAGTACTCCCACTGAAAAGAAACCCGGACGGACCGCGAAGGTATGGCTCAGATGCGATCGGGGCGGACATTATCGTCCGCGCAACGGCCTCACCGAGGAGACGAGGAAACGGCGGCGAACGTCGCGGTTGATGGACTGTCCATTCATGCTAGTCGCAGCTGGAACTCCTGGCATTTGGACGCTGACCGTTCTAAACCCGACACATAATCATGGCCCAGTCGTCGAAAAACCCCGGCAAGCTCCTCATCACAAGGTTCGAAAGGGCCAAGTCGCGGCGGCACCGTATGATTGGCCGCATGACGCGACTTTAACACCATATACGACTGCGTTAGTGCTTATCGATATGCAAAAGGATTGTATGCACTCTCTCGTCCCGTTAGATCCACTTGTGGAAATCGCTCGCTAACGTAACGCATCACAGTCTGCTCGCCAGGCGGTTACATGGAATATCAAGGCTATGATATATCAGCTGCCCATGCGCTTATTCCTAAGCTACAGCATCTCCTGAATGCGTTCCGAGCGTCTGGGTTTCCAGTCTATCATACGCGTGAAGGTATGGTAACCATGTACAGCCCCCAAATTTGTATGTCCCAGTACTTATCTTTCTAGGTCACCGACCCGATCTCTCAACTCTCTCAAGTAGAGAGGCGTACCGGTCACGAAATAACGCTTCCGGACTTGGGATTGGGTCCCCGGGTCCATTGGGCCGTCTCTTAATCCGGGGTGAGGTTGGCCACGACACCGTTGATGAACTGTATCCGATTCACGGGGAGCCAGTCATCGATAAGCCTGGTCGTGGGGCATTTGCACACACTGACTTCGAGCTTCTTCTCCGGAATAAAGGCATCAAGAACCTGGTAATTGCAGGAGTAACTACCGATGTCTGTGTGTCCACTACTATGCGTGAGGCGAACGACCGAGGATTTGACTGCGTAGTCTTAGAAGACGGCACGGCGGCCAGTGAGCTTTCACTTCATGTGAGCACGATTGAATCGGTCAAAATGGAAGGTGGTATCTTTGGAGCGGTAGCCAAAGTGGATGATATAGTGCACGCTGTGGAGAACTTTAAGAATAGCACTGTGAAGAAGTTGGCTCCTCAGATGACAGTTTAATAGTTGGTTTGATTAGGCGTTATGATGTATTTTGAGCGTTTCCTTTCCCGTTTTACGAGCCATGGGGTTTATCGTGCGGATAGTACTTTTCATTTGGTCTATGTGTTAGCGACAAGTTCGAGATAAAATCTCAGTAGCGGTCTAGCCTGTTAAAAATCCGATGAATGAACACAGTTCATGCATACTGGCTTCCATGTAAGGTACGAATAAACCCACTGGCAAGTCACACTAGCACGCAACTTTCCAGAAGATTGCCGGCTTTTTCTAAAACGCAAAGGGTCCTGGCTCTGATTAAGTGGAAGTTTCCATTACAGTTAGATGCCCTATCCAACTAGACCATCGGGGGTTTTGAGACATTTCCATCTTTTAAGATATGGGCATATGAATCACAAAGTAGAGTAAAACCCCAATATAAGTAATGAATTGAGCTGGCTGCCTAAATTACTTATGTAGTCCGAGATGTCTACACCTGCGTAAGAGTGACTGCGATCTTTGATGTAAATGCCATGCATAACTGTCTTTTTTGTATGGACAGTCCTGGAAGGGGTGTTTGTTTGAGGAGACTAACAATCGATAGGAGATTATCTGTGTGACACCAGTATATGGACTTGAACTTTTTCACATTTACTTGTAGGGTAAAATCACATATAAGTGGTTGTACATATAAACATAGATAGAAACAATATAACAACGCAGCAATAGGCCACACAGTTATTTGGTGTTGGTACCGAAATGCTGGTTTCTTGCCCCCGGGAGCAAAGGCCACTCAGTAGTATCTTGATAAGAAAAGCTCTTACACTTGTTCAGTTAGCATCATCTAGTGTATATGGAAAGGAGTGAACAATATTTACAATATAATTTATCTGCTATGCCGGATGAATGGCCCACAACGCCGAGCTGTATATAACAAAATCGGTCATGCAGTCTTCCACGATATCACCTAGCCCAATCATGCTATCGTACTGGCTGATCTGTTGTGCGCAGGTCTCCTGTGTGAGCCTGTGTCCTGCGACTGATCGTCTAATTCCAAGGCCTCAGCCTGCACCAATCGACGCGGCGAAGACTCGGTAGCTTGCCATTTTCTCAGTGGAATGGTCAACAAACTACTAAGGGTCGTTTGGACCCCCTGGTAGATGACCATGGGCAACTGTATCCTACTCTGAGCGGCTTCAGACAGTCCCACAAACATGATTGTCGTTAATGGCACACCCATCGCCGGGGTTTTGGTGGGCACCAAATATGCCACAGCTATGGTGTCCTCGCGGCTGAGCCATAGCCATGAGACCCCGATGGCAATGGCAATCCACACCAGAAACAGTGCTATCAAGATAAAGACAACGAATACCATATTATCCGATTGCACGCCGGAAAATGCATCTGACTCGAATGCGCCATCGTATGTACTCCAGATAACGATTAACAATGCAAAAGAGCTCAATTTGCTTAGTTTCCACTCTATGAATACTTTCTTCACTAGACGTGGAAATACGCTGACTACGACTTGCCCGACCAGCTAATCATAGAGAAGTATTAGCATCAGCTTTAAACATCACATGCTATCAACGGGAATGTAGGACATACCAGTGGGACAAAAACCGAAAGCCCCAGCTGCTTGAAGACATATCGATATGTTTCGGTGAATCCTTCGGTCTCCGGCAGGATATCTGTGTACCAGGCGCCAGTGCTGGTGTAGAGCTTTAACAAAGCTGTCGACAGGAATGGACCAAGAAGGTTCCCAATGGTCGACTGCGCGATAGTCAAGGCTCCATTTCCGTTGGCCTTTCGGGTCATTATTGTGTTGAAAGAGATGCTTTATGTCATCGACTTCGGATTAGCGATTGTCTTACAGTAGAAAGAAAACCCATCGCCGTGGATTTCTAATTGGGTTGACTTACGCAGTAGGAAGGCACCCCACAATTATGATTCCGATTAATAGTGCCGGGTCCATAAAATCCTTGTCGGTTGCACAGGCGCTGACAATACCATAGCTAATAGATGAGGTCAGGAGATAACATTGCGCCTGGGTGAAGATGTGCACCTTCCAGCGGCTCAGATTTTCTATTAGGACCTGTGTAGGAAGTGTGCATCCATTGATGAAGAAAATGATGGAGACTGCTAGATAGTTGACGACGGTTTGCTTCATATGCTGATGGGACTTGGGCACCTGCACCTGAGAGGCAATAGCAATCAGGATGCCCATGACAATCAGAAACCATTGGTCAACCACTAAGTCCCACATTTTAAGTGGCCATCTCCTCCGCTGCTTCTTTTCGCTCACGTTGGATCGGTGTCCGCTCGGCGTCTCTGGAGAAGTGTCTCGGTGTCCAGAAGATTTCAAGGAAAGCTGGTTGTCTTCTACACCTTTTAGCGGGGCACCAACCGGCGTTTGAGAGTGAGAGCAAGGGGGGGGGGAAAGGCTTTCAGCTCTCGGGCTTGTACTTACCACTACCTCGGGGTGAGAGACTTGAGGCGCCATCCGGCGTCATTTCAGATTGGCCAGTCATGACCCCGTGGCTTGTTGGTGAAATGGGGCTATGATCCACAAAGCAATCATAGATGAGCAAATATACTGCTATGAGTTACAGAAGAACTCAGTCAGATCGCCAGAAGGAGGGCGATTTGAGCTACTATTATACATCCCCTAGTGCCTCTGAGAGACAGGATAGCATCAAAGCCAGGGGGGACTAGATTGCTGGGTCGATCAGAGTATTCATTGTAGATCATGATGGGTGGAGTAGTCCCACAAAGCCAGTCCAAGACAACATGCTGTTACTGTCCGGTACTTCCAGATTACATGTAATCAGTGTTATGACATCTCATTGTGGCCTTTTTCAGGTTTCTCATGCATGTGGTATGCTGAACGCTTAGATTGAGTTGTTGTACATCTTGAGGTGAAGTGTAGTAGATTCACTGTAGCTATCAAAGAGCTGATACACAGGGCGGTATAGATCATTTGATATTGATATCCCTTCCGGGCATAGAGGACGCGTTGCCAGCAATGTAGGGAGAATGCTTGTACGTATGTATGTAGCATCCTATTGCCGCTAGTCAATCCACTACTGCAGGGTCCAGCACCAAATGGGACAGGGTTTTATGCTGGAGCACATGATTATTAGGAATTACTGTCGAGTCTGTGCCAGTACGTGTGAGCTGAAAAAAGAAAGTAATCTCTGGAAAGAAATAGGAGTCACGCAAGGGGGAAAAACAATATCAATCAAGAAACCATATGGAGATAACAGGTATCTTATCGCCACGTGACTCGTATTCCATTATCTACTCCCCGTACATCATCATGGTTTCCCTGAACCAATACTCCGTCGAAGTTGACAATTACAAATGTCCTACTACTTCACCATCCTCTCCTCCACGGATGTTCCTTTGTTCAACATCGCCTTCGGCACCTCCAAAGGTGGTGGCGATGGCATTGCCCGCTTCCGCTTTCCGGATACCGCACAATATATGAACCAATTCATTATCCATTCAAGTCTGGACATTGTTGAGGAAGCCCAGTGGATGAATGGGAACCTGTTTGTCTCCCCTTTGCGCCTCTGACGTACTCGATTTTATATAAGCTGCATACTAAAAACATAAAATATGAAGGTATCTAAAACACATCGACACCTATCCCCCTGCCTCAGCCTACATATCCGCCTTCCTCGCTCCCTCCGGCGCCCGCTTTCTACTCTTACATCAACCCCCTCAACTCCCCTCCACCTCCTCTACCGGAAGCGGATCTTCTTCAATACTAGGAGCAAGTTTCTCGGCCTCTGCTCTAGGAGGTGGTAGTTCCAGTCGCGCGTCATCCAGTTCAATCGGGGCGAACCCGACATCCCCGCAGACCGAGGAGGCCGTGCGCCAATTCATGAACGAGATTTACGAAAATTATGTCAAGACCGTGATGAGCCCATTCTACAGACAAGGAATGGAGATTAAGAGTCCCGTCTTCAGATCGAGGGTTACGGCTGCGGGAAGAAAATGGCTGTGATCTCTCCGTTTCTTTTCTTTCTTTTCCCCCGCTTTCTTAATATCACTTTCCTGCTTATACCTGTTTGTTCTTTGAGCATATTCTGCTTGTGTATATTTTCTCAGGAGTCAATGGTTAGATTCTCCTTAAAATTTCAACGGAAGGGCGCCTAATCCGATAGCTATTCGATTCTGCCTTATGTACGCCTGGTGGGCGTTAGCTACGGAATTATAGATCTATTTACATGTGATTGTGTTTTGGCGGAAGTCCAACACTCATTTCGTGGCTATCTAGAGTTATCTGCCGGGCCGATGAATGCACAGTGATCGGTTCTAGGAGGGGATAACGTAAAGTTTAGGCATGGACGTTTAGTGAGATCTTAGCCATTTCTCTCACACTATATATAACCAGCTGCGCCCCATGCTGCATATCTGGCCGAGGTCAACGGTCTACCGTCATCCATGACATTCGTCCAAGGTTATGTTAGTGGACTGGGAATCTAACAGATCTATCTGTTATATAACTGCAAGAACCAAGTATGCTCGACAAATCCGTCCAGCAGTTGGATTATATTCGTGCCAGAAATTGGTCGTAAAGGTCACCGTGTCAACTAGCCCGCTAAAGAGGGATTTGTGTGTATGTAAAAATACTAGCTACTACAGGTACTTGAACTGTAGATATATACCGATTTGGACCGGCTCACATGTCTAATTCTCCAATTAGGTTCGGATTTCAAAACGTGGATACTGTCTTTAGGAGAATATTCATCTAGGGTATCTACGCTTGGCGTTGCGTTAGAATTTCGAGAGGCTTGATTGCTAGGTGATTAGCACCACAAAGATATATGCAGTATAAATCGTAAAGTAGGTATTTGGTGTCACTAAAGCAATGAGATACTGGCTACGGTTGAAAACTTCTATAGCACTGACATGCACAGGCCTAGGTAGACGTGAACTGTAAGAGATATCGCCAGTGCCCGATGTTCCACAAGACTGAAAGGTCACATAATCCTATCCTCTATAAAATGTCTGTATCGATAATTATTGTTTGCTTATACAGCAAAAGATCTATATAAGCAACTCCGATATAAGCAATCAAAAAGGTGTCTGAGACTTGGAATTAAATCCCCATGCAGAGTACAAAATTCCTTATAACGGGACATACCTAGTTGGCCTAGCCAACCAATTATAATATTCGCTGGGTTAAAAACAAGATCACGTGTAAAGTTTGCGGGAATACTAACTTAGTTCTAGAACTGGACCCCTAGTACCTAATACCTAGCATTGACGAATATATATATATGTGATTTCGATCCCGCTCGCATCTAGTGCGAATGCCTTCGTTGAACGCAGTTGTTTGATGAGCGAACAGGTCCGGTCGATATAAGGTTGAACAAGGTCGACCGTCGATTGGTTTCGAGGATCCACATAGATAGAATTGCACTACCGTGTAAGAAGGCTTGCGCACCCCTGAGCTTGCAAAGCCTTCGGAGACATCGCTTGGCTCAATATGAACCCTACATTTCGCCTGAATCACATATAATTACAAAGACTCTTTTACTCTGTCTTACATTCACTCTTTATACCGAAGAGTAAAACTGAATAGTAAAATACTATATAATGGCCACAGATTTGGTAATGATCATGCAAGGTGACTGTACAGTATACCAGGCCTGCCCCAAGTGCATGGACAACTCGGTGGCCGAACGGCAACGTCGGAGTCTATATCCGCTGGATTTTAAATGACGTATAATTGCCCTGTCTGGAAATTGTATACCGGAAATTCTAGGGGCCTTTGGCTATAAATTAGCCCTCTGTTGATAGTAGAAAAAATCAAGAATTAGTCTTCTATATTCATTATCTACTGCCTGACGTTTTGCTTATGTATCCTTATCTAGTTGACAGGTCTTCTACCCTGACTAGTAGATATTCCTCTGACAATAATATTATCTCTATATACTATATATATATCGTAATAGGTTTTGTATAGTGATCTTGGTATAAGCAATCCATAGACAAAGTCAGTAGCTAAACAACATACCTACCCACAAACACCATAGATACTCCCTATACTCCAAATAAGAACTATACGATAAGCCGCACCGATAAGATAATCATATCACCACGTGACCGCCATCATCCAGAATCAGGTCCAGCCCCGAAACAACCCCGAACACGGACCCAACATCCAGCACTCAGAACAAAATCTCAAACTCCAAAATGCCACCCCCAACATTCTCCTACGGCCTCAACCTCGCAAACAAAAACAAACCAAACGCGCGCCCAGGCGCACCGGGGCCCCTCGGGCAAAAGCGCAAGAAAACAATCTTTGACTCAGACTCAGACACGGAAAGCAAAGACACCGGAAGCGGGGAAGTCGAGATCTCCACAATCGGCGGACTAGAAGAGACGAAAGGCGCCTCATCCTCGTCTGCGAAGGCGTCGACGACGGAACCTCCCGCGAAGCGCAAAGTTCCGTTCGGGGGAGCGGTAACGGGGAAACCGAACGTGAAACCGCTGAGCAAGAATTCTATTTTCGCGGACGATGATGACGAGGACGAGACTACGGAAAAGCAGACGGGGGATAGTGGGGCTTCGTTTGGGTTGAATACGAAGAAGGGTGGTGGTGGTGGTTCTGCGGCGGGAAATAAGGACTATGTGAATTTAGCTGCGATGCATAGTAGTAAGAGGCATGCGCAGGAGGCGGAGGAGCTTGATCCGTCGATTTATTCTTACGATGCGGTTTATGAGAGCTTGCATGCGAAGCCTGGGAAGGGGAAAGCGGCGACGGAGAATAAAAGTGAGGGGCCGCGGTATATGGGGTCTTTGTTGCGGAGTGCAGAGGTTCGCAAGCGCGATCAGCTTCGCGCGCGGGATCGAATGCTGGCTAAGGAGCGGGAGGCTGAGGGCGATGAGTTTGCTGATAAGGAGAAATTTGTGACGTCTGCGTATAAGAAGCAGCAGGAGGAACTGCGGAGGATTGAAGAGGAGGAGGCGGAGCGGGAGAGGCAGGAGGAAGAGCGACGGAAACAGAACGGAGGGACTGGTATGGTTGATTTCTACAGGGACATGCTATCGCGGGGCGAACAACAGCATGAAGCTGTTATGAAGGCTACGGAAGAGGCTGCACGGCGGGTGCAAGCTGGAGAAGTTCCGGAAGAAACAGAGGAGTCCAAGGAGAAGACAGAAGCGCAGAAGGCCGAGGAGCTCAACGCGCGGGGTGCCCATATTGCCGTCAACGACGAAGGACAGGTTGTCGACAAGCGGCAGTTGCTGTCTGCTGGTCTCAATGCCGCCCCGAAGCCCAAGCCACAGCCTTCTGCGGCCACGGCTGCCGCTGGATCGCGTGCTTTTGCGCCAAAGTCCTGGTTCCAATCGGAGCAACAGAATGCTCGGGCTGGCCAGCGCGCTCGTCAAACAGAGATGATTGCTTCGCAACTGGAAGAGAAAGCGCAAGAGGAAGAAGCGGCCGAGGCAGCACGGCAGAAAGAAATCGCAGAGCGCAGCCGCAGTCGCAAGACCGAGGGAGATGTCTTGAGCGCAAAGGAGCGATACCTGGCGAGAAAACGGGAACGAGAAGCCGCTGCGAAAGGAAAGGGTGCCTAGTCCTTCTCCGTTCGCATTAACTGTATACTGTTTTATTTACTTGGGAGTCACAGGGATTATGGGTGCATAAATGAGGCGTTGGACATGGTATTGTATATGCGTATAATAGATGTATGATAAATGCGAAAATCTGCATTCCCCTAAGGCTACAGTTCCTAAAACCTATTCCACCTTAAGCTGTGCGGTAGACATAGACTAGAATTTAGGGATAGCTGATATTCACTGAAGGACTGGTATTTAACATGCAGGCAAATTCAACCCAACAACGACCTGTGTTCCTTCCTAGTACAATTTACAATTCAGGGAGGAATTCTCTAACTATCCAAAAAGACTATAGACGATCTAGTCTAACTTACCCTTTGACATGTTTCTGATCTACAAGTTTAGAGACAGGTAGTACCGAGTAGTAAAGATACTCAAATACAAAGTCCAGGTACATCTACTCCTAGTTTTAAGAGAATATGTACTCTAATATCAAATCTAGCAGTAATTTCTCTTATATAGTAATAGCAAGTAACTATTTTACAAAGAACGAATGACTCGATGTCAGATTTACCCAGCACATGACCCCGACATCTGTGTCACCTGAAGCCATGTCACATTCTTCCCCCTCTCGCACCGTGCATTTGGTACCCTACACCGCAGTACTACTGATTTCTAGCTACATACGGTATCCTCAACAAGGGGACACGTTCATCCCACGGCTCACTAAACAAACCTAGTGATCTCATAGATCTACTAGACAGTTCCACTGCGTTACCCAAGTTTGAACAACACACTCACGAGGCCGTGGTTTAAACAGGGGCTTTGATTTACCGTTCCTATCTACATTTTACAATACTCCTATAAAAGGAATACTACCCTAATTGTAGCAAGGGCGAGTTGAGTCTTCGTTCAGCAACACTTTGAATTAAGTGAATAGGTAAAGACATATCTCATAAACCCAAAATCAGAATCATCACTCGTTGCGCATTCATGAAAAAGGCTTAACTCCTAGATGCTTTATCGCTTTGGCTTCCCTTTTTGTCTATGGAGATGCGTGGTGTTATAGTAACTCAAACTCAAGCGCCAAGGTATACCAAATAAACGCCTAGCGAATCATGACAATTATGCAGTCAGGGCAAAGCTGAGGCCCATTATACCCATTCCCGCGATGGCAAAGCCGATCGACATCCCCCGGTTGTGCGTCAGTCCCAACCCCTCGCTGAATAACTGCAGGGCCACGGAGGTCATGACCCCTGCCGTAGCGGCAAACATGCCTCCGTACACGGCCCAGGACGAGTCAGCATCGTCCCCGGGGCTACCGGTTCGTCCAGCGCCCCAGATCCAAAGGACTGCGAGACCTGCACCGGCCGGTTGGCTGACACCGCCCAGAAGGCTGGACCAGAAAATCGCTTTGCCGCGTGACTGAAGAGCGAGATAAAGAGGCAGTGCCATGGCAAAGCCTTCGCTGATATTGTGGATGAAAAGGGCAAGAAAAACGGTCAGGCCAAGTTTTGGGCTAGCATGGTTGGTAGCATAGGTGATGAAGCCCTCGGGCAATTTGTGAAGAGCGATCGCTATCGAGGTCTGCAGACCGATAGACAGGAAGGCATTTTGCGGTACATGGTGGTGATGCTGGCTTCCAGGCACTTGCGTTTTGGACGTGCCATCCGCATCTCCCGCAGACGAGGTCAAGTATTCAGATATTTCATTACGAGGGGTTGAGGAAGATGAGTCCCCCAGTTTGTGATGTGTGTGGTTGGAGACAGACAAGTCTTCTTCCGGAACATCCACCCGTTCAATGTCCACACTCACGGGGATGGTGTGAACACCAGTATCATCCGCGACAGAAACCTCAGGGGCTATTAGAGTCTTCGTGCATTCGGCGCCACATGTCTGCGAAAAGCCATAACAGGGGCCGTCCTTATCACACTGCGTTTTGACGCCCACCATACGACTTAAGCGCCGGCCCAAACGTACGCGCCAAGTTCCGGCAGGGAAAACGGCAGAGTGGGGATGTTCCTCAGATCCCGCGTGTGGTACCGCAGGACTGGATTTGCTCACCCGCGCCAGCAAAGGAGTCCGCTCGGTCCAGCTATGATGATCTTCTGAGTGATGTGCATGATGGTGACCGTGGCCGCGTTCCGGGTCGGCAGAGTTTGCATCCGGCTCATGACTATGAGCACAGCCGACGACGTGGGAGGGAATATAACGATGAAGAAGCGCAGACAGGAACCGAATCACAATGACGCCGGCCAAAAAGAGACCGATCAGGGAGTAGGCGGCGGCAGCGGGAGACCATCCAGCACGGGTGAGGTACTCTTGAGAGGTCGGCAGCATGCTATAGAGAGAAGTAAAGAGCTAGCGAGGTTAGCAATGGCCGGACAGAAAAAAACAAACAAAAAACTAGGAAAACAGAACAACAGAAAAGAAGAAGAATTACCATAACCCCAGCACTAAGACACAACGAAGCCGAAAGGAAGGCATTATTATTCACGATCTGGAAACCTTTTCCTCTGTGGAAATGGCGGAGTAGAACGTCAACACATATGACAGCGGACCCCAAGATACAGGCTAGAAACCGGTCAGCGTGAATCCTCAAATGATCATATACCAAAAAAAAAAACCCAAAACAAAATAAAGTAAAAAGATAATCTACCCACCCACGCCAGAGACACCGCTCATAATCCAACCCCGAACATCATTACTGGCAGCCATGGTGATTAAATCAATGTGGAGAATCGGGGGGGAAGACAAAGGGCGGAGCGGAGGATGGAATTAAAAGGGCAAGAGATTCGAGGACCTTGCGGGCGGGTGATGTCACGGGGTTCTTTCCTTTCGCCTCTTCCGCATACATTTAAAGCTTAGCAGATTTATATTAAAATCCTATATTTAGTTTCTGATCATATCATATCTGCAGATGATATAGCCAAGCTTTTTTTTTTCCAGATTTCGAGAATGCTATCGCGGATGCTCCCGTGTACGTTGACTTGGTTGGTCTAGATCTCTGGATTGACGGTTCATATCATGTGTTATGGAGGGAGTGGGTGTAGAGGCAAGCTGGAGTGGATGCTTCTATGAAAGTTTGTACTAAGTCTATAGAGGATCTCTAGCTGTTTGAATGCCGCATCATTGGAGAAAGGTGCTGAACTGCCGTGATTAGTCTGAGAACTATTTGTTATTGCCCTATTCTCATTGGGTGGTCTGAATGCGGAGCTAGTGATTTAAATGGAGATTAAGCTAAGATAGCTAAGCATTGTTTTATCAGATCAGTTGGACTAGTAAACACAAAGAGCAGGGAGTGTCCTCCATATAGTGACAGTCTCAGGACACAGTCGTACGATAAAGAAGATAGTGTACCTATTCATTACCAGTTTCCCTTCATACGCCATCACAGCACCTATACAATTCACAATCATGATCCTTTACAAAGACAAAAAACTAGACATAAGGACATGAACCCGAGATCGTCAACGCAAAGAAGCATCGAATCGACCTCAGCAATTATCCGAGACCACAATCTGTGAGTCGCATAGTGACCCACCTGACAAGCTATTCAAAATATGCGGGATCCCAGCGAGATCAACCTTAGATGCATATATGACGAGAAGAGCATATGTGACAGTCTCTGTAAGTAATACAGATCACCGAGTTGAAGCAACGGCGATGGGCGCAAGCATTCGCACCGGCTGTCGAGCCGAGGCCATCATCCGTCCCCATTTGATCTTCTCCCTTCAGTTGATTCTGTGCAATCATGGTGTCCGCTTCAGCGAAGGACGTATCCAATTCCGGACACAGCGAGTCAGCGGCCACAGCCACCGGGATGCCGTTCATGTCTTTGAGATAGTAACCGCCGTCTTCATCGTGAAGGACCGTTTCTGGGTGGTCGCGCGCCGCTTGATTCATTTGCTCGCGTGTCTCGCACACGATAAGCCCTTCAGGGACGGGCTTGCTGTATCTAGTAAAGGACATAGCTGCGGAGCTTGTGCAAGCGAGGAGGAACAGAAGGGCGAATCTCCCTAGGATTGATTTCAAAGCCATGGTTCAGATATTCCAGGTAGGATGTGTGACCTGAATGATGAAGTTGTGAGCTTCTCCTTCAGCGAGGACGAGCACACATTCTTATACCTGCGCTGCGAGGTGTTGTAGGCGGGGAATAATTCTTCTTGTGTACCATGGGCAAAGGCAAGAAAATGCAGTATTGAGTGGTGATTCGCCTCTTCTCTGATGATGCGCATGTGATTGATATACTTGTGTTCCCTAAACTCGAGAAGACACTGCGTTGTAGCATTTCTTTAGTCCCGAAAAGGCTGAATTGACTTCAAAACGGACCGGTTTTCCGGACTCTTCCTCACGTCAAACACTCTGGCTGGTTGCACCTCATGTATGTGAGATGGTATTCTCACTGCTGTGCGACATATGCCGCACTGTCATTCTCTAGAGCGAGGAGTTCAGTGGCATCTGCCTGCGTGCCATGTATGCAAGCTATGTTACCACAGCACACCATCCCACTCATGCCACGTTGCTCCGGCCATTGAAGTAACATTACTGACGCTGTCAGATTCAAGTACTGACACTCAGCAGGTAGCTCTCTGGTGTGGAATGAAGACTGAAGAAGGATAAGCATAGTGCTTTCATGTCCCAAGAGACATTTATGTATCACGTAAGCCGGAGAATAAATGCATATGCAGTTGGATCGGCCCTAGAGCGATCATTAACTATCGAGGCGATATTCCAACCATGCAAAGTAGAGAGAAAGCATGAAGTGTGTGCCATAATGTCATTCGACCCCAAAGTTTGTTTGCTAGGACTGACCCGGATGGAGGAGCTCTATTCTCTCAGTGGTGCTTCGAGGATTTCGGCTCCTCGTATCGCCACAATGGCTTATACCCCTTGCTGTGGTTCATGCACGGAGTCAGAAGATCCCCGATTGAGTTGTCGGCTGAACTGCGGTGTGAACATCTGAGCCAATATAATCATTGGCCAAGCCGGTAAAAAGACTATCATGAGAAAGTTAGTTGGAGTTCTGACTCGGATGTTTATCGGAGGAACATTACCCCAGACATGTACTATTGAACTTGGAATACAAACGCGCGTGAGCCTGCATAGGAATATAGAATTAAACTTTAGTGGATAGTGCAACAGCCTCGTCCAGTGGTAGGCTTGTTGCTCAGATTCCTGAGGGTTGATAAGCGGGAGCGTTAGTCTGTGCTTCAACAATGTCGAGCGGTGCTCTTCTGAATTAATATGGTGGAATCGATCAAGGGGGTCTAGATGAGGAGAGGGGAGAATGGAAAAGAGAGAGAGAGAGAGAGAGAGAGAGAGAGAAAAGGAAGGAAGAATAGTAAAGTTTAAACAGACGACCGTATTTCGACGATATGTAGAACAGTGACTACAGTAGGAACCAATTGCTACTGGGTCAAACAGACTATGAGTAAATAGTACCCACTGAACACCAAACGCTTGAGTGCAAAGCAAAGAAATATTGAACGCTACCCAGGAAAAACAGTTATGCATATACCCTCATAACCATACCCAGTCCCGGTCTCGTAATGATGCATTAACAAAACCCATCACACTGGCACCGTACACTCCATGACCCGAAAACCAGACTCCAGAAGTCGCCAGAAGGACCCCAATGCCATGGATACTAAGTCGAAAAAAAAAAAAAGAGGACATCTCCTTCTCGAAGGTTGTCAGTTTATACGGATCTCGTATAGACAGCCAGCCGATACTTACACCCCTTGTCAGGCGAGTGCTGCTCCAAGGACTCCAGCTCGGCTAACCGACTTTCCAAGTATGCGCATTCTTCCGTGAGACTCTTTATAAGATCTGACTGCAGCATATGCGCACTGCTTCCTTCCTCGGTAAATTCACACTGCGAAGGCGTTCCCCGGAGACAGCAAGGTGTACATGGCTTGAGGTGATCGCACTGGACAAGCACACTAGTCAGCTATGTCTCTTACGTTACGTAAGAAGGTAACCTTGGGGTTCTTCATGAAGCGAACAAGACCGTATAGGGGCTATCAGGGTACTTGCCTTGACTCTCCGCTTGTGACAGGGAAGACAAGCGTAGATGGGGCGTCTCTTCTTTTCCGTTCGAGGAGCCCCCGAAGAAGTTGGAGATTCTGTACCGTCGGCCATGTTGACTTGCAATTGCACTGCACTGAGAAAAACCACGGGCTGTCCGGCTGTAGCCTCACAGTACTAAGCAAAACTAGGGGAGAAGAGACAGGACTCGGTCCATCGCGAGACAAGGGCTATAGTCAAAGAAAGAGCAAAGCAAGATCAAAACAACCTCGCACCGGTTAACGGTATATAACCCTACACCACCCCCCGCAGCGCACGAGCCCACGAACCATAGAATGAAAATACAGATATGTTGAGTGATAACTCAATTAGGCATCTATCATCATGCCATTGCCATTCTGGGTAGCTTCTGCTTGAGTGGAGTTTCTCAAAACCCGGGTATCATGCAGACACCATCGAATTAAGGCTGGATGCATGCAACCAAAAACAATAAATTGATATACTATAGCACGCCAAGTGGTTGGGTCCGATTAACTCCTAACCATGTGGCAGTTTGCTCAGAGTTTGATTTTATTATATCATTTTATTTTATTTTGTTTCACATGTAATCGTGCATGAACTCCAATCGGCGTGCCCAGAGATGGGACCAAGTGGGCAATCTCGAGGTGTGAATAAGTGTACTGTGTATCGAGTGGGCATGGATCTAGACTACCAGATAGGCACTACCATTAATTTCGTTCAGCCCTGAGGGCTGAACATTCAAGGGATTGCTGGTAACGAATGAGACAGATGGACGACATCTCCACCAAGATCGAACTGTGGCTTTCCAACGGTTTCTGTGGCCCAGCAATAGTTTGCCACCGGATCTACAGTCCTCTTCTGGCTACATAACCGACGGATCCAGCCCATTAGAGAAGGTCCACTGTGGCGGTGCCGGGGCGATCAAGTTCCCAATCCAGTGGATGCTTCACGCCCCTCGACAACAAGACTATTGTGGCTGGTTGGGGAATGTCTCTAGTGTGGATGTCCTTCACGCACGGTGAGCATGTTATTGTCTCATAGTTCCCCCTGCTGGAGCCTAGGAGGCTAGGACCCGTAGCAAGTTTCCTGCACCTTCCTATGTGGGGAAGACTATACCAGGAATTCTCTCCGGACTAGTGAGTACTCGATGGGGCCATACATGCAGGAACTGAACTTTGGACGATATTTCAGGTTCGGTTAGAATTCAGTAATATGCCTATGTGGGACCGACATGTGAACGAAGGGCCGAGTGACAAGACGGAAGGATGGATCGTCAGATAGAATTGAATCAGGAGGTATAATGGAATTGAGGCAGAATTGCTACGTTTTTCATCTGGTTCTGTAGGGATCATTTCATTCATTCTCGCTTAAAAGCGTGTATGCAAACTATTGTACAGATGATCATGGTCACGTTATTACTCTTAAATCCTTGGGAAGCCTTTTATTTGATACCTTGGTCCGTCAGTCAAGGATAGAGAACCTATACTTTTGGTAGAAATAATGAGACAATTTCTGAGGAAACTGTCCCTCAATGCTGTCAGCAGAGAAAACGTCACAGACCAGTTTCAATGCAAACCTGACCAGGCAGGCTAAAGCGAATGGAAAGTTTTGCACGCAGAACCTCATACTGCGGCAGATGTTGCAGGCATATTGATAACGCCAAGTTAGGGACGCTCCAGTAGGGACTGCGAGGTAAAAGGCCCAGTATGAGATCGTTGCCGCACACACGTCAACATTAGGGTAAACCAGGTCCCGTGGTCGATGAGCTCCCGAAGCGGAATCGTGCATCTCGAATACCGGAAAATCGTCCATGACGGTGAAAAGCGCCTCGGTAGGTTCGGGAAGTGCGTCAAAGGGTTGCGATTCTTTCCACTCTTGTAGGCGATGAACTATTTGCGTGGCTTGATCCTCGGCATTGTACTCAAATTCATCCAGCGAGGTACACGGGGAAGAAGACTCCGAGCCTGGCGATGTGCATCCCATTTGTCTCCAAAGTCCGGGAATATCCGCGGCAATGTCTAGTAGACAGTGTAAGTTGCTTCGTGGGCTCGCTTCGGTCCAGGGGATAGTTTTCCAGTCGTCGCTAGCCAGAAATGTTCGTCCATGCGAGATCGCGGAGAGGATCTATTACAGTATTAGTTCACAGAAGCTCACTTTGTTTTCATTTCTCGTGATCATCAGTGAGATGTACCCATGACAGGCGCAAATCTGCATATATAGAGTGGCCCATGCCTTTGCAATGGTTTGATGGAGTTCGTAGACAAAGCAAATCGAGGCCTCCTTGTTGATGCTTTACCAGAGCGTCCTTAGAGCCTCCTTCGTACATCTGGCCATTGCGTTAGTGGAATTGAGAGAGATTTGAACTTATAGGACAAAAACTCACCTCAATCATTCCAAATAGAGTTATCGCCACAAAAACATCGTCGCGTAAGCGTCTCTCAGCATCACATATCGCCGCCCCTGCTAATCGTAAAGCACATGTGTATCGAACGAGACCGGAATGGGTGGACTTTGGATCGCATGACATTTTGCCCATCAGAACAAAGGATGTGGCTTCAATGGCTGCACAAAGTAGAGGGGAGCTGGAGCGCATCTGGACCGCTTGCTCTAGCCATATGGGCACCGTGCGCTTGCCGCCAACATCGACACTGAACACTTCTACTAGGGATTGGATGGAACGTTCCGTATGGGTGGATCGCGCAGGGAGACTACTGTTGGTTTGCACGTAGGGTTGCGATTGCTCTATACAGAATTTCTCATCTTTTGAGGGAGTCAGCATGGTTGAAATAGATTGAAAGTGTCAGGAGTACGCCGCCACATACCATCGCATTCCTGTTTCGGCTGCACAGCCTCTCGGCATAGAGATTTACTTGGACTTCTTCGATGTGTGGTATTTCGCGACCGTGCTTGCTTGCCTCGTTGTCTGGGATGGTCCGATTGTTGTGGCGTGAGGTAAACAGGAATCTTCTTATTTGAAGCCGAGAGGAGGGTGACGATCCGCTGTTCGAGGAAATTACGTCGTTGTTGTAGGCGTCGCAAAAGATGTGCTTGCTCAATGAACCACCTATCTTCTAGAGTGACCGTGTATTCGCATTTCGCTTGTCGTCCTCGTACGCAGCAGGCACTGCATGGCCTGACATGGTTGCACTATACCACCCACTATCAGCACCAAACGGAGTGGGTGCGTCAATCCACAGCAGCGCGAATTTAAGGTACCTTAATTTTCTGAAAATGACATGGTATACATGAGAGCACGGCTCTTTGTTTTTTGTTCCGCCGGGGGGCTTCTGAAGCTGTACTGTTCATAATGCCCAATAATTCTTGTTTGTATGCTTAGATTCCTTGGATGCACCGCGGGATTTGGGAGGGGTTTCGACGTCTCGAAAAGGAAAGAAGAACGAAGGTAAAAAATAACAGTATCTTTAGAAAGGGGGAGAAAAGGCAGTACGTAGTAGAAAGTGCCGGTATAGGTGTTTAGCCAGTCGCAACCTGTCCCAAGAAGAATTGAAGAACAACCTAGCTTAGTTTTGGTCATGTCGTTATTTGTCAGCCCACTTGACAAGCATCTAAAAGTCCTTGGGTGGGACAGGTTACAGCACTATATTTTAGCACTACGTGTGTCCTGTGTAGTCGAGGGACGGGTCAAGGTGCAGATCCAAGAACCATGTCATTAGGGCTTTAGGGGAATAGTACTGGGTAGCGTAAGCCAGGGTAAACCTTTCCGTGATCTGCAACATTGTAACCAATATCTCCTCAGTAGTCTATCTTGCTGTAGGCCAAGAACTGTATGCCGGGAGACTGCGCCACACCTGATGATCGGAACCGAACCCTCGGCCGGAATGCTGTGGCTACTTGTCATAACAGTAGTTTCAAGGGTACGGTACGAGGTGGATTAGGGCTACTGGGACGACTCTTGCTACTACAGAGTTGAGTTCGGCAAGGAGGGCCAGAAGGAGGAGGTGGAGGAGGAGGAGGAGGATTTGTGGACATTGGATACGGAGTGATCGGAATCTCAACACGGAATGTAAGTACTCCGTATGTCTGTGCTGTGCTTCTACCCAGTACACGTCCCGCGCATATCTTGCGCCCATCAGATCTCAAATTCTCAATGTCAGGGAAGCGAGTTTAGATTTCTCGGTACGGTTGTTGGAGACCCAAAACCTTTCAAGCTAGGGCTTTGGGATCCACCGGGTGGCAAACCATTCGGATTCCTCAGGCACGTCTAGATAGTTACTAGTTAAGGTCCTCCTTGTTTAGTATGGTTATGCAATCGTTTTGTTCATGATTTGTATTTTTATTTTTATTGGATTTGATTCTATTAAGTCTGTTTTATTTTATTCTCATTTTTACTTATTTATTTATTTTATTTTATTTTTCTTCCCACACCCCCCCTTTTTTTTTTGTTTTTTTCCACCATCGGTTAGGGTGGAGGTTTGTTTTGAAGGATCTGTGAGATTTTCTGACCTGCCGATCGACGAGGATTAATTTAATTATGGTTGCCTGCCTTTTGGTTGGAATGCGACTTCAGGAAAGTCAAGTGACTTTCCCTGCTGAAAGGAGTGGATCTTTTTTCTCCAGTACGGAACTATTATCCAGCATCCCAGATCTTAATACCTTCTGTTAAGATCTAGTACAGAGGACCTTTGGGCCTTGTGCTCGGAGTCGCCGTAGAAGATAGACAGAGAGAGGGAGAGGAAAGACTCAACTCTCCAAAGGACTCTCCATGAAAGCACAAGCTGAACCAAGTATACTGCTGCCTTGAAGGAGGCGACTCGAGCCATGTCAGAAGAGATGCGCTTATTGCGGATGACCAAAGGCTTGCCCCTCCGCTTGGACTACTATACATCAGTTAGTACTTACTCTACGAAAATAGCAAAATAGACCTCAATATCTGTACACCGCTGGGGCTATCTACCAATTAAGACCTGGGAGGGCTCGGTCCTATCAACCTGCCTCGGTAGCGTAGGTAAATGACAAATCCTTGGAGCAATGACTAGATAGACCAGTTCATCAACCAGTGTGACACTATTCTCCGTGGGGATTAACGGCTAATTGCATATTTTTTGAAATCTGTCCGTGAAAACGGTCACTTGAATCGGTTAGCAGCTGGAGAACCGGCGCAGGGAAAGGAGAGTGCCAGATCGTCTGCAGCCGACGAAATGGGAAGTGCGGCGTCATATAGTCTGTACCCGATGCAGACGGTGACAGACAGACGTCTCGATCAGAGAGTCAGTCAGGCCTAGATCTGAAGACCGTGAGGCTATACCCATCAGGGCTGTGGGGTGCGAGCTGGCGTAAGACTTGAGCATTCTCGATATCCTCCGACGGTAAGGTGGAATGTGGCTGAGCATTCAGGAAACTGCAGATCTGGTCGACAAATTCTCCGGGGGGCGGTGGTCAACTGGACAAGTAGACATTCTGATCCATCAGAAATGCGATCTATCGTTTGACAGTGTCATTGGTTCCTTATGCAATAAAGCATTGACTTACCCCGTCTTTTGCTTTCGATAGTTCGTTTCTGATTTTCCGATCGGGTTGTAAAGAGATTTCCGTACAGTAGACTCCCGCTATAAGCAACCCCGATATACGGAATCTACGCGTTATAATCAATCTAATTAGGTATCACTATTACCATACAGAAATTCTTAATATCCCAATACAGGGAAACTTCATCATTCTGTCTAATCTCCCATACAAGATTGCTTATAAAGGAGTAAAGTGGGTACCTCTAGCCAATTAAAACCTTTAAAAATATAAAAGATCACGTGCATACTGCCTTTTTAGTGCTTTAAATTTTCAAATCTTACCCGTACAACACACCAACAACTGACAATCTACGTAGAAAGATCAATAAATAAATATAAATTATATATATTACTTAAATCTTGACTTCTATTAGTCTATATAGGGATTTCACTACAAGAAATCTCCCGATATAAGCAATTTGAATGGCTTGCTGAATTAGTTGCTTATAACGGGGGTTTACTGTATCTATGTAGGAACCTATTTCCGGTTATCTTTGACATACAGTTGTTTCCCCCCTTCCCCTGATATCGATGAGTTCACAGGAGTAGATCAAGTCAACAGCCTTGTACTACTGTCGAGTCTCTTCGACTGAGAGAATGTCTTAGCACTATCCTTTCGATCAGCTGCAGGGCTCACCTGCCGTGGTCATCGGATCATCTAGTGTAGCACACAGCAAGAGAGGAATGCGTCTCCCATTAGATATTTATGCTTTGCTCATACTCGTAGAGATCGCAAAGATATTTTGTCAATCAGTTTGTCCTGTATGTTCTCCGTGCGGTACCTGAGGCATCGTGCCTGGATATCATCTGATCTCCGCCATCTGATTGGTCATCCACTTTAGCTTCAATTTTGGCTCTCTTCAGCAGTTTTTGTTTGTTCCCCCGGACTTTCATCAGTTTCAACCCCATCTGCGTCTTGCCGCCTTTGTTTCCCCTTATTCCTCCCCTCCTTTACTCCTCTCAGCGGCATGTCCAAGGCAACCTTCGCCGCAATCGCCGCGGCTAGCGCGGCCACCGGAGCTGGTCTTACAGCGCTGCTCTATTCCTCTTCCTCCCCTCGGCCCCAGCAACAACAACAACAGAAGCTACCTCCATCAGCACCAGTTACCTCGACCACTCCTGTCCCGACCCACCCGGCAGCCCCCTCACTCGCTGCCAAATCCCTCGCCGGACCAGTCGACCCGTCCGGTATCTACCAATATGGCTTCCCCGGCCCCGTCGCCGATACCCTGCTCTCAGCTCCTCTGGCCGGCGCATATGACCGTCGCACGCGCAATCCCGCCTGGGTAGCCGAGCACATCACGCCGGCTTCGCTAGCGATGAAGAACGCGGACCGCAAACACAGCACCTTCTACGAAGACACCACCATCCCCGCCGCCTTCCGCGCCAAACTGAACGATTACTTCCGCTCCGGCTACGATCGCGGCCACCAGGTGCCTGCGGCCGACGCAAAATGGTCTCAGGAAGCTATGGACGCTACTTTTGCCTTGACAAACATGTGTCCCCAAGTGGGTGAGGGATTCAACCGGGACTATTGGGCGCATTTCGAGGAGTTCTGCCGCGGCCTGGCCAAGAAGTATCCTTCCGTTCGTGTTGTGACCGGTCCCCTGTATCTCCCTCAACGCGATGCGGATGGCAAATGGCGTGTGTCGTACGAGGTGATTGGCAACCCACCTAATGTTGCTGTGCCCACACACTTCTATAAGGTTATTTACGCCGAGGAGGGCCCCGCTTCTCCTACGGGAAAGGTTGCCTTGGGTGCTTTTGTCTTGCCCAATGCTCGCATTCCGAACGACAAGAGGCTGACGGAGTTTGAGGTGCCGGTTGAGGTGGTCGAGCGCGCGAGCGGCCTGGAGTTTGTGTCCAAGTTGGAGGCGAACCGTCGCAAGCGTCTCTGCCAGGAGATTAAGTGCGATGTTGTTGTGCGCGAGTTTAACAACTCTGCCAAGCGGAATTAGAATGGCTATGGACGGAGTCCCTTGAGGGATTAGACAGCTCCGGCCGATTTGTGTAATTTTGGATGTAATAATTTCGGGTTTAGAACTGGTTTATATAGTCCGGGCGTTTACGGGTTGCATGCACGTCGGACGCTGTACCTATGCTATGTATTTCTTTTCCCATATAGATCGTCTGCCAATGCTCGGCATGGTCTATCAGTGCCAACTATGTCACAAAGTATACCCCCAATCCGTTACACCATACTCCATGCAATCGGCGAAATGCAGCCGGTTCAGCATTGAAATGCAACGCCCGTCTTGGTCGCTACGTTTCCACCACGCCCTGCAAACCCTGTTCCTTCCGAACTGATCTCTACTAGGCCAGGCTTAATAGTCTCCTTATCCTTCTTCTTTTTCTTTCCAGATTCCTTGCCATTCTCTGTTGAATCACGGGGTGTGATATCAGCCTCGCAAACGTAGCATAGAATTAACCCGTGAAGCGCCGCTGTCTGCTCTTGTTCTTCTTTGGTAGCATGTGGGTCTGGTGCATCGTGCGGCGTCATAAATTTGGTCACACAAGGCGAACAGATAACATGGCCACAAGGTTTGGTCACTATAGATATAAACAGTCAGTTGGTCGCCGCTGGCCGAAGGTCCAATACTGAAAGGTTGTACTTACACATCGCCTTGAGTCCATTCGTTAATGTCTTCTTACAACTCGGACAGATCCGCGCCATGGAACCGTCGGATGCCTTTTCTTCGGTGAAATGTACGTCGACCAGCGACTTGAGCGAATAGCTATGGCGGTGTTCATCCGTCGATCCGGGGCAAACAGGAGTCAGTTTGACGGCCTTGTTGGCCGTAATCTCATTCGGGTCGGTGTTGGGAGTGAGCGAAGGAACCCAGAATGATGGCAAGGCAGACTTGCTGGATTCAGACTGGCGATTATCGTCCGTCAGTATAGTACTCCCTAACAGGATACCGTTTATTCCTACCTTTTCCTTCTTCAGCTCTTGCTTGAGCCGCTCCTGCTCCTCCCGAGCAACCCGTGCCATCTCCTTTTCATCCAGCTCAAACACCTTCTTTCGCTTGCCGTCCACTTCAATTTCCCTCGCCTTAAACGCAGCCAATGCCTCCGTAGCCTCCTCAGCCTTCCGCTTTTTATGATTGTCATTCTGCGCTTGCCCGGAAGATTTATTCTTCGCTACCTCCAATCCCATACTGACGAGCTCAAACTCGCGCAGCTCCCGTTCACGCGCCTCCTCTAACGTCCGCTCATCTTCTTCTGCAAGTCGTTTTTTGGCCTCCTCCCGTTCTCGTTCAAGTCGCTTGATCTCCTGTCGCTGGGCGAGGAGGTCGTTTATGGCACATTCGCGACAGAATATATCACCATTAGTTGCGCAGGCGACGACGGGTGCTCGAGCGGGGTGTAGACACAGGCGACAAGAAGCGAATGGAAGGAATGAGTCGCGGCCGATGACGCCGCGTTGGGTGCCCCATTGCGAGCGGAGCAGGCCGCGCTCGTAGGAAGTAAAGTGTGGGAGGGAGGTGTTACGTTTGGAATGGGCCATTATCGCGTGTGGTGAATGGCTGAATATCTAAAAGGACATGGAGTGGGAGGTTCTATTCGGAGCGGAGAATATTTATCTTGCGGAGGATGAATGGCTTGCGGTTGTGGCGGGCAAATCAAGAGGGAGATTCCTAAGGGAAAATTTGATGGTTGATTGATCTAATCCTGAGCTAACCTGAGCTAGAAAAATGACATATCAACAGAAATATCGAAGAACCAAGTGAAGAAGATGAGGCCAAAAGCATGCAAATGAAATAAAATTGGAGAAACCATGACATAATCATCGTCACGTTCTCTCCGCATTTATTCCAAAACCCCAATTGGGACATTCAATGTCCTTCCAACTTCACCTGCATTACCAATTGAAATAAAGAGAGATGAGCGATGGTCATCCTCTTTCATTTTCGGGTCCAGTTGACCATCCAGAGTCCAGAACCTCCTCGGGATAACGAACGTCGTCTTTCTTAACTATCACCACCTTCTTTTCCGCCTAGAGCTCCTTCATGACTGGGGTACTCTGTTCTTGCTGAGTATTTCCTCCAGCTTCTGCCGAGTCCTTTCCTTTCTTGCTCTTCTTCTTCTTCCTTTTCTTCTTGGATGTCTCAGGAATAGTAGGAGAATGATAATCCGGGAATAGATCTAGATTATCAGCCATAAGCTCTCGGATAAAATCCAACATATCCCAGTGTGGATCAGTGCAGACTTCGCCGGACGACGTTTCCTGGGTAGATGTTTGGCTATGACTCTTGGATACTTGAGGCTTCCCCCTTGAAGTATTATCGCTGGGTTTATCCTTATCCTGTTTCAGATTCGATGTGCCACTGCCGTTCCGGTGAACCGTTTCCGGCGCAGTCGGCTCATGTCTGTGCTTTGGGAAGTGCTCTGATTTCGAGGCATCTGGTTCAAGCAATTTCTGTGCCCCCTTTGGCTTGGTGGGCTTTTCGGGTAAAAGTAGGTACCTACTGCCTTTCTGTTTGGCCTTAACGTCGGATAAGCGGTGGTATCGGTGTATGCGAATGTACTCGTCCGACTTTGCTGCCGTCATGAACAGCTTCTCCTTGACGTCGCGTTCATCGAGCATGTTTCGGCCTTCGATAGCGGTGGAAAGTCCTCGCGTGGTAGCTCCAAACCCTGGCATCACCATGGGTGTTTCGTACCATATGAGGATCTGGCGATAGAAGACTCCCGTACTCCCCTCGAGGACAGCCAACATTCGGTATGCCTTGGCCAGGAAACACATAGCGCGCGCAATATCAGAGTGGTAACCAGCGATCATGGCACATTTGGCCCAGATCATCGCAATGCGAGCATCGCGGATCTGGCACGTAAGAAGCCTACTGATCACTTCCTGCGCGGACTTGAATGCCATCGCGGGATACAAGTCAACAGTGTCGGGGTGGTTCAAGATGCGCTCAACCTTCCAATACTTATCCATGGCAATCTCGATCACATCCTTAGGCTGCATGCATGCTTTGCACGAGCAGAAGAAGCCGAACTCAGTCCACGAGAACAACTCTCTCGCCTTCTGCTGTCCCTTTCCATAGAAGTACGCGACAGTGATCTCCTCATCCTTCGGGATATTCTTGAGAGCGCGCACAACAGCCCTTCCAACCATTGGACTCTCCCCAGTCTTAATATTCCCGTTCTCATCCTTCGCGTACTTATTGATGATCGTCAACGCGCAATTCGGCACACAAGCATGATTAACCGCCGCAAGATTCAACCCCACAATCCCAGCTCTCACCCCATTCATGACAATCGGCAACTGATACAAATCCCAAATCCCCGCAAACACTCCCAAATCCTGCTTCAGTGAGCTCGGCAGAGCAAGGAACTTCCTCAGCCACTCATCCCCCATGGCCCTCACCTTCGCCCCAAGCATAGCATTGACCTCTCTCGGTGTCTGGCAGCCCAAATTCTCCTCCTCTGTAGTCCAAGCCACATCTTCCGCAAAGACCACACTACCAGCAGGGATAGATTCAGTGGTAACAAGGCCGACGCCAACACCACGACTAATGAACCGAGGCACCAGCGACTCCTCATACGTGTATTTCTTGGCCCCGGAGTTATTAGAGCCGAAAACGCCCGCCACCTCAGCCATGGAGATGAATGGTGTCGCGGATGTGACTGTCGAAAACGCACGGTGGAAGTGCTGTGTTAGGTCTGAGAGATGGATCTCATCATGACAGGCATCACACGTGTCTGTGTTCTCAATTAGCGTATTTCTCTTTTTTCATCCCCTGTGTTTCTGGGTCTGCGTTATGAACATTCACTGCATGATGGCTGGTACTCACGTGATGGTTCATGACCTATGTCCATGGTGCCCGGCTAGTTATGTTCTCTGCTGAGGAGTGTGCCAATCAGCGGGTGTTGCTTGGGACAAAGAGATGGACAAGTTAATCTTCGCAGAATGGCTTTGTCTGGTATTTATAATGCAGTTCCAGTGAGTGAAGCGGGATGTGCAGAAAGAAGATGGTCTTCTCTTGTGGCGAACAAGGATGACTGATATTAAATCAAACAAGATAAGACAGTGTCCAACTTACCTTGTTCTTTCAGCTCTTTGTGGGTTGAGCTTGAGAGAAAGAGGGAGTATAATAGCTTAGGGGGGAGAGAGAAAGAGAACGGCTCTTGTTCTGCCCGTGTCTCTGTTAGTGCCTCCAAGGAATCCAGGAGATAGTTGACGCTGTAGAAGTCCCAACAGGCAACACACAAAGAGAAGACAGAGTGAGGCAGCGTGTTGGGAGGAACGAAACTCCCAGGGTTGCTAGGAAGAGCGTGTTGTCGTGTTCTCGGCGCTATTGACTATGATGTCGTGCGTGTAGAGAGTAGCTAGGCAAACAGCCAGGAAATTCAGAAGTAGATGTGCTATTAAATCTCTTATTTAATGGTCTCTTCAATGTTTTACATGTTAATATTGCCCATGCTGGCTAAAGCCTGCTCTTCCAATACTCGCGTCACGCCAAACATCCACATGATACATGGTATCTCAGTAGGAAAAAAAAAAAAAAAATGGAAAAGAGAACGACTGCCGCCCATCCTAAGCAAATGCGCCTCGGGCTTATACAAAGCCAAACAATCAAGAAAAGAGATGGTAGGTCATGTCAATGCGGAGCCGATTCTCCGCTAGTGTAGAGATGGACTTGAAACAGAAGGAAAGGAAAAGAGTGAATTGTGATGAGGAAAGAAATGGTAGGTGGGAGAGAAGGTGCTTCTTCATATGCTGACCACATGACAGACAAATGATGAGCCCTCTATCCAAGGTCGAAGAAGCATATCAAGAGAGCTGACGCGATAAGAGACGGTTCATAAAGCTTTTCCAAATATGTCGTTTTCAATGAAGAGACCAGATGCAGATGGAAAGAAAAGGAAAGTGAAATGGGTATAATGTCATGAAAGTGAAAGAAAAAAAAAGACCCTGCATAATTGCAAAAATCAAGCGTTTACAGCCTGCTCCGGTGGGCTAGGCGACATCCCCTGTGGAGTGTTGTTCTCTACAAGGCTATCATTGTCGCCTCTAGTCGAATGCGGCGGTACACCTTCATTAGACACCGCGCTCGGTTCATCCAAAGTTAAGACGGGCGGTACCAACGCAGCATCGGGCTCTGAGAGTTCCGGGACTAGGCCAATGGCAGCATCGCTCTTGGCCTTGTCTTCACGATACAGAACCCCGGCTGCTTCTGCTGAACCCCAGGGCTCATCACGTGCACTCCCCTTGGTCGCTATACTCCCACTTCGCAAAGGGTGTGGGCTGCCAGGGTATAAAGACTCTGAAGTGATAGAGCCCGCACTACTGGCAAGTTCTGGATTTGATGCTCTTGGTTCGTCTGACGGAGTTGGCTTTCGTAGTTTGAGGCGCTCCTCTGGCGGCATGTTCTGCCACTCCGACCCAAAAGTCACAATTGATGCCTTCTTGCCATGCACAGTAAAGTTGGTCGACTTCCGCGATAGGCCTTCGCCTTGCTGTGGTTTTTGGTTATCATCTGACGTCACCATACTGAATCCTGAATCTCGAGACTTCTTCTTTCGTGGGTAATGTAGATGATGGCCGCTGGGGGAGTCTCGAAGGGTACGGTGGAGACTGCGACGGATACGGCTTGTTCTCTCTCCCTGAAATGCGCCTTGCGCATCATCTGGTTTCTGGTCGACCTCGCTATCATTTGTAGCCGAAGAATGCTTCCGTGCTTGAGGCGAGCTGCTGACGTCAAGCAAACCTGTTTCACGCAGCAGACGCTCTTCAGTTTCATCCATACTGCCGGGGGCAGTTATCTTAGAGGCTCGAGACCCTAGGCTCGAGACATCTACCTTACTAGCGGCGCTAAGCACTGAAGCTTCGCGCTGTAGGCTACTTGCTGGATGGGGCGAGCAAGACTTCGCGCGTTCCTCGGTATTGTCGATGGACAATTGTCTACCAATACGAGAAGCTACTTCGAGGGAAGCAAAGGAGGCCGGTATACTGGGTCTCCGGCCATCGGGAGAAGCGGGTTGCGACGGCAGAGTTTTGTAGACCGAGTGAGGACCGCTAGACTCTGCATGCGGGGATGGGTCATCCTCTATCGGAGATGTCACTTTGTCAGTCACTGCTCCATCCAGGTTCTCTGGCTGTGATGTAACGGTGGTTGTTGGCATTTGCAAGTGCAGTTTCTGCTCCGCGATAGGCTTCTCTTCGTCCAACGCTTCACCCATGTCTCGAACAAGAACCTCCTTATAGCATTTAGTGCGCCAAATATCCTGTCTAACCCATTTGAGTTTTGCGGCCATGCGCCCTGCAGCCATGATGACATGCTCTCTGGCTCTGGAATGCACAGGCGTCAAAACTTGCAAGTGCCTGGCATTTCGCAAGAGATCATCAAGTTGTCGTTCTGCATCAGATAGTTTTTCGTTAGCCTCTCGAATCTTTTGGCGTATGAGCTGCCTACGAGCTGTAACCAACTCCTCGGCCACATCGGTATCAGGATTTGGAGACGGCGGTTCTTTGTCCATGGAGAGATGTGAGCGGCTCGATTGAGTTGAACCCCGACGGCTCATCCGGTTTCGTTGTGCTTCATAATCGGTGGCGATCATGCCCTGCGTTCTGACCCCGGCGGTCCGAAACGTCGCAGCATAATTCAATTTCGCCAGCCAATCGTTCATGTCAGCTTCAGTGTTTGCGAGGAATACCTCCTCCAGAGCGCTATGGCGGACGAAGACAAAGGCATGCTTGTGCTTTCTGTAACCTAGATCCAGCAAAGCCACAGCGTCCTCAGTTGACATGATACCATCCGGTTTAAATTCGGTGAGAGGAGGCTTAAAGACCACCGCTCGACGACGGCCCTCCCTTTGATGGTTTTCATGTTGAGCCATCAAAGATTTAACCCACGCCACATCTTTGAAAAGGTAGAGTTGCGAGAATGTGAGCAGAGCACCCCATTCTTGCCACGGGGATCTAGCTCTCTTCTTTTTCGGATCCTTTCGCCAAAGCAATCCAACTTTAGCGATTTTGATATCCACCAGCCCCGGATTAGAGTCAGCTGGATTGTCGATACTCGATGGCATATACATGTCTGGCCTAGATCGTAGAGACACAATTTGCAAAACATCAGATTTAGAGAATGCGCGGTGAAGACCATCGATATCTGCCGGCCCATCCGTTCCATCACAACGATAGGTATCCTCCAAGTTCATAACATCTTTAAGGCTTGGGCGCAGAGAATCCAGTTTCCCGTCCAGTATCAACGTATATGGGTCCACTGGTTCTCTGGTGGCTCGAACTAAGTGATCTGTGCTAGTGGCCTTCAACAAAGGTCGTCGTGGCCTTGCAAAATGTCGGCCATTGGACACTGCGTCCTCGATGTGGATAAAAGGGGTGTACGAGATGTTTTCATAGAAACACTCCAGGATGTCCTCTGATATGCCTTCGCCACGAGTATTCTTGACGTAATCTGGCTTTTGCATTTTCCTTTTGTTATTCTTGTTAAAGACATCTGTGTGTAGAATCAAAATCGAGAAGGCGATGAAATAGGCTTGGTCTAGATGACAGGCAGGGCGTCAGTTTTGAACAATTGCACGACATACTGACGATAACCAACGTACCTGTGGAAGCGAAGATACCCGGATTACATTCGTGATACCTATCAGCAAAACTTTGCAGGAAGCGGTCAATTTGTTGCGTCTCTTTTGGCAACTCCACCTCCATCAAGAGTTTCCGGATAGCCATATCAATGGGATCACCGAAGAATGAGAACCCTCTCATATACTTCCGCAGGGCAGTCTTATAAAAGTCATCGTTTGATTGAGCCAGGACGCCAGCAATCGCGCTCCTTGGAATGCTCTCTTCTAGCCGAGTTAAATATGTCGCCGGAGTGTCATCCTCTTGTCGTTCGGGATACGTGATCAAGCTAATTTTCGAACCTGGGGTTCCCGGGCCTTTGGAGCCTGGGGATCCGGACCGGCCAACAGGGGAATCGGAATTCTGCCTGAATCGCTGGGGGATGTTGAAAATATCCCCGAAGCTTTTTCGCCCACTAGTGGACGTTGATGTCCGCCCTGAGATGAGATGTGGGGATGGATGCCCGTTGTCCTGTGCATTAGCCAATGAATCCAAAGTAGATGATCTCGTACGTGACGTAGGCATTGCCCGACTCTTGTTCGATGGTGTCGAACGGGCTGAATGAGCCGAGGTTGCAGAATCATTTCTCAACAGGGGCGGTCGCGACGAAGTCAGGCCCCCCGACGACCTTGTGGGAGATGGCAGCGGAGAGATATGGTCTTCATTTGGGTCTTCTGAGATGTCGGATTTCGGGGTGCAATCACCCGCAGCAGACTTCGATAGGGCCGAGCTTTGTGCGTGGCCGTTGCCCGTTGGTTTTGGTGGCAAAGGAAAAAGAGGACTGCGATGCCGTTTCAAGCGCGGCATGCGAAATCGCTTGTTGCCAGACGCCCCCTCACGAGGGGAGGCTGAACGAGGATTACTATCTCCGGCACTCCGGTCGGAACGAGAGGACTCCGAAAACCGCGCATCTGTCACTGAGGAGCGTTGAGAATCATTGGGCTGGTCCCGATTGCTTCGGATCGACGTAGTTGATAAACGCCCGGGCTCTTCGCTATTACTCCGAGAGGCCGATAGGACAGGATACGCCGCCTGCGACGCTGTCGACCCCTGTGCAGTATGCCCAGGCTTTTCGCTCTGATCATGTTTGGGTGCGCGCTGCGTGGGCAATTCCTCCACAGAGGGTGTTTTAGAATCGGGGAAGAGTTTGAATTTGGTCTTTCGCTTCACAGGTTGATCTAGTTCATGGCTCGTGGGTGCAGTGGTAATTATGGTGGGAGCTATGACAGTGTAGTAGCAATTAGCGTTGTGGCCAATCACAACATTGACGGGAGCCTATGGAACGGATGTACTTACGAGGCAGACTCGGCACCGGAGGAATATCCTCCTCCCCTTTAGCATAGGATTTTGAGAGTTGCGGATCAGATGCATGACGTAGCCTCATGAAACTAAACCGGTTGAAGCGCCAATGTGAACTATCACTCACCGATAGGCCGGTATTTCGTACCTTGCCCGGTGGAGTATGCGAATGACTTCCTGCAAGCTCCGGCCCGGCCGTGTCAGCGTGGTGGTCTGCGTCTGGACCGGTCAGAGTAGGTGAACGAGGAGCAGACTCCGAGCGCCTCGGAGCTAGATTGGTTGTGGAGAGAGTAGGGCGAGGGATTTGCTCGCTATGGCGGGATACCGACTGAGGTTCGACCAAGCTCCGTCTCTTGGGTTCGTTGCCATCAGAGGTGCCAATCCGCAGACCTTTCCAATACATGACGACGGAAATACCGAGAATGAGTTGTTACGTGGCCCTGCAGCGTAGCCAGGCCCAGAAACCCATCCAACAGTATCCGGTGACGCTAGGCGATTGCCCCACGGTGTATCAGATCAGTAATCCCCGACGTTGTTCGCACGGCTATCTTATACGACGGCGTTCCCCAATAGACGGACGGAGGGTTTTACTTGTAAACGTCACCCTTAATCAACATCGATTAGCATCGCGAACGGATTGTTGGAAGGTAGAAAAGCGACGGAGCTGTCGACGGAGGCGGAGGTGCGGAATCGTAAAAAGGGGGCAGGGGTACGGCAAGAGTCGATCGCAAGAGAATTCGGTGGCCAGGAAGACAATATAGAGAACAATGGTTAGAGCTCTTACATTGCCCAGCTCACGCTTGACCGAAATGTGGAAGCGCGGACGAATGGGGTCGATTAGGCTGCGAAGGCTGAGGAACAAGTAAAAACAAGGAAATGAGGGGAGGCTGTCAATGTTTTTGAGAAAATAGGAGCGGAGGAGCAGTCAATGCCCTTTAGGGTAGTAAATGGAAAAGATTGTACGATGGTGAGAAGCGAGGGAATCAAGGATAAAAAAAAAACGGAGTGCGGAGGAAGGGATAAGGTGGGAAAATGGGGCAGGGTTGTTAGCAAGGACAGGCATAGGAAAGAAGAATAACGATGATGATGAAGATGGTGGAGTTTCTGATGACGGGCCGAATGCACCCCAGGCACGTGTTCTACGTTATGCACAATTTCCTTCCTCTCCATGCTTTTTTTTTACTGTGGTTGTTTAGAACATTTGCTTTTTCTAATATGTTTCTGCTATCAAAAATTTCTTGACATACTTCGAAATATGCGGAAACCGTGTCCCAATATTGGATCGGTCATATCCTCAGTTTTCCGTCCGGCGGATTTGTTTCTATCTTTAACTTGAGTGTACTTTAGTTTAGGCGGGATTTAAGAATCCAAGGTACACATATTAATCTAGACAAACCCATACACCATTGAGGTACCGCGTATACTTAATCGGTGTACCTTAAAAAAGTTCCATCCATGTACTGTAATAAAAAATGACATCAGCATGAACGTCCTTACCACTCACCTGACCTGTCCCTTTCCCGGTGAGATCCCAAAGGTAAGTACAACGAAAAGTACATCAACTGAGACCCGAGTCTCCTAGACAATAATCATTGTACATCTGTAAGGATTGCAAAGACAGGTTTTTTGTCTTTTAACTCGGAGAACCCTTGCGGTGTTCCATAGTTCACCCTTCCCACGTGATATCGGTCGTCGCCATAGTATAATATAAATAGCTGAATCAGTGTTTCTGTTCCTTTCCCTTTTGGTAATAGAGTAGAAATAAAAATAAAAATAAAGAAATACTACACTCATAGTACTAGAAGTATTCCAAGAGAGAGATAACCTTCCCAAACTTGAAAATGGTTCGTATGCTGTGTCGGTCAAGAGGGGAATATGAATCGGTATGTCCTTGCTGTAAACTTACACTTGGCTGAAGATCCAGGAAACAATTCTTCGTATGATTCTAGAATCCTACAGCCCTGGAAAGAACTGCAACCAACTCGCGAACCAGACCAACGAACGCGTCACCACTGGCCACGAATCAGAAAAATGGAGCTTTTGTTTCGGGTATGCCAAGCAGGGCTTCCAGACCGGGCTCCTTTCGGATGGCGGTCATATTGTGTATAAATGTTCGAACATTCAGGGAGAATGTTGCCTTTGCCGGTTGCTGATCAACTGTCTTCCGGTCGGCCATTCCGGAACAGTTTAAGGCCAGATCTACAGGAACCAGAATGCCGGGAGTGGAAATGTTGATTCGTTTTTTTGCTTCAACGAGACTCATGAAGCGCCTCGTTGCGGTCTAGAATGGCCCAAAAACTTTATCGGAATGCGAGTGGAGCCCAGTGGGGGTTCCGTCACTCAACCTGACAGCTGATTTGGCCTGCAGCAGTGCAACGGTTGATTAATTCTCGTCTTTCATATATTTATACACAGTTCTAGCTCATCCTATACAGACAGGGTACGAATACATACTGCGCCAGAATTGAAGGATGCATGTTGCAAAGGGCGAGGATAACATTCTCTTCCCTAGTCCCCTTGTCCCCTCTATCCCAGTAAGGACTGTCTCCTTAGATAGCTCCTTGCGCTTTCCTGACTCCAGGTCCCGTGGAACTAAGTATCTTCCCATTTTCTGGGAGCGGAGATATCTTCAATTAGTACCTTGACCTTATCCTCGATATTCAGGTCGAGTGCTTCCCGAACCAAAAGCCCCGGGAGCTGAACCACAGCTCGGCTATCGGTTGTGTGCCAAGTGGACCACTTCGCTCTGTGTTGGCACTGTAACACTTTGGAAAACCCGGCATATGCTGACATTGTAGCATCATATTACGGGCAACAACTCCAGCCTTAGTGCGGAGAACGAGGTTGGATCGGTGGATTTGTCCAAGTATGCGACAGTAGTATGATTACGATCGGACCTGAGGTCACTACCGGGCGTTTCAAACGAGCAGATGCTCTGTGACTAGCCGTGACGAGAAAAGATTTCTCTTATACCTACAAGGATTCGATATGACATGGATCTGTTAGGGTAGTATTAGGCAGGAAATTCCAAAGGTACGTTTAGACCGGCAGAGAAATCTGTGCCTGAGGCATGACAATATGTCAGCCTCAGGCACAAGCCGCGGTCCATGGCTCATCATCACATCTCATGTCACTTCACTCCATCCTCCATCCTTCTTTCCCCCGTCGCTGTCCGGTCCCGCTCGATTGAAATTCACTTAAAAGGAGCTGACAATGAGGATTTTGGCATAGCTCTTCTGCGATTTGACTACCACCGAGATGCGCTACCTCTTTCTTATCATCCTGGTGGCTTTTGCCGCTCTGACAACTGCCGTCCCCGCAGGCTCCAGTATCACTCCGCCGCCGCCGATTGAGCCCGTCCAGCTACTATCCCCACAGTCGTCCGACGTCCGACGACCATGGACACGAGTAAGGGATTGGATAATTGAGACGATATGGGGCCTCCCAAAACCAACCTCTTATCGGCTCCCTTTCAAGGACCTTTCGCACGACCAGTCTGCCCCCTCTCGGGTTCAGGCGCGGTACGGCAGCGATGTGGTTTTGCGATTCCGTTTGCGCAATGACAAAGAAGCCGAAGCCTTGGAGCAAGCGACAGAGATTCTCTTTTTGGATGTCTGGGCTTCCACCTCCGATTTCGTTGATGTTCGATTGGCCGAAGAAGTCGTAAGACTAATTATACTCTCCGTTCTCCTATGCAAGCCATCTCTTCCTAACGTTCTGCCTATAGATTCCCTCGCTGTTAGGCCTACTGCCAGATTCTCTTCGCACCGCCTATTCCCCTCTCATTGACAATCTACCGGAGCTGATATACACAACCTATCCAACTCGACGACCCATAGGACTAGAGGGCCAACTGGGATTTCGGCCTTCCGTCCGACAGTCGGCTCAGCTCGGGGACCTCTTTTTCCAGGATTATCAACCACTTTCCGTCATTGTCCCATGGATGCGCCTCATGGCGTCTATGTTCCCATCCCATGTTCGCATGATTAACGTGGGAATTTCATATGAAGGCCGAGAGATCCCTGCACTCCGACTCGGCGCCGGAAGCAATAGAGCACAGTCAGCCCCTCGCCGGACCATTGTCATGGTTGGTGGCAGCCACGCGCGAGAATGGATTAGCACCTCCACAGTGACATACGTCGCTTCAAATCTAATCACCAACTTCGGCAAATCCAGAGCCGTGACCCGCCTTCTGGAAGACTTTGACGTCGTCCTCGTACCAACCATCAACCCAGACGGATACGTCTACACCTGGGAAGTCGACCGCCTATGGCGCAAAAGCAGACAACGTACTAGTCTCCGCTTCTGCCCGGGAATCGACTTAGACCGATCATGGAGCTTCGAGTGGGACGGCGAGAGGACTCGCTCCAACCCCTGCTCCGAGAACTACGCCGGCGACGAACCATTCGAAGGAGTAGAAGCCGCGCAATTCGCGCAATGGGCCCTCAACGAGACCCAAAACAACAACGTCGACATCGTAGGTTTCCTCGACCTCCACTCCTACTCCCAACAAGTCCTCTACCCCTTCTCTTTCTCCTGCTCGTCAGTCCCACCCACCCTCGAAACCCTCGAAGAGCTAGGCATGGGCTTCGCCAAAGTCATCCGCCAGACCACACACGAGATCTACGACGTCACCTCCGCCTGCGAAGGAACCGTCACAGCCACGGACAAAGCCTCCGCAAAGACCTTCTTCCCGGTCAGCGGGGGCGGTAGTGCCCTAGACTGGTTCTACCACCAACTCCACGCCAGCTTCGCATACCAAATCAAGCTGCGCGACCGCGGAAGCTACGGCTTCCTCATCCCATCCGAGTACATCGTGCCCACAGGGAAAGAAATCTACAACGTCGTCCTGAAAATGGGCGAGTTCCTCGTCAAAGAAACCGCCTCCCCAGCCAACAAAGCAGACATAAACTGGGATGCCGACCTCCTGGTCCACGATGACTCAACGAGAACAAGCTCCCCGGAAAGTGTCTCTGACCCTCTCCCCGAAGTAAACATCGATTCAACATCAACTGTGAAAACCACCCCACTCCCCTTCCCAGAGGACACTCTGGATAGTGAATGGGTGCCGTTCGATCAGAATGAAGAAGAAGACGAGGAGGAACAGAACTGGGAGCTCCGACGACGACGGAGGTAGAAGATTTATTCTTGCCTTAGGTATCATTTTGCACAGGATTGATTTATCACTGCTGAATTGTTCTTCTGGTTTAATTTTGGTGTCCTTTTCATTCTTCTTGCATTCTAATTGTGGATATCTGAGATGAGGTTATGATTAATGAACAAAGACTTCTAGAGTGTTTGGAGATTTACAGAACTCTACTAGTGCTTTAGTTATATGCCAAATGGATTATATGTGCAGAATAAAGTTTTATCCCCCTTATTGTGTACTAAGAGTACAGCCTTCATTCCAAACGACCGTAGTAGCCAATGGAACAGCCACTACAGTATCAAAAGTAAGACAAATCTACAATTCTACCAGCCAACCTCAATCAGAAAATAAGTTGTAAATGATCGGAGTCTTCATTATCTCATAGCATAGCAATAACCATGAACATAAAATACATACGACAAAGCTCTTAAAAGAGCCAGGACACAAAGGTCCTATAGAACCAGCTTCCGGAGCCCCGCTGTTCATCCATAACAGCTTTGCGGGCCAAATACTCCTGCTCCTCGCGATCGATGACGTCCTTGCCCGTCCAGAGATCGGCTTCCTCGGGCTTCACGCCCTTGGTGCCGGTGAAAATCTTGTAGCCAAAGAGCAGAATCAGGTAGAGGGGAATGCCTAGGTAGGCAGTGATGAATTTCTTGTAGTTGAAGTTGCCCCACTTAGGGTTGTGGGTGAAGACGTCGTAACTCTTCGTTAGGGCGATGAGGATGCAGAATGCGAGGGCAATGTAAGCGCCCGTCTTACCGAAGGGAGACTTGTAGGATAACTCGTGCTCGGGGACATTCTGGGCCTTGCGGGCATTGATGAAGTGGATGTGCGTGACCAGCAGGGAGATCCAGGCCAGGAGACCGAAGATGGTCACAAGGTCGACGAAGTAGCCGAAGACGGTCTTCGAGTCGCTGGAGACGTTCATGTAGGCCAGGCAGGCAATCATGGCACACAGAATCAGGGCGAAGACTGGGACACCACGCTTGTCGGTCCGCGCTAGGAACTTTGGTGCTTTGCCTTCCCGGGCGAGACCGTAAATGGTTCGGGTCGCGATATACAAATCGGAGTTGGATGCGGAGAAGACGAACATCAGGATGCATGCATTCAGGATGTGGGGAAGAACCGGGATGCCGGCAAGCACCACTGCCACCACGAAGGGGGATGCAGCAGCAGAGCTGGACTGCTTCGTGGCAAAGACAAGCTCGTCTGAGTTGTAGGGGACAAGGGTACCGACGAGCAAGACGCTGGTCACATAGAAGACGACAATTCGATAGAAGGTAAGCTTGATCGCGCGGGGAATGGTTCTGCGGGGGTTCTGAGCCTCGCCGACAGTCACACCGATCAGCTCCGTACCCAGGTACGCGAACGTTGCCGAAACCATAGTGGACCAGAAGGCGAAGAAGCGTCCGGCATCTCCATCAGCGATATATGTATTGAAGGCGCCCGGGCTCTTCCAGTAGCGGAATCCTTTGCGGTCGTGATCAGGTCCGCCTCCCAGCATCAGAATGAAAGAGAGCAAGATGATACCGAGGATGACTATCACCTTAAAGGACGACAGCCAAAACTCGAATTCACCGAAAAACCTGACACCGAAGTAATTAATGCAGACAATGATCACAAGGAATACTGTAATCCAAACGCCTGCGTTAACTCTTTCTGTCGGTATCCAATATTGTATAACCATCGCGCCAGCTGTTAGTTGATTCGGCGTGAGAATAATATATTTAAACCAGTATCTAGTGAGAACAGCTTTCGTCAGTGACCACAACTCCTAGGGTATAACAGTATCACTTACGTCCATCCCAGAGCAAATCCAAGAGCGGGGTCACAGAATCGAACAGCGTAGCCAGTAAAACCAGAAGACAAGGGCAGCCAGGCGGCCATTTCTCCCAGGCCGCACATGACAGTATAGACGACAAGACCGACAACGGAATAGGAAATTAGGATTGCTGCAGGCTAATCGAAAGTTAGAGAGGAATTCCGCTATGAACATCAAGATGATCGCAACTTACGCCAGCCCTAAAAGTGAATCGCGCATTAGCATCCCAAATTCGCGTTCCATAGATTCTGGGAAGGACTTACTTCGCAAGAGCTTCTCCCGTTCCAATAATAAGACCTGTACCGATAGCACCTCCAATAGCTGATTCCTGTTAGCTCTTCGCGCTCATCTAGCCACTGTAAGCATAGCAGCGTACCAATCATAGTAATATGACGGGCCTTGAGGTCCCGGTGGAGGTCGACATGGTGCTCTTCCGCGACGATACCCTCCTCTGCTTTGGTGATGTCGCGGGACAACTCTCTATTCATCTCTGGCGAGATGCCATCGTTCTTTTCTCCGAGGAAGCCCATTGTACGGAATGCGCTCGGATGGTAGGCAGAAGAAGTCTGCGGGGCTCAGGAACAAAGCCCGCTTTACTAGCGGCAGGTACTCCCGTTACTTAAACGGAAGACTGTATCTTCTCTCACGTTTACTCAAGCCCTCTGAAAGGAGAAACAAGATCTCCGAGGGAAAGGGACTGTATGATAGGAGAGGCGAGAAGAAGCCGACGACAGAAGGGAAAGAAAACAGAAAAACAGGCGGGGGAATAGGTTAAATAGTAAGATCGACCACGACGGATCACATCGGGGTGGCCGAGGCTCTGAGGCACACAGGGATTCCTATTCGGACGGCATGAAAAAAAGGAAAATAAGAAAATAAGATAAGCTAAGATTGTGGCTCGATACTAGAAAGTATAATTGATATTACTGGAAGAATAAATATTACCTATTGCATATTGCATTGCCCCATCCGAACGGAGTGCAGGCTTTCCCAAAGAGGAGATGATAGACCCAGGTTCAAGTCCCCCGCGTGAAATACTCATAGAACATGCAGGTCTTGATTGGTCTACCGCCAGTAATTTCCCGCCGTTCTTGGAGGCTCATCCAGCTTTGGATGGAAGAGGTTAGTCTCGTCCGACTGATCATGAGAAGCTGTTACCTGATTGAGTTATTCATTGGTTCGTTTGCTTTGCCAAGATGGAGTCAAAAGCGGATGGTCTTGGCACCCTTGACACGAGGCGCACAAGCCGCCTGACTCGAATTCTCCACATCCCGGGGAAATAAAAGATTAGCCTTTTCTGTTAGTCATGGAATCGCTTGCCCCGTCCGGGGTAGACATTTTGTCCATGTCTACACCGAAGTCTCGACTTCGGGCGTCTATACGATCCCGACTTGAGTTTTTCTGATTTTTTTTGTTTTTTCCTTTGATGTTTTGGTCTCGATATCAGTACAGACAGCTCCCAATGCTTTTGTGGTGGCATCAAGGATCTTAAGTCGTAAGATAATAATAAATAAAGTAAATAACAATTAAAATAGGTAACATTGAATAAGAGATACTCGGGTAAAGATAGAGCGTATATATTGCATGAGTGTAAGATTCACCTCATCGATACTACCGTAGCTTCTCGATATCTCTGTCTAACCAAGAACTAACACCGCCGCGTGGATAAGCAGTTCTTTCCTTAGCCGAAGCAAAGCGAGCGGGTCGGAAAACAAGCAAGAAGAGGGGCCATTAACCCCCCGTAAGCACCGACCATTGGGGCACCTTCTCCTTGGCACGCCTTGGCTTTCCGGTCTGTGGCTGGAATGACGCTTTTAGACCATCACTAGGGTAGATGAAAAATCCACCCGAACGAATCGTAGCGATGCCAATAGTCAGTGGCGACGAAGTTTACCGCGGACAAGTCTTCGCATATTCACTAGACTTGTTGATACTTTTCCATGTATCGGGTATGGACACGGTCCACACACACACAAGTAAACGATGAAAGAGTAAAAAGGTTGGGCCGCAATGGAGGAAGTCCGCTATCAACCTAGTGGCTCGCCAAGAGCTGCTATCTCTGCGTTTATCTCCCAGGTCTTGAACCGCCAATCACGACGGACTGTCGCTTATCTCTGCTTCTAGAATAGTGAAAAAAAAAAGCCATGTGCGGGATCAACTGAAGGAACCTTAACCGGGAGGTATTAAACTGAATACGTGATAGTCACCCGGCGCTGGCAATCTTAAAATCAACTCTTCAGAGACGTCCCTCGTCGAAGTTAACGTACTAGTATTCCGGAGCTTTCAATCGAAGGAAGACCCTCAACATGAATCATAGCAGAAAAGAAACTCATCGATAGCACTTCCCATCACCCGAGTGGGGTTAACTGATTCCTTGATACGTAGCTAAAACTCACCTTCTTAGTGTTTCCTTATAGCCGAATGTGTTAGGTAACAAAAACCCCATTAACCGACAGCTTATCTTCCCCAGACTATGCACTGTCCATGTCTCGGGATGTCGGGGCTTGTCCCTGGTATATGTAACCCAAGAGTATCTTTTCCTGGACCAGGATTTCGCCAAGTTCAAAAATCAGAGCATATATCATGAGTAGTCTATGATCCTTATCATCGTTAATATCTCTCCGCCCAATGGGAATGCTTTTTAGCAGCGGAAGGAGAGCGGACATGGAAGCTACTATGAGCCGGAGATTATGCCAAGAGAGAGGGGTATCCGACAGGATGATAAGGGCAACAGTTTAGCGAGAATACCCCCATCCTACTAGTACTAGTGAGCGTTTCTTTCGCACACTGGCCAGTTGGTGCGGATGCCATGATTGGACAGAGCGAAGAACGCTTTATTTCCCTTATCGTGGAAGTCTAACCGTCAATTCTACGAACCTTCTTCAGGGATGTACAGCCACTGCTATATAATTAGGCTTTGGCTAGATTAAGATAGAACGTGTTGCCTGACACTGGCACTCCAATGGTGCAGCCAAGAGCAAGGTTAGAGTACTGGAAGTCTGGAACAACCTGGATCCCGTCAGCTAACGCCCGGGGTAACCCTAATGCTAGCTAAGGGCAACCTTCTAGCGCCAGGAGAAAACCCCTCCCCGAGAGCAAGTCCCTTTATAGCTCTTGGCTGTTTATGTACTAAATAGCTGACGTCAAGCCTCTTTTCGTCCTCGTGACATTGTCCTCCTCATTGCCTGACAGAGGACACCATTTGATACTGTACCTGATCTAGTAATCCACAAAGATAGCTATATTAAGCAACGTAGATAAGGGTGATATCTCCCTTTGTGGCCCACCGCTTGTCTAGCTAAAGCTAGATAAACATATTGAGTTTCTCCGAGAATTGGGCGACTTCGGTGAGACAAAACCCTACTTTCTTTAGAGCAGATAGCCATGTGCTGAGATACCGGAAGGCCTTGGCCGGGAGAACTTTGGGTATTTCGGGGATTTATTCGGAACCCTATGAATGCGAGTCTACACTACAGTACTCCCCCGAACCTTGTCATAGTAGTAGATACTGAGCATTTGTCCACCCCCTCCCGCTGCTTTAGCCCGCCGCTTTAACACTGCCAAAGAGGTACCCCGTGCTTACCATAGACATGACTAGCATTGGTAGCGTAGAACGACTTCAATAGCGCAGGTCTTCCACCAATTGAGAATAATTCAATATTACAATTGTCGCCACAGGGCATTGTGGTTGACAACCCGGCAAGGTGAATGATTGTTGATTAGTATAGTTTCTCTAGCCGTACGGACTATCACATAATTCAGGACGTATAGTCTACGCACTCACCATATGCATAAACACTGTCCTGGCTACTGTGGAAGGCGCTCTATCTTGACGTGTACTTTCCTAACTGACAAGCTATAGCGCAACTGTTCATCGAAAGGAGTATTGAATCGTCCGACTGGAAATTATTATTGCATTGGAATTTAATTTCAAGACAGGTCATTGTCTTGACCATTTCGACAGGCACTTCTTCGCCATGCTGGCGTATCGCCCATGAGGTGGTGGAATGATAAACAGAGCTTGAGTGATGATTCGTCTCATACCGACCTGACTTCCAAAGCCTATCAGCTGAGAGCAGATGGAATTATCCCGTTCGAAGCTATGCCCTCGAGACCTGGACTAACCGGGCCTAGGGGTAGGAATACCAAACATATGATTGAACTAGACCCCATATTGCATCAACATTATGGAGTGCCACCTTAACACTTTGGCGTCTAAGAGCTCTGGGATATCTTTCTAACTACTTTGCGCTGCCTGTCTACGTTTAGAAACAGGTAGTATTCCAGGTTCAATGGAATCATCGACACGCCTTCAATGGGCGACTATGATAAGCTACAAGGAGGTACAGCACTGCGCGACTTGCTCGCGCAATGTGGAGGTCTACTATGTATGGAGGGACGACTAGTTCAAGAGATGATGACTAATACCAAAGGAGACCACCTTCTAGAAAGATGACTGAAAGATATACCTCCTGCAATGATCTTTCCATAATTCTCGTATGGTTTGTAATAATCATGCCTATGCTCCCACGTATGTTAAAAAGGAATCGGAGTATTTTGCCAATATTGTCGAGAGAGACCTTCCTGTTACCCCTCTCAATCCGATGTTATTCCTATCAACACCCTCAGCTTCAGATGGCTAATATTGTTGGAAATCCACAAGATTTCTTTAGATATACTAGTGGACGATGGATTTGGGATAAAAGGCAGCAGCTTCGGGAGAGGTACGTGAATTTGATATACTTGAAGTGCAGAAAATTGCTATAGAATTATTATCTTTTGGGTTCTGTGTTAGTATGGTAAAGATAGGGGAAGGATCATATAACAAGTCTTTCAAGCTTACTATGGGTAACGGGAAGACAGTTATCACTCGAATTCTAAATCCGAATGCCGGGCCAGCTTTTTTAACGACAGTCTTAGAGGTTGCTATAATAGACTTTGTGAGTAGCTTTTACTATCGATTATGTTAATTGTCCTTTTTTAGATTTGTAGATTAGTGATCTGACATAACTTTCAGTTAAGAACTATACTCTATCTTCCAGTCCCTAAAGTTCTTGCGTGGAATTCTGTAGTAGACTCTATGAACTGTGTAGGAGCTGAGTATATTATCATGGAATATGCCCCAGGTAAAAATCTTGCAGACGTTTGGATAGATATGGACCTTGAATGTAAGGTTCAGACGATGGAGGATATAGTGACTATCCAATATAAATTGTTATCTTTGAAAATTTCCGAGTACGTCTATTTATAATTTAGGGATCGAAGTTTTATATGCTTTCTAACTAGAGCAGATATGGTTGCCTTTTCTACATGAAAGACGTACCTTCTGGGTCTCACTCTGCAATAGTTGAAGGAGACAACTTGTCGTATGAGCTTAAGTATAATATTGGTGAAATGTTTTCTATTGGGCCGATGGTAGACACAGTATTCTGGAGTAAGGGTCGAGGCGATATGGATATTTCTCGTGGACTATGTATGTCTGTTTTGTCATTTTCTCTCGCTGGGTTAAACTGATAATTGTATATAGGGGCTTCTGCGATTGACTATATATAGGCTTTTGCCTTTTAAGAGATAGCTTAGATCCAGAAATATATAATTCCGCGTTCTCCAAATGATCTGTTATTTGTTTTCTATAGCCAGAACGATCCCGCTAAACATATTTCTCTTCTCCAGAGATATCTATCTATTGCTCCTCATCTAATTCCACAGGAACAAGATATTTTAGGGTTATTTCTATAACACCCAGACCTTCGTACTCCTAATATTCTTGTCGACGACGATAGTGGTTATATCACTAGTATTATAGATTAGCAGAGTGTATGGGCCGGTTCTTTATTTCTAGAGGGCTGTTATCCTGATTTGCTCGACTATAGCGGTGACTTGATGCTTGAACGACCTGAAAATTTTAAGCAACTGGATGAAAATATGCAAAGTGCTGTTAAAGACAAAGTCACCAACTCGATTCTATTATATTTCTATGGGAACTATACGGTGAAAAGAAATCTAATTTTGAGCAAAGTGTTCCGGTATCCAAATGGTAAGATAATAATAGATCCTATCCGCTTTGTGGGGAATACATGGGATGGAGATATCTTACCACTACGAGAGTCTTTAATAAGGATACAGAAGTAAGTTATGAGATAACATTACATAATTCACTAGTTATGTTTACTGAAATATGTTTGAAGGAAGTGGGATTTATTAAGTCGTACGGTTAAGTGCCCGATCGACTTTTCTTCTGAAGAAATTCGCCAACATTATGAGGATGGTGAAGGCTGGAATGAAGTACAAGACTTCTGGGATGTCTTATCAGGAATCCTGAGCAAGGATGGCTGGACCTCACATGCAACGTACAATCAAGCTCTTTCCATCTATTCTCAGATCCAGGCTCAAACAGCCCCTCGCTCAAGCTACGATGTATTGCCAAAGGAGTCAGTTAATTCTGTGGGGAGACTGCTCCAGAGAATAACTTTGGTTTCCATCGACGAATGAAACTTGTATAGAGCGTACAATGGATTGTCAAAGTATGCTTGCAGTATATCCTCTGCAGAAGCTGTCGAATCCTCCCGTGAGAGATACTATTTTCCCGCGGACCCTGTTTCTACATGAGGCGGGTCCAACCACTCATCCGCATGGGAAGGCTCTTCTCCACTCAGATATCATAAAACTACTAAGAGCTTGGGTGGGGGTTGGAGAGGGTGGAGGTATCGAATCTAATGACGATATGTCCACAGTTAATCTATCAAGCCAGGGGGCTGACCGGTAGGAATCCAAGATCACAGGCACGCGGTATAACAGGCCAAAGAAAGATAGCACCAACAATTCCATCCACGTCTACACGTCATAAATGATACAGTTAAGATATAACTAATCAATGGTGATAGAGGGAAGAATGCAATCAATCCACCACCTTTGGAAAGAGCAAAGTGAAGTCATCATGATTTATGCCAACAGCACAGCTGATTACGCCACGAGAGATCCTTTACTGGGAATCAAAAATCGCTCAGAGCGGGGTACACACCATTACCACAGGAAGATCAGTGACCGGAGATAATAAGCGCAAGCTAAATTCAACGCTAAATGTGAGCTTCCTTCCAGAACCAGAGGTCAACCGCCGGGCATATGCAGGATTTCAATAGTTTCTGCAAGTGCTTACCCTAAGGCTGAGCACGGCTGCAGCTGCATATCACAGGAGCAACGCGTCGGGTAATCATTGGAATGGAATGACGGTTGAGTCGGCCTTGGGCGGGGTGGGCGAACTTTGGCGCCAATCTTTGGGCGAGATGGATGCCCACTTGGATCCGGCTCTACAGTCGAGAGGGGGATGCGTTGAAAGAGGGGCACCACTAAGGTAGTAGGAGAAGTGTTGGTTCTGTATCAGTTAAGTGTATATTCTCTATTCTATCGTGGTATGTGATGGTTGTATCCGGGTGAGGTGGTTGTTAGGGTTATCCATTTTTAGAACATTTAGTTCGAATGACCCCGAATTTACTAGGAAAATAAACGGCTAATTGATGCTATTTTCGTATCCATTCCACCAATCATACTTGAACAATATGCTGATCCTGCAAGACTAGTGGGTGACCATCTGCAGGTTGTCGTAAAGTCGTCACAGTCGGCGCTTAAGGTTATCGTGATGGGGCCATCAGATTGGGTTCCGTTCCCTTGGAATCCAATCTGATTGCTGCAAGAATTTGCTATGATTAGAACACCCAAACTAGAGCAATTTGGTGTGTTGACTCTCATGACAATAATACCTTCCCCTCTTTTAGTTCATCCCATCTGGCATGACGAGGAAAAAAAATATAATAAGATCTTGATGGGTTTCCCCAGGCCTTCCTTCCTCTTCTCTCTTTCATCATCAAACCCTTTAGAGAATAGCCTGGGGTTGTCCGTGGTTTGGAACCACGTTAGTGACGTTACTCTCTCTGAGCAATCCTATCCTATACTTCATCTGGTCTTTTGATCAATCATCCACCATGGGTGTGATTCGTCTCCCACGTCCAACGGGTCTTTATGTGCCCACTTCTCCTACTCGCAGTCTTACAACCGATATGATCTCTAGCCCCCTTTCTCCCGACTTTACCTTTGACTCGGAGACTCTCCCTCCTTCAATCCTCCCCGCCCTCGAGTACATCTCCTACAAGCTCGAACAGAAAATGATGCATGCCACGTTGCTAGTGGGTCGTGGAAAGCCATATCCCACTGGCGAACCATCCGACCTCATGGTGATTCCCATCGATGAGCTTGACCAACAAACATGGCGAGCCGTCTACCGTGCCGTAGTCAAAGCCGCCAGCAAGTTCTCCCTGGGTCAGAGCTGGACCGACGCGCTCAATCGCAGTCAATACGAGCGTCAGGCCAACGAGTACCTGGTCCAACAGTCGATCATGCAGAACGAGGTGATTTTCAGCCGAGAAGGCCTCACGTTGCTCAATGTAGACCGAATCTACACATTCAAACGCCGGCTATGCATCCTTTCCAATCAAGGCAAAAACCCCGAAGCGTCCTGCGTCACATCCTGCGTGCAGCTCCTGCATCGCACCATTGGGGATTTTCAGGGTCGCCCGTTCAGTAAAGCATTCTTCCACCGCGTATATGAACAGCTCGACGTGCGGGACGAACTCCTGACCCACATCGCCCAAACTTATAAGAAGCAGTTCGGCCAGGAAGGGATCATCCTGCCACCGCGGGCGCGGGCAGAGCACAGCAGCCGGAACTCCCCGAAGCGCACCGTTCGGGCGCGCATGGAGGCCAATCCGCCGAGATATAGGGCTGCTCCGGCAAAGCGGGGTCCCAAGACTCCACAGTCTGCTTCTGATGTTACCCCGATTACGAGGAACGAGTGGAACATCCTCAATTCCAATCTGCAGCAGACTAAGCCCTCCGTCACCAAATGGACGCCGTCGCCGACCGTTCTCGCCGCTGCTTGATTTAGGGAGTAGACAGCTAGATGTCGACCGACACCACATGCTCAACCCTTACTTTCCTACCCCCAAGTCGAGAGACTACCGGGACGTGCTGCTTCGTTGCGGCTAGAACATTCCGAGATGGTTCGTAACCGTCCATCATCCCTCAAACATGCCGATCCTAAGTGGATCTGGCCCAAGATATCGGCGAACCGGCCAACTCGGCCTTAGTTACCAACGCCATAACTCAAATTTAGGAAGTATGAACCCTTCCGAGGATATCGTTCTTTACGTCGTCGACACGCGAAGTAATCCAACGCTCCCCAGAGTGATATCTGGAATCAGTCCGTCTCAACATACCACCCCTCCAAAGGGTAGAAGAGGGGCGATGGGCGGCACTGCTGAGTGTCAAAACGAAACCACGTGTACATAGGCTTAAAAATCGAATTGACACATTTTGAAGCATTTGTTATCACGAGTTTTGCGTAGTGGAGTAGGGTCACATCGGTAGCCTCCGACTGACGATGCCGAAGAGGGGTGGATTTAGTGGGGCATCGGCAGTCATCGGCCGTCACATTCCACATGAACTCTGGACTTTGTATGGCCTGAAATTGACAAAAAGCAATGCGAGGTTCGTACAGGGAAGTATATTATTCGCCTGTCATATCGCTTTCACAGGTCATTCTGCTTCCACACCGCTGATCCAAGGTCGGAAACCTTCGGAAACCCGCGAGAACCGCAAGGGAGTCGAGGTATGGAACTCGGGAAACAAGCTTTAATTTGCTCAGATCGACTTCGTCCAGTTCGCTTGGCTCTTTTTTCTTTCTTTTCTGGATCCACCATTGGCTGTCATTATTGATAATAACTTTTACTCTTATCTATCGTCTTTCTTCCTACCCCACATATGGAATAAAGATTCATCCACCACACTCACGCGACAGACACAGAATTTTAAACCCGGGTAGACCGTATATTGGAAGGGACGGGATATTACAACCGCCTACGAGAACCAATCTCGTCAATTCAGATTCTTCATCATGCGGGAATCATCCCCTCCCAGCTTCTCGGAGGCCATGTCAGACTCCCAGAGCGTCGATACTAAGCGCAAATGGACGCCGAGATCACTCATTCGACATGCTGAGCGCTCCCATAGTCGCATACCGGGAGTTCGCAAGATCCCTTTTTCTGCTCTTGCTATCATATTATTCATTGCATTTATCAATGTAGCGGTATGGATTGCGGTTGCTGTTGTTCTGGTAAGCTATTCTCGATGTCGTAGCGAAGGTCATTGGACTTGGCTCTCTATGTTAGGATATCCGTTAACATGTCTCTCAGCGTTACTATCCGTATGTCGTCCTGCCCAACTAGGAGCTCGATATTTGTGCTACATGGAAAGCCTTGTTGATGCTAACAATGCGATAGGTCTCTGGTCTCTAATGCCGTCCTCGCGTATACCTTAGGGTTGAGGCATGCCTTTGATGCTGATCATATCTCAGTATGTGTTCTGTACTGTATACAAATAACCCATCTAACATACAATGTTAGGCTATCGACTTGATGACGCGTAGGCTGCTGGCCACGGGTCAAAAGCCCGTCACCGTGGGAACGTTTTTCTCCCTTGGTCACTCAACGTGCGTGCCCTTGTTCCCTTAATTCCACCGACAGGACTGACGAACGATCAGCATTGTCATCATCACATCTATTGTCGTGGCTGCCACTGCAGCCGCCGTGTCATCCCGCTTTGACAGCTTCAGTACTGTCGGCGGAATCATTGGCACATCTGTCAGTGCCGCTTTTCTCATCTTGTTAGGTCTCATGAACTTCTATATCCTGTATAAGCTGTACAAGCAGATGCAGAAAGTTTTGGACCTCCCAGAGGGCCAAGAAGATGAAGCCTGGAAGATTGAAGGAGGCGGAGTCCTGTTCAATGTACTCAAACGGATGTTCAAGTTGATTGACCGGTAAGCTGCACCGTATTAGAGGGGAAATGAAGCTTGGCTAACAAATTCCCAGCCCTTGGAAGATGTATCCGCTTGGTGTTCTTTTTGGTCTTGGATTTGATACATCTTCGGAGATAGCTCTCCTTGGAATTTCTTCCGTTGAAGCTGCGCGAGGCACAGATTTCTGGGTCATCCTGATCTTCCCGATCCTCTTTACAGGTATGTCTAGAATCAATGTAGTTGCTAGTAAACCATCTTACTAACATTCACCTAGCTGGAATGTGCCTCCTCGACACCACCGATGGAGCCCTCATGCTCTCGCTCTATGTTCAGCCCGCTGCCAACTTCCTCCCACCAAAGGAAGACAGCTCCACCGCCGAGACGCCACTTATCGGCGAAGATCACGAAATTCAGCCCTCGCAGAACCACCGCGACCCTATCGCGTTCCTGTACTACTCTATCGTGCTGACCTGCTTGACTGTCGTCGTTGCCATCGTGATCGGTGTCATTCAGCTCCTCACCCTGGTGCTCAACGTCGCCGAGCCCACTGGTAAATTCTGGGATGGCGTGCAAACAGCCGGAGACTACTACGATGCTATTGGTGGTGGTATCTGCGGATTGTTTATCATCATCGGTGGTCTAAGTGTTGTCGTATATAAGCCATGGAGGAGATGGGTTGCCCGAAGACACGGAAAGACCATTGTGACAGACGAAGAGGGAAACCGGGACAATGTCGCGGCACCAAGAACCGAGACTCCTATCCTGGGCGAAGAACGGGGCGGTGCGTCCGGTACTAGCTACGGTGCTGTCAGTAAAAAGGCTGCGTCTCAGGTTGCGGTGGAGTCGGTGGATGGACCTGCTTAAGTGGATTGAAATGACATGCATTAAATGCATGTTGTTGACATGAACTTAGAATTGGATAATGGCGGACTATATGAGTATGAAACTATTTGAGATACGTATGACATGACAAAATAAAAGTTTTTCCCTTCTTGCATATTGTATGAGGCATTGTGAAGTTCACAATATAGATGTAGAATGATCATGGATGCCTTTTCCGGTAGACGAAAGTCTGCCTCAGGCCGGATATTTAATGACATCACAGCCATCCATCCAAAAATCTTCAAGACGAGACACCAAAACCCACTCAGAAATCAAGATATCGTACTATGATATCCACCTACTCATATATATCACCGATTAGCTACTGTAGGTGTGCAACTGAGTAGTAACCTCTGCCAGCTGTGGGGTTCGTATCGCATATATACGAGGTTCTAACTCAAAACCATGATGTCTGACCCTTAACGACAATTCATCTCCAACTTAACGTGCATAATGGGAGACGAATACTTGACTTATTCTACGTCATATTTATATTGAATCTCTCTCTCTCTCTCTCTATATATATATCCACGTCTATTCATACCTTACATACAATGCACTAACATATACACGGAGCGATGGAAATAACACCCCCACCATGTCTGATGATTTATCCGACATCTCATCTTTACACGATGGTCACGGACCAAGTTTCTCATCCTGTCCAGCCATATTCGTGCTGCCTACTCATCTCGGTCTGGAAACACTGCATCAAATAGAAGAGAGTCTTGTCAGTCGAGACGCAAGCCTGACATACGATATTTCCGAGGCGAGATTGATTCTCGGCAAAATCGGACAGAAGAAACGGGCCGCTTTGGAACTAAGATCCCGCGGTGTATGGACAGAGGACCTTGATCTTTCAGCTTCGAAAACCCCAGCTAAGAAAGGTGGCATCCATGAACCCACCCGGCGACCTGTGGAAGTCGTCACGGAGGTGGACGTGGTTGATCTCAGTACGGAGACGGAGAGTGAAGAAGACGGCGTGCGAAGCAAACACAGCACCCGCAAACATTTGAAGCGACCAAGACCAAGGTCCGTATCAACTGATCGATCATCCGTCGCTTCAGGCTCGGGTGAGGGAGCAGATATACTCCGAGTTGTTCGTCTAGAATGGCTAGATCAATGTGTTGAATCAAAAGAACTTGTGCCCCTCGATCCGTTCGTGGTGTACGAAGCTCGCAAGGTCGAGCGCCCTGCCACTAAACCCAACAGCACAGATGCAGTAGGTTCCCAGGCAAGCGATATACTACAAAGGGCAAAGAAAGATACCCTATTCAAGCCACCCCCGACACCATCTAGCCGGTTCTCTCGCCGAACTCACGAAGCACCATCCAGCCAGCATCGCCCACCAAAACTATATCGACAGACTACATCCGAAAACGAAGAAACGGCCCCCTTACCACCAGCCCCAGACTGGGTCAAGAACCATACCCTATACGCCTGCATGCGCTCTGCGCCTCTCCACCCACCCAACGAAAGATTCATCAACCAATTAGTGAAGATCCGTAAAATACGAGAGTTAACACTGGACGAGATCGGTGTGCGAGCTTATAGCACTTCCATTGCATCAATAGCCGCCTACCCGTACGAATTCCGTCGTCCATCTGAGATCCTCACCCTACCGGGCTGCGATACCAAGATAGCCAACCTCTTCGCCGAATACCAGCAAAGCGAAGATGGCACCATCGAAGCCGGGACGGCACTAGACACAGACCCGGTCCTCAGAGTCCTACAAGAGTTCTACAACATCTGGGGCGTAGGCGCCAAAACAGCCCGCGACTTCTACTACTCCCGCCAATGGCGAGATCTAGACGACGTAGTCGAGTACGGCTGGAACAGCCTCTCTCGCGTGCAGCAGATCGGCGTGAAATATTACGATGAGTTCATGCAGGGCATTCCCCGCCATGAAGTTGAGGATATTGCCAAGATCATCCATCGGCACGCTAATATCGTCCGTCCAGATGCGCGGTACGACGGCCGTGGCGTCGAATGTATTGTGGTGGGTGGGTATCGACGTGGGAAGGAGGCCAGCGGTGATGTTGATCTCGTCCTGTCTCACCGTGATGAGTCCGTAACGAAGAATCTGGTCGTCGATATCGTCGGCAGCCTCGAATCAGAAGGCTGGATCACGCATACTCTAGCCTTGCATATGACCACATCCAACCGGGATCAACAGACTCTACCCTACAAGGGAGACGATACAGGGAAACATTTCGACAGTCTAGACAAAGCTCTTGTCGTATGGCAAGACCCGAACTTCGATGATGACCCAGACCTCACTCCATCGTCAGATGCAGATGCCGAAGAACAATCTCGCCAGAAACGGAAACGTAACCCTAATCCCCACCGTCGTGTGGACATCATCATATCCCCCTGGCGCACCGTCGGATGTGCCATCCTCGGCTGGTCGGGCGATACTACCTTCGAACGGGACCTACGCCGATACGCGAAGAAATCGAGGGGATGGAAATTCGATTCTAGTGGGGTGAGGGAACGTACCACTGGAGGACGAGTGATTGACCTTGAGCGGGAAGGGAGAACGTGGGAAGAAAGGGAAAGGCTTGTTATGGAGGGTTTGGGAGTTGGTTGGAGGCCTCCTAGGGAGAGGTGTACAAGATAGCTTCTACAACTTTTGTATAACTTAATGCTGAAAAGATAAAGCAATATAACGCGTTAACAGCAAGTCTTTCGTTCAAGTCTATACGCTGAATTATCAGACCAACTACAGTGGTAGCTTATCTCATATTGGCCCAGTTTCCTCTTTCACATTCAGACTAAAGTCAGGGGCGCGAGTGGCTCATTTCCTGTAAGTCCCTTCTCTTTTAGTAGAGCAGCTCGGTCATCCAGAAATGCCTGGTATGGTGCTTTGGGAATTGTTCTTTCCTCATTCTCCCATACTTGATACCCCACCTGCTCCCAAAATTGAAGTTGTCGGGTAAAGTTAGCACTGGGCTTGACTTTCTGCTTCGACTGAACGAATGTCAAAGCATCTTCTCTATCGATACCATATTTGCGCATGAGATAAGCAATGATGACAGTCGGAGAACGTGATATCCCCATATCACAATGAACCAATACAGCCCCTGGACGAGCGTTGAGCGATTCACTACCCAGTACGTGTTCCTGTTCACCTGGTAAAGTAGACGATGCCCGTAAGGCCGGAGGAGCCATCTGTTCAATGAAATCACAGATATCGCTCATATAAACCAGAAGATCCTGGGTGGAAGAATCCACACACTGAACCCATTTGTGACGATGCTCTGGAATGCCCGCTCTTCTTGTGGGCCCCCTCCACCATGCCCACCGAGAATTAGTAAGTGAGACGATAGCATTGATGCCATTCTCTCGAAGCATATCGTACTTGTGTGAGGACTCGACATTGCCGAGGACGAGACCAGGGATGATTTCTCTCATTCGGGCTCCGAAGGCCTTCTGCCATGCCTTTCGTCTTTCGTCTCGTGTCTTTCGCTCTGCTGAGTTTTTGGTACTCTTGGTTTCTGGGATGGGGTTTTGGTTTTCTTCGTCGTTTGGTGGGTTGGGGATGATGGTGGGTGAGTTGATTGTTGGAGTCATTGTTCCTTGTAGTCTGTATAGGGTTTTTTAGTCCCTGAGGTTTAGTGTTCAGCAGGTGAGAAGGTGGATGATGGTATTGTAGTATCTGAGATGGAAAGTTGAAGCTCTTGCAAGTGAAGAGAAGGGTAATTATAGAGTAATTATAGAGCAATAGACAAAAAGGCTCATCACGTGCCAGTGCTCTGGCAAATCCCAGGAAGTATATTGTCTTTACAATAAAGAATTATATCGACATTTTTTAACATATGACCTTTATTGTTATAGTGGATCTATATAAAAGGCTAGTATGTTTGATTTGAAAGCTTTCCTACACTGCAAGGCCATTGAATGTTGTTTGCCAACATCTCAAACTCTTGGATAATCGAACATATGCAAGGGCCAGGTGACAAGCACTAATAGTGTACTAAGGTAAGACCCTTGTCTTTCTCTCATCTCTTAATCGGTCACCCTAGTTGATGATCGACAGCGCCAACAGATACCAGGCGGGGCTGAACGAGGCTGACTCCAGACCGCACCTCGACATAGAATAAAAAATATAAGGACGTCAGGTCATAACTAGTCCTGTATAGTATAACCTAAATGTTCCAACCGGATGTCTAAGAAATCTGTAGTTGTACCACACGGCGTCGTTAGACATGCACGATATTGAAGAACCGAGCGATCGAGCCAGCATTGACGATGAAGGTACAAGTTTGTCCAAGTCCAACGAGAAAGCAGAAAAACCGCGAACAGGATATGAATGGAAAAACGGAGCATCCATTTGCCTATGTGCAGCAGCATCGATCCTATTCTTGAATATCCTCCTTACTATCATTGCCGCGTCGCGAGCCCAACAATCCTCCCGATCTTTTGAAGCAGAGACGCTCTTTGAGGGGAATTGCACAAAGGCCAAACGCTGGTCCACAGGATTCCATATCCTGATCAATGTGCTTGGCACCATTCTTCTCGGCGCGAGTAATTACTGTATGCAATGTTTGAGTGCGCCCTCGCGTAGGGATGTCGACCGCGTGCATGCCCACGGCAAGTGGTTGGATATCGGGACTCCGAGCGTTACTAATTTGAGGGTTATGAGTTGGGTGCAAATTAGTATCTGGTGTCTACTTGCCCTGACTTCCCTACCCTTTCATGTTCTGTGAGTTAGGGGAGCTGTATCTCTTGATGCCAAGCGCTGATAAAGATGCAGCTACAACGCGGCTGTCTTCTCTGCACTGTCTTCAAATGCCTATGGCGTGGTTGTGGTTTCCCCCAACGGTCCTGCTGGGTCGATGAATTCGACCACTAGTGCTTGCTATGAGGACCTGGTGGGGAAAGATGTTGTACAGGTTCAGGCGATGTACCAGGACAAAGAACTCGAGTTCTTAAGCAAAGAAGACTGCATCAAGACCTATGGAGCAGCATTTCTATCCAATCGACGGACCCTTCTCCTTGTGACTAACCACAGTTCAATTAGCTCACCAGGTCTATTTGCTGGCGTTGGTAGCCCTCCAAGCTCGGTGGAAGATAATCAAAACCCGTTTGATTGGATGTGCGTTGGGCCCGATAGTCGTGACTTATACGGTGACTTCGGCTCATCGCAGTTACAGTGTTTTCAACCTAACCTTCTCAATCATGTCAATACCTGGTCAGTAACTGCCGAGCCTTTCGCCAGAAACGATATTGTCGTCACTGGGACGGACTTTGCATTTACCGGACAGAACTATTCCGAGTTGCTAGATTCATCCTTACCACAGTCCACGCAGAGTGATATCATGAGTCTGGGAGGGTTTCTGAGGCTGGAGGCTTCTTTCATTACCGTAAATGAGACCTTGGAATTTATACAGAGCCAGAGCTGGGAGACCCCGTTGTTTGAGTCTCAACTCAATGTGTACATGTCTGACTCTGTCTGTGCGACTGCCAGTCGTGCACTATCATTCTCACATCCTTATTCGGTAGACTACTGCTTAAGTGAGAAGGTAGAGGAGCATTGTCGAGTCATGTACAGTCCAGCAATTTGTTTACTGATTATCGTGTGCAACGCCGTCAAAGTGATTTGCATCATGCTCACTATTCGCCTCCGCCGCAAGGAACTGTTATTCACCGTTGGCGATGCCATCGCATCGTTCATGAAATACCCCGACCGAACCACGCTTGGCAGATCGTGGGTGGACCGAAAGAAGGCTAATTCAGTATTTGGAACGCATCGTCCCGTGAAATCCAGGACCCTGCCTCCGCGGAGACGATGGCATCACGCAGTGGGCCGGCGACGCTGGGCTCTATTCGTCACCTGGTAGGACACATTTCACCTCCTCTGGTGGGCTATAGGATATTAACACAACGCTTTAAAGGTGCATTGTATGCCTCACATTTGGAGCCGCTGTCACATCATATGCATTCATCGGTGTCGGAGAATACATACCGAACACCAGTATCTCCACGGTTTGGAGTCTAGGCTTCTCTGAGGCACGTCCGGAGACGATGCTCCGCTACCTGACCACATACAACCTCCTCGCCATGGCCCTTCTCTCTAATGCCCCACAGGTCATCCTCTCATCCCTCTACTACCTAATTAACAGCATCCTAACCTGCATGCTCGCAAGCGCTGAATACACCAGCTACTCAGTGCGTCGTCGATATCTCCGAGTATCCTGGCCTGAGGGCCAACAACGCTCCACATATTTCCTCAGTCTGCCCTATAGATTCAGTATCCCAACCATGACAATCTCAGCTATACTCCACTGGCTCCTATCGGAGAGCATTTTCTACGTCCGAGTCTATCAATACGACACAGCCGGTACTCTAGATGAAACAAAAACAATATCCACCTGTGGAATGTCACCTATCGCAATGATATTCACCCTTTCACTCGCCGGCTTGGCACTGGTTATCATCTTCGGACTAGCACTCAAACGATTCCCGACTCAAATGCCGCTCGCCGGAAACTGTAGTCTGGCCATCAGCGCTGCCTGTCATCCTCCGTTGGATGACGAGGATTCGGCGCTGAAGCCGTTGATGTGGGGGGAGGTTGTCATATCTGGTGCGTCAGGGAAGCAAGGAGAAGTTATATCTGGGGAAGATGTGAGAGAGGAATCGGCTGCAGGGGGAAGGCTTGAAGAGGAAATGTTTCGGGATAACCTTGTGGAGATGGAGGAAAGAAACTTATTGCCGCTTGTGGAGGGTCAGGGTGTGTCTATATTTCATTGTTGTTTTACGTCCAGGGAAGTTGGAGTACCGCATCCTATGCGGTTATATGTTTGATTAGATATCATTTATGTTTCCTTACTCATTTACAGTTCTTCTATTATGAGAACCGATATATCGTTACACATAATACATGACCTTATATATTAAGTGAATATACCTTCGACATCAGCGAGGGACTAGACCAAAAACTATGAAAAGAAGGGATAGAACGGGTTTCTGCAATTGAAGAAAGTGTATATCAGGATGATACGTCCAAGCTTCCTTTCAGAGTCTCTCATCCTTATGCTATTAGAATCACTAATGCCCGTAAGTCTCCTCTGTATACAGCTGAGTCCTTTTGATCTCAGCCACTGTCCGTAGATATCAATCTTTAGGATGATAACTGTTTGCCTATACGTCTAAAGGCTATTTTTATGGGTAGTGAACCATCACGAATCTATAAGGGTTATCAAGTAGGCCATTCAGGTATATCTATACTAGTGTTTGAGGAAGGTCTTGGTTTCTTTTTAGTATTACTTAGTTTGGTATCCCATCTGTAGTTTTAGACACTGTTGCATTTTGTCAGACTGGTCGCGTTCCATGGAGACCGAGTAGACAACTTACGATATGGAGTTGGACGTAATTACACAGTTTTACTTACCTGGAAGAACCTTTCGACAGAAGATGGGCAATGCATCATCACCTATGCCTGTTTAACCTATCTAGACATCACAAGTCATCCATGTTCAAGAAAAACATCAAGTGGTGTAGTCGAAGAAATTGATATCACAAAATTCAAGATTTTCACATTGGCTCATAGAGAAGATAGGAAGGGGGAACGTAGATATTTAAAAACAAAGAGTAGGACCATCGTGTAATATAGCCCAAAAATGAGAGATAATAAGGAAGATGAATGATAAGGTTAGCAAGAGGTAAATAGAGAGTGATCAAGGGAGGTCGGTCATCAGACCGCAGCAAATGCAACTAATACATGGATGCAATGAACAGGAATGAAGGCAGAAAAAAACAAAAATCAGATCGTTATACTAAGGCTCTAGAACTGGTCATTTCACCGTAGCGCCCTCTTCCTCTCGTGGTATCATAAGCATTGACGACTCTCATTTGGGCGCCATCATCAGCCTGACTGAAAGCATAGCCGCGTTGTTTGCGCATGCGCTGAACCTGGCGCACTTTGCGAATTGCCTTCTGGAACTGTTCCATGCGTGGGCGGTAGTCTTGTACATTATACTTCTGTATCTCTTGGACGTGGTGATAATGTTGCGGGTAGTACATCCGCTTGGCGTATTTCCAGGCGTAGTCCCGAAGAAGACAGACACATGGGAGGATGATAGCCATGAGATAGAAGATAGGCGATTTGAAGAGATGGGGAATGGTGCCGTAGTACTCCGTGGAGAAACCGATAGCGGGTGCGGCATAACCATATGCTGGAAGAAACGCTAGCCAGATCACCATTGATCCGGGGATCGCGATGAACGTGTATTTGGTCCAAATATTTGTGATCAGTGCCGCTTTTCCAAGGACCGTGGCGAGGACTGCCGTGTACAGGGCAGATCCCCATACCCAGTGGCCAGCAACCTTGCCGTCTGCTTGCGGAAGGTCCCACAGGAAAATCAACTCCGAGACGAGGTATAGTAGCAAGGAATGATAGAAACCATTTAAGATCCATGACCAGAAACTGTGCCTTTTGAAGAACATTCCCTTCTGTCCAAGTTGGTACAGCTGAGGATACCGATCCAATAATCGAGCAGAGATGAACTGATCACAGATGCCCATTGCGAATGGAGGAAGCACGGTGAAAAAGACGTTATAGAAGGACAGGGTCCACGACTCGTAGATAACTTCACCGGAAAAAGCATTTTGGAAAGAGTACTACGTCTTTGTCAGTTGCTATCAGACTCATCAGTGGATGGGAGGTCAGAACATCACTTACCCAGAACTGTGTCATGTAAAGGGCGATATTCTTGTAGAAAGAATACAGAATGACACGACTGATTCTGTGGTAACTCCAAGCCCCATGGACAAGGAGAAGTTTGCGGAGATAACGGAACTGAGCGATAGACACATCGGCGGACCGAGCGGCTTGGAGACCTTCAAGACCACTAATACCAACACCAACATGTGCGGCCTGAATCATGGACACGTCGTTCGCACCGTCACCGATAGCGAGAAGCAAGGATTTGAGGTGACGCTTCACAAGTTTGACTACCAGGGCCTTCTGTAGAGGGGAAACACGGCTGGGAGTTATCAGCATCAGAGCGTCTCATAGGAATAAACTATGATAACTTACCAGCAGACTACGGCTTTGCACTGAATAGCAAGGTCCAGGAACATTTTTTCCATGTCCTTCTCTAGCGCGAACGTCAGAGAGCGTCCGTCAATAACCAAAGCTAACGCTTCGATTTCACCCGAAGCATGCTGGCTCTGAACAGCCTGCAGCTTCTTGGTTAAATTTTCTCGGGTAGCTTGAGACGACTCCTCATTAACAATTAATAGTGTCATGTCCTCCGAGATCAACTTGCAAGACATTCCAATATTGATAGCAGTTTCCTGTCGATCACCTGTCAAAACCCAGACCTTGATTCCCGCAGTCTGTAGCGTATGGATAGTGTCGGGAACTCCATCCTGCAGTCGATCCTCGATAGCGGTAGCTCCAAGAAGGTAAAAGTCTTTCTCAATAAGCTCAGAAGCTTTGTCGAGCTCATCTGCACGGTTTCCACCAACAGTTGTTGCAGCCTTGTCGTATATCTGGTACCACTGTTGGAATTCTTCCTCGGAAACTTCACGCATGGCCAAACAAAGAGTCCGGAGACCTTCCGAAGCGTATTCTTCCAGGTGCTGTAAAGTCACCTCGACCGTGGGATTGTCAGGATTAAGACGCTCAAGGATGACGGTGTCTGCACCTTTGGTGTAGATTCGAATCTTCCCATCTGGGCACCTGAAGATTGTTGACATTCGTTTACGCGTCGAATTGAACTCACAGACAGCCAACAGTTCATATTCATACTCATGGCCCCCTACTGTAAAGAGCACGGAGCGAGGTCTCCGATTTGTGAATTGGTAACCCAACGTCGCAGCACCTTCAACGAGAGCGCCCTCATCAGGAGAGGCTGCCTGGTACTTAATTTTGTCGGGTTCCTTTTCAGATCTTTCAGGGATAACGGTGTGGCAAGTAGAGAGAAGTGTGAGAAAATGATGAATCGCGTCTGCTGTCGGATGACCACCTTGTAGGTTCTCTCTGAGCTTCTTAAAGTCATGTACCCCAACCTCCACTCCATCTTCTACAGTGGCTCGTCGATCTTCTGGGATGTCCTCACCATACTGGATGCCACCAATTGTACACTGCTTGAACTCCATCATGTTGCAAGTCAAGGTTCCTGTCTTATCTGAAAAGATGTATTCTATCTGCCCAAGTTCTTCGACTAACGACGACGTTCTACATGTTGCCGGAGTGTCTGTTTTGTCGTAATAGATATCGAGGTCAGAATTGATCAGGAATGCTTGGGCGTATTTGACGATTTCAATTGTCACGAAGAGCGATATTGGGACAAGGTTGGAATAAAGGACCCAATAGGTGAATATATCCAGGAAGAATTGCTTTACTGCGTTCGTACTGCCATAGTCAAGGTAGGTGAGTTTGTCGGCCGCGGTTTGTCGGATAATAAGATCGCCGACAGAGCTGATAACACTAAGAGCGATTAGAATGCTGACCAACATCAAGATCTGAACGTTGACCATGCGTTCCACGGCCGTCCGCTTGATCGGCGTCGCTGTCGCATTTCGCATCAACTTTGTCTCATGACCAGTGAAAACGACAATACCGTGAACCCACGGCGTGTTTCGCAGGGTAGCTCCTCGAAGAAGAAGCTGGTCCGGTGCTAGAGGGAGTTCCTTCTCCCCTCCTCCGGCATGCATCGTCAGGGTAGCTTCATAGGTGTAAAGACTGCTATTTGGTTGCTCTGATCGAACCCGGCCACTCAGTCGGCTAAGATCAGCGGGGCTTACCAAATGTGCAGTCTCCGGAATCGCCTGTTTAATCTTTAGGTTGGTTTCTCCATCCAAGTTGGCGGTTTCGATGTAGCATAAGCCCTCGGGTTCAGAAGAAGCCAACAGAACCAAATCGGCAGGAAAGGGTTGCTCTGACTCAACACGAACGATGTCTCCCACCGCGACGTCGATCCATTTCGTTTCATGAAACGCCGACCCCTTCAGAACTTGAGTCTTCGAGTAATTGAGAGACTTGTCAGACGAGCGTCGCTTATAGTCTTCTACAAGTTCCTTGATAGCAGAGACCAACAACACAATCAGCAACGGACCAATTGTGGTATAACGATTCGTCGGCGACACGTTTGGGATTTGCTGGAGGACGGCGGTGAACAAGAAAAACAAATTGGCGTATTTGGAAAATTGTTCGTATAAGAACTTCGGAATGAAGGTGATGATGTTATACTTCGCTGTGGAGACGTGGTTGTCGACGAACTTATGTACCGCATTGGCCGGGGGATTGTTCAGCACGATCATGCGAGGTCCTAGAGTCGAAGGGTCGACCTTCTTCCGTCCGAAACCAAACTTGAAGTCCGACTTCCTCGACTTTTTCTGACTCGGGGGGATGCCCCCCTCGGTGTGTTCGGTGCTGTCAACTCGTGCTGCCCTTGCACCGGCCTCCGTGAGAGGAAGGTTCATGTCCGAGTATTCCTGTCCCATGCCCAGCATGTGCTTTGCTCTTCCCATTAGCCCGCCTCCCAAGCCCAGTATACTATTCCGCTGATTCGCTTCCTGTATACGATGGTTGGAATGCATATAATCATCATGATCATCCACGTGGTAGTACCCATCATCGTATTCGTCGACGGAGTAGCGCCGGTAGTTGTCCAAGCCCGAGGTTTGAGAATAGGTTCGAGATACATTGGCGGCCCCCATGTAAGGATCGCCTATGTAGGCCCCGGACTGCGGCGGAGGATGCGCGGAGGCTGTCGCATGGGCACCGGAGTGCGGCGGCGCCTGTCCGCCGACAAACTGGTCATAGGAAATGGAAGGTCGCGCCTGGGGGTAATCGGAGTCATCGATATTGTACTGTCGCAACAAATGGTCGTCGTTGACGGGCGGGCCCTGCCCAGGATTATACATAGGGGTCGTATCCTCCAGCTGCAGCAGGTCGTCATCGCGGCCAGCGGCTGGGTGGTGACCGGGAGGCCTACCGCTGGCCATGATGCTCGAGGCGGGTAGACACCGTCAGAGCAACGTTATGCCCCTGGAGCATTGATCGACAGTGAATGGGGGAGGGAAAAGGAGCGAGACGATGCAAGTATGGAACGACTATAGCTGGGGTTTTGGATTGCGCAAGGGAGTGCAAGAGAAAAAAGCAATAATCATGAAACTTGAAGCGAACGGAAACCGAAGGTGACAGAATGGAGAAGGAAATCTGACGACTGCCTGGAAGAAGGTTTATTATTCGTTGGGATGCGGCTTTAACGCTAGTCTTGGGCGGTGTTGTTTTGGATCTCCGTCAGTGGCTGGGGGGTGTTTTTTTCTTTCTTTATTTTTGGGGATCTTCCCTCGATTACTGTACTAGTCAGTAATAGTAGAATAGTATGAGATTAGCTCCTGAGTTATTTTGACTGGGTACTTCGTACGGATTATTCCTTTCTTTCATTCAGTTCAATTCTTGATTTAGTCTTATAAAATTAGGTGGGAACTGGTAACATAAATTAAGTCAATTAATTTGTTCCTGTCTCGCCAATGGTTTTAAAAATAAACCCAAATTAAGCATCCCTGCGCCTCGACGATGCGCGTCTCACTCCCCACTCCGTCATCCCAGACTTACCACTGTTCTTCATAAACGAGACGACAAGAGATCTCTGGTATGCACCTGTCGGAAATTTTCCACCTAACGTGGCTGACAACTGCCAACTGAGACAGATTCTTCGTAGTTCCTGAAATACTTGAAACTTGACCAAGTACAACGAGAATCTCGCTTTGTCATGTTTTATACATGATTATAGAGGATTCTTAATTAGGTTGACTGATATCCCGAACAGGCCTTTCACTGTCTGCTAATTCTTCTGGATTGTCTTGTCTCCCGAGTCTTTCTCAACCTTCCTACTAGACTGGAACGTATACAACCCATTTTAATCTCTAGATACACACCAATAAGAATTAAGATCTCTCTCCCTAAATCCTACTAGTAATAAGTATAGTCCCAAATAATTACCCTAGCGCATGCTGGTTTGAACCCTCTTGAAGAACGCTTGTTAGGACAGGAGCTGCAACACTCTTGTAGAGTCTCCCCGATGTAGATGTACCCGGTGATCTGTACGCTATCATTACGAGAACTCCTACAGTTCAAATGTCACTGTGATGCCTCAACTCTCTCAGCATCGAGAATTTCCAGTATTAGGAACTGTAACGACAAACCAGCTCTAGAACGTCCGCAGAACGCATGAGTATTGCAATCCCGAGTGTTGGGTTTGCATGTTTAAATTAAATCTGTCACTTTCTCTCCACCGTGGGTCCAATTTTACTTGAAACCAGATGGGGGATACAGTCCCACTAGTGATTGCTGCCTGGCCACAACTCAAAGTACCCTATCTACTGTCAAGAAGGCAAAGGGTAGGGAGAAAAAAAAAAAAGTGAAAAAAGGAGGTCATTGTCCGCGTAGGACGATCTTTGATCATAATTTGAGTAATACCGAGAACACGCAAAATAAACTCCGTTATTTGATATCTATAATACAACAAATCTTAAGCGTATTAAGCGCATTGATTCCCATTTGAAAATATAAATCAAAGTTATGAAAGGTTCGCATGTCTACCGATCGTTTGTCGCTCTAGACTCCTCCATCAAGCCGCCCTTAGCCCGTTTTGCAAGGTCAGCTTGTAGTGCCTTGTCAATGATGCCGTTGATCTCCTTCACTTTCTCAAGTGCAACGGAGGACTTATTCACGAACACCATGGCACTAACCGGGGACCCAGAGAACTTCGAGAGGTAGCACACATCGCCTGCATTATTCAGGCCCATGACCACGTCCGCCTCAGAGGCCTGCTCTTCTTTCCGAGTGGCATCCACAATGACCCGCTTCCCTTCATCAAAGGTATGAAATGTGATCGATAATGGTTTGTGGGTGATATTTAATGCGACTGGGACCCGCTCGTCGACTCCGTAGACGATCACTTGACCGTCCTTGACGACGGCATCTGGCCGACGGAAATGCTGAAGGCCCGCCATAACTCCAATACAGGCCGCATCAATCAGGTTGCCGTCGTAGTCTGTGATGTGCACGTCTGCCCGAACATTCCAACAGCTGACACCCTTCAAAACGCAAAGCGATTCCGTATCAAGGGCATTCGAATGACGGATCACCCTATCTAAGACGTTGGACACATATGTCTCAAGGTCACCCTGTCTTTTGTCCCAGGATACATTAGCTATATATCTCCCGGCATTGTGAGTTGGGCATAAACGTACCGGCCATTCTCCCAAGCGGGAGAGCCCATAGCCGTCAGCTCCAGGGCAATAGTAAAGATTCCATCGAATGGACGGTCATCATGGGGTTTCGTAACTTCAGACGAGATGCGGACAATGAGGCTGTAAGCCGAGATTAATATCTATCTCTGAAGATTAAACTTCGAGCACTAAGAACTCACCTGGTCTTGCCAAGCTGGACCTTCACATGCCCGTATTCTTCGCCGAACGACACATTTAAGGGACGGAATTGATCAGCCTGACGGCCATCGAGTCTTACATCCTCACGCAGAGCATTGAGGATGAAGTCGCGCTCGGCAATTGAGAGCGGTGCTTCTTTGTTCATGGTTGTGGAGGCGGACTCGGCCCCAGCGGGGTCAGCAAGACGGACTTTCTATAGAAATTTCCTGCACTCCGCAGCGTCATTGAAGAGCGGGCCAAAGTTGTTCCTAAGGATGTCGATCATCAGAAACCCAATCACATGTAGCAGAGTCCAAAGGCGGTGTGAACTCGCTGATTCAGCTTCTAACCTGAGGCCGTCGGCCGAGCGCTGCTTCGGCGGTCATTCCACCTTAAACGACAACTATCGGAAATTTCCAAAACGCGGATTCTGTAGCCCACCATGACTACAGGTGAGAAAACCTTGAGATAGAATATCGCGATGGTATTGCGCTAATCCACATATAGCACACAGGCCCACATTCGATCCAGTATGCTTCTACTTCTATCCGGGAATACTTGAATATAAACTCACGGAGACCAGGCACAAGGGAAAGAGGCCTTGCGCGGCCCCGCATACCACCAGCGACTGCTCCCAGCACATACACACTTGAAGACTCGGTAAGTCGGATCTATACTGTGGGAATGATTTCCTCTAATATGTTCAAGTCAACTCGGCCAGGGTGGTGAAGGCGAAGCTCAACAACGCGATTTGCGCGCCGAATTGCTCCAAGCCGAAGCCGCTCATTTTGCGAAGAAGAGGGGTATCCCCGTGAATGAACCAACTGTTGAGAGCGCAGCACCCAAACACCAAATAGAAGGCGGTCCATCTGGCGGTGATTCAGTTGGGACGGAGGACGAAGATCCAGAAGCGAAACGGCGGCGAATATTAGAGGAGACGCGGGACATAGATGCGGATTCAGATGGGTCAGAGGATGACAGTAGTGAAGAGGAAAGGTTTGTTACTTCGATTCGCAGGCAAGTCAGCTATGCTGACAAGTCTTTAGTGACGATGAAGAAGATGAGGCCGCCGAGTTGATGCGAGAACTGGAAAAGATCAAGAAGGAGAGACAAGAACAGAAGGAGAAAGAAGAGCGTGAACGCGCTGCTGAAGAGGAAGAGAAACGGGAATATGATATTGCCAAAGGAAACCCGCTGCTTAACGCTCAGGACTTTAACTTGAAACGCCGCTGGGATGACGATGTGGTCTTCAAAAACCAAGCCAGGGGAACCGAGGATAAGAGAGGAAAGGAGTTTGTCAACGTAAGCTTGTCCAGCTTGGTCGTGTTGACTTGGTGCTAATCACGTATAGGACCTGTTGCGATCGGACTTCCACAAGAGGTTTATGGTAGGTTGTACCTGGTCATGATTTTTTGATGTTTCTACTAACACTTACGTGTAGGGCAAGTACGTCAGATAAGTTGCACGAAGCCTACTGCGGTTCATCCAAACTAAACATTGGATGCACCATCGTAAGATGATGTCATTGATATAAATACGAAATGGCTCAACAACATTCCGATGGTTTGGTGAACCGTCTTAATATATTTGCCTCACGCCGAGTGGATGCCTACACCATACTAATCCTACATAATATCAATCAGAGTCCTGCTGATCTCTCTGTGTGGGAGGCCCCTCTGGCACAAGTGGAATGCGGTGGGCAGCGTTTTCACTGAGACTGGAGTGCAATGATCGAAAGTATTCCATTACTAGAGCCACAATCTCATGAGAATCGTCGTATGGTTCTATCAATGTCGCTAGAGTTACTCATAGTTTGCATTGTTTTCATGGCTTGCCAGGTCTCTTTTCTCTGTCCAAATACCGACCATGGTCCATAGCCAGACTACCTTTACAGCCAATGTACACTGAAATTGCAAGCACTATTGCACATCTGCATCTAATGAAGAAGTAATTGCGAGTCAATATTGCTGTACGGAGTATCCTTAGAGCCAAGCAAAGCATGATCTACATGTATCACTTCTCTGTTAAGTAATGATCAACGGATACAATAATGTCGGCAATAATCCCCACCGCCAGACAAGCCGCCTTCATCGCAGATAGCAATTATCTCTATCAGTTATCGCTCCAACATCTATCTACTAACAAAAACATCATCACTGAATAATTTGCCCTAAGAGAGCAAAGATGGACTCCCAACCAACGTCCAAGGCATTGCATTGTGCGCAACCCATACCACTCCATTGACACAAATAAAACTTTATCATTCATCCACCACCCGCATTTCTAATCAACATACTCCGCAGATCGCATCAACACCAATATCTCCCAATTACTTCAAAGATTCGAGAACATAATGGCAACAGCAACGGTCTGTCTTCTCCTTGCACTATAATTAGTATATGAACTGACCCAATAGCACACAGGTCGAGAGTACCAGCCATACTTCAACAGCAGTGGAAACATACCAACTTGACGTGGAGTCGACTGCTTTGGTATGTATACGTACATCCATATTTACCTTGTGCAGACCTTAGTAGCGCCAGTCTCCGTCACTAACCAGATCAATCACAGGTCCGCGCCGCCGAAGATATACTCTCTTTGACCCGTACGATGAAAGAAACCTGGCTCTTTGGAAAGCTCAACACTCTCGGCGAAGACGAATCGGATGTGAAGCGGCGAGAGGAGCTAGAGAGGGACGCAGATGCTATCCAGAAGGCCATTGAGGAAGGTAGCTTCTTGAAACCGACTAAATGATCTTATTGATGGTGTGTGAGTACTAGTGTTATTCTGGGCTTCGGTTCTGGCGTGGTTTTATAGATATTGCATCATTGGCGTCTGGGAGGGACTTACTATTTCTATTGTACATTATTGCTTGTATTGTAGATACCCATCACTACAATTTTGACCTCATACTAGTTCTTTCTGACTTCTTAGTGCAAGAGTTATGTTGCTTCACTCCGCCAGGGCCCTCACTTCACCGGTGGGCTATTATCGATATCGCTATCGAGACCAAAGCGTCTCTGGAATCCCTCCAATACTTCCAATCATCTATCAGCAAAGGGTCTACGAGTATCCTGCTGCATGGCCTTCTATTTCGCTTGCTGAAATCAATGTGTGGCCTTACTACCGCTGGGTATCAACACTACCGATGAAACTGGCTGTCCAGCACTACCTGGTAGTCTACTTTACTTACAGTCAGGAGCCGGGGGCTAACCCCCATCATCCAGCCCCACAGGCTTCGTCCCCGGAGACCCAAGCGAGCAATATTGCACGTTTCTAAGCATGTTTTTCCAAAGAACTGGGACACCTTCTGTCAGTCAATCGCAACGGCCCAGTTAACCCAGCCGGGAACATATTCGTGATGATTTAGAATAGTCTATTCCTCGAACCAGAGTTACATTGAGATTATATTAGCCAACCTACTCTACTTTACAAAGCACTACTATTGTCAAGCCTCAATCCTTTAAGCAGGGTCATGTGAATATGGAAATCTTCCATAATAATATATATACTACCCTCTCTACTTCCCCGCCATATCTCATTTGTTCTCCTTTTTATGGCTATGGACCCATAGTCCCACTGTGCTGTATATAGACGGCTTCGGTGGAGTGAAACGCGCTTTATATGGAAACAGACCCTGAGGTATTACATCACTAACTATATTGTCTCATCAAAAGACCAATATTGTCTGATCTAGGGTTCCTGACAAGACATGGGGCCACTCAGGATTCTGTGATAACACAAAGAGCACATTAGCCCAGTGCAATATCAGGCTATACTAGTACAGGGCGTCGGGCAACGGGGCCAAAGCCAAAGTTATATTAACAGAAGTCTTTTTCGATTTCTAACTCAAATTCTTTGTCTAGCAATCTCCCAAGAAACAATATTCTTGCTATCACTGGCCTAAGCCCTATCTCAGAACAAAGGAGGCAGGATTATAAGATCAGGCACAGTGTACAATATAATAAGCGGACGATCATCTGTCGTTCCAACTGGAATTATTAACTAGGGAATGTGCGAGTCCATTTAGCCCTCTCGTCAGGAAACTCGATCAATCTTGCCGTCATCATTAACAGCCTCGTTAACCATGTTATTCACTCAAAGTCTCTTCTTCGCGTTCGCCTGCTGGCACGCAACACCAGCACTTGCGGCATCTCTTCCTCCATCACAGCAGGGACTCGATTATACGCTCGATCTCAACGTAACCGAAACCGATCTCGCAGCCCGAGACCTCGAGAGACGGAAACAGCTTCCCATCACAATGTGCCCGATCCTGCACATCGGCGACTACCCGTACTGCCCTTATAGCAACGGCGAAGCAGCCATAGATGCATGGCTCCCTAAAATCGCAAAACGGATCAAAGAATTGTCGGATGAAAACACATGCACAAGAATATCCGGCGAGGAAGAGGAATTCAATTGGCGTTTCGAGTCCCATACCGAGGACAGCCGGTGGTGTGATACCAGCGCCAAGCTTGAGACCATTCAAGGCGCCATCAGAAAGACCATGAGAGACAGGGCTTATTGGATATGTGAGCAGGAGTGCTTCCGGATGTCTCACGGTGGTTCCTGGCGTGGATCGCTCCTTGTAGGGCGGAAGGACACCTGGGATGAGAAGCAATATTGTGGGCCGTCGCTTTACGATCTAAAGTTTGCTACGGGGGACAAATGTATCTCGGGGGGTAGAAAAGATCTTTAGTTTGGGGATTGTTGGAGGGGATTGTTGTGTGCTATATGTGCTTTAGTAGTTTCGATTCTTCTTCTCTTCCATCCTTTCATATATGAAGATATATGATGGATGCAGTATCTATATTGCAATGTACTTTATATACCAGTGTACTTCAAATGTACTCCTTCCCAAGTCCTGCGTTAATTCTTGCGATAGGTTGCATAAGCCTTGCTAATTCAAATTTTTTAGGTATTTGAAGGTCAAAAACATTCCCTGGTTCCAATATCTTTTCCAATAGTCATGTCAACCTCTAGCCATACGTGACGTATATTTCCATGAGCTACTAAAGCTCCTGAGTTTGTTGATAGATCAAATGAACAGTATATATATGTATAAGATACGAGTAGATTATCGTATTCAAATTTCACCAAATCCTGTAGATAATAACCGGCAAAACTCTTACAGCTAGTTTTCATACAATCATTCAGTCTGCTAGAAAGATGTACATAGTTTGTATATTGAGCATCCTGCGGGTAAGATTCTCGTAGATCTCGCTCAGCAGCAGGATAAGGAGGTGAGTGTCACACCCCGTATCGATTGATAGTGATCCGCGATAAGATAGTGAACAGTTGACTGTCAGGCAGAATAAATTGAACACACCGTCAGCTACACCAACGAATAATGTATCTCCAGCGATGCTAGGTTTGTAAGGTCCCTACGATATAGCAAACGATTATTTTCCCACAGAAAAACTTCAGTAGCTAGCTTACTAAGTATTCACTAACCCAGGTAATTCTCAGATCAATACAAGGTAGTACAATTGAAATATTATTATCAGAAGACCAAGCAAAAACAGCCCGTCTCCCCGGCCGGGAATCCAAACAAATCCATCAAAGACCGCCTTCCAATACAGAGACACACCGCCAATAGAAGTAGGCGGTCAACCTCACGGTACCTTACTCCACCCATAAATGTCCCGATCAGGCAAGCGTGCACCAACTCAGCTCCAACTTATACATCTCAACAACTCTATGACCGACCTCTAAACATAACATTATATTCATTGAAACCCAGACCTCCTACGCCTTACCTCTCCGAAGACAAAATTCAACCTCCCAGCCAAAACCATCTACCCAAAAAGCGCAAGCAACCCCTCACCACCCCACCAAACCAACCAAAAATGCCACCAACAAACCCCCTCACCCTAATAGTCGCAACGACCCCGGTCCCCACACGCGAGAAAACCCTCCTTGGAATCGGCCTAAATGGTACACTTCCCTGGCCGCGCATAAAAGCCGATATGAGCTTCTTCGCGCGCGTGACAACCCGCCCCCCGCGCCCGGGTACAACAAACGCCATGATCATGGGTCGGAAGACGTACGATTCCGTGCCTAAGAGTCTGCGGCCTCTGGGGAAGAGGATTAATGTTATTGTAACGCGGGATGTGGCGGGTGTGAGTAAACGGGTCGCGGAGGAGTTGAAGGAAAAGAGAGCGAAGATGGCTGCTGCGGCGGCGGCGGCTACTTCTGCTGGGGGGAATAAGGAGGAGGGGCCGATTACGGATGCGATTGTTAGTTCTGGGCTGGAGGCGGCGCTTGAAGATGTGGAGGAGAAGTTTAAGGAAGGGTTGGGGAGTGTTTTTGTGATTGGGGGTGCGGAGATTTATGCGACTGCTTTGGGGTTGGGAGGGGATCGGCCGGTTAGGATTGTTATGACGAATGTTGAGAAGAAGGGGGTGGATGGGGAGAAGGCTGTGTTTGAGTGTGATACTTTCTTTCCCATTGACGAGGAGCTGCTCATGGAGAAGGGATGGAGGAAGGTGAGTGCGGAGGAAGTGACTGAGTGGGTGGGTGAGCCTGTCTCAGGGGAATGGAAAGATGAAGGCGAGGTTAGGATCCAGATGGTCGGTTATGAACGGGTCAATTGATGTTGCCGGCACTGTGCGCAGTTTAGCTCTCCTTTTCTTGTATATAACGATAGCGTTCGATTGCTTTGTGCAATGATAATCTATATACGGCGAGTCTTCCCCATATGAAGTTCTATGCTAGGCATCTGCAGTCAAAGAGGCGCTTGCTAATGAAGACATATCAACAAAAAGAAGTCTCGAACCCCGTCAGGTACATAAAACATACAGGCATCCTCCGCTGATATACACTTGATAGTAGAAACAGCGCTAAGAAAAATACAGTTTATAGTAAGATCAGTATATGCGCGTGATGCTCAAGCTCAAAAATATATGCAAAATAAGAAAATATGCTGCCCATGGCCAGGAATGCGTGTAGGGACCGAAACACAACGCTGGACAATGCTTTGAAGACGTTGGAAATATGTATACGGTTGCATTCTCTTTTACAGCAAGCGGATGCATCTGGTAAAGAGAATCACTCATTCTCCTTCATGAACTTCACGAAGGCCTTCTTATGGACCAGACCCGCGTACTGTCCGTTTTGAAGGACGCACAGGTACCGTAGGCCTAGCTTAGCGAAGCACTGGTAAACAAGGTCTACAGGTGAGTGTATATCAAGAGCGATAGGGGCCTATACATGCATCAGCTTGTGAGGAGATATACGGATTTCTGTCCACATACTGGATCAATATAGCGGTTAAAGTCCACTCGAATGGCCTCTTCATCATCACTGTCGGAAACAACCGACATCGTATCTAGCGTCATCAGACACAACGTGTTTTCTTCGTCCTCGAGATTGTCCAGCGCATATTCGAGGTCCGGGGCTGGGATTAAACCAGACAAGACATCGTGGCGTAAGATAGGGAGGCCACTGTCTAACTCTCCTGCCATGAGAAGAGTTTGAAGCTTGGAGCGCAACTCTGTGGCTGGTACGAACGGAGAGTCTGAGATATCAATGATACGACTCTTCCGTACAGGTCTCACTAGGTCTCCGAGCTCTGCATCTGACACGACCTGTATCTTATTATCAAGGAACGGGTACGAATTCATATCAGTCAGGAGATCCTATCCAAGTCAGCATGTAGTCCGGTAGCACAGTACCTTGGGTTTCAGTCGATACTTACATAGATGCTGCGGGGCTCGATCGCATCAGCAGTCCATTTAGCACAAAGAATGGCCAAGGAAAACGGAAGGACATGGGCAAGACTGCCTGTCAGTTCAAAGAGGATGACGGCCAATGTAACTGACAAGCGGGTGACACCACACATGGTAGCCCCTGCGGCGATCATTGCATACACCCCTGGAGTCACACACGATTCCATCCCCGACACAGCTGGGCAGGAGGATCCAAACAAGGGGAACGATGGGTATTTCACCACGAAATATTGTGCCACATGACCAACGATCCGTCCCAAGAGACCACCGACAACCATGGACGGGACGTAGATACCCGCTGGCACTTTAATGCCGAATGTAACTATCGTTAACAGGCTTTTGATAACGAATGCTACAAGGAGGTAGCGGATAATGTCGACAATGCCATCTTCGTTTGGACATAGCGAGGTTGGCGATGAGGATTCATGATCGCAAGGGCTGGCCAGCTCGAACAAAAGTTCGGATACGGCCAATTTAGTATAACGATTCCAGAAGCTGACTAGGCCAGTCACCACCGCGACAAGAACTACCTCCAGCATCGGCCAACGCTTGATAATTGGGATTCGCCGGAATGAGCGAGCCCATAAACTAGATGCCTTGATGAAAAGGGCTCCAAGAGCGCCTCCCAGCACACCCAAAAGAATAAATATCACTAGCTCAAAGATCTCCCAATCATTCAAATATCGGACCTCAAACAGGACGATCTTACCCGTTCCATAAGGATTGAGGAATTTCAGAGAGAGTGTTGCAGCAATACAGCAGAAGAATGTTCTGAATAGCGTCTTCGGAGGGAAATAATAGCTAACTTCCTCGAGGCTAAAGAGAACACCACCAATGGGGGCACCAAAAGCTACTGCGACACCACTTGCAGCGCTCGCGCTCAGCACCTCTCTTCTTTTTCCATCGTTGCGATTGTATTTGGCGAACAAGCGACAGCAGATGTTTCCCACGCAGGTGGCGATGTGGACATACGGGCCCTCCTTGCCTAAACTTAGGCCAGATGACACACTAAAAATCAAAGCAACGGTCTTGATCACCAGCGTTTTGAAACCCAGATACCCGTGCAAAACAAAACCACTGTTGATGACTTTCACTTCAGCAACCCCACTACCTGCCGCAGAATAGTAAACCATATCAGGACGTGTGGGAATCGCCGAAAAGGGTGTTCGTGGACTAGTATCGGAGTTTGGGCTGTCAGCAGCTGCATCGGTGTGTTTCGTACCTCGCGACGATGCTGCACCCAAGTTTTCATCCAGTGTAGTTAGAGAGACCGACGAAGGAACGACCGTCTTCGTAAGCAACGTGAGGAAGCAAGAGATGACGGACAGAATAACCACCCAGGCTACGTACATGCCAAAGTCCGTCCACTGGTTGTCCGTGCTTGAGAAGGTTAGCATCTTGGACCATGACCACCATGCAGAGCATACGGGATTGTCCACGCAGCATTCTTGACGGCTACTAAACCATCGCGTGGTACAAAATCCTTCTTTGAGATCAAACACAAAATCTTCGGTTATGTCCACGAAATAAGCGATCGCGGCCGTGATACAGCCGATTAGCGCGACGAGAACCCAGCCCTGAGCACCATCGAACCATGCTAGAAGGCGACCCCGGACATCTTTCCGCGCCCGCAACTGTCGAAGGCGCTCACCGTCCGCAATACTGTCATGTACCCAGTCGGTGGAGGTGAATTGGTCATACCAAGTTCGATCATCCATAAACGAAGAGCTCAGGCCATCTTTGGCCGATGCAGCAAGACTCTCAGGTCGATCCGTATCTATACTTTCCCGCCGGCTGACTCGCAATGCTTGGGAGTGAGCGCGGCTGTGATGGCGTGATCGGCGGAAGCTCCCAGCCAACAAGTTGTGTCGAAAGCTGGTATCGGGTCCGGAGCCAGTTGAAAGATTGGTATATGACCGTCGTACACCTCGTCTGTTTCCCCGATCTTTTCCTAGCAAGCTGGTTGTTTCGCCAATCTCCAACGGTGGCTGTAATGACTGATAACCGGTATGTGCTTCCGAGAGATAGCTATGTTGTCGTCTGACCGCAGACGGGGAGGGGGGAGCTGTTCGGGAGAGAGATCTCTGGCGATCATCTTCGCTCGGAGCTTGACCGCCTTCCTGCGAAACGGAGGTGAAATTGGAGGGAACAGAGCGAGGCATTATTGAAGCGGTAAGTACTTCAGGGTTCGACGTGGTGATCTGATTCCCTGGTTAACACAAGCCACCCGCAAGGCACCCAGAGTAACGGAGTATACCAAAACATATCATTCGCTATAGAATTCTGGGGAGGTCAACCCTTCTTTTCAATCTCTCTTGACTTCGGTGAGCTGCTCTGGCCGAGTGTGGGAGCGGGCTAACAGCGGTGAAACGTGGAGGGCTTAATTTTCAACAAAAGGTCTCAAACAAAGGGCGATAAAGAGGTGGAACCACAAAGATAGTGAAATCGAAAAGGAATATAGCAAGCAGTCAAGGGGCGGGAGGGCTATTCATAGCAAATGAGCCCTGAATGCAGTGGTGGAAGAAAGGAGAAGAACCATTGTTCTCAAGATAGTTTAAAACAGCGTTCATGGCAGATGACCCGCAGATAAGTAAAAGGAGCCAAAACACGGGACTAAACGCACATCATCTGATAAATCAAAATCCCAATTTTATTCTTCCAACGCAGTAGGTAGGGTTGTATCCCTCCTAGGATATCCGCCACAAATTAACTATCCTTTAAGAATAAGCAAGCATCCCCGGAAAATTCTTCCTTTTAGTTCAAAGGGGGTGCTGAAAGAGCTGCAGCAATAACAACGTGAACAAGGAGATCCGGAGAATCCCCAGAACACGTGAGGCGCGTGTAACAAAGCGTATGTAAAATAAACTAACTTTATTAAAGCAGCCATTCATGCTCACTGAATCGAATGAAGTCCACATATTTGCTTTTACCCCACCATTCTTTCTCAACATGATCCCTGGAAAAGATCGACACTCTGATGTCAAGCCTTGGAAAAGGCGACTCAATCATCGTCACCTGAACAAAGCGGAAGGTTGTTAGTATAATCTCCTAAATATATTTCTCGCTTTTTTGTTTCTTTCATCTCTTGTTGTTCCCACATTATAGGGTGATTGAATATTAACTACTAGTACGGAGTAGTTAACTAGTACTCTTTTATATTATCCCGGCGTGCATTACTCCGTAGACCGCCAATGAGATATGATATCATCGTGCATTTTGTATTTGTCTTCGATTCCATCTACAAGTGCATACCCGGCATGCAATACTAAACTTTGCATACATGTTTCGACTATGCAGTCCTCAAACTAGTGCTGATGACCTCTTCCCACAAGGGCTGTGAGTATGATCAATGTATCCGCATTGGGAAAATGGGACTGAAAAATTAATCTGCTATTAGCGCATATGCAAGTATCCTGCTATTCTTGGAGAAGGGACGTCATATATGCCTCGTACCTTCTTCCTATCCTGCCTTGCGGGAGTGAGATCTTAGTATTCCATGATCAACCGTCCTTGCCCCGTAACTCGGCCATTCGGCCAACTCGAATGACCGAGATGGGTTTGAGTCCCTTCAAATTCTCAGGAATACCACGGCATATCATTCCCTTATTACCGAGAGTGCATATATAAATGTTGAATACTGCCAGCTGGATGGAGTGTTATAACCCCTCATTCCTGATTTCTGACCGTACCATAAGGTTGAATTACAAGTATCGTCATGCAACTGTTCTCGTTGAAATTAGAGGGCGCAAGAACGCTCACAGGCCGCTCCTTCATTCCCGCGCAGCCTCAAACACCAAGAGCATCTTCACCGATGCCCCTTATCGTCTGCATACATGGAGCAAGCTATGACTCGAAGTATTTCGATATCGACTTTCAGCATTCCATATTCACGCTCGGAGAGACTCTTCAGATACCCGTCGTTGCCATCGATAGACCAGGATATGGTGGTAGCACGGCCTACCCGGACCCAAAAGTCAAGAATGAAGAACTCGAAAGACGGGGCACTACGTTCGTCCAGGAACAAGGGAAATACCTCAACTCAACTGTTCTACCAGCAGTGTGGAAAGAGTTTGGATCTGGTGCATCCAGTATGGTAGTATTGGCACATTCGATAGGGGGGATGATAGCCATCGTAGCCGCTGCAGAACCGAAAGAGTATCCACTAGCAGGGTTGGTCGTATCTGGAATTGGGTGCAAGAGCCATATGCATGAGTCGCCGGATTCAAGTCATATAAATGGAGGGTATAGCCGTGAAAACAGCGGCAGTGACCAAATAGACGAGCAGCAAACGCATATCCGTTTTAATCCTAAGGTGAAGGATAGACTGATGCTTAACTTTCCGCCCAAAGCAAATGAAGTACTGCTTGTTGACCCAAAAGTCACCTCGTACACAGAGGTCCTTAACAACCCGGTTCCCTTGGGTGAGCTACATGATGTCCGCACGACGTGGCAGAGCTATTGGTGCTCGTATGGCGAGCGGGTTACTGTGCCTTTTTTATACGCGGTGGGTGACCAGGACGGCTTTTGGGACTCATCGGAAGAAGGCACCATGCAATTCACTGAATTATTCCGGACAAATAGTCCCAAAGTTGAGAATGTGGTCATACCTATGGCGCCTCATTGTATGGAGATGAGCCTACAGGGAACGGCGTGGTTGTTACGTTGTCTAGGATTCGCGATCGAATGCACTATGGGTCAAGGTAAGAAAGACTGATGTGCGATTTCTCAAAGCGCTGATTAACCATACTGTACACCGTTTAATAAAACCTGTGGATAAGAGCTTCGCATGTTCCTATAGGTTTAGGGGAGGATGTCGTCTATTTTTAGTAGCAACATCATACTTTACCTGCACAGCGTTCTGGGGTTAGTAGGGAATAGTTTGCATCTATAAATGTAATCCCGCACTAGGAAAGACCCATACCTTTTAGAAAAATGACTAAGTTATATTACTTATATTGCAGTAGCTATAGAATATGGCTTGTAAAAAGAAACTCTATATAAGGAGTTATATCTCCTATTCTCATGCTATCATCTACGAAGTCCATGGCCACCCCACAAACCCCACAAATTCCAATCCAATAAATAACCTTCAAGTAGAGTCTGGACCTCTAAACTCCGAAGATACTAACTGTACCTTGTAGTTAAGGCCGAGCTGGATTCGGCCTGACTACCTTGAAACGGAAACGTAACCCGATCTATTCTTCACGTCTCCTCGCTTTCCCATAAAAGCTCTCGTAGCAGTTTTGCGAGCCTGTTTATAGCAGTAAAATGCAGTGTCATTGTTATTTGCAGAAGACAGACGTTGGCAATCGACTAAGCGCTCTGACTCGTATGTAATTGACCTTCCTGAGGATTTGTTTCTGAAAGGCGTTTCTCCTGCACCCAGTAACATGCTTGCGTCGTAAGCATTCCACAGATGCACTTCTCCACAAGATAGCAAACCGTACGTTGAGACAAGCGTATGAGCACCCAGTCTGGCATTGACTTGCTGTGGGGACTAGTGCCAATCCCCACAGTAGAGAGACTCCATCCCCAGGTTCCCCAGATATCCATCAGTCCGAGACTTCAGAAGGCACTATCAAATGGGGCCCACTGTACAGTACCCCAGATTTTGTTCATAACAAAATGGTGGCAACCTAGCTGCCGGGCCATCCGCTCTTCCCTTATAAGCCCTTACCTGTCACGGGTATAGGGCTCTTCAGCTCTCATTCCCTACTCGTCTCTGTTTAGTGTTTAGTTATGTTCTTCAGATAATCACGATTTCTTTCAGAGGCCGACTCAGTGTATGTTCCTTCTTGCCGAAATCATGTCATCGAATAAAAGAACAGAGGATCGAGGGGAGGTCCTATCAATCCCATCCATCCCATCACCAGATAGCAAGGACCTTTCTTCCCTGGAAAAAGAAGATAGCGAGTGTATTGAGAAAGCAGAAATCAGCCCAACACAGTTTGATGATGTCTCATCTTCGCTTTCTCCGTCTCATCGTGAATATCTCTTCAAACGACATGGCACCTTGGACCTGGACCCCCTGCCGAGTGCGTCAGACGCAGACCCATACAACTGGCCTACGTGGAAGGTACGAAGCCCTCCTGAGTATACAGCTCGAACCAAACCTGATGACTTCTCTTTACCATAGAAATTAACGAACCTCCTGCTTGTCGCCTTTCACGCTTGCATGGCGACCTTTACATCCTCGATCACGCCTGCTTATGAGGACATTAGTATCGATTTAGGAGTATCTCTACAAAGAGCCAGCTATCTTACCTCTCTACAAATTGCTATTCTCGGAGGTGCCCCCCTCTTCTGGAAACCATTGTCCAACCGGTACGGTCGTCGGCCTATATTTCTGCTATCCACCATCCTCAGCCTTGTTTGCAATGTTGGATGTGCGAAGAGCCCGACGTATGCGTCACTGGCCGCATGTAGAGCTTTAACAGCGTTTTTCATCTCTCCGGCAGCAGCAATCGGGAGTGCCGTTGTGGCAGAGACCTTCTTCAAGAAAGAGAGGGCTCGGTATATGGGAATATGGACCTTGATGGTCACTCTGGGTATACCAGTTGGTTAGTCCGTACCTACATATTGCTTTGGTGTTTACCTCCGCTAATTATTATATGCTAGGTGCATTGATCTTCGGCTTTGTTGCAAATCGCGCGGGTTACCGCTGGATCTTCTGGGTTCTTGCCATCACTAACGGCGTGCAATTCGTCCTGTACATCTTCTTTGGACCCGAAACACGCTATATTGGTGGTAGTACAGACGATTCATCTTCGGGCTTCAAAGCCCAATATCTTTCATTTCGACGCATCGACCCAGCTCCACTGACATTCAAGGAATTCGTTCACCCGTTGACCATGTTCAAGCGCCCGAGCGTCGTAGTACCGGCTGTTGTGTATGCCATGGTTTTCTTATTCGGAAGTGTCATGATCACCGTCGAAGTTCCTCAGCTCCTACAGGAGAAATTTGCTCTCAATACTGAACAACTTGGTCTCCAGTTCATCGGAGTCATAATTGGCACAGTCCTAGGCGAGCAAATCGGGGGCTCTATATCCGATTACTGGATGAATCGCCGAGCACGGCGTATACGAAAGGCACCTGAGCCAGAATTCCGTCTCTGGCTCAGCTACCCCGGCATTATCTTGACTATTGTTGGCGTCATTGTCTTTTTAGTATGTACTCAGCAGGCCCCTGAGGGGCATTGGACTGTAAAGCCTATTGTGGGCACTGGAGTGGCTGCCTTTGGTAATCAAGTCGTGACTACTGTCATGGTCACGTATGCCGTTGACAGCCACCCAGACGATCCTGGAAGTGTGGGAGTGTTCATTACTTTCGTTCGGCAGATCTGGGGCTTCATCGGCCCATTTTGGTAAGTTCTCGAAACAAGTGTCGCGCCGATGCATAATTGACACCGTATAGGTTTCCCGATATGTTTGCGAACGTTGGCGTCGCTGCTAGTTCAGGTGTTGCGAGCGCCATGATATTCGTCTGTAGCTTGCTACCCACTATTGCGGTGCATGCAATGGGGAGGAAATGGGCTTAATATTGAGCGTGCTCCATTGTCCCAGGTTTATATTTGAAATGGTTGGATAATTTCGATTAGCGTACTTTATTTCTTCAAATTTTATACAAGCAATTCTGATGAACACGGACAACGACGAATAATCCATATGCTTCTAGTGGTAGAGGAAAAGGTAAACTTCCTTTTCCTCTCTTTGCTGGCACGTAATTTGGCCGTATTCCCTTTCGAACACGGCCATTTTACAGGTTGTGAATCCTTTCTCCCTTGTCAAATCAGGCTGAGGAGGAACCACTAGGTAAGTGAAAAAAAAGACCCCACTTAAATAAGCGCATGAGCCAAGCTTGTTGGTGGAAAAACCTCGATGTCTAGAAGCGTGTAGATGGCTGGTCCAGAGCCTTCCATGCGGATGCTATGCTCTTCATTTGCATTTGTCAAATTCGTCTAAAAGGAAGAGCCGACCAGCATTTTCAAAGTGGGTATTATGAAGGAGTTGGCAGTGGTAGACCGTTTTTAGATCTAAGCAATTCATTGTGTTTTTACGAGATCCACTGTCTATCTACCGTAGTAAATTTAAATCCCCGACGGCCGCTGAGTGGTCAGAATATATTTGATCTCTACAAAGCCCCTCCATCATTCGGTAGTATAGTATTTAATCTTCCTTCCCCTCTGCCGCTCTTCTCAATATTCTTCTCCACCGACTAGCTACTACGTAAACTAGAAAGGTAAAGAAGTAAATCACCTGGGCAATCGTGCTTCGCAATGGCAACCGAGGAAGAGGCTTTGTACAAGCCGTATGATCAATTCATCCTCTTTGGGGATTCTATCACCCAGATGTCCAGTGACCCCCACATGGGGTTCGGGCTATTTGCAGCACTGCAGGATGGTAGGTAGTGTTTTATTTATTTTCTCCCTTTCGACTACATACAGCTGCTGAAATCTTACAGCTTACAGCCGTCGCCTGGATGTGATCAACCGTGGGTTTGGGTGCGTTACACTAGATCATTTGATCTGTTCGATGACAGTCCTACTAATCGCATGATCCCTTACAGTGGCTATACCTCTGGCCATGCCATCAAAGTCTTTCCCAAGTTCTTTCCCACACCGGAAAAAGCCACAGTGCGGTTCATGGTACGCCGGCTAATATTATCAAGAACCTCGAAGTAGCCTACGAATATTAACTCGAGAATAGACTATTTTCTTTGGAGCCAACGACGCATGTCTCCCCGGCAGTCCTCAGCACGTCCCATTGGACGTGTATAAAGAGAATCTGACTCGGATCATCCAACATCCTGCAACAGTGGCACAAAATCCACATATCCTCCTGCTGACTCCACCCCCTGTAAATGAATACCAACTACAGGGGTTCGACGAGTCCAAGGGGAACGCCCATCCCAGCCGAACCGCCGCCTTTACTAAGGAATATGCGGAGGCAGTCCGTGAAGTCGGCACCTCTCTCGGCGTCCCCGTAGTGGATGTATGGAAGGCGTTTATGTCTGCTGTTGGCTGGAAGGAGGGCGAGCCACTGCCGGGCTCAAGAGATTTGCCAAATCTGGATCAATTTGCGCGATTTTTCACTGATGGTCTGTGCTATTCTTTTCGTTTGTGTCTTGTGTCTGATATAGTATTGACTAACCTCTGGAAAAGGGCTACATTTGACGGCAGATGGATACCGGGTACTGTTTGATGCGATTATGGAAACGATTCGGGTGAAGTGGCCGAAGGAAGAACCTACTGCAATGGATATGGTCCATCCCCCATGGCCGGAGGCGCCAAGGTAGAGAGATATGCAGCGGCAACGGGTGGAGATCCGCACGGATCGATAGTTTACCACGTTCTATAGCGATTGTCACCTAGAATGGAAAGACTAAATTCCTGTAAATTTTGCAGAGTTCCTAGAATGTAGTATAAGTTCAAATAAGTTGACTATTATTGTCTGTCTTTGATGTTAGTGAGGGTGTGCAAGCAAAAGCGGTCTAGAATCGGCTCCAAGTTCAAACTCCGTCGGAGACAAAAGAAACTCAGACTAAGCCCGAGATAGAAAGTGACGGCCGTTGCATTGAATTTCATCCCCTCATCTTTTGTCTTTCACCTTCCATTCTGCTTCCTTGCCTCATCATCACCCTTTCCTTTCAGCTTACAGCGCTTAATTTTTGTCCTCCACGATCTAACGAACTTGTTTCTCCTGTCTCCTGAAATTTCTTGCATCTTCTTTGAGCAATCTAACCACTCGTGTTTCAAGTCACCCTTAAAAGCGCCGGAGCCTCCGTCCTAGCATCAAACACGCATTTCCTCCTGCAAAGCAGATCATTTCTCTCCTAGGCGTGCCTTGCTAGAAAATCTTCAGTCGATCCTACAGCTCCTTCTTTACAATTATCTCAACAATTTTTGCGGCTTCCAACACGAGCTGAGGTGGTCGCTTCTCACCTCATTGGATATTCCTCGACAACCGTTAACTCGGCATTCTTTCCGTCCGAATCAAGACACCATTTTCGACACTTCATTTCGCTTCAATACTCATCAGCGTTGTTGAGTGAGAACACCCCAAGAACAAGCTTCTATTAGGTTATATGGTTTTGGCAAAGGTTGCAGATATTCATCTTTAGCAAACCGGGTGGACGGCCGTACGGCCGTCTCACAGAGGAGGGTGGAGTCTCGAGGATAAAGTGAGCTACGTATCGCTGGCCGGTTAACGTCTAAAAGTAGCTTGAAGGAGAAACATAAAGCTGTCTGATTCCTGGGGTCTGATTCATTTGTGTCCTGTTTTCCCTGGTTGTTGCTTTGTTTGCCACCCTTATCCAGTCGTTCGGATATGGATGCTCAGTACCCTTTTGCTTCACGTGACGACATTTGGCGCGTCTTTGAAGAGCTGAAGGAGCTCCATGCTACACAGTTCGAGCAGGCGGAGCGAATCGCGAGACTGGAGCGTCGAAGGGATGAGGATGCGAAATTGAAAAGCGTCTGGGGCCCTCTGTCACCTTTTCCGACATCCGTTGCAGGCACAATACCCACAGGTGTGTTCACTTGATTTTCGAATTGCTTTTGGATAGGAGCTGATCTCTCATTCCTGTTGCAGAGCCTATCTTCCATTCGCCGGTTGAAGCCTTCAAAGGTTTCGATCAGGGACAGCATCACGGGGTTGGGGGGACCATGGGCATAGAGAGCGAAGAGGAACCAAGACGAGGGACATCCAGAGCGAATAGTGTTCGCTTTGATGAAAGCGCTATCCACGGCTACTATGGACAAGCTAGTCGGTCTACCAGCGAGCTCCCACTGCGAACGGGGAGTGGAATGGGAAGCCATCCGCTGACCGAGCGGTCTTTGTCTCACCGATCTGACGGACGACTAAGTTCATCGGGACATTCCCATCACTCGGCGCGTACCAATAGCATGGGGTTGGAAACCACCAGCAGAATGATGGGCTCTTCTGTTGGTGGTTCGCCTCTCATTCCTCCACCTGGACTTTTTCTCCTTGGCCCTGTACCCTGCATCATACGGTGCTGGTTGACGACAAACTTCTCCAACGACTCACTTCTGTATGCAGCTGTCTGCTCGGGGTCCTATAAGTCGTCATTGGGCTATCCCATGATTCGAAAGCTGGGTCTGGAGGACTTGGTAACACAGGAGGAAGACCTGCAGTTCATCAAGCTTCCGATGTATCTGCCCGAGGCTAGCATTCACCAATCATCTTCCAGGCCCGGTAGCCCAGTCCCCCAGCTGCCCGCATTGACTGTTCGATTCCTCGTCCGTGACATCGATTCCAATGATCCTTCCATTCAGATTGTCCTTGGCAGTGATATCCTTCGTTCCCATAACGCAGAACTTCTCTTCTCGCAGGACAAGATTATCATGGTGGACGATGAGCGGAATAAGATCTCGATCCCTCTTGTGCGACCCGAAGACGACTCAGCTTTCAAGTTCCTTCGCACGGCATCGGATGCCTCGCGTACTGCGGACACCACTCAATCGCTTCCAGCTATCACTCAGCCAGACACCAATGGCCATTCAGTCGGTGTAATTGGCCCACCTAGGAGTCTATCTCGACAGTCCAGGTCAGCATCTGCTTCCGCCAGAGATTCAACTGAGGAACCTGAAGAGAGTCGAAAGACGTCTTTGGATAACCAGGAACTGCCAAGGAGTGCCGAATCCACCAGCATGAGCAAGCCTGCTGTAGTTGCGGGGTCTCCGCCGGAGGGCCCGGCGAAGGTGGAGCCAGCCGGGGTTTGGGGTTCGTGGAAACGCGATACCAGATTAGATTCCAATGCTTCCACCGCCGGTAAGACTTCCAGGGCTCGCCCCATGAAAGTCCTGCGCCCGACCAAGTCTACCTCTCGAACGTCATCGGCTATGACCGTGCCCACTAGCTCCAGTAACGATGCAGTCCCGATGTCCTCTCAGCCGGCATCGTCGCGAGCATCCCCAGACGAGACTCGGACGGGTCAACCATGGGTATCTAATCCCATTGGCGGCGCCTCTGCGTTTGGGTGGCTCAATTCGTCCCAACCGACCCGAGCTGTGACGAACCCTAAATGAAATAGATTAGGGGTCCAGTCCTGATTCACGGTTTACCTATGTGTGTAACGTAACTGTATTTGGCGACGTTGAGTTGGGCGTTTGACGTTGTTGGCCGACTTCACATGTACTATGCAGTAGCCGGTTTATAGCGTAGTAGTAACATCCTGACTGCAGTCACAAATTGACAATCATTCACTCGATACTGAAGCAGTTAATATAAGCTCATCCGTATAACACTCTTCATAATACTAATAGCAACCAACATCTCAGTTCAAAAAGGCCACTGAATCTCTAGTTTACAACCACAAAATCCAACAAAGAAACCAAATCAAGTCCTTCAAGGAAGAAAATCTAAATCTTCGAAAAGACCTCCAAAGCCCCCTTCGTCTCCTCCTTCATCTCCTTAACCAACCCACTAACAGTCCTAAACCCAGCATGACCCGCATCCCCCAAAACTTCAAACAAAATACTCTCACTACTCGTCACCACCGCCCCAGCATCCCTCAACCTCGCCAAAGCAATCCCCCTCTCCTCACTATTGACACTACTCACCCCATCCACAATAACATAAACTCGATGGCCCCTCTCCAACAAATCCAGCGTCGTCTGCGTAACACAAATATGTGTCTCAATTCCCACAATAATAGCATCTAGGGGTGTTTCCCCGGCAGTTGTCTTGGGTAACTTAGCCTCGATCTCCGGGGTGATCATAGAGAACAAAGTCTTGTCGACATTGGCTTTCACATTCGGGGACGAGAGATGGGGTTGCAGTTCAGAAACTGTGTCGCCGAGTTTGGACCGGTTTTGGGTTGTCACGTAGGTTGGGATTTGGAGCGTGTTGGCTGCTTTGAGGAGTTTGGTTGTTGTCGGGATTCTTTTTTTCCATTTGTTATTATTGTTGGTCTTGGGAATGGTGTTCTTGGGTTCCGGATTGTGGTTGGGATGTAGGGGGGTGGATATGGGATGATAGAGTCTGGGGAGTTGTGGTAAACGTACAGTTTCGAGAATTCATAGATTACGGGTCTGAATTTCTCTTGGATATCGCAGATGCTGAATTGGTAGAATCGTTAGATCTATGGTGGACTTATTTTGGAGGATTTAATGGACGTACAATAGGGCCGGGTTGCCTATTGCTTTTGTTAGTGTTTATTTAGATTATGGACATGTAGGGGACTCACGGATGCGGGCTGCTCTTGTGATGGTGGCCATTTTGGATGGTTTTGGTGTGGTAACTTTGGTATAGCGATTGGTACTGGTGAGTTGATTGTGGGATGTTCGAAATGGATTGAATGGCTTGCGGTTAATCGTCAAGAAAGATGACTGCGGAGGAAATCGGGCGGGGAAGTCCGTGAGGAGTATGCGGAGAAGATCATGGGTTTGATGCCTGGTTTATCAGGCATCGTGTGAGGGGCAATGGTTTTTGAGGTTGTGTGTATTGGATGGGGATTGAGTTTCTCTTGTAGGGGATGTATGTTTGTATAGAATTGGTCATTTAGTTTGTCTATCTTGTTGTATCTGGCAGAGAGAGAGAGAGAGAGAGAGAGAGTGTGTGTGTGTGTGTGTGTGTGTGTGTGGCCTCTCTGAGAATGTGTACATCGATAGCATTTTTAGCAACTTTTATATTCACATGAAAGCAACATATGCCGACGCATCTACAAATCGATCACTTGGATCTTTGCCCGTCCGGTAAACCAGCTGTGGTCTCCCTTCAGGGCTGCCTTGTGGATAGCGTAGAGCTCGTCGAGGAACGCAGGAACAAAGCTGCCGGGTCCCCGCACGTACTCTTTCGAAGCGGCGTTCTCCGCTGCGATCTCGTACATCAAAATACCGGACAAGACAGCCAGGAGTCTGTCGGAGGGGTGACCAGTAAGGAAGCAGCCGGATACAGTTCCGACGGCACAGCCGGTCTATATCTCATGTCAGCATACTGTATTATTGATTATTTCGTAGAAGGAGGTAAGCATACCCCAGTGACTTGTCCAAGGAGTTCGTGTCCGTTCTCCACAGCGATGACTCGCTCGCCGTCGCTGAGATAATCAACGGCGCCAGTGAGAAGAACAAGGTTGTCTATGTCCAGGTAGGTTAGTATGGTCTCAATGAGCAAAGGACAGGTGACGCTTACGTTCTCTCCGAGCCAGATCCCTGGCGAGGATAGCCTTGGCTTGACCATCTAGGCTGCTTGGGCCGCTATCGACACCACGCTGAGTCACGCCGCTGCTTCCAAAGACTTGTCGAATCTCTCCTTCATTGCCTTTGATGAGATCAAAATACCCACCCGCCATGAGCTGTTTGACTGCTCCACGACGGATGTGCGTAGCGGCAGCACCAACAGGGTCATAGACAACGGGATTACCGCGTTCGTTGTAAGCCTTGATGGCCTTCAGGTAGTTGGGAACGCTCTCGCTAGTCAAGGTACCCATGTTGACGACTAGGCCGCCGTCGAACTGCGCGAGATCCACAGCCTCATCCCCATGCGGGGCCATGATAGGAGAAGCACCCCTATAACACACTTAATTGGACATGCATAGGTCATACAGACAATCGAGACAACTTACATTGACAGAGCAACATTAGCAACGAAGTTAGCAACAACAAAGTTGATCATGTTGTGCACAAGAGGATGCGCTTGTACGACCTTTTGAACAATCTTTGGCACCTCCTCCTGTAGTGCAGCAACTTCACGGATCTGAGGAGCTGCTGGGGCTCGTACGAACGGCGGGGGAGTGGCAATGCGTTTCACAAATTCAGCTGCTACGGCCTTCGGGTCGTCCGCGGCTATAATGGCACTGACGATGGCAACTCCATCAAGTTCCTTCCTCGGAGCTCTGGATTGGTAAAGGACTCGTTGGACGTTGGAAAGATTAATTCCACCAATTGAGACGGTCCCGACAGAGCGACCTGTGTCGGAGATAGCATCAAGGATAGCTTGTGTACCGGCTGTTCCGATGATGTGCTTGGTGTTGGTCTTACTAGTATGGGTCAGCATGACATATAAAACAGTAGATTATAGAGTTGGTAGACCGCTTTGTAGCAGATAACATACGTTGGGGTTGCAAACATGGTTCCTATCCCGAGGTAGTCCGCGCCGGCATCGATGGCCTTCTGAGCCTCTTCTATCGAGGCAGCAGTGATACCAATGATAGCATCCTTAGGAAGAAGCTGCTTTGCTTGTTCAATAGCTACAAGAAATTAGACCATTAAAAATTCATGGCAGAGGCGGATAGCTCACCCATGTCATCTTGACCGAGATGGACACCCTCAACTCCAGCGGCAAGAGCAACATCCACACGGTCATTGATCAGTAAGGGAACCCCATACTTCTGGGTTATCTGATGCAGCTTCTTAGCTGTCTGTATCTGCTCTCCTGTATCACTTTTCTTGTCCCTATATTGAACTATCGTGACACCTACGCCAAGCGTTAGTGGGGAATTTGCCGGGAGTAGGGAATGACTGACCTCCTTTCAAAGCTTCCTCCACCACCGTGCACAGATCACGGCCCTTGAGGATAGCCGGAGTCGAGTCGGTAACCAAATACAAGGAGAGATTTAACGGCATTTTTTTACTTTTCTGGGTTGCGCTAATTAGTATCTATGGCTGCATTACGGGACTTTGATAAAGTGTCGAGACACCGGTGAGGGGCACGTGGGGTAGGTGGGGACAGGGATAGGGATGCGCATGGAAAATTTTCCATATGGGAAATGGGTGAACACAATACCTTCTACCAGACGATACTCCTTGACCTTCGGCCTGTTTACAATGGTAGTGATACAATCGTGCCGGCCGAAGAACGAGGGTGAAATGACGTTGGGGATGTTTGCATTGATTTACGCAATATTAGTTAGTCATACTTTCCATAACCTAGAGTCCGTGGATTTTCTATAACCGTAGGATAAATCCAACCCCGTATATATCCAAATTTCCTTGAGTCTGGAGATATTGTAGCACGGATCTTCGGGTAGTACATTGCTATTCTTAAGATCACAACCATTTAACACCTATACAGAGTATATGTACAGCCCTAGATGGGCAAAATCAACCCTCTCCACCACAAATCAACACACAACGAATGATTGACATGGCAGGATTGTACTCCGTACAACCATAATACCCCATTTACTGTTACGAAATACAAGTACAGAGTTTCCATAATGTTTGGGTTATGCCTCGTCCTGGTGGTGGATTAAGCGTGGCCTACAAATATACCGAGTACAACCAACCCACATATCTACATGCACGTATCCAGAGAAAGTATGGCCCTCCAGCTACTGTTTGATACTATCTCTGCATAATTAGCTGCATGAATGGCGCCTAAGACAGACGACTTGCGAGGTTCAGCCCCTGCATAGCCCTGAAATCAGTACTTTAGCGATCATCGCCCTAACCACATTTACGGTAGTCACCCCGAACCCTACGCGAGGGGTGTGAAGTACCCCGTCTGTTCTTTGAAGTTGGGGCATTCTACCGGTCATTCTTCGTTGAAATTTGCGTGACTGAAGGATCAAAGGATCGGCAGTATTCAAGGACGCGATAGTGTGTTTCATAGTGGTGCATCCCTCGTGGTCCATGGTAGCTTGAAGCGCATTCTTAGGCCTATAGTATGTACTTCGTACAACACAAGGGGTTGTACAGTGTACAGGAGTAAAATCGGCTGTATCTTGCACTGATATTCGCTCAATTGCGTAATAAAAGGTAAACAATAGATGTGAAGCAAGGACAACTGAGGGAGGAATGCTTGTCAGTGCAGGCAGTGTGATAATAATAATCAACCGACAAAAGGAATGTTAAATCCGACATAAACCCGAAACGCCATTGTTAAAAACTGCTTTGTGCACGTGCCCTCGGAGCCGACCTGATCCGGAAATCATCCGGCCTGCTGACTCAGAGTGGATTTTTTTTCTCTTTTATTTTTTTCTGCCCGGCTTGGCGGTGGAGCAGTCGAATCGTCCCTTCTATTTGGCAACAATTTCTTTCTCTTTCCTTCCTCTTTTTCTCTTTCTTTCCCATCCTAACTTGCTCTTCTTTTCATCGTCAAGTCATCAGTTCTTGACATTGTCACGTCTTCCAAAGTCCCCCGGAAAGCTGTTAAACACGGCTTACGGTTGTTACCGCACATTTTGATTCATCAAAGCCACTGGTTAGTACTACGGTCATCTCGTCGTCAGCCACCAGTCATCGAAAGTGTCCAGATTCTGACCTTTGTCTTTTGCTGCTGCCTTGTAGAAGAACCACCCAGTTGGTTTCTCTCTCTTCCCGTTGGAGAAATCCACTAAAACAGAGTCGATCGAGAACTTGTCTATGTATTCGTCCTGTGTCAGATATTTCGAACACCACCTGCCGCTCAAGCTGCAAACGTTTCGCCCCGCGTCGAAACCTTGTAGTATACATTCTAAGTCCTGTGGCTGAAAGCTTTGGGCTGCCATATTCGCTGTACCAATCGTTCCGTTGAGACGATCTTAACCGCCACCATTCCTCCAAAATCAGGAACTCACTACGCATGTCTTGTACTTTCAAGACATCCCTAGTTCGGAATCCCTCCCGCTTCGTTTTCAGACACCTCAAGTAAACAAAGATCTCCATCTTTATCCACCATGGCTACCGTCAACATTCGTCGGGATGTTACCGATCCTTTCTATCGCTACAAGATGGAGCGCCTGCAGTCCAAGATCGAGGGCAAGGGCAATGGAATCAAGACTGTCGTTGTCAACCTAAACTCGGTCGCTCAGTCCCTTGCCCGTCCTCCAGCATACGTGATCAAGTACTTTGGTTTCGAGCTTGGCGCTCAGGCCAACGCCAAGCCGACCGATGAGCGCTGGATCATTAACGGCGCCCACGATGCTGCCAAGCTACAGGATTATCTTGACGGATTCATTTCGAAATTCGTTCTTTGCAAGAAGTGCAAGAACCCTGAAACCGACGTCATCATCAAGGATGACAAGATCATCCTGGATTGCAAAGCCTGCGGACAGCGTTCCGATGTTGATTCCCGTCTGAAACTGAGCACTTTCATCCTCCGCAACGAAACCAGTGGAAAAGGAGGGAAAAAGAACAAGGCCGACAAGAAGACCCGTCGTGAACAGCGGAACAAGAAGAATGATTCAGCGAATGGAGAGAACGGCAGCCCAGGAGACAGCAACTCTGACAATGGCGACGCTGAGAATGGCGATGTGGGCCTGGAAGCTGGCAGTGACGATGAACTTACTCGTCGTATCAAGACTGAGGCCGAGACCATTGCAGCTGAGGAGGCCGATGAAGTTCAATGGTCTGTCGACGTCTCTGAGGAGGCCGTCCGCGCTCGTGCCAAGGAACTTCCCGATGACCTGAAGCGTTCCCTTGTCATCGAGGATGCGGACGGAGATGGTGCCGATGGTCCTTCTGCCTATGACGAGCTCGGTAGCTGGGTACAGGACAAAGCTAAAGAAAAGGGTGGTGTCGCTGAACTCAGCGATGTAGACATCTACGTGAAGGCCAAGGAATACGGTATCGAGTCGAAGCACAAGACTCTGGCAGTTCTTGCTCAAACCATGTTCGACAATGAGATTGCTAAGCAGATCCCTAGCCGCGCTGGTCTGCTCAAGAAGATGATTACCTCGGAGCGCCACGAGAAGGCCTTCCTGGGTGGTATCGAACGCTTCGTTGGCAAGGATCGCCCTGACTTGATCGGCCAAATCCCCGCTATCCTTCTTCGCCTCTTTGAGGAGGATATCATTGCTGAGGAGACCCTCAAGGCATGGGGCTCTAAGGCTAGCAAGAAGTATGTCGATATCTCTACTAGCAAGAAAGTCCGCAAGGCTGCTGCGCCTTTCCTCGAATGGCTTGAGAATGCCGAGTCGGAGAGCGAAGAAGAGAGTGACGACGAATAGATAGCTTATCTATTCATGGTCCTTTATGGAAACTACTTTCGGGATGTTTTTGTTTGGCTTTTATTCCTCGTCCCAACTGATTTCCACTCGTTTTACTTTTGTTGACAGTCGGCATGACTACTTGTGATGTTTCTGGTTTGAGAATAATCAGAGAAAACAAACAAAAAAATACTTGAGATTAGTGCTTGCCAATTGAATCTCTTCGCGTATGATTCTATACATCGTAAACCTGCCCTGAATTTCAAATACACTACTTTTACAGACTTTGGAGCCCCCTCGTACGCTTTTGGGGTGTTCCAATGTTAAACCTACCCTTGTTCAATATTGGCAGCCTTATGTATTGCTCACAAAGAGGAACCTATCCTGTGGTTTGGTAGAGCTACTTACACTGAAGTAATTGCATACCACCGTCAGGTATAAGGCATTGGTCTCGACTCTCCATTTGGCACAACCAGAGTTCTTACCCCATACCTTAACAACCTACGAAGAAGATACTCTAAATGTACTAACAACATAATCATTCGATCGTTATATCTTGGAAGATATGTTCTCCTAATCTAGTAATTCATGCTTAAGCCCCTTCATAATCCAAGCCTTCATGGACACTCAAAACACCAACTCCGCAAACTTCAGTTTATTTCCAGGTGATGACCACGTCCGCAAGGGGTCTTCATTGATTTCACTTATCAATGAAGCACTGTGTGTCTTCCTTTGAGGTGTGAGATTTCGCAGTAGTGCCTTTTGCTGCTCAAAGACGAACCATGTCAGGTCAACGTTCCAGGTTTCCATTGCCTCAATAGCATTGTTAACAGAGTCGATTTCCGGGCCGAGAGAAGACGGGATTTTCTGTTTTGAAGATGAACAGGAAGAATAATAATCTGGGCCCGCAAACCGAGCTATCCACGCCGCAAGGAATTCGCAGATCTGGTCACCCATAGACAAAGGTAGACGGACGTGTGTGAGGAGAGTCATGAATAGGGAGAGGAGAGCTCGCCAGAGACTATGGTGAGGTGTGAATGCGCGTGCGCCTGAGGGCCCCCCTGCTGTATTGAGAGATAGTGATTGTGAGAGACCCAGCGATAAGGAAAGAAGTATATCGGTGTTCTTCTCGGCGGTTTGGCTCTTGGCTCGCCGTTGGATGGCCTTTTCGGCGTCTTGTCGCACGGTTTCCCATACGCGACGGTAGAGACGTTCCCATCTGGGGAATTCGGTTTCGATTCTGGTGGCCATGAAGTCACCGGTGCTCTTGCACATGCTTTCTATGGCTTGGCAGGCTGTTGTGGTTACGTAGATTTCTTCTTTGAAGTTGAATTCGTCGTCTGGTCGGTTCTTAGGTCCGTTGGTTGAGTCTTCTCTTGTCATGAGAGCTGTTGACGAGGAGCTGCTGTTGAGGGATGAGGGAAGGCTGATCCTTGCTGCTACTGATGGCCACACCTCGTTGATGATGGGCAAGAAGCTGTTTTCGTGTCCCGAGAGTATTGGCGATACCTGGATTAGGATAGAGAGCAAGGACCGGCGAAGGTAAGGTGATGGAGAAGAAAGATGTGAAGGGATCGACTTGATGATATGGAGCAACAGGTTATGTGGTTTGCTCAAGGGCTTTTCTTGGTCTTCGGGCTCGCGTGGTGCGGGTAGTGGTTCATCTGATTCTTCTATTCCCTTGTTCAGAAGCGTCTCGATATCCTCTTCTGGCTCGGCGGGTTTATCAGGCTTTGTGGTCCACGGCCGTTTTGGGTGGGAGACGTGCTCGTCAGCGTCAGGAAAGTCGTCCAGATGCTTGGCACGTTTCGCTTTCCGGTTTGCTAGATTCTCGGCAAGAGTAGAGATCTTTAACCTCTTGTACTGTTTCTTGCGATGTCCCGCACGTTCGCTATCCGTTCCATCGCCTATTGCTAGGAATGACGGACTCTTAGTCCCTTCCTCAACAATGGCGGCCAAGGTTTTGAACATCATCTCAACGAGTTTTGGATACCCATGATACATATCCAATATCCCAAAGATTGAATCGACCAGATCGTCAAGATATGGAATTAATCGCGCGCCGCATAGTTTGACCATCATGAACAACACTTGGGGCGGATACGGTGAGACATCGAACGTGTTTAGCTTCAACGCCACCGAATTCACAAGGTAGTCGACGTTTTCAATAATCATCGCGCTCGTACTCTCATAATTACAGGCTTCCGTTAGTATATTTAGACAGACCATAGCATGCCTCTGAAGGTTCGGGTTGGACGATGATAAGAGTTGGAGAACGGGGTATAATGCGTCCATCAATTCTGGTCGAAATGCTTCATGAAGCTGTTGGGCCTGAAGTGCGACTACCTCTAGGGCGAGAGCCGAAATCCGCCAGTCTTTTGATTCGTCAGGCAATGACTCGCTTAGTACAGGGAGTGAGATGTAATATAGTTCTTCGATCATGTTAGGTCTCAGAGAGAACAGGGATGACGGTTCGATAAAGTCAGATGAAATGAATTCATCAAGACTAGTGAGTTGGGCACCGCCTTTGAGGCATTCCAACGCCAACCAAAAAGGCGCAACCATGGAATTTCCTGTCTCGTGATGAACCCGGTTAATGATTAGGCGTGTGATAGCACTTCCAGATTCGGACCTGTTAAGCCTGAGAATCATGGATTGAAGGTCTTTGAGGGTTTGTTGCTGACTGCGATGTTCCAGAAGAACTGGTGGGAAAGACCTTGACTGATTTCCATGGTGAAGCACTTCTAATGTTTGACTGCCTGATGTTTCAGGGTTCAGAGGCTGAAGGGCATTGTTTGAATGGTTAATAGCTACAGAAACGCTGTCACACAATCCTGATGCAAGTCCATTAGTGAGTATGTCGGACCCAGATTGGATCTGGGACAATATCTGAAAGGCAGTAGATATCTGTTTAAGTGCCCACTGCTTTGATGTTTCATCATTGCTTTGCATGATTCTTGGGAAAGAGGTGATCCAAGCATGCAGAGAGTTTTTAAGGGAATCCAGTACCTCAGAATAAGCGGTGGCAAGATGCACAAGGATTGTGTATGCATTGTTGGGCGATTCGTCATCTCCAGTTTCAGATAGCACGACCATAGTCTCAACCACTAGGGGAAGCGACTCTTGCAGCGTGCTCCGGCAATCCTCCACAACCACTGAGCATAGTTCTAATAGCGAAGCTTGTACTTCAGGCCGGTCATGTCGCCTAACTTGAATAACATTTGCAAGCGCAAGCTTAATTTGCGTAGTTGTGGCCTTCAGCCAGGATTCATCAAGCACAAGACCATCACCACTGTTCTGAGACTGGGCGGGCTTCTCTGGCGCAACACTTGCTACTTTATCGTTAAGGACAACTTTAAGCATGTGTGTAAGGGCCTTAATGCAAGCAGAAAGCAGCTTGTAAGAGCGTCGTACTTGAGTTGTAGGCTTGATGACTTTAGTCAGCGTCGAGACCGTTCGTGGCATTATGCTAGCCAGGACTACCCGATCAGTGATTCGATAGTATAGGGCTTGAAGAGCTTTTGCGGCAGAAACGCAAAGGTCATCTGATGTACTGTCTGAGATCCCTTCAAGCAAGACATACACAGTCTGGTCAACAACAGTCGCTGTGCCGATTTCGTTATAGATCGTCTTTTGCGCTACAGGCCCCTCCATGACATCAAAGATGGCTGAAAGGCAGTCAAAACCAGCGATAGACAGTTCCGCTGGTTTGGATTGTGTTTTCTGGGCACTATTGGCTTTACTTGGAGGGCCTCCAATAATCAACGTAAGCAGTATCATGAGCTGCTTGCCCATTTGCGGGGATAGGCGTTGTCGCCATCCGTCAGCAACCAATATTCGCAAGCAGTCGACAGCCAATTCCAAGCAATTAGCAGAGATTCTCTGGGTCTCATTGAATATGTGAGACAGCGGAAAGAATGCATATTCCGCTAGCTTTTCGTCCAATGAACCTTGACTTGAGAGTTCCTTTAGGACACTCTGCACTGGCTTGAGAGCTCGGAAAACATCATTTGGGGATGACTGATGGCCACGGTATCTAAGACCGACCGAGCTGAGCTCAACACAAGGTTCCCGAAGCTTTGAAATGCATTAGCCAAGTCACTGTACGGTTTGGGTATGGGACTTGTCTGTACTTTTTTAAAGGCTTCTTGCCGTGAGTACTCCATTATGCCTGATATGGCCCTATCCAATTAGATCAGGAGTGTAGCTCTACAGACTTGCCATCCGGCTTGCTACCAGTTTATGAAACTTGTATCTGCTGAGATATCAAATATCGAAGTACAAGAGCCAAGCAGCGCAAGATAGAACGTCACAGGCTATGATTGTTCTCCGCCCCACATTTTCTGCTGGCAAAAATCTATAAGGCGGTGTGAGAGGTCTACGTGGACGATCGTGCGTGGCTTTTAGTCACAATACTGTGGCTTTTTCACCTGACGCAGCTGCGAAGCCTACGAATATACCTACTTTGTATTAGCGCTTAAGAATGATACATTGATTCGCACACATTAGATGCATAGTGGTAACGTTCTCCACTGAGTAGTCAGTCGTTACGAACTCAAGTCTGACGTGAATGTCAAGGTCAAGAGCGTTGTAATAATAATATGTCAAGCGTGTTGCCACTCGGTCAACATACCTTAGGCATTTGGTCGTGCCTCCAACTATATAATATGGTCAACATAATATTCTGGTTGGGAGTGTCAGATTCAACGACATAGAGCTGACATACAGCAAGCGAAACAGATGCAGGCACGTGGAAAGGGTTCTTGTCCATAATTCGTCATGTATCACAATACCAGAAGAAGCTTAAGCTGGGCTTTACACGTCCAGGTATCTCGATATGCAAAAAGAACACAGCAAAAGCACATAGTAAAAGCTCGGGACAGACCATTGATGTAAGCCTAAGCAGCTAGATAACATATGAGTGGCAACAAATCGAACGTGAAAGGCGCCGCGAGCAAGTCAAAACAGTGGGATGAATCTGCCTGAGCGCAACTTTCAATATAATGAGCACGGTCACCGGCCTGTTCCTCCACATAAGGATTTCGGAAGGGGTCGAAAATGATTACTTGGGAAGCAGCAATGAGATTCACCCCAGAAGTCTCGCCGTTTCTCTTCTTCAAAGCTCTCTGATGAATGGACCATGCCAGCCGTCATGCGTCCAAAGGTACCAAAGAGAACAGAAACCAGCAGTAAGGTCAGCACAGCAAACTTCAACACCATATAGATCAGCTATATAAATGGGTCCAACGTCTCATCTAATAGACTTTGTCGTCGACAACGGCTCATTCTTCTTCTTGGGTTAGACAGGCCTATGGGGTAGTGCCCTGATCGCAGAAGGTATAGAGGTTACGTGGGACACAAAATTGTATCCCGAGTGCTCGGGGAGCATAATCCACACTTCTAGCGGAACTGTTATATAAGAAAAGTGGTAGAGCGGCTTTTGAATGCCGATTCGACCTTGATATCCACGCTGAGCACCTCTTTAGGCATATCGCGCATTAACCAAGCTTCCCAAGCCTAAAAATCCCATTGATTGGGATTTTCGCTCACCTGGATAGACAAAAGAACGCGTTCAGAGTATAGAGGGCGGCAGCTCAGGCGGAAATCGCTGCTGCTTAGCGGTTTCAAAGTAATACTAGGATGATCACGTCTGGGAATATGCACCGGGCACCCTCCAATCTGGGTTTTCTATGCATTTCTGGATAGGCGTGCAAAAAGAGAAGCAGATAGGTGCCCTCTCGTTGTCTTTTAAAGTATCGATGAGTGCTCGTGTTAAACAGAAGTCTAAGCTTGCAGAGCTTATATGCCGTTTCATAGGGCAACAGATACTGCTAAGCAACAATCAAAACTATATAGCGAATCTCCTTCTGGATTCTTAGGTACTTGAGCCTTCTCGTTATATCATGACTGAAATACTACAGTGAATAGACTGGACAGTTCTACAAGATTAGTTCATAGTGACATACTATGACCCCTGGGAATACTAATTTTTCTCAGGGCGAAAGTGTCACCCTTCTCGTGGTGTTACCACTTGTCTCTGTCTGTCCTTCGATCTCCGATATCCTCCTCTGTGTGTTCTTTTATAAGTTAACAAGGTGAAAAGGTATTTAGATACAGAAATATATGTTTACGTTTAGTAGAAAGTCTTTAAAATAGAAGATCATCAAAAAATAATTATTAGAAGTATAATAATTTTTAGACTTAGGTAGGCCGTATTAAAGCTGTTCATAGTTACCGGTAGTTAAAAGATAAGATATTTTCTCTAACCAGGGATACTATAGAACTTCCAGTAAGATAATTCAGAGACGCTATGGGATTTTCCGCCCCCATGCTTCCGGTTTCAATCTCTATGTGGAGCGAGGGCTCTGGTTAATACTTCCGACTTACCCGTAGGTAAATTGAACTTACCTAGGCTTGTCTCTAGTTTCTTTCAGGGGAAGCTATCACAAGTCACCCGACTCATTAGATTACTCGGTATTCACTAATATAAAAAGTAAGTGAACTCTCAAACTTCCGATTTCTGTTAATATTGACTCGAGTCACAGTTAAGGGATGGATGCTTGAGTAGGATATCAGCATCATCAGGAAGAATAGTGCGGTGGGTATCAAGCTCGCGTAGGGCTTGGAATAGTATCACCTAGGGCCCCCTTGGTCTAGGTAGTAAAGGGCAGGCATCACTAGTGAGCTTTAGTGGCGCTTAGCCTAATAGTATACATGCTTGTCATCCCCACTTGACTTGGAGCATATAGTCGGGACTTTTCGTTGACATCATCTCCGAGATCTCCAAACCACAACGGTGAAAACATCAGCAAATAGGTTTGGCATGTTCAGCAACCATTAATTGGGCCCGGTGATTAACTGTTAGTCGACAGTCATTCGTGTGGAGGTCTTCTAGATATACTACGTCAAATCTCTTAGCGAAGAGTAGAAACCTGAAGGGAACACAGCGTGGAAAAGAAGAACGTCGCTCTTCACGGAATACTTCCATCCATTACCTGAGCTCTATACTCGGATATTTTGTACCTCCATCATCATATGTTCTCAAGTGTGTTTATCATATTCTACCAAGCCCCCTGGATCTTCAACTGACCCATCCCGTCATCATCAAAGTACTTTACAAGGACCTCCAGCGGCGTCAGGTCGAAGAAGTCCCAGAGGGGCTCTCCAGGGCCGCAATCCTAGAAGCCTTCCATACCCATGACCTTATGATCAGATCAATCTACCCGGAGTCTCGCATAAAGGAGAGCATCTCTATCAATTCAAACTCTACAAAGTTCTCATCGCTAAACCCTAAGTTGAACCTCACCACCGTTTGTACACTTACTAGTCTCGAGGACGGCATCGGCATGGTCATAGACTTGGGACTGGGGATGGAGATCAAATGCCGCTGGACTGTTCATGATCGTTCTGAGAGTCCACCATTGGGTGAGGGTGCGGCTTTAACGGGCGATGTGGTGTCAATAGGATCCTTGTATCTTCTTGAAGAGGTGACTTTTCATATTATGAGGCCATTTGAGACGTTTGCGAGGAATAATCGTCAGCAAAGTCATGCGACGGAGGGTATTCTTAGGTTGTTGCAGAGATTAAAAACCGGGGATATATCTGTTGATAAGTTGGCCGCTGAGGGGGGTGAAAGGGATGTTGATAGTATGGTTGAATATGCGAAACCGAAAAGGGAATAATGTTGTGGAATTATATACTTCAGGTTCTACTTTATCGTGAAAGCCAATAAACCATCAACCTTTCACACTAAAGATATAACTATAACTCATATAGTATGGAAGAAACAAAGGCAGTGCTATACTATCAAGCACCCTTTACTCTTTTTTCTCTCTTTAAGTCTATCGACTTTACAGAAACGAGAATGCACGTCATTCTACATATGTGCACCATCCTTATCGATAAACACGTGACCCAATTAATCTCCGCGTCACGCGTTGCGCGCAAGGCAGCCGGCTTCTGCCTTCATTGAGATTCAATGAATAAAGAAAGATAAATGCGGCGCATAATTTGGCGCAGTCCCTGATTCAAATATAAATATCCTAACCCCTTCCTCCAATGTCTGTTTGATACTCTGGTGAAGACGAAGTCTATGTCCACTCGTCGCAGATCCGCAATTGTTGCGCGCTTCCAGAAACCAATCATTTTCACGCCAGTACCGCAACGCCTCTATTTAATCAGCTGTCGTGCTTGTGTCCCACAAGACATAGTTGGCCGCAAACTCCTCCATAGACAATTCGGTACTCACCGACCGCAGACGAATCTCCGCACACTAGCTTCTCTCTACCCATCTACATTTTTCAGAATGACAGACTCAAAAGGTCGGAAGCAGGCTACGCTGGGGTATGTTCGTGACTCCCAGTTGACTCTCGGGTGTGTCTTGATATGAGTCGCTCGGGTAGCTATGGTTTGTGGATAATTAGCGTGGCTAACTGGTATATTGTGTTGGCATATAGGCGATTTTTCGGCTCAAATGCGGACCCGAAAGAAGCTCCTAAAAAACAGACTACGCTTTCTTTCTCTGGAAAGAAAGATAAGTCCCAGAAAGACGCGGTGAAACCAGCGACACCACACAACTCTTCATCTACAGATGGACAGGCTTCTAATGGGGTTGGAAGCGAAAGTACTACCAAAGCAGATATAGTGGAGACTAAGGCGGAGCCTGCTCAGGAAGATGGACATAAAGACTCTAATGACCTGAAAAGGAAAGAGAGCGAGGGAGAAGCCAGTGACAGCGATGTTCAGCCTGCACAGAAACGGAGACGGAAGACTTCACGGAGCGGGGAAGGGACGCCTTCTCCGAAGAAGAAATCTAAGACACCGTCTCCTAAGCGTTCCAAAGCCAAAAAAGACATCAAACCCGAAGAGACAGAGCGGCCGGCTGTTGTAAAAAAATCGTCGGGAGAGGAGACTCCTGAGGAAGACAAATCCGAGGATGAAGCGTTGTCGGCTAGTGAAGACGAGGAGGAAAAGCCCGAGGTGATGAAAAAGACCATGGAAAAGGTGCAGGCTACATTGAAAGCGAGCGGCAGTGAGCCATATCCGGATTGGAAACCTGGCACCCCCGTCCCTTACGCAGCACTGTGCACTACCTTCTCGCTCATTGAAATGACCACCAAGCGATTGGTGATCCTTGCCCATTGTTCTCTGTTTCTTCGCCAAGTCCTTCGGCTGACACCACAAGACCTCCTTCCGACAGTCCAGCTTATGATCAACAAACTGGCTGCCGATTATGCCGGCATCGAGTTGGGAATTGGCGAGTCCCTGATTATGAAAGCTATTGGCGAGAGTACCGGCCGCAGTTTAGCGGTCATCAAGGCAGATCAGCACGAGATTGGAGACCTGGGCTTGGTGGCAGCTAAGAGTCGATCGAACCAGCCTACCATGTTCAAGCCGAAGCCGTTGACAGTTCGGGGAGTTCATGAAGGCCTTCTGGGTATTGCTAAAGTCCAGGGTCACGGTTCTCAAGACAAGAAAATTTCTGGTATTAAGAAGCTTCTCTCTGCCGCCGACCCAGAAACAGCGGGAAAGGGTAGCAAGGGTGTAGATATCACGAAGAACAAGGGTGGTCCCAGCGAGGCCAAGTATATTGTTAGATTTTTGGAAGGGAAGTTGAGACTAGGGTTGGCTGAAAAGACCATTCTTGTTGCCCTAGCTCAAGCAGTGGTAACTCATGAAGCCGCCCTCAAGGGAGAGAAGGCTCCTTCCCCTGAAAAGCTGGCTGAGGGCGAGGCTATCTTAAAGACGGTGTACAGCGAATTGCCCGCTTACGAAATTATTATCCCTGCCATGCTTGAGAACGGCCTGTCCAAGCTCCACGAGGCTTGCAAGCTACAGCCCGGTATCCCGATTAAGCCTATGCTTGCTAAGCCGACGAAATCCATCACGGAAGTACTTGACCGTTTCGAAGGAAAGGAGTTTACGTGTGAATATAAGTACGACGGAGAGAGGGCACAGATTCACTACGTCGCACCAGACGCAACCCACAACTACCCGGAGGCACAACACACGTTACAGAAGGATGGCAAAGGCCTCGCTGCGATTTTCTCTCGTAACTCAGAAGACCTGTCGAAGAAATACCCCGATGTGCTGGCTAAGCTCGACAGTTGGATCAAAGATGGCGTGAAGAGTTTCGTCTTGGACTGCGAGACTGTTGCTTGGGATACGGTGAACAAGAAGGTTCTGCCTTTCCAGCAGCTGATGACCCGCAAACGCAAGGATGTGAAGGCAGAAGACGTCAAAGTCAAAGTTTGTGTATTTGCCTTTGACCTTTTGTTCCTGAACGGAGAGGTAACGTCGATAACTTCATCATTCCATTGGCTGCTGCTAACTATAGCTACTTATAGCCTACTGTCAAAAAATCACTTCGTGAACGCCGAGAACTTTTACATGAATCATTCCAGGTAACGGAAGGCGAGTTTCAGTTCGCTCAGTTCGGTAACACCAACGTACTGGACGAGATTCAGGAGTTGCTGGACGACAGTGTCAAGGCATCGTGCGAAGGTCTGATGGTGAAGATGTTGGACACGGACGAAAGTGGCTACGAGCCGAGTAAGCGGAGTCGAAACTGGCTCAAGGTGTGTATCGCGGAACCCATATACTTCTGCAGCGTAGCTAATTGTGAGGATAGGTTAAGAAGGACTACCTTAGCGGTGTCGGTGATTCGCTTGACCTTGTCGTTCTCGGTGCATACTACGGGCGAGGCAAGCGTACATCCGTTTATGGTGCTTTCCTTCTGGCAGCGTATAACGCAAATACGCAAACCTACGAGTCAATTTGTAACATTGGCACCGGGTTTTCCGAGGCCAACCTCGAGGAGCTTCACAAGGAGCTGTCTCCCTTGGTCATTGATCGACCAAAGCCGTTTTATACTCACTCGACGGTCCCCAAGGATCAGCCTGACGTCTGGTTTGAGCCCCGGTTGGTCTGGGAAGTGAAGACAGCCGACCTGACGCTCAGCCCGCGATATCAAGCTGCGGCTGATGAGTTTGTGGGTACGACTGGTGGAGGCAAGGGTGTATCTCTCCGCTTTCCCCGGTTCATCAAGCCACGAGAGGACAAGAAGCCGGAGCAGGCAACAACGACGAGGCAAGTAGCCGAGATGTACCGGAAACAAGAGGCGGTCGCGAAGGAAAATGCGGGTAAGAAGGGAGTGGACGATGATTTTGAATATTAGTCGGGGTTCCTGCGTGTAATCTCCGATGTGGAGTGCATTGCATATCATTATACTTTCTTGCACCCTCGCTTTCCGGGGGTCCATTTATTGTACTATACACTAGGGGCTTTTCTGTTTATGTTTGTTTTGATGCCGATCGCGTCATGAATGAATGTCACGCCATTCTAAGTAGAGTCCGGATGATTGATAATATGATAGTCAAATAATAGTATCTCATATTAAGTGCCAAGAACGTGGAATTAATTGAACGAGTCGGTGTGCTGATAGCGCAAGTTGTCGCCATCGACAAATAAGCCGTGGTCCGTACATACTTTGAATCCACCCCGCTTATCGCCGGCGGCAGTAACCGATAAACGGGAGGCTTGACCGGAGGAACCAACTGATTCTGTCCTTAATTGCTCTTGGCATGTAACCCAAGAAATGGAGTCAACACCAACCACGCGAGTGCGGTGGAGTACCCCATTCCGTTGCAACCTGTTTATCTCACTAATCACGATGACTAGTATCAATCCTTGGATATCGGCAGCATTGCGGCTTTGTTACTAGTCATTATGATCTCTCAATGCTCTCCCGATTGGGCAGGTTCTTAATCGCGAAATGCGGAGACATTCCGTGGGATTCTCTCTCTATAAATCAGCCATGTTGTCATCCCCCGTCGATGACTATTCCACACTTCTCTTCCTTCGGTATCACAGTTTCTATAGGGGTCCGATTGTCGTGGATCTTCGTACTGTAGATACGAGATGAAGTCGGTACTCAACATGGGAGCTCTTCGGTGGCTCTCTATTGCGGCCACTGCCTCGACCGCGTTGGCTCTCAACCCCGAGTAAGTCGCAATCATTCAATGTTTCACAGAGCAATTTGTTTGCTAACTGAACACAACAGAGGCCTGATCAGCGCTCCGCGGAGATCGGAAGCGATTCCTAATCCTTCTGGTGTAAGCATAGACTCTGATCAGCGTGTATCTGGATGTCAATTACTGACATAAGCCGCGCAGGATGTCGCGGTGTTCTCGCAATCGCAATACTCCTTCGAGACCCACAAGACTACCTCGCAGTGGAACGTGCTGGACCTGAAGTCGGGCGATATTAAGCTCCTGACGAATGACAGCGATGTCTCCGAGATTGTTTGGCTGGGCTCGGATGACTCGACCGTTCTCTATGTCAATGGCACCAATGCAGACATCCCCGGAGGTGTTGAATTGTGGGTGTCGGACATCTCCGATTTCGCCAATGGGTATGCAGCGCTTCTTATTCCTCGAATGATTGTATGCACCACTTGCTAACTCGACGCATAGATACAAAGCAGCTTCGTTGCCAGCTTCATTCTCTGGCTTCAAAGTCGTCACCACAGACTCCGGCGATGTGCGCTATGTCGCATACGCCGAGTCGTGGGCAAACGGCACAGCATACAACGAAGAGCTAGTGGCAAAGCCTCTGAGCTCTGCTCGCATCTATGACAGCATCTACGTGCGCCACTGGGATTACTACCTCACCACCCGATTCAATGCCGTGTTCTCTGGCACATTGAAGAAGTCGGAGGGCAAGGGCAAGGCTACCTACAAGGCTGACGGAGATCTCAAGAACCTCGTCTCCCCTGTCAAGAACGCTGAGAGCCCCTACCCGCCTTTTGGTGGCGCCTCTGACTATGATCTTTCCCCCGACGGCAAGTGGGTGGCTTTCAAGAGCAAGGCACATGACATTCCCCGTGCCAACTACACTACCGCGTATATCTTCCTTGTTCCCCATGATGGATCGAAAACCGCTGTCCCAATTAATGGGCCCGATAGCCCCGGTACCCCCGAGGGTGTCAAGGGTGACGCCGGCAGCCCGGTATTCTCCCCAGACAGCAAGAAGATTGCGTACTGGCAGATGGCCGATGAGTCCTACGAGGCAGACCACCGCACCTTGTATGTGTACACTGTCGACTCTAAGGAGACTATTCCTTCCCTCGCAGCAGACTGGGACCGGTCTCTCGACTCCGTGAAATGGGCAGATGACGACAACCTTATTATTGGCGTTGAAGACGCAGGACGTAGCCGTCTGTTCTCTATCCCAGCAGACGCCGGCGACGACTACAAGCCTAAGAACTTCACCGACGGCGGCGTTGTATCAGCTTACTATCAATTGCCCGATTCCACGTATCTGGTTACCTCGACTGCTATCTGGACCAGCTGGAACGTTTATATCGCTAGCCCCGAGAAGGGTGTGATTAAGACGCTGGCCACGGCCAACAAGATTGACCCTGAGCTGAAAGGCCTGGGTCCTGAAATCGTCGACGAATTCTACTATGAAGGTAACTGGACTAAGGTATGTGTACCCGAACCCAACTATTTCTCCGATCTCGCTAACAACCATCCCAGATCCAAGCCTTTGTGATCTACCCCGAGAACTTCGACAAGAGCAAGTCCTACCCTCTTCTCTACTACATTCACGGTGGACCTCAGAGCTCATGGCTCGACTCCTGGAGCACCCGGTGGAACCCCAAGGTCTTCGCCGACCAGGGATACGTAGTCGTCGCTCCCAACCCAACCGGAAGCAGCGGCTTCGGCGATGCCCTCCAGGACGCCATCCAAAACCAATGGGGTACGACTGATCCACTCATTTTAAGACCCCATCCATATCCATGCTAACGAACCACCACAGGAGGCTACCCCTACGAAGACCTCGTTAAAGGCTGGGAATACGTCAACGAGAACTTCGACTTCATTGACACCGACAACGGCGTCGCCGCCGGGGCCAGCTACGGTGGCTTCATGATCAACTGGATCCAAGGCAGCGATCTCGGCCGCAAGTTCAAGGCCCTGGTCAGCCATGACGGCACATTCGTCGCAGATGCAAAGGTCTCGACCGAAGAACTGTGGTTCATGCAACACGAGGTAAGTCACCTTAACCCAACGACCTTCTTTCTCCATAACGAAAGATCCCCATAATCGAGTCATACTAACGAAAGACAGTTCAACGGCACATTCTGGGATAACCGCGAGAACTACCGTCGCTGGGACCCTTCTGCCCCCGAACGGATCCTCAAATTCAGCACCCCCATGCTCATCATCCACAGCGATCTGGACTACCGTCTCCCCGTCTCGGAGGGTCTCTCTCTCTTCAACATCCTCCAGGAACGCGGTGTCCCTAGTCGATTCCTTAACTTCCCCGATGAGAACCACTGGTATGTACCCAAATATTCACCTACTCCACTTCCCTATTCAAGTCAACTACAACCTAGCACAAACAGCCGAAAGAAAGAATACTGACATGAGGGAAACAAAACAGGGTCCAAAACAAAGAAAACAGCCTGGTCTGGCATCAACAGGTCCTGGGCTGGTTGAACAAGTACTCAGGCGTGGAAGAGTCAAACGAGGATGCCGTCAGCTTGGATGATACTGTTATCCCTGTTGTGGATTATAACCCGTGAGTAACTATAGTTGAAACCTACCTTATTTATTGTTACCTATCATTATGATTATGAATGGAATGTGTGGATGTAATATGATGTTATGGTTGTATTTGTTTGTTGCATTGTAAAAGTATACTTTCTTTACTTCCAGTAAGACTGATTTTAAGGTAGTAGTGGATTTCAGGGAGACTCTTTTTCGGAAAACAGGGAGGATGAATTGTGACGAACGTATTCACTTTCATTGTCACTTGTCACTATTCAACTATTCACGATTCACTGGAATGAATGGGTTCATAATCATGCTTTTATACAGTACATCCGTATCCATAAACTGAGGTATCCGTGATTGCTCATCGACTTCTAATCAAAACGCGTATAAACACAGATGCCAATTTGGCGCGTATGGGTAATCCCAATATGACAAGGGCAACGCGAGCAGGAAAGCAAACTAAGAAAGGCAGAGAGTAATTATAGGAGGACATCATAATTCTCCGGAGTCGGAACCTTGGCCGTTTCCTGGGTAGTCGTCCCTCTCGGTAAATCCGACCTGGCGTGCTCGTAGGATAAAGTTTACCAGTAGGACGACTGCGAGACCAACGCCAACGACGGTGGGTCCCCATTTCTCGTAATAGACCCGCTTGACGTCGCGGCGCTTGCGGATTTTGTCCACTCGCCAGATGTAGAGCACAAGACTGTACAGGAGCGCTAGGGCTGCGAGGATGGTAAATGCCCAAGAAGATGCGAATGTGATGTAGTCGTTGCCAAAGTTCAGCAGGGTAGCTGCGATAGTACCCAGAAGAATCGAGAATTCAAGCCATGAGAGGAAGGTCCGCTCTGCGGCGAAGTAGACTTTGGGCTCGACACGGATCGGGACGTGGATACCTAAGATACGTTAAATCTCTTTCAATAGCGACGGGGGGTTGTCCAGACTTACGCTTTCCCTTTGGAGCGATGAATCGCTTCACGGTCCGCTTGTTTCCCATGACAGCAATTCCCCTTTGTTCTGGGGGCGGCATATTGGTTGGTCTTGGTCGAGGAATGAGTGCTATAAGCCCAGATACTACAGCACTTCCAGCTTGCTGGGCGTAGTATCTGGCCAACTGCTGGTAATAGTGCATTCCGCCGACTCGTCGCGCCTCTTCCAGTTCATCTGAATCGATAGTATCTTCTTCGTCCGAGTCATATAACGGGTAGTCTTCATCTCCTGGAAGCGGCTGGGCGGCGATGCGCTCCTCTATATCCAGAGTATTTCCGTCTGAATCGGCGAAGAGGTCATTGCGGGGACCCCTCCGATCGCCATTGGCGAGCCCTTGTCTGTCATCCAGTTCGTCCTCGTCTGAGTCATACTCGTCTTCAGGTGTCTCGTTGGCCGATAGTGAAGTACTGGCTAGCGGTCGTTCAATACCAAACCGGCGCATCGCGGGCTTTCGAATATCCACGTCCATCTGGGGCATCCAGAACGGAAGGAGGTTAATGCGATCGGGGAAAAGAGTCGCTGTACCGTGGATGAACTTGCTGAACTTGGGAACCGCTTCTACTAGGTGACTCGCGGCCAAGTCTCTGATCCATTGAGGGGGCTCTTGGCCGGCCTGGGTCTGAAGTTTCACTTCGAGGACGGCATAAGGAAACCGTTCTACGTCTCCGGGGGGCAACTGGGAGAAAGGAAAATCGACACCGATGTCCATTCGGCGCCAGTTGTCTCCGGCTCTGCGGTGACCATCGAGGTTATCCTCGCGGACCATGGTCAATTCAGTATCGAGCGATATACGGACTCTGGCGTCACCTGGCAACTGAAAGGCAGTTCGATGGTAAAAGGTCCGAGTGACAGGCTTCAGCTGTCGTGTGATGACCCGGTATTGGATCTCTTGGGCTAGCTGTTGCAGATTGTTGATTTCTTCTTCACTCTTTTTACCCTCCTTTCTCATCTTGTCGAAAATAGTGTCGGTCGTCAGCTCTCCAGCCAGGTAAGCATTGACATTCTTTTCCTTGAGGGAGAAACGGGCCTTGACCGACTTCTCTCCGGTCCAATCCTCGCGATGAGTCTTTCGCTCGACGAAAATTTGGTCACTCTTCATGCCACCGTACCAGCGCAGTCGGATAGCTTCGGCTCCTTCTGTCTTCTTCAACCGTCCTTGGTATAGCTCCCATGTGTCCGGATTATCGTAGTAGATGGAGGTGATGGCAGTGTCCTCTTCCTCGAACTCCTTCTGGGGGTTGAAGACGAGCACGGGAAGGTGCTGCTTCGGTCAGTGCTGATTGTTAAGGTGAACCGCGCAAGAACATACCTTAAGGATGATGAGCTTCAGCTCGGTAATATTATCAGGATGAACCCAGTATTTAGTCGTTTGGCGAACGAAGTTTTGCTGTGTGCCACCAGCGGAAGAGTCTCCCTTGACTGGGTTTCCTTTGGTGCGAACCAGATCATAAAGCTTGGACAACTTCACCACGAACGCATCATAATTATCTTTGAAGAAAGGCTTGGCTTTGAGTCGTGCCGCAAAAACTGGCTTGAGATGCCAGCCGGTTTCTTTCTATCGGGAAGGGTCAGCTTTAAGTTCGTGTGCACAGACACTGGGGCCAACACAAGAAAAACCAAAAACCAGAACGGTGACATCAACAGCGAATTTGAGTGGGCACATACATCGTGTTTCTTGATAATTTTCTGGAAGCCAGTGTAGTTGAGCTGGGTGAATTTGGCCAAATCATGGACGTCGGCGATGATGTCACTCAATTCCTGCTCAAGGACCAGGAAATCCTCATCGGATGGAGGGCGAATGTTAGAACGGACGCTTTGCCGGCGCGATCCCAACGCAGTCGCCGACTCAAGGCGAGAGACTACATCATTGACTTCCTTCTCGCTCGACTGGATGCGACGGACAATTTCCTCGCTTTTCATGCGCTGGAAATTAAACACTTTTTCTAGTTCACCTTCCAGCAGCGACACGAAGTGTTTCTCATCATCTTCTGTCCATGGCTTGCGATCGCGTTTTGCATATGAAGGGACAGGTTCGGCGACAAAGTCGGTCCTCAGAGCTCGTTTCAATTCATCGTAGGCGATGTAGTGCCAGTAGTACTCCTTGATCATCGACGATCGGAGATGCTCTCCGAACCTTGAGAGGTGGGGACAGTTAGCCAGGCAACCATTGAGCTTAGAGGGAAGCTTTTACTCACCTCATGATGGATTAACTCGGAGTGAAATGATATTTACTAAGGAGAAATGGTTCTTGGAGATGATGAAGCGGGGAGGGGAATGTTAGATGTGGGAAAAGAGCATCATGAAATGCGCGAGAAAAGGCAGAGGAAGGAAAAAGACAAGAGGTCGGTAGCTTATGATATGGGAATCAAATTCAACAACCGAGTGGAGATCTGACTGACTAGCATGCAGTGAACCATGCAGTGGCGAAAAAAAAAATCTTTTTTCCTTTCTTCTTTTTTAATTCCCAGCCCTTTCAGTTCAGGGGATGAACTAGTACTTGGTGATGGTACAGAGGGAAAGAGAAGAGGGAGATACTGCAGCTGTACCTCGACATCACGAGTCTGGAGCGGAGCTCAAAGTAGACTAGCCTGGCCGGCTAAAACGTTAGTCCCAGCCGTATTGACGTATGGTTATTACGGGGTCCGCTTACCTTCCCATGCATTGACCACTGAAAAGCGTCCCGATAGGAGATAGCTTTTATAACCGATATTAGTCTATTTCCATGATCGTCTTAGTCCACGCACGTTTTGCGACCCGATTTGTCCATTATACCACCCTGGTCCGTCCCGATTCAAGGGTAAGAGGCTAAGGTTGTCTGGCAAACCCATCACAGCCACTCGCCCAAGCATGTGCTCGTCCTAGTGGAGTCTCTTTGCCTACTTTAGCGTCTACTATTTTCAAAGCTAAACGTCCGGTCGAAATGGAACGCTAAAAGTTCCCTTTGACTCGTAATTCACCTGAGTATCAATCAGTCCAGTCGGTCGTTCTCCCTCCCTTGCTGTGAGGACTCGACCTGCCGGACTGGGTATGGAATCCGTGAGTGACCTTGCACTGATAACTACATTCCAAATTAACCGACACGGTGAAGCAAGGTAATACTCACGGTGTTTCGCTATCTCTCTCGCTCTCTTTCTCTCCATAACAGAAACCTATATAATAAACCCACAGTGCATATGGTCGATCCATATATGAAAGACTTCGGAGGTGTTTCCTCCGAACAGTTCAACGGCAATCGATCTGCCACGGGACAAATTCCGGAAAAGTCGTTCTGTGATTTCGGCAAACCCTAACAACCCGCTGCTGGGGGGAAATCCGAAGACGGCGGAAGAGAAAAGAATAACGAAGATTACAAACAAATGCACAAATAAACAGTGTCTCATCACTATTCCGGAGCACAGATGAGACAGTTCCTCCGCGGGCGGACAGGTAAAGTAATTTGCATTATGAATTATAGTGCAAGGCCCGCAAATATTGACGGGCGAAGGCCACAGTCTAGATCCACTGTGGGACATGATTTAGACTGCAGGCCACGGAGATACAGGCTCCACAAGCCAATCGGCATGTTGCTCAATTGTTTCTACCCAATTCGACGGCAAGGGAGTCGAGGGACTGACAGGGAAGGTGCTGCGTTCTTTGTCTCTCTCATAATGCAAGCATCATCCGATCCCATAACAAGGCACACGTGCAGCATTTCCTAATTTGGTCGCCTTCTGAGATCATCCCCGTTTGCTCGTAGAAAGGGATGTTGGCGCAAGTGCCGCGTTTCGTATTCGCACTAAACTTGGTGGACTCTTAGCGTACATAAGGGAACAAGTTAATGTCTAGTAAAAAGAAGACAGTTAGGTAGCTGACATGGCAATGGGAGGTAGTGATTTTAATAAGAGGAATTCGTTAAAGAACGTCAATATATGAGCAAGGGTTCAATTTGTGGCAACGATAACCGACCCGCCTGGCTGTCTAAAAAAGTACCGCCTACTCTGAATTTAAGAAAGAAGTGAATAATAGAATGAAAAAGTAGGTTCCATTGCACATACAAGTAAGCTATCATGGCGCACACCTGCAATAAGGTCCGCCCATTGGCGAGCATGTAAAGCCTGAGTTGCTTCATTTGCTTGGATTGCCTCTACGGCGTCATTCCGTCGTCCGTCCCTGTAAGGCTGTGACTAACCTATCAGCTACCCAGAGACTTACTTTATTTCCGAACCCTTTTGAATCCGGCAAATCATTGCATTAGCTCCCGGAATACAGTTCACCTGTTTTACGGGTGCATAAGCCGATCTGCCTGCTTAAGCATACCTCTCCTAGCCCCTCTCTTGGCGTATATGAGGGGTTTGATTGGAAAGGGTTATGGGCGGCCCGTGTTGAAGTATAAATAGTTAAAAGATGAACAGAGCTTCGCTGAACCTGCCCGAGAGGCTTTATACTCAGCGTAACCTTTGGCTTTGAGTCGGATCCAAGATCAACCAAGGCCGCGTCATGAATTAGTGCATGCCAATTGGTCAAACTGGCAAGTATAGTAGCAGTTTGTCTAGCCCGGTATCGTAAATCATGCATCATGATTTTGATGTTGGAGATCTGCACAGCCTGAGGCTTTCCACTTACCATAACTTAGATGCCCATTTCTCCTGTATTGATTCTCTTCAAACCGCTCGACTGACCATGTCCCACTGTCGCTTGGATAAATGCTTGAAGACGAAGCAAAGGCTGTCAGTAGTACGATGCTTTGCATGACCCAACATAAAAGGTCACACTAGAAAGGTTACAGACCCTGGAGCCAAGTCTCAACATGACGGCTTTTGTTTCCTCAGACTTACTTGGAATAAACACGAGGTAGAAATGGAAAAGAAAAAAAAGGAGAATGAGAAAGAGGCAAGTAAACAAGAAAGGGAAGGAGGTCATTATTCAGTCCACGATCCCAGTAGAGTTAGTTCATTTTCAGACATCTGTCCGCCGTAGAAACACATATACAAGTGTCTCCTATTGTAGCAAGCGCGTATTTGCACCACCTTAATCCTATTTTCTTAAGATCCTTTGGAAGAGATCTCTTATATAAATGATCTTCTCATCCTGCCGGTATCTTCTACATACTAGGATATCTAGTCATCAATTCAATCATTATGTTTTTCGCTCGCTTGGTCTTTGTATGTTTAGGGTCCATGCACATCGTTCATCCTGTTATAGACTAGGGTACAACGGGCCGAATCATTGACGAGTAACTGACGAAGTACCTGTCATGCAAGAAATTAGAAGACAAGTCGTAACATTTACGTATCACTGCCTTGAATTGAGCAGGCGCTTCGATTCTGCATCTCTCCAACAAACACTTTTTCACCTTTTTTAGAGTTATCATCGATCATCTTTTGGCATGATGTGTATCTGTTGAGTCTTTTCGCTGTCTTATAAGGATGCTTGAGGGTATCCATAAGTTCCATCTGTGTGAGGTCAGGGCGACTATGGGATAGGCTCACTATGGTCTCCCAACTGACGAAAACCCAGCAGGAACAACATCTCCAATTCGCCAGATATTGGATGTAGAAGTGGTACGAAGCCTATTCTAAGTTGACTTCATCTTTGTCTAATCAGCTTCAATAGAAATGGCGAACGAATTAAGAAGAGACGATTACACCAAACACGTAACCAAATTTATTTTCGCGTACAACCACTTGGGGAGTTGTATATGACAAAGTCTCTATTCTTCCAATACTGTACTCAACTGCCCAAACGGGATTCATGAGCACTCATTCAAATGAAATAGACAAAATATGTAAGAAAATATCTGAGATTTTCATATACAACTAGAGAAAAAAAGTCACAACCGTATGAAAGTTACCAGACAGTGATTTTGTTATGGTAAAGTCTTAAAATCACCCCAGAGAAAATTCGAAATAATGATGCACAGAGAACGCTTATAGTTAGATAATATACTTACTTAACCACACCCACATCTCAAATAACAGGAGTATCGAACCGCATGATACAAATAATAAGAGCGGCACGATTCGGCTTCGGCCAGAGTCCTCATCTACCGCTACCGATGAACTAATTAATTAAGTATGCCGCAAGTTCAAGTCGGTAGACATAACAAAAATCTTCCTACTTTCAATTCTCGACTCCGTCTGTTATAATGCGGTATATTAGAAACGGTTGGATAAGATACTAAATTCGGAATCTTCTCCCACTAGAGGGAACACACTAAGTGCAAGGTGAAACCCAAAAAAGTGATTATTACGATGACAGCCCAACGTTCATGAAGACCAATACTCCGTAAGCGTGGGAATCCACATTATCGGAAATGCCGGTGGGTCGCCCCATGGGCGTTCAATTGACTGGGGACCTAGACTAGTTATAGGACGCTATCGAGTAGCTTCTTCGCTACTCGTAACGAGGTCTGAAGAATGCTGTTATTGGTAGGATCGGTTCCAACAGTTTCTTCTACAAAGCTAGTAGTAATTCTATTGCGTCGTGGTTTCGGTCCTCCGCCCTCTCCGTCGTTCGGGGAGATCCTCCGACGTAATCGGAATCCCCCAGACGAAAAAAAAAGTTTGAAAACATTATTTACTGAGTAGGAGTCGTGTAATCGTCATAGATTCTGAATGAATAAGGATATCTAAGCTTAAATAACCGAGATACAATCTAACCCTGAGTTCGGCACTTCTCCGGGATTTCACATATCGTCTCTGATTACTCTGTACTGCTACATACCCATCGCTTACTTCTGTGACTTTTACAGTTTACATCTGAAACCGTTAGTGCCCTCGCTTACGCGCTCATTGCGGCCGAACTGGGAACCGGGGTTGGCAGTGATCGGGCATTCCCGCGAGTTATATATTGTTTATTAATCGCTTCCATAGTGTTAACCCTTGGAATGGTCAAGCATTCCAAGCCAAGTGCTTAGGAGCCATTAAGCTTTCAGAACATTTGCACCCTTGGACGATCCACTACTCGATGGGGCGGAGCCCTTTGCCTGAACATACTGAAAAAATCACTGACTTGATTTGTTCCTGCTGATTACCGTTGAATATTTAATGCTGTGTTCGCCCGAGTCACAGAAGAAACTTTCGTGGTTTCATGCATAAAAGTCAATCAATTAGTTTTCATCTATGTACATGTACAAGTTCAACGCCAACCCATGCCAGTGAGAACAAAAGCTAAATCAGTCAAATCATCATGCAGGGTCGTAGCTGACCACAAGCTTAGTGGTCGATGTTCTAAGATTCTAAATACCGTACTCATAACTGGATGAGATCCACTTCCGAAAAGTCCGGCGGACTGCGACTGAAGATCGTGCGGCACTTGCCGTCCAATGCCTGGTACTCGTTGCTGATCCAGATGTGCTTGCTGAACCGTTGAGTCCGGTACACTTCGTCATCACTGACTCCAAGGTCGTCCCGCGGAATCCAGATCACGGGACGCTTGGCTCGCAGCGCATCGTGCTGGAAGGCTCGCTGAACTAGCTGGTCACGTTCTTCCGGCGTGAGATCTTCCAGCTCGTCATGGATACCAGCAAACAGGGCTGGGCCCATTTGATTGGTAGGAGCGCCTTGGGCTTCAGCATCCTCCGCTACCTTCTCACGAACCCGCTGCACCGTCGGGACCGAGCTGTCGGAGTTGGCCCCGAAATACTTCGACCGTCCTCGTGAAGACCTGTCAGCCCAAGACTGACGCTTAGGCCCGAGACTAGGCCGCCTGGCCTGGGCCTCAGTACCTCGCTCCATGCTAGCTTCAATATCCTTTAGCTCGATATCATGAGTTTCTCGATCCGTCTGGCGGCCCCTATATTCTTCGTAGCCAGACTGTTGACCTTTGTCAGAGTTTAACTCATCATCCTGAAGCAATCCAAGCCGGACACGTTGGGCACGCTCAAACTCCTCATCCCGACGTACCGCCTCATCCTCCAACGTGATTGGTAGATAACGGATCAGGGGGCCGAAGGCATCATTCAGCAGAAGTTGGTATCCGACTGTGAGGACAAGAACGACAATCATGCATATGGCTTGGCCCTTGCAGGCAACCGTGCCCTGCACGTCACGAACCAAAAAGAATAAACCGATCAAGCAGACTTCCATAAAATATATGCCCGTGAATAACTGGTTGATCGCCTTAGGGAAAAGTAATCCACCGGTGTCAAAGCGAAATTTGGTGACATATAGCGTGTTATACCGGTAAACGAACCAAAATAAGCCGAACGTGATTACATTGAACACAAGGATAAGAGGCGAGATAACACAGTAAATCAGTCCTAGGGATCAACCGTCAGTGCCATCAGTCGTGTCAAAAAGCCAGCAATGGCAAAGCAAATAGAGACAAACCTATGGATGCCAGTGTGGTATACACCGGAAAGAAAGTTCCCCACTGCATCTGGCTCAAATTCGTAGTCCGGGCCCATTTTGTCCGGGCCGTCGTGTCGAGCAAGGGTCCAAGGATAAACCAGCTTACTAAGTTCACGACCTGGACCAACGCACCAGCACTCACCGACATTGCCTGAAGAATCATGTATGAAAAGAAATAATTGCTAGAAAGAGGAATGTTCTCCGCAAGTAGTTGAGGCCAGCTCGTGACATTCGTGACGTTACTGATGATGGTCGAAAAACTGGACGAGATTGCGACAACCAAAAATAGCTGAACGAACAGGAACGCGAAATAATAATTCTGAACTGTGAGCTCAACGGCCATACCTGTATGAACGCCCTGGGTCCGACAAAGGAACCGGAGGGTTAAAGGTAACACAGCCATCAGAATGGCCAAAAACAACGCAGGCAGAATACCTTGCACAGCAGAGATAAACCATTCTGGCAACTTGGAAATCCATCTAAGCCACGTAAACGCTTCTTCCAAGTACGACAGCTGGGACAGTAAACCAGTGAAGGCCACAGGGAAAGCCCACCCGACCACCATCGCGCAGACGATGGCCAAAACACCAAAAGTTCGCAGGTAGCGCTCCCACCATCTGATCGACATATTATCCCAAATTACGTCGTCTGGAGAAATTTCCACAACGCGAGGAGCCATCTGTTTGGGGACATGATGGCTGACTGCCTGACAAGCCATATGTGCAGCCACCTGGTGATTGAATTGAATGAAGGCAGAATTCATCAGGGGGAATTTCTCGGGTGTTTGTTGATCCACCTCGATTTCTAAGTTCAAACGAGCCACTTCCTTCCGGCAGTAATCGATAGTGTCTACCTTCTTCCCTATAAGCGGGAGAGAGGGCATCCAACTAAGACCAAAGATCGGCAGTCGCATGGTATCACGGTCCTTTGGCCTCATATATTTCTTCCATAGAGGTTCTCCGAAGTCCTCATTGTCAAAGTCTTCGTTGTAGGCGATGGGATATTCCTCACCTTCCAATTGTTCGCCCTCGGTCCGAGTTCTTCGTTTATCCCTCTCACTTTTCTCTTTCTCTGCCGGCGCATCGTTCCTCTCATCAATCGAGCTGCTTTCGTGTTGCGTTAAAGGAAACTCGTCAGGCTCGCTTCTGTGGCTCATTTTAGAATTGCTTGATCCTGTACTCTTCCAGAAAGGCCGTTTAGATTTGGATCCAGCCGCGTCTGGAACGCCCGAAGTTGTGCCATTTGTGCGCGCTTGCGAACAGTCTGCAACATCCACGCTATCAGACTCAGATCGAGGGTAATCTAGTGAGCGCGAGCCGTCCCGATGTGCAATCGAGGCGTCTGGTACGAAACCACCAGATCGAGTCAACTTTCCATCTATTCCACCTTCAACCTTCTTGAAGCCTCCAAAGACGGATTTTCCTAGCTTGCCTACACTATGGCCGACGGCTCCTGCGGCCTCCATAGCGGGGTCAAAGGGGTTCAGTCTTCTTCGTTTCCCTGGCTCAGTATGATCCTTTGAGCCATCATGATGCAAGAGCTGAGAGAGTGTGTGCGCTTGGTGTGGGTCACCAGAACTGATACCAGCATCCATTGCCATCAGTGAAGCTTTCCTGTCCGTATCCTGCTGCTCCTCTTTAGCAGTCTTTCTTGCTTTAACCCCAGACTTTTTCGCTTCAGCCTTCGCCTGTTTCAACTGAGCTTTCTTGCATTTAATTACCAAGTCTGTCTCTGCAGCCTCAAGTTTTAGAGCCAACGAATCCCGCAGCTTCACTTTTTCGTTGAGATCATCGAAGTTGCGGTTGATCCAGATGTTGCGAACGCCACCAGGGAAGACATCAAAAAGTGAAGCGAGAGCATCCACTGTGAGCCACCTTTCCGGGATTGCTGTCACCAGAACTGTGGTCGCAGAAGCTCGTAGACGGTGCTGGGGAGACGTCAAGTAGGCCTGTCGTAAGCGTATATAATTCCTCAGCTCGTCATAAAACACTGCGCATACGTAGACAATGGTGATGATAGCCATGATCAAGTGTCCCCAGTAACGGCTGGTGTTCTCTGGAGTTACATTGCCCCAAGCAAGTTGATCCAGACCAGTAACATTCCATGTGCCGCCAGTTTCGGTTCCGTTTTTAAAATGTTGGTCTTTACCGCCAGCTTTATTCAAGGGCAGCAGAACCGGTAAAATGATGCAACCTAGAGGTACGAAAATCTTGAGAAGCATGCGCAGGTATCGCAAAAAGAAGTATGCATCCAGACCACATTTTTGTATGAACTCAGTACTAGAGGTACGAAATACAGGCACAATCCATCGGAAAAGACCAGGTGGGGAAGGTTCGGTACGCTCTCTGTCCGGGACAAGGTAGGTTCTAGGTTGGCTAACAAGTCATGTTAGCATTTGCGCTCATCCGCGGCAACTGTCGCACTCACTAGATGCGGGTGAGCTTCGATTTGAGAAGCAAAAAGAGTAAGAATTCCACTGCGAAGATGACGATCGCAGTAGCTAAAGATGCGAGGAAAGTGTTGATTGAGACACCCTCACTCTTTTGGCCAGCGCCACCGGCGTGTTCGAGGGCCGATCCCAGGTCTTCGGCCATGGCTATCGATAATACCACTCATGCAACTGTTCGCTGATTAAGGAAAAAAGAAAAGAAACGGAATCCGAAAGGGTATTAGAAAAAGAAGAAGAAAAAGAAGAAAAGAAAAAGAAAAAGAAAAAGAAAAAGAAAAAGAAAAAGTGTAGGTCGTATCAACGTTCATAGAACAGCATAAAAAGAAGGTAGCGACGAGACTCCCACACTTATCACAAAAATTGATTGTAGGGGTTCAGATAGTACCGCAGCTTCAAAGTCACGAACTGCAAACCTGGGTTCGCATTATGTTAGAAGTGTAAGTGGATGAGGTCAGAGTGACACTGCCCCTTTGCCTTGATTGCAAAGAGGGACACAGTCAAAAGTGGGCGACGAAGAAAAAGACGAAGATATCTGGAGGGCCAGAGTATATAAAGGCATGACAGTAGCGGCGTTGACGGTGTAATGAATCAACCATTCATCGTTCAGGTTGCCGCCAAGTCAACAGGGAAGAAGCGCCACGATTTGTGGGAAAAGTGCTGGGGTTGGGCGGATCTCTTCCCCCAAAAATGACATCAGGCGCCTGCTGAAACTAGCAGTTTGGCCTGAGGTCCCGGCGCTTGCTTGGTGTTTCAACTTCCCCTGAATTTGATTGAAGGATTAGGCCACGAAATTATGGGCGATCCTCCCCATTACTCCCCCTAGCCAGTGCCAGCGGTAGACAATACATAACTGATGTGTTAAAGCAGCATGCCAATTTATTTTGGGAAGACGCCGGTCTTTTTGTCTCTTTTCACTGCTTGTTCGTGACGATCTTGAATGTCGATACTTTCTCAATTAGACATGTGGAGCCATACCGTCTTTGGTATAAATCCAGCCCTAAGGGGTCTGGGCAGTTACATCTTATTGGCTAGAATAAGGTGGCGGTGCATCCGAAGTAAACCTTCCTCTGAAGGGACCTTTTAAGGGACCAGGAACTTGTAACCTCAATATTCACGTGAGTGAATGTGGCTAACGCTCTAACCAGAAATATTCTACCACTGCTTCAGTACAGTGAGTCTGGTGTCTAAGCATTACGGGTAGCTTCCTGGATCTCTTTAAAAGGTCTTTTCTTTGATCTCTTTCGCTGCAAATATATGCTTCACACACCTCTACTATTACTGTAGGACTATCACGCGGTAATACTCTTCCAGAGAACGATACTTCTAATTGGTTGCGCCACGATTTCCGCTGGGGGCACGGCGAGTTTATTCTATCAAAGGCGACATCATTGGCTGTGTATCCGTATCGAGTGCTCATGAATCGGGACAGGAGCATGAGGTGGGGTAAGAGACAGAGATGTAAACACGGCAAGAAACCCTATACGTAATCATATTCGTTCGCAGCTGTGAGAGCAACAGAGATCTCTCGGGCCTAAGTAAAAACAGCACATAGAAGAATGACCAGCCCGCGGTCAGGAGATAGGTATAACAGAGAGCGACGCGACATTGATTGATACATCGTACGATGTATATGAAAATAATCGGAAGGATATTCTGTAGTTGCTTTTCGATAAGACGGTTGAATACCTGGTTCCCCGGCCTGATCAAGTGCACGTGACCACTTAACGCGTCAACGCGTTGCGAACGCGCCCTGCAATCCACGAAGAATCTAGCAAATTGAAACTCCACTTGATCGATCCCTACTCTGTACAAACAAACCCTTCTCAACCCCCCTCCCCCAAAACAACGCCAATATCTTGATTTCGTCGGTCCTTCCAATTGCGATAATTTAATTAACAGGACCGACTCATAATGTCTTCTCCGGCTTCGACTCGTCGTAGAGGTCGCCCATCCAGGGCAGAGGCTAGCAGTCCAAGGGTAACAGATGCACAAACAACACCCCGCGCTTCTCGTCGTCTAAGGGGTGAGGCAGCGGTTCCTTCGTCGCCGCCCGCCGAGACACCAGATGTGAGAATGGATGAGCCCAGCTCTCCTGTTAGGGCATCATCCACCGTGGACCAAGATGAGACTACACCACGGGGAAATCGTACTGCTATCGGAGGTACGACGATCATTGGAACTTCTAAATACTCGATGATTACTTACATATAGCAGAGTCTTCCCCAATCAGATACATGTCTAGTTCTAGCCCAACTCGCGCTCGTAGCCTCCAACCAGGACGCTCCGATATTCCCAGCAGTAGCAGTGGTGCTCTTTTCGTCTCGGATCGCACGACCACAGGCGGTCAGCGCAATGTCGTGTCCCGTCGCAATGATCTTCATTCGGGTGGTTTTGGATCTACGCCTAGTCGACGACGCAGAGTTTTTGTTGACGCCAATGGAATACCTGCCGCCGATGGAGAGCCACAGTCAGATGCAACTTTCTCAAACATTCACCCCGGTACTTCAGAAGCGGATGCGTTGGGTGGTAGCTCTACTCGCGTCATCTGGGGTACCAACATCTCTATTCAAGATTCTATGTCCGCGTTCAAGAATTTCCTCTACAACTTTGCAACCAAGTATCGTCTGTGGGCAGAGGGTGCAACAGAAGATGAAGCCCGCAGGCTGGGAGATACTGCAGAGGAGAGAGAATACATCAACATGTTGAACACGATGCGTCAGTTGGGTGTGACTAGCTTGAATCTTGACGCGAAGAACCTCAAAGCATACCCGTTGACTTTGAAATTGTGGCATCAACTACACGCATATCCGCAGGAGATTATTCCTTTGATGGATCAGACCATCAAGGATGTTATGGTTGAACTTGCGATCAAAGAGATGGAGCGCCTGCGGACTCAGAACCAACGGAACCAGTCACACTCGAGGAATCTCAGTTCTGCGCCCGCAGTCCCAAGCTCAGATGCCATGAGTGAGACTGGCCGGATACCACAAACCGAAATTCCAGATCTTGTTGGTGAAGTCGAGACAAAGGCTTTCAAAGTTCTTCCTTTCGGACTTGATTCTAGTGTGAACATGAGAGATCTAGATCCAGCCGGTATGGGCTCATTATACGCGCTTCCCGCTTTAAGCAGTTCGGTTGCTAACATACACCTTAGATATGGACAAGTTAGTGAGCATCAAAGGTCTTGTCATTCGCGCGACGCCTATCATCCCGGATATGAAAGAAGGTGAGTTGGCAGTATCTCACTTTTCACCCACGCTGGCTAACTTAGTCTCTAGCCTTCTTCCGTTGTCAGGCTTGCAATCACGGCGTGCAAGTCGATATCGATCGTGGAAAGATCGCGGAGCCCACTATTTGTCCACGCCCTGCCTGCAAGCAAAGAAACAGCATGGAGATCATTCACAACCGTTGTATTTTCGCCGACAAGCAGGTCATCAAACTGCAAGAAACGCCAGATAGCGTGCCCGACGGTCAAACTCCTCACTCTGTTTCCCTTTGCGTCTACGATGAGTTGGTGGATGTCTGTAAGGCTGGTGATCGAGTTGAAGTGACTGGCATCTTCCGGTGCAACCCTGTGCGCGTAAATCCCCGCCAACGGACGCAGAAGGCACTTTTCAAGACTTACATTGATGTCTTGCACGTCCAAAAGATCGATCGTAAGAAGCTGGGCATCGACGTCACAACCATCGAACAAGAGTTGTCTGAGCAGGCTGCTGGAGATTCAGAGCAGGTTCGGAAGATTACGGCTGAAGAAGAGGAAAAGATCAGGCGCACTGCCACCCGGCCGGATGTGTATGAACTCCTTTCTCGGTCTCTCGCACCTAGCGTCTATGAGATGGATGATGTCAAGAAGGGTATTCTACTCCAGATGTTTGGAGGCACCAACAAGTCTTTCCAGAAGGGTGGTAACCCACGCTACCGCGGTGACATTAATGTGCTTCTTTGCGGTGATCCGTCAACTTCAAAATCCCAGCTGCTTCGCTATGTCCACAAGATCGCGCCTCGGGGTGTCTACACCAGTGGTAAAGGTTCTTCCGCTGTCGGTCTTACAGCCTACGTGACTAGGGATCCCGACACGCGTCAGATGGTGCTCGAGTCTGGTGCCCTGGTACTTTCGGATGGTGGTATTTGCTGTATTGACGAATTCGATAAGATGAACGAATCTACACGGTCCGTCCTGCATGAAGTCATGGAGCAGCAGACGGTGTCAATCGCTAAAGCAGGTATCATTACCACGCTGAACGCTCGAACCAGTATCCTTGCCTCCGCAAACCCTATTGGGAGCCGATACAACCCCAATCTGCCTGTTCCTCAGAACATTGACCTCCCGCCTACCTTACTGTCCCGTTTTGATTTGGTATACTTGGTTTTGGATCGTGTGGATGAGCAAGAAGATCGTCGGTTGGCCAAGCATCTGGTCAACATGTATTTGGAAGACAAGCCAGAGAATGCAAGCGACGAAGAAGTCTTGGTAAGTAACAAATTCGATCTAGGTGGCTCTAATATTGTGCTAATCAGAATGAAAACTTGCAGCCCATCGAGTTCCTGACGGCATATATTACTTACGCCAAGACGAAGGTTCATCCCGTTCTTACCCCGGCTGCTGGTAAAGCTCTCTCAGATGCATATGTGAACATGCGCAAGCTCGGAGATGACATTCGCTCCTCTGATCGTAGAATTACGGCGACCACTCGTCAACTAGAGTCTATGATCCGACTGTCAGAAGCCCACGCACGCATGCGGTTGTCCCTAGAGGTAACCGCAGCAGATGTTGAGGAGGCAGTGCGTTTGATCCGGTCCGCTATTAAGCAGGCAGCTACGGACTCGCGGACCGGTTTGATTGATATGGGCCTGCTCACTGAGGGCACTAGTGCAAGCGAGAGACGTCAACGGGAGGCCCTGAAGCGTGGTGTGCTGGCGGTGATCGACGAGCTTAGCGGCGGAGGTGCTACTCCTCGCTGGGGCGACGTTTATCGTGCTTTGACTGAACAGAGCAGCGGCGAGGTGGATGGCGGTCAATTCACAGAGGCAGTCCGCACACTGGAGACGGAAGGTTACGTGAACGTTCTAGGTGAAGGTGCACGACGGAGCATCCGGCGTATTGGAGGTCGACTTCTGTAATCAAATGACGGGATCATGATGCCACGGAACAACAGTATGTATGTAATCTGGGAAAGCGTATTTTGAGTCAGCCGCATGGATTCGAGGGTACCAGGGCAGGGACGGTGTCTGGTGTTTTTGTCCAGTTCAATTTTCAGTTACTAGAGAGAGAAGCTCTTACAAACCAAGCAATAGATAATTCAAAATACCTAACTTAACCCAAGAGCTCCTTTCCTTCGCTAGTAATACACCCCCGATCCAATTCCAAGTCCATCCCCTCAGGCCACAACCTCTTCACCATCCCCTTCGCCCGTTCAACCTGCCGCCCATCCACAAGAACCCCAGCCCTAAGCAACAACTCCAACACCTCAGTGACCCAAAACCGACACCCTACCCCATCTGCACCAAACTCATATCTCTCCCTCCCATTCTCCACCAAAACATCCACCACATCCCCAACCCTCAACCCACCCCTAACATCCACCGCAACCGCAAACTTAAGCAACGCATCCGAACCCGCAGGAGCAGTCAACTCAGATAAAATAACATACGCTTTCGACCCACCAATCAAAACACTACTAGGTACAGTATGACTGGGCTGACAGTCCAAGGCGACGCACGTAGTCTCGGACGTGGAGAGATAGAAACACCAGTGGTTTGTTCTCTTGGTTGTTCCGACGGGGACTTGGGCGTGGGGGCATGCGATTATGTGGTGGATTTCTTGGGAGAGGATTTGGGGGGTTCTCCTTTGGGGGATGTAGTGGATTGGGGAGGTGGACATTGGTCTCTTTTTTTTTCATTTGGGGCTTTTTTGGTGTAAATTTAGAAGTGGCTGGCTTTGGAGGGAATAATTTGAAGATGACTTGAAGGGTGGAAGAATGGAGATGGGGGTGAGGTTCGTATGGAGGAAGTTGCTTTCTTTGTCTGGCCAATCATGTTTTAATGGAGTGTTGTCTTGGTTTATGGGGATGTTATTTGGATGGTGATATTGGGGGTTCCTGTTAGACGAAATTCTATTTTTTACACGGAGTGATTCCCCTTGGTGGAATTGGAGAAAGCTGGTTACTGTTGGGATAAATTCAGGAGCAAGATCTCCACTGATAGGCGTCTATAAGACGATCAGTATAGGGAGGAGCGGTGTCTCTTAATGACGGGGTGTTTGAGGAGGTCTCTTTCTCTTGTACTGGGTATATCATTTTCTTGTAAAGTAGCATTCTGATATTATAGAATATTGTGCATGTGCTAAGTGTAGCTGTCTTCTATAATTTTCAAGTCTGGCGTGTCTAACATAAATCATTTATATCTCATTCTAATCCATATACTTGCATAGAGGCAGACGGTAGCTTTCAATCTGCCAGTATGCTCTGCGCACACCATCCCATTCGTTATCCAGCTTAGGCAGAGCAATCTCTTCCCATTCAACATCGAACCCAGCATCCATCAAGTCCATCTCGGCCACCTTTTGGTAGACATCGTAGCTGATTTGCCGGTCAGCCCCCATACCGTTGAAGAAACTCCACTTCCCTTCTTGCTCAAGCAGTCCAATAACCTGCTCACTGAAGAACTCCCGGAAGTCGCCATACGACTCGGCAAATGTATCGTAGTAGATGGCATCAAACATAACTCCCTGTCCGACCAAGTCAGGGAGAATATCCTGCCACCGACCCTCGTGGATCGTAACACCTGGCTTCTCGCCCCAGCCCTTCCGCTTCATCTCGGCGACAACCTCCGGGTGTGCTTCAATAATATGGTGCTCTGCTGGCGACTGCTCCTGGATGAATCCGTCCACAATACCCATACCATGTCCGACATTCAGAACACGAAGTCCAGACGTAGGAAGTAGCTTCTTCGCCGACTTGGCCATGATATCCGTCTCCCAAGCCATCATAACACCGTTCTGATCCTGATCCAGCAGCCGATCATTCTGGAAAGTCAAATTGGAATCAAGATACCGGGAATTGGTGACATCGGGGCCCGTCTCCATAGCTGTTTCAGTAGTGGTAGCCGCCTCAACCAACTGAGGAGCAGAGTCACCCTCCACCTCCACCTCCTCAGCTCCAGTCTGCTCTTCCTGTTCCTCCTCCTCTTCCTCATCGTCATCCTCAAGCTCCTCATACCCATCCAACCGATTCAGGAGCAACTCCGCCCGCACACCAGCATCAACAAGCTGCTCATACAGCTCCGTCAACCCCAACCGCCTAGCAACACACCCAGGCGTCTCATTATTATTATCAAGATCATTCCAAATCGCACCCTCCTGAAGCAAAAACCTCACAGTCGCTGAGCCCTTCTCCTCAATGCTCTTCTGCTCGTCTCCCTGCTCCCCGTTGGTCTGGACGCCGTTCGGCTCCTCGTCGTCAGGCTCGCAGGCCGCAATTGCTGCATGCAGCGGCGCATATCCGGTTTCGGGGTCCTTGACATTGACGGGGTTTGCGATTGTTTGGTTTGAGCGGATTAGTTGGCGGAGTTTGGGGATGTCGTGTTGGGAGGCGGCGAGGAGGATTTCTTGGACGTCGAGGTCGACGTCGATTTCTGTTGTAGGGTCGGTCATTTTATCTTTCGTTTTGTTTCTTGCTCTATAGGTTTGGTCTGGATTGTATGTTAGATTGTGGTTTATGTGCTTGGATTGGGTTTTCGGGGGATTGGTGGGATTGGTGCGGGGCAGTAGGAGGATGATTGAGGGTGGGGTTACTCTTTTGCTGGTCGAGGGGGGGATTTATTTGAATAGAGAAATTAGGTAGATGATTGGGAGGTATCGGTGGTTTCCTTGTATTAAAGCGACTGGATTGGAGTCGACATTGAAAGTGTAGGAGTAAAATGTTTCTTCCCCGCCGTCAATATAAAATTTCCGCCCGCCGCGTTCATCAACTCCGCGCGCGGAGCCAATCGCATTCCGCGGAGCATAGACAGAGACTTAACGCCAGGTTAGTTATCTACGAAGGGAATATGGCCAGGATGATTATTGTATTTCGTAGTCAAATCATATTGAAAGAGAAGAGAAACATTTCGCCCGATTGCTTTGAAAATCCTTAAAAACACTCGAAACTATTTGTACAGATACCTTATCCCACACCCCGATCGTTCATTCCAAAGCGACATCAATAGTGCCAGTAAGAATGAGGGCCGATGCAACCAATTGAATATAATAGCGAAGCTAGACTTCCTCAGAAACTTCATCTGCGGGGAGCCGTCTTGGTCATTATTCCTTTCCAGGGAGAATTTCTTATTTCGAGTCTTCGACGTTGGCGTTGACGTTCAGACCCAGACCCTGGGAATCCAGGTACAGCTTGTTCTTGCCACCGTTCTCCTGCAGAATCTGGGCAATTTGACGAGCATTCTCGATCTTACGCAGCTCGATGTAACTCTTGCTCTTCTTGATGGCATCACCAATGAGTTCGGCGGAACGAGCCTCACCCTGGGCGCGGACAATGAATGCCTGCTTCTCTTGGCGGGCCTTGTCGACCAGGAAAGCAGCACGCTGGGCTTCCTGTTGGGCGACTTGCTTGGCTTCGACAGCGGCGGTGAATTCAGGGGAGAAGGTCAGGTGCTGTCAGAGGGTACGACGTTAGTGTTTTAAACAGCTCAGATCCATGCACGAGTTGGGAACCATACCGTAAGCGACACGTCGTCCAGAGCAATGTTAAAGCGAGCGGCTCGGCGAGCGAGGCTATCCCGAACCATCCTGGCGACATTCTCACGCTGGGTGATAAGCTGACTAGCGTTGAATTGCGCAACCACGCTCTTCAGGACCTCGTTGACAATCGAAGGGAGGACGCGCTCATCGAAGTCCTGTCCGAGGGTACGGTAGATCTGTGGAAGAGCATCCACCCGGGGTCTCGAAAGAACACGGCAGGTGATGTTCACCATCTGCAAGTCCTTGGTACCAGTGAGGGAAGCGATGTTCCGCGGCTTCGCGCGCACGTCATAGATAACCGGCGTTTCGATCCATGGAATTCTGATATGAGTACCTAACGTGAAGATAACTAGTTAGTATAGGATCGAAGGGATGAAAGGAAGGGAAAACGAGAAGATTTGCGCCGGCATACCTTCACTGTAGATCTCTTTCTGAACACCACCTATTCTCGAATACTTGATTGCACGGTGACCACCGTCGACTAGGAACCGCCTCAGTCAGCCATTATATTCGTATCACTGGAGCAAGTAGGTAAATTCCGGCATGCTCACCGTTAAAGAGGGAATTTGATATAGCCCATCCACCAACACCGAGCAAGATCAGAGCTCCAGACAGCCCCAAGCCACGACCCCCACCAGAGGGGAAGCCGCCGAAGCCAAATCCTCCACGGCTTCCACGGTTCTGCAGAATCACTTGGAGTCTCTCCCACTGTTCCCTTGGGTTCCGAGCCATGATGGTGGTTTGAGAGTAGAATAATATGAGAGATGACGATGTGACGGAGCCGGCGTTGAGGTTCTTTCGATGTTCCGGCAAATCGTCCGTTTGGGTCACCGCCTTCAAGTAAAGCTCAAGCTTCCAGTAAAGCTGCCCGTCAACTCACTCCATTTACAGAAAATTGTCTACTGAGGTTCAAGAGTAGACTACAAATTCTTTTGATAATACGAGTTATTCCTTACACTTGAACTGAAGTGTGTGGGAACCTTCGCCTCCTGCCAAATCCCGTTGCACCATTCGCGCACTGCGTCTTCACGTTTCATTCCCCCATTGTTCGAAAGAGCCTGCAGATTGTCTATAACTCCGGCAAAGATGGCGCCTCCAGAAAGAGCCGGAAAGAGTGTCTTTTTGGGGAATATCCCATACAGTACGTGCTTCCATGTGGCAAACCTTCATATTCAACTGACGCTAACGCCCAATCTCAGACCTCACGGAGGAGCAAGTGAAGGACATTCTTAGCTCTGCGGGCACAGTAACCAAATTCCGCTTGATGATGAACCCAGAGACAGGAAAGCCTAAAGGATATGGGTTTGCCGACTTCGCCGATGCCGATGCAGCTGCCTCCGCAGTTCGCAACTTGAATGACTATGAGGTCATGGGACGGAAGATCCGTGTGGACTGGCCTCACAACAACGAGAAGGATTCGATACCCCCAGATTATTCGCAGACGTCTCAAGTGCCCGGACAAGATGGACAGATTGGTGCACAGCAGTCATCCGCGCCTCTACCGCCTCTTCCCCCGGGCGTGGATCTCCCTCCGCACCTAGACTGCCCGAACGCAATCTCCCAAACACTCTCCTCTCTCCCTCCGAATCAACTCCTCGATGTACTCTCTCAGATGAAGTCATTAGTCATGGCTGATCCGGCACGCGCTACGGAACTTTTACGACAAGCCCCTCAGCTTGCATACGCTATATTCCAGGCTCTGCTCCTGATGAACCTTGTCGACTACAGCACGTTAGGCACAGTGGTGGAACAGGCCGCCCAGTCCCAATCGGCAGCAGCCGCTCCTCCGGCAGCGCAGCCTTTTCAGCCATTCTCAGCCGTACCCGGTCCGGTCTCCACTCCACCTCAGCCCCAGCAGCAAATGCCTGGGCAAGACGAACTCTTGCAACAAGTGCTCAGTATGCCACAATCGGCTATTGATGCACTACCTCCGATGGAGCGGAGCCAAATCATGCTTCTACGACAGCAATTAATGCAAGGTGCCATGCGGTGATGACATAGCGAGATTGATCTAGACCAACGGACTTATGTGATTTTGGTACTTTTGAAACTACAATACTTCAGGTTTTTACTCTTTCCTCTTTTGTCTTTTTTTGCCTCTTCTTATGTTCCAATGACAAATGGGATGGCGCAAGATGGTTCATGTGATTTGACACAGGAATGTATACTTAGTTTTAGTACAGGCTATTGATAGTAGTAGATATCCCATATCTTGATTGTTTTCTTTTTTTTGTTGGTTCTTTTATCGCTCCCCTTTTACGCCACCACGTAAATTAATCCACGTAAATTTCATTTAAATTAATTTATGGCAAGAGAACAAATGACAGTGGGTGTATTTGCCGATTATTATCTGGACTGAGAATTTTTTTTTAAAATAAAATGAAAAAATGAAAAAATGAAAAATGAAAAATGAAAGAAAAGAAAAACCAGGCTGAAGGGCTCGAGTCTCACAAGGTGGTAAAACGGGTTCAAGTTCAATGCAACTTCGTCGGAGACTGGGAGACCCTTCGTTTTCCCTAAACTGTTTCCTGCACTGCTGACCGACTTTCCCCAGTGAGTGGTTTTTCACTTTGGAAATATCCAGATTTCTTCACTTCTGCCCCATTCTGCAGGATTACACTATGGCCATGTCTGGACGTCTATCTCCTCCGTGACAGAAGTCTGGTTCAGCCAGGGATCCTAGCGCACGAAGATCGACACCCCCCCTGAACCCTATCTTAGCCTGGCTCGCATACCCTCCCATTGACCGTTCCAGTTGGCGAAGCATTCTAACAAAAAGAGCGTATCAAATGCCTCGATAGCTCTTATGCAGCTAGTGAATGCGCAAGCTACTACTAGTGGTAAGCCAAGACTAGAAGGAAGGACCAACCAGGCTCTAGAGATAGTCTATTGTTTCAGCTATCGACTGCACAATCTAGCGGAACCCAAGGATTTATGTCGATCCGATGCGACAAGGAAATAGTCTCACCTTAGCTCACGATCGACCCGTGTCATTAGCACGCTCTGAGACCGTCTTCCATGGTTAGAGGCTGCATTACATCGGATTGCACTCCCGGTGAAATACTGTGACAAACAACTACTTAAAGCCCTTAGGTTGGAGTTTCCACAGCAAACAAAGAAAACTTTATTCCTAAGAGACAATGGACTTGTTGAATATGGGAAACCTGAGTGACTTCCAGACCCACATACAAACTGCATATCAGGCACGTCAACGCCTACAGAATTTGCAAAGAGAGGGTACATTTAATGTTGACGGCGCTACTCTTGACATCTCTGCTATAGTAGCAGTAGCATAGTAAGTAGCAAACCTTCTAACCTTCGAGACAACCACTTCTTGGCTGATTCTGACACTGAACAGTTATGGCTGTATACCTAAGATCACCACAGATCCTGCTGTCCTTGAAAAGATTGAAGCAAGCGTGCAGGTGCTGAGAGACCATCTGGATAAGGGCTACCACGTCTACGGTTAGCTCCCCTTTTAAGTCGGATTGCTTTGTAACTCGGTGTACTGATATTCTTCGAAGGTGTCAATACTGGCTTTGGCGGCAGTGCTGATTCTCGAACGGATCGAGTGGTAGCGCTGCAATCCGGCCTCTCCCAGCTTCTACAAGCAGGTGTGCTAGTTACCTCAGATAAGGAAACCAATGTGGACCTCGAGCGACAAGTTCGCCTGGATTCACATGCTGTGCCCGTTCCCTGGGTGCGAGCAGCCATGTTGGTTCGGTGCAATTCGAACGCCCGCGGCCATTCTGCAGTTACGCTTTCAGTGATGAAGTCTATCTTGCAGCTTTTAGAGAGTCGCATCACACCAGTTGTTCCTTTACGAGGCTCTATCTCCGCTTCTGGAGATCTCATTCCACTTTCTTATATTGCAGGCGCCATTGAAGGCAATCCCGATGTGCATGTTCACGTACAGAAATCTCATAAATCCCAGATAATGTCTTCTAGAGATGCACTTTTGTCTGCCGGCATGGAACCCCAAGTGCTAGGTCCTAAGGAGGGATTAGGCCTAGTCAACGGTACTTCATTCTCTGCAGCACTGTCCAGTCTCGTTATGTACGAGACTCATCAACTGGTCGTGCTAGTGCAGGCGATCTCGGCTGTGGCTCTAGAAGCACTCATGGGTAATGCTGAGAGCTTTCACCCCTTCATCTCTGCCATTCGGCCTCATGACGGCCAAATGGAATGTGCCAGGAACATCCTTTCGTTTCTCCAGGGATCTCGTCTTGCCCAGGGTATTCAAAGTGTGAAGACTCATACTCGCCAAGGCTTGATGCAGGATAGATATGCACTTCGATGTGTGCCTCAGTGGATCGGACCACAGCTGGAAGATCTCCTACTCGCACATAAGCAAGTCACCGTTGAACTTAACTCGACAACAGATAACCCACTGATAGATCCCGAGACCGGCGATATTCTCCACGGGGGTAATTTCCAAGCGGTTTCCGTTACTTCTGCGATGGAGAAGACAAGATCATGCCTTCAGATGTTTGGCAGGCTCCTCTTCTCTCAGTCTACTGAACTGGTCGACCCAAGCCTTAACAACGGCCTCCCTACCAATCTTGTCGCCGATGACCCAAGCCTCTCCTTCACTATGAAAGGCGTCGATATTAGCATGGCTTCATACATGGCAGAGTTGGCTTACCTTGCTAACCCGGTGAGCTCGCACGTACAAGCAGCGGAAATGCGCAACCAATCAATCAACTCTATGGCTTTTGTATCCAGTCGGTACACCATGCAGGCAGTCGAGATAGTGTCGCTCATGTGCGCTTGTAGTCTATACATTGGATGCCAGGCCTTGGATCTTAGAGTACTGCATTTGACCTACCTCGATAACATCAAGCCCCAAATCCATCTGCTTACCTCCGATCTTTTCTCCTCATACCTATCAGACCAAGAGCTTGCAACTCTGACGGAATCGCTCTGGGAAAATATCTCAAAAAGCTGGTCGACAACAACCCGCCAGGGAATACCTGAGCGAGTGCAAGTAGCCGTCAAAAACGCTATTCCTACGCTGCTAGATACTCTGAAAGAGAAGCGCGGTCCAGGTCTCTCTGATCTGAATCGATGGGAAACCCAAGCCGCTGACCTTCTCAACAAGACATATCAAAACACGGCAGACACATTCTTTAACCAACAAAACACAGAGGAGTTCCTGGGCGCTGGTGCTAAGATTCTCTACCGCACTGTTCGCCAAGACCTCAACGTTCCCTTCCACTTGGGCTTCGTGGAGCACCCGACAGTTAATAATGAAACCCTGAATGGTCGCTCGAAAAAGACCATTGGTTCTTGGATATCAATTATCTATGAGGCCATTCGTGACGGCAGGTTAATGGGTCCTTTCATGGAATCCCTTGCTTCAAAGAGCTCCAGTGCTGATGACTCTCTGACAAAGATAAGGAGTCTAAGGATGTCCCGACTATGAATTAGTGATCCAGATACTGCAAGAATAGACTTTCCATGAAGTGCTTGAGCAACCCTGGCGGTTAATTTCATCAAGAGAATCATTACGCTCACTTTAAGTACTGCTGTAATCATCCATCATCCTCTCTTCCTTATTATCACTTGGCTTAGATTGCGATTCATAGCTGTTCCATAGATGAACCTTATCATATTATTGATGACTTGACTCCTGAAGTCAACTCAAGTGATCTTCGGAGAATAAACACACAGCCAATTTTCGATTTCTGTAGTCTGTTAATCGACCCCAAAGCCAGGTAATCATATTAATGTATCTCGCAACACTGCAAAGCTACTTCTACGCACTCGAAGATATTTCGTTAAACCCTCACGTATGCCCTCACCCAAGCCTCACAAGGTCCACAACCGGGATAAGCTTTTAGCATACATATAGATTCAACGTCCCCCAACTTCTTCAACCCTCCTTGAAACCTCAAATGATACAAGTTGACCTACAAGATGGCAGATATAGACGATTAGGAAGTACCTCAATAGCTTACTAAGGCTGTCATTCTATAAGTCTTACTATCAATTAATTCTGTTGATACTGATCTTCGACAGCCGAGTATTTGCGCCTTGATAAGGGGGGGAAATTATAAGATATTACGATCTGTTCCTACTGAAGTCCAGACCGGTACTACTGACCAGGTACTAAGTGCTAGTAGATACTACAATAACAACATCTTTTGCCCCAGAAACCTCTGTATTATGAGTATTGTTGCTTGATTGCTGTTTTCTCTGAGGGTGAATGTGTTATATACCTCTCTTTGGCTGCCATATAGTTACCATGTAGATATAGCACTTTCACAAAGAAGAAATCAAACTTATAACATTCACACATTGCTTCTCTTGTGGTATCCCAACGAGAGCAGCATTGTCGGGGCAGATATCCCCCCTTTTGGGGTATGTGATTCCATTCACTACAAGACATGAAACACAACACAGCAAATAGCAGGCCATCTAGGGAACGAGGCAATTTCACTGTGAACGATGCGATTGCCCCTGCAGCAAGTGAAGTTTTCATTATATCTCTTAGGGCCCAGTCACACACGTCCACAATTTTGCTTTTCTCCTGTATCTACATCTCCCAAGCACACACACCATCTTCATCCACGTGACAGCATCGTGCCCTATAGCACTTATCTGGATACATCCTGGCTCATATAGCTTGTTCTTAGAGAGAAATATCTTTTGGATCAGCAGAATCTCATTTATCTCTTCTTTCAGAAGCTTTGTCTTTCTACATACATTCGAAATGGCTCGTGGCAAGAGACCCGCCTCCTCTACCCCCTCCGTACGCGCAACCAAGCGTAGACGCACCCAACCCACCGACGCTGGACAAGCTAGTTCAAGCTCTACTCCTATCATCGAAAATCAGACGGCTGGCATGGACCCTGAACTGCCAGAGGTCATTAGATCGGAACCTCATTTTGGCAAAAGACGGCTCAGCACACAGTTGGCTTTGAATCTCCCTCCTCTTCATAAACTGAGCGACATCTATCGTTCCATCACTGCTCGAGCACTGGAGCTTAACCTTGGAGAGTTTCTTCAGCATATTGGATCAAAGCCCCTGAGAATCGTAACTGCCTGCTCGGGCACTGAGAGTCCGTTGTTGGCCTTGGAGTTGGTGCAGGACAGTGAGTGTTCCCTTATTCTTGTCTTCTTCAATAGTGGTGAGGCTGGTCTGCCTGACGTATTTTCGATAGATCTGAGGAAGCACTTCGGTCGAGACTTCAAGTTTCGTCACCTTTTCAGTGCAGAGATTGTGCCTTATAAGCAGCGCTATATCGATAATAACTTTCATCCGCGTCTGCTCTTTCGTGATGTGACTCAACTGAAGGATCGTGTTGCGTTAGTTCGCTCGATTTTCTCCTTTCCCCCCCTTTTTTCGGTGCCGCCCTCCCTTCCCTCTGGTTGTATTTCTGTTTTATGCTGTTTTTGTCGGATTTTCTTTTGTTTTCAAAATTTCTTTTGTTGCTTTGGCTCTTGCATTAGCCTCACCCCCTTTGTCCGAGATGCCGTACTTGACAAGATCTCCGCTAACTGTCGCCGAAAAGTCAAACCGCTTATGGCTCTCTGGAGAAGGTTCCCAGGAACCCAGACATGTTAATTGCCGGATTCTCTTGCGTTGACTTCTCTTCACTGAACAACAAGCGCAAGACCCTCGACGACAGCGGAGAATCCGGCGGGACATTCTGGGGGATACTCGGCTACGCAAAGAGGTACAGGCCGCGAATAGTCGTACTGGAAAATGTACGGACGGCCCCATGGGGAAAGATCGCCGAGGCATGGGGCGGCATCGACTACTTCGCGTGCCATGCAGAGGTAGACACCAAAGCATACTACCTCCCACAAACCCGCGAGAGAGGGTACATGCTCTGCGTTGACAGACAGCGGATGCGAGAACACGGTCTGGGGGAAACGGCCATGGCGGACTGGGTCAAGATCCTGTCTCAGTTTAAACGCCCTGCGAGCTCACCGGCCGGTATGTTCCTGATGGACCCTGGTGATCGTAGACTGGAGCAGATAGAGAACGATATGACGACGCGGTTAACGTCGCATACAGTCTACAATTGGGAGCGGTACCAGGTCAGGCATCAGAACTACCGCATGAACATGGGCCTGGGATACCGTCGCCCGTTCACCCGCTCGCAGGAGGACGGATCTTCTCAGATGCCAGATTTCACCTGGCAGCCTTGGCTCCGAAGTATGCCAGAGCGAGTCTGGGATACACTTGACGCCAATTTCCTTCGCAAGCTCGTGGAAGGGTATGACATGAACCACAAAGAGTAAGCACTCTTCTACCCCTCCTTTCTACTTCAACTGTTCAATCTTTTTCTTCCTTTCTCCCCCGCCTCCCGCGCACCCTCCCACGGCGGGTGAAAGAGCATCATTTGCTGACAGTCTTTCCAGGCGGTGCATAGAGCTTTCTCAGGGTATCGATCGAGAGGTCGACACTCGTGCGTACGGCATAGTGGGCTGTATTACTCCCTCCGGTATCCCATATTTGACCATTAGAGGTGGCCCTCTCTGTGGACTCGAGTCCCTTTCTCTTCAGGGATTACCGCTGGATAGACTGATACTTGCCCGCGAAACTCAGGCTGAACTTCAACAACTCGCTGGAAATGCGATGAGCTCGACGGTCGTAGGCGCTGCTATTCTCTCTGCCCTTATTGTGGGCCACAAAGTACTCGATAAAGGTAGTCAGCAGCCTCGTCCGAAAAAAGAAGTCCCGAAGCACAAACGGTTTGAGCTGTGTCGCGATCACGGGCTCGTTTCAGGCAGTATCAATGTCGACGAAGCGACTGATGTAACCATCTCTGATATCCAAGCTCAGGCCGCGAGTAGCGCGAGATATTGCGTATGTGAACGCCAAACCGCTATAAAGCGGGATATCCTTCGATGTAAACTTTGTGATCATACCGCTTGCTCAGACTGTGCCGGTAACCCGACTCATGATTATCAACGTGCTTATGAACTGGTCCGTACCCAGCCGTTAGATTTCGTGAGCCGACTCAGAAGTTCTCTTCCCGCTCGACTGGTCATATCCGGTATTTTGCAAGAGCATTACGATGTGTTCAAGGCGGACATATCGATCGATTGTTCCCCTAGCGTCTGGAAGAAATTCTTAGACGCTGTAGCTCTGTTAATGAGTGACGAGTTCCGCTTTGTCGACATCAAAAGGAGCTCAGTGTGGACGGTCACCTATGAGGGCAAGCATGGAGTTATAAGTCTTGTTGTCAGTGATTTTTGGTCGTGTTGGTCGCTCCATGCACAACCCTCAGAGGATGAACCTGTTGTCTGTCTCATTCGCGAAATCTTCTCGAAACCAATTGCACGCATGACTCCCAATCCCTATTCCCTTTTGGAAGGCGAATGGGAGATTCTCTCTCCGATCAGTTCAAAGTGTGCACTCATGTTTTCAGGAAGTGATCATCGCATCGAATCTTTCGAAGCAAAATGCGGCATTCAAGTCAAAGGCTTCCCTGAATCCAAAGTATGGACACAGATCGCGGTCGATGGTTCTGATGATGATATCGAAGCTCTTGGAGTAGACGTCCGAGGGACATATAATCTTCTCCCTCACTGCGGAACAGCGAGTGGCTGCTTGCATAAGAAACTGGCAGTTGGAAATTCTCCCGCAATATACTTCTTTTTGGATCCCTCAAAGCTCGATGAGCCAATGTACGACTCATTTGTCTTTTCTTTGGAACACGAACGAACTCTTGGATATGCATCACGTTCGACTATCGCGGAAGTTTCTCACAAGTGGCGGTCTTCGAGTCTGGGTTCGGAGCCGGAGTATGCCAACGTGTATTATCGTAAATCCATCAAGCTGCAAGCGGCCACGTTGGCCTCCTGTGTTCCGGATTCCCCCATCATCTGCTCCAATCTGAAGCCGCTCACGTCAATGGCGATCAGTAATCGGGACTGTCGTAGTGCAAATATCACTCTTCTCTCTTTTGAAGCACAGGCTACTGCTATTGATTCTTTCTGGAAAAAGGGGCCATGGGAAGTGGCTAATCCCGTAGAATCTCCCGCTCTCCTTGTAGATATTTCTTGGTTACTTCAAAAGGCAGTTGGTTTTTCCGCATTTCAGGATTGGATCTCAGTCAACGACGGCAAATCTTCGGGCAAATCGAATAGCCCTGTATGTGCAGTGTGTGTACCAGCAAAGCCCCGGATCATATGGGGTCGCAACACTCGAGGACAGATCAAGGCATACGAGGATCCACACGATGCAGCTCTGTACGAACGGCAGGTCAAGCTCAGGCCTCCACCCTTTTTAGTATTCCGTCGTGTCGACGAAGAGGATAAGGGACACATGCGTGTCACGCTCAACGTTCAAATGCTACTGCATCAAGCCTATGAGAGGCTCTTGAACACGAATGTCTCTAATAATGCTTCTTTCTTCTGGCGTGTCGTGCCCAATTCTTATGATTCGAGAAATCTCGTGTTCCCCGATTTCAGTCTCGTCAGCAACAGAAATAACGCTCAAAGCGCTCAACCGCCTAACTTCCAACTCGATCTGCGGCCTGAGCAGCTGCGCTCCCTCTCGTGGATGATCCACCGTGAAAGCCTTGATATTGAACCTTTTATCGAAGAAGAGGTGGAAGAAGCCCTTCTTCCTATGCTGATGTGGCGTGCAGAGGGCAAAGTATGCGTGGAGAAAACCGTCCGCGGCGGTGTCCTAGCGGACGACGTTGGATATGGAAAAACAGCTATCACTCTCGGATTGATCGACACTCAGTACAGTCAGCAGACTGAGCCAGAACCCATCGATGGCTTCATCTCCACAAATGCCACCCTCATTGTCGTGCCCAAGATCATGATCAAGCAATGGCAGTCCGAGATCACAAAGTTCCTCAACGATACGTATCGTGTGTTGGTGATCGACGGACTAGCGGCATTAGGAAGAAAGACGGTTCGAGATATTCAGCAGGCAGATATTGTTTTGGCTTCTTGGGCTGTTTTTAGCAGCCAGAACCATTATGCGAAGCTGCAACAGTTCACCGGCATGCCGCGAGTCCCGCCAAAGGCAGGTCGCAATTTCGACGATTGGTTTGTTAAAGCGCATGCGGTGATGATGGAACATGTCCAGCTCCTGGTAGACCAGGGCCCTAGGACAGTACTTGAGTCGATTCAGGCCAGACGCCAGGAAGTTAAGGACAACGAAGCTAATTCCATATATATCCCGTCAAAGCGGTTTAAGGGAGATCAGTATTCAGACGTTCACCAAGGCCAGGATCCTGGCACCGAAGTGGGGGCTCAACATGTCGATTCATCAAGTGAGGATGAGATGTCGGTATCTAGCGAAGAGGAGGATCCCGAAGAAATTCGGGCGAGAGTTGACAAGCTCCTCAAACTCCAACCCAGGACGACCGTACCCACGACCTCAGAAAAGGAGAAGGATGACGAAAGTGATTCAGAAGATAGCGAGGATGAGGAAGCCCCGATGGCATCACGCTCTGGGAAAGTACATGGCTCTGGTAAAAGGGGTCAAGGTGTGAAGCGCAAGCGTGCATCCGGTAAGACGTCCAAAGTCTGGGACGACAAGAAGGAGTTCGGCATAAATAACACCGCTCAACAAACTTGGACGACAGTAAAGCTTCCTCTCCTTCATGCATTCTCATTCAACCGACTTGTTATTGATGAGTTCACTTTTGCAATCCCCGAACGACTAGTGCCTCTTCTCAAGCTTCAGGCTCGTTCGAAATGGGTCCTATCCGGCACACCGCCGCTGAACGACTTTGCTGATGTTAATACAATTGCACCCTTCTTGGGCATCCATCTCGGTATCGACGATGACGACATTAAGTCACAAAACGCACGACTTAAGATGATCCGCAAGCAGCGATCAGAAGCAGAATCTTTTCAGGCGCTGCGGGCCCCGCGAAGTGAGGAATGGCATCATCGACGACACGATATTGCACAAAGATTCTTGGACGAGTTCACTCGCAAAAATGTCGCAGAGATTGATGAGATTCCGTCATCAGAACACATAGTTCTCATTAAGCAATCACCCGCCGAAACAGTTATATATCTCGAGTTGTGCAAGCAGTTGATGACATACAACCGTTTGGGTCGCCGAGGTGGCAGAAAAGGTATCAGGGGTGATCGGGAAGATAGACTGGATGAAGTGATTGGGAGCAGCAAAACAAGCGAAGAAGCCCTTCTCAAACGATGTTCATCTCTCGCTTTGCAGGGTCGCTGGCACAATGGTGTACCTGAAGCGCTCACCTGCAGCTCGCTGATTGAGACTCGATTGAAACAGCTCGAGGGCCTCAAGGAAGAACTCATGGAGAAGTTCAAGCAAGCTGCGTGGGTATACTGTGCTTGTGACCTAAGACATGAAAAGTTCCACGAGTTCATTGAGAGCATCAAGGCGCACGATTTTGGTGACAAGACTGTGACGGAAAAGATATATCCACTCGTTAAGAGTGCAATGCTCACCTCACAGACAGATGACTGGAAGCTATTCTTTTCTGATCCAGCACAAGTAGCTGAGGACTCAGTTGATACAGAGATGCGGGATGGGACTGAGGTGAAAGAGGACAATGACGATGCCGGTGGAGAGGTAAGCTCTGACCAGGTTTGACTAGAGACTTGAAGTTAACAAATATTGGGAAACAGGCTAGTGAGAAGACTCCAAAGCGTAGTACAAAGGGTGCAAAAACTATGAAACAAGGTGTAAGGAAAGAAAAAGCACCAGAGCTTCCAGTCAAGCCAACTCACATCAGCGAGTTCAGGCTCACGCTACGAACAGTCACGAGTGGTCTTCGAAAGCTGATCCTCGAATGGGTTGCCCGGGAGAGAGCGCTCAGGTTCCTAAAGGCAGTACACCTTGTTCAGACTGGGTCAGAGATTGCTGAATGCAGTTCCTGTCATGCAACGCCAGAAACAGCAAATCACATCAACATATTGGGCTCATGCGGCCATGCCCTGTGCTCACAATGTACCCTGAGGACAGCTCAGAAAGAAGAGTGCAATGTTGAAAGCTGCCGAGGCTCAGGAAAGGAATTCAATGTCATGGACGCATCTACTCTTAAGTGCGATGAGAGGGACAGAAGTGCCAAATATGGCGGCAGCAAACTGGATAAGATGATTGAAATCATCCAGGCAGTGCCCACAGGTGATCGGATCCTCCTCTTCATACAGTTCCCGGAGCTTATAGACGTCGCATCTAAAGCCTTAGAGCTGGCAAAGATCAAGTACACTGCAATCATAGCAACTGACCGCAGGGCAGCACAGAAGGTCCAGCACTTTCAGGAAGCTGGTGGCTTTGGTGAGAACAAAGTGTTGATTTTGAACTTGGGAAGCGAGATGGCCGCTGGATTGTGAGTTGACTGCCAACTTGTATCTCAGTCTGTACTAACGGAGATTAGGAACCTTCAGTGCGCAAACCACGTTATATTCCTCTCACCTATGTTTGCTCAGACCCAGAACGACTATGACTCTTCGATGACCCAAGCTATCGGACGAGCCAGACGATATGGACAAACCAAGCACGTCTACATATATCACCTGTTGGCAAGAATGACCATCGACACCACCCTCTTCCAAGACCGTCACGGTAAAGTGTTGGTCGAGAGGAATGGCGAGGCCACCCTTGCTGTGAGGGAGGAGGTTGAGGAGTGGGAGATGGTGAAAGGAGAGGCGATGTCTCTTGTGGTGGACAACGCGTTCTAATGTGTGGAACAAATCTCGCTTGGAATACACGTTATTCTTTATTTTGTGTTTTTGCGTGTATATATGCACTTGGTTATGAAAGAAACCAGCTTGGTTTGTGCGGGCAGAGCAATTGTTTGCTGGTTGGGTTGGTGAATTGGTGAATGGGGGTTCAAGAGGCTGCCGGAGACCGAAGTCCCGATACTCTGAGCAGTGTTTCACCCATGCACGGATATAGGAAAATAGAACAGGTATGAAAACGCTATAGATATTAGATAAGACAGTTATATGGAACTCTTTGGAAGATAGAAATAACAAAGGTCATATCAACCCCCATTCCTCAAACTAGCTATTCTCATTATCATCCATTGGCAGGTTATATCTTTCAGATCACACTCAGGTATGTATGTATGTCTTTCCCAGTCTCTTGCAACCTGCATACTTCTGCATTTGCTGACCTGCCTATGTCCAGAATCTCCTCAACCAAACGTACGCAAGTCCTCGCACAGCCAACCGCAAGAGTCCATCCCGACCCACCATTGAGTTATGAACGATCCGGGCATGTATTCGCTCGGCTATCAGCGGACACTCTGGCATTCAAATGAGAGAAGGGGCGCAAGCCTTGTGCAAGAGACTGTGCCTTATCGTCTGCACCCTTGAGGACCGGCAGAAACTCAGTCGCCCGTTCCACATCGCCTTGACTTCAGGAGAGTCTGGGGAGAGGGTCAGCTGCCAGTTATTGCGTTGAATGATTGAGCCGATCACAAGTGTATCATCGTCACAGGGAACAATGAAGACCGTCTTGCCCACCGAGTCATCATGATTCATCTGAGCCGAAAGGAGGAGCGCATGGTCCGCTGGGTAACCCTCCGGCCTCGTGATCTTCTTGACTGCTCCGCGGACGGGGAATACCTGAATATCGGTTGCAAGCCCACGAGCTCCTATGCCGCTTCTATTGACAATGATATCGGCATGATAATCACTCAGTAGCTCTTGCTCATGGAGACGGAGATCACCAATAATCTCTCTAGTCTCTAAAACCGCCCATTTGCTTTGAACAAGTTTCATCAGAAACACCATAGCAACATCAGTATCAATCATGGGCGCTGCATGCTGATATGCGCAAGCAACATTGAACTGTTTCTTCGGGTCCACCAAATTTGCCAGCACTCTTGAGTTGAGTTTCTGTCCTCCATTGACTTCAGCCATGCAGCGGTTGACAAAGGCAGATTACCTCGGACGCCGTAAACGACCAGCTACAGAGTCCACACCCACGTTGCATCGACTTCGTTATGTGGCCCGTTCTCCGTGCGAACCTAGTCAAGACTTTCCACTTATACGACCTCAAAATCGTATTCGCCGCGTTTACATGCAGTCTTAGAATCCGATGGCCTTGGGGGAAGTCTTTTTTGGAACCTGATACGACGAATTCATTGCGAGTACATAAAGAATTCTATGATACTTTCACCAGACTCGAGGGTTGGGGTCTATCAGATGAGTTTCGAACTCAATACCCGGAGCTGATGGTCGGTATGGATATTGAAACTCTTTCGATCATTCCATCTTTGGCCGCTTCTTAGATTTAATATTTTCCACACTCCTGTATGCTACTGCCATATTTCTTACTACCACCAAAATTTTTAGACTGGCCGGCTGAATGAAAAGTTTCTCCGATGTACTACCAGTGTTTTAATTCCCCAATCATGTTTCTAACAAAATCATATAATCGATGGAGACGTACAACTAAAAGTCCTGAGGGTACTTTGCGTCATCCAGTTACAAGTTTGTGAGGGTGAGTGGGGACACAGGCGAGGCAGCGATCAAGGAACTTAAGCAAGGGTAATTCAAAATCTGTACGACAGACTTGGGATCTTTTACTGAAATCTTACTCTCCCTAGAATGGCCCTGCATTGCTTTACTCAGCAGATCGTGTTAATGTGCCCCATAGCCCCTTATTCCTTTGTCGTTTTTGTTGCCAGAAGCTTTCTCCCTCCTCTCCGATTCATCCTTTAGCTCGTGTGACCAAAGAGCTCAATATTACCACAAGAAGAAACCGCTTATAAGATTAAGACCCTTCTTTGCGGCCCCCAGAGAGCCATATCTCCACGGCTTTTGGAGATGATTGCTGAATTACTACGAGTGTGTATCACGTGAATTATATTACTCAAGATCTATAATTTACACGCGCCGCACAAAGAAAATTAGAGTGCCGGCTTCCCCTGGTAAAGAACGTTACCCCTGGAGTGTTCCTTGCCTGTGAGTGATGGTCGACAGCTTGTTTCCTATGCGAAGTGTGAACCTGTTGCTCAACGGCTTTCTGGGCATGCACTGACCACGATATGATTCTGGTTTATTTCCGCCCTCTTGCTCTGTGCAGCTTCCCCCTAACCTTCTTTATTCAACTTTCCGTCATGAACAGAGTCATTTCATTAATCACATCTAAACTCTTGCTTCGTCAACCACTGTGTCCATAGTATAGTGGAAGTGGATCACATCGCAACGTGTCGCAGGCATGACTTGGGAAACATTCTCAGAAATAGTACGGGGTATAGGATGTAGGAGATAGCCTAGAAGTTTCCTTTACAGTATCAATGCTGATCTTCCGTGAGCGGCCTGACTGATGAGCTACCGGTTGTTTTTGGTGATCAGGACCAATGTGGTATGTATGTCTTTGCATCTACTGTCAGGATTATTTCGCGCGGTCTTCCCTTGATATACATTCATCAAGGCATCAAGTAGCATCAGATACCTTTCTGGAGTCATGTCCTGCTTCATGACCATCGAATCAAGTCATGCGTGTATTTCTGTCCCTACCTCACCGGTTTCATTCGCTTCTGTGCAACTAAACCGACATGATGCCCATATTGGTCTCAACAGCTTTTATTTTCAATGGCTCAACCTTCATTTCTCTTTTAATATATATAGTCACAGCTTCCTCGACATGTCTCAAACACTATCAGTGCGTGCCCCGTGACATAGATCTCACAAAAATGCAGAATCTATTTACAAGTATGATGCCATTCCACCGCAAATATCAACAGTCTCGTAATTAGTTCCGAACCCTTGCAACGCTAGCGAAGGGAGCGTTAGTCTTGTTACATAAATACCTCGCATAGCCGATAGTCTTCTAGTTTATTTATCTACCATCGTTTCCGGGGCACAACAGTACCACACAGCCTACTCTTCCTTTCTTCGAGTGGTGCTAACATATTCTACTGTCGGATAGAACGCAATGGGTACCAATGAAAAAGCTACTCCGCCGATTTCTCAACCATCCTCTCCGCCAACACCTTCGCGAACTGTTACTATCCTTCGGAGTATCGTACGAAGTCCGCGGGCGTAAGTGCGGTCCTATATATTAATGATATAAAATATCTGAAGCTAACTATTTAGCTTACCTTTTATCGCACTGATCACTCCGCCTGTGCGATGGTTTTGGAATTACATGGGATGGCGTAACGGAGGAGACGTGGCCCATTCGCTAAGCCTCGGACTATTAATACTGTATTTTATCATATCGCAATATGTTCGCAGGTACGATTGATGGACTGGAAGACAATAATTTATTATACTGAATAACAAATCTTCATCTGCCCACCCTAGCTATCTGTGGCTCTCGGGTATCTCTGCGGTTATGGAGAGCGTTAGCTCGTCCGGATAGGATGGGATGGCGTTCAGAGTGATTCTTGTAGCCATTGGAAAAAGAAATGCCTGCATCGAAGTTCGGCTTAGAGAAAAATGCTCTTGATATCTGGTTTCTATACCAAGTGCACAGATAGGAGACACAGTGTGCTCTTTATAAGAGCATTTCAGGTACTCGCAAACATGTACATCCATCAAACCACACCATCTCAGACCATTGTTGTGCATAGATATGGTTTTATTGATTCCTTCAAAGGTTACCGCTGTTTCAAGAATTGTATAAGCTTACTCCTTACACGCATTCCAACAAACTTCGCCGCCACAGTTGTTGTACACATTGCAATCAGCATACTATATGTCGTCCTGGTAGATCAATTTGCTTAGAGTAGCTCTCCAGTCTGGCTTTGGATTCTTAACACCCCCTGGGTATTCTACGTCTCGGTGTACTTGTGGGGTATGGTATGTATAACACAGCGCGATATAAGCCCTCACATTACGCCGTACAGGACGATCATCTGACAATTGACAAATATAGATTGGTCTGCACAATTGCTGCAGGATCCCGTATACTGCATTCCGTCTTCTGCAGAAACTAGGGTTCTAAGGCATATACAACCCGGTCTGGATACTAACCCTATCCGACTTCACCCGTGGGTCTGGTTGCTATTTGCTCAGTTGTCCCGGCGGATGGCATGTTTGCTGGCCTGGTTGACGATCTCGGGGAGGGTGGTGTACTTGCTTGATTTGTTGGGGTTGGGGATCCTTATGCTTAATTTTACGTCCATTATACATATCATGGACTGTTCCCTGGGTCTATTCGGGAATGGACGTACTACGTTGGTTGTTGCAAACATGCCTTGGAAGGGGGGAACCAGGGATTCGAGAAACGAAAACTGCATTGGGTACTGCTAAATAGAACTTCTATGGTAGTCCCTACCATCAATGTTTGACTTTTTCGAAGAAAAACATCAAACAAGCATACTGTACATAATCGACATCTGGCGGTCCTGTCCCGTGTCTACCGGCCAGGGAAAATAAACTAGAAACGCGAAAGGATAATCCAACTCCAACGCATCGAGTCAGAATGAGCTTCTTGAGATGAAATTATGGTTTGTCATATATTTATTGCTGCTGAGGCTGGTCCAAAGCGCCGTCCTTTCTCATCATCGTCTCCGGATCCCACACAGGGTTCTTCAGGTTTGTCAGTCCGGCGCTGTTCTCACAGGTGTTTCTTCCACTCAACGGGCCAGGGGCAGGAATCTGGACGGTCTTCCCGGCGTCAGTGGCAGTCGCGGACTCCTTGAGTGCGGTGAGGAGAGTCTTCATGGACTCGGGAGTAAGATCCTCGTAGTAATCGTCGTTGATCTGGACCATAGGGGCGTTGACACAGGCGCCCAAGCACTCGACTTCAAGCAAGGTGAAGAGTCCATCCTCGGTGGTGTGTCCGGAGGTGATGCCGAGGTGTTCCTCGATAGCTTCAAGGATCTTGGTGCTGCCGCAGCCTCCGAGCTGGCATGGTGTCTGGTCCCAATCCCGTCAGCAGATGTCACTTATTAAACGAAACCCGTAAAAGACGATGGTGTTCATACCGTTGTGCAAAGCTGAACAAAGTATTTGCCAACAGGCTCACGGTTGTACATGGTATAGAAAGTAGCGACTTCGTAGACACGCATGGGGGGCATCTCCAGGAGGCGGGCGACCTCATTCATGACGCTAATGCTGGTGAAGCCGTGCTGACGCTGGCCCAGATCCAGAAGAGGCATGACGGCAGCCTTCTTGTACTGGGGAGGATAGCGCTTGAGGATCTCATCGATCAATCGTTGGTTCTGCTCGTTGAACGTGAACGGGATGCTCGGGTTGTTGGTTGGCTTGTTGCGGTGCTGGGAATCTATCGGTCAGCCAAGGCACGGTCTCAAAACCCCCCTCATCTTTGCACCCATTGAGGAAAAGCAAGGTATCTGAAAAGATTGCGAGCGCCAATATTCTTCAATATGCTATCGCAAAGATAATGTGAACGTACCACGGAAAGGGAGTCGCTGCAACGTTGCGGACCAGCCGAGAACGGTCTGCATTGAGTCTTGGGGGCGCGCTGGAAGAACTGACGACCGACCCGAGGGACGGCGGGGAAGAATTTCGAAGCCATTGCTGGCGGGAGAGAGGGGATATGAGTGGACGGGGGAGGAGGAGAGCGACACTGATGGATTGATTATTGAAGGTGGACGATCGATTTGGAGTCGAAGAGGCGTTTTGCGGGAGCTGCGGTTGGCCAATCAGCGGCGACAGATTACTCCCGCCTTGTGTGCCAATCATTCATTACTAACCCCCCATTGAGAGAGGGTCATATATCAGGGTCTACAACTTCAACTACTACATGGAAGTGATTTCAATTTCAATATTGATCTGAATTACCACCAAGAAAGCCATTAGTACCAATGGGTTGCTAACTCAGTTTGTCTCCATTGAGACCCCGATCAATCACAACTACAAACGCCCGTCATGCATATAACATCGTCATCATTATTAACCATCAACTCCCCTCTCCCCTAGGTACTAATCCTATAGTGACGGCGCTCCTTTCATACTTCCTCGAGTTTATAAACCTCATAAGCAACTTCCTCATACGGATGCGCCTTGATCAACGCATCTACCGCCTGCAACATGATGCTCCGACCGAAACACATCACTTCGACCTTCATCTCCTCCACCGTCTCTAACGCCCCTGCAGCTCCGATCGCGGGGTTGGCTTCATCAGACGGCAGGAATTGGCCTTGACCCGGCATCTGGAAGCAGCACTTGGTATATTTGCCGCCCGGGAAGGTCCCTGCCCCGGTCGCGAAGATGGCCTCTTTACACGCTTCGAGGTGGGAATGCGGGACGAAGAAAACGAGTTTGTAGCGGCCCGAGGCCGAGGCTGAGTCTGAGGACATGGTTCTTCTTGGATAGATGTAGTTGGTGGTTTTTGCGGCGGTTGTAGAGCGTGAGGGGGAATGAAGAATAGTGGTAGCTGGTGACTGACGGAACCCGCGGCGGATGGAGTTGTGTAGGGGACGCAAGACGGCTCTGCAACCTATCAGGGTGAAAGAGGAGGGGATAGTTGGGCGCATTTGCCTATTATCTGGGATAAATTGCTAATGAATAAGATGTACCCTATCTTGTTGGGTATTTCTCCAGTGATTCGTCCCTGTTCTTGGCAACTGGTGTTGTCCGTTAGTAATCTTTGCGTATGACTTCTTCGATTCCATGCGTATTTGAATAATCTACAAATAACTTCACGGTTTCTACTATCCGGCCTTCAATCTAATATTTCTACTTTCTTTCATACCTAGTCATATTGGTTACTTTTGCATTTGGGACATTATCGATACCTAACATCGCACACATGTTATTTTGACTGAACCCTACAGGAAATATATAGGCTAGATTGCTCTATGAGCACGACTGCGCGAGATGAGAATAATTTACTAAAAGTAGCCTGTATACGGTCACCTCCTTATGTAACCACTGGTAAGAATTCCATAGAATATCCTTACTATAGTAGTATCTTGGAAGTCCTCTCATCCTTCATTTTCCCTAACTGACCTAGCGGTATAATCATCTAAACAATCTTTATCTTGCATATACACCTATTGCTACATATTGATAGGAGAGGAGGGGGGGGGGAAGAAAGGTGGTTATAAAGCACAACGGTTTGCAATAATCTACAAAATCCATATATGTTACAATAAGTATTGCTATATTCGAACCTTGAGAAAACAGTACAGTATTCAACTCGATCCCGCAGAACCTGTAAATAAAACGCGCCTGGCCCAAGTCGTCCTTGGGCCTTTTGTCAAAGTCGTACTGTCTATTTCCGAGAAGACATTATAAATTTAGAATGAAGATCTTCATTGCTTGAGGTCATTATCGTACATCTAGAGGAAAAACCACCCACTTAGATAGCAGCAACATGTCTCTGCACATGATCATCAATGCGCTTCAACAGCTCCGTCTTCCTCTCCTCCCCAATCCAGCTCCCCTTAATACTATTCTCAGCAATAACCCTCCACTCATCCACCGTCAGCTGAAACGCCTCCTGCACAGCACAATAATTATCCAAAATATACCCTCCAAAATACGCCGGATCATCACTATTAATAGAGAACATAACACCCGCATCCAAGAACTTACGAATAGGGACATGCGCAATAGACTCGACACAACGCAACTGCAGATTCGAAATCGGACAAACAGTCAACATAACCTGATCCCTCACCACCTTCTCCATAAGCACAGGATCCTCCACAAGCCGAATACCATGGTCGATACGCTGCGCGCCCAGCTCCAGCGCAGCACTAATATACGACGGATCACCCTCCTCGCCGGCATGAGCCGTCAGCCTGATCCCCTTCGCCGAGGCCGACGAGTAAAGCTCCCGGAACATGTCCTTCGGGGGTCCGACTTCCGTCGACGACCAGCCTAGTCCATGGACGACTTCGTTGTCGAAGTGTTCCTGATCCAGGGCTTCCTGGTACACCCGTGCGGCGTTGTCGACGGGGAGATGACGCACGAAGCACAGGATGAGACGGGTCGTTAGACCTAATTCCCTCTCGGCGCGCTGGCAGCCGGCTACGAAGCCTGAGACGATGGTCTCGTAGGGGATTCCCCGGTCTCGGTGGACTTGCGGGTCGAAGAAGACTTCTGCGTGGTGGACGCCGTCGGCGTGGGCTTTTTGGAAATAGGCCCAGGCGAGGTCTGCGAAGTCGGATTCATGGTGCAGTACTGACATGCCAATGAAGTAGAAGCGGAGGAAGTCGTCGAGAGATGTGAAATGGCCATAGCGGTGGCTGAGAGTCTCGATGGACTCGTAGGCTGGTTCATCAGGGAGTGAGACGTTGTTTCTCTTGGCTAGTTCGAAGATTAAGTCGGGGGCTAGACAGCCTTCTAGATGGACGTGGTGCTCGCATTTGGGGAGACCGTGTAGGAAGTCGTGGAGATCGGATTTGCACATTGTTTTGTCTCGAGACTGTACAGTTTTAACCCAGAAGATAATAGAATAATAATGATCTAGAAGGGTACAAATTTTTATTAGAGGATGTATGTACAAAAAGAGTGTTATATAAAAGAGAGTATGAAAAGAGAGAGGCTTGTGACCCCTGATACTAAAGTTTGAGCCAACTACTCATTATATGGATCATGCATACTTACAAAATTAATGAAGAATCTTAATTTCTGTCTCCTGCTTGTTTCAAATTTCAAGTAATACACCAGCCAAGTGGGCTCATTGAGCTAATCAGAAACTAATATCAGTTCATAGTGTGATAATATTGGGCTACAAAAAAAGGCGAAAAGTTTGAATACATAGCAGGTACAAGGTATTTCAAATTGGTGAAATTTAAAATCAATATCTTCTAATCAAGTGACCCCACATGACTTCCACCAAATCTTCAATCCAGATAAGGCGCAATCTGATAAGCCGACCCAAGCCCTAGTATAATCGAAGATAGTCATGAGGGGTCGGAGACTTCCGACTTCTGAGCGCCGGAGAGCGGAGACAAAAGAGAATAAACTACTGTCATCTTCGTGGGGATCATCTCAATTCGTATTTTGAATTATAAACGCAATAGTAAGCTCTATCTATAACCAGGTACCAGGAAGAAGGGAAAATATGTAATCAGAGCATCGTCTACCCTTTTAGCTGTAGTCTATACATCTAGACTCGCAATTCTGCCCCCGCAGCTTTACGGAGACGGTTCATGACGGCAGCTGCGCGATCGCCTTGTTGATCCGAGATCCCCTCTACATAGATGACATCCACCTCCATTTCATCCATGGCCCGCAGCGCCGCAAATAGCCCGCGCGCAATGGACTCGACGTCGGGCCCGAGATGACAATCAAAAGCCTCCTTGAATGCGGGGTTACGACCGGAATTGCCCTTGATAGGAACAGAGAATCCCGCAAGGCCGTCAATCAATGACGGGAGGGGCTTGAGAGTTTTCTCAATCTCTTCATCAGATAATAATCCGAGACCCCGCTTCCAGTGCTTCGTTCGTACAATACCAATCATATGTGCTCCAATCGCCGTGTCTTCCAGGTCCTTGCGGATATGCTTGGAGACAGACTGCTCCTTGGAGCCAGCCTCGAAAAGTACCACACGTGCCTTGGGAGAATAGTGTCGGTATTTCATGCCCGGTGCCCGAGGAATCTCCTTAACATCGAGAGTACCATCATGGTATCCAAGTTGTACATTTTCCCAGCCGGCGCATGTCCGGATCTCTTCAATGCCAATACCGCCTGGTCGCAGAATGGCTGGAGGGTCACATAGACCATCAACCACGGTGCTCTCAACACCCACACCGCAAGAGCCACCATCAAGGATTAGCTCGATACGGCCCTGAAGATCATGATACACATGCTCTGCCGCTGTCGGGGATGGTTTGGTCGATGCGTTCGCCGAGGGTGCCGCCAGCGGCCGGTCCGCAACATGGATCAATAGCCGTGCAAGCGGCGAAGAAGGCATGCGCGCCCCAAAAGTCGTCAGTTTAGAAGTAACTTCCTTCGCCAGAAGCGATCCAGATGGGTTCGGAAGAAGAATCGTAAGAGGACCTGGCCAGAAACGGGCGATCAAGGATTGATAGACGGAAGGAATTGTGTTTCTTGGGCTATCGGATGCGCTCGTAGAACCCGATTCCTGCGGGTTGAGTAGCCGTTCCAACATTTCAAGTGAGTCGATATGCACAATTAACGGATTGTCCGACGGTCTTTGCTTGGCCTTGTAGATCCCTTGCACCGCATCGCTTCGTGTCGCATCAGCTCCCAAACCGTACACTGTCTCTGTAGGAAACGCAACAGGAATATTGCTCGTCCGAAGGAGTTGAGCAGCCTCGTCAATCGCGGCAGCTTCTGGCGTTTTGTTGCTGCGCTCGCTATCCCACCACTCTGAAAGGGATTTATTGCCAGGGCCTTCTTTATTCAATCGGCGGACCGACAAGATCCGAGTTTTCTCCTTGGACGACATGGTGGTGGTAGTGCTCAAAAACCTCGTAAAGCTGCGCGGACAGCCGCCAGCGACAAGGCGAGAGAGGAAGGAAACCAGCTTCGCTGATATAGTCGGCAAAACTTCACAAGTACGGACGTGTGTCGCGGGGTGACTCAAAACGCGAATAGATTGGGTGGTGGGGGAGAGCGTTTTCGGCCCTACAAAGCCTTATTTGTTAGGTAAATTCTAAGTGGAGTCCGTCCAGACCAGACGCCCCCTCCTTGAGGGACTTACCAAACTAGATAGAGATTTTGCGAAAAGACTGATGTCGCCAATTGCGGTCTTTGAACCTGCCGAAAATTTGATCTTCCGATGACGTCGATTTGCATGTATGACTAAGCAGTAGCACTGTGTATGCAATGCATATAACTCAACTCTGATCCAGTATAATTGCTTGCTTTTGTAATGAAGATGGAAGTCTATACAAACAAGAGTACTTCGGGCATGTTCAGAGTGAAAAAGCTTCGTTAGCGGATCTTCATGAGTGACCCGAACGTTAATTCAGGATGGTGGACATTGTAACCATCCAAGGTGTATGGATATAGAAGAATAATAATACAATATGCCAAAGGCTATGTACAAGATCGTAGTCTATTTCTTCTTTCCACCCTTTCCACCCTTTCCGCCCTTGTTACCACTGCCACCACCTTTTCCTTTTCCTTTACTATCGCTTCCTCCACCACCGGCTCCAAGCATAATTCGTACCTTCCCAACGGGAACGCTGTTGATAATCTCGGTCTCTTTCCATGCCTTGATCACATCACCTTCCCGGGCCCGGAGTTTCTCTGCATCAGCAATGCTGATGCCAGCTTCTTCAGCATATTCCTTCTTAACCTTGCCAGTGGTGGTCTCAGCCACCCATCGTCCGAGTATCTCCTTGACGGCTTTACCCTTCTTCACCGTACCCGGCTGCAGTTTGACCTTGTATCGGTATCGACTCAATGCTGACCAGGGAGCACAGACTGGAATGGCTGCAAGAATCTCATCTTCAGGACGAGGCGTCCCAATCAATGCTGGGATCCACTCAAGGTCTGCTGCCTCTGCGGCAGCCGTCTCTTCATCGTAATCATCACCACCTTCCTCAAGCAGGGCCTGTCGTCTGCGTTCGGCTTCTGCAGCACGCTCATGCTGCGCCTGACGCCGCTTCTTCTGTGCCTCAGCTTCTTTCTCACGATTCGCCTTAACTTCGGCGGCGGCAGCAGCCTTACTAGCTTTGCCTTTGTTGGCCCCAAGCAAACGAAGAGCCAGTTCACGATCTTCATCATCTTGATCAGCGTACTTAGCGGCCGCTTTCTTGGCTTTCCCTTTCTTGCCTCGGGTAGGTGGCGGTGCCTGTTTGGCGTTGGTTGCTTTGGCAGTTGAGTTCTTGCCGGGTGCTTGTTGGCCAGCCTCGGACGAATCAGGAGACTTCCCCTTCCGAGGCGATTGCCTGGCCGTTGCGGAGAGCCGGTGTTCGCTTTCATCTTCCGCTGGCGCATCTGCTGAAGCTGCCTCTGCTTCTTCCTCATCCAACGCATCCGCTTGCTCTTCTGGCCTATCTGCAACCTCTTCACCATCCGATCCGGTATCCTTTTCTCCCTCCTGTACGGCTTCAGTATGAGGAGACTCCGATGGTCCACGTTGTAATGGGTTTCTAGCGGGAAGTGAATCAGCATTGTCTAGTTCGTTTTCTGAGTCCGAGCTTTGCTCTTCAGCTTGTTCTTTAGGGTCCAGGGAAGGTTTATGAGCTTCCTCTGTCTCCTGTTGTTGCTCAGATCCCTGTGTGCTTTCCCCAGCTTGCTCGTGACCACCCTCCGTGGTTGGCTCCGGCGCCTCAGGCTCGTCAACAAAGTGGGTTTTGTGGTTTTTCAGGCTGTCTTTGCTAATTTGGAATGTCACCCCGAAACCTAAAACGAGTTGCGACGGGGCAAGGAAGTTCTTTTCTCCCTTGACCAAGAAATCTCCCATGGGAAGAAGCCCTCCAACTTCAGCAGTTTTTGTTATCTGACTGGCCTGAACCCACCATGCAGACATGACAGCTTTGGAATCCCATGCACTCGATGTGGCAACGCATAGATTGCCAGCCTGTGAAAGGGTGCTTGGTGGTATTGGCGCGTTAGGGTCTTTCGATCTATTTTTGACAATCATAGGTCTAGCTCCTTCCAAATCTGCATGCACGAAGATATCCCCTTTCTTAAGATGGCGGCGGTAGAGCAACTCGCTCTGCATAGCGTCTCGGCCACTGCAATAGTTAGCACAGATCCAAGTGAAGGGAGCAATAGCAGAACTTACCCCAGGACAAGGTATCCTTCCGAAGAAATGAAGAAGAGGAACTTTTCAAACCAGAAGGGTTGTCGAGTTTGCCGGAGAGTTTGTTTCTCTTTTTTCATGCCCCGTTTAAGGTCTTCCGTTACTTTCTTTTCGTGGCTTTTAAGCGCTTTGGTAGATGACTGGGCCGTCCTTTGTTCCTTAACGGCAGCCTGTTTCTTCTGCTCATAGTACTGCTTCGCGTTCGCCCATGGAGAGATACCCAGATCGATGTCAATCGTCAGTACTGACGGGGGTTGTTGGCTATTATCCTGCTCGTCCTCGGATTCCTCAGACTCGTCGCTCGAGAATAGCTCGTCACCTTCATCTTGTTCGTCGCCGGCTTCTCCAAGGAGCAATGTGATCGTGTTTTCATGGAGTTTCAAGGGTAGTTTGATGATTCTCGCCACAGGATTTCCTCGGCTCTGCTCCATTTCGATAAGACGTGCGATTTCTACCCAGTCCATGCCCTGAGCGATCAAGCCATTAACCGCATCCATGGCTTCTTGGACTCGATAGACATTATCCTCGACCGCACTTGCTTTGCGAATATGCAGCTCTTGTTGTTCTTTGAGGGCACCTATTTTCTTCTCGTGTTCTTGTCTCACTGCATCAAGCTTTCTCTTCGCTGCCTCCTCGCGCTCTGTAAGCCGAGACTCTAGCTTCTGAGTCTCAATCGAAGAAAAATATTCGTCAACCGTGGCATTCAACGAGGGAAATTCCAAAATGCTAATGCCCGGTTTCCCTTCAAACTGCCGAGGCTTGAATGGGTGGAAATCCTCGTAGAGAAGGTTGCCTGTCTCCGAAGGCTTCTCATTCTCAGTAGTCGACTGAGAAACACTGCGGTTATCTTCTTTCGCAACAATGTAACCAGGATGACTCTCTTGCGTTGAAAGTCTCGTATTCTCATTCTGGGCCTCCTGCAAAACACCGTTGACTTCCTGAAGCAGGCCTTCATCCTGTAGTACCTTATCCAATGGTGTTGCCGGATCAACCTGCTTTGTCGCAAAAGCATGGTCCAGCAAAAGGGGAGGGTATTCTGGGAAGCCTTGAGAGAGAGCCTTCCTTAACACATCCGCATTTTTCTTCTTTGACTTTTTTGGTGCTCCGTCCTCACGCGCAAATAGTGCTTTCGCTTTCTCCAGCGTCTCCCTGATCCTGTCTAACGTGATTTCCGGGATCCCGTGGTAGTTCTGCTTGTTCGTCACTGTGTATTGAATTCCAACTCTCGCCTCCTCTCCCTCGCTAACAGAGACCTGGCGGTATAGAGCCAAAATATTATGTTCGCGGTCGGTGATAATGATGTTCCCCCCCGCAAAAAACTCCAAGAACATGTGGTACATGCCATCGCTGAACGAGATGTCAATAATGCGATCAGTGCCGATCTGCTTAACCGAAGTGATGCGTCGCGATCTAAGGAATTTGCGCATGCGGGTCACGAAAGGGGATGGCATGGAAGCCGTCGCTCGTGAGTATTGGGTGACATGGCATCGGAAGCCTGAGTCGACGATGAGCTGCTTGCGATGATCTGGTTTTGCAAGTTTGAACAAAAAGATCCTCTTGGGACAATGACCCGCGTTAGTTGGATATATATAATATTGCTGAAAAACTAAGGACCTACCGATGAGAGATCATATATGTTCGACACTCGCAAATTGACAATCTCCGAAGCGAGTTCCTGGGAGATGACCTGAAAGGTTCGTGTAAGAGTCCAACTGAGTTCCGTTCAAAGTTACGACATCCGCCAAAGCATACCTTAACGTCCAACGACGAGAATCGCTGCTTCATCTTTTTTTTTTTTCTAAATTTAGCTTGAGACTCCAGGAAAGATGAGCTAGTATGGCGAAAAGTGGCTGGTGAGCAACCTTGAAGAAGTTTGCAAAGACCAAAATGGGACCAGCGTAGGCAAAGAGCGTGACGTATGCGGGGCAGTTTTTCACTATTTATCGATCGCTTTTCCATGCCATTCGATAGTGGTTTTAACCGCATAAGTCCAGCCCACAAATTTGTGGAGAATATCATGATCGAATTCGGGTATTATCTACAATGGCTAGAATGCTTTTCGTCTGATCTTCTGTTGCTTTGATTCTTTTGCGAAATGTCGAGACTGCGTGAGACAAGGGACTGTCCTCCCCTGCCGACAAATGACAAGTGTAAACCCGCATCGGATCGTGAAGGAGTATCTCTATAGAATCTTCAGGTGTCACCGGAAGAAAAAGAACGAGGCAATCAAATAAATCAATCAACATCGTGAAATAAATAAAGCAACACGCACAGTACCACGCCGGGACCAGCCACACAGTATTAAAGGAAGAAGGATAAAATAAGACATCAAATGCATAACCATGCGAGAAAGCAACCCAATTTAAACACGCCCAAGTGGTATGTAAGCCCCTCTACATCTGCCGTAAGCCCTCGGCCAAGCGCCTCTTTCCAAGCTCCCAGGCATTGAGCAGACCTTGTTCGGACAGATCGATGCTCTTCAGATTCGGCGCATCGGCCTGAGGGGCACGGCTCACACGCGAGGAGATAAGAACAGGGTCCGTCTCGAGAATAATGCCATCATCAATGATCTCATCGATAGCCAAAGCAACGAGATCGTAGTTCTCGACAATCGTACGCTTGTCAGTAGCACCCCTATCCCGGAAAAAAAAAGCAAACGTTAGTGTCCACCAGTCTCCCATACCCAGTGTCGTATCTCGCAACACCGAGACCAAGAACCAGGGGAAGACAACATACTTGAACAAGATACCCAAAGCATCCCTCAACGACAGCACAACATTATAAAGCAGAACTTCGTTCTCATCAGCACTCCCGACAACGTAGAGCATGACATCGCTCTCCATCTTGAAGACGACGATCCGGTTGTCGTATAGGATCACATCGCTAGTCTGCTTGTTTGTCTTCTCGAGGAGACCCTGCTCGAAGGCCTTCTGTTCTTTGACCGTGGGATAGGGGTTTGCGCCGGGGTAATCGGTGGAATTGGGGGCAGCACCGGCCGGGGGGTGAGGCGGAGAGTAGTATTTGGCGAAGATGCGAGAGCCGTCGTCAGCCGACATTAGGAGGACGGCATTGACGGAGAAGAGGGACATGGAGCCGGGCATTTTGTAATTGGAGTATCCTCTTTTCTTTTTTTTATTTTGTTTGCGAATTGCGTGTGTGGTTCTCGGCCTTTGTGTGTAGTTGGTACTATCTATTTACTGTCACGCTGGCCGGTATCCGGATGTCGTATTAATGTTGTTCCGGAGTATAGGATGGAGGACACCTTTTTTATTAGCCATGAGTGAGTTTTCAAGTGAGTTTTTCTTTTGAGACTAACCAAAAATAAGTGAAACATGCTCTAGGGTGGGAAGGATTTCTGAGAAGAATTGTTTGTAGATCGTATTGAGACATTGTACCTATTTAATTGATATACACAACATGTCCGCAATCAGGACATACAGGACCATCAGAGACAAAGTAGTTTCACAAAAATTATCACTCTATAAACAGAGTATCTCAATCATATGTTCATCAAGGAGAGGGAGACATAAGCAAGACCGGAATATCGTCATAATCAATCTTCAGCAAATATCCAACAGTAGAAGGTTTCAACGAGCGTCCAAGCATAAACATGGGTAACATGACAGAATCCCCGATGGCGTGGCCATGAAATGTCCAAGAAACATATATAGTAAGTTATCCAACAACAGATTCATCGCCATCATAAGTCCATAAGGTAAAAAAGGATTGAAACATGACGACATTCTGGGTGTTCTAAACGCACAACAAAGGCCGCAGAAAAAACTAGGCAGGGGAGCCTTGTAAGGACAAACGCCAAAATAAAAAGTAAGAAGAAAAATAAGAGGAGACAGAAGAGCAATTATCAAGAAGTAAAGGTTACAGCCAACGACATAATGCAGGTTTATGCAGAATCACCTGTGTTTGGCCGGTTGAACCATGGAATCCAACTGCCACGGTTCGCCTTCTTCCGAGCTTCTTCGTCGTCTGCTGCCTTGGTTTCACTAACAAGGCGTAAGGGGCGCAGCTTGCTCTGAGTCATTACCGCTCCGGTATAGTTTGTCATTCCGTTGCTAGAACGAGGAGAGCTCGAGGTTGCACCTGTGGAAGCCGTATCGCCAGGTGGCTCGCTCGTAACGCTGTTGGAGCTGCTCATTTGGCTGCGATCGTGCTGACTGGATAGCGATGGGGCGCGATTACTACCGCTCATGCCAGACATATAGCTCGCCCCAGACAAGACGCTTGTGCGGGATCCAGGTCCCATGAGCGTAGGGCTCATTGGGCCCCCAGAGTTGCGCCCGCGATAAATTTGACCAACCACGGCAGCGGCAGCAACATCGGTCTGTTCTGATCTCGTTCTGCGATGGCCTCTCGCCTGGACACGATTCATGGGAATGCTAGGAGCGGTTTCCGGGTTCTCATGGGGCGTCGCTGGGACAGAGGCCGCGCTTGTTGGAGGAGGCGGCATCATGCTGGAAGGACGCGACCGTTGAGGTCGTTGCGTCGGACCGGCCACGACAGATCTGGCTCTCTGCAAGAAAGACTGAGCATCCTCCTTGTCAGAGGGCGTTGGTGGAAGTTCCTTGTCAGTACTTGCCCGCTTAGGAGGGTCATTCTCGTTCTTGTCCAAAATGGTCTCGAACCCATCATGTTGTAAGAGACGGCTGATGATGCGCTCGATATAAAGGGTGAGGGCTTTGTTCTGGTCCTTCAGCGCCTTGATCTCTGCCTCGAGCTTGCGGTTATTATCGTTATCCGCTCTTGCGTCTACAGACTCAAGTTCATCAGCCAGCGAACCTAAACCGCTGCCAGACTCCTTAGTCTCTTCAGCTTCGGGGTGGGCTTCTCGCATGAAGTCGCCCTTGGTGAAGTCACCATTAAGCGTTTTCTCACTAAGGAGTAGCTGGTAGCTCTCGTTGTCCTCCATGAGACGAGCGTTGGCCATACGAGCCTCCAGGAGTTCTTTCTCTAGTTCCCGTTGACGGCCGCCACCTTTGTTTTCCATCTCCACGAGTTTGATTTGGGATTCGGCCAGTTCAAGGCGAAGGGACTCGATCAACTTATCCTTCTGCAAAAGCAGTGTGGAGTTGCTTCGGGACGGGCTCCGCTCAATCTGAGACGAGGGCGCAAACTGTCCATCGACATCTGGCGAGGACCGATTACGGAAACTGGCTAAAAGGGAAAGTTAGAAACAAAGACCGGGCGAATGTGGAGAAGAGGAGAATCATACAAGAACGAGATACATTCTTATCTGCATCAGAGTTGATTCGCTCCCTCTGAGCTAGAGAATCCTTAAGACGCTGGATAGTGGCCTGCATCTCTTCTTCTCGGCTCGCCTGCTGCTCCTTCTCCTGAAGCATAGCGTTCCGCTCCAGTTCATGCGCCTGTTCCAGATCACGTATCTGCCGGACATGGTCACGGATCTCACCATTGAGGGATTCAATCCTGCTGTCCCTCTCATGAGCCTGGTCCTCCAGTTTTCCTTGCTCACTGACGGCCTCATCGAGTCGCATCTGCAAGACACCCAACTGCTTCTGATATTGCTCAGAAGCCGTTTCAGCTTTCTGCAGTTGTTCTCTCAACTCTTCGATGAGGGCAGCATTCTGAGCCCGTGCTTCTTCCTCGGAAGGATCGCGGTTCAATTTTGGAACACTCGAGGTGCTGAGGTTGGAGCGACCGGGTTTTCTGGCCGCAGCGCGCGCTGATACTGGGGCCGAGCCACGGAGGGATGGAGATCGAGATATTCCATTCGTGGTCGTACTGGGAGATCGGGTATGGCTTCGCGATGGAGTGCCATTCACCGTATGATTTTCTGCGGGCGAAGATTTGGTCGAACCGCCTGGCGTTCCAGGCTTCCGAGGTGTCGTAGACATTGTCACCGGCAATGACGATGCTCACACAACGAGCGGTGAATTGTAAGAAGAAAAGACAACCCAGAAAGGGGCAATTCTAAGAATTGAGGGCAGTGATGAAACGACCGGGAAATTAAGTGATAAATTTAAGGATCGGAAAAGGTATATAGTAGTAGCGGTCAAAACACAGTGGACACTATGCCGTAGTGGGGGAAGTCTAGTTTGTTAAGTAGTAAGTAGTAGTCGTTGCCAGGTGAATTTATGGCTGGTACAAAGACTAAGCCCCTTGGTTCAAAAACATAAAACAAAACCGACGGGAAGAAAAGAAATTTATAAGCAAGAGGAAGGTATAAATATCTATCAGGGAACGACAAAAAAGGTGTATCACGTTAGGGATAATTCCAGAGTCGAGGAAATTCTGGGGATGGGAAAATGGTGGATGGCTTATTTTATTACAAACATTAGGGGGTGGATGATCCCGTATGAAAACGGGCACCAGAGCAGTATTAAAGTGGGTAAGTAACGTTTCATACAGCGATAATACATCTGTCGCTGTTGGTTGCTCAGGGAATTTAGTGCTAGTTCAACTTTCAATTAATAGCGCAACAGGGGAAACAACAATTTGCTAGGTACTTCCCTTCTCTCTTTCTGTTGGAGGTTGACTCGCTCGCAAGTATGCATGAACTACTACTCCTCCAAATGCATGAATTTGACTGCCCGAGAGACTACCCAGAACCAACTATAATACTCCATCCTATTATTTTGTTATTACCACCACCACTATTACTGTGGTTACTGAAGTGAACCGCATATGCAGAAGAGACCCTTTTCACCGGGGAGACTACTTCAAACCTAACAACAACCTAACGCGACATATGGCGGGATAAAGATAGTAGTACAGAGCGGATAGTCGTACCGTAAATCATCTTAGTTCCTTGCTGCGTACAGGGTCTCGCCATCTGTCCATCTTGTGAAAAGAATAAGAATAGAATTTAGTTCACCTGCCACCCAATAAGGAGGGAAATGGAGAGCATCTGCGCCACGTTTGAATAGATGATAGCGGACGCCCAACTATTCTATCCGACCCTCCATTGGGAGCCATCGACCTCAAGCTACGAAGAAATAGGGTTCGATTGAAGGCAGTGAATGCTGACAGCACATTAGCCACGTCCCATGGGAAGTAGGGCTGTATTTCTCGTAAGATACGGACTGGATCGTCGGAAGCTGATACAGACCTGATACAGGGTGAAAGTGACCCAAAGAAGGCGGAATGACTCAGCAACGACGGAACGGATCAGGGATAGTCCGAGCAAATATAACGCTCGACCGCCAAACCCCACAAAGGAAAGAAAAAACTCAACTTCACGATAAGGCCGGAGCGCACCTTTTCAGACTACTCTCAAAGCATACCGAACTACTCAGTTCAACAGCGTAACGATGGCCCCCAAGAGCAAGAAGAACGCCGACACCATCAACAGCCGTCTGGCTTTGGTGATGAAGTCTGGAAAGGGTATGTCCATCTTTAATTTTCATCGGTTTTGTGGATTTGGACTCGGTTGCTAACCTCCGGTGCAGTCACCCTTGGCTACAAGTCGACCATCAAGACCCTTCGTGTAAGCTTTTCTCACACAATTGGAGGCTCTTGAGACATGAGATGGTTGTCTAACTATTAAATAAAGTCCGGCAAGGCCAAGCTGGTCATCATCGCTGCCAACACTCCTCCTCTCCGCAAGAGTGAGCTCGAGTACTACGCTATGCTCGCCAAGGCCCCTGTTCACCACTTCTCTGGTAACAACGTAAGTGTCCCTTTGTCGCTTATGTCTCTTTGCTCCGACACTGCCAACCTTCCCTCGGGAAGGAAAGTCGTGTTGGAGCCGCCCTGAGAAGCCGCAATCTTTGGCTGTGGAGGGTATTCGATAACTGACGTTTGCGCGTAACTACAGATCGAGCTCGGCACTGCTTGCGGTAAGCTCTTCCGCACTAGCACCATGGCTGTCCTCGATGCCGGTGACTCCGACATCCTTACCGGCCAGTAAGTGTAAAGCACGGACAATGTCTTCATGTTATGTCTGGACGATATACAGCCTTTGAAAGCGATGAGGCACGTGATAGATAATGACAAGAAACTTTGCACTTATTAACCATTTTAACTTGGTACATCTTCGTATTGGTATATGTAGGATGAACTTGATAGAAAGTAGTGGAACGTCGCGTGCATGGCGACGATAAATTAACAATCAATTTTTACTCGAGTTGAGTATAACCGATGATTTATCATATCTATCTGTATCTCTATCTCCATAGTCAAACCTACAAGTTTTGAAATGTCGCCGAAGTCTGACAAATGCGGTCTGGTCGCGGCAGCCGCTGATTGGTGGAGACAGTAGGGTTTAGGGTTTCGCCACTCGTTAGTGGACGCTGCTTGGAAATCAACGTCGGAAGTGCCTGCGCCCAAAAGCCTCCCCTTCCCTTTCGCCTTTCGACACCACCCTTTTCGACAACCTCACCGTTCGCAGGAAGTGCAGCAAGGTCACCTCCAACTCTCAAAATGGCCCGCCGTCCCGCTCGTTGCTACCGCTACTGCAAGAACAAGGTGCGTTGACGGTCTGATGGATTTTTCCCATATTTTCATGTTCTGTGGATTTTTGGCTCGGAATTTCTCGCTTGTGGGGGGGGGGAAAGCAAAGACGTCAACCACGTCGAAGGCTAGGAGCGACATGAGATATTGTCATTGCGATATTGCTTTGAATGGATGGACACTAGTGTTTTTTTTTTTACATCGGTCTATCAAGGATATTTGACTAACATGATGGTCGCTTCATAGCCCTACCCCAAGTCCCGGTTCAACCGTGGTGTTCCCGACCCCAAGATCCGTATCTTCGATCTGGGACGTAAGAAGGCCAACGTCGATGACTTCCCTCTCTGTGTGCACATGGTCTCCAACGAATATGAGCAGCTTTCCTCTGAGGCTCTCGAAGCCGCCCGTATCTGTGCCAACAAGTATGTCGCTTCTCGAACCGCAACCCAGACGAACAGACCGTCGCAAGACTTGAAGGAAGAAACTAACAGGCCCCCTTCTTCAGGTACCTCGTGAAGATCACCGGTAAGGAAGGTTTCCACATGCGTGTGCGTGTGCACCCCTTCCACGTCATCCGTATCAACAAGATGTTGTCGTGCGCTGGTGCCGATCGTCTTCAGACCGGTATGCGTGGTGCCTTCGGTAAGCCCCAGGGTACCGTTGCCCGTGTGAACATCGGCCAGATCATCCTGTCCGTCCGCACCCGTGACTCCAACCGTGCCGCCGCCATCGAGGCTCTCCGCCGTTCCATGTACAAGTTCCCTGGTCGCCAAAAGATCGTCGTCTCCAAGAACTGGGGTTTCACCCCCGTCCGCCGTGAGGACTACGTCCAGCTCCGTAACGAGGGCAAGCTCAAGCAGGACGGTGCCTACGTCCAGTTCCTCCGTGGCCACGGTCTCGTTGAGGAAAACATGAAGCGCTTCCCCGACGCCTACGAGTCCCAGGCTTAAATGGAATGAGCTTTAGCGTTAGGACCCATAAGAAGACATGAATTTTTATTATATTCCTCCGGTTACCAATACATGTTCTGTTATTTTGTGATGTCATTTTAGTGTCCTCACGCACGGCGGAGTTGATTTTAATCATGGATTCCTCGGGCTTATTCCTGCGTACTCAGTTCCTGTAGATTGTGGATCTAGTCACAAGTTTGACTGTCGATCGTAGTGTACATCTCTCGTACCGGGTTTCTCTCGGCCAAGCTTATAACCCTACCAGAGCATCCACCTCCCCAGTATAGTCAAATAGACGACACTAGGCCAGGATTCTAGACCCGAGCAGTTCGCCGTTATCTAGATGTGACATCATAAGATTAGATCCCTTGAAAGTGATACGAAATGACCATTCGAGTAGAATGAACGTTTAGTCTATAGCCCAGACAAAGAAAGAGTTTGTCTGACTAGATATATATATATGCGGATATCCAAGTACTTACAATAGTTACGTACCATGGGGACGTTTGACAAAATCCACATATATATTTATCTGAGAGATATTTTATATAAAACTTATTAGGAGAAATGATGTCTTTGAAAGTACCCTAAGGATTTTGTTTCGAGGAATGAAATATTCAACTGCGATATATGATTGATGTGTATTGCGAGAGAATATAGACAGTCACCATCCGATGTATATATAACCCCAGACCGAATCGCCCCTTTACATACTGTACACGGTTGACATGCACCTGTTCCGGTTGATATATATGTCTAAGCCCTTGCCGTTCCTCGTGATATGTAAGAAAAATGCATAAACCACACTGATGCATTACCGAGGATGATATGTGAGATGATTTAGAGCAGTATGTATATGGAAGGAAAAGAAAATAAACACCGAGGAAACAGTACAACAAAAAGAGACAGACAGCCAAGCCCAACAGGCAAGGTAAAGCTATCACTAATCATGACAACACCCGAGAAACTCCTGGTAGAAAATGACGTAGCATGGTTAAGTTAAGCATTGATGGCCAGCATGCAATCTAGATGGGTTGAATTGGGGAAGCTTCTTGATATTGCCACAAGTCGCAAATGGTAAATGCGTCCGGGATGGATAGTGGATGGTTAGACATCCCCCCAAGACCCAACCCCCCCGACTGGGGCAATAGCACTTCCACTGTCTACACTGCCGCCAATGTCCCAATAGTTACGGCTGGAACCGGTAAGGGTTCGGCGGCTGGAGATAGCAGACAGCTTCGCGCTCTGACCGCAGCTAGAACTGGGACGGCGGAAATGCTGGCGCAGAATAGGGGATGAGATACCCGTTGGGCCAGATTGATTGGTGGAGTGCTGGGACTGACGTCGAACTTGCGCCTGAGAACGGGAGTGTGCTCGTGCCACCAGCGGGTGGTGCTGGCGGATAATCGCGGCGCGTCGGGACGCATCTTGCGGGGGTCGGCGTGCAGGGGGCTGGTAAGTATCGGCGTTACTGCCTCGCTGACTGAAGCGATTGCGAATATAGCGGAAGACCATCATTACATCCAGTTCCCGTTCCCAGTACTCCTTCTCCTGCTGGAGACGCACGGACTCGGATAATGAATCCGCACTAGACTCCCGATTCAAGTCATCATCTTCAATGCCCCATTGTGCGGCATGCTCTCGGCCGGCGGAATCCCGAAGCGTAGGAGAGAAATGTGGAGACAACACTGAATCCGCATTAGTCGCAGGCTCCTGTGAGGCTGTTGGAGCAGCAGATACTGAGCGAGCCTGTGAGTCACTCTCTTCTGGCAATGGCCCGAGAGGCATGCCAGCGTATTGGTTGGGGATCTCGTCCGACATGTTGAGATAGGATGTAAAGGCTCCTGGGTGTTCACACAGTTGATTAACAAGTATTCCCAATTCACGTGCAATGCGCTGAAGCAGCTTGGTTTGCCAATTGTCGTGGTCGTCGGGGACAGAGTCCAGCTCTAAATTAAGGGTCTCATTCATACGAAGGGTGTCATCTGTCCCAGCAGATGCCCCTCTCTCACTCTCTGGTAGGGATTCCCCAAAAAGGGCAAACAGCACAGAGTCGTCGATACCGATGAGATCCCGGATGACCTTGCGCGTGATCTTCCGCCATAAAGACTCATTTTCGTCCCCATCTGATGCCGTCGAGGGAGGGGACGCATCTTCCCTAGGCATCTCTAGAGTGCTATCAATGCCTGCCACTCGGGCTTGAGAACCCACGGGATCACCCAGCCTGCTGGCGCGGCTATGGCGCCGTTTTCGTGTCTCTTTTTCAATTTCCTGCAAAAGCACTCGGCTCTGATCCATCCTCCACTTCTCAATACGTTGCCATCGCTCGCGGTCCATATCTATAGCCTCATGCTCTTCCACTGAGTCCAACTGACGTTGGACGTTCGAGAACCGCCGGGATCCTAGCGTGGGCCGCCGGTGAGGATTATATTGCTCGTGCTGCCACAACTGGTCTTGCACAGGCTGTGCAGACGCCTCGAAACTGCCTAGCCCATCATGAGCCGGAAGGACAGCCGGCCCTTGGTCCCATTTTGCGGAAGAGTCTTCGTTCAACGAAGGTGCCCGAAAGGCATGTAGGCCGTCATCTAGACTGTCCAACTCTGTGCCGTCCTCATCCAGGGACTCTTCGAGGGGCTCGTCGGCGTCATCATTGTCCGGTCCCCATGCTGACCGTGTTGGGGTACCAAACGAGCCAAAATCGCTCAAGCGGGAAGGCGCAACTGTTCTTGGGGTGCGTTCAGTGGAGGTCGTGTGCGTGCGGGCGTCGGCAGACGGTTGAGAGGGCGAGAAGAGCACCCACTCGGTGGATTCATTATCGGGCAGGTGAGACAGCCTGGGAGGGGCCTCGAGGGTGGGAGGCTGAGGGGGTTGCGAAGTTGAGTAGGAATGTTGACGGCGGGGAACTTGTGGTGGTAGCCGTAGGGCCATCGTTGATCGGAGATGGTTGGAGGGAGATAAGAGGGGGTTTTATCGATCGCGGTGGATCTGTTCCCCGCGAAGTATGCTGTTTCTCGACGACGTTATGGAGTATAGCAGCAATATACAAAAAGGGTGGAAAAGGGATAAAAGTAGGAAGGCGTGAGATGAGTCTAAAATAAATGATAAGAAAAAGTAAAAAAAAAATGGACAGATAACAATGACGGATCCTAGAATCCCTTTGTGAGCGGATTGGCTCAAGATGCGGTGATCGGACGCGATCCAACCAGGAGGCTGGTGGCTGAGGTTATGAGATGCAGAATTAAATATCGGAAAAAAAGAAATAACAAAGACAAGAATGAAAGAAACAATCAGAATCCGTCTTTGTTGTGTTCCCTCACCGACTAAGTGAATCCGAAGGAAGAATAAGAGAGGGTGAACAGAACCCCCAAGGTGGTCAACAAACGAGACCCAGAGGAAGGAAAAGACGATGATGCAAGAAAACGGCAAGTCATCAGACGAGACGAGACCGGAGGATGAGCGCAAGTGGGTTCGGAGGATCCACTTGAAACCGACAAAAGTTCCATATACTTTGGTGGTGCATGGAAGTGGCTCCCGGTCCCGAGTATTGAGTACTTGATGAGTTTATATTTCCCATGGACATCCATGACACTGTTAGTATACTTTGGACTAGTTGTTGTCGTGCCGTATATTACTGGGATCATCTGACCGCCAAATGGTGTCACTACAGAAAATCCCACCACTGGACAACCATCAATACCGACTAGTTCGGTACTGTATGTGTTCCGTATCGACATGGATCGGGTGATCGACCATCTGTTAATTTATCACTGATGAGATAAGGAGCATCATCGATTGCCAAAGTTGCAATCGTGGCTGGATTTCGACCGCCAATATACCTGGCTCTACTTTATTCTGATACTTGGATTGCAAAAGCACTTTTGACTTGCGTCTACCCCTTTTAAGTTTTCATTATCTATAATTACTTGATTTGTTGTCTCCATTACATACGTCCAGTCCCACCAAACGCCAGATGATATGATCGACCCCCGAGCGGGCTGATCTCAGTGACATGTCATCCTCACCGCGATGGCCTGCATCGCCCAATTCGAGGCTGACACCCGTCAGGGGTGGTCCATCCAGACCTTTCGTTTGACCTCTGTGCTTTCCATGGATCAGATGCAATGCGACGAGGTTAGCAGGTAACTACTCACTAGTTCCATACGACTAGTCCAAGTATACCGCCTCGTCTCCATGCATCATTAGATACTCCGTACTGGTACGGGACTTGATCTTCTCTTTCCGTTTTAGTGCTCACCCCTCGCCGCTTTTGGATGCCTGAGCTGAATGCAGTGCACAAACATACCAAGTACAAGTGAGTAGCGGGTAAGAAATTAAAATATATGAATTTAGTTTACTTCATTTGATACAGAGTACCAGCCTGAAGAGACTTTCTCCCCTGTTTTGTTAATTCCTTGCTGGTTATATTCTTGTCAGCTGTGTCGCATAGTACTACTTTCTCTATTATAGCAATAACAAGTTATAAACGCAGGGTTCACCAAGCAATATGTGAGCGATTAATAGATCAGTATGTTACACAACACTAAGGTAAAATAACGTTAATATGACTTGACCTAAAGTCCCCAGTCATACTACTTAAGCACAGTCACCTCCCTTAAGTAGAAGGTACGCGTATGGAGCGGACTCTGTCCAGGATAGATCTACACTCTCTGAAGCCAATTATACAGAGTATTCCAGGAATATTATAGTGACGATCTGGGCATGGGCTTTAGCTATAAAAAGCACTATAATGTATTAGCGAGGGGATAGTAAGAATAACGATCTTATTCAATACGTTGATCCTTCGACTCATCTTCAGGTCTTAAAACCCGTCTCTACACTGGTCTAGAACATGAATTTGGCCGACGGTGCAGAGATTTTCTGTGCCTTTTGATCCGCATGGTGCGGAAATTGATAGAGGGGAAGGGTATTTTCGAAAAGCAGAGGTCATTCCATAGTACAGGGCTGAAAATCAAGCAACTAGTTATTGCAACGGCTTACTTAGAGTGGACGGTCTGTGTGGCGTATACTGTTCATTGGGTATAAATTCTACACCGGTAATATGTCAAGTGGGCTTAACTGTACAAAGGCCCGCATAAAAGAAGAAAAAGCGTGGAAACAGAAAACGGGGGCTACTGCCCAGCCAGCGCCTCTCCAACCCAGTCCATCTGCACTGCACTCACTCCTCGAGCGTAACTCCGGTTCGTGAAGACGTACTCGTTGTACATAATAGCCTCGACTTTCTTGCCAAACAACACACTGGACGGGTGAATCGCCACTGTTTGGTTCCCGACAACGGTCCGATAGCTGCCGTCCGGCACCAGACGGGCGGTATTGGTAGCAAAGCCCCGTAGGAAACTCTGCAGTATGTGAATTGGCGACGGTTCACGGGTAACAGAACTAGTGGAGGGACCTCGAGTATCATTCGGGGTGGAAAGAAGTTTAGCTTGACGGCATTGTGTAGTAAGCTGCTTACGAACATCCTGTAGATAACTTTGTTAGTGGAATGCGTGTACAACCAATTCAACGGAGTCTTACCATTACGGCTTGCATCGCCCGATGCGAGACCATGTGCCTCTCAGCCCATGCCTTACGATCGGTGTTCTCGGCGGCGTAGGATCGCACGGTGGCGAGCATGGTGAGATGATCACCCTCTCTCCGATACAGATCCCGCCGCGCTATCTCTGCTTCCTCCTTCTTTTCCTCCGATGTCGTGTTCAAGAAGATGGTCTCCACACTGAGGCACGAGATTATGTCGATCACGTCGGATAGACAATCTTCCCCATACTCCGATGCCGCAAGTAAGACCCGACCGAGAGTCGGAGTGAGAGGAAGCTTGGCAATATGCAGGCCGACCGGACTGATTTTGCCAGATTCTTCGAGCGCATCAATGCTTAGTAGCTGGAGAAGGGCTTTCTCCAAGGACTCCCGCGGAGGACGTGTTAGGAAGGGGAAGCCCATGACGTCGTCGACACCACGAGCCTTCATATTAAGCAAAGCCTGACTCAGATCGCATCGTAGAATCTCTGGCGTGTTAACTTCATCCAATTCTAAGTAGTCTTTCTCAGTAAACAAGCGGTAACACTGGCCGGGTGCCTCTCGTCCTGCACGACCTTTACGTTGGATAGCAGCGGATTTAGAGATAGGCTTGACCAAAAGAGAATCCAATCCCAGGCGTGAGCGGAATTGTTTCACTTTGGCTTTCCCGCAATCGACTACAAATCGTACTCCAGAGACAGTCACTGAGGTTTCAGCAATGTTAGTAGCTAGAATGATTTTGCGAGTCCGAGGTGGTGCAGGGACAAACACGCGCTGCTGCGCTGCCTGTGGAAGAGCAGCAAACAGTGGTAAAACTTGGATCTTTGGCAACGCAGGATCCATTCCAACGGCATATTCGTTCACCAACTTCTCCAAGGCTTCCACAGTCTCCTGTCCAGTCAAGAAAACTAGAATGTCTCCAGGCAATGGCTCCTTGTAATGGATATTGAAGATAACTTTGAGAGCTGCATCAACAAAATCGTGCACTGGTTCAGGGGAGTAAATAGTTTTGACTGGGAACTGCCGACCCTTTATATGGCAGACAGCGATTTCATCATCTTTCTTTTCAGAGCCGTTTGTCACAGTCTTGGTGCTGTTCTGTGCTTCTACCCCTGTTTGTGAACCTCGATATCCTTCCTGGAAGAAACCGAGTAGGCTCTCCATATCCGCTGTGGCACTCATCACCACAACTTTCAGCGGCACTCCGCCACGGCCTTCTCTCTTCCCCGACACTAGATTCCTTAGAAATCCTAGCAGTAGATCAACATTGACACCGCGCTCGTGCACTTCATCAACAACGATCGCGCTATATTTAGTCAACGAAGGGTCGCGCAGCATCTCCTGAAGCAGCATTCCCTCCGTCAGGAACTTAACCCGCGTACTAGGAGATGTAGACGTATCGAAACGAACGGAGTAGCCGACTTTACTCGCAGGAGACGACGACCCAAGTGGTGTACCCATTTCCTCCGCAACACGTCTAGCCAACGAAATCGCAGCGACTCGCCTGGGTTGAGTAATAGCGATACAGCCGCCAACCTCTATCTCCTTCTGCGAACCATCCTCCTGGGTCACCTTTGTCTTCGTTGGCCGACACCATTGTTCATTGAACAGAAACTGGGGAATCTGCGTACTCTTTCCGCTACCCGTCTCACCAATAAGGAGCATCACATCGTTCTTGCGCAGGTTTTGTCGGATATCGTCGGCATGAGGGAAGATAGGAAGTTTCTTGCGAATTTCATACAACGTTTTCGCCTTCTCCTTCAATGAATTGAAATTTGTCTTGGTATCCTTCCGCGGCTTCTGGTTTTGATCCTTCTTCTTGTGTCTCGGCCTGTCCGATGCGACGCTCACGTTGTTCTTGCTCGTGTCCTTTTCCTTCTCGGAGTTTTGCGCAGGTGGCTCGGGTTTGTTTTCAGCAGCTGCTGGTATTTGTTGCTGCGAAGTATCGGTCGACTCGCCATGTTTCCGTTTCTTCTTTTTTTTCTTATCATCTTCTTTGCTGGGATTTTTCCTTTTTACTGATCCTGTTTCATGGTTTTCTTTCGCTGCTGTGGCTTTTTCTTTCCCACTTGCGGGTGTCTCGTCCGTGTCTTCGAAGAAGACCGTTTTCACCCGTTCGGGCATCGCTAGTAAATTCTATAGGACCAAGAAAGATAGTCGAAAAGATAAAAGAATGATATTAACGCTGAAAGACTGAAAAGATGGTATATGTTAGTCTAATTGGGTGTTCATGTCGTCGTATCGCGGTTTGAAGGTGCTTTTTGTCGGAGTTCCCCAATCCCCGAAATTTTTTGTGAAGCTTATCGATAAGGCGCTTGGCGCGGAGACTGAGTTAACAGTTCAACTACTCCGTACTCCGTATACATACTGCAGTCGCAAACTATACCCAAGGGAAGCTATATGTCATGCTCACATTTGATCATTCATTCATAATGGTTTTCACATTCATCGTATATATTATATATCTAGTCTATGAATTATAGACTTCGTTTTCCTATGCCATAATTTGTGTATCTAAGAATCTGTTATATGTTTTCCCGTCAGCTATACACCCATCTAAAAAGCGCCAGAGTAAAATCCCATGATTCGTTACTTCATGCCCCATCCACGAACACGTCGGAAGACGAATACGCGGTCATTGCGAAGACCATATTCGGCCCAGTCATCAGTGAGTCTGTTGTAGCTCCAATAGCCCTTCCATATCAATTTTGTGTTCTTCGGCGGATTGCTAGACTTGTGCGCGGCAGCTGACCGCAGTGACAAGTGGAGAACATTAATGCTCGACTTGCTTACACTTTCTGTCTCGATAATGACGTCTCTGGGATCAAAGGCGTCGGCCGACAGGTCTTTGCCGCCATGTACCGTAGGGAGGCCAGTCTCTGCTCGCGCACCCGTCTCGGATGTTGGAAAAGGATCGGCCAAGCGCCAACGACCCCGGCGACCGTCCTTTAAGGCTCCCATTGCGACCGCCGGTATGGGCTCTGTGGCGCCTGCCACACTCTTACCTGCATCCAGATGCTGGCGTCGATGATGCTTGTGAGATGCCCGAGCTTCTAAAACGTTTTCTATGCTAATATGTGGAACCAGTTCCAGAGGTTCCACGGTGGTGAGTAGAGCTATGACTGTGCCGTCCGGGTAAAATCGCAGGTATCGATAGTACGTGACTATATGGATCGGGGTGTTCCACGTTATGTTTTGGTAAAATGAGGTAGCACCGGCGCGAGTATAGTTGACAGTGCTAATGTAGATTCCTGTAAATCGAATACGAGGGAACATACGAAAGACGTTACTCCATGAGGTGAGCGGCCTGGGAACCTGCACAGAAGTGCCACTAGGGAATGGGGTATAGTGAGAACTAGGGCTTAGTGTGTGGTCTGGGTTACCATGAAGGTCGCAATCAAAAGCATAATGCATAGACTTGAAGCCAAATTCAGGGCCCTGGCAAAGTCGTTTCCAAATGTGCTGTTCGTGGGCAAAATGCCATGCAAATCGTTTGCAGACCAGTGACACCCGGGAGAATGCCGCAGGATCCATTAGTGCCACATGCTTCAAAATCTCAACTATCACCTCCGATGGAACGTGAGCGATGGGACATGGGGGTGCGGGGTCACCCTCGAAGAGAGGCTCTGGTCGAGCAATGGGCAGGTGGGCAAAAGATGCAATAAGCTCCGGTGTCGGCAGAATCTCGTTTTCACCTTGATTGTTTTGACCTTTTGAAGGTAAGTTCGCTGCAGGGGCTTGGACTGGCTTTTTCCACGCCCAGGCAAAGTGCTTGTCACGGTAAGTCTTATCGACAGCCGAGTCCAACTACAAGTGAAGAACATAGTGGTTAGCAAAGATCAACATATATTGGAAAGAGTAGCAGCCTTCACCTTGTATGCTTTGCGGTAATGATGTAGACTATCCCCCAACTTCCCCTCAGCCTCCCTCTCAACCGCTCGTTCAAAGTGCTCTAGAGCTGATTTAGGCTCCTTTCGTGTTCCGTGTGAGTGGAAAACATCCTCATCATTGGCTATGCTTAGGTTGCTGACACCTTGGACGATTTCAGTGCTACCAAATGGTGTTCCCCCTTCCTCATCTTCTTCTCTGCGTAGCGAGGCCTCGTGGCGAGTTGGCGGGAACTGACTCGGTCGTACGCTAGAAGAGGAGCTCGTGGTAGATATTGGCCGTGGTGTGTTAGGTTTAGCATGCTTCGCCCGACGGGCGACTTCCTCCCGCCACTGCCGTCGAAACGACTCTAGTTCAGCGTTGTTCTCCATAATCGTGACGACAGGACACCGTACAATGGCGGGTTGAGGCGAGATCCTGATTGATAAGCACGGCGGTGTCCGACAAGCACCGACACTCGATCACACCTGCCGAGGGACGGAGGGCAATATGTACCGCAATGATCGGAAAATTGCAGATATTCACAGAGCTATTTCCGTACTGCAATTGAACAGCGATCGTGGGGAGTGCGTGAATGATACTATTTGGTATCGACAAGTTGAAGAGGAGAGAGGTAAGGTCAAGCGGCAGTTCGGCGCTATCTTATCTCCGGATCTTGCTCTAGTCCGAGCGCCACCGCTAACAACCGAGCCGGGACCGTTCTTTTTCTTTGACTGACGCATTGCTCCCGTCGTTGCTGCTCCCCACAACCGGATTTTCTATACTGTCTAACGAAAGACTATTCTGCTGATACTCTTATCCGAAAGGACACAGAAAAGCGACTATAGTGACACTTCTTGCTGTATCTTCCTAGCCGAATGAATGTCTGACTATAGGTCTGACATCACTCGCGGGGACCGATATCGCTCTGACCTCTTGACCACCACTGGATTGGAGGGGAACACGGCAGAGTCATGGCCTTGGATTGAAGGCAAGGCAATGGCGGCTACTTCTGGGACAGGAAACGCTCCTGCTCTGGACGTCAATGAGCATGTTTCAATCATCCAGAAGATGGTTTCCGCCACCTGTGGCAGCGTTTTAACAAATCTTCTAGGTATGTCAGTTACTGAATCTGAATTCGATCTCGCTCTCAACCACGTTTGGGGACGAGTGTTATGTATCTATATATACTCACACTATTGAATAGTGACCCCTCTTGACGTCGTTCGAGTCCGCCTACAATCCCAATCTGCGATTAAGAATACATCCCCTTTTAACCACCACACGGCGCAAACGTTGAAGAACATGCCCCCGAATTTAGGAGTGACTGCCTGTTGCCGTGAAGTCTTTTGGATTGGTCAGAATACTCAGGTGTGTATGGTTGGGCCCGGCGCAGGAGCTATTGGAGCTCCTTCGCCTGCTATCGCGGATTGTGCCGTGGAGGAAGTTCAGCGGAAAACCTTTACATCCACACTTGATGGCCTACGGAAAATTGCTCGGAATGAAGGCGTGTGGACTCTTTGGCGTGGGCTTAGTCCGACCATGATGATGAGTATACCGGCAAATATCATCTACTTTGCGGGATACGATTGGTTGCGAACCGATGACAGAAGTCCATTAAAGAAACTTTTGCCAGATGCCTATGTTGCATTTATATCAGGTTCTGTTGCAAGAGTTGCTGCAGCATCGGCCATTAGCCCGATCGAGATGTTCCGAACCCGTTTACAGGCTACCCCGGGCACCGGCGCAGGGCATTTCAGGGCCACTCTCGAGGGATTACACCATATGACCAAAACTCAGGGCTATGGTTCGCTGTGGCGAGGATTAACGCTCACTATGTGGCGCGATGTACCCTTTTCCGGTCTGTACTGGTGGGGATATGAGGAAGTAAAAAAGCATCTCATTGAGGCACGTCATAAAGCCCATGACCGCCTTTTGCCAACTGTACCATCCTCTGTGGGACACCAACATGAGGACGACATGCATACGCCAACGTTCCTTGAAAGCTTCATCGCGGGTGCTGCGTCAGGCTCGGTAGCAGCATTTGTCACAACTCCTTTTGATGTGGGGAAAACACGCCAGCAAGTTTTTCGACACATGGGGGATGAGAAGAGCAGCGTACCGCGGGGCTCTTTACACCCTGAACAGCTTTCCTTGCCCAGGTTCCTCATGCATATTTTCCGCGAGGAGGGTACGGCCGGGCTCTTTCGAGGCTGGGTAGCACGGTGCTTGAAAGTAGCACCTGCCTGCGCCATCATGATTTCCACATATGAAGTTGGTAAGAAGATGGCAAGGGGCGTCAACGAGAGACGTCATCCTGTGGAGGAACGTTCGGACTCTGTATGAAGAGTTACTCGGTCAGCCTGATTTGCTGCTGGGATCAAAACACGACGTAACCGCTCGCGACGCCTCGCGTTTCATTCGAATTCTCCAGCATGCCCTACATGTGTACATGTGTACACTTAGGGCCTTGAATACCCCCGGCATTATTGGTTATTGTTTAATTTTGTAGCAGAATTTCTGCTCCTTGTTATTGTTTTTTGACGATACCGCATGAGTTAAGTTATAGAGCATTTATTTGTACTTTATTGGGGTCGAAATGGTGATTCTGGTCACTACACTCCAAAAGCGTTGCATTCTGGTTATTGTGTACATACTTACATCTGGCAATAGAGCTAACAAACCCCCCTCTTTAGTGTATTATAGTGACTAAACAATCGTCAACATCTCCGTTATACCAGGATATATTCAGTTTCAATGCCACTCAGGGGCCAGTTCTGCACACAATAGGGTAAATCCAACATAACTAATAATATGAGAAAGTGAGCCACCAATATATAGTAAAAGTTCTATTAGGAAATGAGTTTTTTATGTCATAAGGGTTGTAGATTGTCATGTGTCGGGCAAGTCACGAGGGGGCATTGACCCCCGTGGATCCGAGCAATCGTTCTTTCCAACACTTCGGCCTCATGATTGGCGTCTCAATTGCCCTAGTCACCTTTAGTACGCTTCCTGATGAGGCTGAACTGCCAAGGCTTCTGCAAGGCCCCAGGAATCGTCAGCTGCCATGGATTTAAATCGAAAAACAGAGGTGGGATCAGATGATGGCTGTCATCTACCCATAATCATATCTTTTCCACCCCTAAAGTCGGAAGTATGATTCAGTATATTCCCTCCCAGAGAAAACAACAACTATGGCGATCAGTAGTGACACGAACAGTGAGCGGTCTATTCAACTCGAGACCGAGGTAGAGTAAGTCTCATAGCTATAACTGCCCGCCCTATTTGATATTCTTGTCTGAACTGTTATAGTGTCGTGGCAGTTCCTGCGATTGGAGCAGATCCACAGCGAGCGTGGATCGGTGAAGATTTCCAGAGGCCATGGCTCATCTCAGAACTGACACGATATATCCCTAATGTGCGGGTGTTACTGCTGGACCATGGACCACTAGATCGTCAAGATGATCTGGACTCTTTGGCCCATCATCTCTTGAAGCAGATACACGCAGAAAGGCAACACACGGTATGCAGCGCTTATCTATTGCTGCGCAAATGCATGAAATTAGTAACACTATAAAGAGTGGAAGGAGGCCGATACTCTTCATCTGCCATGGTACAGGTGGTCTTGTCGCCAAAGCAGCGCTGACCATTGCCGCACACTCAACGTCGAACCTCGCGTCGATACTAACAAGCTGCTATGGGATTGCTTTCATGGCAACCCCTCACCAAGGCTCGAGCTATCTTTCAGCTCCTGAGTATGCTAAGAGTATCCGCCGCTTAATGCAACTCAAGTATCATGTTCCACACTCAATACGAGAGGTGCTGAAGCCCAGACATCCAAGGCTGTTGCAACTATCCAACCAATTCAGGTCCATATCTGCAGATATCAAAATATGGACATTCCTGGAGACTGTCGACTCTACACTCACCGTCGCCGATTCGGGCACCGTAAGCACAGTGGAAATGCATGTCCCAATCACTTCTATTCGGTCGGGAGTTCTAGATCTGGAGCACGAAAAGGTGATTCCGTTAGCCACTGACCACGTTGGTGTAGCATCCTTCAAAGGACAAGAACTCACAACGAGAATAAGCTTCATTAAAGAGCTCCAGCCAATAGTCGCTATGGCTGTACAGCTCTCCAAGCTACCAGATGCTCCGTTGCGCGTGAGTCGAGAGGTTATGGTCCAAGTCAATGGCTTCTTCGAAGACACAGCGCGGGGAGTCAGCGATGAGACGCCTCTCAAGCTCTGGTCTACGAAAACGCCGCTACGGGAGTATCTGAAAGAGGGGCCTGCAATTTGTCTCACGGATCGACTAAAACAGACTGGTCGAATATCGTCCGGCTCAATCGATGACTCCTCGATAAGTGACTTTGAAAGCAGACCATCATCTGCCGCTATGGCAGATACATCGTTTGCTATGCGAGATGGGGTAGTGGCGGAGGCTAGCGCCATTCAGTCTGAAACAGTTTCATCAAGACCGTCCATAAGAAGAACCCGCAGCTTCGTGGCCGCTGCTTCCCCCAGAATCCACGTTACGGAGGCGGCTGCCGACAGTTATTTTGATGTACCACACGAAGAAGCAACGTCGGACATTCAGAGTGATACTGTTTCCAGTGAAGATCCAGGGCATAGAGATAGCGTGGCTGATGATAGAAAAGAGACAACTGCTGGAATTTCCAGTCCTAGTAACCAGGGGCAACCCAATGTATTGTAAGAAATACGTTAACGCGAAAGTTGGATCACAGAATCGACTGACTAAACCGACCAAAGAACTAGTTTATCATCGAAATACAGGAATTTCCTACCTTTACCACCGCCCACAAGGGAGCGACTCCAGGAGGTTCGAGCAGAATTACCTCGGAGAGCTCCCCGATTTGACAGACCAGAGCCAGGTAGCGAGAAGCTCTTATGGATTCATGTTCCATACACCCATACAGGATGGGTGCCTCCAGTTCTGTCTAAGGCTTGCAACGACCAGCAGAGGCCAGAGTTGTAAGGCCACTCCCTTTACATGCGCTACCTCCTCTAGCTAACGTACTTCATCAGTTTCAAACAGTTCATCAATGATAAAAATTGGTACTCACAAATTATTAGAGCCCGCCATCTGGAGCCTCATGCGCGTTTTGTCCGTCCCACATGTATCCATTCCAGGCTGAGCGATTCTTTGCCAATAAGCCCACCAGGGGAGCCCCGTGATCCACAATTAGCCTTATACGTAAGTCTAGTTATTCAAGATTTGATAGGATAGTGTACTAACGATACGATAGCTTCCTTATGTAAGTCGGTTTACTGGGCTGATAATCCATTAGCTAAGGTATGACATCACAGCTTCATTGGGACACATACTGGAATCTCCTTCAACGAAGAAAGGTCATCGAAAAGCGGCTACAACAGGGAAGATCCAAGCCAGTCCCTGAATACATCTCGGAGTCTCATGTGGAAACGAGATTGTTATGGAAGTTCCTGGGCGCCGAGCCCCCTATTCATATACGAAGAACATTAGACCAGTATGGGTATCCAAATCTGCGATCAACAATAGCAAGAGACGACGATCAGATGCTATGGAAGCGGACTAGAAAAGTCGTCGATCTCAGTCACGAGCTTGGTAGTTCAATTCCCCTGCAAGATAACCCTGACTCTTCCAAGACGTTCGTCGATGGAAAAGTTCTCATGGTTGATCAGCTCTGGCTTTGGATCGTAGACGAGAAAACTGTCGTTACCTTTTTCCCCAAACAGGAGGCGACGACTGCTGAAGACAAACTATACGAACAAGCGAACCTCCATAACAGCATTTACAACGAGTTGAACGGGGACCTTGCAAGACGCTTTGAGACAGCCGGGGATCTCGCTGCATTGATAGTCTTGCATGCAGTCACTATCCTTCTGGACAGGACGCTGGACCATGATCTACAGATACTGCGGATCTTCGAGGAATCCATTAGCATCCTGGTACGCTACATTCCATCAGCGACTCCAATACAAAAACTAATGCCAGTAGACTGAATCAACCACCAAATCATTCAAACGCTTCCGCACTCGAGGATTCATCGCCAGACCAGCTGATTACAACAGGACACTAGAAGGCAAGACGATGACTGCATCAGAGCGTGATGAAAGAGACCGTCGAGTAGCCAACCAAAACCGCGAGGATCTCTCTACACTTCTAGAACTGAGAGACATAATAGACGAACTAGGAACCATATTAAAACTTCTCGAACAACAAACTGCCACCGTCAAAATAATGGCGCAATACTTCGAAGACAAAGGATACGGGAAAGTCTTCATAGAATCCGCTCTTTCCCGACTTGAAGACTACCGCACTCAGGTTACAGACATGCGCGAGAACGCACATCTAGCACAGAAAGCTGTACGGTCACCCTGTCCTCATGCCACCAAACTTACCTAACACTATGGACTCTAGGTCGAAAACCTCCTCGACCTCAAGCAAAAGCAAGCAAACGTCGACGAGTCCCGTATAACCCGCTGGCAGGCAGAAGTAGCCCAAAACCAATCGCAGTCTGTAATGGTATTCACAATCTTCACTGTCATGTCAGTCACCACTCTATCTTATACTATCCATTACCATCTACAACCTTTTACTAAAGGGAAAACGCAGCTTCCTCCCCCTCTCATTCTTTACCTCCCTATTCGGCGTCAATGTCCGCGAATGGAGCGGCGAAGAAACAAACCCCGACTGGGCCTACATGCTGGCAATATCAGGTCCGTCAGTGAATAAAAGCCCCTTAAAAGCCCACCACTAACCAAACACGACTCAAGGCCCAACATCCGCCGCAATAATCCTCATCGCCCTCTCCATGGCCTTCAGCGAGCGTCTTCGCGATAGCGTCGTAAAAGCCCACATCATCGGCGTCGGCATAATCACAGATTTCTTCCTGCTCCCCGTCAAAGGCGTATTCAAATTAGGAGCCGTGGCGTCCCCCGCAAAGCCGGCCCCAGGACAATCGGAAAGTACGGGACGTCTCGATAGGTATCTGGGGAATAGACGGTATAACAAGCAATTTGAGGATGATATTTGGAAACGACATGAGGATCGGGTGATCTCGCCGTTGCCGGCGGTTCATGTATCTGATATGGAGGGGATGATGGGGTTTGATCTTTCTGAGAAGGGAGGTCGATGGCAGCAGAGTGTTAATGGGGCGTAGTTCTTATTTTATTTTATTTGTTTTTCCCCCTGGGTTTTCTGTTTATGTTGCAGGCGGCTACTGCGATGGCGGTGGAGTGAAGGAATTTCCTGGGGATGAATACCATCTATGTAGAAAGGTGATCTAGGCAGTGCAGTTCAATGATTCATGTCATCGAAGGTCAGGTGAGCCTGACCCTCTAGGATCATCACATGAGGTACCTGCTTAATGTAGCACAGCTTGGTCAGTGACGCCGCTAAGAACCAATACGCTGCCGAAGGTTTTGATGCTCTAGCAATCCTAGATTGCTGCTACGCAGGTGCTACTCGATCTAAGATCGACCGGGTTGCAGACGTCCTGTCTGCCTGTGGCCCCAGCCAATCGCTCTGGCGTGCAAGAAAAGGTAATCAGCCTCCCAACCACCCAATACGAGAATCATAACCCCTACTGAAGCACCGTCGTTCAGCAATGTTCTAGTGAAGCTTTCGGTAGCTGCGTCCCCAGAGGAGACATGAGAAGCTGATCAAAATCATTCGAACATTACCCTCAGATATCAATGTTTCAATTGAACAAGTCTATGAATCAACATCAACCCTGCTGCTTCTATCCATGCCGTGGTCAACCGTCTCCAGACCGTCCACCAGGATTGACCTCACTTTAATCGGGCCTATCATGGGTCCAGCACTCATTCCCCCGCGTGAGTTAACATTACTTGTGCATTGGAGTACATGCTAAACCTCGTAGATCACCACACCCAGGTCACGGGGCATACACGAGAACGCATACCTAGCATAGAAAGCTGTACGAACTCCCAACCTCAACCATCCAATTTAACTAACACTAGGTATTCCAGGTATATCGTAGCTGAAATGCAAGTCTACGATTCTATACGGGTCTGGCTACGTAAGAGAGAAGAATTGTTCATGAACAATTATTGTAAATTGAGAACAGAACCACAACTACAGAAGCTGTGGCGTACGTAAAGTACATGATATGGTACACAGGACTCCCTGAGGCTTTTTATCCCGACATAGTGGAGTGGAGATGATTTATGGGGGGAATGCAATAGAGGGAGTAGGATAGGGAGAATCGGAAGTAAGGAATTGGGTAGTGAGGACGTGCAACACATTAGGACAAAAGAGATATTAAAAACACAGAGATATCAGAATATGCAATAATATGCAAAGACACGCTGGAAGAGGAACGGTTAGAAACAAGGAGAGGTTAGGCTATAGCAGGTGTGGCGGAGTTTAGAACATGCCACCACCCATGCCGCCCATACCACCCATGCCACCCATACCACCAGGAGCGGCAGGGGCCTTCTCCTCAGGGGCATCAACAATAGCGACCTCAGTGGTACCAAGGAGAGAGGCGACACCGCTAGCATCAACCAGGGCAGTACGGACGACCTTGAGGGGGTCGACGATACCCTTGGAGATCATGTCAACGTACTCGCCCTTGGAGCTGTCAAAACCACGGTTGAAGTCCTTGGCGTGCTCCTCAGTAAGCTTGCCAACAATGACGCTGCCCTCAAGACCAGCGTTCTCAACGATCTGGCGAGCAGGGCGGGTGATAGCATTCTTGATGATGCTGACACCGAGCTGCTGGTCGAAGTTGGCAGGCTTGACATTGTCAAGGCCGTTGGCAGCGGCCTTGAGGAGAGCAGTACCACCACCAGGGAGGATACCCTCCTCAACAGCAGCACGAGTGGCGTTGAGGGCGTCAACGACACGGTCCTTCTTCTCACCGACCTCAACCTCAGAGGAACCACCGACCTTGATGACAGCAACACCACCGGAGAGCTTGGCCAGACGCTCCTGGAGCTTCTCCTTCTCATATTCGGAAGTGGTGGGGTCAGCCATGACACCACGAATCTGCTCGCAGCGCTGAGCGATGGAGTCCTTGGTACCCTCACCGTTCAGGATGATAGTGTCCTCCTTAGTGATGGTGATGGAGCCAGTGGAACCGAGCATGTCAGGGGTAAGCTTCTCGAGCTTGATCTCGAGCTCATCGGTAAAGACAGTACCGTTGGTGAGGACACCAAGGTCACCAAGGATGCTCTTGCGGTTGTCACCGAAGCCAGGAGCCTTGACGGCAGCAACCTGGAGCTGACCACGGAGCTTGTTCAGAATGCAGACGGCGAGAGCCTCACCCTCAATGTCCTCAGCGATAATGACGAGAGGACGGCGGAGGGTAGTGGAGGCCTCAAGGGCGGGAATGATATCCTGAACAGCGGAGATCTTCTTCTCGGAAAGGAGGATCAAGGGCTTCTCGAACTCGACCTTCTGGGACTTGGTATCGGTGATGAAGTAGGGGGAGGTGTAACCGCGGTCGAAACGCATACCCTCAGTGACCTCAAGTTCATCCTCAAGGGTCTTGCCCTCCTTAACGGTGATAACACCCTCCTTGCCGACTCTCTCCATAGCAGTAGAGATGAGCTTACCAACGTGGGTGTCGCCGTTAGCGGAGATGGTAGCGACCTGAGCAATCTCCTCGCCGGTGGTGATGTCACGCTTGTTCTGCTGCAGGTAGTCGACAGCAGCCTCGACAGCAGCCTGGATACCACGGCGCAGATCCATGGGGTTGCAGCCAGCGGCAACGTTCTTGACGGTCTCGGAGAAGATGGCACGGGCAAGGCAGGTAGCGGTGGTGGTACCGTCACCGGCGAGTTCGTTGGTCTTGGAGGCAACATCCTGGAGAAGACGAGCACCAAGGTTCTCGAACTTGTCCTGAAGCTGAACGGCCTTGGCAACGGTCACACCGTCTTCATGCAGTCAGTATCATCCTTCGGTTTGGTTTGGAAACGGTCGGGGTGTAGCGACATACCCTTGGTGATCTTGGGAGAGCCGTAAGGAGTGTCAATCAGGACATTGCGACCCTTGGGACCAAGAGTGGAAGTGACAGCCTTAGCAAGAGTGTCAACACCCTTAAGGAGCTGGGCACGGGCTTCGACGCCGAATTTGAGCTCCTACACCGCATTAGCATTCTAGTAATTCGGAGGAAAACAGTCCGGGAGCTGTCGGGAGGCGTCGGGAAGTCAGTGTCGGATAGTACGCACCTTGTGGGCAAACCGTTGCTGCTGGAGGTTGAAGCCAGAAGATCTGTAGAAGGGAGCGCGCTTAGAAGCGGCGGAAAGGACAGATGTCCTGGAGGAAAGAGCTCTTTGCATCTTGGATAAGGGAGGAAAATAAGAAAATACAGAAACAGAGAGTCAATTGATGATTGAAGTAAGTCTGCCCGAACAGAACTCCCAGAGCAAGGACGGGTGCAGAGGAAGAAAGAAGGGAAGAAGGAGATGGAGATGGGGAGATGGGAGAAGAAGAGATGGAGAAGGAGGATGGAGATGAAGCCAAAGTCTCGAAAATTTTCCAGGCGATTCTCGATCCCCGGATGTCTTGGCAAAAGAAGCTCCTAGAATGGGTCACGTGGCTCGTTCCCGAGGGAATGTCTTCGGCTTGTCGGAAGCGGAGGTTCGTATACATTACTAATTGCCGTTTATCGGCGTTGATATTGCTAATTAAGGACTATAACTAAAAGTTTCAAAAGCGAAACAACACCAATCTGAAAAATAAAACTAAAAATAAAACAATACAAATATGAAGCGCATGCAAAATCGGAGTAAACCAAAGAATAACAATGCATAGTCACTGACCGAGGCCAATGAATGTAAACCCAAAGTTGGAAAGTAAGAGATCCCCATGTATTTATTGCTCGGACTGAACAAAGCAGAACACCGTCTCGTCGACACTAGATAAAGCAAACCAAAACCCAACCTCTGAATTCAAGATAGCTTCAGACTTAGTTCAAGTCAATAGAATAGCACTTTAAAGTCGAACTGGGCCTGGAGGAAGGACATCCAGTCGGTGAAGTTATGTTGTTTGAGGTTTATTCAATCTTCGTCACCAGGTTATCCTGCGTCTCCATGATCAAATCCTCATTTGGTTCAATATAGTTACCATGAAGTAACTGGTAGTTCTCGCTATAAAGGACACCACTAACCGAGTCATCAGTGGAGTGGTAATAAGCTGGATGCTGGTAGCCAGCATATGATGTATTGTGAAAGTCTTGATTTTCCCCGAAAGAGGTGAGGTTAGTAACAGCGTCTTCAGGAACAACTGCCGACATTCCCGCGATAGGATTATATCCAAGCATGTATTGATTCTCCATGTTGAGATTAGGTTCCAGTAGCTGCTGATAATGAGCTTGGTAAGGCGTATTGTCATATGCGCTAAGAGCTGCGGCTACTGACTGTGCATAGGTCGAAGGAAAGCCACTAAACATATTACCCACTGGCTGTCTGTACCTCAAAGTAACCAGTTTGCTTCTAGCATTGTCTGACGCAGGAGAGGAGGTAGGCTCTGAGGGTGGTTCCCGCTCGTTGGGATATTGGAGAAACTCAGCCCCAGGGACCAAGAGCTCACCGAATCCATCGTTACCGCCGTCCATGTCCTCATCTTCACTTTTGATCGGAATGGCTTCGCGTGGCTGGGGTTTATGTGATTGCTTCTTGGGTCGACTTCTGCGGCGACCTTTGTCGATATAGTCTTCATCGGATGAAGTATCGTCGTGGAAATTCATTTCTAGACCTTCATCCTCCTCGCTTCCTGTACTATGAGAAGTTCTAATGTTGCGTTTGGCTCCAGACGCAGTTCTCGTAGGTGCAATCCCAGAAGACTTGTTCGATGACCCTACACCACCACGCCGTAGGGGAGGAGGGACTTCTTTGCCAGCATCGACACGGCGGGTCCGAAGCTTTGCCAGATGCTGGACGATAGCCCCTTCAGTGACATTGTTTTTCATTGTACTAGCAACCTCGGACCAAGGAATCTTGATAGACTGGTTGTTGCAGACTGACTGTACGGTCAGTAAAAGAAGCTCATTTAGGTTATCTAGCACTCGGCATCAGCTTAACCAATAAACAACATCAGTGTCTTCCAACCAAGGAGATACATACCGTCCCAGCGGACAAGGGTGCGCTTCTTCGGTCTATTCAAGACTCTCTTGGACGAACTCATAGTGTCCTGATAGCATAAGAGACTGCAAGTTACGTCAAATGGTGAATAGATAGCACCTGTAAATACCCTTGTTGTAAGTCTTATTCACCGACAGCCACCGGAAAAGATGATGTGTAGAATGAGAGTGGGCGTTGTACCAAGCTGTTGTAGAGAAGAACCGAGTGAAACAATATATGAAGAAGGGTGAGATGAAATGAGAGGAGGTGTGTGACAAAAGCGGATTGCTAGGTATCTAGGTATGGAAACATCAACTGAGATATGTAGACAGTAGGTGAAGCTCACAATCCGGGATAGTATAATGGAGAGGGACATCATTTGTTTGTATGCTTGTTGACTGGTACTCAGCCGCAATCACTCTACACTATACTGGGACAAAATATTAGATAGATCCTAACTATATTCTTATCATCTCAGAGATATGAGCTGTGGATGTTTGTTAATTTGAAACTAGTGTCTATATTATAACTGATGTCCCACTTTCATCTGTAGTTGAAACATATAATATCTAGCCTTCGCGGGTACTTCCGATATATATATACGTGTAGAGAGACGCCGAAGAAGAAAAAAGATTGTACAAACTTGATAGGGGCAGGAAGTCTGACAAAAATAGAGAAGCATATACTGAATATATGCTATTCTCTCAATTCTGGGGGCACTGATTCGGTAATGGAGTATGCTGTAGGCCATGGCTAGAATATACTACTTTGTAGAAGGTCAGGTGAAACGGCTTGCTTGATTGGTCATGGGGCCGGACAGTCACGTGTATCACATGACCCGAGATCCCGTGCTCCGAAACTCGACGCTTTGCAAAGCATCCCATATCGGTTGCTTGATTCTCCCACCCCCAATTGAATACCTCATCCTCCACACACCGTCAAGATGGCATACTGGAAAGCTGCTGGTTTGACGTACGCATGATCCCTTATTATTCCACCTCTTGCTTCGCATACGCCGAACTAACTGGACGTTTGACTTTTACAGTTACAACCGCTACCTGGCCGTTGCTGCTCGCGCGGTCCGCAGATCCCTCAAGGAGACCCCTCGTCTGGCTGCTGAGCGCCGTGGCCAGATGGACCTGCGTTTTGCTAAGTGGGAGGTTCGTTTTGGCGCCTCCGCTTGTTTTGTTGGAATCAATGGGTCATGAACTTGGGCTAACAATGTCTTTTCTCACCAATATAGAACGGCAAGCAGGGCGAGGTTCGCTCCCTCGGTGAGGCCAACCAGGAGGCCGCCGTTGCCCACGCCGAGAAATAGACGCTTTTCGAAATCACTCGCATGCGATAATATGGGATATTTTTTACGAGAAGGGGGTACAGTTGATGATGTGTGGTGCAGGAATGATTTGGAGCTCTGTAGCATATTCGTCCGTTGACCTGGTATAAATAGAAAGAAAAGACCATTTCTTTCCTGCAAACGGGGCCGTTTAAAGTAGTTATCGTGCTCTGTAATGCCGTTTGTACTCTGAGCGTAGTCCGTAACCTGCGGTCCTTCGAGCTTTACACCGCGGGCAACGCTTCCGCAATTTTGCCCTGTCCGCCCGACTCCCCGCCTCTCTTTCGTCGGCACTTCTGTTTCTTTCTCCATCATCCTTCTTTATAGAGTGCTTCCTGCCCAGGGTTCGAATGGGCAAGTCTGTCAGCTGGCTGCAGATTATCGATACTTTATATGTTGCCAAGTAACGAGGGCCGAACCCCGATGATGCGAGTCATTTCACAGTCCGTTGTCCCACGCGACATTACGGACGAGTTCACCAACGCTGCCTCAAGTGAGATCCGTTCTACCTCTGTCTAGTAGTTTATTTACCTAGATTATATGCCACTACGTGATATGGCTTTCTGACAATTGTTTCCTTGGTCTTAGGATTGCGAACCGGGCAGTTGGTTAAAGATGAGTACTTTACGTTATTCGAGGCAGTGGGCGCACTGGAGGTGAGCTCATGCTATTTACTCCTCGTAGCAAGGGCTATTCAACTTTGCGTGACACGAAGCTTATATATGTTATCATCGCAGATTATGGACTCGAAAATGGACAGTGGCTATCTTGGACCGGGACAAACCGACGTGCAAGCATTAGAGGACGACTACGATACCACGCGGGAGCTGGCTCCGGAGCAGGTGATAGGGATAATGGATGAACTATTATGTCATGAGGTAGGTGGTACCTTCCCAGAGAGCGACGAGTATCCGCTTAGGTGGAGATATACTGAGACAAACCGCGCAATGGCAGATGGCATGGCATATGGGACATCCACTCTCGCAAACACTTTTCACCTCTTTATACCTTGATAAACTCCTTTGGCCCATACCGAAAACGATTGAAGAAGCACAATTTTGTCGTCCGGGATCCCCTAGGAATAAAGAAGAGCCTGGGATGGTACATTGCGTGCTACGTGCCTATTGTCTTGCGCTTATCAAATGTTGCGACTTTGTTCATGCGCGAGTGATAAATGAGTATTTCTACGAGGTAAGTCACACGGCCCTCAAATGTACATATACAATCGCTAAAAGTATATAGGAGGAAGACTTTGTCACCCAATTGTACAACCGCAGTCTGCTGTCGCAGTTCGACCATGAATATTTCCGCAATCTCTTGGACCGGGCGATTTCATGGGTCGATGAGCAAGGAGATAGTGTCGACGGAAAGTTGAAAGAAGCAATAAAGTGCCGGTTGGTCTTTCGGCGTGATTTCCTTCTCAGTTTGGACCAGGATCTCGATATCATGCAGAGTCGGTCAGCCAATCACTTCTCATCCTGTCTGTCGCAATTGGACCCCATAACGGAATCGGTGTCACTTGGAAGACCAGTACCTGAAGCGTTCAGTTGGAAAATCCAACGAAAACTGGCAAGCACAGTTCCTCCTCGGCCAATGGTAAAAATAAGCTTTGAGGATGCGCTGGCGCATTTGAAACGGTTGTGTCAGGATGCCATTGATCTTCTGGAGGTCCTGGATTACTCTGGACCCCATAACCTCAAGGTATGATACTGAAGGAGCTAACTGAATATTTCTCTTCCGACTACTTATCCTCTAACGTTGTTAGGTGGCCGTTTGGACTCTGCTGTCTCGGAAGCCCCAGCCGTCAGTTTATATTCGATCACTCGTTCAATCTATGATTATGAGTAACGTGATGGTTCTGGGAGCTGTACCAGTGAAGAAATTCTTATATGATGAGCTTGCGGAAATCGTCCTCCCTTCAAGCACGCTTCTGCAAGCCAACACAGACGAGACGGAAATGCCGACCGACCCTCGCTTTCAGATAGCCAACCACATGGATGCTTTTGTTAAGCGCTTTGCTCAGGTGCGATGCTGCATATATCTCCCTCACTTTATTTCCCCCGCGAGCTAACATGTGATAGCCATTTGTGGACATTTTCCGAAGTGCGTGCCTCAATCGTTGCCGTATCCGTCGGACAGTATGTCATACAATTGTTGACTGGGACAACCTACAGATGGAGGTATCTATGCGGTTTCTCTTATATACGGTACCCCGTTACTAATTACTTCGTAGGCCGAAGATCTCGATGAACAACTACGCACGCTGAACAACGAACCTCCACTTATGCTCCAAAACGGCGACGCTACCTATTCATACCCGCTTAGCAGTTGGGCCTACCACCAGAAACTGAACCAGTTCCGGCTCATTATCCAGCTCGGATTCGAACTTTCCATCTATTCTCCCGAGGAACTACCAGGGATGTACTGGTATTTGTCCCACATCTGCTCCACACATCTCGGCCACATTGACCGAATCCGTACGTTTACTGTTGCTGCCGCGAAGCGTAACCTAACCGCTCTGGCGGGAAAGAAACGCGATGCCGTTGAGCGACACGCCGCTCTACAAAATACGCTCCGTCTTCTCGAAAGAATTACTACGCAAATAGTCGCCGTGGATGCATTCGCCATATCCTTACACGCTCTATATGTTCTTCTGGCTCGCCATGAAGTTTTGCCTACAGCAGCGGCTGCGCAGGCATACTCCAGCGAACGTTTACGGTATGAACTCCGCATGAAGCCCTTTATACCGATTACTTTGCCGGAACTTGTTCCCTTCGACGAATACCGCCAGGAGGCCATCTTAGAAGGGGACAGTGACGAGGCAGTCCTGGAGCGTGCCACGAAAGCGATCACCGAAGCCCGCAAAGCTTGGGAAGCGACCCTCGCTAACGGTGCTTTTATCCGGGATCCTCAAGGCCAAACGAACCAGACACTGGCCATTGAAGAAGATTGGAAAAAGGATGTTAAGAATACGATGCGGGCATGCATCGGGGCCAGCATTGCCATTGAAACAGTGAAGAAGGCATTAGCAGCGCGCCGTGCATCCACCCATGCTGTGAACCTTCAGGTAAGTATTCCCGAGATGGGCTCGAAGGCGCGTTGGCATGACTGGTGGATTGTACCCCAAGTATCTCCCACCCCGAGCGGCTCTCAAACATGAAAACCATATGATGTCCACTGTACTCTGATGAACGATTTGATCTGATGTGATGATGAATATCATGTTCCTGTCGTTCGTTCTGGAAATGCCCTTTTCATGTATGATGGATGATGAAGTTATGTACATAGAGTAATGGTATTAGAAATATCCCGAGGCAAGAGAGAGGTATACCGAGGGGTAAAGAAATAGAATTTCTCAGTTTACCCACTTTAATTAACCTTGGGGATCAGGCCATACACAATGAGAGCCTCCGGAATCACCTGATATGCAACTGCAGCTCAATTCCCGTGCAGAGGATCGGCACATGGGCAGCAAACTCACGACATGCCATCCCGTTGGGGAACAAACAAGCTTATTGTTTGGGTTCAGACTTCCCCCATTGTCTTTTTTCTCCCCGTTTCCCTTTCGTCCCAAAGGGTTGGAACCGAGGTTGAAAAGAGCAAACTTAACGAGCGGAGGAAAATGGACCATTGACCCTGACGTTATCTTCCCGAGCATGACTTCATTGCCATCATGACGGAAAACGAATTCGATTTTGCGAACCCTCATTGATTGAATGGAGGCGACTTGGTTTGGATTGAATTGATTTCATATTTTAATTCTCAGATACATCCCAGCAACATCCTATTCGGTTAACATAAGCGAACAAAACAGAACGATCTGCGCTGCGACCACGCCATCTCGGGAGTCCTGGTTGGCCGGTGCGCCGTTGCTCTTGGCCGCTGTCACTAACGGGCCCCAAATGCTCCAATAATAATCCACTCAACGGACCTCCGTAGGGTATTGCACTGTCTTTTTGTTACCTTTGGGACTTAATATCAAGGAACTATTACTATCACAGATCAGAAACCGGAACCGGAAAAGCCCTCCGGAAATCGATCCGTTGACTTTTCTTTTTCTGCTTTTGGTGATCTGAACCAAAAGAACCAAAAAAAAAGGACAGAAAAAAAAAGGGCCAAAAAAAACAGGGAAACCGTAATCCGATACCTATTATTAGGTGGTTTGTCCCTTCGCGACTCTCAGATTCGCTGCGAGGATTCCGGCGCTATTCATGGGGTTGAGCGATGATCGATTGAGAAGTGGATTTGTTTCTCGTGCATCTCATTCGTGCTCCCTTCGGTCGCGGCTCGTCGGTGGACTCGCTTGACCTTCAACGATCTGATCTCGAATGGCTGAAGCTGACACTTGCCATTTCGGTTGAACCATCCCGTAATAATAAGAATAGCCTCTTTTATGCCAGCTGCGCGTGCTGTCTCCGTCACCCTACGCACTACTACCCCCCCGGATCCCTCCTCCTCCCCTTCTATCGCGCCCGACTTCGTCCCATCCCCCATCCGGCGGGGCGACAAGAGGACGTTTCGGTCGCCATCGCAATGCCTACATATCCGATCCGACGCCGGCCTCGCGAGTGCAAAACTTGTCTACCATGTCGCGCCAGTAAGGTTCGCTGCGATCGCAACGTCCCGTGCGGGAATTGCGTCAAACGTAACTTTACTTGTTCTTACGGTCGTCCGCCGCCAACTCAACCTAAACCGCCGCTCATTCCAGATCCTACCTTTTCAGCTGCCGCCTCAACTGTGTCTACGCCTCAATTGCCTTCGGGTTCAGCCTATATATCTTCTAGTCGAGACGATGCCCCCATTTCCTCCTACAGCGCAGAGCCGACCTCGGATGATGCTCTGTCGGAAACCGTCACGATTTCTCAGTTCGAATGGGATGAGGTGAATTCGAAGATGCGCGCGATGGAGTCAATATTGGCTAGTCTGAACTCGCTTTTTCAGACCCATGCGGCGAGGAAATCCATCGACCCTCGGTCCGAGCAGTCGGTGACTGAAGACGGCAAATCCCCGGCACCTCAAGGGATCTATAATGAGAACACGATGAAAACCGGCTCCATTCACATTGGCGCAAAATCCGCATTGATAGATATCCTGGATAGATCAAAAGGCTCGGATGGTACGGCGGCCGCGTTGCCGAAGGAAGACTTGCTGGCAGAAATGGCGATGGAAAACGAGGCCGCCTCGTATCCTTTTGTCGATCTTTGGTCGTCTGATCCGTACACCTTCAACATCGCCGGGGTATGTGGCGTGTTGCCGGATGACGAACAATGTCGCAGGTGGGTAGAGCGGGCTCTGAGTCCTCGGCTGGACTCGTTCCTGTAGAGTGCGACCTTCGCTGATGATGGAGGTCTTCGCAGGTTTCTTCGCTTTTACAGAGACATCGGCTCAGTACTATATCCCGTACTTCCAGACGTTTCCAAATTAGAAAACGACACAAATCAACTCTTGCATAATCGGCAGAAGGTAGGAGGTGCATATCGACCGGATGTGAACGGCCTGGTCAAACCGTTTGGCATGAGTTTGCCTTTCCTTAGCCTTCTCTTTGCTGCTTTAGCTTCGGGTTGCCAATTATCAGACTTGCCCTTAAAGGAACGGGAGTTGACATCGTGGGTATATGGTGTGTGCGACCTCCTGCGCCAAAAATTTTTTCTTGGGACTCACATCTTTCTAGTCTCGTGTTCTTACCAGTGCTTGCGCATGATCAACTATGTTTCGCAGCCAACGGTAGAAGTAATCCAAATTCTGCTAATTATTAGCAATGTGCTATCGTATAATATGAACGCTGGTGCTTCTTATACCTTACTCGGTACGTGAGATGTGGCGTGAGGGGCCGCCTGATTTCCAAGCTAACGACGATGCTTGCCAACAGGGATGACAGAGCGGATGTGTATGAGTCTCGGGCTTCATGTTGAGACACCGGGGTTCTCGCAAAACGTCACAGCGTCTCGGAGAAGAGTATGGTATGGCACCCACTGCAAGGTCCCGTCTGGAAGATACATGATATTCTAACTCCCGCAGGTGGGCAATGGCTTTCCAGAATAGTCATTTCTCCTTAGCTTACGACCGACCATCCATCACTATGGTAAGCCAGCCGGAAATTCCCTATGATAGGAAATCAATGCCTGGCCATCGCTCCTACTTCGAAAGCCTCTGCCGTATTATCTCTGTGGTGCTGGAGATGCTGCGGGGACTTATGTTGTCGCACCATTCTCATCTGCGGTACCATGAAATCCGCGAGTATAAACAGCGAATAGAGCGCATTCTTGCAGATACTACCCCTCATTTGCGTTATCGGGAACGCTGCGTCACCTTGGCTGAACATATCGAGCGGACGGAGTTGCGGCTACACTCATCTTACTATATCTCAGTCATGTGTCGAGTATCCTTGGACCCAGACGCACCGCTGGATGACCAGCGACGGGCGGTGGTCCGAGAGGACTGTATAACCAATCTCATGAACACGATTGAAGCTTTCATTGAGCTGCATTCACTTCATTCCCATTGCTCGCGTAGCTGGGTCAGTCTCCAGCGGACCATCGCATCCGCGTTCCTGCTGGTTGCTAACAACAACGACCATATTCACCCACGGACGTGGGAGTTGATTGAGAAATTAGAGGCAGTCATCGCCGAGCATGTGACGGGAGATGGAAATGTAAACCACAACACCCGGACAGATTCGGCCAGGCATTTGGCATCGTCTCTCCGCGCTCTCCGGGAAGTTAGTGCTGCGTTCTATTCTAGGAAGAAGAAGAAGAAGGCACCAGCCCTAGCCCCGGAGGCTATTTCCCCGAAAACCGTGCTCACCTCACCTGCTTCGGTAGCTGCCACCGCCTCATCGCCTTATGCTGCCAGATACAGTGTCAGTTCCTCCGAAGACGGACATATTGACAACATCCTAAATCAGGTGTCGGATGTGATGTTGTTCCCTACCCTGAACATGGGCAATTCATGAGTCATTGTAACCAACATAGTTCCCCAACCCCTCCATTGTGGACCTGACACGAGAGCTCCCGCCCGCTATGATCCGTGGGCGTCTGATTGGAGCCGCTGTGAATACCGATAATTCTGTATACCCGCTGGAAAGGACTGCGTTCGATAGAGCTGGAAATTCCGGGTCAGGTTGTTTTGGCAAGATACACGTTGCCACAATCATTTGGGACATGGGCGATCATCGGACGAGGGGCATCTTTTTCATTGTGGTGGCCCTCGCCGTGTGATCTGGAAATTGACGGTGAGAGCGAGGTTGACAGCCTCACGACCGTCGCGTCGCAAAAGGGATCGGAACCCGAGTGGCGTCTGAGAGTGGGAGGGGAGGAATAGACATGGAGGGGTATTTGTAGCTTACCGGGGCGCCCGAGCTCTAGAGTGTCGGAGATTGAGATCCTCTTTCGCGCGGAAATGGTTGGGGCTATGTTTTGGGATGGAGATGAGGCGGACCCCAATCGCACGTGGCCGAAGGAAAGCCGCTTCGGCCGAAGACGGTCCGTGGTTATGGCCTGAGGTCGAAACTCAATCGGTGTAGTGGAAGCAAATCCACTTTCGGTCGATCGTGCCCTATCGCGATGCTGTGGCAGGGCATTCATTCTCCCTCTCCCTTACTCATCATCCATCCCCTTGTGAAATGAATACTACATCGTATTCCCCATCGTATGTTGCGCACCTGCAGTCTTCGTTTCATATGAGCCCAATCTATTTTTTCTTTGACCCTCTCTCGTGTGACGACACCTGAATTTGCGTTATTTACTAGTTGAGAGGGTACGTACATGCATCGATTTCAATAGTTAATAATAATGAGTGGTGATCTGAGCTCGCTTTAGACTTTCCCTTTACGGTTGAGGGCACCACCACTTCCGAACGTCTATGTCCAGAATACCGAGATAGTGGTAAAAGGGGGGCCAAGATAATAATAAAAAAAAAAAATAAAATAAAAATAAACAGGATGACTTCGTAGCGCATCGAAGGTGAATCCTCCACAAATATCCCTGAGAGAGGAGGGAGTTGAGACAGTCTCGGAGATTTCCTACCCACGGCCATACGAAACCGCCTCGGAGCCGAGGGGCGGGAAACGCATGAACCTCATCATGAGGCTTGAGCAATATGAGGAACCGTCTGTGGGGTTTCCGTTTCGGAACCGAGATCGACAAATATAGCCTTTGACTGTGAAGAAAACCGGTTATCCCAGCTTCCGGACTTCGCCCATTTCCCTGAACTACCGCTCAACCCCACGACCGAGATCGGTTTCTCCTGTCAGCGTACCCAAAGAATGGTCGCACATGGGAGCTGGAGGGGGCTTCCACCAGCCAGATGCATTCTAACACCAACCACGAAGGATTGATCAGGCAATCCAGACAGGGACTGTCGACTCAGATGCTGAAACCGACACCTTTCTCGTGTCCTCTTGACAATGACACGTTTCCAGAGGACGATGGAGGACCGAACGCACGGATACACATGGGAAACACGAGCTTGGCTTGAGCCATGGGTGGTATGATTCTGCGTTGTTGGTCAGACCCAATTGGCCAAACACCAACACGGACAGAGCACAGCAGATGAGCCACGGAATCCGTCCAGGTAATACTGCGGATATAGAGCCACCTTGGTGCAAGCGTCTTTCACCAGCAGTCCAACGCCCAATCTCTATTCGGTTTCAGGAAATGGACACCTTTCTAGAGCACGACCATAATAAGCGCAGCAATGACCATCCCGCCAATGGTGGAATGAATGAATCAAAACACTGTTGCAGTCGGTGATAGTGCAGCTGGAAGAGGGGCTAATATGGAGTACTCTAGGTACCCTCGGCGGGCTCCCAGATAATCCCTCTAGAGAGAACGCAGACGGCAGCGAAAGACAGCAAGAATATGGCGTCGCACAACTGCATCGATGAGGGAGCCTGGCCCAGGTAGACCTGTCTGTAATCATAGTCGATCAAAGTCACTTCTACCTATCGTGACGGATGTTGGTGTTGCGCACTACAGTAGTTATATCTCAGTATTCCCTTTGTTATACAATACTGATCTGAATCATTCTTTGGTATCAATAGGACCTACTCCGAGTAAGAGTCGATCTATCATGCAGGGCATGATTCGTCTCAAATTGTCGGAAAAAAGTGCCGGAGTCCTCTGACACTTTGAGTTCACTAATTGATCCCCCCTACTCTAGCCATATCCACTTTCTTTCACTCTGCAAAGTATGGCACGGTTTCTAGGGGCTTTAATTCTCGTACAATCGCTGGAGAAGGGAGGCAAGGTGATATTACTCTCTTGAATGAGCTTGAAGTATGGAGGAAACCGTTATTTTCCCGTATCTTCATCCAGGGGGTCTAATCCGTATGAGCAGCGGCATAAAGTTCACTATGCGAGTGAAGATCCCTTGGGCGGGAGCTCAATTGGATTCGATCCGAGCAAGCTTTGGCGAGACCCAGCCTGATGATATCGGAGAGGGACGCATAGCTATGCTGTGGCGCAGGTTTATACTTTGCAGGATGGTGAAGTCTATCTCTTTCGATCGCGCGTGATTGAAAGTAGGCCTTCTGAGTCATGAATCCCAACTCATTCAGGTCAGTTCCCATCGCCAAAATGGGCTATAAAGCGTGGATCGCGTTTGTGGAGATTGGTATCGACAAGGGGGAGTGGCACTATCTCTTGCCTAGAGGATTCCTGGTATCTTGATCTTGTCCATTTTTTACCGACGACGCGTCCACAAAGTTGTCGAGGCATTACGGAAATTATAACCGATAAGAATGGTATGCCGTGAATGGGCGTGGGAGTGGAAGCGAGCATTCAGGACAACGACTGTTCCTTTCGGTTGCGCAGAGTTTGCACGGATTCCTAAATTTGTCTAGAGTTTTTGCTGGACTTTCACAAGCGAAATGACACTGGGCAAGGACCCTCAGGATTTATTGGCCACGGAAAAGACCGCTAAGTCGACGATTCCTTCTAGTTTCAAGGCACAGGGCTTAGTTCGGCCCTTTCGGCTGTTAGTTTACGGCACGCGATACCCGACGATGACAATCCAAGGCCGTAACCCCCCTATCACATTGGAAATACACGGGGCCACTGTTATTGTTTGGATCGGGCCTTTGGGGAATGTAACCGATTGACACATTCTTATCCCTAGCCCCCGCCTCCCCTGCGGCAGTTGTCCGTCGCCCAGGACGCATACTCAAACTAAACCCTAAGTCTATGAAATCGCTCGTAGCGAGTCAGACACATTCTCAGCAGGCCTCCTACATAACGCGGATAGTATTAGATCCAATCATGTTTCGCGAGAGTCTTGTGTTCCAAGATTTACTTTCTTTCCCTTTCAGAACGCTCATCAAATATGGAACTGGGGGCTACTTCCCGTTGAAGTGATGTTGGCCACGGGGGATCACCCCTCATCGAACTGCGGATATTTTATATCCGCATTGCGTACTTTTTATTTTCTGGGCGTGTTTCATAGAGGGCCGATGCTGTTTTCGAGTCACAACTATGAAACTCACCAGGCTAGCGGTCCTGAATACCCTGGCAACCCTAACTGTTGCCTGGCTTCCAACAACCGACAAGACAATCACCTCCAGTAATGGAACCGATCTCTTTGGAGCCTCGCACGGGAAGATCCGGGGGGTGAACTTGGGCTCGCAGTTCGTGTTCGAACCCTGGATCGCGACGAAAGCTTGGTCCGAGCTTGGCTGTGAAGGACAGGAATCCGAATTCGACTGTGTGATGAAATTGGGTCAGGACGCAGCTAACAAGGCATTCGCCAAGCATTGGGACTCATGGATTACCAAGGAGGACATCAGAGAGATACGAAGCTACGGTCTGAACACGATTCGCATACCCGTCGGCTACTGGATGAACGAGGATCTCATCTATCACGACAGCGAGTACTTTCCACGGGGCGGTTTTGCGTACCTCGAGAAACTGTGTGGGTGGGCTAGTGATGCTGGTCTGTACATCATTATTGACCTGCACGGGGCTCCTGGCGCCCAGGTTGCGAAGAACGCCTTCACGGGCCAGTTCGCCGATACGCCTGGATTCTATGTGGATTTTCAGTACCAACGGGCGCTCGAGTTTCTCGAGTGGATGACCATCAAGGTCCATACCCTGCACAATTTCCGGAACGTGGGCATGTTGGAGGTCGTCAACGAGCCGGTGCAGAACCCCCAGGTGACGACTACGTTGCGCTCAAACTATTACCCCAATGCTTTCCATGTGAGTGTGCTTTATTGAGTTGTGTAGACACTGTCGTACTGAGATACCTGAACAATAGACCATCCGCAGAGTGGAAGGAGCGCTCGGCATCGACCGAAAAGACTACCTGCATATCCAGATGATGGACGACGCCTGGGGCGCCGGGGATCCCCACGAGCACCTGACGGACGACTACTACGCTGCCTACGACAACCACCGCTATCTCAAATGGGATCCCCGAGTGGAGGTGTCCAAGGACAGCTACATCAAGGCCTCGTGTAACGACAACGTGGCGACCAACTGGCCCGCTATCATTGGCGAGTGGAGCTTGGGGGTCCCCGATAACGTACAAGAGACAGCCGACTGGGAGCCATATTCTAACCTGGACTTTTACCAGAAGTGGTTTGCGGCGCAGGTGAAGAACTATGAACAACATCAGGGGTGGATCTTTTGGACATGGAAGACTCAGCTGGGCGAGTATCGGTGGTCTTATCGCGGTACGTATCGGTCTGGGTTTTGGCCAACGTCGAGCTGACTATAGTAGATGGAGTCAAAGCGGGAGTGATTCCGACCGATCTCAACGCAGTGTTTCGGGAGGATGTCTGTAAAGGTCGAAGCAGCTAGGTGGTGCCGTAACGTTTTAGGATGATCGAGTAATGATGATAATGAATACGATGGTTTAATATGGAGCACAGAGAGACATACTGTGCCCGACAAGTAAACTGAATCCGAGATTCCATTGCAACCAAAGCCTAGGTGTGGGAACACTGCTGAGACAGGATCACCTCTGCCCTAATTGAAAGTAGACCCAAACCTATGGTTCAACCGCAGTCAATCAGTCCAGTAAGAACCCGGCAGTACCCCACATGGGGCTCGGGGACAAGCTCCTATCACGATCTCGATAGATAGTAAAATAAGGTACGGGAATGACGCACCTCGGCGATTCCTCTAGTTTACTTTATTTAGATAACTAAACAATGACTCAGATACAAGAGGATATATTGAACCACCACTCCAACAGATCTACCTCATTTACACACTGTACAACCCCCCCACAGCAACACACCTACAATAATTATAACTACTCTTACAACTAGGAAAATGACCTCCAACCCACCCCCAGGAGCAGAAGTCCTCCTCCCCCCAGCACAACCACCAGCCCCCCACCCCCTCGTCGGCCGGACAATAACGCTACACCCCATCCAAGAATCCCATACCGAGGACCTCTGGAATGTCGTCGGCGGCACCGCCGATCCCAAAAAGACCGCAGTCTGGACCTACCTCCCCGAAGGAACCTACCCAGAAGACACATACACCGACTTCGCAACCTCCATCCAGAAAAAGACCACGAGCAAAGACCCCTTCTTCTACACGATCTTTGACAACCGCACCCAGAAACCCCAAGGCTGGATCACGCTCATGAGCATCGTGCCGGAGCACCTCCGTGTCGAAATCGGGCACGTGCTCTTCGCGCCGGAACTCCAACGTACGACGGGCGCTACGGAGGCGGTGTATTTGTTACTGCGGTATGCCCTCGAGGAGCTGGGATATCGGCGGGTGGAGTGGAAGTGTAATGATCTCAATGAGGGGAGTAAGCGGGCAGCGAGACGTCTGGGGTTTGTCTTTGAGGGGGTGTTTAGGGAGCATATGGTTGTGAAGGGAAGGAATAGGAATACGGCGTGGTTTTCGTTGCTGAAGGGGGAGTGGGAGCGGGGGGTGAAGGGGGGATTGGAAGGGTGGTTGGATCCGGGGAATTTTGATGAGAGTGAGAAACAGAAGAGGGGGTTGGAGGATATTCGGGAGGGTGTTTTGGGGTCTCTATAGATAGTCATCTACCATGGTGGTTGATATAGAGCAGTAAACGCGGAACCGGGGATCACCACCCGGTACCGGCTACTGCAGCGGAACCGGGATGGAGCAGAACAAATAGAAACACTCCACAGGAGCAAACAATTGGATTCTTCAGACCCAAACCAGACAACATACCACAATGGCGTCGAAGACCGCCTTCCTCATCCTCGACCTCCAGAAAGGAGTCACGGGCCAGATCTTGGACGACTCGACCCCAGAGAGAATATCCTACATCCACCGCCTCGCCTCTGTGGTCAAAACCGCCCGAGACAAGTCCATCCAAATTATTCATGTGAAAACAGCCTTCCGCTGTGGCTTCCCGGACTTACACCCTCGCAATCCCTCGGCGCAACGAGTCATTCCTACCGGCAAGTACACTGAGGGAGATGAAAGTGTGGAGCTTCATCCTGCGGTGGCGCCTCACGAGAATGACATTGTAACCACGAAACGTCGGGTGTCTGCCTTTGTAGGCTCCGACCTGGATGTGGTCCTCCGCAGCTCCCGTATTGAGAACCTCGTCGTGGTTGGTTTGATCACGAGTGGGGCAGTTCTGTCCACGGTTCGACAGGCCGCGGATCTGGATTATGGGTTGACGGTGCTCCACGATCTCTGTTTGGATCGAGACCAAGAGGTGCACGACGTGCTCATGAAGGTCATTGCAAAACAGGCCGATGTGGTCGGATCCGAGGAGTGGTTAGCTCGTCTCTAGGGATATGCAAGGGGCCATCCGTGGACGTAAAAGAATTGATATAGCATTAATATTGCGGTAAGGGTCCTTGGAATAGTGTTTTTGTCATGCATTTCTAAAAGCTCTCTAGATACATGGCTCGCCATAGCGTCGGCATTTCTGCTCATGAATAGCTTTACGACCCTAGCGAATATGACGCCTGTCTTGGACATTCTTTGGGTTTTCTCTCTTCTGAGCACCTATTGATAAGTAGTTGGCCCTTCTCTGAACGGTTGAACATGAGACGCAATCGGCACTCCAATGCAAGGGGCTGCACTCCCTCCACGTGCTGGTCCAACCAGCTGAGACCACTTTTCCATACGTTCACCAATAGGTCAAATGCCCTTCCTTAGTCGAGTACTCAGCATAACGATTTATTCTCCGTGGGATGAGCTGAGACGCCACGAAATGCTCAATGACGACTGGTTTCTTTGAAGGCGTGTTGTGGGCTCGAGCTCGTATCGACCATCCCTAGAAGGGGTCCATACCAAGCAGACCTTATCTCGATCGAGCCAATGGAGTAAATGTGACTTTCACCAATCAGTCCACAGAGCTGACGAGGTCAAACCCTTTTTCTAAGCACGGAGCTTTCCAGTATATTTGCTTTGAAAATGCCAGTAATCCAAAGCCACAATGCCAAATGATCGCTTCCGCATTCGGAAACATCAAACAACAATGTTCCACCTGCAAAATTCTTAAAGATAAACTAGTCCCACTGGAGTTGTCAACCAGCTCAACTTTACCAATTCACACCTTGTTATTCAGTAAATGAGATCTTGCCTTGACAGATGTCTGTTTTTACGGCTGTCACAGCCTTCTTCATATGGCTCGGCCTAGTGCAGGCCAAGCTGGTCCGCGAGACACTAGAGTTCACCTGGGGCGTTGGCTCCCCCGATGGTGTCCCGCGTGAAATGATTCTCACGAATGGGAAGTATCCAGGGCCTGACTTAGTGTTTGACGAGGATGACGATGTTGAGGTATTTCTAAACCGGGCAAACTTGCATACGGTAGTCGTTGACTTGGCCTAGATACATGTCTTCAATCACATGCCGTTCAATACGACAGTCCACTGGCACGGTCAATCGTGAGATACTGCTGATACTCACCTTCTGGACCGCGACTAATTAGAATATTGTGTAGAATGGAATCCGCTCCGTGGTCTGACGGTGTCCCAGGGCTGTCGCAAGCGCCCATTCAGCCGAATTCATCTTTCGTATACAAGTTCAAAGCTTCCCCAGCAGGCACATTCTGGTTCGTGGCCTTGCGGTATATTCTACTTCAGCTCCTAACCTAGTACAGGTACCATTCGCACTTCAAAAATGTGATGCAGGATGGGCAAGTGGGCGCTCTTTATATTCGGTAGGACTTCCGCACGCTTGACCGAGCGTAGCTCACGTTTACAGCCACAAGCCCGACGCGCCCCGGCCATACTCGATGATAGCCCAAGATGCCACCGAAGTAGCCCAGATGCAGCATGCAGAAGCCAACTCAAACCTAGTTCTAATCACCGACTGGACTCATTTCACTGCCAAGGAATACTTTCAAGCCGAGATTGATTCAGGCTTGAATCTCTTGTAAGTTTGAAGGTGCGGCAGATGATATGCGAGATCAGCGAGCTAAATCACGGTGTAGTTGTGTTGACAGTATCCTCGTAAACGGCAAAGGTTCCGTTTATTGCCCGGGAGCTGAGTATATGCAATCACTCATTGGCCCCCAGATCGCGTTGGTGCTGGAAGGGACGAATTTGACCGACCGAGGGTACGTACCGCAGAAATGAAGGAATACGTTTGTCAAGCTGCGTATGGTTAACTTGTCAATAGATGCTTGGTGCCCGGTTTACACAATGTTCAGGGTAGCTGGCCAAACCAGAACCCTAGTGCTGTCCCATCCTCAATGCACAACAACTGCACCCCGTCGGATGGTGGGGTGCCTATAATCGAGGTTGATGCTAAGGACGGATGGGCGAGTCTAAACTTCATTGGGGCACAAGCGCAAAAAGGAACCACTTTCTCGGTAGACAACCATCCAATGTGGATATATGAGGTAGACGGTCAGTTTGTGGAACCGCGTCAGTACGAGATGGTTGGAATGTACAACGGCGCTAGGTACTCGGCTCTGGTCAAGTTGGACCAGACACCAGGGGATTATGCGATTCGAATCACGGACAATGGAGGCGACCAGGTCATGAGCGGCTATGCTATCCTTTCCTACCGTGCAGCAAATACGACGGAGAATGGGACTCGACCGCAAGCACAAATTGGCCCTAAGACCAAGGGATACATTGACTACGCGGGACAGAACACATCTGCTAGCGTAAGGTACCTGGATTACAAACAGAACCTTCCAGCGTTCAATGTTCCCCTGCCACCGGCATTCGCGGACCTTACCCTGAAAACCAACATGAGACGTGTGAACAGTTCGTATCAATGGTCTGTAGGGAACGGAGTTCTATACGAGCCTGAAGTCACAGCGGATACACCACTCATCTTTGAGAAACAGCCGCTGGATGTGATACCATCAAATTTCACGCTCCAAACACTCAACAACACCTGGGTGGACATTATCATCCAAATTATATCCGACCCAGAAATGGACCCCATCCATCCACCCCACCCCATTCACAAGCACGGCAGCCGCGCCTATATCATTGGGGACGGAATGGGCGTCTTCAATTGGTCGACTGTCTACGAAGGAATGCTCGAGAGACCTGACCTGTTTTACCTCGATAAGCCCGCATTACGGGATACATTCGTCACGAACACCCTCACTGCAGCCTTGGACGGTGGAGTATGGATAGCGATCCGATACCATGTCAGCGGGCCATTCCCCTCGCTGCTTCATTGTCATATCACGACGCACCAGGAAGGTGGAATGGCCTTGGCCCTTCTTGATGGCATCGACGTATGGTCTGAACTACCTACAGCGGCAGAAGTGATGAGACTGCAGAATGCAGATGCGCCCGTAGCATGATCTCTGTTTTTGCCACCTACATTTGCGTGCTGGAACACTCAACTTTCTTTTTCAATGCATTCCTTCCACTTTATGATCACGCAAACGAAGTATCTGTTTTGGATCTTACTATAATATATGACTATGTACTCTTCCATTATTGTCGTGTAGACTGGAGTCTTGTAATACACTAGAATTCGTATCCCGTAACTGGCTATAGACCTATTCTAAGTGTAATTAAGAGGGCTAAACAGAGCTTCGGAACCTCCATTTCCAAGAGTACTAAAGATGACTTTCTCGAATCGAGGCCACGAAAACTAAATGTCCAAAGGATGCCGAAGTCAAGGCTATGAAGATGACTTTGTGCTACAGGCTTACCTTGATCCTCAGGAGTTTTACACTTCGAATCAAGTGCAATCCGGCTGTGGATTTAACATTCATTCCTCGACTGACTGATGCTCGATATTCTATTCTCTCCTATCCTTACAATGTCTCTTGTTCCCATGCAGACTGTGGCAATCAAATTGGACTTCAACCTGGAAAAAATGGACCACCCATATGTATCTGTACCATCTACGGAGTATATATGACATATTAAAATCGCTAATTGAGAGAAGAATGCATACCCCACTAAACCTGAAAGAAAACTCAGTCACAGAGACTGGACCTTCTCAGCCCAGAGTTAATGAACTCTACAGCATAAATATACAACAAACCAAGACTTCAGCCTCCTACAGCACTCCGAATATTGACCGTATAAATAAAAGTACACAACTTCTTAGTGAGTAGTAATTATTGAAATTCCGTGATAGCATCCCGAAGATTACCAAACCCGCCTCTGCAGTCTGGTCATGTCCGAAATATCCAGGTCCTAGCATGACAGATCGGGACAGAATAGATCATCTGTCTGTTATATAATTCCGGCATCTGTCATGACTCATCGTGCGCTTGGTTTATGTTGTGGTCTAATATCGAGATATTGGATGAATCGCTTCTGGAAGAGGATCTTTAATGAGATGTTCTTGAATGTGTGATTTAGATGTATGACTCTTAGAGTATATTGCTTTGACTTATGTTTTTTCGAACATAATATCTCAGGATAAGGGTATGGCTGTGTACTGATTCACCTTGCATGTATGGAATCGGCGCTATGCATGGATAGTAAAGTAACCTCTCCGCTAACATTGAGATATAGAATTGTAGTACATAGTCATGGAAAACATCTAAGCCTGAAATCTCCAGATTGTGTAACCAAGGCTTGGCTTTGGATCTTTGCTTGAAGAATAGAAACATGAGCAGGGTTGAATGATAGTAGACCAGACATTTCACATTTCAATAGTATGTGCTAGGTGACTTTCTAGATGTTACCTGTGCAATAGAGGTAAGGCTATGGTAATATTTTTCTGTCAGGCTGAACGAAGCCGGACCTTGGTTTCTCTATCCAAAGATAAGAGAATCGGAGCAATTAAGATGTTCATCTGGAAACGGACGAAAGGCTCTAGACCGCTAGGGACTACATGTCATCTGGCCTTTGCGGTGTCTTTCCTAGTATCGTCTAACAGGCAGAATGAAGTGCAAATGCATAGACACAGTGGTATAATGTCAAAAATTAGTATTTGGGATATAATCGGCCACCGAATACACTATTCGAGTAGACTATCTTTTGAAACCTCGCTAGTTGCTGTTCGGTACGAGTCCGATCAAGTGATTCTACAGCTGTGGTACTGGTGCCGGTGATTGAAGCCTGACAAAGTGACCTGCTCGGTGGCCGATTAGTCCCAGATGAGGGCCAGTGAGATACGGAACTCGAAGGTATAAATCTGACCTCAGTTCCCTAGTTATTGCTCTTCTCATCATCGCATATCATCACCTCCTTCTAGTCATAGTTTCTCTCTTCAAACCTCTATTCAAAGAACGCCCCCGCCTCCAACAGCAAGATGTTCAATCTCGGAACCGCCATCGTGACTGCCCTGGGTCTCTTGATGGCAGGAGTAGCCAACGGAGCTCCGGCCGAAGCTGCATCTATGGCGGACATCAACCCCGTAAGACAATCGATAGCCATACATATCTACCCATGACACCCCCATCCATCAAAGCCCATCTAACAAGACAACCTTCAGGTCACTTTATACCAGGACATGGAGTACAACGGTAACTCCCAGGAGCTCCGCGAGGCCGGTGTCTGCTACCCATTCCCGGAAAACACTCCGTGGTAAGTAGTTTACCTGCACCGGAAGTGATTCCAACTAAGGCGAAGAAAAGGTTCCATAATATCTCCTCTATGAATATCCGCCCCGGATATATCTGTGATGCCTACATGGGGTTTGCCTGCAACCAGATGCTCAAGGCAGGAATGCAGGGTGAACACCGTAACCTTGAGAATGAGAATGTGAACAATATGATCGAGAGCATGAAGTGCAGACCTAATTAGGTCAGTCTCAGGGGTCTTGAGGAACGGGGGCTATTTCGATGGGCTTCTGTCGGGTGATTGTGGGATCATTTTTGACATTACATTCTTTTATTAGGCCCATGAGTGGTCTCTGTGGTTTATCATATGGTTGGATTTGAGGTCTACGTTGTTGTTAGTTTGAGTAGCATGGAGTGCAGATGAATTGATGACTTATTGATGTGACTGTGTCTTGCTGCTTTGCTGTGCCTTAAAGTAGGGTTATTGGAGAGGTCCTGACAGGATTTTATGCTGATACTCGCGGACCTACTTCGCACAATATCGGGTTTTCTGTTTGTATTACTGATCTACGTATAGTATGTAGAGTGACATGGTAGAAGTGTACTTTTACCGGTGGATGAGTAACCCAGTAGAAGATGCTACGCATCCATATCTCTGAAGCCCAACTTTTTCTATAATAGAATCGTAGGAATAGTGTCAACTTTAGTCATGCGCCTTTAGAAACTGTAAGCACAACTGAAGGCATTCACATAGAAAATCTTAATCCCACTCGACTAAAATGCCAATGACATCAAGGTCGCGCCTTGACTACCATATCTCCAAGAGAAAATAACCAAACGACTAACGTGTACAACGTAACTTCACGTAAAGCAGGCATGAGTTGGTGCCCTTGTTCGGAAAATACATCAGTTACTTTTGTGACAACCTAACGCCTGATTACTGCTACTGCGGTAGTCAGCAGAACTAGAGGATACTACTAGTAGTAGAGACGTCTAGTAAATTGTTTTACTGACCGCTTGATAACTTCAGCCACCATCTTCACTCTACAACAGCCAGCCCACCTGCGCTGACCCATAAAGCAGCAAGTAGTGCAACCACCCGAGCATTTGGCCAAGCCTGTCTGACATTTACCGTATTAGTTGATTTTGAGATGCAGACGTGTCCGGGATCATAGCCAATGACCGAATAAAAACACAGCTGTGGCGCCAGATCGTGACGTAAGGTATCGGACCTTAAAATAACTTTCGAGCGCCTCATTGTCGAAGGAGAGCGAGTGTCCTCCTAATGTGTCAATTGCAAAGTCAGGGCATTTCATTCTCGTCGCCATGATGCAAGTGTCAACAGAACTCCTCGGTGTTGCTATGGTCGGTGCGGGTATGTTACACCATCTACATAACTTCTTGCTTTCGGGAATCTAATTCACATGAAGGATGGTTTGGACTCAAAGCGGCCAGCACGTACCTTGACTTGGAGCCGAATACTAACTTAGCTGTGACTATGTACTCAATGCCACCGGAAGGGGCGACCATTTCGCCTTTCTATCACCGGAGCTGAAGCAGAACTGGAATCCACTGATCTCGAGCTACAAACTAAGGTAGTGAAGAATAGCTCTAGCCTGATAACTGAAATAAACCCTCTGCCAGTAGTCATCCCCTATACAAAGCAACATCCTCACACAGAGACCCAGAACCGAATCCCATAATCAACGAACTAAGCACCCATCCCAAGCACAAGCAGCATACACAACCATCTATCACTTCCCCCTAACCTCCTCCGCAAATTCAACCAACAACCGATTCACCACCTCCGGCTGCTCCAACTGCACCCAATGCCCAGCCTCAACCTCCTCAATCCTCCCATCCGGAGCCACCCTCTTTGAAGAAACACTCTGCAAATCCGCCCGACAAACATAATCCTCCTTCGCCGCCACAAACAGACTCGGCACCGGACACAACCTATCCTCCTGGGGAATAGCAGCCTCATCGTCAGCATTAACACCCGCTATAGCAGCCTTATACCACGAAAGCGGCCCAGCATAGCCCCCCTTGGAGAAAATACGATCGTGAATTGTATACTCATCGAGGGGAAACCAAGAAGGGAGGGGATTTATGCGCCCCGAGCGGACGAATTCAGCCGCTTTGCCAGTTGGAGCGAAGTCGGATTTCCAAAGGGATGGGTCATGGGGGTAGAGGAGGGTGAAGACCGAGGCGGGCTTTGTATATCAATCAAGTATCATGTTAGTGGGAATTACTAGTGAATCTATTGGTGGAGATGTGGGTGGCAGGGAGAAGTGCTGCGTACGTGGTTGTTGCAGTCTTGAGCTGCTTCGTCGGTGATGTGCCATTTCCAGTAGCCAAAGGTTTCATAGCCTATTATGTTTTTGGTGGTTTCGCAGATGGTGTCTGGGGTTGTTAGTGGGTGGTGAGTGTTTATGGGTGTGGAGATGGAGGGGAGGGAACAGACCGATGTCCCAGATCGTGCCTGGCTCGATGTATGCGACGGCGATTGTCACTAGACCGTAGAATCGGGAGTGGTGGTAGGTTGCTAGACGGGATGCGAGGCCGACTCCCCTGTTTATATATTATCTCATTAGATTGTGACATGAGTGCGAGATATCGGCCTTGAGTAATGGTGCTTTATTCCCTCCTGCGGACTTGCGACATCACAAAATGAGAAAATGAAAAAAGAAAAACAACACAGATCTGCATACCAATCATGCCCCACCATGACTACTTTATCGATACCCTCTCTATCCAGTATCTCAACGATATGTTTACTCATAGTTTTATTGCGATAAGCTGTCAGATCACTGGGTTTGTCGGTATCACCGTATCCAAGAAGGTCCGGCGCAATAACACCATATCCAGCTTTCTGTAGACCGGTTATCTGGTGCCGCCAATCATACGACGACGAAGGATATCCATGGAGAAGGAGAAAGGAGACATGATCTGGAGTCGAAGGAGGCACAGCGACATAGCCATATGTTGTGCCGTCGGAGAGCTGGGCCTTTTTCGCTAAGGTGGGGAATGCCGTGGACGCCATGGTTCGATTATGTGTAGGAGATGTGGTTCTGGGGGCATTTTCTGGATCGTTGGACAGATCGTACCGTGCTATATATTAAGGACATTCTAGCCAAGGATGACAGCGTACGTAACGCTCGGATCGAGGCCCTAGGTACATGCTAATTAATCTACTGTTGATCTCCGGGCACAGCCCTGCGGGGTAGAAGGAATGGCAGGATTGGTATCTATGCAACTAAGTTGGGGATGGATGGATTCTGGACTCGCTTGGGGATATACTTTTCACTGCCTCAGATCCTAACCAGTGGTATTCGTTAGCTACTGGCATGTGACATGATCGAGTCAGATATGCTTACGAATTATGGTCCTCGGAAGTTTTATCCGCTGAGGAAGTGCGGATACATACTCGTATTTTGTAGATAAGACTCCTGCGAGGCTGCAATTGACTCTGTGCTGCGCCGGATTAATGTGCGATTGTGGGTCGGCTTGTTCTATGGTACTTTCTGTGGGGAACTGTCTTTTAACTCTAGTCTGTATTTAAGGAGAATACTTGCATTGCCGAGATTAGGTCCATATTTGCATCTTGCTATCTTTCGCCAAGTCTAGATACGGTGTCTTATGGTCCCTTCATGATGCTGATGCTGGATATCAACAATCTTACAATCCTAATAAGCCCATGCTGAGGTTCAATAGGGCTCTGTGGACAGCAGATAATTGGATATCTTCATTAAGTGTTAGTTTGAAGACAAGACCGTCGGTACATACGATGGTGAAGTGCCTATTTATCACCTTTCCTTTCTCCTCTTTCTCGAGGAATGAATAACACTGAAAGAGCTGCCATTACTGCACTACTTACTGCATCTTTTCTCTGTCCCCGATAACATCCTGTCTGGGACCTTGCGCTGCAACCCAATTGCTACTACGACGCTGGGGTCGTCTTGGTTAGCCGCAGGACATCCTACGCTCACAACTCTAATAGAAGCAATATCTGTTTTATTTCATGGTCTTTATTTCTACTAGGGTGAATGCAAGTTGCCTCTCAACCCAATGCAATGGTGCACAACCTATGAAAAACAAGACTATCTGTCAGCTTTGAAGGCGACGGGGGTGTCCTGTACCGAGCGCTCTTCGCTTATGCTGAGTTAGCTCAGTCAATTGTTCTTGGTTCGGTTTGCCTACAAGATTGACATCAGGAAAGAAGAAAGAGATCACAGAACGAATAATTAGGCTAACGGCGGTTGTGGACGTGAAACGAACATAGTCTGTCCCTCATGAAACACAGCCGAAGGGTCCACCTTGACTGGCCTCGTCAGGGCTGCCGAGGGAGAACAATAATCAGCCACTCCGAAGAACCCTAACAAACCAATTTAGACCAAAGCCCTGACCCGTACATTCGCAACTGGTATCTACGGTGGGTACAACCATTTATGTCCTTGTTCACCCACAGTTAACAACGCGAATGGACAATTGTTGTTCAACCGAAGTGGCTCCATCGAGGTACAGCGAAGCACATACGTGTCGGTGCGGATCACCAATGATCGGGCTGTGGGGCGCCCAATTAATCCCGGTATAGCGAACTTGGGCTCTATATTATGGAGCTTTCATCTGGACCAAAAGGGAAATTAAAACATGACATAATCCTAGTTAACTCAGTGTGCATCACCATGGCTATATGTGAGTTTATCCTTCAAAGAATCTGTTCGATGCTTCTTCACGTTCACTGACATATTACCTGCTAGATCTGACCAAAGCTTTCGAGATAGAGTAGCGCCCGAGCTGGGTAGTCCACTAGTCGAATCCAATCCACCTGTTCGAGCAATCCTCGGACGATCCATTCACCGCTGGAAGTACTTTGGCGAGAAAACTGCGACCGTCCGCCAACGTAGCGGACATCCACCGGCAAAATGATGCTATTCGAGCAACGGAGGAAGAAAGTGCTAGAGTTAGCCGAGCAAACAAACGATGCCCTGAAAACGATACAAGAAGTCGGTCAGAAACTCAATATAACCAGCGACACCGTCAAAAAGGTCATCGAGACGATCAAAATCGCCGCGAACTCGTTCGGCGACAAAGCCGTCTATGCATCCGCTTTTACCGGCACCGTGGGGGCAGTCGGCATCGCCGCCAACATGATTGCAACTTATCAAGGTGTGGGTGAGCTACGGTCGATCGCAGGACACCTGAAAAGTATGAGCGAGACACAACGAGCCGAGCTGGCGCTCGCAGGAGGAACAGCCTTCGCGGAAAATATCTACGTGATGCTGAAATCGAAGATCGAAAAGTCGGACCCCGAGCTCGACTGGTTTTTCGTGTATCATCCGGACACAGACTGGACATACCATTTCGAGGAGAAGCTGCGCACCAAGGGCCTTTTGGGTCGGAATTTTATTGGCATTGTGCATGACCTCGATGCCCTGGTCGCCTTCATGTCATCCGTCAGAGATGTTTACAGCACCCGACACCCACGGCGGAGGCCGCCTTTCTTCCACTTGGTTATTCCGGCTTATGAGCCAATTGTCATTCCCACACCACTGCTTATTCCGGAGAAGCTTCATCCATTCCGGATTGAGGGCGACATCCACCGCGGAACGTACCTGGTGTGGATGAATCTACCCGGTGTGGACGAGAAAGCCGTTCAGAATATCGGGGTGTTTCAACCGCCGCGGTCGATATGGGACAACATCATGGTGCAAGGTAAATCTGCCTGCATTCGCCTTCATTCAAGAACAAATGGTCCATCTTCAAGTCTCCTGAGACCTAGCTAATCAATACCTCCAGTCGGCCTCGTCCAAACCCCACCTCCCCGTTTCCTCGGCGCCAGTGCCCAAAAAATAGAACAGCCCCAGGTTCCTCAGCTTCCAGAGCCAACTCCCGTTGCAGCTATCACAGCACCCGAGCCAGAAAAAGGCGAGATATCGTCGCTGAAAGCCAGTCGGGGATCGATTCGCCGTGCACAGACGTACCAGGACAGCGAGGCGGGATCGACAAACAGTTCCCGATCGCATTCTCACCGAAGACGCAGGCGACATCGTTCGAATAGTGTGAGCTATATATTCACCTGACTTTTTTTGTCGATCTCATTTTCTTCGGTGTTTGTTTTGCATGGGGTGTGATATTCATATAAGCCATATTCGCACTGGCGGTTTTCGAGCATATATATTGGTGTTTGCTGCATGATACAAAGGGTGTGGAAGTTATAATGTACTAAATTCTCAGAAATACTTACGACTAATGTTATGATCTGTAGCCATCGTTGGATCAGCTCAAGTGACACATAAAATGGTCGATTAGGCACAAGATAGGAGAAAAGATGGCTTTCGAATTGGCCAGAACGAGAATCCAAACAACGGTCTAGATTGAATCAAGACAAATTCCTCTTAACTTTCTATTTTTTTTTATCTCTTTCCAAGTCCTAAAAACAATCCCTAGAATACATGCATAAACAACGCTAACGTCAAATGCGGGGAATTCCATCCCAACCCAACTCAAACCCTCAAATTCCAAATTCAACCCCAACCAAGCAACCCGCAAAACACATTCATTTAGTAGTACACAGTATAGTACAAAGTACCTAATCCCCAACTCCAAGCCCAAGACCCCACAACCCACCAAAAGAAAAAGAAAAGAAAACCCACCCAATCCCCTAAACCCAGAAGACATCTGACTCACCGCCCAATCACCACCCCCTCCGACCCACAAGCCCTAAAGGCATCCTCGCATGCATAACAAACCGACTGACGTGGTTGCCCGGAAGGATTAAATGGAGCCCAACGTGTCTGGCGGATCCCATTCGACGCACGACCATTTTCCCATAGCGTGACTGGACAGCTCATACCTGCATTGGATCCCTGACTTGACTTGCGAAGTGTTGCCTTGGAAGATGAAGAATTACATTGCATGGGAGGGTTTTAAATAAAGAGGGGATTCGTTTGGTTGTGAGGGTGGGGTAATTCTCCGGTTTGTTTTGGTTTTGGTTCCTTAGGATTCGTACTGTTTGTTTGTTTTAGGGGGTTTTGTTTCTTTCTTAAAAGTAAAAGAGAAGAGAGAAAGCAAGAGGAAGAAAGGAAAGAAAGGATAGCGACAACCATGCATCTAGATCCTGTTGAAGAGACGTCGTATATTGACGGCGAGGTTCGGGAATATCCGCAGCCGACAACAAGGTAACTAACCCTCATTCTCATCCTCATCTTCAACAAGAACCCCTAGACGAATTGCGAATTACAGACTCAACCAACTAACACTCAAACCAGCCCCTACAAAGCCCCAGTCGTCACTCTCATCATCGGCCGAGACGAATACATCATCCCAGAATTCTACCTGCGTCAATTCCCCCAACTACGGCGAAGTCCCAAAGCCTTCGAACAGGGCTACAACCCCAGTCTAAAATTCGTCTCTAGTATCGACGTCGACGAAGACATCGGCCATACCCTGGTTCACTACCTCTACACAGGCGAATACGAGACTCTCCGCGACGGGTCAGATATTATACCTAGACGAATGATAGAATACAGACGGAGCGCGTTCGCTTACCTAGCCGCCAGGAAATATGGTCTCGGTGGACTTGAGACGCACGCGAAGCATTACATAGAGGTGTTTGATCGCGATGTGCCTACCCCCGACATTCTCCGCATCGCGCGGAGTATCTATTCCAAGCTCCCGCGGGACGAGACGTGGTTTCAGGATTATATCCGGGTGAAGATGGAGGATGAGTTCGAGGCCGACGATGCTGTTTTCAAGCGGGAGTGGTTTCTCAATGGGATTGGACGGGACGCGTCGTTTGATCGATTACTCGTGCAGATTATGGCGGAGATATATTCGGACAAGTTAGCGACGGTGAATTTCCGGAGACTCGATAACGGACGACAGATTGTTCATTCCATGGCGAATGGGGATGCGGTACGGATCTCCGAGGAAACTATTCCCGAGGAAGAACCTGCGTTTGAGGATGTCGTGCCTGAAGTCGAGCCGAGTCATGCATACGAGGGGTCAACGGAGGACGAAGGAACCGGCGAGTACAGTGGTAAACGACAGCAACCAGAGTCAGAGCCAGTAAGCGAGGACTGGCCGCTCACTCCATCACCTCCTCCCTCTGCTTCTCCGCACCCTACCGATGAGACTATCGCCGTGGACGAGCAGCCTTCCTTTCCGAAGCCTGAGCCCAAAAGTCACCCCGACCCCGACGCAGAGTCCAAAGATGACGGCTGGGGCGAGCCCTGGGCGCCGGCGCCGCTCCGGAAACGGGATAAGAAGAAGAAGAAAAACAAGAAGCTCAAGATCGTCGAGCCGGAGGCTGAATCCAGAGCGGAACATGCCCCGGCGGAAAGGTGGCCGGAGGTTCGCCACGCTACGTCGGATGAGTCGTATGGTTTTGGGCCGCCGACGCCCTTGAGTCCGGTTTATGAGGAGGAGGTTCCTCTGCCTTTGAGGCCGGCTTCGGCGTCTCTTTTGGAGGGGCCGAGTTATTGAGTGGTGGTGGTATATTCAGATTGTATATATGTTTAGAACATTTCCCGTTTCATTTCTCTCTGTGTGTTCCTTTTTGTTTCGGATATGGCATTGGTTAGCAAAAGCTTGTTTGGTATCATAAAGATTGAGCATAGCTTCAGATTGAGATATAGATTTGAGTTCACCTATTTGGTCTAGTGCTGAGGGGGGAGTATCTATTCTAAGGTCGTAGCGATTACTGGTATCAATAGAGTATACCCAGGTATCAATGGGCTGCTGCACTTGAGTACATATTGTTGATACGAAGCACGTACCTGAATCTTCTAGAGGTGCCAAGATGTAGAGAAGATTGTTGGAGGACAAATATTAAAAGAGTCTATATTCTATAAGGCCCGTCCTCCGAAAACCTTTGAGAGTCTATTTTTAAAGAACAATCTCCTATTCAGAAGAGGATTCGAATTCCATCGAAAACACCACACCACGTAACAGTGACACTACACAAAATTAGCAGATAGCCTAAAGCAGCCTGCTAAAAGAATATCACTTCCCAAATAACGCAGTATTGTGCTCCAGATGCTGTGGCATATTACTGCTTTACATGACCTCAAGAGCTAAAGTAGAGGAAAGACACATATATTATGTGAAGATCGAAATAATCCTTTAAAAAAATTATAAATTATCGAATATACCTATCTCTACTGCTTACCAGCATCCAACGCCTCATATAAAGCCTCATACAGCTGACACCTCCGATCAATATCCTGAGCATCAACAGTTTGGAACAATCCCTGAGTCACACCGTCTCCTTCAGTCTTCGGCCCATCACCAAAGATTCCAACCTGAGGGACAGTTTCCCAGCTGGGTCCGGCAGACGGGTTCTTCGCGAAGTCAGCCCAGGTTTTTTGTATCAATTGGCTTAGCTCTTTCTGAGCCTTTGTGGCCCCTTCCTGCTTATATGTGCCGAAGACCAGATCAACCTCCGCCGAGTGAAAGGCACCACTGCCAAATATGGGATTTGCGTTGGGAAAAGTGGCATTGAAGTAGTATAGCCAAGTATCAATGCCCGCGGAAGCGCTGTCATTAGCGACGCGTTGCGAAGGGCACTGAAATACAAGTTCAGTAAGAATTCTCGCCACACGATCGCGTTCAGTCTTGATTCCCGGAGTACCCAGAGGGTATTCTTTCAGGAACGCTTGAACGAGAGTCGCATTATTGCCCAGAATCGCACTAAGAAGGGCGCGGGCTTGGGTCACGTTCTGTCCGGCGACAAACGTTTGAACTTCATCAGCATTGCTCCCGATTAGTAAAGGAACACGGGCGATCCCAGACGAGTCATGCGTAGAGTTCAGGCGGCTTTGATGTGAGTTCTTTGGCCATGTGATTCCATCGGGAATGGGGGAGAAGGTGAGCATGTTCCGTTCGATAATATCTTTGAGTCGCTTTGCGGGAATGGCGCGCACGCATTCAAGCTCGTTCGTGTTCTGGCAATTGGTAGCGTTGACTAGAGCTTTCCAGTCAGATCCGGCAGTGATAGCCATCATCGCTGCTACGCCGGATTCCATGATGGCAGCGTGGAAAGGAACAGGGTCTGGAGGATTTGTAATGAGAGCGTCCACGCTCATGGACCCTGCGCTTTCGCCTACAATGGTGATTTTGCTCGGGTCTCCGCCGAAGACGGCAATATTTCGCCGGACCCAGTCGAGGGCAAGACGTTGGTCGAGCAAACTTATACTATTGTCAGTATTGAGATATATTAGGTAATTGTGAATTGCCTTCGGCTCACCCAAGATTCCATTGTGAGGTAGGTAGGTCAGGAGAGCCAGGGAAGCCGAAGACGTTGGTGCGATAGTTGCTGGTGACTACCACCACGTCCTGGTTCGCCGCAAGACTAGTGCCATCATACATAGGCAGAGAACTGGCTCCAATCGAAAAACTACCGCCGTAGATCCAGAAGAGAACAGCCTTGGAGCCCTCTGCTGCCGACTCTGGAGCAAAGACATTCAAATGGAGACAGTCCTCGCTTTCCTCGCCGCCCTGGGGCGGAGGTGTGTTGAAAACTGCGATTGACCGGTTCCGTGAGGCCTCCGGATAGTTGAATTGCTGAATGCAATCGGGTCTATACTTTGATGCATCGTAGGCTGAAGACCATGGTGCAGGAGGCTGTGGAGGGCTGAAACGCACAGGAGGGGCACCGAAGGGGATACCGAGGAATTGGTTTACTGTAACAGTCGAGGACGATATAGACGTTGTGGTTCCAGCGACTACACCTGCATCAATAGTCGCTGTGGGGCGACTGTCTTTCTTATTAACCGGCGATGAGAGGGCTATACTCGCAACAAGGCCGAGGTAAAACTGTGCAGAAACTATCATGGTGGATGTTTACAGATTGCTAACAACAATCAAGCCTGCCCATAAATAATATTACGACAGATACTAATATATTTAAATACGAGGTTGTCAGGCGTCCCAAAGTAGATGATCTCATCAGACTTTTGCTCACCGGTATCTTCGGAAACATGGTACGCGTCAATCTGCGCCATATATGCAACGTTACCTTCGCGTGACTTGGCGGCAGATGTCTCCAATCCTCTCTATTTGATTGCTATGCTTTACGAGTTTGATCTTCATCTGCTAGCCAGCTCAGCCTCGTTGATCAAATCAAGCTGTCCTGATCGGCTCTATTGAAGGGCACGAACATGCTATTCTTGGCAGACGAAATCCCGACCCACTTTGAACCTTTTTTATTCTTTCTTTTGGGAAACTGACTTAGGAAGTATGGCACTTTGAAGGCCGCAATTAGACCGGTTGTGAAAGGCTCAATAACCTCACCCATCCTGGCCCCAGTAACCGAGTCCGATGATGCATATACTCGAAGATGTTGCAGCCTAATTGATAGTGCCTATTCACGCTTACTTAAGAAAGCAGTAGGATGGGGTATATGTTGTATGAGAGACTATCCTGACACTTTCCGGCTTCTAGTATCTCTAAGATGGTTCAACACAGCTGATATAGTAGAGTCTACCTTCATCATTGTCATGCAATTATATTCCCGAAAGAGCTCATTCAGATTCTATATGGTATGTGTTTCAGAAGGGTATAGGTCAGTATCATCTATTCTGCGTGAAAAAGAATCCTGCGCGAGGAGCAGACTAGTAGTGACGGAGGGCCGGTTCCTGTGCCTTCTCTTTTTAAGACCTGCTTTCAGATCTCAACATACTACATTGACCAGCTATTGTCTACTTTGATAAGCATGTTATAACCTAAACCGGTCGCAGTATATATACTATTTTTTTCTTTAAATATGGCGGGTTATTGTTGCTCCAGAAGCTTACTATACAAGTGTACGCTATTGAAGGTCTATCTATCACGGAACACGCATTGCAGAGGTCTGCAACGAGGACGACGCTAACCCGGAGATGTATATAAATGGATCGATTATTTCGTCCGATGGTAAGCTTCATGTCTTGTGAAATTCACTAGTTTTCAAAGACAATTTGGCCGAGATGCATAACTTAAGCTATCTAGGATCTGTTAGAAAACGATATAATCTTTGAGATAGGGAGGAGGATAAACCCCCCGATAAGTACAAGACTCCGATCACCAAGGGTACCATGGTATGATAGTTCGGAGCATACTGTATCTAATGGTAGCAATCATTTCTTTGATAAATTGCAGGAAGGGACCACCTGTTCTGTGCTTGCTGGTTCTTTTATCAACCTTGCTGACTACTGGCATATGTGATAGAATTATGGCCCAGGAACACCATTTGGATGCCCTCGTCGTGGGTGCCGGCTTTAGTGGAATTTACACGCTCTATTCCCTTGTCAAGGAGGGTTTGAATGTCAAAGCTATTGATACGGCCAGTGATGTCGGTGGTACTTGGTATTGGAACCGATATCCCGGTGCGTTGAGCGATACATGGAGTCATCTTTATCGATTTCTATTTGACCACGAGCTCCTGCAAACCTACCCCTGGAAAAGATGGTATCTCACCCAGCCTGAGATTATGCAGTACCTCCGGGACGTGGTGAAAAGATACGACCTCCGCAAACACATGCAGTTCAACACCAAGATGCAACGGGCGGAATGGAACGACGAGACTAAGATCTGGAAGGTCCAGTGCGAGACAGGTGACGTCTTCCACGTGCGATACCTCTTCACGGCGCTCGGACTCCTGGTCAAAGCCAACTACCCCGATATCCCGGGGATGGACACATTCAAGGGAGAGATCAACCACACCTCCGCGTGGAGCCCAGACGTGGAGCTCGAGAATAAGCGTGTCGGTGTTATTGGCGTTGGATCATCGGGTGTCCAGGTCGTGACGGCCATCGCTGACAAGGTTAAATCTCTCCACGTATTCGTCCGACGCCCGCAGTACAGTGTTCCCAGTGGGAACCGGGACGTTACGCCGGAGGAACGCGCACTGGTCAACAAAAATTATCCAGCGCTTATCGCAGACGCCCGTACCTCCGTCTTCGCTATGGGTACAGCTGAGCCTAAAAGAACATTCTTGTCACTGTCACCAGAAGACCGCGAGGAATTGCTTGAGCAGCAATGGAAGATCGGAAATGGGTTCCAGTTCATGTTTGGCGGGTTCTCTGATATCGCCACGAATAAAGCTGCGAATGAGGAAGTATGCCGGTTTCTACGGAAGAAGGTCGCGGGTATTGTCAAGGATCCGCAAAAGCGAGACGTCCTGACACCGAATGAACTCTATGGCCGTCGGCCCCTGTGCGATGATGGGTTTTACGAGAAATTCAACAAGGAAAATGTCTTTGCGGTGGATATCAAGAAGAACCCCATTACGGAGGTTACACCCAACGGAATCTGTACGGCTGATGGCACGACCCATGAGCTGGATGTTATAATCTTTGCGACTGAGTTTGATGCCGTGGATGGCACCTATGCGATGGTTGACATTCGGGGCCGGGATGGGAAAAACCTGTATGATCTGTGGAAACCTTCCGGCCCAAGCACGTACGTAGGGATGTCTGTGCATGGGTTCCCCAATCTCCTTCTAGTGAATGGGCCGCACATGGCATTTGCCAATATTCCTACATCAGGGGAGACTAACACCGAGTTTATCATGGACCTGGCCCGCCGGGCCGAGGAGATATCGAAGCAAACGGGACGTCAGTGCGAAATTGAAGCCTTGGAAGAAGCCGAGCGTGCATGGACAGCACGCAGTCGGTCCTCGATAGCGGGAACAATGTTTGAAAAGGTTCCTTCTTGGATACTCGGCAATAATATCACTGGGAAGGCTGAGGGAGTGTCCTTTTACTTCGGAGGGCTGGGGACGTTTAGGGCCTATTTAGCTGAAATAAAAGCTAAAGGCTTCGAAGGATTTAAGAGTCCCTTGGGTCCCTCGAATCGGGAAACACGGCTATAAGAAGGGATTTGATGCTTGAGGTAGGCAAATTGAGGAGTAGAGGGCACTACATACGTTTAAGGGGATATGCTGTGGGAATGATAGAGAGCTCAGTGTTTGGTAGGAATGGAAGCAAAGGTATTCATCACAATGACGGCCACGGGAATACTGTTTAAAACACTTAAATAGTGAGTAGCTTGCCTGCTCTGTATTAAGCTTATATACACCTCGCCTACCAAAAGCTCTATTGAGGAGCACACTGATCACCAGGATCCCTTCTATCCCTCATATTTGACTCCGACTCATTCTCTGCTTCCGGCTCGGCGTCCAAACGCTGCCGAATCCTCTCCCAGTCGGGCTCTTCACCGGGTTGCAAATTGATTGCTTCTTCGGCTAATACCGCATGTTGTACATTACCTTGACGCCGTAAATCCCGCGCAAATTCTCGCAGCAGGTAAGCCCGAAGGGCGGCATCTGGCCCGCTTCGTGCCGTTCCGGAGGGTGGAATAGGTGGTGGTGGTGGTGGTTGTGTTGGTGCTGTCCCATTCAGTTTTGCCTCCGCATATTCCACAACCTTGTGGATCAACGTGAGTCGCATACTATTCTGGACTTTCCAGCATTTGACCTGCAAGGGGACAATAGGACCGGTGTAGACCCCGTTTGGGTGGTTGATGGCGAGAGGCCAGAGGTCCTCTAATAAAGCCGACTGGGATGACAGCATTGCATAAAGATCTCCCCAAATTAAATTACCCAGAATACGCATTTGTCCGTAATAACCTGGGGATTCGTCTGGGCGTTCAATGCCTTCTTTCGCATCATAGTGAGCATCCACTGCGAGGGCGAAGCCTGAATGATCGCCAGAAGGGATGAATTCGGTGGCAGCCGAGTATGAATCTCCCATGTAGGAAGCGACGCAGGCATCATCAATGACCAGAAACGTGCTGTCGTTGACATGGTCCTTGTCTTCAAACGAGGGGATGGCGTGGTCGTTGAAATGCCTAGAGAAAGATCGGTTAATACTACTATTCCTGGGTCGATAATGAGCATCATACTTACTTCTTCGCCGCGTCGAGGTCCCCTTCTGGAATGCCCAGAGCCTTTCCATCTAGCCAATGTAGCTTTAAACTCGGTTTAATAGCATTGGAACCCGTTTGACCCCGACCCCAGTCTGCAGCATGCGTCTCGAACTTTTGCAAAAACTCCGCCCATTCTGTCTCATTCTGCTTATACGTAAGACGGTAGATCGCAAGACCAAATGCGCCAACAGGGTCCTCGGATGATTCCAGCCTAGCTAAGCTATTCGAAATCCATGGCTCACGCGGTACCGGCTCTATAGGCTCGCCTCTTGTTTCCCGTCGGACCTTGTTCTGGCTCTCAATCTGCTGCAGAGCTGTCCGGTGGAGTGATTCCGGAGATCCCATGCCTTCACGAACACCTCGAGACGTGGTGCCTATATTCTGAAAGATGGTCATGCGAGAGACCAACTTCAACCTCTGGTGATATTCTTTATGCCGCTTTTGATAATCCGGCGACCTGAGCTCTGGCGGAATACCTGCCTCAACGGGAGGTGAAGTATGCCCCTTGTACCCATGCATGGGGATCATGATCGTATAATCCGCCACAGCCGAGATCTCCATGAGCACATGTAAAGCATCCGTCATCTTCCACTGCATCCTATCGACCACATCCTCATTCATCGGACGATGCGACAATAAGCCCTCCAAAAGGGGTGCCCGCAATGTATTCACATGCGAGATAACCCAGCGGTGCGCACGCTCAGTCATCATCTCATAATGAGCCTTGATAAACTCAGTCCACCGCTTAGCAACACTGACAGGCTCCTGATCCAGTTGACGACGCTGTTCATTCAAAAGCGCATCGTACTCCTCCCAATGCCCATAGATCAAGTTAAATGTGTCCCGCAGATTCTGCGCAACCCGCGGCTTGTTAAGATACTCAAAGACAGCAAGCACCGAAGACAGATACTGACACGCGACCTGAAAATTAGCAAAATGATCAAGACCCTTTTCGCGCCATCGCTGCTCTGAAAGAGGGATGATACCCTCCCACGCTCGGCTTTTGGCGGAGTGGATGTTCTTCCCCACAAGGCAAAGACGATCGCTGTCCTCCGTGGACCCGATTCTTTTCAATACGCGTTGCAGGATCGGCTCGCCGTTTGGGTCATCCCCTGGGTTAGTAGAGAGGCTGTGAATCTCTTCGGATATTAATTGGGGTAACGTCGACTGCTTCCCATTGGGAAGTGGAGCTCCATTACAACATTCTAGAAAGTGGACGATCGTTTGGGGCTCCAGGAGTCGATCAACTGCGACGATCAATTATTATAAATCTATTTTTGGTATAATTGCCGGGACAGCGGGGCTTACCTATTTGTAGCTCATTCTGAGCCTCGCGATGGACTTTGGCGATCGCGTTGCCGTTACTGTTGATATGTCGATATGATGGACCGCGTGTCATTGTGATTGATTCACTGGTATGAATGATGTTGCAGACATTCTTTAATTGTGAGGAAATAGCAATTTTATAATATTGCAACTTCCCCTGAAACTAGCCCATGTTAGGGTCTTTTAGTGTCATGAGGCCGGCGATGCCTAGTGGCTGCCTGAATGCTGGCCTGGATGGAGAAGGGTCTCGGACATCGCTTATTGGGTGGAACGTACCGGAATGGATCGTCTAACCGCATTGACTGTAGGAGTTCCAAAGTACAGTTGCAACGCTAGTATAATTTTCACGACGAAGTGAAATTGTGAAAACCAAAGGAAAAAACGGAAAAGCTATATCTCAGAAGAGGCATATAACTATCAGAGCGCATCTCGATTTGCTTGTATACTTATTGCTGGTGAGTATTAACAAGGCTCATTGAATTTTATGAAGTTCTACCATGCAAGGACCAGGAACCTATATAACCTCGCAGGGTTGCTTATTGAGCTCGGCTGCAGCCACCAGAGGGATCTCAGTAATTTCCAATCTATTGAACTAGGCCAGCGTAGATTCGACGAAATTTCGGTGTCATACCTTCAAAGGGTCGCCTCCTTGCCAGTAGTACCCCAATACTCCGCCTTATGCCATCCCCGCACCTAGTTTTCCTGCACGATAATGATGTTCCGTTGGTCAAATAGCGGTAGTATCTGCCCATAAACAAACTTCCACATGAGATATTTCCTGACCGCCCTCTTTGCTATCTTTTCAATAATTGAGAGATTTGGTCCTGTTTCTTGACGTAGGAGTTCCATGGTTCGCTTCCCATACCCTCTTGCTTCCCTTGCTATCATCGTGATATTCTCACCGATAAGCTCCACGTCATGTTGCCTTTTCCTCTCGAAATCTATCTCAAGATACGGCACTGCATCTCTGAAGCTCTTCGACACCTGTAACTGGCCTTCTTCCACTGAATTCGCCCGGGATACTTCCCAGTTCCAAACGAGAAGCATTTCTCGGAGGGAAGTCTTCTCTGACTGCAGAAGCTCTTGTGGAAGCTCTTGTAATATCATATCGGAAAACATTCCGACTTTCCCTTCCTTCCGATGAACTGCATTGATCACCTTAACAGCAAAGTAATCCTCACACATGGTAACAATACTTGGCTTCCAAGCTCCACTGAAAAGACAAACAAGGTCTCCCTCTTTAATCGATCTTGCCGTAGCTTGGAGGGTCCATTCCGTACCCCATATAGCCATATAGATGTTTGATTCAAGTGACTCCTTAAAGGAGATCTTCACGCGTTGCCTGTCGTATCGGAGGCTGTCACGGTTCACTGCGTCTATTCGCCCCAGGATATACCCCCTACCCTGGAGGACAGCTATTTCCTTATCAGGCCAGGTCTCCACGGAGTGAATCTTTGGGAGAATTGACATAATAACCCGCTGCAATAATATATCCCAGGGAAGCTGATAGTTTGGTAACAGATCGGCTTTGTTAAACCTATCAGCGCTCATTCCAAGTAAGGCATATACCTTATCATGTTTCTTGGTAGCCTCCCGGGTGTGATACATGTCAATCAGCTCCCCTAAAGATAGCATTCCATGTGGCCGTGTCACATAATCAGGCCTGGAGATTGCCCCCATCATAAGATAGGTAATCGAGCGAATTGTATTTTCCAAACCAGAAGACGCATAATCTCTATGGGTAAGGTTCAACTCGTTCAAACCTGAGGCAAAGGCGATTCCATTTATCTTGAAATGTCCACACATAACTAGGATAGATCGTGCCGCACTAATCTCTTGGAGTACCTATATTGACGTATAAGTAACCATTCCGAAACTATTACAAAACGCCTACCCAGATTCGCCGAAACCACGGCCGTTGCAGTAGCTTTAAAACTGCAGTATAATCTTTTCTCCGTGGTCTTGCAGGTTCATATCTGAAAGGCTCATCCTCTGCAGCGAGACGGATATCCTCAAGCGCTCGATCGCTGTGATCTGCAGCCTCTCCAAGCCAAATTATTACATAGCTAGCTCGACTGTATATTGTTGGCATAAGCTGAATCTGAGAGCCCTTTTCTTGCTCATCTTGCTGATTGATACACACTGCATCTACCCATAACATGCGTGGGAGTTGATGATCTCGAAGATGTAATAGTGCCGCGTAGAGATTGTCTGTGATAGATAAGGTAGTTCCATCTAGAAAGATGCACCGAGGTGTACTCTCACTGCCCCACACATAAGACAGCGCCTCATATGGGAGATAACCATCACCTGTGGTCGGTAGAGAGTAGTTGATAAGCTGGCAGTTGATCGACGCGGTGTCGTCTGTACTGGGCAGTAGGAGAAGCACGCGAATGCTACTAGACCCTGTTGGAAGTGGGGAATATTCGTACCCGGGCATCGTATGTGGTTTGTGTGTTTATGATGATCTTCAGAAGGGCAACCTGAATGTATTCGTTTGGTAGTGCGCCCAATATTAGACTATTATGGCTTTGATTTGACGTGCGTGACCCCGCTTCGACATGTACGTACAATTAGAGTGCCTTCTCAAATATACGACCATATTTCAACAACCCTGAATGGACGCTGACAAAGTGAGGCTGTGCGAAAACAAACTTCCATTGGCGGTTGCAAGAGAGATCAACCATTTCGTTATGCTGAAATATGATGTATCTACTCCCACGACTCATCCCAGAATTTGATATGCACAGGTAACTATAATGGCGCCGGGATTTGGTACTCTGTAGCTTGCTTTGCCAATACGGCTATATTAAAACCTGCGAAGCGCTTCCAGTTGGCGCCTTTTATGTTGGCCCGATACCGAACATTTATATACGCTTGGGCGACAGACGCTTGGCGCCACGTCAGAACGGCGTCACTACGTCTATTACAATGATTGTATGGTCTTTCTACTGTTATATCTTGTAAGTATTACCTATAGAAGGAAAAAAGATATAATAGTATAATAAGGTCTACCTTGACTTGTTCTTGAACTCAGAGTCATCGGGTGTTTCTGGACTGCGCCATATCCTTGCCATGGTTTGCACCACTCGATACTCACGGAGCGTTCAGCACACGCACTTCTACCTCTCCCCACAGCTATATAATCTAGTTCCCTCCCAGAAAGGGCAACTCCAATATAGAAGAAGATGAAAAGACGGAGAGAAGATGCCGTTCAGAAAACAGCGCGAGAGGCCAAAACTCTCACAACCTCTGACAGTCATTAGCGAAATGCGACACGGTCTCTCATACAGAGATTCTACCACTCGGCAGATTGGTAAGGGACTGTGTCCGTTGAGACCGTGAGACAACAAAACGCATAAAGAATAATGTTATGTTGAGTACTAGCTGGTTCATAGATAGTTCATGCTCAGGATGCGCACTGCTGTCCGTGAGCCGTCGCTAGCTATCGCGACATTTGGATTTCATCATCGATGAGGCTAAATCTACCTTTATTACAGCGTGAAGCGAGAGAACGTCAGTTTACTAAGACGGCTGACATCGCCACACATCGAGGCTATCAATCTTCAGCAGATCGTAAGACTATTGTTCCGTACAGTATGAGCAGGACCTTGCGACCCTAAATTAATAGTCAAATATCACCACCTATAGAAGCCAGTTACATGTCATGAGGTTCTACCCACAATCCTTGAAGTAGTAGTTTTAAGACGTTGTAACTCGGACAAGATTGTTTGTTCTTTAACTAATTAATGTGTATCGTAAGTTTGTGAAGTCTATGGATACGATATCTGCTCTCCAGTCGATGGCGTAACATAAACCTCGATAGTTTATTTCGATGAATGTGTAAATCAAACAAGAAAGATATGGACACAGAGGCTTTGGGGACGATGAGGCAGGTTTTAGACCTGTAGAATAACTTTCTCGATGAGGGCTTTGCTCTCACTTTCCACCTTCATGAACAGTTCGAGAGCATCACCTAGGCGAGCGGTGGCGATAGGGTCAGCCTTGACGGCATCCTCCAAGGCCGCACCGTTGTTAGCGAGGTAGTCGACGTCTGTACTGGCCAGCTTGCCGTCCCAGGACGTGAGGAGCGGATCAATAGTGGTTAGATATTGAAGGCGTTTGGGAGTGGCCACCGTGTTTTGGTGGCCGGGGTACTGAGGCTTGGGGACGCCACCTGCGCCTGGCTTCCCAGTGCCATCGTAGGGTAGCTTGGCGAGTTCATCCAAGACTTCCTTTGAGATGGTGGCAGAGTCAACCCCGATTTCACCCTGAGCAAGGGCCTCCTTAGCACTAATGAAGCTGCGGACAAGTGTTAGCTAATCATGGAATCATCCCGGACGCCCACAAAGGAATGTCATACTTCGCATTCTTGACGAGAGGTTGCTGCTTGCCGGTTTCCTTATAAAGGCGACGGTATGTCTCCAACATTTGAACAAGGCGGGGCGAGAAGGGGTGCTGCGTGGCAGGATCCTCCACGTTGGGCCAAAGACTGAGATCCATGTTCGCGCGGACCTCTGAAGGGGATGCGAAGAGGGTATGTTAGCCGAGCCGCGCAGCAAAGAAATCTGGAGAGGAAGCTGGGCACATACCATTGTAATAAGGGCTGATATACAAGCAACCAGCCTGACTGGCCGCAATGGCCTGGGCGAGGGAGAAGCAAGCGGTTCCTAAAGTTTGAATCCCTTCGGCTTCCAAAATCGGGCAGACGCTCAATGCAGGACCCGTGCTGGGAATCTTGATACAGAAACGGTCCTTGGAGACGCCCACGGACTGGAACTCCTTGGCATATAACCGGGCATGCTCAAGGACCCTCTCACTGTTATATGCCTCGGAAGGGGAGACCTGCAACAAAGCACGGCCGGAAATGTGAGGGATAGATTCCTTGCACAGCAAGACGGCCTACCAAGAGCAGAGAAGTCGTGTAAGTACAAGACAAAAGAAAAACAATGAAAATTCTTTCAGCTCGAGTGGCTCCTTACAATGCGAGTGTAAATGGCCAGCCAGCCCCGTCCTTTGTATTCACGGGCAACCTCAGCAATCAATCCCTTGTGGATGGGGTTCTGCAATTGCGCGTGGACATGGATCTGGTTGCTGGTCATATCATGAGGAGTAATGGGAAGGCTTTGAATGAAAACGGGATCCATCCAATCGACATCGACATTCACTGAGGGAAAAGAAATGAGCTGACATCGATCTCATTTCGAAACAGCGGCCGAAATACCTTGGTCCTCCAGATGTTCAAGCCAGCTGGGAGTGGTAGTAGTGCCGACCATTGTGTATGCAGGGAGAGATTCTTTGAAATAACTGAATCAATTTGGAGTAATTTGAGGAGAATCTTGAGAGTCAAGACATTTTCGATGTAGCTGCAGCTTATATGCGTCCAGTTCAGAATACCCCGCCATCTCCCAGCATACGCAACTTCATTCTGTCGGTGAAACAGTTGAAAATTGAAGCGTAAGACGGTGTGAGCGATCGGCGCTCGGGAGTCGGGAGGAAGACGGAGGAAGACGGACCGTCTGCGAGATCAGCCAAGATGGGCCGATGGGAGTTGGTGACTGATGTTAGTTTACTTACTCCGGAATATTGCATCTGCAATGCAGAGCTACGACGCAGGGCTGACGACTCCCCGTGATACATTAAAGGTTATGGAAGGTCATCCGCTCATGACATGCCTATTTGGGAAATTCTCCGCAGGAACAGCTGCTGGAAACCAGCAATCTTCACAGGATACAATAGTTCACGGCTCTTGACTTCATGTTCCTTGACACTCGGTACGCATCTTCCCACAAGACCAGAAAAGCACATCTCCAACTCGAGGTTGACGGAGATAGATTTAAAAGTTCACTCCCTCCACCCCCCTGCCTGGGGAGGCCTTGCAGAGATCAATAGGACAGATAGCAGTTGGAAATTCAAGCTTCCTTGCTCAAACTCCTATCTCCTTGGCTAGAGACTAATACCATGGCCGTCTGGCTCCTCCTCGGCATTGCCTTTGCCATTATCATTGTCAGGCCTTTCATTGTATACTTCTATGACCCGAAAGGCCTTCGGAGATATCCAAACCAGAACATACTTTCGCCCTTCACCAACCTCGCTTACGTCTGAGAACGCTCGGATAATTTTCGGACCAGAAGGCTATATCGGCAGCACCAAAAGTATCCCATTATCCGCACAGGCCCGGCCACAATCTCTTTCGGCAGTGTTGAAGCCATCAATGATATCTATGGCCATGGCACCCCTTGCCTGAAATATGAAACCTATCAGATGACCGCTGGCTCTCATTCCAATATCCTAAATGTGATCGATCGGGACGAACATTCCCGCAAGCGCCGGATGCTGTCCAATGCCTTTGCAACCCGCAATTTGGAGCAGTGGGAGTTCAAAATCAGTGACAAAGTCGAAAGGCTACTGAAACAGCTGGACCAACGATGTACCCCTGTTCTGTCGGAGGTCAACCCTGCTGCGGCTCAGGATTTCAATATTGAGTGGAGACTCTGGTCCAATCTGTTTACCATAGAGGCGATCGCAGATATCGCCCTGAGCGAGAATCTGGGCATGCTCGAGTCGGGGTGCGATACGATCCGGGTGGCGAACTCCGAGGGCTTAGGCGCTCGTATCTTGAGGTTTCTCCAAAGCTTGCACGGAGGAGCTCGAATTTCCTCGCGCTTCGTGGGAGCACCAGACTGGTTCCCCTTCCTGAAGACTGCTACCAAGTTCTTTGTCCCTTCCATTCGTCAGCAATGGGAGCATGGGCAAAACTTTGGTACGATTGTGAGTTATCTTGTCGGGAAACGACTTCGACGGGGTGATAGTGGGGACAACCTCGATGATTTCCTTGCATGCTTGATTCAAGATAGGCTGGGGAAACCCCGGAGCCTTGACCGAGGAGAGATCGAGGCGGAAATAAACATTCTTTGTATGGTAACCCCCTGTCATTGAGGATTTAATTTGACAGATACTAATCCTTTTGGTCGGTACAGTGGATGCTGGGTCAGATACCACCGCCATCGCCCTGGTGCACATTCTGTATTACCTTGTTCGGAATCCACACGTCCTTATCAAACTCCGGTCTGAGGTTGCCGAGGCTCTCGATGGTGAGCTAATTGCCCCCTATGCAAAGGTGAAGAGCCTTCCCTATTTGAGAGCGTGTCTGGAAGAGTCCCTGCGGCTATCACCGCCCCTTCCCCGGGGCCTGGAACGAAAAACACCTCCGTCCGGCATGAAGATAATGGGGGTTTGGGTACCTGGCAACGTTGGTGTCTCTGTGCCCGCATACGTTTCTCATCGAGATCCCGATCTCTTCCCCGACCCAGAGAAATATGTGCCAGAAAGATGGCTCGACGGCAACGTTAACATCAGCAAGATGCGGGCCGTGTTTATGCCGTTTAGTACGGGTGCCCGGGCCTGCATAGGAAGAAACATTACCATGATGGAGCAACAAATTCTTGTGGCTTCGCTGGTGTATAGGTATGACTTCACTCTGCCCTCAGATGACTGGGAATTAGAATATGAGGAAGCCTTCAATCTATGGCCAGCTTCGATGCTCATGAAGTTCTGGAGAAGACCAGAGGTGCCTCTTGGTCCCCAAAGCTAGTCAGGTACTTTACACACCCCTACGCCAGGATTCGGACAGACTTTTGGACGTGGGAGTTTGTCGATTTGGAACTTGGTCCTGATCTGTCGACACGCCAATCTAAAGGATACAGAGATTTACATATCCCTCTCGTATGTCTTCTCTTGTCGCGTATCAATCTTATCTTGTAACTCCGATTGCCGGTATGGAAGCCAAGCTAGCCTCCAATTCCGTCCAGAAGTGTCTACAATATAAATATTTCAGTAAGGAATGTGATGTGCTTTGTAGCTTCCCCACAATAAATACTTATGAAGTTTGAAGGGGAAAGAATCTCCGCATCCTACACACCAAGGCAGGGGAGAGTTACCGTAATATAGCGGCTGGGCAACCTGTACTACAGATCTGTTAGAAAGAGACGAGGACCTGATTGACAGTGCATAGTCTTCGACTGTTTGGTGAAAGACTATTACTGAGTGAACGGCAGTTGATTCCTAGATATTAGATCATTTACCATTATTGCTAATTTTCACTTGAAACTTTCTACTGTCGCGATATGGAGCTTGGGAGCCAACGCCCCTCACAAACTATTTTGATGATCAAGCCCGGGGCAAACTAAAACCTCGTACGTACTCAGCAGGACTGTTCTTGCTAGGGATCCTCCGCCCGGCATTTCGGGTCTCCGACGGAACTGATCAGATAGTGCAGAGCTTCTCCATAGTACTCCTGCTGGGAAGGAGTGGAGTGACGCTGCTCCTCATCGGGCATCATCGGCCCTTCGGCTCCCTTCTATATATTATCGCCCCACTGCCCCAGCCCGCGCCGTGTCTAGTCCGACCCGCCCTCGTGCTGCCAGGCCGGGGTATCTATAAATTATATGGTCTGTATGACCTGTTTGTTACCCCAGCGTCTCTGATACTCACTTTCCTGCCTTCAATCTTTCAACCTGATCATATTACTTTACAAAAATGACAATCCCACGACCAAAGATCAACACTGAGGCTCGTGCCCCTCCGTTTATCGAACTCAGCGACGGCTCAGCTACCTCCAAGACTGCCGCTCCAGCACCCCTTAACAGTCAAGTTACGCCTACGGAGCGGGCACGACTTCGTTTTGGAGTCAAGGGCAACGCTATTGTCACGGGCGGCGGTGGTGACATTGGCTCCGTCGCCTGCCGGGCCTTGCTCGAACACGGCTTGCAAGGGCTGGTGATCTTCGACATTCACCCTGGGGTAGGCCAGGCCATTGCGAAAACGCTTCAAGCCGAGTTCCCGAAGGCAACTATCACGTTTATTGAAGTTAATGTGACCGACGACGTGGCGGTGGCCGAAGCCGTTGTCCAGGCCGAGGCCTTGCTTGGCACTATCGATATTGCTCTCTGCTTTGCCGGTATTACACACTCTGTACACGCCCTGGATCTCACGGCACAGGATTGGCGTAAGATGTTTGAAGTAAACACTACCGGTGCCTGGCTTATTGCCCAAGCGGCGGCCAGGTCAATGGCGGCCAAAGGGAACGGAGGCAGTATCGTTCTGATGGCGAGTGTTTCCGCCCATATTGCCAATTTCCCGCAGCCTCAGGTCCACTACAATGCCTCAAAGGCCGCCCTGATTTCCACTAAAAGCTCGCTCGCTGCCGAGTGGGCTAAGTACGGTATTCGCGTTAATACAATCAGTCCCGGATATATTGATACGATCTTGAATGAGGGTGATACTTTGGAACAACATAGACGTGCTTGGATGACCCGGCTGCCGTATGGCCGTATGGGCCAACCTGAAGAGTTGACCGGTGCTATCATCCTTCTGTGCAGTCCAGCTGGAAGCTATATTACTGGGGCCGATATCCTTGTTGACGGCGGCTTGACGATTTTCTAAACCTTCTGCAAGATTGATGCAATGCTCATGTATTTACGCAACATTCCACGGCTGTTTGGATAGAATAGAACGCTTTTATGGTTTTTGGCAATCACTTTTATATTTCCTAGGTTTCCATTGCTTCTAGTGCATCAATAGACCTTTATACCACCCGAGCTCTACGTGCCCAGGATAGATTTAGACAATCTATGACGACCTGGTCAATCATATTGTATGCAGCAGTAATACAATGCTTCAAGTGCTTGGCATTGATTTAGGCTGCTCTTCCTACACCAAGCTCAGGGAAGAACTGCCCTTAGCCTCATTTAAGTCAGGTTACAAGCGCTGCAATGAGCTTTGAATGGAATGAATTGGACAGCCATCTTAGAACACAGATCGCAGGCTGTTCAAACTACGTTTGAATCTGCGTGGACGCAAATATTAGGGCATTCCCTCGTTCTAACCTAATTATAGGCTTACAAAATGATTGACACTCTGGGGACCATCACAGATGTGCTCAAGAGAGACAGGATCTAGGATATATGGAGCAATCGGTGTCGTCGTCAACCTGATAATTGACTATTCCTCTGCCGTTCTGGTTGCCCGGACATGTTCTATTTCCCCCATGAAAATACCCGTATTGCATCCTAGTGTGTCGTGGGCCGCAATACACAGTCAGCACAGCAATGGTGACCTTTTCCTTGCAAACCTCCTATTCTGGGAGTGCAGGTCCTTGCCTTTCCTGTCCCTTCCTGCTCCACATTGATAAAGGTTCTAAGCCAACCGCCTCACGTGGTCTTTACAGGTGTATTAAATTAAGTAATGCCATGTGTTGATATCACGGAGGTCCGTCGAGAAACCAAATCCCACTCGCGACGGATTTTCGTCTGCTTTTTTTTTGCAGGCTATAGATGTATATGGTGTGTCTAGAGTTTAATGACAAGCGCGGCAAAAATAAAAGGAAAAATAAATGTCTCACCCTAGCCTTTCTCCTCCACTCGCTCTAGAAGACGTGTCCCAGGTAATTGCCACTGGCTATGGAACGCTATCTCAGGCGACCAACCTGCATTGTGGGCCCCATTTCCCCCACCGGAGAAAGCCGGTCCATGTCTTGCCCGGCGTGTATGTGGCTATCCACAACGACCGCGTGTACATGGAGTTTACGGTTTCCCCGTGGGGGTGGGGTGCGCATACGATGATACGCTTAATCTGCGGGGGATCTCACCGTTAGCTGCAGCAGGTGAGGCCTTATATTGAAGCGAAGTACACTCTTTTTGCAAAACGTCGGGACAAGAATGTGTATTTGGCCTACTTTGCGGAACCTATTCCTTACTTTTTAGAGACCTAAGACTTATTCCTCTCTTTCTCCCTTTGCTTGCATGATGGGTCGCTCAGGCAGTATGGAGGAAGGAATTAGTGAACAACGCCTGGATAATGTTTCCGATGAGGTTGCAAGGTAGGTTTCATATACTTATCGCTAATTTCCCTGCTCCTGATGGAGAGGACTTTGTCCAAAGGCTGATTGACGTGTTTTCCATTCACATATAGAATTGAAAACCCCTTGAAGGGGATTTCGAAGAATGATCTCAAAGCCCAAGTTAGGGCATTTGTGAACGAACACGGGCTTACTGAGGACACCGATGTCTTTGTTAAGGGGGCTCTACTCGCCCAGAAGCCCTCCGAGTATGAAGCCATTTCCGAACTTGATGAGGAGGACCGCGTCGCTCTTCGTGACGAGATCGTCAGGAAATGGCACCAGCCGAAAGCCCTTTGGTTCACTATCATTGTCTGTTCCATTGGAGCTGCGGTACAAGGTTGGGATCAGGTAAGCCACTCAGCCAGTCACCACTAGCCATGGAAGGAAATAAATGATAAGACCCGTTTGTTAGATGACGGAAAACTGATGAGTCATGCAGACAGGCAGTAATGGTGCGAACCTGTCATTCCCAAAAGCCTTTGGAATTGGCTCCAATAGTGACCACGATCAATGGATTGTGGGTTTGATCAACGCAGCCCCAACCATTGCACAAGCCTTCATGTAAGTCTCTCTCACGGGGGTGTGGTTTCCCAAACCCTCTATAATGGAGAAAGAAGGAGAAATGGATGTTTCTATCCTAACGCACCGGGATATTCAGTGGCTGTACAGTATCGGACCCTATTAACAACCTTGTTGGCCGCCGTGGTGCCATTTTTATCGCTGGAATTTTCGCCTTTAGCTCATGCTTGGGCTCTGCTCTTACCCAAAACTGGCCTCAACTCTTCGTCTGTCGCATTCTGCTAGGCATCGGAATGGGAATCAAGGCCTCGACTACTTCCGTTTATGCCGCTGAAAACGCCCCAGCTCGTATTCGGGGCACCTTGACCATGACCTGGCAGCTTTATGTCGCCTTTGGTATCTTCCTCGGATTCTCAGCAAATCTGGCAGTGGTCAACACCGGTGATATTGCCTGGCGGTTACAGCTCGGGTCTGCGTTTATCCCCGCCGTCCCCTTGTTATTATCGGTGCTTTTCTGTCCTGAAAGTGCGTTTTTTTCCTCTTCCTCTAAGCCAATGCTAGGGTATGCCAAAAAGAAAGGGGGACTACTCTGCTAATTCATCTTCTCTTCTTGTTTTCTAGGCCCCCGGTGGTATATTAAAAAAGGCCGCTATGGCGACGCCTACGCGTCTCTTTGCAAACTGCGCTTCACCAAAGTTCAAGCGGCAAGAGATCTCTATACAATGCACGTCCAGTACTGTCAGGAACAAGAGAGTCTCAAGTCGAGCGAGCCCACGTGGAAGCGATTTGGGCAACTTTTTACAATTCCTCGAGTCCGCCGCGCCAACCTTGCTGCCGGTACTGTCATGTTGTCTCAACAGATGTGCGGTAAGTTGCCCGGGTCTCAGGGGTGCATGAGAATACATATGTAAAGAGATAACACGCTAATGTGTGACATATCTCCAGGGATCAACATCATTTCGTTCTACTCATCTTCAGTATTCACCGACGCAGGGGTGTCGGAAAGGCAAGCGCTCTGGGCGTCCTGGGGTTTCGGTGTGACGACCTTTGTGTTTGCCATTCCTGCGCTTCGCACCATCGATACCTTCGGCCGACGCTCGCTCCTCCTGGCGACCTTCCCGCACATGGCCTGGACTCTGCTGGCCGCTGGCTTATGTTTCCTGATTCCCGGCGACGGCTCTTCGCGCCTGCCAGCCATCGCCCTCTTTATCTTCCTCTTCGCCGCTGTATATGCCCCCGGTGAAGGTCCCGTCTGCTACCCATACGCCGCCGAGGTATTTCCGCTATCACACCGCGAACTTGGGATGTCCTGGGCGGTCTTTATCAATGCGCTAGGCTCCGCAGTCCTCTCTCTCACTTTTCCCTGGATGAAGAAGGCGCTTACCCCGACCGGCGCGTTCGGCTTCTACTGCGGTCTGAACGTGATCGCCTTCGTCATGATCTTTCTCTGGGTACCCGAGACAAAAGAGCTGACCCTCGAGGAGCTGGACTATGTGTTTGATATCTCAACGGTCAAGTTCATCAAGTACCAGATCAAGGAGGGGATCCCGTACTTCTGGAAGCGCTGGGTCTTATGGCAACGGGGTATTAAGCTGCGTCCACTCTATGATTTCTCGGAGACCCGGGTGGTCCCGGAGTTTCGGATGGGTGATACTACCCAGGCCAAGGAGGACAAGCTTGCCACATGAGCGTGGTACCTACCTCTCTGTAGACGGGAGAAGAGGCAAGCACCTAGTGTGGTCATAAATATCCTAAAGGGTTGTCTTGCGGCGCTCAATGTACAATATCACCTAAGGCGAAATTCTTCCATTACTTTAAAGATGGTCAACCCAATTTGCAGAATGTCTATTTACTTTGTAGGTCAATGACAACTTATCCGGGGTAGACTGTTGGTGCATGGACCAACCCGTCCATGTCTGTGGTTCGATGGCATCCTCGGTAGTCGGGCCGTGTCTGCGCCATGTATTGCCCGTAGACCGCGTTAATTGGCAGGAAGTAGAAAAAGGAAAAGAACGGGGAAATAAACATAAATATAGTACAGGCCCTAATTATTATTGATGCTAGGAGGCTCGCCGAATTCCTTCCAACCATAGCGGTCTTTCATATCATCTGGCGTCCTTCTTTCGGACTACAAGGCCCTGGGTCTTGTACCATTCTGCGCCTATTCCATTGCCCAAAGCTGGGCCCAAGATTTCGAGTGTATGCTCCAGGACTACAATATCGAGGAAATTGGCCCTCTCCGTCGAAGATGCCTCAGTTTGGAACATGTTCGTTCTGGTTAGCTGACTACTTTCGCAAATGGTTGCTATCTTCCGAATCTCACCTTGGGGAGCTCGAGGGGTATAAAAGAAAGCGGGCTTGGCTCGATCGCCCGCACAGTTATGTTGGGGATCGTCAGCGGGGCAAGACCACCTCTCCTAGACCAGAAAGAGAATGAACTTCGTGATCCCCACGCCAGGTGTGCTAGTAATTTGTGCTGGGAGGTGGGTTTATCACGAGACAGCCATACGGTCAGGAGAAGGTACCCCCCGCCCTTGAAGAAAGAAAAGATTGGATGCTAAGCTACGCTTTATGTCTCACCAGGCCAAACTGGACTGAGGATCGCGGCTTGTCTTCACCAAACTTAGCATTTTCAACCCTCAGCATTCTCGAGCATCACCCTCGTGCGTTGGAGCTAGCTGGCACTGCCAATACAAGGTGATGTCCAATTAGAACACGAAGAATGTTTCATCACGTCCGAGACCTTGCTTTTATCGCTGGGAAGGTGAAGGTCCAGTCTAGCCTGGGTGGAGATTCTATACTCTTGACGTCCACGCCGAAACTCGGCCCGACTGAAAAGCCCTAAATCACTTAAAGGGGCGACCCACCGTGCACCCCGCGAATCAAGGACCACATATTCGTTGAAACTTTGCTGGGGAAGCAATATGGATTCGCCAGCGAGACAACTTTCTCAAATGCAAAATCCCGGCTACTTTTTGTATGGTCCACAGGTAGCCAAGATCGAAGATCAGCCTGTCCCCGAGATTTCCGACCATGAGGTCCTCGTTCGAATCCGATTCATTGGAGTTTGTGGCAGTGACGTAAGCTCGACATCCCTCCTTCTCTCCTGACATGCAGGGCCGATGGGACTGGATCCATCTTCGCCGTGCGGCAATAACTAACGCTAATTTGGGAATCCTGCGCGCGGTATTAAAGGTTCACTTCTGGCGACATGGTGGCATTCAAACCCCCATCACGACACCGCTAGTCATGGGCCATGAGGCCTCCGGCACCATCGCAGCTGTTGGCAGGGCAGTGACCAGCGTCCAAGTTGGCGACCGCGTAGCGATCGAGCCAGGACACCCCTGCCGGCGCTGCCTCGCCTGTAAAGAAGGGCGATATAACCTGTGCGCCGCAATGAAGTTCGCTGCCGCCCCGCCGGATGTACATGGCACGTTGACCAAATTCTGGAAGGCCCCAGAGGACTTTGTGTACCGGTTAGACAACGAGTCCGTGAGGCTCGAGGAAGCAGTGTTGCTTGAACCCTTGGCCGTCGCGGTCCATGCTGTCCGGTTGGCTGACATCCGACCCGGGCAGACGGTGGTGATCACAGGTTCCGGCACGATCGGCTTGCTCTGCGCCATCACCGCCAGGGCCTTTGGCGCGCAGCGAATCATCCTTCTGGATATCGCCGAGACCAAAGTGGCATTTGCCCGTGCCTATTTGGGCTCGGGCTCGGCCGGCGTGGTGGTGGAAACGCACCGGATGGACCCCACTGCCTCGGCGGAAGAGAACGCCCGAACAGTGTCTCGCCAGTTCAGTCTACAGCAGAGTGGGGAGATGGATCTGGGGACGGCAGTGGACACGGTGATTGAGGCCTCCGGGGCTGAGGCCGCCATGCAGCTCGGGGTATATCTCGTCAAACCAGGAGGCAGCTATGTGCAGACGGGAATAGGGCAGCCGAAGCCCCGGATTCCCATGCTGGCACTGTCCGAAAAAGAGCTACGGGTGTCCGGCTGCTTTCGCTATGGGCCTGGCGATTTCTCTGTCGCCTTGAACTTGCTGTCCCGTGAGTCGCTCAACTTGAAGCCTTTGATCAGCAGTATCACGCCGTTCGAACAGGCCTCGACTGCCTGGGAGATGACTGCACGAGGAGAGGGAATCAAAAACCTTATCGAGGGAGTCCGAGACTAAGAAGTGGGCTCAGAGCTTTTCGTCTCATGGGAGCATCTAACTACTGGATGACCAAACTGATCTTGCTTCGTACTATTCAAGACATTCCTACAATAGTGCATTAGAGGTCTCCGTGCCAGTTTATTATGGTTTTCCCCCCCCACCCTTTGTAGTGACAAAGGCCAGGTGGGAAAGGTTATGAGAAACAAGGACATGCACGATAGTCTGTTAAGGGGTTATCCCCCGGTTATATACATATACTCGATAGACCCAATTTAGTCTGGAAGCAAGCCTTGCAGTACGTCCTGTATAGACAGGCCCGTAAGACCACGATGCAAAGACATTCATCTCGTGGTACTAACTGTGCCTTCGTATGCCCCCCACCCGCGTTAATTGTCATTAGGAGTTCGCAGAAAATGTAGGGTAGTCTGCCTATCTGTACAAGGTTGAAACTAAGGTGTATTCTTACGAACAAAGCTTTCAGTGCGTGGGCACAGCCCCCTGAATGGCTTCATCCCATCTCTTCAGGGCCTCGGCGATATCCAACGCGTGATACTGCAAATCATAGAACTCATTGGGGAGGGGGGTCGCCGTGGAGGCCGAAGCGCTGCGCTCCCACATGGCCGCGTCCAAGACATGACGCAGCTGGCGGGCCAACGGCCACCGCTTCCCACACACGGTCAATGCGTAGATTAGGAAATGGGTCTTGGAGGGAACCTCCGTCCCGATGGTGTGGTGGTAGGCGATAGAGAAGCGACCGGCGACGAAGATACTGTAGATGATGAGCGGATTGACATTGGTGAGGACCTCATCGCTGGCATTGCGGAGGACCTCGGCCATATGATCGCAGCTGTGCTGGCAGCGGTCGGCTGCATGCTTCCAGGGCTGTGGGGGAGCAGAGGCCACCGAGTCGCGCCGTTCATCTACCACCGCGGTGCCGTCGTCGTAAGGTCGGACCGCTGGAATCAAGTAACGCTGGTATAACGAAATAATGGCGCTATCCACGGTGCACTGGATAAGAATGGTGTTGGGGTGCTTGGCCTGTGACGACTCGGTGGTGGAGTAAGAGTAGAGATCGGTGTATGGCGGCGTACTGACTGTCAACAGCCGTTGAAAATCCTGCTGCCATTCTAGCAACTGTTGGTCCACCACCATACACTCCCGCTGGCGGGAGTTTGATGGAACGTCCACCGCTGCCGCCGTCGCATCGGTGGAGGATGGTTGGCTGTAGTAGGACTGCTGGAGGAAGTGGTGGACATGCCATAAGTCGCGGGTGGCCAGACGGACGAACAGCGAAAAGCACGATGGGGAATCCACGCCTCCGAAGCGGTACATGGCAAGTAGCGCTTCAGAAAAGCCCCAGATATCGTCGCTGCAGGGTAAGCTCGCCGCCAGCTCAGGCTTGGACACCTCCAGGTTCCAAGCCACTCCCAGGGTGGAGACCGAGTCCAGGGCTTCGGCCGCCCAGAAGGCGCGGGTCTTTTCTTCTAGTTCGATCGCGGTGGTCGGCACCGACAGCATTCGTGGGGGAGCCTGGGAGAAGGAGACCCCGAAGTTCTGACAGTTGTGGGCGACGAGGTCACGCAACCCAAGCTGAGTGCCCATCCTGTAAAAATAAGATTTTAGGCGGCTGAAGCGAAACTATTGTTTTGAATTGGAAGCTCTTACTTCCTGATAGCCTTTTGTTGAAGGGGTGGGTGCACCTTTGCTTAATACATACCTTTTGCACAGTGCCATCAGGTTCCAAAACTCGGACAGATTTCCATCGCCGTATTCAACGATGCTTATAATTAGTAGTGCCTGTAGGTTTTCCATACAGAGGTTATGCATTGCAGCGAGCAGCACCTCGTGTCTCAACCGTTGCGACCATTGCCTCCTTAAAGCAGGGGTTAACCTTGCATTGGGACAGTGGTCAGGCAAGATAACCGCCACGATTGCTTGCAATCTTCTTAGCGAACTAGTAGCCTCTGAGGTAGGATCCCACTGCTGACAATATTCCACTAGACTGGGCTGGTGCAAAATTGGGAACCAGGGATGGTACTTCTCGAACCAGATCGCGCAGTATTCAGCCGCCATGGCTTGGGTGAGTTCTAGAGGCTCGGCCACAAACGTCAGGGGGTCACCATCGTCATCAATCTGAGCAAGGCCGGCAGGGGTCGCATCGCCTGGAGAGAAGTGGGAGGAAGGCTGGGAACCATGAGCGACCTCCGGGACTTGAGGGACGGACGGGTCCCCCGCTTTCTGAAGGCAGGGCGCGGTTGCTACGGCATCTCCCTGCGATTGGGGAAGAGATTGCCAGACATCCTGTTGAAAGGACTCGAATCTAGCTTCAAGCTCCGCTGTGCCAGGTTGGTCAGCCCCTCTTTCTCTCTCTCTCTCTCTTTTGTGCTTCGAACAACCCCAGTCCCCAGAACCATACATACCGATACGCTGTTCCAGCTGAGACACATAGCCGGCACGGAGTCCTGCCTTCCGTGGCAGAAGGTATGTGCAATCAAAGTCGTACTTCTGGCAGAAGCTGCAGGTTGGTCGCCGCCGGTCACACTTGGTTTTGCGCTGGCGACACACGACGCACCTCGAATGCAGGTCAGTAAACTTCGGTGTCAGGTGGTCGCATGCCAGCTCAAGAAGGAAGGGGGCTCCTACGCCGATGACGATAACCCATGGGCCGACCGTGATACCGTTGAGAGGGACTCTGTCATGTTGGCAATCTGGGAATGTATCGAGTGGGGTTCGTTTTTCCTGGGGTTTTCCATTTCCCCGCAAGACACGGAGCCCTAGACCTGGTCGGGCCGTCTTTCCCGCGAACAGTCGGAATACCAAGCTCATCGGCCATAACACGGGCCGGGTCCTGGAGCGTGTGGGGGACAAACATAAACCTATATCTATACTAGAAGATCATCTAATCATTGATTTGCACAAATAATCATAATGCCGCCGGAACTTGGTACTTGGAGCTACGTTAGAACATCTTGTGTCTAAAGATCTAACTTAAGCACCGGTTTCAATGTAGCTAGCTGAGTGATCATAGATTACTCCACCACGCTCGCTCGATACTCATGGAGCGCTCAGCACACGCACTTCTACGTACCTTTTCCCACAGCCATATAATCTAGTTCCCTCCCGGAAACGGGGACTCACAATAGAGAGGAAGATGAAAAGACGGCGAGCAGTTGCGATTCATGAAACAAATAGATCAGTCTATTTACTTCCCTGTCGATGGAAGGGCTGGTTCTCTGGCCCAGAAGGAGCCGCAGGGCGTATAGGGAGAGGTTGAGCGAGCCTGGGAAGGGTGTTATTCGATGTCACATGTGCGACAAAGCTATATGCAGTGCGACTTGGAAGCATCGTTCATAGCTGCACAGGCATTGTGACAAGTATAAGACCAGAGCCCTGGAAGGCGGCCTCTATCTTGACATCTACGGCCAAAACTCCAGGCGGAATGTTGGTCGTGAGCCACTTGGTCTATGGTTTCAGGTCCAGCTCTGAGAGCGCATCAGGGATCTTGACACTGATGAGCACCCTGTTAGATCCAGGAGCTTTCAAAAAAGTCTGTAGTCTCTGTACCTCTCTCGGTTGCAGCGGTTGCTGTTTGCTCCCATCCGGAAGCCGCAATCGTCTCCGGGCCCGTCTCCGTGGCCACTGGAGCAGCGGAGCAGCAGTCGAAGATGTAAAGGGCGTCCCCTTCCTCAGTATCAATTACGCCACTTATGCGTCCCCAGTTAATGCTAGGCCCCAGAAGGCCTCCTGCTGCATTGGCTCGCCCTCTGTTGATATTATTAGCTAGGTTAAGGTTAACTGAAGGAGAGGGGTGAATATCGTACGCTAGACACCATTGGGGACCTCTTATATTGGTATATTGTGCGTGTCCTGAGTACACCACTATTCTGAGTGTATGTTCTCCCCCCTAGACGTAGACCATGGAATGAGCCGGGAGGTCAAAGAATTGTATGACCTAAGGACTGGGATCTGGTAACTCTCAGTCCTGAAGTTGTAGATCCCCGCGAAAATATTCATGAGTTCGGATTGGGGGCGATTGGCGCCCATCTCATCGTTCTGCCAATGTAGGGCCAGTACAGAAACGTCGCGGTAGTATACTTGAGCAGTCGGTGTCACAGTATCCAAGGCCTTTCTCAGGTCCGACCCAAAAACTTGGAGCCTCTGAGGTTGTTGGACCCTGAGATTGTATGCGTGTAGAGACTTCAAGGAAGTCATGGTGGCGTAGCTGAATGAATGATATCAGCAGCAATGGTGTGAGTAGATATGAAAGTATTCCTGGTATATCCATTAACCTGTTGGATGACACGGAAAGCCTTGCTTCGCTTGTTTATTCTCTCAATATAGCATAGAGAAACATCATATTTACCACTACAGTACCTACTATATTACCCTAATTGTTGATCACTATGAGGTAATCTAGAGCATGAATAAAAATCTAGTGAATATAGGTGCCTAGGTAGAGCTTAAGTATTTACCGAGGACTCCTTCCTAGTGAAACACCGGGAACGCGATGAATATTCTTTCCTTTCCTTCCCCTTCCTTTCGTTTTTTCGCTTTCCTTAGATCCTACTTATCATGAGGTTATTCAATCATCTACAAACTCTACGACACTCATGCCTCGGTATTGTCACCCTGACTAGGGTTACTGTTTTACATAGGCCCTTGTGTGGTCACCTGACAGTCGCAGAAAAACTTCCATCTGCCACATCATCATCGCATCTAATCGACATGCGACCAGTTTAAAGGGCCTTATCATTCCCACTAAACCATTATTCACTATGAAGTGATCAATCTCTGTGGGTGAAGATCCTACGAACAAGCGGCGGCCAATTCAACTAGAGAGCAAGTCGCCTTCACCGGTATCTATAATCCGTAGAACTCCAATCTTTCTGCACATTCCTCCTTGTGATTTCTATGACTAACGATTCGCGTAAAGAATATACCGCCCGCTGTTTCTCGATCGAATGTCATACGGGACTCAGACAAAGAAGAATCCATATATAAATGGATGGGAGGGACCGACTTGGACCCCTTGGACCGACGTCCGTCAAAGCGTCCACGCTCCGTTCCATCCGATCGCGAAATTCGAGCTTCGGTCCCGACGGAAGGATCCGGAAGTAGATCTTCTTCGAAAGACGCGAGATCTTCAGTATATGAAAATACTAGTTACGGGACAATCTTAGCAACAATGAATTGTTACATGCGGGATACCGCTACCGGACCAGTTCAAGAAGATATTGAGCTGTGCAAGCAACTACTCCAGCGGGAACCGAAGTTCCACAGGACACAATGTTTCAGAGTGGATATTTCCGTGGCTTTCAGGATGCCCTTCGAAATCGATCTGAAAAGCGTCTTCTTATTGATCTGCATCCACTGCTCATGCCATCCGCGGAAAGCCAGTTCCTCAGAGGCAGGAAGTCTTTGAAGGATGTCATTGATGGGTATAATGACCCTTGGGAAAGGGCAGAGCCCATCTATGGGCCGAAGTCACAACCGGACCACACCCGTGGCCTCAGATGGTCAATGTTCGATGAGAGTCAGCGGCAAAAGCTTCGGGTACAACCATATGAGAAGTCCCTATATTCCGTTCGGGAGGAAATCTATTTCCCTTACCTAACAGGAGAGGTTAATCTGACCCTGGACATTGCCGATCGACAAAGTATGCATAGTGCTTGCGTTGCCCTTCGTGGTCTCGTCCATTTGGCTCGAATGACTGGCTGCGTCGAGCTATTGCATCGGCGAATTTTGACATTCTCAATTCGCATAACGGAGACCCGGTTCCCATTTACGGCTATTACCCTGAAATAGAAGACGATGGAATATCATACTATCGTTGGTTGATTGGGCAATTCTATATCTGGACGAGTGCAGACAAATGGACATGTTATCGATTTGTCTACAATTTAGATGCACAATTTCTCCCGAGTCATATCACACACATGATGGATATGTTGGAACGAATCCCTGAGCCACAAGATATCTCACCACACATTGACCTTGACGATACCACTGAGCCACAATCTGTTTCTGGTTCACAAGAAGAAGCGTCTACCACCCGTCGGAGCATGGCAGTACGCTCTTGGGGCCTATAGCCAGAGATATGGGCTATGATACAGACTGTACAGCAGCAGGTGGGGCGGCTCGAGCAACAAAGGCAGGAGCAAAAAGAGTGAGAAGAGAAGTTACTTGCACAGTTAGAGCAGGAACGATGGGAGTGGACGAGCGTGAAGAGAGACTACTTGCACAGTCTGAACGATCAACTCAAGCACTGAGCCCAAAGTAGTCCATAATCGTTGTCCTTCATCCGCTATAGATCGCTAAACTGTTCAGGGTCGTAATATGGGGACACGCCTGGGTCAATCAGACTCCTGTATCAATCCAGATTTATTTGTCTTAGAAATAGTATAATAAAGCAAGGACACCTTAAGTGCCTAAACATTCTTAGGTAGTCGAATGGGGTGACTTTCAAAGAGAGCAGTCATTAGCCTCGAGCTGGGATATATTAAATGACTACAAAAGTTACCTATTCCACAACGCAAAACTGCTGTGCATGTATACCGAGGCCATAGGCGCTCACAATAACTACCGAACCCAGCCAGAATGCCAAAATAGCCTAGATATAAGGTTCAATCAGCCATCTGCCTAAATAGCCGGATATACTGGAAAATATGGAACTGAAAATCCCCCCGCATGGGGTATCTGTACCTGAAACACGATCCACCAATGAGCCGAGAGCAAGTATATCTGGCACAATTCGTCACGGAGTATTAGCCGAACGGTATTTTCCTCCGCAATGCCGTCTGCTTAATTGAAATTAGGACAAGGGATTCTGCGACAGTAGTAATGTACACCCCTGTAGATGCGGGATGGAATTGGGCGTCAAGATTGGAGGGGAGAATTCCGTTCGTCCGGGAGCAAATGACCTGACTGTGAATGATCCCGGATACTAGTTAATTAACCAAATGTACAATAGAAAGGGCGTGTGATGCTGTGCTGCTAAAACGAGGGTGTCATGAGGACTGACATGGGGTATTTAAGGACTACGTCTCGCTGTCATGGTTTGATGGAGAAATATCTCAGCAAGAGCTTCAATAGCATACCCTGGTCGCAACCTCGATCACTACTACAATAAACATGATCCTCTTGTCATATCTCCTCACCTATCTCCTCTGTGCCCTCACATGCAGTGCCAGAGCTATACACAATGGCAGATCGCTAGCCCCAAGAGCAGGGTCCCTCGAGAAAGTCACCGACTTCGGCGACAACCCTAGCAATGTTGCAATGTACATCTACGTACCCACAAACCTAGCCTCTAATCCCGGAATAATAGTTGCAATCCACTACTGTGCGTATTCCTCCATCTATACCTACACAGCATACTAACAGTACCCAAAGGCACAGGAACCGCTCAAGCATACTACCAAGGCTCCCCGTACGCGCAACTAGCCGAAACACACGGCTTCATCGTCATCTACCCCGAAAGCCCCTACGAAGGAACATGCTGGGACGTCAGCTCCCAAGCAACGCTCACCCACAACGGCGGCGGAAACAGTAACTCCATCGCCAACATGGTAACCTGGACGACCAAGCAGTATAATGCAGATTCCAGCAAGGTGTTCGTAACAGGCACTAGCTCTGGTGCCATGATGACCGTATGTTCACCAACCTTCCAAAGCCCTAGTCCCCTCATGAACAATACTAACCGATAATACCAGAATGTAATGGCAGCAACATACCCTGACCTCTTCGCCGCCGGAATCGCCTACGCCGGCGTCCCAGCCGGCTGCTTCCTCTCAACAGCTGACCAACCCGACGCCTGGAACTCGACCTGCGCGCAGGGCCAATCTATCACCACTCCCGAGCACTGGGCTAGTGTCGCCGAGGCCATGTACCCCGGTTATACTGGCGATCGACCCAAGATGCAGATTTACCACGGTGATGTCGATACCACCTTGTATCCCCAGAACTATGAGGAGACTTGTAAGCAATGGGCCGGCGTCTTCGGGTATGACTATGATGCTCCTGAATCGACTGAGTCGAATACGCCTGAGGCAAACTGGAGTAGGACTACTTGGGGACCGAATCTGCAGGGTATTTTGGCTGGGGGTGTTGGACATAATATACAGATTCATGGGGATGAGGATATGAAGTGGTTTGGGTTTACGAATTAGTTTTTTATGATATTGTTGTTCATGTTTGAGTGTTTTTCTTTGGGATGTGGACTGTGGTTTGGAGTAGTGTTTTTTCAATAATTGACTCAATTTACGAGGATTTATTCAATTAGACCAGGAAAGAGGAACCCGTAGTATAGCATTAATGCATATCTAACGAAAAATGAGGTAGACCCAATCAGTTGATCGACTGATTCGCCTGCTTCAATTCGTTATCGCACACCAAGACACAGAAATCATATCAACAATCCTAACCAGGACTGCTTCAGCCCTAATGCAACGTGTCCAATGTTTGGAAAGACATCCCACGTCCATGCACTTGGCAAGAGATGTACTCCGGATTTCCCCGCAGCATTCTTTGTCGATCAAAAATGGAGTTCGGAGGATTTCCCAGTACGGTAATCCGCTATCTCTACAAATGTCTTAAGGCCCGATGCATACCGGCTAGTCTATCATTTCTTGTTTGGGCTCTTATCGGTCCGAGGTTCTTCTTTCAAACCGGTAGTTATTGTTTCCTTCGTAGCCGTGGGTTGGTTGTTCCACTATACAACCCATAGCTAATGAGTACGCAGAGCGATGTTTCTAGTAAAATAGTAAAAGTAAATATTGTATATCTAAACTATGGTATAGATCCATCCTCTAGTCAGATATTGGGTATCGCTCATTCCAGTGTCCATCGTAGTTAGCATATCAAGCTTAAATCTTCTCTACCTTCTCAACCTTCTCCTCGGTAGCCTTTTGCTCCGACACATCACCTTTCTCCTCGTCAAGGACTTTCTGCGGCCCAGACTCCTCAACACCCGCAACAGCAGTCTCAAATCTCCGTCCACGTTTCTCGGGTCCGAATGCCGTGGTGACCATGATTCCTGTCGCGATAATAGCCGTCGCCACGCCCATGGTTGGCCCGTAGGCGGGCGCCGGCTGACCAGTTGAACCAGTGATGAAGGTCTTTTCCGCGACGGCATTGACGATTTGTGCGGAGGGGGAGGAGATCATGTTGCCTACTTGGTAGGTTATTCCTGTTCCGTGTTAGACATTTCCTTCAAAGAAGTGGAATGGTGGAAGACATACCAGGGAAAGAGGACCGGAAAGCAGGTGGCGAGAGCTCATTTAGATGGATTGGGATAACACCCCAAGCACCCTGAACGAAGAATTGCATGAAGAATCCAGTTGCGCTCAACGCAGGTTCGCCCTCTGGGAGGATCCAGGCCGGGATAAGAATACCCGAAATCAAGGCCGAAACGATGATGGCGCGTCGGCGGCCAAAGAACTGGGACAGGTATCCGATGATTGTTCCACCGACGCAGGCACCGGTTTTCATGAGAATGGATGCGCGGGAGGCGCCGGTGTTTTCCATTCCCTTTTGCGTCAACATGAACGTGGTGTAGGAGTCTTGTGAAGTGTGGGAGTAGTAGTTGAACTAGGGCTGTTAGTCTGATTTACTCTGTAGGACGACCGTGGAGTCCTTAGATTGGGAAGATGGAGATGGAAGCTTACCCAGGTCATGAGAATAATGGCATACACGCACATCTTCCACTCCTGGCCCAGCATCTGCTTGGTTTCTTTCCAGAATGCCACTGCGCTCATGGACTTCTTGCCGGCCTTCTTGGCCTCGAGGAATTGCTTCGACTCAGGGAAGAAGATGCGGATAATTCCCACACCAATAGAGATGCCAGCTAAGCGATCGTTAGTTTGGACCTATAATCCGTATATAGGGAGGTACTAACCTGCAGCCCAGAAGACTGTCTTCCAACTATCGGTGGCTCCACCCACTCCGAGGTTGGCACAGGCGGCAAGGACATATCCCAGGGAATATCCCTGTTGCAGAATGCCTGACATGAGACCACGAGCATTAACGCTAAAAAACGTCAGTCAATTCGGAAAAATTATGATCTGGCTGCGACGCTTACGGGCAATGTTCCAAAGCCATGGCAATGGCGTTTCCATAGACACCACCCATGAATAGACCAAATAGACTCCGTACGGCCAGGAATTGCTGGAACGTGTGACTGTAGATGGTCGCAATCTGTAGCACTCCCAATACAATCATGTTCAACACCATAGGCCATTTGCGGCCGAACTTGTCACCAGCCAGACCAAAGAAAGCGGCACCAACACTTCGCAGAAGAAGGGTCAGGGTAATTGCCGTGGAAATTTCTGTTTTCGTGCGGTTGTAATATTTGGCCAGTTTCACTTGCTGGATGGACAGTGCGTGGAAGTCGAACGCATCTGCTGTCCAGGCTGTCAAACCGACCAGGAAGAACACCCAATCGCGGGCACCGAGCTGAGCAAACAAGCTTATAGGATTCACGATGGGATCAGGCTCTTGCCATTCAGTACGAGTCTCCCCGTACTCGTTGGTCACCACGACTCGTTGCTTCCACTTGAACAGATCTCCCCATGCTTGCTTTGCTGTGGCTAGAATACCTGTGGGGATGGGTTCCGCTGGCTCGTTCGTAGTACTCATGTTGCCAGGTCTCGATAAACAGGAAAGAAAAAGGAAAAGAGAAGTGGGCTGTTTCGAAAACGGGCGAGAATAATACCCTATTTAAATCGCGCAACGACATCATGATTACACTTCCCCCGGGACCTCTTTATACATGATGGTAGAGATTTCAATCCCACCCATGGTGCTGTCCCTATTGGGAAGTAATGTGCCCAGCCCACCTGATGCATTGAGATCAATCCCCACGAATCCCCAGGTTGCAGGCCAACATTCCCCGCGAAAAGCTTCCAATCTCATTGAGCCAAGATCCCGCCAAGCAGCTAAGGCTGAAGTGGTCGTCCAAGCGTCCCCAGCACTGGCAAGCCACACTAGTCAGAGTTGCCGTTCAAGGTGGTATCTCCTCTGAAATCGGCCCGCCCTTGATGCCCAGAGGCGCTAAGTATCCCACTCCCAGCCTGGACGCGGGGGGTCGGAGTGAATTGGTGTGACGCCAATGGAACCAATTGAACCCTCGGATTCACACAAAGGATGACAGCAAATTAGGGTCAGAAGGTCATGGGCAGGATCTGTGGGCCTCGCGTCCACGAAAGAATGGCACCTCGTGCGCGAAATATTGTATCAGCCAAGAGCTTTAGTTTTGAGTCAATTTTAAACTTATTTTCCCATGCGCTTGTGGGGGTTTTCTTGTTCTCTTTCTCCTGGAGTGTGGAGGTCGTACAATACTGGAGAAAAAAAGAAGCCCTACATGACCTCATTTGGATGTTTGTAAATGGACTGAGGTCAGCCACGTTCGTGATTCTGGCCTCTGAATCGGTTGGGTAATTGTTTGGATAACCTGATCAGCATGTATCCACCTCCTTACATCTCAACCGAGCATTCTTCAAGACACATCGTGTCGAAGGGCAAGCATTCGCATCCTGTGTTAAGATTTTGCCTCGGTGTCCCCATCGCGGAATCCCTCCGACGACGGCATCTCAGCTTTCAAATCGCAAATGGCTGCAAACCCCCCGATACTTCTTCGGGAGACTGGGTCGGCTTTCACCTCGCGTGTCTGGGCGAGCCTCAAGACTTCGCCCCGCCGAAGATCCGGAGAAGCCCCTCGTGGCGCCTCTTGGCACTCAAGGCTTCGGAACAGAAGCAAGTCTTGGAAAACGTTGTCAAGAACCAGCGGAAGGCTTGACCGTGGGAACCAAACTTAACTCATCGGGTGGATTCGGGAGCATGGGACAAAGAAATTCGTAGGATAGTATCATCGAATAACTCGTTTGGGGAGGAGTGGTGGTGGAAGTGACTCTTGGTACTGGCGGAGAGATTTTCCTTTCGGGATTTTCTTGTCGCAAATCACACCTTTGGCGCTTCGTATATTCCCTGTCAAGCTAACCAGACACTTATCCCATTGTGATAAAGCAACTGCGACTAGTTGTCTGGTCCTTATTGGTCGGGGTTATCTTTTGATGTGGGCCAACGCTGTCCATCCCGTTCGAGATGTTAGTTCATGCTCATCATTTCTGTTTTGGGCGACTTCTTTGACTAGTAGGATTGGAATTCAAAAGCCTGAGGTGCTCAATACTGTTTGTGGAAACTAAGAAATTACCTAAATAGTAAGATGGTCCTTCTCATAGGATTAAACAAGGTTTAAGTAAATGAGTGTCGTTGGTTAATCGGTGGGGCCGGAATATATATTGTTTGGTACACTTCTTGTCAAAACCCTCGGTTTTCGTGCATTCAGTATCTGACAAATTGTATCTACGTAGATATTAGTAGACAAAGAGCTCCCCTACCATTGATGTTGGTACGATGCTAGTATAATGAAATGACTCTACCAAGGGAGCCAGGCTTGAGGGAGCAGACTCCCGAGTTCACCCGTAATCGACGCAGACTACATCCACGACTGGAGAAGATAGAGCCATACTCAGTTCAAGCCACATCAACATGGCATTTGTGCTACTAGCTGATTAGGAACACAGACATATCGTACGCATTAATAGAACTCTGGACAAATGTCTTATCCAACTAGACTGTCTTCCGTGATCCAGTGCGCTTTCGCACGTACACATCAACGGAGGTGTTGGGAACGATCTTATCACCCAGCAACATATTCTTCGGCCTCCCTACTTGATCAGGCCCAAATCGAAATTCATACTCCACAAGGAACCGACTGAGAATGGCCTTCAGGACAAAAGTCGCAAAGAAGCGACCGGGACATGCATACCGACCCAGGCCGAAGTGCATGCTTGTAGCACTGGTGTGGACAAACTGGGACTGGGCTTTATCCCCGTCAACGTAGCGGAGAGCGTCGAAAGTGTCGGGATCGGAGACGTACTTGGTATCCATGCCGATGGGTCCAGATGCCATGCAAATATGGGTACCCTTTGGAAGTTGGAGGCCATCGGAGAGGACAAGGTCTTTTTCACCACCCGGTGGAACGATACTGAACAATAAAAAATTAGTATGCAAATATGGAACGTGGTAGAGATGTAGATAACGTACGCTCGCCGGGGGGATTAAAGCGCTGTGACTCCTTGAGAAAGCTATCCAATCGCCGAAGCGCAACCAGACTACTGTAGCTGGTAGACTTCCAGTCTGGCACGACCTCTTGGATCTCCCGACGGAGGGGCTCAAGCCACTGAGGCATTGTGATAAGATCATATAACCCATGGGTGATAGACATAGCGCTTGTATGCACCACTGCCATACTAGTAAGACCTAGCAGACGATGGGCGATATTGCTTGGATCGCCCTCTTTATCATTCTGGGCCAGATCTATCATCCACTGGAGGAAATCATCCGGCTTCTCATAGTCTGGATCTCCCGAGGCTTGCCTCTGCCGGCGCTTCGCTATCTCTGGGCCGAGAAGCTCATCTTGGACGTATCGCAGCTGTGTATCCAGACTGCGGCTGCTGGGTAACATCGACCCAATGATCGGGTGGAGAAAGCTAGGTATGGGGCGTAGAAATGTGATTGTCATGAATATATTCTTAGTAAAGTCGATTGAGGCAGTCAGCCATTTCTCAGTACGGCAGATTTCTGGTCCGACAAACACACGGGCCCCGGCTCGAGCGACTAGGCGGAGGAAAAGCTCATAAGGTCTGATTAGGATCCATTTATCTAGGACTTGTTAACATTTACGCATGCGGTATATGTTAAGTTGAACGTACCTTCGCACTCTGGCATCTCAACGTCAATGCCATGGTCTAATTCGTCTATAATCCTTGGTATCAATCGGCCTGATGGAGCGTCGTATTAGTTACGTATTCAAACACCCGGTGCGGTAAGAATGCCCTACTGATAGCAGGAGTCAGGCGCTTTTGTATGACCTCGGTATGGAGGTGACTATCGTTCAGGATTGTCGTATACTTGCCAACATGATCCTAGAACAGCGGGCTTGTAAGCTATAACCCATAGGACTTGACGAAGTATTCTAGCTCTCACCTCGAACACCGCTTCTAAAGCGTTAAGGGTTGTGAGAGGTAGCTGCCGCAGCTCCTCCACATACTTATTCGATAATACGATAATATCTCCGTCCGGCTTGAGAAGGCGGAATGCCCGATCCTTATACTATGACCGTCTAGTACGAAGCGCAAGTTTTTATGGTAATCGTCTGCTCACCTGGCGATATCCCTTGTAAATCACAGACGGCGCTGTTGAATTGAACCATACACGACTCAGGAACTCCGGCAGATAAGGGTTGAAGAGTGTAACAGTTGGCACAGCCACATTGCTGCGTTTCACGGGGTTGGGGATTATGAACCACAAAAACAGTATAACTAAAGTGACAACCAACAACATGGAACCATTCTCTGCCTCGGACGAATAATTGACTTTGGCCAGCGTAGCGGTCAGTTTGTCCATATCTATGGGTGTTTTGGAGTGACTCTGATCACCCTTGTCGCGATGGAGCAAATGACCCTCGTTTCACTCGAATTGTGAAGCATATCCTACTTATCGCTGAGTTCTCATGAATAACCCTCATCCAGCTTGTTACAAGGTCACACGGTAAGTCCCAGGACCACAGGCTCTCAGCTTACGTGCATCTGTGTCTATATAGCAAGGATATCGCCGTTGGGTATCTCGGAGCCGACTTCCGAGCGCAAGTCTGTCTTGCATGGTCGGAATAGTAACAACGAAGCAAGATAAACAAAGCCCGCTAACAGGAGGTTCTAACTCAGTTATATTTTATAATGATTCTGCATCAATGTCTCACACAGATTTGCAATATCTAGGTCACGAGCACGCTCCATATTCCTAATGAAATAGTTTCAATTGGACCTATTCGAAATCTGCCCGTCTCGGACTCTCGGATGCGATGTCAAGTTGTCCTACTCTTAACACCTTGATTAGTGTTCTGCAGATACGAGGACCCTTCCGATTCCCAGACAAGCCTAAAAGCCGTAGCCGAGGGCCCATCAATCAGAATCCATCCGAGCAGCCGTCGGATCAGTCTGAATTTGTCGATCTCCAACCCAGCCCGGTGGCACTCTTGGATGTAGCGATCTGTGCTCCACACCATCGTGGCCGCTGCGGCGACACCATAGTCCCATTGGAGGAAGGTAAACAGCCCAGCCTTAAGGGCGCCAAGTCCCTGAGCGGGCTGATTCAAAAGTGGGAAGGTGACACCATAAGGACACAGGTACCAGAGGTTACGTGATTGGGTGAGAGACTGGATCTTAGACGCCATGAATACTGACAGCCATGCCGTATGACAAAGGCAAGAACAAACAAAGCCAAAGTGGTACTCAGAGAGCACCTGACGGCGTGCTGAGGCTTCTTTCCTGTGACCACGACTAATGAATAAGTGGTGGATGGTCATGATGACGACAAAATATACTGGCCATCCCTGCCATGCCGCGATCACTTGTTGCTTGAAATGAGGGGAAATCATAGCCGGGGCTGGGAGTGACATTATCACCAAGGGAAAGATATAGCTCATGATCATCGACACCACTAGACCGTGGGTAGGTATGGAATATGTTCCTGTAAGATGTAGGTTCTTGTTGGCAGGTCTGGCCGTAGAGGTTAGGGCAAAGTAACATGGTATCACAATTCCAGGACCAACTGCCTGCTGTGTAATACCAACAATAAGAGTTCTTACATGAGTTAAGTTATCAGCCTCATGTTCCATTTGGTTATGACCGTCTTAGTGTGCGACTTATATTACCATGCCGCGCATGAATGAACGTGTCCGACAGATATGGACCACAACGATCATCCAGATGCCAACCATACCTCCCGAAAAGCTCAGTCCCATCAGGGACAAACCTACATGGTGGCCCTGACTGATGGGCCAAAAGAAGATAACAGTACTTTCCAGTATACCATCGAGAGCTTTTAATCCAATATATTCAGACAGAAGAACAGCACCCGATTCCCCAGGAAGCGCTTTAGTGGCCATCTGATGCGAAAGAAGATCGAAAAATCCATTGTTGAATAGCGAGATGTACATCATGTAGAAGGAAGTCACTGCCAATAGAAGGAACACGTAACGTAATACGGAGTCCATGTTGTAGAAAGGCTTGGTTGGAGTGCAGGCGTAGTTCGGACGCATGTTAAGAATGGCTTGATGATTGTTCGAAGCTTCTCAAAGACCATAAATAGTAACCCGTCCATACGTTTCAAGTGGGCCGCGTATTAGGGCGTTCATGCCGCGCTTTGCACCTGAATAATATCTCGCTAAATGACTTAGAATGATTGGCTATCTTTGCGCGTGGCAACGGACTAGTGGTAGCGTTAGAAGTATTAAACTGGTTCCTGTGCCATTGGACTGTGCGAATAAACTCTCTCTAATTCTTTATTACATTTCTATAAGAGTAGAGCCTAAGACAACAACAGCCAGGCGACCTTGCTTTGAATCCTGCATCCGCGATGGACGGATTTGGTTCATCACAGGCCCCAGCTGCGTATCGTGAAGTTGAATGGATCGCAGATGTTTTCGTCATAGGGATGGGGATCGGTTGGGTTATCAACTATGTCGGCATGGTCTACGGATCGCTCAAGGGCCGTACATATGGAATGGCTATCATGCCACTATGTTGCAATATTGCATGGGAAATCGTGTATGGCCTTATCTACCCATCCAAGACAGTGTATGAGCAAGGGGTCTTTATTAGCGGCCTTACCATCAACCTGGGCGTCATATACACAGCAATTAAGTTTGGGCCGAAGGAATGGACTCATGCGCCTTTGGTGATGCACAATTTGCCCTTGATTTTTATGTTGGGTATATTCGGCTTTCTCACAGGACACCTTGCCCTAGCTGCGGAGATTGGCCCTGCATTGGCCTATAATTGGGGAGCTGCATTCTGTCAGCTGCTACTTAGTGTTGGAGGGCTCTGCCAGCTGATCACTCGCGGAAACACCCGAGGGGCCTCGTACACGCTCTGGTGAGTATTATCCTGGTCGCTTTGGAAATAGTATATCCCATCGCATGCTAATCCTCATTAGGCTATCCCGGTTTCTGGGCTCTTTCTCCGTGGTAATCTCTGCCTGGTTGCGTTACAAATACTGGCCACAGGCATTTTCGTGGCTGGGAAAACCTTTGATCTTGTGGTGCCTTTTTGCTTGGCTCGTTGTCGACGGTTCCTATGGGGTTTGCTTTTATTATGTCAAACGGTATGAGCGGAGGATTGGGTACGATGCCGATCGGAAGACGGTCTAGACCGTGGGTGATGGATGATTACTTTTGGGCATACGCCACTTATTGAGACTCTGTGTAACTAGCTAGCTTTCGGATTCGTATTGAGAATCTTCCTATAGTTTAAAACATTATTGTGGACTGGTTGAAACATCTTTCGATTACCATCCTGTGCGACAGAGTAGGTCATAGTCTGGAGGATACCGCATTGGATTAGGGCATGGACTTCTTCGCCTCGCAAGGCTTGGTATAGCAGTTCCCAACAAACGATGAAAAGTAGCAAAGCCATGGAAGATGTTCAAGGGACAGAGAAAAAGAAATATGAGATTAAACCCCATCATGTCTCCATGTGAGCCACGTAGACCCCCGCAATAACTCCCAAACCAAGTTTTACTCTTTCCACGCTCGTTTGGCCTCGATGGTATGAGGGATATACCCTGCATCGCTACTGTACTATCCTATTTATCATTGGTCATAGAGAACCCATCGCAAGGCAAGATAGTAGGTCAATCCCTTCTAACCCCGCCACGATACTATACACAGGGGTTTATACGATTCAGCACTATCAGCTGCTATTTATGTCGCTAAATACTGTTGATTAGGCTGGTTCTCAATCCAAGGCTGATATAGCCGCCAGCGATGATTCCGTGGCTATTCCAATCATCCACACGTCGATATACGTATCGTACTTGAGCCTTTGGCTTTATGAAGCTGTCCCAATTAACACATGAGTGTTCAGGCTGACTGAGTCGCCTTTGGTTGGGACTTCTCTACTTTATCCAATTGCTCCAGAAATTGGCCATCCTATCGTCAATGTCTCAACCCTTGGAGAGAACGTTGGACCATTTCACGGGTCTGCTAGAGTACCAGTTAACCTATCCATTCGCCGCTCCTCCTTGGGTCTATCTACTAGGTGCTATCCTTATTCAGCAGCTCGCGACCAGATGGTACAGATATTATAAATCATGGGTACTTGGTTTCGCTTTAAAGTCGACAAATACAGCTCAGCTAAGGTAGAAAGGTCAACGTCCCGGTAGTTGGAGGGCATGGGATTATCGGGTCTTGGATCGCAGCATTCCGGTGGACAGCGCGGGCGCGATCATTAATCGATGAAGGTTATCAGAAGGTGTGTAGTTCTGCCCTGCGATTTGTAGTCCAATATGTGACGCATTCTATACAGCACAGTGACTTCGCATTCCAGGTATCAACTCCAACTAGATGGGAAGTGTTTTTATGCAATGACGAGATGGTGCGCGAGTATCGTAATTTCACCGACGAACGCTTTTCGGCAAATGCAGTCATAGCTGAGGCAAGAGTTTGCTCAATGCAAACAAGGCTTCAGAAGGGTTGATGCTAACTTTATTATACGCAGTTATTCGAAGCCAAGTATACCGTTCCGGGCGCGGCAGAGGGTGTTCATAAAGTACCTGTTCCTATTCTAGCAAAGGCTCTGACCTGGCAGCGCATTCGAGCTGCAACCAAAACCGACCCGTACTTTGAGGAGTTCGTGAAGGAGCTACAGCACGCCTTTGATGCCGAGACCAAGTTTGAGAATGAAGATTGGAACAATCTTTGCTGTTTCGGCACTGGAACCAGGATTGTGGCCCATCTAACCGCGAAGTCACTAGTAGGGTATCCTTTGTCTCGAGATACAGAACTCATCGATCTATTCGCCGAGTATGGTAATGCAGTTCCAACCAGTGGGTTCTTTATTGCTATGTTTCCGGAAATTTTAAAACCGTAGGAAAAGCCTCGGTTTTCGAATTCTCCCTTACACGCTAATGCATCAATAGCTTCGCTGCTAAGTGTTGCAGCGCACCGAAAATATCAGCGCGTCTTGACAGGATTGTGATGGACGAAGTGAGAAAGAGGGAAGCAAATCCCCGGAGTGAGCCACAGGTACTGGACTGTGTAATGCCTGAGATGCTAAGGCTGACGGTATGTCTTAGGATATCACGGATTGGATTACATTCTGGAGTCGTGCCTACCCCGGGACATACACCGACCAAGACATTGCTCGGTCTGTGGTATCAGCTGTGTTTGGTGCGATCCATACTACAACACAGGTGAGCCTTACACAGGAAACAACCGTGACCGAGGTTGACCAGTTTATCCTAAAACTTAGGTGTTGGTACACTGCCTGATGGACCTAGCCATAAGGCCTGAGTACGTGCAGCCACTACGTGAGGAAGTGGAGACCATCTTAAATAGGGACAATCATCAATGGACCAAAGAAGGACTGGAATCAATGGAGAAGCTGGACAGCTTCGTCAAGGAATGTCAGCGGTTTAACCCGCTTGATGCTGGTTAGTAGATCACCGCATGTAGTACGTAGCGATCAAGCTCTGAGATTCCCCTTAGGTTCTCTGGCACGACGCGCTACAAAAGACTTCACTTTCAGCAATGGTCTTCGCATTCCCGAAGGAACGTTCGTCTTCACACCAAATGCTCCCGTTCTTTTCGACGAGAAACACTATCCGGATGCACAGCAGTTTGACGGCTATCGATTCTATCGGCTGGGTAGAGTTACAGGACGACCACTTGAATACAAGTTTATCGCCGCTAATCCCAAGTACCTTCAATTTGGAGATGGAAGGCATATATGGTGAGTGGACAGTACACCCCTGAAATCATGGAAATGGTGCTAATCTGGGTTTTACTCGTCAGTCCCGGTCGATTCATGGCAGCAGACGAGATCCGTCTCCTGCTAGCGCATATTCTCGTGAACTACGACATCAGGCCGAAAGACGATGGTGAACGCCCGCCTAATTGGACCTTCAAGAAGATTTTGTTCCCGGACATGAAAGGAATGGTGCAGTTGAAACGGCGGTCGATCACTACATCTCAGCCTAACTAGTTAGTCTACGGGTGTTTCGAGGTTTAGCAAATGGAATTAGTGTATTTCTTTACCAGAAGGTATTGACTTTCAGTTACTAGCTGGACTCATCAAACAATGCTATAATATCCATAGTGAGTCTGTTGTTTCGATTACTACATATTTACTACAAGCACCACAGATAAAACGCCTATTATTGAAAATGTGTAGCATTTCTCATTGAGAGAGAAGCAATACTTCCTAGTGGGACATATAGTAAGGTAACTATGCTAGATATGATCTCATTTGTCAATGAAAGCAACCTTCAGACGCCTCTTCGAAATACATCATGTTGCCATAAATACATCCCATCCGTATCATTCACAACATTACACAGTGTCTTATGCTTTCTGGAGACCTTCTGGAACCAAGACTTTACATTGTAGGCAACACCACCTCTGCTGAAGCAGTTGGGTGACACCATTGACTGAAGGTTGGCATTGCTGGTCATCTGTGACACGGTGGCGGCACGGTGTAAGGGCATCATCTCGTATGGATTGCAGTGTTATGCAGTGTTATTACCCAACACGTAGAGTCGCTGTGTCCTTCTGCAAGGCATAGTCATTTGTGATGCCACGGACCCCGTTATTGACTATTTTCTTTTGTCACTCCGATTCCTTGCATTCCATCGTTGACTGCATAACCCCTCATGATGCACTGGACTTGTCAATCAACCCTGCTCAGAGTGTGCTATCCGATAACCTGATGAACGTTTGCCGGGGATTCCGAAGCCTGCCTTTAGTTCTGGACCATATAAACCTGTCTTCAGAAGCTGTCGGGATCCTCATCAGCATCATCACCATTTCATCTCATCCAAATCTCAGTTCCTCAGTGCGGCTCCAACTGCACGTAAGAAGAGCAAGCAACATGTCCACTGCCAAAGCGGACACACCCTCACCCCACCAAGCCCTTGCTCGAGGCATGGGCTTCAAGAACAACCATGAAAGGCTCTGGTGGGCTACCTTTGGGCCTCTCCTCGAGAAGCTTCTAGCGCTCTGCAACTACCCAGTGCCCCTTCAATATCAGCACCTGTCATTAATCTACCATCATGTCCTTCCTTACCTCGGCCCGTACCCGACCGTCGAAAACGGCTTTGCGTGGAAGACCGCCTACTCACCGGACGGAACACCCGCAGAAGTCAGCCTCAACTTTGACGGGCCGAAGAAGACCGTTCGTATGGATCACGTTCCAATCAGCCAGTGGAGCGGCACGTCGAAGGACCCTTTCTGTCAAAACGTCGCCCTGGAATTGACCAAGTCCCTGGCTAGCATACTCCCCGATTTCACCTGGGACTGGTTCAAGCACTTTGTCCAAACGATGTTTATCCCTGAATCGGCGACTGACATGGTCCTCGCACGAGAGCCCCCTAGCTTTCGCCGTATGGCCATGCAGAGCGTCACTGGGTGCGATTTATTAACCAGTAGTGTTCGGGTGAAGCCCGTATTTAACGCGCTTTGGAAAAGCATCGAGACAGGAGTCCCTCATGACCAGCTGCTTTTTGATTCCATTCGCAATAATACTGAACTCTTTGGTTCATACCTCCCCGCCCTTCAAGTTATAGAGGACTACTGCCAGTCGGATAGAACCAAGGAGTTTCAAACAAAGGGCTGTTTCCTCAGTTTCGACACCACAAGCGTAAATGATGCACGCCTTAAGGTCTATCTGCATGGGCCGCAGACAGCATATATGAAGGTCAAGGACGCATTTACTCTCGGTGGTCGCCTCAATAACCCCAATATTCAGACCGGTGTGAAAGAGCTACGCAAGCTTTGGTATGCTGTGCTCAATCTGCCTTCGGACTTTCCTGAATCTGAAGACTTGCCTGCGACCGACGACCTTTACCAGGGTTGGCTAGTTAATTATGAATTGAGGCCTAACAACCCTGTCCCGGAGCCAAAAGTATATATTCCGGTGGCGATCAATAATAAAGACCAGGATAGCATTGTCCTGGGGCTTCAGGAGTTCTTCAATCGCCATGAATGTATGGATGTACGGGATTATCGAGACATCTTTGAGACGTTATTGTAAGTTTGTCCAGTCCATACTAAATATCACAGATTGGTTTGGGGTTTCTAACATAATTGTTGTCCAGCCTAGATGCAAAGAACCCCACAGGAATCCACCACTTCATCACCTTCAGTTACAAGTCCCATCCGTATGTCACTTGTTACTACAAACCACACCTGGAGCCGGTCCCAGCCAAGGAACTAGAAGAGGCAGATGTGGAAGGAGCTTTCCAAGTAGGAATATCCTAGAAGCCTCCAAATTGAACCCACTATGTATGTCGATGGCGTTATAATGATTTCAAACAAAGTTATATTTCCCTTAGTAATTCACCTACATATTCTCTAGTACCAACCAGGCGATGGCTTAGACTGGATCGGGTTGAGTTTCTCGTCCTCGACACTTATCGGCATCAATTGAGGGGTTGCTGCATCTATAGATTAGGGCTGACCCCACTCAGCTGATAAGAAGGCAGCCAACTCCGACAAAGGAAGGCAACTCCGAGAAAGGCAGGCAAGTAATCGGACTTGCCAACCTTTCCAAATGCGCCTTCCATGAACATCGCTCCCACCGTCGCTTGGATGTTAAGGACAAAGCCATGTGGACAAAGCCATGTAGACACCATCGGTATCACATAGTAGCGTAGTGTAGAAATAAAGCAAACATCCCGGACGACGTACTTTTTCACATCACTCACTTTAACATTAAACATACCCTACCAAAATGTCTACAGCCACAACAACCGCTATTAACACACAGCCAACGGTGCTTCGCGCCGAGCAAAACGACACACCCAGCGCAGAGAGCGACCGTGCCTTCCAGGCCCTCGCCCGAGGTGACGAACAAGGTGTGCTGAAACTTCGCGGTATCCCTACCTTCACCGACTTGCACGCAAAGCGGCAATGGATCCGTGAACACATGGCTGCAGTATTTCGGTTTTTCGGAAAGCGAGGATGGGGAGAGGGAGTTTCGGGCCATATCTCTGTACGAGGTACGACATGGCTATGCTGTAACCAAGAAGAATGACGATGAACTAAAAGACCACAGACCCGATCCTACCGGACCATTTCTGGATGAATCCCTTCGCAATGCATTTCAGCCTGATCAAAGCGTCTGATCTGGTTCTGGTTGATAGTCGTGGATATGTGGTTGAAGGTGGTAACCAGGCTATGATCAACGAGGCGGGCTTTATGATCCATTCTGAAGTCCATCATGCGCGACCGGAGGTTATGGCTGTGGCTCACACGCACAGCATTTACGGGAAGACGTGGAGTGGGTTTGGTAAACCTATTGAGATGCTTACACAAGGTTTGTATTCTCTCTTTTGATATCTCTTTGGCCTTTAGCATTTGCTGAATATTGTCCGATGTAGATGCGTGCAACTTCTACGGCAAGCTCAGCGTGTATGAAGACCATGGTGGAATTGCCCTTGCCGCAGACGAAGGTAGGGCTATTGCGAATGCCCTAGGAAAGACTAGTATGGCTGCTATCCTGCAGAACCACGGGTGGGATTACACATGCTCTAATTTATCCCTGCGGAAATCAAGCTGATGAATAGAAAACAGTCTAATTACACTTGGGTCTACCGTTGACGAGGCGGGATTCCTTTTCTACAGCTTGGAAAAGGCCTGTCACTCGCAGCTGCTAGCTGAGGCTGCCGCTGCCAATGGAATTCCTAAGAAGATCATTCCCCATGATGTCGCTCAATTCACGGCCGACTCTGTTCAAACTCCGGTATGACCTCTGATGATCATCCGTGATACCTTGAGCTAACGAATGCATAGAACAACTTTTATCTGGAGTTCCAGCCCGAATTTGACTTGGTGGTTGCGGAGTCTCGGGGAGAGGTGCTTCAGTAAATGCAATCTAGGAAAGAAAAACCTCATTTTGTCTCCATTGAATATGAGAAGAATGAAATAAGAAGTAAATAGTACTATGTATTGTGCAATACAAGATCATTTGTTTTTACTGTATTCAAATAGACTCTCCTTTTGTGCTCTATTACCTGAAGGATCATCCGTGTCTATGTCGCACGATATAGTTGTATTTTACTAGTGGAGTAATTGTCGGTCTATAAACCCCTTAGCGTTATATGAATCTCGAATCTATTTGAATACTTCTGCTCCGGACTACTAATATGTATGGCCTACACAAAATATACGAACCCCATTGTTATCGGCTTGCCACGAAATACTATTTAACAGAATCCAATGTGACCCGAGGCCCCGAGGCTGAAATTGACAATAACTCCAGTAATATTTAGGGCGAGCCTATGTTATAATCTATCAATAAATGTCCGCCTCAAAGGTCATTCCCCATATTAACATGAACAGCCTTGATCTGCGTGTATGCCTCCAAACCCGCCTGCCCAAGCTCCCGACCCACGCCGCTAGCTTTGTAGCCCCCAAAAGGCACCCGGTGGTCACTGTCCTGACTACTATTCAGCCAGACAGTACCAGCTTCAATTTCCGCAGCTACACGATGACCGCGGCGCAAGTTCATTGTGAAGACAGCTGCACCCAGACCATAAAGCGTGTCATTTGCATACTCGATCGCATCCTCCTCCGTATCGAAAGGAACAATCACAGCAACAGGACCGAAGATCTCATCCCGATAAATCTGCATCGAGGGTGTGACATTGGTAAACGTGGTTGGTTGGACGAAGAACCCCTTCCCATCTGGGGATTGGAATGCCTCGCCTCCAGTTTCGACTGTGGCGCCTTCCTGCTTGCCCAGGTTGATATAATGCAGCACCCGGTCATACTGGGCGCGAGTTACTTGAGGTCCCTGGAATGTGGTCTCGGACCATTGGTTCCCGATGATGGAGGCCGTGCGAACACGCTCCTTGAAGAGAGAAAGGAATTGGTCGTAGATACTGCGCTGCACGAATATCCGGGAGGTGGCGGTACAAATCTGTCCTTGGTTCGACATGATACCAGCATGAGACCATTTGACTGCTTGGTCGAGATCGGCATCCTCGAAGATAAGTAGTGGGGATTTTCCACCTGTTTCAAGTGTGATATCTTTCAGGGAGGCGCTGGCTGACTTCATAATCTGGGCACCGGTGGTTGTAGATCCCGTGAAGGCGACTTTGTCAACCAGGGGGTGTTGGACAAGAGAGGCACCGGCTTCCCGACCGTATCCATTGATGATATTGACCACCCCTGGGGGAAATCCCGCATCCCGAATAAGAGTAGCAAGGAGGAGAACGCTCAGTGGTGTTTGTTCTGCGGCCTTGAGGACTACAGTATTACCGCACGCCAAGGCAGGTCCGAGTTTCCATGCAGCCATTGCTAGGGGAAAGTTCCAGGGGATGATCTGGCCAACCACGCCGACAGGCTGACGCAGTGTGTATGCGAACTTCTCGGGCGTGGTTTCAATGGTCTGTCCAAAGTTCTTATCGGCCCAGCCTCCGTAGTACCGGAATGTGCCAATGGAGTCGGGTAGATCATCTTCCATGGCGAGTCCGTAGGTTTTACCTACATGACGGTAGAGATTAGCAGCGCTTCTCGTTTGTATGGAGGGGGATGTGCAGGTGCATACCATTGTCCCATGCATCAATACTGGCGAATAACTCCTTCTTCTCTTCGATCAGCTCTGAAAGACGGACTAGTAGTCTCCCCCGTGCAGTTGCAGGAAGCTTCTTCCATGATGGTGCCTTTAGAGCTGCCTTGGCTGCCCGGACGGCTCGATCAACATCATCCACGCTGGCTGCATGCACGGATGTGATTTCAATCTCGGTTCTGCATGAACAAGGACGATTAGCTACCAATATTCCGAGTAATCTATCTCTTAGTGGCACTCACGCGGGGTCTAAGGTTGAGATAGTCTCTCCGGATCCCTTGACAAACTCATTGTTGATAAAGAGTCCCCTAGGTTGGATGTAACTATGACCGTTTGGAGTGGTCAAATTCACAAAAAGATCAGCCATGACGAATAGAGCCTTTCAACGATTGTCTTCTAAATCAACTCTAGTATTCAACTGAGATATAACTGTCGTCCGACGTACGCTCTATATAGTATCGTCGTCGGATCAGGTCCTCGGAACCCCCTTCTCTTTCTGCATGATTATCACAGTACGTATGTGAGCCTCGATAACATGCGCCCGATGTGATATCGAAGGGCATCCTTTTTGGTTGGAGAATACGAAGTTGTTGGTCTACGTGCCCGGTTACCTTCCTGTTTGAAAGTCCACTGCGGATCCACCTTCCGCACAGGCATTGGTTGCCTTCCCGTTTCGGTGGATCAGGGCTTCGGGCCGCGGTGATTCTGTAGAGACGTTTGATAGCTTCTAGATCAATGCGAGATAATTGTATACATGTTGGAATCTAGGTGGGTCGAAGATGACCTCGCAACAAGATATAAAGGGGGTAGTAACCTGTATCCAGTTCCTCTAACAACAACAACGATACTACCTTCATCACAACTATTCAGCTATCCTTCAAGTCACAAACTCATTCTTCCAAAATGACCAGAACAACTCCTGTCCAGTTAACCGGCATCCTTACTGCCTTAATCACACCTTTCACCGACGATGGCAGCAGCATCGATGCAGCTCGCCTAAAGGCTCACATCGATCGCCAATTCGACGCCGGCATCCACGGTCTCGTTCCCGGCGGTAGCACCGGCGAGTTCACCACGCTCACAAACGAGGAGCGCAAGCAGTTAGTCGAGCTGACTGTCAAGTACACCGCGGGTCGTGGTCCCGTTATCGCCGGTGTAGGCAGCACCAAGTCCGCCGAAGCGATCGAATTAGCAGTACACGCCGCCCAAGCCGGAGCGGACGCAGTCATGGTGGTTCCACCATTCTACGACCCAGTCAACTACGAGCAGCTCCAAGAACTCCTCAACGAGATCCATGAAGCCTCCAAGCTCCCTATCCTTTACTATAACATTCCTTCCGCTAGTGGTTTGACTCTTAGCCCGGAGCAAATTGCGGGCCTGAGCCAGGTCGGCGTGAAATGGTTCAAGGATACCTCCGGCAACGCGCCGGACTTCACTGAGCTGGTCTTCAAATATGGAAACCAGGTCAAGGCTATGAATGGGTGGGATACCTTGACTTTCTATGGTATTGCGGCTGGCAACGAGGCTGTTATTTGGGGTGCGGCGAACTTCATCCCCGAGCTTGCGGTGGAGTTGTGGAATACCTTGGCTGTGAAGAATGATCTTCGCCGGGGTCGGGAGCTCTGGGCTAGTATTTGGCCGATTACCAAGTTCCTTGAATCTCACAACTATGCCGCCGCGGTGAAGAGTGGCGTTGAGCTTAGAGGGTTGAAGACGGGTGGTTTGCGGAAGCCGTTTGCTCTGCTCAAGGAGGAACACCAGTTGGAATTGCAGCAGCTGCTATTGACTGCGCAGGTGAAGCTTAACTAGACTCGTTGGAGGATGAGGATATAATTATGAGATTTCAGCTAGATGCTATTAGAATTCGTTAATGTCACTGAGGTTCTCATCAAATGAACCAAGCCGAATTGAATATATGCCCATCACATCGCGTTGTAAAAGAAAATTAATGTATCAATGCTCGGTGTGATAGTCCTAGAACGTATTAAAAGAGAAGCAGCCATTGCAGATTCTGCCTAGAATAGTCCATCCAACTAAAGGACATCGGCCCGCCAGGCAGTGCAGGCCGTGCACATCCCGGGCCCTGTTCCCTTCGCTTCCAAACCTCCTCCATGATCTGCCGTGCAGTGGTATAGGAGACAAATCCACTCCGCTCCCTGGCCTTTTCCAGCCACTGGACAATAGCCTCCCGCTCTGCGTGGCCCGTGGCTTCACAACCAGCCATAAACGCAGGCCAAGCAGTTCCAGGACCCACTAATTCATGCTGAGCAAGAGCTACATCCCATTTATGTAACTCTTCGACTATCTGAGCGACATAGCCCTGGAGAATACACGGGTTAAGCTGTCTAACCCGCCGGTAGAAATAAATGGCCAGGGCAGAGTTGAGAGCCTGCCACATGTGGACTTTGGGCTCCCCCAGTGACCGGGGGGCTGGTTTCCGTGACGTGAAGGAGCAGATCATGTTCTCGAGATAAAGAGATCGTCGTTGGAGAGCCTGCTGCTTTTCTGCACTCATGGTGCAGGTTCCTGAATGTAGCTGGTCCATCACATTTGCCAGACGGGTTGTCTGCGATAGAAGGCCTAGCCATGTCTCTGAGATGCCGTTGACGGCTGTATGTAGTTCTTCGGGGACGTTCCGCGAGTCCACGAGATGAATATCCCCGAGATTCGTCTGGAAGTCTTTCGGATCATCGATATTAAGATCGCTGTCCCCGTCCGTCGGGACTACGCGGAGGAAGTCATCTAGGCCTCGGTTGTCGTCGTAGGGGGGAATGGTGGCACGACGCTGCGATAATCTATTCATTTCCTCTAGATCCAGACGGCAGGACCATAGTGCCTTACATGGGGCTGAATGTGGAATTTGATTGTGGATGACCAATGTGCTTTCCGTCAGTATTCGGATCCAGGTGTATTGGTAATGAAGGAGTCGAGCTCGACGAGAGAGCTTTGGTTTAACTAGGCCTCGTAATCGTATTAAATATTCCATGTTAATGAGATGGCACCGTGTGTCCTTATGATTTTGAGATAATATCTAAATAGGACGATTAGTCGTTTTGCATGAGTGAGAGTTGGGGAAAAGATCCTCACGGAATATGTCGCGAGGCCTAAAATGGCCATCAACTGCTCTTTATATTTGGCCTTTTGTGGCCCCTTGATCTCCAATTCCAGTGACTTGTTCATATGAGCTTGGGCTTCACCATAGGCAACGATGGTCAAGTGCTCCCAGTATTCGCTCTGCTTGCCTGAAGCGTATTGTGGGTTCATCCCCAAGTGATGAGAGGCACAGGCAAGAATAGCGTAGAGGTTTGCCAGATTTGCGTGCTTTATGGCAAACTGCTTCATGTAGGTGAGCTGGTCAAGCGTGATCATTGCAGATGGGATATTCAAAATGGTCCAAGTTGACTTCTGCGTCATCGGCACCCAGACGATCTGAGCTACGACGTGTTCATGAAAGTGGCCCAACAATAACCTTGCCTCAGAAAGGATATCAGGACTCCCCATTGTACATCGGAGTGTGGGTAATTCATGCCTCGGGGAAGAATGCTGGGGCCCATACAATGGCACATTCGGCTTAGTTGGGGACATAAAGCTCCCTGGATTAGCTTCATAACCCGATGCAGGGGGTGTCAACATCCATCGTTCAGGAGCTGGGTCAAGATTGAATATATCCTCCCATTGCAAATAGTTGTCCAGGCTTCCAAGCACGTCCTCTCCGACCGACAGCTCGACGAACGGTTCGCCATCCGTCACCGGTCGGCCTTCCCCCAAAACAGAATCAGTGGGGAGTTGAGACTCTATGTCTTCATTACTAGCTAATGGCGCTGAGCCGGGCACGAGGTTCAAGACCCCAAACGGCCCGAGAGAGATTTCACCGTCGGGGTGTTCCTCCAGATCCTTCGACTGAGTGTCGATCTCGGCGAGGTTCTGGTCGATAGAGTGAGATGCGAGCCCGCTCACCAGCGCTGAGCTCATTTTCTCCCTTTGGTTCTCTTTTCCCTCTTCTCAGTGAACTGCCATGATCGCAAGAGTTGGAGTAACAAGCAGTACTAACCGGTATACAAATGGCGGCGCACATTAGGACCGAAACTGGCTTCTGGGAGACCATCGGGGTCCGTTGACGTACAGCCAATCCATTGTATTTCGGAACCAAAGCCATTGCATGGCACATCGGCCAACTTGCATGTTTTGCATGTTGGACGTGTTTGGTCGCATTTGACGTGTCGCCTCCTGCACGTCCTACACGCGCCAAGAGATTGCGTGCGACGGCTCAACGGTTTCTTCTTTTGGCTCTTGAAGTTAGTCATAATGTTTGAGTTGTGGATGTCATGATATCGTGTAGCATCTGCGGAGTAATCCTATACTATACATACTGGCAGTTGTCCATATCTCGCTGCCTCTCCATATCCGGAATCGCCTTCCCGAATCAATCCAAGTGCGGGGGAACCCGAAGTGGCGTCAGTTAGTGCGCGGGGCATGATAAGGGCTTGGGACCTCCTCACCCTAATACAGGAAATCAAATACAATAAACTCCTTCAATTTGACTGGCTTGTAGTTTGCTAGCTATAGTCCGCTATAGCTATACGGTTTCACGTTTAGTGAAGAGGCTTTCTGAATTCGTCGTCAACGAGACAGGAGAAAGCTCAACAAAGCATAACCTCGGAGGTGCTCAGCGTTCACTATACATTCATTCGATTCGAAGGGTATGAAGATTTGATAGAGCCAACATGTGGGAGGCAAACTAATCAACTTGGGAATGTGACAGAACCTCATTCATTTATTGATTAAATTCCAGCTAGTAGAATAATTCAAGGCATAATTTCACCCTGAGCACTGCACTGTATAGCGCCTCGATTCAAGGGATACCTTCACGTAGATCCAGTCACCCATCATATGAATAATTCTTTGTGACCAGCAGAAGCATTCCCCAATTAAAAGAATTTTCTTCGAGTATATAATCGTCTTTTCTCCGTCACCTTCTCCTTATCAACAAAGCCAACATCTTCTGCTCATCAAATACATACGGCAGATAAAAGCAGCAGCACCGAAAGGGCTACTTCCGAAGTTCTAGGTATAGTCCATACTGAGAGACTGACGGAACATGTTAAAAGAAACGACGCTTCATGCGATATGCGGCAGGGGAGTCCTCACTTTAAAAGCGTGGAGCAGTGCGCCAATTTCCATTACATTGCCTGACTCTAGTGAGTATCCTCTTTCATTAAGCCTCCTCACTACCGAATGACCATAGCGAAATCCTCCCCGCTGGCCTCTCTTCCTAGCCCTCATCCCCTTGTCAATGTCCCGAACCTTTCCTTCTATTCTCTTGTGCCTTACTTCATTTCGGACACAATATCTCGCTCGTTGTTTACCCCTTGTGTTTGCCATTCGAGACTTATTTGTGGCCCTTCCCCTTCAAGTCTAAGATCCAGCAAGATAAGCAAGCAGTGAAATCCCCAGCACTGAGCCATGCAGCTCTACCTGGCGAGCCGGAGGTTCAGAGGTCAAAAACTACATGTACTAACTCGGTTTTAGCATTGCAACGTGCGAGTCAGTGAGATCCAGCTTTCCAGCTGTCGAGGAGAGAGACCTGTCTGCATCAGAACCCGAGGAACCACGTGGCTTGTCGATAGGTTCAGACATATTAGTCCTTAGCGAGAAGCCAGATGCCCCAAATGCGATTCCGGACGAAGGATCAGGTAAGACTTACAGTCGAAGGCACAGCTGGATCCTGCTCCATCTGCTATAGAAAATGGAGCCGGCGAGGCTTCCCAGGCAGGGTCCCATCCGCTAGATATCCTTCTTCCGGTCACGGCAACCCGAAGGTCCAACTTTAGAATTCCAAAGGAACCTCTGGTTAGACGGGATATAGGCAAGGGCTTGTTTATACCCTCTGACCATGAGATCGTCAGCATTTGGGTATATGTCACGCTACAGGTGGATGGCAATCCCGTGGACCCCAACTTAAAGCTCAGGGCCACTGCACGGAAAAGGTGGACCCAGGCTATAAATTCTGGGATCCTGGACTTTGGGCTTCTACTTGCTAGAGAGGTCGGAAGGCTTCAGTATGAGACCTCATTTACCCGGAAAGAAAATGGCCTAGATTCGAAGAACGTCTTCAGAGCAAGAAATCGCTCCCTATTCCGCCGCGACGCAATTTCAAAGAGATATGTCGAGCCATGCTTCATCTACTTGACTTTTCGCTAATGCAACATTAAATCCGGGCTCTATCGGAGAGACAGGAGGATGATCACGGTGCAATCATTCTCAACGAGTAGAAAACGGTAAACGCCTATATCCTGCTGCAGTTCATTAAAGAACGCTACTCCGTGTGGGGTACTCTGGACGGCAATTTTGTAAAATCTTTGGGGTTATCTTCTTACAATAACCATAAGGACAGCTTTGCTGTCATGGACCAGGAAGGTATAGCAAAGTCGCTTTGGCATGAGCTAAATTAATACAATTAGTGTTGAGGAGTTACGCACTAATATCCCTTGATGGTCTCTATTTGCTGCACTGAACGAAGAACGCAGGGATCGGCCAGTTTATTCCTTCGATGGAGTGTTCGATATAGATCTGCACCGAGCGACAATCCACTTAGAAGAGTGGTATATGAAGCTTGACCCAACGACGCGCAACGACTGCTTATTGTTTAAACTCAAGGATGGGAATCTACAACACTATCTGGCAGTGGAGGTGGAAACGATTTGTGCAATAATGATTAAACCTTACCGCCACAGTCAGCCATTCTCTGCATTACGACCAAAATAAGTTGTATCAGCTTGAATGATTAAGCCCGCTACTAAAGCGGCTTTGGATAAACTGCTGCCCTTTACAAATAATTGGCGAAATAGTTTTCATGTCGTATGGAGTTGGTGGTAAAGGATGCCGACGACTTGCGTGGATCAAAAAAGTCTGGTTTGGGGATCTATTCTACAGGTATGCGGACACCGGAATACATCCACATTGGCTTTCATACAGAAGCAGGTGGAAGATTTCCCTCACTCAATACGGAGAGCTTCGACCACGGGACCACGTACAATGTGAAAGGGGTGGCGACGGTATCATTTCTGTATGCGCCGAAAACTACTTGCAAAGTGTCAATGAAGCCAGTGCCAAACTGATCTACGGATTGTACTTGGAAGATCAATTCTCGATCATCCAGGTTCAACACTCAATGGGTGTCATGCATACTGTGACGTTTCTGATCGCCGACAGTAGCCTCATAATATAGTCGCGACGATTGGTTTCTCAAAAGACCTGGGCGAGGCAACCACTCCACACGCTATACATGGGCTCCATGCCTAACCCTACCGTCTCAAACCAGTAGTTCTACGATTGCCTCTTGGATTTCCCTGTCACTAATCGAAACATTAAAGTACAGATAAAAACAATTAACACTCTGTGTTCACCGGCCGCCCAATGGCACCCGGTGCTTCTGAGCCACGAGTACAACGTGCTGCAGCCACATAACATTTCCATGGTGTTCCAGAAGAGGAGCTCACTACATCATATGCGCATGTCCTATCCATCAAAATGTGGAACGGATCCGCAAGTCGCGGCATTCAATTACCTAAAGATACCGTCGAGAGCATTCGCAGTCATTGAAGGACTGCAATTGCCTAGCATCTGGCAAAGGGAGAAGTTCGAGGAAGCTGGCGGCCGCACTATAGATCCTGGAAGCATCGGGTACATCTTCGGATGCGACAAGACAAGTGTCCGAGCCGTAATACCCTTGTTAGGCTACAGGCTTGGGCACCATGTGCTAATGGTTGCCCCATCTAACGCTGATTTGTTGGCCGTGGAGAATCAATTGTCTGACTTAGACAACACCGTCCCGGTCGTGCCGGTTTCACAATCGCAGATGGCGAAGCGAACCACCTTTCGTTCAGAGCCACAGGACTATGATGACATAGAAACTGGCCATGAGGCAGTTGGTACATGGATCGCCTTCATACAAGGCCTCAATAACGCCCGGCCTTCCAGTTACGATACTTTAAGTACCTATGGCATTCTACCTGGATCCAGAGTATTGCCAAGGATCTTCAAGGGAGAAACAATAAGTTACTGTTTTCGCGGAACTCATCATATATGATCCATACTAAGAAATATCAGGCCCACTCTGCTATAAACCAGCAGAGGATGCTATCTCTGTCTATTTCGACTAAATGGCTAGACATGTGGTTGGTGGATCCAAGGAATGGAAGAAGACAAAGCTTACCCATGATGAAATCAACGCCATCAGGCAAGATAAGAATCTGTTCAGACGCCCTATACAAGTGCTATCGGAACTTGCTGTCGATATAGCAAGAATCTCGCTTTGCACCAATCAGGTCGTGGACACGGAGATCGTGCGCAAGTATGGAATCGGGATAAAAGGATGTTCATCCAAATCCCGCTGTATTGTTGTGATTGCAGACGAACTTGGCCAATGTCTCAAGACAGAGGCGTGGGTTCCTGCCACTATTTGAAAAGGGCTCTTGACACCAAGGGAATAATTCGCTTTGGAGACAGCAGGGACTGATCTTGTGAGACAAAACTTCGGTGCCAATAGGAAAGAGATTATCACTACTGCACATGAGGCTGGCCAAGCCACAGAGCCTGACACTATTATCCCCTAGGCTCTCTCGATGATATACGAAAGCCTTTCAAATGATTAGAGGGGAGGATCGGCATCAGCTTTCACGCTGGATCTTACCATGATGAGCTCGGAAGGGAATCATTCAATGAGTTCGTCTCCCAAATCAGTCGACCATTGTTCGACAGAGTTCTTCAGTCCGCAGGGAAGGCGATTTCATCAAACTTACAACACAAAATGAGGCCGGAGATCTCAGGATTCTCCAACAGGTGCACCTACCATGGCAAAGTCGGCAATCGGGTCTCCACCCATGCCATTCTTATTTCCACTGGCTTCTTCAACGGCCTTTAGGAATGGATCTTGATGCACAATCACGAGCAAGGCTTGGACAGGGTTAATTGTTACCTCCTAGGAGTAGCCATCAATGGCACACTTACCCGCGAGAACAAGAGTATGTATATCAGAGCCCTCCAAAAGCTTTTGCAAAAGGCAGGCGTGGCCTTTAGTCCTCACACCAGATGTGGCCCAAGGCCACGAGGCGGACATTGTACTGGTTGACTGGACAGCCACCAGTTCAGAGGCGCGCTCAGGCCTTGTCTTCCTTCAGGAAAACGCCAGGTTAATGTGGAACTACATTTGCCACCATCGTGTATCCCGCTGGGCTGGTAGACGCACTAACAGCAGCCGGGCTTCGGCCCGAGTCAACCTGTGAAGACGTCTTCGACTTCGACGAGGAGGTTCTTGAGGATCTAGTAGTTGTTAGAAATCGGGCTTGGTGGACAACGGCGGCCTTAGAGCTGCACAGGTGGCTTCATGAGGAATCCGCATACTACCAACAAGAAGGTGCGGCACTAACCGGAGCCACAACTGGTCTTCTGTCTGTCGACAGCAAAGAAGTCCCATCCAGAAAACCGTCCAACTTCCAACAATTTAACAACAGGACAATGTGCAAGTACGAGCTGGTTGAGCACTGGAAGGACCTGCAGAGGAAGGACGTGATCATTCGCGTTGATGTCCAGGACGAGATCCCACAATTGCATGGTAGTGATCGAGATATCTTTCTTGACGAACAGACTGACATTAAGATGGCTGATTCTGGGGATAGGATGTAATGGTGACGGAGAACAGAGAAGATAAGGCGGAAAACTGGTGGTCACTGGACATCCTATGAGGTTCTGTGAGTCTTGGTTCCGGCAATTTGCGGTGTGTTAGCCGCGCAACGGAGCTTTTCATGTTCTACTCAAGTGGTGATCTTGGCTAGACTAGGACCTTTCTTATAACATTGGACTATAACGGAATATTCCTAATAGTAGCTAGTATAATCACAAAATGTTGAGTTTGCGCTCTCTATAATCCATCTCGGGTTAGTACTAAGTACCTATATCAATGATGTAGGTACACTAATGGTGAAAGGGAACTGGACTAGCAACTGCCTCGATTGTAGTACAGTACGAACTGTGTGTTTGCTGACTTCAAAGACGATAATAGAAATAGTAGAAATCGGCATCTGGCTTTGATGTCTAGATCGGGATAAATACAAAGGTCTTGTCATTAAGACGCTACCACAATCACTGTCCCAGAAGATATCAGAATCAAAGCGCTCCCGTTATCACCTGGTGGAACTGAACTACTTAAAGCTCGCGCACTAGCTGATGCATCACCGGGTCCTCGTCAATTAATTACTACTAATGGAATTTATCAGCCATGCATTCCCACAAAAGCCAATAAAAGAGGCCCAGACATCACTTCCCCGTATCAAAGGCCATCAACCACGATATTCCACCATATCATTGCGCTGATTTCGTTTCCTTATGAATCAAACCGTGCCAGCCCGAGGTACGAGCCCAAAATCAGTCGGTCCTTGACCATTAAGCCGACGTTGCTTATTAGTTCCCAGATCCAATACCCCATGACACGCGGAACCCTCCTTGTAGTTGAATAGCCTCGCTGCCCGATGGTCGTGGCCGAATTTACAGTGGCTCGGATTCAACTGGGAGAGGAAAAACATGACACAACCTCTCTTTTCGAGGATCTTCGGGCACGAGACTTTTAACCCGTGGATATAGGTGCATTTTTCCATGGTACAACTGTTGGATTCGTGTTCTTGCATTGACTGTCATCCCGCACAAAAATAGTATGAAAACCATATCAGTATCAGCCAAAGTATAACAAACGTGAAACTGACCTCACATCGCCTGAGAAATTTGCAATCTGCTTGATTACATTTCACGCCTGCCAAGTCGGCCGGACACATGATTGTGATCAAGTCGGCTGTCTCTTGTTCACTAAGGTTTGCGATCTTTATCATGCCTAAGGCGTGTTGAGTTGTGGATGATTCCTCTGATTGGATATTGTTTTCGTTCTTGTCCTTCTGGGATAGCGCTTCCAGCTTCAGGGTTGACGGTCTCTAAAAAGCAGGCCCTTTGTCAGTCATTCTCCAGAGGACAATAGTGTTCGACATGATAGGACGATACATACCTTCACGCGTCTAGCCTTTTGCGTGGCCTTGGTGAGTGTATCATCGCTGGTTTGTACCTGTGACACCTTTTGTAATGTTATGATCTGTACCTTAGGCTCTTCAAGTGAGATGGACTATACATTTTCCTGCGCGAAAGTAACGGTAAGGGTATTTTCGAATGGTCCATGCTTTTCGATGCGTCTAATGAGGCGTCCGAGGTCTTCATTTGCGAGGGGTAGCTGCCTTTTGTGAGCTTTTGAAGCACGCGGTTTATTGATATGGTTCGCGTACAGATAGCTTGATGATAGTAGCCAATGACTCAGACATGGTGATTGGAGAGATCCCTGATGCAAGCAGTAACTCGCTGTGTGAGTGAGGACAGTAGACTGGAAAGCTTGGAAGAGTTGAGCTAGACTCTTAGGTAGAGCACGCATAGTGAATTACAGACAAGGAGTCATGTGGGCAGTGAATGGTGGAAGGAGAACCCGTACACTCGACACTTCTACCACCAAGTATCCACCTTGCAGAATTTGAGGGTAATAAGCCGTTGCTGTTTTACATGCGCAATTGCCTTGATTACTGTTTTATTTCGTAGGAATATCGACTACTTTATCGCTGTATTCCTTTAGTAACCGAGCTGACATATCAACCTCCCTATCGATCCAAACGCGCACAAGCCTTCCATATAAACCAGTTATATGAATACTGCTAAGAAGGTATAATATCTCCTGGATTTGCGTATAATGGAACAGAAGGGTGGCATGTAACAGGACTCTGTAGCACTCCAACTAGGGAACCGTCAGGGACACCTTGGGTGTACATCCGACGTTCTAACTTTAAAAAAGGTCTGTACTCGAGGTGTGAGATATTCCAGACTGTTATTTCGTCAATATTAGCAGGCCAGACATATTCTGTGGGTGCAGCACGGCATATCTCAGAATCTTAAAAACAGGAGAGTTGTTTCGTATACGGTCGAACAATAAAGTGACTTTGCGGGACAACCTTTACATTTGGATCTCACATCACAGCTAAAATTACGCAAAGCGACAAGATTTGCATAGTGTTTGCTTATAGGAGAGCAAAGGGGACGTTTAGGAGTAGCCTGATCGCACCGAGAACCTTTTGAGGATTGTTGATATATAAATGTGTCACGTGGTTGGACCACCACATTGATACGAGGGAGCAGTTGCGTGACGTCTAGTCCGTCTATGTTTTTGTTTAATTTTCCTTCTTGATTTATCCCCTCGCTTATGCTTATACGGAATTAGGTTGACGATCCTTGGGTCTGGGGAGAATTCGTTGATGTCAATGGCGGAAGCATGAGCGATTAAACGGAGCAATCAATGGGTGTGGCCCTAAAAATTCGCCTCCCTTCCTTCAGCTGTTGCCTCCTTGATCCTGTCGCACAATTGCGTCAGTGCTTTCTCGATAAAATCTTTGGTACTGAGTACTTCCGGCCTATAAAAGCCCCACAGGAGCTACAGTTACATGCTTTTTGTAGCGCTTACAAAACCAGGACGTAGTGCCGGCCAAACCATTGGAGCCATGAGAATGAGGCATTTCTCAGGGTATCCGCAGCCACTCAACTTTGACCTCCTCACTTCACGATGATCCCACAATATTTATTTTAGACATGTTACTCCTGCTCACTGCCACGATTGTGAAGTTTTCCTTCTCGTACTTACACCTGTGCCGCAGACCTTCTGGAGGGTATTTCGCGACTAGCCCCTCTTCCCTCCATGCCCCCCTACCCTGAGCCACAGGCTGATTCCTCTCCCCTGCGACTTCACCATCATTATTTTTATATCATCATCTGGGCTCTGCTGGCATCAATCCTTCTTTACATTCCAGGGGGTCTAAGTTTTGTCGATGCCTTGCTTCTCGCCTCCGGTGCCGCTACCCAGACCGGGCTCAATCCCATCGACCTGAAGGACCTGCATATATCGCAACAGATAACACTATGGCTGGTCCCTATGGTGACCAACGTAGTATTCCTTCATACATTACTCGTTTTGATCAGGATTTACTGGTTTCGGAAACGCTTCAAAAGTGCCATCCGTGAGGCCAAAGCAGTATGTCACAGTCAACGACAGCGGATGAACCAGGCACTCGACTATGAGGCCCGAAGGCCGATAGGCCTGAACAGAACTATTACAGATACGACAGAGACGACTACTACTGCATTTGACTCTTCTGATAGAGACGACGAAGAGCAACCCCTACTCGGAAGTACGGACGACGAGATCTCCCCTGGAGCATCTCCCCGGACACAAGTCGGGGATCAGTCTCCCGTCGGTTACCAAACTTTCAAGCCAGCTGCCATAGGCCCTTCTAGTCCACGTATCACATTTTACGAATCTGACAGGGACTATGAAGCAAGACAGAAGCGGCGATCCTCTTTTTCCCGTCGTCGCTCGTTCTCTGAGGCTGTGAACGAGGCTTTCCCACGGACAGACAGCCCCAACACGCCTGTTCTGCCGTCGTTAATGTGGCAACATTCCATTGCGAGCTATTCCGACTGGGATGAGGATCAGAAGGAAGAGCTAGGAGGGATCGAATACAGGGCGCTGAAGACATTGATAGTCATCTTGGTCGGCTACTTTCTGGCTTTCCATCTACTCGGCATTATCCTGTTTATTCCGTGGATTATGACAGACTCACAATATGGAAGAATGGTCAAAGACATGGGCTTGAACCGACCGTGGTGGGCAGTATTTACTGCTGGTTCTGCTTTCCATGATCTAGGGTATACTTTGAGCCCCGATTCCATGGCTTCGTTTCGAAACGCCGCATTTCCACTATTAGTGATGACCTTTTTGGTGGTGATCGGCAACACCGGCTTTCCGTGCATGTTACGCTTCATTATCTGGTTACTATCCAAATTTACAACATACGGGTCTCCCTTAGATGACGAGTTGCATTATCTGCTCGAACATCCCCGACGATGCTTTACGATGCTCTTTCCTAGATCAGAGACGTGGAGATTAGCAGGTGTCCTCCTCCTGCTCAACGCCCTAGACCTTTTTGTTTTCTACACACTTCAAGATGTGAGTTCGACCCTGTATAGTACGTCTACAACATGTCAACTAAGTAACGATGTCACCAACAGAACCCACAAAGCAATCCATTCTCACCCGGCCTCCGTCTTGTAGACGGCTTATTCCAAATTGCCTCTACTCGAACCGCCGGCTTCTCCATCACCTCTCTCGGTACACTTCACCCTGCAGTCCAAGTCTCCTTCGTAGTAATGATGTACATCTCGGCCTTCCCAATCGCCATCGCCATCCGAAAAACCAACGTCTACGAAGAGAAAAGCCTCGGCATCTACGACGACGAAGACAAGCCCAACCCCCACGGTCTGGCCGCACATATCCAACGTCAGCTCGGATTCGACCTGTGGTACGTGATGCTCGGTTTCTTCCTCATCTCCGTCACAGAGGGCAATAGGATCCAACAAACCCACGGCCGCGACTTCGCGTTCTCTCTTTTCCCCCTTCTGTTTGAGATTGTCTCCGCGTATGGGACGGTGGGGCTATCGTTAGGATATCCAAAGACGGAGACTAGTCTCAGCGCGCAGTTTAATCCGGTGTCGAAGTTGATTATTATCGCTATGCAGGTGCGTGGGAGACATCGTGGTCTGCCGCATGCGTTGGATCATGCTATTTTGTTGCCGTGTGATGTGCATCAGGATCAGCAGGGGGAGTGGTGGTGGAAGCGGTGGTTGAAGAGGAAGAGTTCGAATATTAGCAATTTCTTTTCGCATGGAGATGGTGGTGAGGATCTTGAGCGACTTTCTCTGTGAGGCTGTCATTTGTCGTGGAATCTATGGGGTAAGATACTGCTATCAATGCCTACCCCACCCATTCTTGAGTTCATGAATGTGGAGTGCAAAAAATAAAAAGATTATATTTTCTTTGGCATACTGCAGATGGTCCTACCGAAGTGTCCTTTTCGCTCTCTAAGAGCCATTCAAACATGTTTTGGTTGCGGTGCCTGCCTATACATACAATGTACTCCATACTAAATGAAGCATAATTAAGACCCACTACTCATAACCTGCGCCACAGTGAACCTAGTATTGAACAGACTAACCGTTACTACTTTTGGTATAGTGTGTATACTGGTCATGTGATGATATGGAAACCCAGCTGAGGGTGAGATCAAAATCTCCCCTCTCACTTCTTTTTACCCAATAACCAATGAGAATTTGAATACCAAACTTGTTATTTAAACCAGTAAAGCGGACACATTTAATCAGGGTTACTGAACAAATCTTACCACAAGACTTCTTCTGTCCCAACAATGCCTCTCCTCGACCTTCCAGATGAGGTACTACTTCTAATCATTGAACGCCTACCGACTGCGAAGGATGTTCTCTCCAGTTTGTTGACAGCTTCCCGTGTCTACGCTATTCAACAAATGGGTCCCCTATACAATCATGATATTAAGTGTTCTGGCTCATCACTGTCATAGTAGTACTCTAAAAAAGGATATATTTCAACTATAGAGACAATGCTTCAAAGGGGAGCCAAAGTAGACTGCACAGATAAGGATGATTGCACATAACTGATATGCGCTGCATCCAATGGACATGAAGATGTGGTTAGATTGTTGCTCGAAAAGGGTGCTAATCTGGAGAATAAAGACTATACGGCCTCCACAGCACTAATATGGGCTGCCAAGAATGGACATGAAGGTGTCGTTAAGCAACTGCTTGACAAAGGCGCTGCCGTTGATCGTATGGATTGTGGTGATTGTACATCACTTACATATGCCGCGATGGAAGGACATGAGGGCATGGTCAGACTGTTACTTGAAAATGGTGCCAATCCTGGGCATGGAGATTTCAATGATCGCAACATTGATTGCACACCACTGCTAATTGCTACTATCCAGGGATATGAGCATGTGGCTAAGTTACTACTTGACAATGGTGCTGATATCGAGTGTAAAGATGTGGAAGACTGCACACCACTGATCTGGGCTGCGATACAGAGACATAAGGGTCTGGTCAGCCTGCTGCTTGAAAGAGGTGCTGATATGAACTGCGAGGATGAGGATAGTAATACACCACTTATACACGCTGCTAAGAAAGGACAGAAGGATGTGGTTAAGCTGCTGCTTGGAAAGGGTCCTCCTGATCTGGAGCGCAAGAACTGGCATCGAATGACAGCACTCGCATGTGCTGATGCGAGAGAACACCAGGACGTGGTCAGTCTGCTGCTTGAATATGGTGCTAGGCAAGAATAATATCCACGACCAGGCCTGTCAATTATACTGTCATCACATCCGCCTCATACATACATGAAAATGCTCGGAATTCCTGGAAGGCACACCTCCACAATCTCTATTAGCCACTCACGCACTGGCCCAACTGGCGCATTGGCTGTGATCGATTCTCCGTCACAATGATTCCGTCGTGTTCGAGCCGCGGAAGAAGTGGCACAACTTCGTCGATTGAATCTGCAAATGTCACGTGGGGAATATTTCTCGGGGGGCAGAAGATGTCCTTCGAAGTCTCATCTTGCTTTGACTTTGGGTATATGTCAATAACGGCCCTATCAGGAGCCAAAGGGAACTGACAAGTCCACAAACAGATTCGAATTATGATTGGTTTGATATCAAAAATCCTGGATATCTGTCACTCACTTATTTTGTTATATCCCAGAGTTAAATCTACCTCAAACAATAAACTAATACTGCCCATATCGAAAACAAGTAATTGAAGGAGTAATACAACTAGTCTCGCTTTTCACGAACCAATATGGACCACTAGCTATGAGGGTTATCTCGTTAAGACGACCCCCTCTTGAACAAACCTGATAGGCTCTCCTTCAAGCGCGAGCGAGTCATGCAACGACAATCGATGTCGTGCTCTGCTGCCCCGCATAGCGGGGTAGATTGGGGTAGAGACGATAGCGTATCGTTCGACGAGGCTCCAACATGCATAAAAAGCCCAAGTTTCAATAAAAGAGAGTGGACATCATTCAGAATCCATTATCTTGAAGTGGGTGATATTTGAGAAACGCTACAGTTGAGTCAGTCCCAGTTTTGGTAGGCCCATAACTGGATAACATGAAGACACTAGTCCATCATATGTAATATCATATCTTATACCGGCAAAACAGATCCACTGTGCTTGTGGTGTGGTGATCTTCACAACTCTCCGGTCGATTGCAACGAGCCACTGAACATGACCCAGCCACGGGACCGATCGTCGTGTCTACTATATCCAATCAGAAAGGCACCGACGCCTCAAGATGGGGTACTGGGTTTATTAGTACTCAAGTTACTGCAGCTGCTGGAGCCTCACTTTGATCTGGCAATAGGAATCTTGATCCAAGGCGCAAGGCTGTACTTTTTTGGGTTACTGAGTACGAATCTTTGCGAAGTCACCAGGTTTTGCCGGAGAGTGAGGCGAGGAAGGGCATAGTCTATTACATTATGGGCTAGTCCTAGTCCTCTGCAATGAAAGCATGCAACATCATAGTCCGGTGAATAGAGTATGCAGCATGGTTGGCCAGTATACTAGATTGAGATACCTCACATAGAAGGGGCTCAGTTCGCGAAATACTTCCTCCCAGGTGTTAGCGTAATTGCCCACGCTCGGTACTCTTCACACCCCACCTACAGGATCCTACCAACGTAAACGTCATGCAGTGTTTTCTTCACTGTAGATATACTATGACCACAATGTATGTATGGATATACACGCATGCGGCCCGCGCGCTTGCCGGTGCGGACCGTCAACATAAAGTTGTGGCTGCTCGAAGATATTATGCAATATATGAGTAATGGAAGTTCAGATGTATTTCACTATCCCTATTTGTACCGCAACAGGCCATATTATTAATACTTTATGATGTTCAGCCTGATTGTGCACTAAAATCATATTTGAAGCGTTCGACATGGAAATGAGCCTATTATTCCTCTTGCTGTGGGATATGATAATAACCAATGATGTATGTCCCCAGTAGGAGGGGGAGCCTCAATAGCATACAGATCGGATCGACATACCCTGGGCTGTTATACTTGTAATCCTGCCCAAAAGAAAGTCTAGATTGAGCTTTCCTTTGTCTCACGCGCTAGGTCTACAAGGGCTGCAACTTCCTGCATCATGTATCTGGGATGTAGCACGTGGAGTATTGTCAACACATTTGCCAAGGCCTAGTATAGCGTAACTCGGCCCTGCACACGAGGCTTTCATCACTCTAGAAGACGCATTAGACTTCCAGTGCTCATGAGGCAGCGAGTCGGTCATCAGGTCCTCCCTCAAGAGCTTCATGTGCAAGCTCCATCGCATATGATTTGGCGCTTGCCATTGTGAAGGGAGGTGTGTGGACCAGCAACAAACTTTTATTGGAGAATCTTCAGACATACGAGGCTGGACGAGTACCCCTCATAGCAGAATGAACTTTGGTGTCCAACTCAGGCAATACCACAGAGCGTGTTAGCATATAAGTGCCAGTAGATCTCGGACCATAAATACTTCGATGCTACATGTTGTAATCCACTATTCCATCCAGACCAATTTGAAGTATTGAACAATCCAAAGTAATCAGCTCCAAGCCCTATCACCGAACTCATCTACATTCCCCCAATCTAAGCATCATGTCAACGGCACACACAGTAACAGTACACCCCAGCCGATACACTCCAGGGGCACGTCCTTTCGAGGTGTCGACCAGCGATGCCCCACTGAACGAACTCAAAGCCGACAGCCGGCACGTTCTAATCATCGGTGGTGGTGTCAGTGGATTGTTAGTCGCATGGATGCTTCTGGACAAGGGCATCCGAGTGACAATTCTTGCCAAAGAGTGGGCACGCACTTGGGACTTCGACGAGCCCCGCATCACATCTCAGATTGCAGGGGCTTTGTGGGAGATGCCCCCCGGGGGATGTGGCTTGACTGAAATCGAATCTCCGGGCCCTGGCTGGGCTACTGTGGACCATTATCGAGAATGGGCCATGCAAAGCTACAATTTCTACATGAAGTATGCTAAGGTTTCTAATGAGCATGAGAAAGGAGGACACTCGTTCGGTCTCTCTGTTGCCAAACTTCATCAATTCTTCTATGATGATGTTATCACTTCGTGCAACACAATATCACCAAGATATGAACACTATAACAAATATGCTGCTGTCCATACGAGGATTGACGGTGTTGAAGTGTACCCGGACAAAGAAACAATCGCACAACGATTCAACAAGTCATTTATCAATCTGAGTTACGGCGGAAAAGAATTCCAAAGCGGTTATACCCATAATGCCCCAATTATCAATACAGATAAAGCCTTGGCCTATCTCATGGCCCTTGTCCAGCGAAAGGGGGCAACGCTCGAGACCCGAGAAGTTAAAGATCTAAAGAAAACCGGCCAGAGATTGCTGATGGATTACAAAGCGGATGTCATTGTCAATGCCACAGGTCTCGGCGCTAGAGAGCTACTCAATGACGATGATGTTTACCCTGTCCGTGGCGCTATTCGCCGCGTTGATAATACACGCCACAGCAAGTTCCGTCATTTAAACGACGCCTACCTGGTTCCTGCGCAAATCGGCCCCGACGGTCTACCTTCCAAGACCGTGTTCATTGTACCTCGGAACGACGATATCCTCTACGTGGGCTCAATCATCCAACCACATAACGGTAATATGAACTTGACTCCTGAATCGCCTGAAGTCCAGAAGATGTGGGATCGGGCAGGAGACTTTATGCCCAGTTTGACTCACGCGGGATTTGTGAACCATTTCCCTTTCGCTCAGGGCTTGCGGCCATTTACCAAGAAAAATGCCAAGGTTAGAGCTGATGAGGACTGTGGGTTTCCTCTCGTCCATAACTATGGACATGGAGGGTCTGGGTGGACACTAGGCGTTGGAACTGCTCAGTGCGCGGTCCATATTGTCGAAACGCTTATCTACGATAAAGATAAAGCAGATCTTTTACAAGTGGTTGGCATGCAGACAGATTGGTCTGGTAGTAAAAAGGAAAAGTTCTCCAATGCTATCAAGGGCACCCTAGGAGCATTTGAAAAAGCCGAGCTCTTAGGCAAAATTCAGACTTCCAGGTTTCCACAATCTTACAAGGGTCGCCTCAAAAACGTGGTCAAGTCGTGGTCTGCAGAGCTGATTAAGGCATCGGCCAAGGTAGGCAACCAGACGTTGACAAAGGTCGGCGACAGGCTTATCGATGATAAAACTGGTCTTTTAGAAGTTGTTACGCAGTCGGATTGGAATGACGAGGAGAAGGACAAGTTTCGGAATGCAATCAATGGAACCCTGGGATCATCTGATAAAAACGAGCTCTTGGCAAAGATTCTGGCTACAACCTCTTTACGATCTGACAAAGTTCGGCTCACAGAGGTGGTCCAGTTATGGTCTGCAGAATTGATCAGGGCGTCGGCCAAGGCTACCAACGGCGCTATATACCCTGTGGGGGGTAATGTGTACAAAGCACGACTTTAGTGTCATTGGTATTTTAGTCGATTTGGGATTTACATGCACTGTTAGAGATCATGTCTGGATAGATCTAGTACCTAGTATCCTTGTTTCTGATTCCCTTCTTTCCTAGCAGTATATATAGTACCCTTCGGCAGAACCCATCATGTCTGGACCCTAAAACTATAGAGATGGCCTATAGATTACCTAAGCTATCAGCATGATAACCATACACTACTATAGTAAAGCTTGATGGAACTCTTCTTCTAGATGGATGTTAAAACACCATAGTGTTATGAGAAACAGCTTAATCTCAATTGCCTATACCACTATTTCAGGATGCAACACGTCCAACATACTGGACTGATAAAAGTAAAAGTGAATAAGAGCCCGTGAATCCAGTTCAGAATGAATGAAGTCTCCTTGCCTTCCAAGTGTCCTCTTTGCAACACTTCACAATGCCACTATAAACCTAGGGTACAGTTAGCTTCTATTCAACCATAATGACATAAGGGCTTACCTTGTTGAATTCCCATACCTATCAACCAGAGTACGAAGCAATCGCATTAGCAGCTGAACCGTCGAAATTATAGCATTCTCCGAGCTTGAATGAATTCGTTGTGGAATCCACGTATCCTCCTTTAAGGGCCGTAGGAAGGCTCCCGCAGTTGCCGGGCGCGAACCAGTACCCGTACTGATGTTTGCCCCCCCAGGTTGTGATCTTGAAAGACTTGAACCCTTTAGGCCAAGTCGCACAGGTGTTGTCCCAGGTGTTGACGCCTTTTTGGACGGATTTGCCGCAGTTGGTGTCACTGTAGGTGTCAATGACGAAGGCGGATCCGCTGGCACTGAGACCAGCCATGATGGCGACGGCAGTGATGGAAAAACGCATCTTGAAGAGGGGAAAGATTCTTAAGGTTGGAATGATAGAGAAAAATGTGAAAGATGAATCTTGACTTGCTGGAGTATCTTGAGCTGATGAGTTGTGCAGATGTAGAGCGGCGGAAGAAGGGGTTTATATACTTGAGCCGCTGTGGCATTGCTCAATTGAACAAAAGTGTATAGTCGCGTCGGGACATTGCTATAACCCATTAGATACACAGAGACACACGGAGATATGTAAGGCCTCCCAGATTCGTTCCTAGAGCCCAACACAGCCAAGGGTAAGTACAGCAGAAGCAACGCAGACGGTGTCTAATTTGCTCGTATCAGTCCGTCGATCTATTGCTGCCGGGGGCCTTGGACACCTTACTCGTCGATCACTGCCCTGGCATAGCGGTGTAAGGAAGAATTGGCAGGGATATATTGACCATTGATGACTCAAGGGGCTCGTAAGTTAAGTACCGAGCCTGGAAAAGAGCCAGCCAGTGAGCAGCTGTAGCCTTGACACAGGAACCAAAAGATGCTCAGGGTTGGATGGGATCGTCGCTATTAGGCCGTCTGGGGCAGAGCTTAAACCTTGGCAGGATGCCTTAAAAATCCATTTTCTTTCCCTTTCCGGAAAGCTCGACAGTTTCGGGCATGTTGGGCGCCTATCACTAGAATAGCTGAAAACCTTGATCTTGGCTTTAATTCCCACGCTCCTGAAGCATAATCAAAAAGTTCAGCCTTGCCAGGGGGCTCACATCCTTTACCTAGCACTGTTAGTAGAGCGCACAGCATCTCCAGAATAGAAATAAATCATAATGATCTATACTCATCGGACAAATGATCACTACAATACGACATCTGATTGACACTTTAGTCTTGATCAATGTCTAGAGTGGTCGAACCTCTTCTTTAGGGCACAGGGACCCTGGATGCCCGGTCAGCAAGGAATGAACGAGGCTATTACCTTCTGAGGCTCCGCCCCGTTCCTTCAGGTGATGAATCACAAACAGACCAAAGTTTCAGGCAACCATGACGGACTATTCTCGTATCCTCTGGGGAATGTGGATCATCCTTTAGGCTCAACTATGGGGTGCATAGTACCAGTCAGATCAACTTCCTTTGTACTCCACACGTAAATCCAGTAAGAACCCCGTGACTAGGCTTTTCCCCTGCCTGATACCAGTACTACTACAACAATTTGTTTAGCCACGTTGCTAGAACTTTCAGTATGCGTTATATCCAACCGTACAGTCAAACGCTCATCAGAACATGAGCCGCTGGCATGGGGTGGTACTGCAAAAGCCATTAGTTCCCAGCCACATTCCAGTGATCCTTCCGGATTAAATTTCCGGGTTGCCATTCATTGTCAACCCAGCATTCATTAAAATGATGTAAGCCAACATACTGAACGTTACGTGTAGTTCCAACTTGGGGAATTAAGAAAGTTCAAGGTTCAAATATGTTGACGTTGCCTAATTAGGCCTAGCGCTGTTGTTCTTCAGCGATTTCTTCCCAAAGTCATATTCATAGATTCAAGCAACTCAGTCAATTTTGTAGTGGTTTGATCTACTTCCAGCACAATCACAGGATGGTCTTGGCCGATTCTTTGTGCACGACCAATTGCCTGGTCCGCCGTTGCCCTTGTCATCGCAACACTGAATAAATGAACATGGTGGCAATACCGCTGCAGATTGAGGCTGGCCGAATTAACCAGGTAACTCATGACCAGAACCATCACTTTATCTCCAGACCCATTAAAGGTTCGCACAATCTCGGCTCTCTCCTTATGTTCTAGGCCGGCATGGAGCATGACTGCGTCTATTCCGGCTTCTTTCAGCACGGCACAGACATACAGCCCTTTCATCTGACACCGCTTCAAGAGCGCTTAGAAATTTGGGCATCAGTATATTTCGGCGCAGTGCATTCAGTGCTTTTGGTATCGACTTTGCTATGACATTTTTCTCCAGGGTTATAAAGGCTAACCAAGAAGAGCCCATAACCAGCTTTCTCAATTTTTCCATATTCCAAGTGTATTTGGGGTTGCCTGGCTCTGACCTGTCCAGGGTCATTACTCTACTATTCTTGGCCCAATAGGTCTTATATGCCTCGCCCTCCTCATCTGTCATGGGACAGTAGAGAATTTTCTTCTTTGCGGGTGAAATATCTTTCTCGATAGTGCGATTATTGCCAATTGGGAGTGACGATGCCATTGTCCACCGGACCATCAACCTTCTCAATAAAGCGCACATTGCGGTTGCAACCCATGCGAGATCATCTGTCATAAATTATCTCTGGAAGATATTACGAGAAAGAATGATATTGCTGTCCGTGCTTGCGACCCCCTTCACGATTTCACTGAGTCTTTCTGCAGAGAGGTTTTCTGGTGCCGGATAATCCAGTAGTAATAATTTCGAGTATCCGAGCATATCTCGGTTGCGATTATTGAAAAAGGGCGTCCCCATCATGAGTAAGTTGAAATCTGACTGCAGCCACCAGACACTTAGCGAGATCCCGGACCCTTCATTCCGAACATACTGGGCCTCATCGCATATGACGAGACCGAAGCACCCTTTCAGGCTGCCGGGGAAGTCATCGGGTAATGTGTCGCCCGGTTGGTAATTCCTCGAATATCTGTCTTTGTGCCATTGAGTTGCCGCTGATACGCCATGGCGAGCCTCGAGTGTATTGTATGTCGTCAAGACAAATTGTATCAATGACACCATCTCTCTCCGTCTCAACCAATTGCTCTGCTGCTGAGAGGGTTTTCACCTTGGTTAAATGAAGGGCTTGGTTAATCTTGACAACCTTCCAGAATGGCTCCTTAGGATCGTACTTGTCTGATTCGCGTGTCACAATGACTTTTTTCTTAGGTGATAGGACTTCCTTCATCCATTCTAGCTCACTCTCCGATGATATGAGCGCTAGATCGTTTTCGAATCCTTCGGGTTTCCGAGTCGATACTCGAAAAAGGTCGAGAACAAATCGTCTCCCTTATCGTGAAATACATTTTCGGGTAACTTTCTCCTGTTCGAGCTTCGTGTTTCCACGCCGCCTCCCGCACCTCACCTATATATGGATCGAGAAGGCGATAATAGTACTGAAGAAGTTCAGAATGTAGAAGAGGAAGAGATTCAAAGATAGGGGGAGGAATAGAGAAGTGAGAGAAGCGGTTATGTAATCATGTTAATAGACAGAGGATGAAGCTTTGAAAGTGTTGGATAGTATACATGGATTAAACACTTATATCGCTACACATAACGTAGGAATATGGCCTGCCTAAGGGCAGCCTGGAAAAAAAGTGGGGCGGTCAGATGATCTGGGGTCGATTCTAAACCAAATTTATATTAACGGAAGTCGATGACAATCTTTCTTCCAGCCAACAACACAAGTACTGGGCCAGTCTACAATGGAGAACTCAGACTCGAATAGAGAAACTAAGTCACGATGGGCTTGCATCCCATGCCGTACGCGCAAGGTAGTCCACTCTGCCTTCGGGATTACGACCGTATCGCTCTAACCCTGATTGTTCTAGGTTAGATGCGACGGGAATCGCCCCTCTTGCGCACGGTGTAAAGAGCGAGGGGATAGCTGCCAGTACAGTAGTATAAGGCAGCGCCCCCCAAATCATAGAATGTACCACTCATGCACTGCATCATACCCAGAAAATTGGTTACATTGTGCTCATCGTGTGGCATAGGTCCTATCGTGCTCTAACTCAGCGATTGGAGAATATGGAGCGTTTGATCTCGGAATCCATGTATCTACCCACTAGTCAAATGAGACGCGAATATCTCCATAACATGGCGGGTCAATTCACTCGGCAGACTACGGGGCTCTCTCCGGGGCCCACCCAAAGTCCGTTAACTATAAACCTCTGCTCGCACGAGGATAGGTCAATTTCTCTTGACATGAAGGACAGGAATGGGGAGAGATTGTGTATAGGTAACTAGAGCAATAGGGGAAAGGCTCAAAAAACCGACCATAACTAATTTAGACACCATTCAACAGGATCATGCTCTATCCTCTCTCCCGAAGGCATCCGCTGGATAGATGCACTGGTAGGCGATGAAAGCTTCAGCTCCCTCCTGTCCGGCCTAAAGATTCCAAGAAAAGCACCTCTAGGAAACTTCGAAGGGCGAGTCAACCATCCTTTACCTTCCAATGATATGATCAAAACATGCTTCAAAGGTAATGACCTCTGCGCATTTACAATATTACACAAAAATCTCATACGTACCAGATTTTGCTACCACCTTCAATAACGCCCTTCATTTATTCGAGGATCATTACTTAGATGAAATACTTCAAAGGCATCTTGATGGCCAATCCTTCTTGGATGCCACCTCGTACGCAGCCTTCAACACTGTTCTAGCCCATTCGCTGCGCAAATTTGACAATATGCGACCAGATGCAGCCGAAAAGTGTTTCGAAAATGCTTTCAGTATCCTGCCTGTGATGATGATGCAGAGCCCCAATAAGGCGAGCATCGCGACAATGCTTTTCATGGTCCTGATCTTGATCCTTATGACCAGAACATCCTTGCTAATTGTTCCTAGACTATGTACCTTCTATACACATCAAGAAGCCATCCTTCAGCCACGGTCCTCGGAGCTGCCATTCAGTCGATCCTCATGGCTGGCTACCACCATCCCCTACCCCCTCAAAATAGCTCAGCAGCCCCACACGAAAGGATATTGCTTTATCATGCCTTTATACTCGACCAAGACTTGGCCATGTACCATTCAAAACCTCCCTCTCTTACAAGCGACCTGCTTTCCTGTCTACCAGAGGAGAATCCTGAAGATGGGCGGAACACGCTAAGGTTTGACGATGGATCCACGTTAAACTGGCTCCGTGAGCAGGTTATCCTGGCGAATATCCAAAACAAAGTCTACGACAAGCTTCGCTCGCCACGGGCTTCTGCACAATCTCCGGAACAGTTATATGTCGCAGTGATGGAGCTCGATGAAGAGTTGCAAAGTTGGAGGCAGAACATCCCTGACATGGCTCGGCCTCAAACCCCTTTAGCTGGCTTGGATGATATGCGCCTGATGTCCTTAACAGTACTCCATTACTGCTACTTTCAACTACTTATATCTATTCACTCCGTGGTTTTCAGCAAGGCTGTCCCTCTTTGGCATCAATACGAAGAGAGTGACTTGGTCATCTCTAGCGTTGCATTGTGCGTTAGTGCCGCGCGGGCCTCCATTTCATTACTGAATTATCATGACCAAGGCCACCCTTTCACTATGTGAGTGGCCACAATCCTCCAAAACACTCAAAACGAGGGAAGTACTAATATGTTTGATAGATACCTGTTGTATCACATCGCATGGAACGTCGATATCCTACTCATCAGTATTTTGGAAAACAAAACTGCCCCTCAGGCCCGTGAGGACTTAGATCTTCTGGGCACGGTGATCAAGCTCTTTGAAAAGCACGATCCAAACTGCGAAAGTGCCGTTCCTTATCACGTCACTCGGCTGTATTATCAAGTTGCACTTCGGGCTGTCAACAACGCAACTGCTGCTTCACAAAACGTCCGTCAAGAAAGCTCTGCTCGACCATTAGCTTCAGTCAAGAACAATGAGGACAGCTCGAATTTTCCATATTCTAACCCCGGTGACGCAATGAATACGGGTACAGCAACACCAGCATCGGGTTCGAATGGGTCCCCAAACCCTCTGTTATACTCTTGGGGGATGCAGCTCAACTTCCTACCTGAGCTTTGGCAGGATCCTCATCTGGCTATGTTGGACGACGGCTTAGCCGAACACTCACCCGACGTTTAACCTGAATGTACGACTGGCGTTTGATTGGGTCAAGAGAGTGATTAATCCACTAGAGAAATACGTACATTGAGACATGGATTTGAAGAGATAGTCATAAACACTATATTAGTATGTTATAAAACTGGAACAGTGGAATGCTTTCATAACTCCGTTCCGTGACGCCATTGTACTATCACTAGTGTCTTCGCCCCCGAAGGACAAAATACTTCTGTGGAATCGCAAAATGTCATGTTATGTATACCCGTAAACAAAACATTCCCTGGGGATCAAATGGTTACGGCCATTCAGATATATGGCGTGGACCTGACCGCAAGTTCTTCATCACCTGGTTTAGGGATCTTCACCGTCTACGTCTCTCTTGGGAATCGAGATTATCCTATGTCTTTTCACGCTGCCTCGTAACTGGATCTTGCATGGCGTTTCGCTAAGCATTATAACTTTGGAGCCCGTCGATACTGGGAACGGCGATGGACTGGGCCGGATGGCTACCGTGACGGCAAGGCCTGAACGATCGAATGACACTAGTCCGTCGTTGGATGATGGCTCCGATGTTTGGTCCTTTCCGACTTGGGACAATGAAACTACCTTCTCCTAAACGGTAAGAACAGCGGTACCAATGCCATTGTGATAACGATCTAGAGATAACCTGTTTCCAGCAAGGGTAACTGGCAGCTAGAAGTGAATCCCTTGGCCTTCCAACATTACACATTTGTAGCCTATCCATGGGATTAAGGTTGTGTATTCTTTTTCCCACCTTACCATCGCCTATATGAATGCCTTTTCTCATACAAGGTGGGTGCTGGACACCTACTTCTACAACCGTTGGGTCACGCCACTTTCTTTAAAAGACACGGAAGGGTCTTGATATTCTACCAAGGGCTATATTTGTGGTTTATGCGAGGACTGTTTGTATCGTATCAATTGAGGCTGAAAATTTGAATATTCCATGGCTTCTCCCTAAATCAATTTTCGTGCCATGTTTACATTTCATGGGCAAGTAGAATACCGCGCCAAATCTAGCCTTGACCTAAACTAAGCACGCAAATGTCTCAGTATGGCCAGTTTCCAAATTCAACCTAAACGAGTGAAGTCTTACATCGTCATCGAATCCCTTGCCATAAAAGCCCTATAGTGTAGCAAGATATTAAAACATAAAGAACAAAAGGCACAAGCACTAGAGCCTTCTCGGCTGTCACTCTGTTCACACGGGCATACCGCGGGGCAGTTCTATATTAGTTAGGGTTGTAGAGAGAGAAGCCATCTCCAAAACCCTAACGGAGATAACGCTTTCTCCCCGACATACGCATTAACTCCCCAGCATAAACGCTGACCTAATAAATTAACAAGCCGAACCATGGAATATTCCTTGTCACCATATGACTATGTCCTAAGGTATGGGCGAATTACACGCTACCCGCAACATCCCGCTATCAAGGATTTGGCATCGCATGTTCGACGGCCAAAGCGCTGAAGACCCACACCTTCAAGCCTGAAAACATGAAGGCTATGTTTTCCATTGTCTGGAAGGACTTCTGGCGTAGAGCACTTACCCCACTTTCCCCGGTTACACCGACGGGGATGCCACAATCTCATGTGAGCGAGCTCTTAACTCCACAAGTCAGGTGCATAGACATATATCCCCTGATTTTCTTGCATATTTCGCAGACAGGCAGATAACTGCACATCTACTATCTTTGTAGTGAGAGAATTCGATATCAACGGGTTATATCTCTACTATGTCGCGAACGTTGCCGTACTAATTCAAACGCAGCCTAAGATGAAAAACTACCTATGGCTTATTATCCACAACGAAGTCTATGATGTTACCTCTCCATCTCCCCCGATTGTACTAACAAGCTTTCCGTGGCGGTGAAGATGTCGTACTCGACCTAGCCGGACAAGACACCAGCTCAGCATATCAAAATGTAGGACATACATAGCGATGAAGCGAAGGAGGTGCTAGGGACTCTGCAGATAGGAATGATGAAAGGACAGGCAAGTCTAGCAGTACCGTCACGCATAAGCATGTTGAAGCGAAAGGCGAGCCGACATCCTCCACGCTGGACACTACATATGTTTCTATAATTATGGGTATTTGATGCCAGTTAAAGTATATCAGATCTAGATATAGATATACCGAGCCCTGCAATTCTCATTACTATGGAGCTATGTAGTTTCCATATGTTTTCAGCTTTTCTGCTCCTACTGTCCAGGCATCTTTTGTCCACAACATGCCCGATCACCTGTTGAGAGCTCAACTCAATTATCAATAAGAAAAACACAGAGCTTGTTACGCAACAAGACGAGCAACTCCAGTCAGGTGCCGCCTGATTGTGGTCACTGGCCGATGAGCCCAAAGTTATTTTGCTAGCCTAGACAATATGCTAACAGTGGGCAGGAACACTGTGCAGTACAGGAAGACAAAAAAGTCCTAATCTGAAGACTGTTGTTTGCACTCTGCGTTCATATAGAAATACTACTTGATATGGCTTCTATGTGATGGACGGGGTTTGAATTTCCCATCTCTGGTTAGACTTGTGGCTTTAGACGCGTGACTTCATACTCCCAATATAATTGGTGGTATTTCTTGTCTCGATAAGTGAGTAAGAACGGCAATGGAAATCAATTTCCGGCACCAGGTTATAAACCAGCTCCCATCGAGAGACACCATATTCAACACTCACCTACCAAATCACAGTTACATAACGAACTACCAACCATGTCCGAACTACCTTCCATCCGGTGGGGAATTATCAGTAAGCTTCTCACACTCCACAATAGGGCAAACACCAAGCTAACAATCCCCCTCAGCCACGGGTCTCATTTCATCCTGGTTCGTCGAAGACCTAGTGATACCCCAAGAAACCCCCAAAGTCAACCACATCATACAAGCAATCGGCTCGTCAGCCCTCGAAAAAGGCCAAAAGTTCGCAGCCAAGTACTGTCCCCAAAGCACACCCACAATCTACGCCTCCTACGAAGAAGTCTACAACGACCCAAACGTAGACGTAGTCTACATCGGCACCCCGCACTCATTCCACAAGAGAGACTGCCTAGACGCCATCCGCGCGGGAAAGCCCATCCTTTGCGAGAAGGCCTTTACCCTGAACGCCGCAGAAGCAAGGGAAGTATTCGCCGCAGCAGCCGAGAAGAACGTCTACGTCCACGAAGCAATGTGGCTGCGCCACCGCCCGCTCGTGCACGAGCTACGCAGACTCCTCTACGAGGAGAAGGTGATCGGAGATGTCTTCCGGACGATCGTGGATTTCGCCCTGGACGTCGATATCCCCAGTCTACCCCCGACATCGCGGTACAGGGATCCGGCGCTGGGCGCGGGCTCGCTCCTTGATCTGGGTGTTTATGCCCTCACTTGGGCTATGCTTACCCTGGATCCTAAATCGCCAGGGGCGTCGGAGCTTCCGCAGGTGTTAGCAACTCAGACGCATCTTCATGGGGTGGAGGTTACGACTGGTGTGCTGTTGAGGTATCTTTCTTCTGGGAGGCAGGGTATCGTTAGCTCTACGACAATGATGCCTGGGGACCCGGTTCATATTGCCCGGATTCAGGGGACGAAGGGATATATTGATGTTGAGGGTCCGGCTGCTTCTATGCCTCTTTCGTTTACGGTTTATGAGAAGAATGCGGCGGAGAAAGGAGGCAAGAAGTTTGATTTTCCGCGCATTGGGCGTGGGTATATCTATGAGGCGGATAATACGGCTTTGGATGTACTGGCGGGCAGGAAGCAAAATGAGCTCATGCCGTGGTCGGAGACTCTTCGTGTTATGGAAATTATGGATGAGATTCGTCGTCAGGGTGGAACGAGATACCCTGTCGATGTATAATGGCTATTGTGTGGAAGCCCCTGACTGGCTCGGTCTTATCTCTAGGTCTGGACGCCTTTGGGGACCGACTGTTGGGAACTATGGATGTTTGAGAATCAAAATAGAGTGTTATTAATGATACGTAGTAGGAAGAACATGGCCCTAGCTCTCATATGTCACAAACTGCTATCCATAGAAACATACATAACACTATACTACACTTCACACCATTGATGCACGTGTGTCTCTTATGCCGAAATGTAAATATGCGGACCGATTCGGTACAAACTTCTCTTGGTTCTTTTCATGTTACCATGCGCGGACACAGATCTAGGACGATCCGATCTTAGGATGGCTTGAGACAGGGCTTGTTTAATTAAAGGATAGTCGTGCGTCCGGTTCTGAACGGGAATCGCCTGCAAGACACATTGTGAATCCATGTCGGCATGTCTCTCGTTATCCTTGCAACAGGAGCATTGCTCTCCTTCAATGCGCTTTTCAGGATCTGCTTTGGCGGTCAGAAGCTCTTTGACCTCATTTAGGCTTTGCAATTGAACGGCAAAATGAAGCGGCGGCAAACCCGTTGTCGCATGAGGGCGATCCTTGTCTGCTCCGTAGCGTATTAACATAGCCAGCAACCCCGGACTAACTTGCCGGTTTCTTATGGCTTGGTGGAGTGGTGTGTTCCCCTCACGGTCAATAATATTCTTGTCTATGTCTGGTAAACGGCAGAGCATTTCAGTTGATTTACTGTGGCCCATTTTGATAGCCTCATGCAAGGGAGGCTCGAAACCGGAGTCCGCAGGTGGAATCTCGTTGGCGAGACCCGGATCGTGCTGACAAAACTTTTGAAGAACTGGCACCCTGCCTTCTCTTGCTGCCTGAGATAGTGCAGGAAACCCATACTTCCTTGTGAGTGACTGTCCCTTTTCATGGGAACGTAAGAACTCCTGAATGAGATGGATGGCAGTCTCCTCGTCCGATAGGGGCAGTTCCATGACATATTCGAGCGGTACCTTACCAGCCCTATCTTTGCGGTTAGCTTTCGCCTTGTGCAATAGTAGCACACGCACAATCTCAACATTCAGGGACTTCACGGCGTAGTGGAGGGGCGTTTCTTCGTTCCGGTCCTCAGGCATATTTTCCGCGAGTAGCTGCACAATATCTTTGTTAGACGAATCGACAGCATAGTGGATTGGAGTCTTTCCGTCTCGGTCTACCGTACATGGGGACGCGTTCGCGTTGAGGAGCAGCCGAACGATCTCCTGATACTCTGCTTCCACGGCGAGATGCAATGGGGTTTTCCCATTTTTGTCTGGCCACTCAACCAACGCTCCTTCACTGAGAAGCAGCTTAACTAATTCGCGTCTTCCCGCAATTACTGCACAGTGCAGTGGCATCTCCTGTTTATGGTTTGCTGTTCGTACAAGACTCCTCATCTGCCCCACGAGTCGCCTAGATACGTCAACGAAACCCTGCGTGGCGGCGACATGCAACTCCGTGTTACCATGCCTGTCCGCAATCCCAATGGGAGGTTGCAGCTGAAAAACCTCTTCGATGATCTCTTTACGGCCGTCCTGTAGGGCAACATGTAACAAAGACTCCCCTGCGTCACTCTGGGTCGCAACACACGCACGTCCCTCGACAAGCACTTGGATCGCACGCATATGGCCAGATTTCACCGCCCTCATTAACGGTGTATATCCCATACAGAGAGGGGAAGTACTTCTGGCTTCCGTGTTTGCTTTCCTATTCAGCAAAAGGGCGATGGTAGAAACATGGCCAGCTCCAGCCGCAGACAGGAGCGCGGTACTACCGTATTCACTCGGCTTATCAATCTCCGCTCCTCGGTCTAAGAGGGTTTGGACTATTTTGTCACGTCCGTGCCTGGCTGCCAGGCACAACGGCAAATCCTTCTCGCACTTTTGATTCACATCCATACCCAGATCAAGGAGGAGGTTGACGCCATCCACGAAGTCCAATTTAATTGCGCGTACCAGGTGGCTCCATCGCTTTTCCGGGGCTTCACGCTCGGGTAGCCAGATAGTTTTCAGAGTTTCGTAGATCTTCGCACGCTCCTTCTCGCGACCATGCTCTACAGCGGCTTGATGGTGTTGTTCCTTGGATAAGAGATTTGGAGCTTGGAGAGGAGGTCCAGGAATGGCCGGAAGGTCGTCATAGATATCTCCATCAATGATACTGCTTGGTGGGGTAGCATAGGTGGATGGCGGGTACTCCTGCTGTACATCTAGATAGCCTGGTGTGTCAAGGGAACCATCCCACTGTTGCCCTTCATATCGAATTTGAGCTTCCAGTTCCTGTTGCACGTCGTTATTTTGGCTCTTGAACAATCTTTGGAGCGAACGATCATCGGAAACGGCGTCGAGACTGTATCGTAGAGCTGTGTCAGCTACGAAATGGGCATCATTCACGCACCCGGTGACTTACGAATCCGAATCCGAAGCACCAGTCAATATTTGGAGATTCATGGTATATTGTTGTAGCGTCTCAATAAGTGGGGTCCACGAGTTAGAGACATACTGTCTGCCGTAACGGGAGAGTCGGTACAATTGCAACCGCCGCTCAAATAGGTCAAGTGCCCAGGTAGAACCCAAGAGGACGGACGTGAAGAGGGGGGTTGACAGTGTTATCGGCTGCAGGATCTGCCGGAGCAGGCGCTTTAGCTCAAGGTCCAAGCTGATGAGTACGGCGAGAGTTTGATCCTGCGATGTGCTTAAATCTTCCTCGAATTGTACCTCTGAGGCTAGTATAGTGGCCCTGGCACAACTGTGCAACAGCGCCTGGATGGACGGGAGAAGCCTGTCCTTCGGTGAGGAAGACATGATAACAAAGACAATGGTCGGAGGTAAGGCCTCCTCGACTATAGCATAGAGAAGGTCTGCAGATCAGATCAAAAATCAGGTAGATCTCCCGCTATGAAGAATTTGATCTCACCCAGTGGGGTTGGCATATCCATATATGCTTTTATTCCATTTTAATCGTCAAATATTTTTTCCCCCCGTGTTCCCCTCGCTATTGTCATTCCCTAAAGAAAACTGAGCCTCGTGTTGGAGAGGTGTGGCGGTCTTTGATACGCCGCCCTGGACTGCTGTCTGCCCAATGAGACCATGGTTTCGAGTCTGGCAAGCCAGGCGTCATTCGCTTAATATTGAATCTGACGCAAGATGAAGAGGAAAGACCCTGTATCTTGGGCTACAGAGAGGACACCCAAGGGCGACTGTTGTACCTGGATTCCCCACCAGCTTGAGGAAAATAACTTAGCTTCTAGAGGAGGGAGGCTTGGGTCCTACTCTACCATGAGGCTGACAGCAAGTTGTTTGCTGACGCGAAGGCTACATAGCTAATTCAGCAATGATTGGCCCACAGCCTTTGCGAACTCTTGTTTCTTTTTTTATGATAATCCCTGTCTCCAGCAAGATTAGGCTCTGCTCGCACGATAGTCAAACATACACAATAGCGTTGTAAGACTAAGTGCAGCAACCATCCTCAGACTAGGTAATAACTCCACTTGGATAGGCCCTCTTCTGACACAGTCTATTCGTCAATAACATGGGCTGCAAGATGACGATGCCCATGTATGAGATCCGCCGGCTTGAAACGTATGTGTCTGATACAATGCTAGTCAGAGGAATGCATGGGTGCCCAACAGAGCGTCGAACCAAATACCTCTTGTTCGTTCCGGATTCCACGCGCAGTCCATCGGTATCTCAGTTCCTTGAGTTTGAGTTCTATCACGATATGGTGCCATTGGGTAATCTTAGATCCCGATCTCTCAGCTATAAATGGCAACCTCGAAGGTCGATCATATTATCAATCACAGTAATTATCTATGAGAATAGAAAGAGGGAAATATCTCCGTGAAGGAAAGGGCACTTAACCCCATGCGGGGTAAACCGGCGAAGCTTACCCGACGGAGATCCATGTCGGCGTTTGGACTCCCAGAACAGTCACTAACTACAATCTTCTCTCATTAAGAGATCATAATTTCACCAATTTTATAGTATGCCACCGAGACAAATCCCCTGGTGAGTCCCTCTTATTGTAGTCTATCTAGTCTGTCCTTTTAATTGCTGACATACACGTATCTTGCAGTGAGAGCTGTCGAAGTACGTGATTCCGCATCCACTTTGTTCTAGACATTCCCTAATTAGCCGGACAGAGCATCATGTCAAATGTCGGTCTACCCAGAACGATGCCCCCTGGTTGCTTCCAGCTCTACGGGGGAAGCAAGGCAAAGCGCTAATTGTAACAATCAGGCAATTATGGCAACCCGAAATGTACACGGTGTGAAAGATCCGGAATAGAATGTATTCGGAGAGCACCTAGGAAGTTTCGACATACCATATCGGGTACTTCACCAGCAGGTCCGTCACGATATGAACCCATATATTCAATAACTGACCATCGCAAGGGTACCGCACGTTGCAATACATCGATGAAACACCAAACTTCGCCGAATCCTCGCCAACAGAGGCGTCATTCCAATCTCCCAAATCTCTGGACAGCAGCGCCCATGCACAGTCCCTCTCCCCACTTAACTCTCAGGAGAGCCCATCCACGACATTTGGAATATTCTCATCGCGGCTTCTAGACACTCCCCACCTTCCCTGGCCGCAAACCGGTCCTAAGGAAGCATGTCTACTGCGGTACTTTGTCGAGTACCTGGCCAGATGGGTGAGTGCCCATGCCTCCCTCTTGTACACGTCCGCCAGCTAGACATCTCTTGAAATAACGCTTTATGTCACAGTTCGACCTCTGTGACCCAGAGCGCCATTTTGTCAGGGCCATTCCGCAGATCGCCCGCGGAAGCGAACCGCTGCGTAACTCCATTCTAGCCGTATCGGCAAGACATTTCAGCACTTTACCAAAAGAGCAGCAGGGCAAGATCCTTGAAGAATACGGACTACAGCAAGACCTCGCAATCAACGAAGAGACAGTACTCTATTACCACAACAAATGTATCACAGACCTGAGATCCCTCGCCAGCGAACCAGAAGCTCTCATGGACGAAATCCTCCTCGCAACAGTAGTAATCCTCCGATTCTACGAAGAACTAGACAGTATATACTACCTTCCACTACCTTCACAATCACAAATCACCCATACATACCCTATACTAATCCAAAACCCGACAGGTCCCTTCATCGACCTCCCAACCGAAACAGCAATCCAAGGCCTCCACGTCTTCGTCGAAGCCCAAGCCGAACTAGCCCTCTCAACACCAGGCCTCCGCCAAGCCGTCTTCTGGGTCGGTTTCCGACAAGAATTCCACGTCGCCTTCTCCCAACAACGACCCATCCGTCTCCCCCTCTCCATAACAACCCCCTATCTAATCTGGACCCCAGCCCCAGACCACATCTGGACGAACCGCCTCCTCGTCATCTGCGCATACGCCCTACAATACTGCTATGACGACCAGCCCGCCCCTCTAGACCGATACTACGAGCTCATCGACCTCCACAACCGCTGGCTCCAATCCCGACCTCCCTCCTTCTCACCCGTCTACTACGAAGAACCAAACCACGAAATGGGCGAATTGTTCCCCAAAATCTGGTATCTGGACGATACCCACATCGTCGCGTCCCAAAGTATGGGATTACTCAATATCCTGCTCACGGCTTACTCACCGCATATACCCCGTGTTGGGCCGATCTGTCGGGAGTCTATGGATGTCATGAATGCTAAATTGAGATCTACTGTTTTTGAGATCTGTGGGATTGCGTTGTCGAATCGACAGTCGCCGCCTGCGTTTACGACTGTTTGTATTGCGATTAATATCTGTGGGGATCGGTTTACGGATTTGAGGGAGCAGCGGGCTTTGATGGAGGTCCTGGTTAGTACGACTCGGGAGACGAATTATTGGCCGACGACAGTGTCGCAGATGAGGTTGAAGGAGGTTTGGGGGTGGGATTGTTGAGGGTGCGTAGGGATCAGTTCCAATGTGCAAGCAAGCTGCCCTTGTCTGCTATATTTATGTATTGTGTTTCTGGAATGCTCGTGATACTGGCTCTGGGGAGAAGATTATATTCACATACTCCTGCTAGAATATTGTATACTGTGGAGATCCTAAGGCGTCTGTTCGGGGTCTCTCTTATCTGCATCTGTATTCTCTGTATTGGCCTTATTGTATACCAAATTATGAAAGAGTTGTAGATTTATACTATACTGTTAGTATCAGCTGCAAGGGCCAGCAGCACCTCATCAATACCAGTGGTCTGATGTCAACGAAGAGGACAGTCTGTGTTGTGCAAAGTTTGAGATCTTAATCCACATAGCCTTGAACTCTTAGCTCTCTGGATCCTTGTATATAGCAACCCTGTCCCCCAGATGGCCAAACCACCAAGCAATAGTCCCATTTTCGGGTATTTTCTGCCATGTACTAACTTCAGACTCCGGCCAAGTACAGGCTGTGTCTCTCTGAATGCCCTTGATGTAATCCTTCCCATCGATGTTACCTTTTTCGATATACATGGGTGCGAGAACGTCATGCGTAAGGTCACGGTCCCAGCGAACCTGGCCCAGTGATTCAATGCGCCCTTCCTCATAATAGAGAAGGAGGCCAATACATGGACGATGTGACTTTTCAAGATCCCTGCAGACTCGTACTTTGTGGAGGCCTTCAAGGGAGGCCTTTGTCATGTACCAAGTAGTTATTGGCGTACTTCTTCCCCATATCTCGGGGCACTCATAACGGCCAAACTGTGGCTCATGCCCCCGGTGCCTCAACTTGGCATCCGGGATTGCAAGTGACCCCGATCTCCGTGATACGCGTCGATTTCGGATCTAGCCCATCATGGACTATTCCTGATATAGCACCGTCGCCATCTTGAACGAGGGCCTGGAACTCGTAGATATGATTCAGGTGGCTTGGTGGTTGGGGCCCGAATATGATGTCCCTTCCAAGTGAGGTTTTGATCTTTTCGGTCAGCAAAGAAGGCTTTGAGTATGAGCGAAATAGACTTACAGCTAACGCAGGGGGCCAAGCCAATGCACTGGAATATTTCATTTTCCGAATCCAGGCTGCTGTAATGAGCTCGCCATTGTTGATCGGAAAGTAAAACCAGTAAGCTGGGCTATTGTGTGCGCGCTGGTTCATCAACTTGCCGAATGTTTCGTATGCCTTTGATATACCTGTGAAGCCATAGATCCCAATCGTATTACCTTGAGAATAACAGAAAATAAGACCTTGGACTTTGGCGCCAAGTTTCACATGATCCAAGTAGCTGTTGTCCCGAACATGATTTTTATTCCACGGGTTAAGCTTTGGTACCTCAGGAGAGCTCCAGATCCTCCGAGTACTATCTCAACCCTCTGAAAAGACCCCGATCTTCCTCACAAAAAGCCCCTGTTCAGTTTAGCTGGCATACGCGTGCTATTATCAGTATAGACTTACATTCCAGCTAATAGATGCATCAAAGTGGCAATCTGTAGTCTCGAGAATCTCATACCAGGGGCCACCATCTGGCAATGGCTTCGAATCTCGTTCCAAAAATTGTAGTCGACGAATACCCACCTGGTCAATAGATAAGATTATCTTCTTGGTATAAGTCGGTGGCTTTATGTGCTGCTGATCATATGTACTCGGCAATCTAAGTGGCATGTTGCTGATTGTGGAAATGTAGGAGTTACCCTGGTATTTTGTCCTGCCGATATAAAGCCCCTTTGTCAAATTGAGCCGTTCATACTGGGTTAAACCATCATTTCGCATTTGTTCAAGCAGACGACGGGTCTCCCCAAGCACAATCAAATACCAGCATGGACCGAGGAACTCCAAGATCATGGCTTGTATCTCCATTGGAAACTGCCTGAACAACTCCTGGGTGAATCCATCCTTCAAGATATCACTTGTACAGCAACATAGCAAGCCTTCTTGAGTGGATGCAGTATCGATGCTGTCTTTATTTTGAGGCTTATATAGGGCCCTAACCGCAACTGCGAATCTTTGCAGATCTTCCAAAGTTGGCTTCTCGCCGGCGGTATAGCTTTCCTTCAGGATGTCATAGCAGTCAAAATGAAACCAGATAGATGGACTTGGGGATTTTGAACAGCGTGAACACGGAAACGTACACTCCGTGGGGACTGTGAGATGGTTTCCATAGAGATCTACACCGTCGGCTTAGAGGGGGACATCTGTCCTGGGGTGAAACTTACCAAGGATCAGCGATCCGGTGCTTGCCTGTTGTCTGCACAGCAAACATGAGGTCAGCGACGTATGGATACCATTTGCATAGGATGGCATTGCAAAGCAGTGGTACACTTGGAATGCGCATAGACATCTGGAAAATGGATACCTAGTGCGAGTTGATAGTTCTGTTTGTATCTTCAAAAGAGATGTTTTGCACAAGACTAACTAAGCCTTCGGAACAAATCCCTGCCGTCTCCGATTCACCCAAAGGGGCAACCACAGTCTGATTAGGCTGCATGTCAGCTACGTGAGGAGTCTAAGTAGGCTCTCTCAAAGGTATGGAAGATAGCAGGTTAGATTGTGGTGATCATCATTAGCTTGGTGAATTCCACATCTCTCCTCGCTGAAGATGTAAATAATCCAAGCTGATCAAGAGCAATAGCATTGTTTTGCAAACAAAATCCGAAAATGTTCATCCGCCAGTACAATCTACTGCACCAGCTGGTGAGGTCGGATGATGACAATATGGTTTGGAGCTCGATATGCTTTCCTTTCGCAGCCATTGTCTATCCGTAATGAGAAAGGAGCCCTAACAAGGGATAGAAGAGAAGAGAAAAGATGAAACCAGAGGCTTAGATGTGACTCCCAAAGTAGAATAACTAGCCGAGGTCAATCAATTGATCTGTGTGGCCGGTAGCAGCCTCAATTATCAAAGTTTGTCCAACCACGGCTGATCATCGCTTAAACCCAATTGGAGGCCTCAAAACTCAGATGCAGCGACCTACTCCATATAGCTGTAATCTCAAAGCATCATCACAAACGGGTCCAGTCCCTGCCAGCAATGTATAGCAGCTCAGCATGAGGCAGGAAATGTACACCAGGAAATGAATGCATGAGAGTCGAATCGTCATGAGTCATCGACAAGGTCTAGGGATCTCTCGGACTCAAAACCCACTAACTCCGGAGCAAATGTCCGTCCTCAGTATATATTCCATGGGCACGGATGTAGCGTGCCGGTGGATCAACGCTCATTCTCCGTAACCGGGAAACCGGATTACTATTCTCAGGGATCTGCCAGGGCTGAGAAAGGTTCCGAGTGGTGGGTCTCCATTTGACCTACTAAGGTTCTCTTCGATTCTTATTTTTGGGAACCAGTAAATATTGGCTACTGCCATAAGACCGACCATATGGTCTGATATGATTATGCACGTCTAGACAGCGTTCTAGCCAGCGGTCAAGATTTTTAACATCGTCATATCTTGAAGTACTAGTAAACTTCCGCCGAAGCCAGAAGATAGGATTGGCTCAATACTCTATCCGTAAAAGTATGTAGTTCAGTTTACACAAGCCTTATATAAGTGTCATGCATTAGTTTATAGACTAAAATAAGGCCTGAAAATTTTTTTCTCACGACCCAACAATTTTAGTCTAGATCAGAATATGACACCGACACCTCGGCTGAAAAATTTGGCATCCAGGGATCGGACCCAGCTGATTAGGGTGTATCCAGTGATCCACTGGGAATCCACCGGAACGGGCTTCGCCGATTCAAGCCCGACTCGCCGACATTCGCAACCCACGGGACGGCCGTGTGTGGCTTGTGATCAGGTCAAGCTCGGTTATGAATTCCCATTATGCAGTGGATTATGTAATTATGTCTGGAATTATAGATTTACTCCGTATGAACTCTTGAAGTAGTGGGAAATCGGTGGTTCGAGGTCATTGTTGACCTCACGCATGACGGCATCCCCCGATCGGCCTCATGTCCACACATGAAGTAATGGAGTGAACATGGAATGCTTATTTGTGAGATCTTTCAGGGATAGACAGGTCGTGACGTCATGACATCAACTCGCTGATAAGGATGGCGATAAATTCATACCTGGCTTGCTTGGGAGTATTACATAGCCAACGAACAATGACTTGATCCTATGTCATCGAGGGCAATGGATTGTGGCCAAATCTCCTGTCTGGATTCTTTGGCGGAGCAATTCTGGAGACGTGGTAGGTTGCCATTGGCATTTGTCCCCGCCGTAGATTCTGCGGAACAGCCGTCCGTACTGGTCAGGCCAGTTTAGGATATACGACAGAGCATGTAATGGAAACCATGGGGTACATCTGAAGTAAGACAGTTGATTATCTAGCATTGGCAGTGCGATAACCATAAATTTGGCAGTGTATAGGCAGAACAATACCCTCCGTAACCGTACGCGTATCAAATCCATGCCAGCCAAAGGGCAGACCCAGTTCTAGGGCTGTGTTGATACCACGGGTCCACCGGGGACAGCCACAATGGCCGTGTTCTCGACACATGGCTCGATCAGGCCCCAAGATCCGAGTTACTGTAAAGAGCAGGTCACTTTCCGAAAATGTGAGGATCGTATTCGTACCCCTCGTGGTCTCCGAAAAGTTTCCAGACAACTGGCCTCCCAGCAATGGGTGTTGCCCCGGCCACAACCACTCGAACTGGACACAGCCTTCAGTTCATGGGGGAATCAAGTTCTTGGCCAATTTACAGTTCCATGCCAAGATGGGACTAGAGTATTCGCACAAGTAAGGGGGTCGTGTCGTTGCGTACGTGTTAGGCAGATAGATCCTAAAGATCTGTGGGGGAGCCGCATACGCAGTGCCGAGACCTTTTCTACGATAGGTATATGTATACCAAACAGGTGCTCGGCAGTTAATTAGCAGCAAGGGAGGAAATACGGTAGCCTTCCAGTCCGGCCACAGATGGAATTACGTGGGCGGCTGGGAACACATAGACCGGAGTTGTCGACCCTCGTTACAGGTTTCTGAGTCTCATAGTATATTCGGGCCCTGCGTACATTACTCGGGGCTCACTCTTTTTATGCTATATCTGCATGATAAGCAGTTGAGGCCCCAAAGTGGAATGGCGGGAACCAAGCCCTGGGGGAGGAATTCCCCCAACTAGCGTCGGAATTCGCTAAATCCGAGTCATTCCAACGTCAGACTGGCATGTACTATCCCAGTCCATAAAGGCCTTCGTTCGCCTCTCTTACAGAGTACTGTATCTTTTTATCATATTGATAATCGTCCACATTTCGATGATGCCATCGCTTGTCATGATAGCGAACTGACCAAGATCAGTAAACAGCATTGTTGAAGCATTGAAAGTTTAATTGGATTTCAAATCCATCAGAAATTAACCTTCGTATTAGGGGAGAGACTCATACTCAGTAATCATCACTAATATCGGCTGGAACGATGCCGGCCGAAGGAGTGGATATATCAAAGTCGATGAATAATAGGGTACAATGGACCCAATGTGATGCCTGGAAAGTTCTATTCAGCCTGTAAAATTTGGTTTCGGAGGTAACGGGCGGAAAGATTGGTCATCCGAAGTCCTTCACTGCTGCTCGTTGGGTCCCCGTGACTCATCAGGATCCATTATGATTGGGTTGCAGTGGGGCGGTGAGTGAAGGGACTGCCTTATGGATCCCAAGCCTGGCAACGATACCGTGGATCTGCTGGGTCGGATGGGGTTTATGCTCCCCTCCGTTCCGATCGGCGGTCGGACTTTACACGGTTCACGGAACTTGATTAGCAAAGAAAAAAAAATTATACCACATGAAGAGCTCGGTATCAACTAAGAAAAAAAAAAGAAAGCCTAGTAAAAAAAAAAAAATAAAAAAGAAAAGAAAAGAAATAAGAAAACAAGTCACAGCCAACAGTGGATATATCAAGTCCTTATCCCTCCCCAACAAGAGTTTGAAACTATTTTCCTATATCCTTCATCAATATTGCATCCCCCTACCGTGACTTTTTTACACACCGATACTTGACCCTCCAGCCATAGCTAATCATCTCCATCGCATCTATCAGCCACACACACACAACTAAAAGATCCGACTATTGCTGCAGTGGTTGAACAGACAACCAGTGGAGACGACGCACCATTTCTAACCAGCCTGAGAACACGACACGACATCAACTTCAACTATTGAAGCGTCCATCGTGCAGCTCCTTCAAAGTACTTTTGTTGTGGTCCCAATTATTGGACCTGAAAGAATTCATACCTTGCCTGCTACTAAGGGCTACTAAGGTACCCGATAAGGGATCCATTTTAGTTGATCTGCGCCTTGTTGCAGTCTGACTCACCGCCCCCTCTCCGGGACGTTCATTGGCCGATCTACCCTCGCCGGAAACAGTAGGTCTGCCTGAGTCACAGTGGGAACGGACGAGTCATCTTAAGTCTGGGCATTCGAAACTTGAGCTCATAAGCACATCAACATCCGGAGATTGCGCCATGCGGTCCTCTTCCTCCCCCACAACTTTTTCCACCACTACTACTTCTACTCCCTCTCCCCTCGCCTCCTATCACACTTCCTCACCCAGTGCCTACTTTACTTCCCTCGCCCGGAGGCGTCAACAAAAGAAAATGAGTATCACTCAAACCTACTACCTCGCCCACGCCGCCCGCAAGAAGCTTACCCGTGAGGCTTCCCGGGCGGACCACGACTTGCGCCTCTTGGTTGGTCATGCCAACCTCCTCGATACCTTGATGCTTGAACTCGCCGATGCCGAACAAGAGCAAGAACGCTGGTTCAACCAGACCGTCCACGGCGTAACCAAGGGCTCCCCATCTGAACCCCGGCACATCCAATGGGCAGAAAGCGTGGTGGAGGATCCCGAAGATGACTGGGATGCGGAAGATGTTTCCGACTCCGACCTGAGTGACGATTCTGACTTGGAGGAAGACGACTATGAACCTGCCTACACACCCGTTCGTCGGCGCGCCCCGTCGCCGGTGGCCATTGTTCGAGAGAAAGAAATCGAGGAGGACTACGACTCCGACTCCGACTCCGACTTTGAATACGATGACGCGGAGGACTTGGAGGAGCTTACTTTGACCCGGTCGCCATCACGACAGACTCCGCCTGAGCTGTCGTCTGATTCCGATGAGGAGTCGGAGGAGGAATCAATGCCTCCCTCCCCCCAACAACCCACGCTGGACACTTTCTCTGAGAAGCAAGCCGAAGCTACCGAACTCCCACTAGCAGGAAATGGATTTGAAGCCGGGTATTACGTATCGAACAACTCGCAGAATACGATTATTGAGGCCTACTAAAAGTCCTCGCTGATTGACGACTGCATCGATGTGCATACCCTTCTTGTGATACCCCTCCTACATTCTTGGGTTTGGTTTTGGATTTGTTTCAGCGATACATTATTTCAGCGGGTTCGGCGTTTTGGGCTGCAGACAAAAAACATCTTCATTGTTGGCGAATTTGCATTTTACTACCTGGCATGGTCTGGACTTACTGGCGTTCAGACCTGACGTGCCTAAATGATTGGGCATTGTTGGATACTCTACTCTCATATGGGGCATTTTTTATGTTTCCCCACCTGCTGGCCAGGCATGGCCTGTGCCCATGAATGTCTTGATGACGACGATGCATATCACATACCTTAGTTAGAATTATATATAGTCTTCGCATCAAAGAAATACATAGATAATACTTCTTCACTCTCCATCCTGGTTCATATTTCCCATCTTATAGTCCAATATCTTGCCAGTGTCCTTTTCTGCAGTCGAGAGATGGTACGCGGTGCCTTTCGAGGGGCTGATAACCATTCTCTTAGCTCAGGACTAGTTTAGGTACCGACCCAATAGTTGGGCTGACTATACAGAACTAGTTGACAATCTAGACCAGGACCCAAGACGCCGATCTATTAAGGCGGCACCGCACCCGTGCACACCGCCCAGTCGACTTGGATCAATCACATGGGCGATCAGCCGGCGGATCACTGGTCGAGACAGACAAGTCATTTGGTCGTGGTCGCCTCACTTGTTGTTCAGAAGGAGGGGGGGCCGGGATTTTCGGCTGAGTGGCTGTGCCATCAACTCCCGCTGATAAGATGGTATTCCAGGTGGAGATTATCGTGGAACGCGGGCAAAAACTCTCCGAAAGACCGTCTTGCAAAAAAAATAACATAAAATAAAAAGAAGGTTATTCGGACGCCGTGACTCCGTGAGATCCGAGGATTGTCCTCGTCCTCAATAGCTGGGAGCTTGAGTCACCATTGCACACTTGTTCTGGTGATTGACGTTGTTCGGAGCCTCGGAATCTCCTGTCGTCACCTTATTTCCTTTTTCGGTTGGATTTTCCCCATTGCTCAACTGACATTCTTCAGCCCGGAGAATAGAGGTGAACCTCCGTGATTTGTACCAGGCGGCATAACAGTAGCATAGATTATCTCATCAGCCGCATAATTTATAATCATAATGGACATCAACCAGGGTATTGATTAATCTAATTTTATTAATAATACGGAGTAGTGTTTAGCTTGTTTAGATCAATAGCACGAGTTGACTCTATGTAATCATCTGGCCAACCATTACTCCATATATCTCATAGACTTGAATAACATAGTAAGAGAGTTCCTTAGGGTTGAGTCTGAATCGTGACCATGGAGCCTCACATGTCATGGCAACGTGACAAGGGACGCACTCACCGCCTTGGCCCCTCCCGTGGTTCTCCTGCTGCATCCGGAAACTGATCGTAAGATGCTCTTCTTGTACGGAGAAGTCCTGCTCGACTAGTATCCTGCTATTCTATCCTACAACGGGTTCCTACCTGAAGGTTAACCCAAACTCCCTTGCTCAAGGGCGCTCTAGCCGATCCCGTCGCAAACCATGCCCAGCGTCCTCCGCATCACTCCACTGGCAGCACTTCAGGAGCTTCACGGTGGCTGAGTTGTGACCTGATCTATTTGGATAGTATCCAAGAATAAAGACAGGCATTGCTGCATCGCAACCCTCTCAGTGTCTCGATTCGGTCGCATTACCTTCAGAAAACCGAACAAGCATAATACTATATCATTGAGAACGCTCGCTCAAGCGCCATTGGAACCCACGCTACATCATGTCCTCCACCCCTAAAAGCTCCCTCGATAGCGAGGAGCGCGCATCCAACGCTTCCGAACCCTCATCTCAGAACTCACGCATCTCATCTACGGCTGATAGTCCCCGTCGGAAGTCGATCCAATTCAACTTTGGTGGGACCGAGCCACAGAGTCAAAGTCAGCACCGTCGGTCTACCAGCGCTGTCGGCGGGCGCCGACCACAACAACAAGAAGCGCAGGACAAAGAGCAGAAAGCCGCGGGAAGAGGTCATTCACCTCCGCCACCTCAGTAAGTCGATTATGCTAGTTCTTTAAATTCTCTCCATCGCTAACTTGCTTCCGCATTTATGTAGAACTTACGAGAGAGGTGTTTCTTTCAATACCTTCGACAACCCTGACGCGGCGGACTTTTCTTTAACTTTGAATTACAAACACAAGGGGTATCAGTGTACCCGGCGCAGTCGAACTTTTCTATGCGGCACGGATCAGAATGATTATTCCGATTTTGCCTTGGAGTGGCTCATTGACGAATTGGTGGATGATGGCGACGAGATCGTCTGTCTACGGGCCGTGGAAAAGGACTCCACGATCGCAAGCGACGCCGCAATCGAGGAGGGAAAGTACCGCCAAGAAGCGGAGAAGTTGTTTGAGCAAGTGATCCAGAAGAATAGCCAGGATGAGAAGGCAATCAGCCTAGTCTTGGAACTGGCGGTTGGGAAAGTCCAGGATATCATTCAGCGCATGGTGCGTTGGTCCTTCTCTATATTTTGGCACGTTAAAAACAAGCTGACAAAACAAGATCCGGATCTACGAGCCTTCGGTACTGATTGTTGGCACCCGCGGCCGTAACCTGGGCGGCGTACAGGGCCTGCTGCCCGGTTCCATCTCTAAATACTGCTTACAGCAATCCCCAATTCCCGTGATCGTCGTCCGTCCCTCCACCAAGCGGGAAAAGAAGAAGAAGAAGCGTCTTGCGGATCCCACTCGCCGCAGCTATAATCACATCCTAGAGCTGAGCGAGCAGCGTGGAAGCAAGTTGTTCGACGCAAGTTCGAGCACGGATAGTCACGTTTCGAAACTTCCGGACGAAGAAGCTGCCGTAGCCGCAGCTCTCGGCCTGCCTCAGTCGTACGCCAACTCCCGAAGCTCGCTGTCAATGTCCGAGCGAAGCAGTGTTAGCCATGATGAGAATGATTCGCCGTCTCCTAATGTCGACTCCTTGGGTACCAGCCACAGCCCAGCAGCGGGCAGCCCGGAGAGCACTGAGAGCGAAAGCACAACAGACGATGAGCCTGCACCGCAGATCAGAGATGCACCCGAGGGCTCGTCATCGGAGACGGCATCTACGGAAGTGGCCAAGGAGGTTGATGCATCGACGGACGAATCCGAGTTGACCAACTCCAATCAAAGTACACCAAGGCCAGGCAGTTCTAAACTGAACATTCCGGTCATTGTCACTGAAGATATGACCGAGAAGGGAACAAATGACCAGTGAGCTTGACACTACTCCAACAACTCACTACAACGTACCATTTCAGAACTCATCCGGAAATGGGTACTAGCCGTATGTTTTACCACGAGAAACCATATCACACCATCAGCCAACCAGGTCATAACCTCACCACATAATCAAAGGCCATAAATAAGGGAAAGTATGGCTACATGATCCTCAGGCCGATGCATTACCTCTATACAAAGGAAGCACATACACCATCTCTGCTCTCGACGGACCACCATGTGCATGTTTGACTACGTCGCTACTACTTCACATTCAGAAGCCAGTCACACCTGCAAGGTGTTTACGCTATGCAACATGAAACAGAATCTACTACGCGCTTCGGCTGATTCGCGATTCATAGGATTCGTCACCGATGCTTGATTCCAAACCCCACTCCAATACAATAATCTCAATCATACGCCGACAGACACAAGCATTAGCATCAGCATCAAGACCCGCACAGATAGATCTCGCATCTATGCATAAACGATAAATAGATAAACAATACACGAATAAACTATTCATTTCAAACAATAAAAAAAACTCCACCCATACCCAATTAGAATATAGAATACCAACATCCTCAACCTAAAAGATATATTTCCAGGATCAACAATAATCACCCAAAAACAAACAAACACGCAACACTACAGGTCCAAATCTCCGAGGCAGTTAAATATACAACATGCTTTATAGTGCACCTGTTTCCCTCTTTAATTGTTTTAAACCCCCCTTATTCTTCTACATCGAGAAGTAAACAAAATCGAGCAATGCATAGAGATTCCGGAAACATAATACAAAATCATATGCGGAAAAAAAAACATCTATAATACTACATGCTGCTCAAAAATATCAAGCTGAGTTACAAATTCGTATGGCTATTATAACCTCAGTCTCAGTGTCTGATTAGATATTTGGAAGAGAAAAAAAAAAAAGGAAGGCAATAGTTACTACCTAGAATTGTATAAAATGTCACCCATGGGCTCCCAACATTTGTAGTATGCAAAGAACTAGGGGATAAATTTACAACATATACTGATGATTACCCAAAGGCTGATAGATGCTATACCTTCAAGAAGGACGGCTAAATAATACATGGAGACAGAACTCGATTGATGACTCTGGTTGGGTCAGTTGAAATCATGTTCATCTGTCTGTCAAGCGTGTCAATCAATCGAGGAATACACTAACAGAACACTATGGTGACATTATAACCCAAGAGGGCATGGATATACAAGGTGGTAAATAGGAAATGTTTGAAATGAAAAGAGGAAACTTTTTCTAACGAAGTTTTTGTCTAGCAAAGGGTTTTAGAGAGACATATCATAGCAGATAAAGCAGACATCGCCAGCACACACCAAGCCAGTGTAGATGCAATGCATACAAGATGACTGAAAACGACAGGGGAAAAGAAATAAACACATAAGCTACATCATGTCTTCCATGAGACAAACAAGTAGCCGTGAGAAAGTCTTGTCCTGATTGGGTCAAACGTCGGCGTCAACGCTTGCCCGGGACGGAAAACTGCTGAAGCAACTCCGGGTATTGAAATGCAAAGGACATAACAAGAAAACAAAGACATATCAGACATCCCTGCAAGCCAACCTATCTCGCTAGATTCTTCAAAAGCCCCACCTTCATTATGGCATTTCGCTTTTGAAACACAACATTCATTGTACATTATAACATCGGAAGTGCCTGCCTCTTCCAATCAACGGATGGGAACGGAAGAGTGTATAAGCAACCGAGTACCGAAATCATGGACGAGAAGATTAGGAGGAATGAGCATGTGACATGAATAACATGGCATAAGGTTCAACAAAACGAGAAGAATAAGTGGGAAATCTTTCCAGAAGAAACGGAATAATTTTCATTATCATTGCCAGAGAATCTATGATGCTTCCTCGCCGTCCTTCGAAGGGGTCTTGGATGGCCGGCGCTCAACGGCGGGTTGCGACTTGGCTAGCAAAGGGGAGGTAGGGTTCGAAGGGGGGGAGGTAGCCATGTTGTCGCGGTCTTCCAAGCTAGCAAGAGCACTATTCCAGAGTCAGATGAGGGGTTCAAAGCAAGACAATGCGTGGAAATTCAAAACTTACCTGAACGCGTTGATCGACGACGCAGCTTCCTTGTCTTCCTTCTTGCCAGCAGGGGGTGTTCCAGTCCGGCTGCTAGCAGCGCTATCATCGCTGCCACGAACCAAGTTGCCGCCAGGGCCAAGGTTCTTCCGGCCGCTGCTGCTGCGAGAACCCAGCATGCTGGAGGGACCAAAAGACATGGGCTGGCTGGTGTTGCGAGTGGTACGCAGGCGACGGAGGTCGTCGCTGCCGACCTTGCTGGAGGCGTAGTCCTGAGGAGGTGCCTGGTTGCCATAGCCAGAGTAGCTGCGAGCATCACCACGGCCCATATTGGGACGGCCACCCCGGTTTGCCTGCTGGCGGAGACGCTCCATCTCGGCCTCTTGTTGCGCGCGAGCAGCCTACAATAACCGTTAGAAAAAGCATATCAGAGGTTTGCTAAGATACACATACCTCTTCTCTGATCTGTTGGATAGTCTTAGGGCCCTTGTCGGCGTCCTTGGACTTCCACTTGGCATTACGCAAATCGATGATGTCCTGTAAAAAGAGGGATGTATTAGATATGCGACTATCGTGCATGGGGATCGTGTGAGGCTTACCATGAGCATGAACTTCAGTCGGCTTGGCAGACCTTGGATCTGCACCATGTTGTTAATGCGCTGGAAGTAGACATCCATGAACGTGTGGCCCTTCTCGGAGGCGTCAAGGCTGGCACCAATGGTACGCAGCAGACTGGTCAAGCTCTCTACTTCAGCTTCATCAGGAACACCTTCGTAGTCAACCAGCTTCTTCAAGCACTCGTGCATGATACGCTCTGTCAACATGCCAAGCTTGTACAGTTCACCAATGAACTTAACGAGACCCAGACCACGACGTTTGGCAGCGGCAGCCTTGTAGTACTCATCCGACAGCATGGCAGCCTCCTCAGTCTGGCCCTCAGGCTTAGGAGGAAGGTTAACCTTCCAACCACGTTCGAACTCTTCTTGACAACGGTTGAGCAGGTACTTGCGGAACAGACTGCCGCCAACAACGACATTACCGTTCTTATCGCGGATGTTCTCGTCCTTGATCTCCGGGCTCATGCTTTCAAGCATACGCTTGCAGAACTTGGCATAGATCGAGGCCCAGTGTGCCTCGTCGGTTGCCTTCTCGAAGGTCAATTGGATCACTTGGCGCAACGTACGTCCGTCGGACTCGTCCTTGGACTGAGAAACAATTTCCAAGATCTGGCCAGAAATACGGTCGAAGTTTTCGGGAGTCATCTTGTTCAAAGCAGCCTTGACCTTGCGCTGCACCACATCGGGAGGGAGATAACCAGCACCTGGGGTAGCAGCACTTGCCTGAGCCGCCTGACCCACACTGCGAGGCTTCCAACCGGTGGTCGAGACCTGGAGCGCCGCGACCTCCTTTCCGGCGGTAAGAGGCATGGACTTGGCCATTTCCTCCTCCTTCTTGCCTTGGTGCTTCTCACGCTTGCTACCGGTGCGCGTGCCCGAACGGTTGGAACCCGGGCGAGGGGACCCTGGCATCATGGGGTTGGCAGAGTTGGTGCGACTGAGCGCAGGCGAGCCCATCGGCATGGGTCCGCGTCCGAAAGAGCCGAACGGGTTGTTCATCGAAGCGGTACGAGCGGCATTGGCAAGAGCAAAGCGCTGCTCGGAGGTTGAGCCCGGAGGCAGACTGTGCCGGGACGCAGCTTGGCCGAAGTTGCCCATCTGGAATCCCTGAGACATACCGCCGCGTGAAGTGTTACGACCACCCATCATAGGTGTGCGAGCCGACTGTGGGCGAGATGAGTCGCTATCACCCACAGTCTCACGCACGCGTGCATCCCAGTCGACAGATGGCTTCTCCTTGAACACACTCTGGAACTGAAGCAAGAACTCCTTGTTGTAATGGAATTTGCGATCAGCGGGTGCGCTGGCATTCAAGGCCGGGTTGGGAGACACAATGGAGTCAGGGTAGGTAACCTGGCTCAGGTCCTCGATCAGCCGAGCGGAGTGAAGAGACTTCATAGCGGCGCTAGGCTGAGGAGGCTCAACGGCCTTGTTCGTCTCCAACTTGAGCGCAGCAGGCTTCTCACGCTTGCCAGCACTGGCAGGCTTCGCGGGAGGACCCATCGAGGCATCCGAAGCCGGAGTAGCAGTTCCGCTCTCAGCGGGCTCGCCGGCCTCCGTCGCAGCCCATCCTCCCTTCCTCAGCGAAGCGAACAGGTCCTTGTTCGAAGTGTCTTGCTCACCCGCTTCGCGCTTCTTCATCCGAGCTTCTTCGATAGCCTCGGCCTCGGCCTCGGCCTTCTTCATGTTGGCCTCGTAGGCTTCCCGCTCCTCTTTCTCCTTACGCTCCTTCTCCTCCTTCTCGGCTTGCTTCTTGGCATAGTAGGCGGCTTCCGCGGCAGCTTCCTTCGCTTCGATCTCGGCCAATTCCCGCTCGATAGCATCGTAATCAATCTCATCATCGTCAGCAGGAGCCGGAGTAGGGTCGGCGGGCTTGGAAGATTCTTCGGCAGCGGGCTTGGCCTCCTCGGCCTTGTCCTTCAGGCTCAGGTCCTCGAGAGCCTTGCGCGCGGCTTCCTCATCCGCAGCCTTCTTCTGTGCAGCCTCCTCTTCCTCCTTCTGCTTGCGGGCCGTCTCTTCCTCTTTCTGCTTGCGGGCCGTCTCTTCCTCCTTCTGCTTGCGGGCTGTCTCTTCCTCCTGCTTTTTGCGAGCGGCTTCTTCTTCTTCTTCCTTCTGGCGAGTTACCTCGGTCCCGGCTGCCTCCTTCTTGCGGCGGGCCTCGGCCTCATCCTGTTCGATCTTCTGGCGCACCGCATCCTTCAGCTCCTGCTTCTTTTCCTCATCCGTCTTGGCTGCCTTGGAGTCAGTCCGGGCGTGATCCGCACCACTGCTGCTGCGAGGAGGCGGCGTGGCGGTCGGAGTCGCCAACTTCACGGGAGACGGGGTCGCACGAGCGGGCGACGCCGGGGCCTTCTCGAATGTCTTCACGGCACCACTACCAGGGTCCTTGATGACGATGGCACTCTTCTTGCTCGACGGGATGACAAAGTTCTGCACGCCCGGAGCGGGGCTATTGGAGGGACGGCTGGCGGTATGCGCATGGCCGGAGGCTGGAGGACCAGCCGGGGGCTGACCGTGTCCCAAGCTGGAGCCAGGTCGGTCATTGGACACCTGCGAGGGCGAGCGGGACATGGCCTGAGGCGGCTGCTGGGGTGGGTACTGGCCTTGCATATACGGGGGCTGAGGGGTGTAGGGCATTCCGGGACGCGGTTGAGGGGATGACGGGGAGCCATGAACTGCTGCATGGGGTACTGTTGGTAGTAGCCATAGTTGGGGTCAAAGTAGGGGCCCTGGTTCGATTTCATCAACGTTAGATAATGTTCAAATTGTCCACTCTCTGGAGCCAAATTAGGCGGAGGAAGTGAAATAGAGGGATGGGGAGGGGGGAGATTGGGGGAAGATATAACTCGGGGACCAGGCTTCCTCTTGGGGAGGAGGCCGCCACGACGGGGGGTTCTGTTATAAGAATGGGTCCTCACAGATTGGTGTGCCATGTGTGGGGGATAGGCGCCGTAGGGTTGGGGCGGTCCCATCGGTACGGTGCTCATCTGCGGCGTCGCGGGGTGCGCGGTGGCCAACGCTGGGCTGCGGTTGGCCTGGGGAGAGTTAGGGAACGGCGGCATCGGGCGGGCTTGGTTGGGAGGATGGTACTGGGGGTTCATGCCACCCCGGGGCTGGTTGGGAGTGCGGAAGCTAGGACCAGGCGAATAGGCCATCTGGCCCTGATAGTTAGACTGTGAGTATCCGCGGCCACGGCCACCCTGATGGTGATAACCACCACGACCGGGACCACTGCCCATGTGGTTACTCATGTCGCTGTGTGTCGACTGGGACGATTCGCGTCGCAGATGTGTCGACTGAGGACCGGGACCAAGGGGGGCTTGGGACGGGCGAGCCTGCTAGTGGGACGATTATTATTAATCCCGAAAGTTTCCAGGTATGCCAAGAGAAAAATAGATCCCAGTATATCACCCGCATTTAAAGCTCAACTTGCATGAAACCAAAAAAAAAAAAAAAATTTTCTTTTCTCTCTCTCTGTCCTTATCTCCATGCCATGTCTATTGGTATCGTAAAAGACGGTACAGAGATGAAGATCGAAGATCGTAACACAATAAATCCAGAAAAAAAAAACATAGAACAGGGAATAAGGAAATTTCAAATGAGATGGATATCGCCCACAATGTAAACGAGGGAAGAAAGAAGAGGAGGTACGTACATTATCACCTGCATCACCGAAGCTGCCAAAGTTGGGAACATTGCCTTGAGCCTGGTATGACGACGGCGGTGGCCGGCCACCGCTCGAGGCGGGCTGAGGAATAGGCGACGGCGAAGTCTGAGGCGACGTAACACGGGGGTTCGCAGTTGGGTTGACACCCAAGCCGGCCTGGGCTTGGGTGGCCAACACGGCTGGGTTACCCATATTGGGCGAGGCCGGCTGGTTGGCAGCAAAGCCAAACTGCAAGCTATTGGGACGACTGCTGGGGCCCCCGTTGGGGATGTAGCCTGAGGTACCGGCGGAGGTGATGGTCACAGAGGGCTTGCGAGAGTGGTCGCCTTGCGCAGAGGAAGGAGCCGGGGCGCCATTGACGATGGTGACGCCGGGGGTCTGAGGTTGCTGCATGGGTTTGCCGCTCACAGGAGATACTGAGGTCGACTTCCCATGTTGCGATGAACCGCCCACGGTGACGGGAGCGGCGGTCGAGTCCGTCGCGGACTTTTTGGTGGCGCTGGCGTAGGACTTGGTCGCAGCCGGCTGAGAAGAGGGATTCCCAGAGGTTGCAGGAGCGGTAGATTGAGAGGCGGCCTGGTTAGAGGTGCTCTGTCCTTGAGGTTGAAGGCCTGACTTTGGTGGGATCGAGCTCATTAGACAGGTAGGTTAAATGAGTTGTTAAAAACAAAGGCGCTTTTAGGTTGGAGGGGGAAGAAAAAGGGAAGAAGGAAGGAAAAAAAAGTTTTGAGATAAGCGGGAAGGAGTTTTTGATAATAAGAAAGTAAGTGTGGGTGATGTCAAAGCGTGTTACAGCAGAAGGCAAACACACTCCAGATCCCACATCAAATAGATGTCAATTTTATTATCCCACGGAAATTGGATAATAAAACCAGAGGGATTTTTAAGGTATCGGAAAGAAGAACCACCGACACACAAAAAAAAAGGAATTCTCTGATGAATAAGAGAATCAAAAAAGAAACGTCGTGGGTAAACGACGAAGAATCCTGGGGTAAAGCAGGAAAAAAGGGAAAAAGAATAATAAATTCCAAAGAGGGGGGAGGAAAAAAGAGGAAGTAGGGAAAGATTTCGCTGGTTCCTCTTTTTTTCTTCTGTTCTGGTGGTGCTTTTTTTTTCACTGCTCAAAGTGGAAACGAGCGAGACTGACAACGTAAAATAAAAAAAATTAAAAATAAAAATTCCGTACGGAAGAAACCATACCAGCAATGCAGGCAGTGGATATGAACAACACAAAACTGGCGGTATTCCTGATGGACCACTTAACGCTTCCTTTTATTATTTCTATTGTTTCAAAGGGACAATGATGCTGCATCCGTTTACTCTATTTTATTTTCCTCCCCTTTTATTATTATAACTATTTTGTTCTTTTCTTTTCGGAGAACAACAGATGGCGGAAAGGAAAGAGACGAAGATCGGACAGTACTCCGTACAACGTACGGAGTATACCAAAAATACATACCACAATACCCACTCCACTTCAGGGAAGAGAGAGAAAACAAGCTGAGCAGGAGCAAGTGACGGAGCCAAATACCATTAGTCTAGTCTAAGTTAGGTGCTGGAAGTACTAACATTCAATCAATCATTCTGTCCGACCGAACAATACGGAACCAGGCTGGTTACCCGATCGGGAACAAGTCGGGTTGAGGCGGACAAGAAAAAGCAGCGCCAAGCCGTCACTCATTCACGATTCATTCTCTCAGTCATTGTTCTTTGCTGGTTCAGCCAGTCAATGCGTCAGTCCTTTCAACTGTCGACAACTGTGATTCATATTATGACTGTGAATCGTATGCTTTTTCTTGATGATTGGCCAAAGCAGCGCACTGGTACCTCTCACGGTCCAACGATCTGTGCCAAGTGGAGCCTCATCATGAATTATCCATTCAAGAGGGATCGTGAAGAGTGGTCGACACCTCAGGCGTGAATTGCCACGATCACCCAACCAACCGGACTTAAACCGAGACGGGGTTAGTGTACCAGAGTCACTGACTCGTCAGCCTCACTTCCACGGACGCCACCATCTACAACGCGTACACTCAACTTCACCGACTCCCCGTTCAATAGTCAAAGGAGACTAGCTGCAAAAGCAGAGTCGGGCGTCGTTATTCTCATGTTCCTGCAAGGGTCGATCGAATCTATGGGCGCGTTGGGCAGCCACCCTGCCGCTTAGTTGATACCGCAGATTGTATATTTATTTATAGCCGAGCATAGTATGATACAAATAGTCATCCTGGTGACCGAAGCCTGTCATGCCGCAGTTCAGTTCAAGTCTACTATCTCTTGTAAAGAAACTTCAAAGGAACCTTGCTCTAGCTATTGAAATGTCTAAGTTTGTTCAAAATCCGCTGACATTTCGTGGTTCTAGGCAAACATATATATTGTCATAACCGTAACCCATCTCTCATTATACCTAGTAGAGACCACAGGAATTCACTTTGACTCGCCTCCAACCAACTCAATGTTTACTATAAAGCCCATAGAATATCCATAACATTAACACAGAAACACCGTTCATTGGTAATAATGTTTTATCCCCGAAAGTATCTCCATGCCCCAGCCGCAGCTCGCGGCACCAGAACCGTACCTCGAGCCACGCCTTCGACAATAGTGCGTCCGTGCCCCTTCATCGCAGCGCTCTGAACATACGCAAAGCCCCTTTGTCCAGCAACAGGTGCCATGTATCTCTGTGCCCATGCAGCCGCTGAGCCTATCGTATGATGCGTCAGCAGCGGTCGCTATCTTTGATGAAATGTAGTAGGTGACTGGGGCAGCAAAGAAAAATGTATAGTTTAAAAAAGAAAAAGACCATACCAGCAGCTGGTCCAGTGCTCGTAAACCCAGCAACGTGCATAAGAGGTCCAGTAACCATGCCGGGGCAGAGAAAGGTCCCAACTTGCACCGCTCCCCAGAGAACGCTCTTCGGGTTCTCTGAAACATATTGTGCGGTTTTGCTAGGAAGATTTGACCAGTCTACCTGGGATGCTTGGTCCACCACATAATTGGCAAATCCTTTGGAGGTGTTTAGGATGGACTCCGTGGAGAGATTGGACGGTTGGAGATGTGCTACGATTTGCTGCAGTCGTTCCATGATTCCGGAGAGTGAATGCTTGAAGCACTGCAGCGGAAGGGAAGGTTTATGGATCGAGGAGTAACTGACCAGAAAGAGGGTTCTTATAAAACTGACGCGCTACGGCACACCAAGTAGTTGGGCAGAAAAGCTAATCCTCGAGAAAAAGCAATGTCCCGGAGAGTGAAGACCTTGCGGGGGATTGACGGGCAGAAGGGCCGTAATGACGAGGCTGTTGATTTACTCCATGTTTTTCTGCATACGCGCCCACTCGCTAGCGCATACAACGACTGCGGCAAGGCGCATTTACCCCCGTGAATAACAAGTCATTCAACCAGTTAAAATTTTCCTTTCTAATTGTTCAGACCATCTATCCTGCATACACACAACCCATTTTGAATTCAGCAAAAACAATAACAAAGACCGAAAGTTTGACAGAAGCGCGAAAGAGCCCCGGCCACGCTTAGTGAGAACCGCGGGATCGAGCCAATTCCTCCGCTGCTCGCACCGCAAAGTCTACACCAGAAGTCCAGTTGCTGCTGGTCGACTGATTACGGATATCCTCGGGCTCGATATGATCAAACGAGTTGTCGCTACGGTTCTTCCTCAAGGACGAGCCGTACGCGAGGTCATCATTACGTCCGTGCAGGTTTTGCTGTTCCTTCGCCAACGCATTGCGCAGCACCTCCAACATATCCTGCTGGTTCGAGAGGTATTTGGCCTTCTCATCATGAGACATGCCGGCCATATCACGGGGCAAGAAGGAGCCGCTGGCCGAGAGTTCCTCCGCCCGTGCCTCCGGAGTCTTATCGGTGGAGGTCATAGAGGCCACGGCAGAGCCAATGGCCGAAAGCCAGTCGTTGCCCTGGGCAGGGGTAGTGGCATTTCCTCCGGCAGCCGTCGGCACGTTGAACCGAGAGAGAAGCGACTGAGCGTATGCAGCAGGGCCTGTCGCCGGAGGGGGAGTGGCAGCCTGTTGGGCGGGTAGGTGGAAAACATTCTCGCGTACCCAATCCAGGGCCTGGTAAAAGTATTGGAGGCCCAGAGCCTTGGCGCGCTCATGGGAGCGACCGATGAACTCTTCAATTTCTCGTTCGTGCTGGGCCAGGAACGGGTCCACGTAAGTCTGGTATAGGATTTTGGCACCCTGAGTCTGTGGCAGGACCAGATAGGAAAAGAAGAAGAGACGGATCCAGCTATAAAATGGAAGCCTGTATAGGTTGTACATTAGACACCTGTATCGTGGTGATTTCCGATTGAGGTAACATACCATCCCAAAATCCAGACCGTCCAGGACTCAGCCATCAAGATGGCCGACAGGACCACCCAATACATCAGCCATGGTGCGAGCTGAGAGGGGTTCGCTGAGCGGAGGGCTTTGAAAGAAGCGAAGATAGGGAAGAGGATCGTGATGATCGAGCTACGCATGAATTCCCGTTAGCATTCCCGAAGCAGGCAGAAAATTCTTGAGAGATAATAGAGCCACAGTTCCGGGATTTCCGGAAATAGGAGTCATATTACTTACGACAATAAATCGGCGATGATTCCAAACATGATGGAAGACGGAGAATATTTCACTGACTTAGAAACGTCTCAAACGTGGCCGACGTGAATGAGTCGGTAAGGGTTGGTAGAATCTTTGGCGGTCAGGGAAGCCTTTGCTTTTGCGGGGCAAAAGAAATATGATCGACGAGGCTTCACGCGACCAAGCTGAGGACGGAATAAGAAGCGGCCAGCCGCAATGGCAACTAGAGAAAGAGAGGAGAGGAGAAATATGATTTTGAAGGAAGGATGGTTAGGGGAAAGAAAGAAAAGGCCAACACGACACGACGGTGGTTGCCTTAAGGGAGATCAGCCCTACTGTGATCCATCCACTATTACTCTTACAAGTTTAGTAGATGGAGCTGGAAGAACCATCGACGAGATTAGGGCAACTTTCCCATTTCCGGGATTACGATCGCAGCGAATCACACCCTGCTTGACGTCATGATTTAAGGTTCGTCAAATGCCTGTAAAAGTTTATCCGGACGATATATGAAGATATATAACTAATAGCATATATTGGATGAAGCTGAGGTGTTGCTGGTCAAAAGCAACGTGGTTGCTTTGCTATCAATTACTACTGAAACTTGTCCGCAGGAAATTGGCTTGGGTGTTAATATCCAGTCTTCTGACTACGCTTCCAGGTCATCCTACTACGTGTCGAATCTTCCAAACAGACGCCAAACAAAACCGTCAGTTCATTCACGATATGACCCGAAGGTTTGTGTAGTACCTTGCAGGAGAGAGTATGTCTCAAATCGTACTTTTTTGCATCTCAAAATAACTCAATATGCTGAGTCATGCGGCCTGGAGTACACTAGCTAATCACGTGAAATACTGCTATTTGAGGAAGCGAACCCCACACAGGTGGGTCCCGATGACGGAGAACCAGACAGGCGGTGAGGGGAATCTGCCGGCAGGGTATCTGCCCGATGACTTCAGTGCCTGTAGTTCTCGTATCTTTCCTTCACAACTTCTATGAATTTGGAAATCTGATGCCTGTATATCTTTGATGACCTTCCTATAATATTATTTACGAAATAGATCAAGATTGAACATATCTGTGGCTAAGAAACTGGTAGTTCATACCCAATAACCGTGCCCCCCCTCCAAGCAGCACTATAGCCTTGTCTCACACACACCCACGATAACGACCTGAACCTCCCGAACCGTTGAAATGTGCATTGCATTAATATCTACAGCCCATCCGTCTTATTCGCTTATTGTTATCGACAACAGGGATGTATGCGATTGAACTACCTGCAACAGGAACAACTGATACGTCGTGACCTAACAGTGTCTAGGAATACCTGCGTCGACCAACCGCCCCAGCTGATTGGTGGCCCGAATCAAACTCCAATATATTAGGTGGCCGAGACCTAGCACGTGCTACACAAGGAACATGGATGGGAATTACGAAGGAGGGAAAGATTGCCGTTTTGACGAATTATCGTGAAGATACGTCCGAAAAGGCTACCGGCACACAAAGTCGAGGTGCTATCGTCAACGGCTGGCTTACGGTCGCCCCTGAGCCTAGAGAATCTACTCGGGACTTTGCGCAGCGGATGGTAGCAAGTGCCACGGCGAAAAACGTCGGGGGTTTTAGCCTGGTGTGCGGCTATGTTAATGAGCCATTGGCTGTAATCTCCAATCGCTCATCTAATATAGATCAGGTTACCTGGCTGGCGACAGAAAAGGGCCAAACCGTGGGACTAAGCAACACACATTTTGATGACCGCTCCTGGCCAAAGATCGTCGATGGCGAGAAGCTGATGATTGAAGCTATCCAGGAACACGTTGGGGCCGGAGAAGATGAAGATGGACTTATTGATAGACTACTTGGGTTATTAAGCAAGAATACGCTCCCTAACCTTTCCGAAGGTGCAACTGCGGAAGACTATCTCCCGCACTTTAGGAAGAGTATCTTCATCCCCAAGCTTGGGGTTAAGGGGGAACCTGCGAGGTCAGCTGCTGAAGTAGCCGCGCCTTGTGCCGAGGAAAAAGCGACTGGAGCCAAGCAGGGCGATGAGCTGGACCAGTCATACTTGCATGGTGCGTACGGTACCCAAAAGCAAACCGTTATCCTTGTAAGTAAAGATGGACGGGTGAGGTACTTTGAACGCACCCTTTATGACAATGAGGTGAACGCTATTCCACTTGGCAACGGAGACCGATCATACGAGTTCCAAGTAACCCAATAATCATATCGACGGCCTATCCTGGCTGTCCTGCTCTCCTCGGCCGTGATGATTGATTCTTGTACATAGCAAAATTGACATGATGCCCAATTTTACTCTCATTTGCAGTCGAGCATATGTCTTTTTCACGCTAGGCATTGTACAGTGGAGTCGTCACTGTAGTGCTAGCAATAATATGGATAATAGTAGGAACGTTGTCAATAGTAATCACTGTTATCCACCCCAATGCAAGGGCCGAGTTCCCCTTTGCACGTGGTTGCCTTGACTCATGCCAGATCAGGTGCATGCCTAGTCACGCAACCTTCGGCGATTTTAATTCAATCTCGATTCCTTTGAAATGATCCCACAGTCTTTGCTTGGAAAGATTTCTCGCCACTTGGCGCAGAGGGTCATTTGATCTTAATTCTGCTCATCCCCTTTCCTCTCATGCACACACTCGGACGTACAATGTAAGATTCGACAAATTCGCAGTATACGTTGACAACGAATCCACAGAGACGGAGATTTTTTTTTTTGACCCGTGCAGCGCTCGAATCCAAGTCAACTACCAGCTATGATTCGTTTCAAACCTATTACAATGGCCTTGGGAGCCAATGTCTCATAGTAGCCGCTCCTCAAATCGATTGTACCAGCGTCCGATGATCCTTCCACGGTTCTTACCGTTTCAGTTTCATCGAACAAGCTTTGCTAAGATTTCGCCTAATCCCTGGTGTCGCCCACTATTCCAATGTTGGCCGTTATGGAACTTGCCGAGCACCCACAACGGATTTTGTCGAGGTTCCTCCACCAATCTGCGGAGCTTCTTCGTGTTTCATCTTGATAACATATTTTGCTCACTATGCGCCGTGCCCCACGAAGCTGGATCTGTAATCTGCCGCAGTTTTGCCATAAGAGCGAATAATCGGATTTCTGCCAGTCTGGATCCATTCGAATTAATTGCTTAATCTGGCTTATGGATGGTTAGGCGTGCCCTAAGTAATCGACTATTGGCGCAGGAGCTTGATTCATTTCCGCCGGTCCCACAAGTCCGTGCTTCATAGATGACTGGCGAGAGCACCGCGATGTCTTGAGACCATTCATTAGCACCACTGGGGCTCTCAAGGGTTTCTGGCATACTGTTCCTGTTATTAGGCCCCTGAATTATATTAAAATCGCCGACTACCAGCTAGCCTGAACGCCTCTTCATATCGAGCAGGCAACAACTTGATCGGCCCACGGAGGTACTCGGGAATGTGTTCCTTCTTAGGAAATGCGCACACTAAGGAAACGGATTCTGGATCAGCCCACAGGTTAGCTGTCTCACAATTCTAGTAGAACTTCTACGGTAGAATTTCTGGATGAGATTAATGTGGAGACCTGCGGAATCACCGGATATTTCTCTTTCCAAGCCCGAACGAATATAAAAATGTATGACTTACAGCGTTTTCCGGCGATGCTCTAACACTCCAAGCTCAAGACTGGTTCTTGTCATTCATTCATTCATTCATTTTGTCCTTATTTCTTCACTCTTTTTGTCATTCTTTCTTCTCCGACAAGCTCGGCATACATTCATTCAAAATGAGAATCGGCAACTTGATCGTGGCTGCAAGTGCTGCAAGCCTGGTGCATGCGTATCCCACACGTGATATCAAAAAGCGTGGCTCGGGATTCACTTGTATGTCAAGTATTAGGCTCTGAACTTACTGGATCTAACGAATGAGCTTAGGGGTCGGCGTTAGCGAATCTGGCGCTGAGTTCGGATCCAGCATCCCAGGAACACTGGGCACCGACTACACTTGGCCTGATACATCTAAGATTCAGATTCTGAGGGATGATGGAATGAACGTCTTCCGTATTCCCTTCCTCATGGAGCGTTTGGCACCCAACCAGATGACTGGATCTCTGGACGCGACCTATTTGAAGGACCTGAAATCTGTATGTCCACACCCGATGGATGGTCATATAATGTTTACTAACGCCTCTGTAGACTGTCCAAGCGGTCACTGATAGCGGTGCTTACGCCGTTCTCGACCCCCACAACTACGGACGATAGTAAGACCATCCATAGTTTATGTGTTGAGAGGTTATATGAAGCTAAACAATTACATAGCTCTGGAAGTATCATTTCTTCTACTTCTGACTTCGAAACCTTCTGGAAGACCGTCGCTGGAGAATTTGCATCTAACGAGAAGGTCATCTTCGATACTAGTGAGACAAGGACACCGCCTGCTCCCAAAGGGATTTGAACACTAACATATGCAGACAACGAGTACCACGACATGGAACAGTCTCTCGTCCTTAGCCTAAACCAGGCCGCCATTGACGGTATTCGCGCGGCTGGAGCCACGACACAATACATTTTTGTTGAGGGCAACTCGTACTCGGGTGCTTGGAAGTGGGCCGATACCAACGACAACCTCAGTCAACTGACTGACCCGCAAGACAAGATTGTCTACGAGATGCACCAGTATCTCGATTCGGACGGCTCTGGTACCTCCGAGACCTGTGCCAGCTCGACCATCGGCGAGGAGAGACTGCAGACCGCCACGCAGTGGTTGAAGACCAACAACAAGAAGGGTTTCCTGGGTGAATTCGCCGGTGGTGTCAACGAACAGTGCGAGCAGGCTGTCGAGGGTCTCCTCTCTTACATGTCGGACAACTCTGACGTCTGGATGGGTGCCGAATGGTGGTCGGCTGGCCCCTGGTGGGGATCCTACATGTACAGCATGGAGCCGACTGACGGAACTGCTTACTCCACATACCTTCCTATCCTGAAGAAATATTTCGTGGACGGTACTGGCGCTAGCACCAGCTCATCGGCCACTTCTGCACCCCCCTCAACTGCAGCTGCCAGCACCTCCACCTCTGCCAGTGCCTCGACTGCCTCTGCATCCTCGACTACCATCAGTGCTGTCGAGTCCTCCTCCACTAGCAGTGTTGCCGAAGCCCCCTCAACCACCTCGAAAGTTGTCACTGCCACGCCCACCCCATCTCACCCAGCCCCTCAGCCAACCTCTAACTCGTCCAGCGTTTCTTCCGATGCGCCCACCAGCAGCACCCCGACGACTCTTGCAACTTCCCCAGCCTGTGGATACCATACTACCGTCACTGTGACCGCCAGCAGATCTACCGCAGCACCCAGCAGCTCCGCGAGCGCCGTCGCCCATTACTACCAGTGTGGTGGAATCAACTACAGCGGACCCACCACCTGCGAGAGCGGCTACACCTGCGTGAAGCAGAACCCCTACTACAGCCAGTGCCTCTAAAGGACCCTAAGGACGGTGATGTGGCGAGTTGTTGAATGGATCGAATTCTTCACTTCATTTGTACATATTACCAGCTTCAGTCTTGAGTAGAGCTCATCAAAATATACTCTCAGTCAACCATTGAAGATTATCCATACAACCTACAATAAAACTATAAAATCTGAAAGCGAACCAGGGTAAACATTTCTCCAAAGCGGCAAAGACTTCTATTCCGGATGAACCTATCGACCTTACGTAGAACCTACCCTCAACGGAACGAACATATTTTGAGCAATAAAGCCAAAAGCAGATAACTCACAGACCAGGCCCCGCCCCTAAATGAAGACGAAAGCCCATCCACTGAGAGTATCCAACGCTATTAGCCAGCCATCTTTCCCACTAATTGATATTTAGTTCCGTATTTACTCAGGGCTCTACACTATACCAAACATCCCTCTGTGAGCCTTGGGCCCTTCAAATTCTTTAAATATCAACAGCAGCTCCTGTTTGTAATGTTAATACTACCATAGGAGACATACACTGGACAAGATCCTACAAGGTCCTAAACGCGTATCGAAACATCCTGGCGTACATACTGGCAGTCATCTCAGATGATGGGGAGTATCGACTCGCACCTACGCAATCTCAGAGGCATCACCAAGACTCACTCATTGAATGTCTGTTCCCATAAGGTAACCAAGATCTCTACCCCACTATCCAAGGCAATAAAAGACATAGCATACATGCCCCGGGAACACAAGGAAGCCATCAGGTCATATCAGTTGAGCATAGGTCCCAAGATATCGCTGTACTTGGGGATGGGATTGCTTTCTATACTATATTAGTAGAGACAATGAAGTGGATATGGGCCATGACTTACCTGCAGCTGTGGTGAAGTTTTGGAGTCTCTAGTCGGTTGGTATAATGAGATTGTAGTTGCTGGATTGTGGTCTGACATGCTGGTATGGGTTGTATTACATGCTCCAGCTGGTCCTATGTTAAGAGGTTGATGTAGGAGCTTAGGAAGGGCATATCATGGTTTGTTAGTATGATTCACACTTTTAGTAACCTGACTACACTTCGAACGGCAGGTTAACTGAAGCTCATAGAGCCAACCGTATGATAAGGCGAGATAATGCCCGGTTTCTTTCGCCGTGTTCTCTTGGTACATAGAGACAAACGTCTCTGCCGTCGCTTGTCGCAACATCTAGTAGCCACGTAGGTAATTCAGCATTATCAGGGTTCCCACAACCCAAATGGCGGCCAAAAAACAGTCATTAATCCATTTCTTCACTAGGTCAGAAGCTACAGTGGACGAGGGACCTAGTGTAAATGGTCTGCTTTTCAAAACCCCAGCAAGAGGATCATCTTCATCTTGCGTTAGCTACAGTCTGTACATACATCCTTGAGACATAACTTACCCGGAAGAGTAAAGACTCTCACATCTTTCAAGGGAACAGCGGCTCCCACAGTTATGTATACCATTCGGGGTTGACCAGAAACGGTTATTTCCATCTTTTGATCAGGAAGCGCCACACAAACCATCCGTGATGGGTTTGATATCAAGACACTACCAAGCGTGGTCCCAATGATTCTGGCACAGAACTGACATCCCTTCTCAGCCCCATCCTTCGATTCGCTGAGCTTGAGATGAGAAGTTGTAGCGCTTTGTGATTTTCCGGGACCAGGAACTTGGATCACAAGTGCGGAGCAACTTTCACAGAGACTCGGTGGGCTCTCCATCTTCCGGCGTTGCAACACAGGGATATGTCTTCGGATCTTCTATCACAGCAAGTATATATCAAGAAGAATATTAGTCTATTAATGTCTTACTGGAGCTAATCCGCAGGGGGAATGAGGGGGCGTCTGTGTGTCTTGGCGTAAGCAGAACGAGTTTATTACCTTAGCACAGGCAGAGAGCAGATGCTTGTTCAAATAACAAAGGTAGGTAGGATAACAATTGGTGTAAGAGATCTATAGTAGAGTTGGGCTATCTGTGCATTCTACTTCAGCTCTCTAATAACTATTCAAAGGTTATTTTTGTAAGAAGTTTATGGTATAAAAGTAATATTTAGAACCATATAGTCAGGGTGACCTGCGAAACCAGCTCAGCTTGCCTACCCCAGCCCATTTTGCTTATGTCAAAAAATTCCAAGCTAATATTGGGTAGAAGATCAATCCAGTAGTCAATCAATAAACGTAACCCACCACTGGCTGAGCCTGGACGCTCCGCGTATCCTCACCTAGTCGACAGACCTTCTACCTGAATCATAGATGCTCCGTTGCGCTAAAGCAAAGGTTGGCGTTAATCATATCGATAAGCTTGGTTTTATTGGAATTTTTGTTTGAATTGTACAGGTGCATTAAAATCGGAGACTATTTAAAATAACTCTAGAAGTGCTGGTATAGTTCTATTTGGTATATGAAGAGTGCTTGAAGGGCTTGAGATTCAACTAAAGACTCCTACTAGTAGTTAATCAAGCAACCGATTAACGATTCTAGCTCTTAATACACCTTATAATATAAAAGTTACTCTGTCTATAGACCAAGTGCTGGTGGGTGAATCCCGAGGCTCGCAAGAAGTTACGCATTAGGAATAGTGGCGATACCTGGCTAGGTAGGAAGTGGAGACGATCTAACACAGTATTCCGGAGTACTCAGCATACTTATTACACGATGGGATCTACTCAGCTATAAAATGTGGGGATACACTAGTCCGAAGCATTCTATTTGTCACAATAGCAGTTGCTACGTGAGAAGTGACGTTGGCAACTGTCTAATGCAACACCCGAGTAGCATTTGTCTCGCGCAGTGACGAAAGTCTATATTGGCTTACATTCCATAGTTGATTAGAAAACATTTTATCTTCTTGGGCTTGGGAATATGGAACCGAGGACTGAAAGATGGGAAACCGAGGTGTATACGTTTGAGTAATCCTGCTGGAGAGTCCTTCTGCCCCTCGCATCGAGGGATATAAAGCAAGACAGTTCCAGGTCGTACCTCTCATTAATCATCTTTGTCTCGATATTGTTACCTAAGAATGTCTCCAGTCCAAGTCCCGAAGTCAAACACCGACGCCATGGGGCAGAATAGTCAAGTCCCCAAGGGGTTGAACAAAGACGTTGGTCTTGTGTACAAAAGAGTTGTTCAAGTGATGGTGACTATGATGGTGATTTTCTTTGCACCTTTAGCATTCACGTACTTCTTTGACGAGACGCATACATCCAACCTGAGCGACAAAGTCCTGGCCGTCCTAATCTCCCCCGAATTTGCGTATGGGGAGGGCTCGGGCACTATGTCCGATGTTCAAGGGGGGCAAATGGTAGTATATCTGCGCAACCTCACCGCGATGTTCTCTCACACGATTGCTGGGTCCATAGCCATCACTGTTGGTCTGGTCCAATTCAACACAACCCTGCAATTCAAATATCCTGTGATCCATCGATGGCTCGGGAGACTATATTTCCTCTGCGCCGTGATCATCAGTTGGTCTTCGAGGTCTTACTTAGCCGATGCCATTCCAACAAAGGAAGTTTTCTCCGGTGACCCCTTTGCATATATACTCTCGTCGCTATCAATCAGTGTTCCAATAACAATGGCCTGTGCCATCTATGCCATTTGGAACGGCGACATTGGCTCCCACCGAGAAATTATGGTCCTGAACTACGCATTCATGTTATCAGCACCCATCCTGCGAGTACAGTGGATCACACTGGGTCGACTTTGGGGCGAAACAAAATACATCGTCAACCTCTATTCTGCTATATTCAGCGGCCCATTCCTAACCGCAGCCTCCATATTCTACCTCCGTCAACGACATGTCCGCCCTTCGAGCCCGCTCCTGACCAGCCCAAATACCCGCCTGGCAGCAGCAGCGAGCGGGTTACTCGGCCTTCTCTTTCTGCTCACCAAGGGCCCAAGCATCAACGGAGGACCTCGTCCGAAAGCCTTCTGGTTAGCACTAGGACCGCAGCTAGCCTTTTATATGGCCTTATTTACTGCCTTAGCGCGTGCTGCAAAGCGTCGCGGAGACATGAGATCCTATACTGCTTGGGTAACTTACCAGAATGGGCTGATTAGCGCCCCGATGTGGAGTGTGCTTACCATGTATGTTGCTCGTGATCGTATGGGCTGTTCTGAGGAAAGTCTCGGGACGATTACTGTTGCTGGAGGCGTTACTCAAGGGTTGTTTATCTCGTTTATGGTTTATGTTTTTGCGACTTCGAATTTGGGTAGCTCGGCCAATCGCTCTGTTAAGAGTCGTTAAGTGTCATCTGCGATGGATTGAGCTTGTCTCTTATAGTCTAAGGGCTTAGCATGCTATGATATTGGACTTGGTGTTTATAGTTCCAGTGCACATAACAGCCTGATGGGGATTGAAAGCGAATGCAATTACACTCTACTTCGTAAACGTAACAATTCCAGTGTATGATGGTCTTGGGCCCACGGTCGGCCTCATAAACGTACACCGCACTTGCTTTCCTAGCATTCCCAGTTCAGATGGATTTTGCATAAAGTTTGTTTTCAATTATCAACATAAAGACGGTCAAACATTAGAGTTTGTCCAACTGACCTTAGAAACCCTGCCCTAACCCTCCCACATCCGGGAGAGTCAGTCCCCCTACCGTTTCTTGATCGCTTTGTTTAGTAGATTACCAGACACCCTCTTATCTATATCCTTTAATTCTTATATTAGGTTACTGTATATAGTTCTATCGGCTAAGGATTTAGATGGATGGGTGTAGAGGGGAACCGGTTCTGCTTCTCCAGAGCACAGACCTTTTATGGCAACGATTGTTTTCTGCATGATCTATCTTAGCATTTTACTGTGATACTTCCATAGAGTAGACTCCCTTGAGTACTTCTGATGGAGGACGCATTTGGTACGGTCACAGTTTGTACATATTACTAGCTTCAGGCCTGGGTTAACCTATCATATTATTTTCTCAGGAACAAAAGCAAAATCATTAGACTAGGTCGTGAATATATCATCTGACAGACACCCAAAAAGGCATACCCTAAGCCGCCTCCCTCAACCTAACAATGACATTCTCCCACGGCGCACTAGTAAGCGTAGCATTGAACCGAATGTCCCTCTCCGGCCTCGCATCCACGATCTGATCAAACCTCTGCAAAAGCCGAACAAGCACATAACCAGCCTCAGTAAGCGCGAATTGCTGCCCGATACAGATTCTCGGACCTCCGTTAAACGGCAGATACTCCCACCCAACTTTCAGATCCTCCCAGCGGTCCGGGTTGAACACCTCCGCGTCCGCGCCCCAGATATCCTTCCGTCGGTGCGTGACAAACACGCTGTACACGACGGGCTGGCCCTTGCGGACGTACACGGGCTCGGAGCCGTCCGGGCCTCCGCCGCGGGGGAGGGTGGTATCCTTCAACGCGACGCGGCGGTTCCCCGGAACAATGGGGTAAAGACGGAGGACCTCGTTCATGAAGTAGTGGAGATAACGACAGGATTTGAGCGAAGCGAAAGTGATGTTCCTTGGATTTTCATAGTCGCCAAAGTCGGCCAGGATAGTGTTGCGCAGTTTCTGGAAGATATCTGGATGGCGCGCGAGGAGGAGAACGCACCAGCTCAGCAGCGAAGCGGTAGTATCTCTACCCGCAAGGAGGATGTTGAGGAGTTGAGAGCGGAGTTCGACGGGGTCTTGCGTTGCGGTAGTCAGACCGTGGAGGAAGACGTAGTGGTCCGAGTTTCTCTTTTCGGGGTTGATTTTGCCTTCTTTTACAGCGGCTAATGCGGCGTCGACGAACCGGTCGACGTAGGCGTGCACAAAGCGGTCGGTCTCGCGGCTTTCTTTGTTGTTTACTATCCAGTAGAGCTTTTCGAAGCGCGCGCGCTGCGCGGCGTACCATTGGCCGCGGTCAAAGTAGGAGGGGAATTTGTCTTCGATGATTCTACCACCGCTTAGTGCGGCGGTTTGGCTTTCGACGCTCTCGCCGAAGAGGAATTCCGTGGCAGAGTCGATGGTTAGTCGGAAGAAAATGGTTTGGATGTCGATTTCGGGGGTCCATTTGGTGGAAGGGTCAGCGAGCATGCCGGCCATGGCTTTTTGGACGTGGCGTTCTTCAAGATCGAGGTCGCTGACTTGGTCGCGGGTGAACTGTGGGCGGAGGAGTGACCGCGATCGCGACCAGGCTTCGCCGTCTGTTGAAAACTGGATTGAGATTTGCACATTAGTGACAGTCGTAACTTGTTTGATATGGATCTATGCTGTGTGTAGCATAGGGTGAAAAGATACTCACGATGCCGTATCCTAATAGCGGAAGCAGGGCATGTTTTCTGAGAATCCCGAGCTCAAATTCCTTGAATTGTGTAGCCAGAATGGCCTGCATATTCTTCGGGTCAGAAGTAAAGATGCTCTCCCTTCCCATCTGGCGGAGGCGAAAGGTCGACACGTATCGCCCTTCACGGGCGGTCATGGTCTCGACGCGCTGTGCTGATAAAACCGGGATGAGTTTCTCCTTGTCGGCGCGCAGAACTTCCTTCAGCGTGTTGATGCCGAGTATATCACCCGGATAGGTGGGGATAGCACCGCAGTGCCACTTGCGAGCATTCTGAGCATGACGAAGACTTGTAAAGATTGACCATAGGAGACGAAAAACGACCGCGAGGGCGGCAAGAATCAGAAGTGGAATCATGACAGCCTTTTTCTTTCCCCTGTGGAACTTGATGCGGTGTAATAAAGCGGACAAAGAGTGGATGTACAGCGATATTTAGCCCTCCCGATCAATCGATTCTACCTCGGGCGATAAAATCATCACCGAGGGTACAGGTCCAGAAGTGGAGAAGCATCCTGGTCTAGTGGTATACAGGAGACGAGTGAAGTGGCTGGAATGAATTAATCCCCAATTAGTGCATACTTCATATAAATGATTCCATATTAATGCCGCAGCCATTGGCTTAAGCCAGCGGGGCCACCGTCCCACCAAGTCATCATCACACGCGCACCATTAGGTGACACTTTAAGCTGTAACCCACTTCGGCAACGACGAAACGCCGATCTGTCTTGGCTTGGTCATGATTAACGGGGTAGATCTTGGTCCGAGTTGTCCGAGAGCATTGACATTTGGACCACGACTGGCCTGTTGGTGTCGCCGATGTTCTGTCTAAGAGGGGGGGATCGGAGTCCGAGGAGGCCGAGTCACTAGTACTGTGTGTACGATCAGATCGTCATGCGAGGGATGACGGTGAAGGTGGCTACAGAGTTGAACCTTCAGGGGATCATGTGATGGATGTCTCAGTGACATTGGCATTGATCACTTGGATGTCATGATGGATGTACTATGACATATCCTAAGGTAGTAAGGCTGCTACCTAAATGATCCTCCACATCCTTGGCAATACTGACATTGGTCATAATTGGCAACCAATCAGATTGTTATGTTTCTTGTTTCTATCTATTTTAGGGATACCAATAGCTTCGTATTCGCTGATCTATCTCGAGACCTCCATATTTCTTTTCTTGCTTCTATTTCTCTTTCTCTATCTAATTTCGCTTACTTGTCTAGTGACGCTGTGTCCATGGACACTAAGGGCAAGACAGTGATATTCCAGACCGCTGCAGCAGAGAGTAAGAGGACTGCTGTGTAATTCTCTATCCATAATGCGAGGTCTCTTGTATGAGATTTCCCTTTTTTTTTTGGGGAGGGGAGGGGGGATTACAAAATGGTTCATCTCTTGATCTATAATTTATTTTCTTTTCTATATTGTTATATCTGTATCTACATCTCAGCGAGGTCACCTCATTCTTACCAAAAAGGGAGCATATGTCATACATACTACAAGTATGACGGGCGTACCATGGCAACTGTAGGCCACAAGTCCAATAAGTATTGCAGGTCATGTGGAGGAGCTATCAAACCCGCTATTTCGCGGTCCTTGCAGTGATGGTGAATTATACCTTTCTGAAGCAATTCACACAAGCGATTCAATATCAGTAAAATTCACATAGAGGCACAAACAGACTTTTGCGTACCTTATCCATATAAAGAGGAGCGGTTAGGACTCACCAACTGCCCTTTCCACCTCTTAGGATCAATGACTGGGCATTGGTCCACCAAAGGATCTAGTTCTGAACTTCGCTCTATATCCCTTTTGGCCATTAGAGCCAAGTTCGTCCAGCAAGCGATGGCATCCCCACAACCTACGTCTTTGCTCTCTCTACTACCGCCTGATCTTGACAATGAATGCTGGAACGAGCCATCCGACATCCGGACAGGGGTGCTACAGCGATTGAAAGCCATCTGTCAAGAGAAGTTGGGCAGGGATAAATTCCCACCTACTTTCTGGGCCTTCTGCCAGGTTGCCGACATTGCAAAGCTGGAACAGATGATTAACCAAGCAGAGTCGGTCGATAGTGAGACTGCACAACTTATACTGGAGCCAACTATTAAGGACTGCGATTCTATAATTGACCGATGTAAGTGCTCCCGTCCGCATATTATATTTCAGAAAATGCAATCTAAATCGTCATCAGGGCTCGGAAGGCTAGGCGTGGGTGTGATCAAGAGTTCAAGCTTTGATATAAGTGATACAGAGCGATCAGGTAGTGCAGCTGTCAAAGTTCGTAATCTTTTTATAACCAAATCTGCTTGACTTTGCTAATGACTTAACAGTGCAAGGAGCGAGACAATGGCGAATGTATCCTAACGTTACAAGGCGCAAACGCCGTCGCCATATACCCGAGTTGCCTTCTCGCAGCCTCCACACGTGAACCTAGAGCCGCTGAGAGGTTCTGGGATATCATGAACGTGGTTTGGAACAAGGATCGTGTACAGAGATGAAAACGTAAATACCACTGCATTTCCAGTAACGCCCAGCTCGGGAGTGGCATAGCATCTGCCTGCTAGTACTCAATAGAGTACGGCAAGCCTTTGTAGCCAACGTGCATTAATTCATTCTCCTACATTTTTAACCTGGCTTCTGCCGGTAGAAAAGTACACTATACTAAATGTATCTAAATTGCTTACTTAGCCTACTTAGTCTACTTAGTCCGGTTGATCTGTCTGGTCTGTCTGGCCTATCTGTTTGGTCTACTTAGTCTACTTGGAGCTTGGTCTGCTTAGTAGTGTAGTCTGCTTAGTCTAATTATATAGTTATGTGACTGTGAATTACTGAATCAATTAGAATTAATCTACTCCGTAGTATTAACTAATTAAAAGTCGGCCAGCTGAGCGGTGAAAGGACTAGATGGAAAAAAGGTAAAAAAAATCCAAAAAAAATATAGGAAAATAAATTAATACACGGCCGCAATGGCTTGCCGTAATAGACGACGGGCAGAAGGCCTGGCGGTAGCTAGGGCGGTCAGTTAACTTGCCTAACAGTATCCGTATTGAAATCCGTGATTCCTATGCCTATATCATTGAATGATTCGACCATCGAGTTCCAAATCGATGATAAAACACTTGCCTTATTTGATTAAACTGATTACTTGACTGCACGCTAAAATGTGATGGAACATAAAGAAGTCAAAACGAAGATGTTAACGGCGGGCGGTAGGGACGGTAACACCATACTAGCTATCAGTACTAGTACTTTTGTTTATCCCTCCCATGTCATGTGGCACAACGCGCGACTGAGATACAAACGATGATACCGAGACTTTTACGGAAAAGAGCACTTGAGTCTACCTAAGGCACCATGATAGCAGTGCCAAGTCCTGATACACGAACGTGGGTGGATGATTATCTAGACATGACCTATCACGTCCATTGATATGTACACGTTGCGAACACCAGTTCAACCTTAGTGCATTATGCGCCCGCAGGCCATTTCACGTCACATCTAATCCATAGCTAGCATTAACATTCAACATAGTGAGTCTAGAACTCTGGGTATCTTTAACATTGACACGAGAGTCGGTCACGTAGACATCATGACGGCCCGCAGGTGATGTCCGAGAAGGGTCCGTGCGGACACTTTAGCAGCAGATCTCACAGCACTCGAAGCAAGCCAGACCGGCGCAACTGCAGACGACAAGTTAGCTTCATCCATGGCAATCTTTGTCCATTGCACTCATTTGAGACGCATGAAGGTCTCATTGGGTGTGTAAGGGAAACTTACATTCCGCAGCAGATGCCACCGCCATTTCCACCACCACGGAGGTTCATGTTCATCTGTTCCTGGCTGGCCTGTTGGATTGTTAGCGACACTGTACGACAGATGACAAGAAGGAATCAAGGCAGGATAGAAACGTGGAGAATCATGGGAATGGTGTGTGTGTATGAGAATATCACGTACAGGTTGCTCAGTAACGACCTGCTGCTGGTTGGGAGCCGCTGGGCTAGTAGGCTGCTCCATGGTGAGAGTGTTGGGGTTCCAGGTAGGCTGCTGGGAGGTCTCCTCCTCCTTGGAAGACTTGAACAGAGAGAATCCGAACATTTTGATGGGTGGATGTGGTGTTGGTGAAGTGTGTGAGAGAGTAAGATGAAGGTTGGAAAGAGGATGAGAAAAAACAAGTCCAAGAATTTAACCAACGAGAGGGACTCAGCGACAAATAAATAATCCTGGTGCCTGATGATCACGGCACATGATCGGCGAATCCCAAATTTGTGTTAGGTGAGAGATTTCGAAGGAATGGATGACGGCTGACGCCGTGATTACGGGCCGTTTCATGTCGTCTCAGTCACTCTTTGGACCCCTCGAGTACCTCCCATGGGGTGAACGCGCTAGGAGACTTAGTTTAACAGGGTTTCTGAGCGAATTACCAGCTCAGATGGAAGTTGTTGACAGTTGTGTTGACGCTGAGGAGGTGCCGGCATAACAACCGGAGGGATCCACTTCTGTCCCGCTCAGCCTTGTCTTAGGGCGGCTGGCCAAGCCCCCTTGGCACTTGCTTGACTGCTCAGCCTTGCACCAAATATAGCAGCATCTCTTTATATTCTATTCTTGTCGCCGTGACGTGTATCGTTAATCTATCTCGAATCTAGGCTACACTTTACGCCTCACCAGTCCGCGGAGGAAGTCGAAGCTATTGCTGTCACTCTGCAATTGCCATATCCGCCCGGTCGGCCGATCGTCCCATCCCAATTCCTCGGCCAGCAGTAACCCATAGTCTCGGGTGATACCCTTGATTCGGGCCCTGGCGCCACCTTCTTCTTCCAAAGTGACGACCTGATGCATATGAAGCCAGTCGCTGTAATACATATCCTCGAATGTCTTATCGAAACCCGTCCGGAGGAAGCGAGTGTGCAGCTCTTCGAACGTGGTTAAGAAACGCGCCAGGAGCTTTTCGAGGGTAATAGGCGCCGTCTTATTACCGAGGAAGTGTGCAGCCAGTGCGTTCAAAGAGGTGGTCGGCGACGCGTTGGTGGCGTTGACGCCGATGCCGACAACCGACGTATATTCGCCCGCTGAGTAGTGCGAGTTTACCAGGATACCGCAGATTTTGGTATAGCGTTTCTTATCAGCGTTCTCGGGATCCAGGGCATCTGCCCAGTTAGTACAGTAGCGGGTACCAGGAGCCTCTACAACTCACAGATGTCATTCGGCCATTTCATTTTGACAGGCATCTCCTCGAAGCCCTTGTCGTAGCTCTTGATACCTTGCACCACCGCCATAGCTGCTAGGTACTGGATGAAGACAACCGGCGCAGACTGCATCTTCTCCATCGGGTGGCGGACCACTGTGGAGAACATGAGGGCGCCCGCGGGCGACACCCAGACGTTGGAGCCTCGGCCTCGTCCTGCGACCTGCGTAGTAGCTGTGGCTGTGAAACCATTCGGCAAGTTGCGAAGAAGCTTTGGATTTCTGACCGGGTTAGAAACGGCCAGCAGACCTTGGAATATAGGACTTACTTTTCTAGGATGGTGTTGGTGCTCGTGATAACCTCTCCGTATACAATGCTGGAGCCGAACTCCCTCGCACCCTCCCTCATTTGCGATTGGTATTGTCGGAGATTAGAGTAGAACGCGTGGTGGTTGAAATAGGGGGTGATCTTTGACGGAGGTACGTCTTCGTGAATCACTAGGTGTTTTACAATGGCATTGTAATCGACGATGCCCTCTTCAGCATTACCCGAGTCCTCTTTCGAATCGTCCGGAAGGGCCTCTTGAAGCGACTCCATATTCCAAGCCTCAGGCTTCTCGATGCGGAACGTGTCATTCTCGTCCTTGAGATACTGATGCTCTCCATCGGTAGTGATGAGTTCCTGTAATGATGAGAGGATCGAAGAAGTATCAGCCGGGTCTAGAGAAGAGATATGCAGCGAAGAAAGCGATGGCACGGTCGTCGTGTTCTGCGTGACTTGTAGTCCCAACTTAGTCAAACAGGCCTTCAGAAAGTCCGTCCGGGCCCTGTCATCCGCAGCTAAGGCGTCTACCATTTTGCCGTATTCCGGGCCACCAGCGCTTTTATCGAGGTTCACGGCAGCGAATCTGACACATTAGCCTCTATCCAAATCACCTTGTCAGAAAACATACTCCGGATGTGGCCCCGTCAGAACCGCCGCTCCCTCGCCTACTTTGCAGTAGACAACTGCCGCCGCACCCGATCCCGAGTCGACATTGAGCTCCTCTGCATAGCTGGCCAGCACCTCGACGCCCTTATCCGCGTATGAGGGAGCATCTACAAAGACTCCGCCACCATTGTAATAAGACCGGAAGCTCTCCGGCACAATGCCCACATTCAAGGCGTCCTTGGAGACCCTCAGCTCCGCCGCCCGCGCACCAGCCTCACTATGATAAACGAATCCAGAGAACGCACATCCTCGGCAGATACCCGGGAAGAAAGCCAGCTCGCGATCCCCGATCACCTCGTAGGTTTTATCGCCGACCTCAAACTCGCACCGTTTGCAGCCGTAGTAGCCCCCCGCACAGAAACCCAAGTAGGCGCCACCTCGGCGGACGAACTGTTCGATTCGGCGGTTACCTGGGCCGTTTAGGGCTCGACAATATCCTAGATCGGCTCCGCCGGGGATCACGAGTAGGGCGCAGGTGAGGGTCCAGGGCTCTTTGATGAGCATGTCGGCCGTCACGGGGATCACGGCATAGTGGGGGGCGAGCAGGCGGCGGAGAGTGTAGAGGCAGTGGCGGACGGATTCAACAGTGGTTCCATTGCCTGCATAGACATGAATTAATTAGTATAATGCGAAACTGATCCATGTAGGTGAGGACACACCGGTGTAAACCAAGACGTTGACCCTCTTCCCCGTAGTGTTGGGGCCTGCGGAAGTCATTTCGGAGTCCAAGAATTCCCTCCGACAATTCCTCGTCCTGACAAACAACTACCAGGGCTTTATCCACCTGCAAGTATCTCAGTCACAATGTCGCCCAAGGAGCAAAACCCGCGAGTGGTCGTGGACGTGGACGACGACGAGCCGGATGAGTGGTAAGAGAGAATGAAATGATTGCGGAGAAACGAATGACTGTTCGGTGGTGAACTGACGCGGGGAATCCGTCTCTTAGGGATAAGCGGATCTTCAGCACGGGCTGCTCAGGTGGGCTGCAATTCTGCACGGTTAACCACGGAAGATCGCTGGACTGACCCTGCGTAGTGGAGCAGGATAAAATGAACGACTGTTACTTTGCGAAGAAGGACTGGCGGGCGTGCAAGAAAGAGGTGCGTTGGTTTCCGATACCTTGTATCCCGACACCGACACCCAACACAACACACTACCGTAGAAACCACTACATACGAGTCAGTCCTTGTGGACTGTCACACATACAGATATACCTCGATCCGGACCTGGTACTCGACGTTCAGCTCAATTGACAAACTGCTAATATGTGCCAATCATCCAGATGGAGGCATTCCGCGAATGCTGGAAGCGCAAGGGCAACGACGACCGCACCCAAACGAAGGACGCTTGAACCTGCTACATTCAATCTTATCTTAGAGCCCTATGTACCACTATACTCTGTACAATAATCCAATGCAATCCATCTCCCGTCCCCTCCTTTTTCAAAACATTCAATGTCACATCACGTGATCATATCATATCAAGCTATCAACGTAACATCAGAAAACCGCCTCACCTCCGCATCCCAAAACAACGACAGCTCCAATCCCCACACCCAACACTCAGAAAACACAAAAATGTCACTCCCCCGCAGCCTCCGGGCCGCAGAAACGCTCCTCTCCCGAACAAAAGCCCCCATCCGCCCCAACATCAGAACCATCACGACAGCCTCCAATCGCCAACAGCAACAAGCACCCAAACCACCAACACCCACCAACTCCAACACCAAACCAACGCCACCAATCCAAGCAACAAACTCCCAAACCCAACCGACCCCCCAGGTCGCCAAAATCCTCTCCCCAACCCCCTCCCACCCCACAACCCCCAACATCTCCAAAACCGGCCTCGCCGACAAACCCCTCGAGCTCGAGACCACCCCGGAAGAAAAAATCGACTGGACGCGCTCCTTCCACGGCCTCTCCGCAGCCCCATTCCCCAAAGAAGCGGCCGATATCCTCCTTGCCGAGACGGACCCGGAAGAAGTGGAGATCAAGCCGGATGGCATACTCTACCTGCCTGAGATTAAGTACCGGCGGATCTTGAATCGGGCGTTTGGGCCTGGTGGGTGGGGACTTGTGCCGAGGAGTGAGAGTATTGTTACCCCGAAGACGGTTACGAGGGAGTATGCTTTGGTTTGTAATGGACGGTATGTTTTCTTTCTCTTTTTCTTTTTCTTTGGGGTTGGGTCTGGCTAATGATTGTGTAATGATAGACTTGTTTCGGTTGCGCGCGGTGAACAGGATTATTTCTCGCCGGATGGAATCCCGACTGCGACGGAGGGATGTCGGTCCAATGCGCTGGTGCGGTGTTGTAAGGATCTAGGCATTGCGAGCGAGTTGTGGGATCCGCGGTGGATTCGCAAGTACAAGGCGCAGTATACGCGGGAGGTGTTTGTGGAGCATGTGGTGAATAAGCGGAAGTCGAAGATTTGGGTGAGGAAGGATGATGAGGTTTCTTATCCGTGGAAGGAGTTGAAGTGATGCTTTCATTGTGTTTTGCTGGGTGAGGTCTGTTGATCGAATGTCTGGGGCTCTGGGCTGTCCGTCATGATACCCGTCACACCTTTGTACTATAGGTTTTATTATGATAATTTGTATTATGGAATATCTCCGATTTTGTCAGGTTTGGTGTTTTTCTAGGTGATACTGGTAATTATAGTAGAAAAGTAGATTGCTAGTCCATATCGCTGGACAGAAGAGACATCGTACACGTATTGATATTTCCGTACATACTGTTCAGAGCTGGTATTACATAACATAACGCCCAAATTTATAAATCATACCCTTTTAATCATTCCTTGTATATTCTTTTGACCTGTTATTTAGCGAGTGTTGTTGTGGTTGTTCGCTCCGTATTGCGATGTGCGCGAGACGAATGCTCCGGGCATCCGCTCGTTGGAGGCGTGTTGTTCGCTGGTCGGCGACTGATTCATGTGCGGCGACGGATATTCCCCGTAGGGCTCCTGCTCTGAGGGCTGTGGCATTGAGGGGAGCTCATACCGCTGGTTGGAGTCATACGGGCTGTCCTCGTAGTAGTGGGCGGAGTAGGGCCGATACTCCGTTGCCGGTGGTGCCGGTGGGAGAGGCGCGGAGGGAGGTGGTGCTGGAGCCGTGGTGGCATGCCGGGGAGGTACGGGCGCAGCCAGGATGGGAACCCCGCCCGTGGCAGTGGGATAGGTGCTCTGGGTGCTCTGAGTGCTCTGGGTGCTGTTGGCCTTGCGGCGGCCGGTCGATGGCTCGCGGTTGAGGGTGCCATAGGGGACGCTCAACTGATCCTTTCTTGGGGAGGCGGCCGGCGATCGAAAGCTCTCCGCGTCGTGTCCCTCACCTTCCCCGGGAGAACGGCTAGAATCGACGAAGGTACCTTGGCTATGAGAGCTGGCCGAGGCGCCGCCTCCACGACGCTGCAGAGATCCGGAATCCCGACCAAGGTCAAACCCGGTCGACCGCGAGTCGCCGTATGGCATAGTCGGATCATGGAGGCTGTCTGTAGCGGTGAGTCCGGACACAGCCATCTTCTCGGTGTTGAGGCCAGGGCCGTTGTTATCACCGCCATCGGGCTTGTCATCGTTGTTGTCTTCGGCAGCAGGTTCCTCATCGGCCGCACCAGGGGCACGGATAGGGATCTTGCGGATGGCGGCCACCAATGCGCACATGAACTTGGAGCGACGGGCCGCGCGAACCGACTCAATGGCCCAGTTGGATTTATGGCAGACGGTGACAGCGAGCTCCAGCTTATCCATATCACCCACCCCGGCGACATCGATGCTGACGTCCGGCTGGAAGTCACGGCTGTTCTCCTTGTCGCGCACAAAGAGCTCCATTTCTTGCCGAAGAAGTTCGATATCGGAGAAGCTCGTGCCAAACTTGATGGGAATGGTTAATGTTTCATGCATGGCATTGGAACGGGTGAAATTGTCAATCCAAAGCGTGTTCAGCACGACGTTCGGAACCTGAGTGGTTCGACGGTCGGTCACGCTGGTAAAAACCGAGAAGAGCAACGAGATACGTTCTACCGTGTATGGCTTGCTGTCGATTTCCACCCGATCGCCGACGTCAAAAGGATGTTTCACAAACAAGAAGATACAGGAACCGAGGACTTCTTGAGCGGTGGTGGCGAAGACGAAACTCAGGGATAGCAGAGAGGTAGCACCCGCAGCGATCACCGTGCCAAAGCCGCTAGTCACGAATGAGACGAAGACCAAGACACTGATACCGAACGCAATCGTCATCAAAAGATTGTCCAAAACGTGAATCGCTTGGTCCACATCATGCATGCTGTGGTTCAATGCCTTCCTTCCGCGACCAATCTCCGCGACAGTCAGAATCATCTCATCCAAACTGATATCACCATTGCCGTCCCGGTCCAGAATTTGGAAGCATTCCTCTGCCTCCGCTTCCTTACCAGCACCCAATACCTCGGCAATATCTTCGAAATACAGGGCTTCTCGCCCCTCAATGACGAAGGACATCCAGATTCGGCGCGCAAGGGCTTCCGACGACCTCTTGCGTTCCAATGCGAGCGTGACGATGGAGCGAGCGGAGTTAGGGTTAAACACCTCTTTACCCGTGAGCTCTTGGGCAACATCACCAAATGCTGCCGTCACTTTGTCACCGATGCGGCCAACATTTTGCCCAACTTCCCTAATCAGTCGCAAGGGGGCCGATCCCGAACGCGGTATTCCCTTCACTTTGCTTGCGATGATATCGGTCATTGCAGTATCCTCCTCACGAAACTCCTTACAGTACATGGGGAACATACTCCGAGAAGCATCGTACAGTTCTCCCAGGAGGGTGACGTTGCGCTTAGATTCTTTGATCTTCTTATCGAATTGCTTCCGGTGATAACTGATCGAGATCAGCTGAACGATGGCTTTCTCGGCGAGAAAAATCAAACTGCAGACAAGTAAAGCAAATAGAATGTTCTTGAGGGTTTTCTCCCAAGACTTGGTTCCCGTGTCATTCTCCGCCTTGTTAACGGGGTTCAACGTCATGATCTACATGCGGCCGGATTAGCAAGTTGGCTACTGCTACATCGAATTGTGGGACATACCGGTAAGAAGGTGACCAGGGAGACCACAGCCCAGAGCACAGTGGCGATGGGAAATTGCAGGCTCTGGAGAATCAAGGCATACTTACGGGTGCCTGAACTTACGATACCAACCAGGAATTGGAAGACATAGGGGAGGAAATGAGCGACGAGTTTGCACACCCACAAGCTGAGCCAGACGACCTCAATCCAGGTGAAAAACCAATGCAAGGGTACGCCGCCAATCCTCGTATCTTGTCGGACTGTGGCGCCCACAATGATGGGAATTGCAATCAAGAGCGCCAGGGGAGACACATAGATGAGGTATCTCGTGATGATGGAGAAGTTGAAGATGGCTTGGTAGATGCGTCCCATGCGCGTCAAGGTTCCATCTTCTGGGTCATCCACCGCCCGCGCTCGCGCCGAATCAACCCGTTTGCGACGCCCTGGACCGGTGACCAGGGCGGCCTTTTCTTCAGCGCCGCTCTCTCCCGGCGGTTCATACAGATTGGGGTCGGGGCTCGTTGGGTTGATACTGGTCTTGCGAGCGCCCGTTTGTCCCCGACTAGGGACGGGGTTCAGAGGAATTTCAATGGTGACATCGTTTGGGTTGGCCATGCCGTCGCCAGAGTAATCAGGGATTTGTTGGAAGCGATGTGCCGACAGTCGCTTCTCAGCGAGTCCAGGCCGAGTCGACATTAGAGCTGCAGACACGGCACGAGTAGTGGATGGACGGCCAGTTATATTTTAAAAGATCGACAGCTGTCCAGCAGCTTAAAGAGGGGTAAAATTAATAACTGTGAGCGAGCGAGCGACTCCAAGGCACGGTCGATTTAGGTTATCGAATGGCAAGCATCAAGAAAAGATTCTAGATGCCACTCCCACTGGTTCTTGTGGGGGAGAGGTGGGGTCACCCAAAGGTGAAGCAGGAAAAGATCAACAGATCAATTCGTATCTGAAAAAAAGAGCGTAATTCGTGGAAAGAGAGTGAGGGAAGGATCGGGAGACTGAGACGAGACAAACGAAGGACGGTCAACCTGGTCAGGATGTAAAATGAGGGAGGAAGAGAAAGGGAAGGAGGAAAGGAAGAAAGAAGTGCGAAGACACAAGCAGTAAAGGTTCTGGCTGAAAGGGCAAAAACATGTGTACCACGGGTACCACTCAGGGCGAGAAAGGAAAAAAATTCAAAATTCAAAATTAAAAAAAGCCACCTCAGGCTATTCCAGGCACCATCATGGGGCGGGCGTGTTTCACCATCGATTAGAATCGAGTGGTTCCCGTCTTGACATTTAACTCCAATCGTCATGAACAGGGCGTTGCCTGGGAATTCTGGCTGGAATTTCTGGGTCAATCCATTCTTGACTTCATTCCCAGGGCGGGCGTGGTCATGCATGATTCCCCGTCCTAGGTGATTCTCTGAGGGGGGAGATACCGTCCATTGTGACTTTTGGACTAGTAGTCAGTAGTACTCCATAGTATCTGATCAAGACATGGTGGATATTCGAGGTGATGAACACCCAATCAGCCCTGTAGACAATTTGTGGACGATCTTTTTTCTTTCTGTGCTTTGCAGCCGTGACCCTGCCAAGTCTCCGGCCGTCTCCACCGGGAGAAAATATCACCCGACTGGCATCTCATTGGTTGGAAGTTGAACGCCGACTGCCTGAATGAGTAACGCAACAGTATCGTAATTTGGCCAGGGCTCAGCGAAGTATTATTAGTATTCTTAGTGTGCTTGGTATTTACTAGTATTGAATGAGATAGTCGTACATACGTATACTCTTGGTCAGATTGATCCATCGTGACTTGGGTCTAGAGCATCTGCATTGTTCCAATAGATCGGTCTCTCCGTTCTATTCCCCAATTGGGACAAATCTGACACGTATCCATGATCTGTGAGAGCAAAAATTCAATGGTGGATGTGAATCAAATACGATTGATAATATCCTTCGAAAGGACGATCCCAAAGTGGCGGAATTGAAACAAGAGTGGCAAACCAACCCGGATGCAAAAGCTCTAGCCGAGGTGTAACCAATACTAAACGTGTATATTCCTCTAGTTAATTCATAGTAAGAGTATAATTCTGGCGATCGACAATGAGAGATTGATGATATCGGATGGGGCATTTTCAACGATGGACGAGCACAATGGACAAGGTCCTATCGCTTCACTGGTAACCAGTTCAAGAAACCAACATTACAATGCAATTTTGCAGGTCCTCGATCGATCCGATCAGGACTGACGTAAAACGCCCAAAACATACCCTTGGTTAAGCTCAGTATTAGTGACCCGAAAAATGGCCAATTGATGGGCCCCTTCAAACAACAAGTTCCAAGGACCCAATAAAAACGTGACTCTTCCGACGATCGTCCTGGCCATTGCGTTGGTCCTCGGGGAACTCTCCATTTCAGAGTCTCAGACAGCAAGTTCATGTTGGAGAGGGGAAGTGGGTCGCACGTACTGAGTTATTGCTCTCTAACATCATTATTGCGTTGAAGCGTGAGTTTCTATGTACTGTGTTGGTATTACAGAGTACTATTATAGTGAACGACGGGGCACCGGAGAGCGTTGATCAAGCATCATAGATGCATAAAGCGGGGTCGGTAGTTGAGTATGAACAAGGGATCATTTACTGGAGAACGGTATAATAAGATCACTTGACTTGTTCAGAATTGAGAGAGAGCGAAACCAGCACTGGGCCTACGGTCTTAGTGGCATGCCCTCGTACTAAGTAGGTAGACGTGGTTGGCGAAAATATATATCGACCTTCACATACTCCGTACTAGTAGTGTTGGTTGAAGTATCGGAGTCGGACTGAGATTTGACTCCGACATTTAAAATTAAATGCACAGACCATCAAAGGAATACACATAATCTAAAGGACTTTTGATCAATTGACTATTTACGTTGTTGCTGAAGTTCAAGGTATATGCAGCGACTTTGATAGGCACGTGAGAAGACGAGAAGGCAGCACATTGAAATGCCAAGAATTTCTTGAAATTCAAAATGTCAATATTGAAATTCATGACATCTTGACATGCCGATTGGGATATCAATCAACCTCGCCCATTGTATATATACCACGCGAATTTGACATGTAGTCACTCTCTCCAAGCATTATATCCATACAAGTGGCATTTAGAAGGGTTTTAACTTGTCTGAGCAGTGTTTGGGATCTGAATTTCAAAATGTCAAGATGTCAAATTGCCAAGAATTTCAATATCGAAATTTTGAAACGCCAATTGGAACATCAGTCAAGATCGTCTATTGCAACAGACCTCGTGGAATTGATCATACCTGGTTCATACAGGCCCGGTTTCCACCAGTGAAACATACAGCGCAAACAGTCCGCTGATGCTGAAAGTCCATTCCAGTTCAACTTCGAAATATTTCGGGCATTAGTAGAATGGTACCTCCTGTTGAAACAATTTTCATTGAATCACATGGGTTAATAGAAGATTATCACAGACAGTTCAAGAAACCGTTGAATAGCCTGTTAAACAATGCCCGAGTCGCTATATCTGATTAAGATACTGCTTGCGGCCTTGCCTCTGAGCTTCACTACGCCATAGAGATTTTGCTTCCCAGAATAACAATATTGTGAACCGTTGCAGGCAGCCATCTGAACAACTGCCAACACAACGCATTCAACTAAGCCACAGGTGACGGTTGTCTAACCTGCGTACGAACTAAACACCACCCTCTGCTGTCTCACCCCAAAAAGCAAACACCTCCCGGATCACAACCTCCTGCGCCTCATCAGACAGCGCAAAATGCACCGGTAGCAGCAAGATTTGCGAGCTGGCGAGTGACGTAACACGGTCCTCTCCATGAAAGCGACCATGACTCCTACCAAATGGAGACGTATGTAACGGCATAAATTGTGGATGTACCTGAACATTAGCACTAGCCATATGGCGAATCAGATCCTGGCGCTGCGCCGGGTCCATAACTCTGATATAGAATACATGCGCATTATGGGTGGTACCATCAGGAACATGGGGCAAAGCAATGTACCCCTTGCGGACCAAAGGTAACAAACTGACAAAATAATGGTCCCAGATATGCCTTCTGCGCGCATTGATGCTATCCGCAGCTTGGAATTGTGCATATAGAAACGCAGCCTGCAGCTCAGAAAGAGTGGCATTCAACCCCAGATCCAGCCACTGGTAGCGATCAACTTCACCGCGCATAAAGCGCGAACGGTTGGTCCCGTAGTCATGGAGAATCCCGGCTCGCTCAGCTAATGCTGGGTCATTGACTAGAAGGGCACCTCCTTGACCTCCGACTGTAAAGTTCTTCTTTTCCTGAAAGCTGAAGCAGCCGATGTTGCCTATAGTGCCGAGCATCTGGCTCTTATAGGTGGACGTGCATGCCATGGCTGCATCCTCGCAGACGAATAGCTGGTGTGTTTTAGCGACCTCCATGATCTTTTCCATGTCGCATGCGACCCCGCCATAGTGAACCGGGATGATTGCTCGCATCTTGGGTGTAATAGCCCCTTCGGTAAAGTTCATGTCAATAGTCATCGTGGCGTCGTCCAGATCTATAAACACCGGTATGGCTCCCCGCAGTGCGAATGCATTTACGGTTGTCACGTACGTGTAGCTGGGGACAATTACTTCGTCGCCTGGTTGGATACCGGCAAGTATGGCGGCCATCTCCAGGGCGGAGGTGCAGGAAGAGGCAACCAGTGCTCGTCCGCTATTGCCTTTCATGAACTGCTCCAGCCATTGTTCACACAGTCGGGTATATTTTTCCCTTGCCGGAAAGGATGTTCAAAGTCAGTACATCTTCAATATTGGCCAATTCGGTGCCAATAATGGTGGTGCAGGTCGTAGAGATAGTATTGGTGTGCATATCCATATTCGGAAGTGTTGCTTAGGTGAATTTTGAGGGACACGCAAAACAGCCATAGTCAGGTGCGCCATTTCAAACCCATTCGCGGTGCAGAAAGCAGGATTCAAGTGTTTTGAATCAAACTGGAAACACTCCATCGGGGAATATTTGGTGCCATAGGCGCAACCTGGTAGGTGTAACCGCACTTTAGACATCTCTCATGTGCAGCCCGGCGCTAACCCTCGGGGAGATATAAATACGAATTCCGGGCGCATATGAGATAAAATACTTGAAGTTTCCATGGTAATTGTATCACCGACCACAATGGAAGAAACGTTCCACCTACGCTGGGGTATTCTAGGTATGCACTTATAATGCATCATGGACATGGTTCAGTACAGGAAGACCAAGACTAATATCTCCCAGGCACAGGACGCATTGCCGAGGGCATGTCTCTCCCTCCAATCCAAATCAAATCTCTCTGATAAGCGCAGAATTCGCAAAAGACCTACTCACACACCCGGCCACAAGAGAACGACAGACATCGTCCACCTCCTATCCGGGGTAGCATCCTCTCGCTCAGAAGATGTCGCTCAAGAGTTTATAACTGCAGTCCAAGCCCCGTCCTACTGTCAAGCATACGGCGATTACTCCGATCTAGTTAACTGTCCTACCATCGACGTGATCTATATCGCGACACCTCACTCCCACCACTTCCAGAATGCCATGCTAGCTCTCAAAGCGGGAAAGCATGTGCTATGTGAGAAAAGCTTTACTGTGAATGCTGGACAAGCCAAGAAGCTCTTCACCGTGGCAGAGAAGAAGCAGCGTTTTCTCATGGAGGGACTATGTCCACCCGTAAAGCTATCTACTTCGCTCATGACTGACCGTATATTAATCAGTTGGTGTCTATTCAATCCACTGGGTACTCCAGGCCATGCCCAAGGCAAATCGTCGCCCAATTCAGATCCTCTCCACGACGACGGAATACCCTATATCAGGAGTCGACCAGACAACCACCATCCTTATGAGATTCGCCCCTAGCACAGCAGATGGGCCTGAAATACAAGCCATGGCCAGTGCTAGTCTCCGCGCTATAACCGACCTAGATGGCGAGACCGCCGCGGTACGCATCCAAGGGGATCAAGGCGAAATCCAAATCTACGACTGGCCGTGGTGTCCATCCCGGTTACGAGTCATTAGATGAAGACCCGGGATGAAGAACCTGGGGACTATCAGCATCGACAAGACCGACCTTCTACCCGACGGTCTATATGGACTCTGCTTCGAGGCGGACGAAGTCGCACACTGCATTTATCAAGGTCTTCTAGAGAGTCCCAAGATGCCCTGGCTAGAGAGCCTGACAGTCATGAGGATCATGGATACAGTGCGGCGGGAGAATAACCACTGGTTCCCGGAGGAAATCGAGACATTGGAGTATCCTGTGACATTACCTTCCAAACCATCCTGAAAGTAGCATTCCTATATGACAAATAATATAACCACGAATACAAGTTATCCTCAAACATCCTCCCTTCTACAACTACTCCAACCACCCTGTCTGCCCGTAAAAACAACCACCAAACCAACCGCGAGAAGACTAAGCACCCCCATCGAAACAGTCATAGGCCCCCAACCAGCCCATTCCCGGATATACCCCGCATAAAGCGGCCCCGCAAGAGTCCCAGCCGCAAAAGCAGCATTACTCAACCCATACGCCTGCGAATACGTACCCCGGGCACTGAAAACCCCCGGATGATGCTTCTCAACCACCTCAGTCGCCATACTAATTTCCGTCATGAGAGCAGGCATGGCAAATGACACGCCGCACCCGAACCAAAATAAAAACAAACGCAGTAGCACCGAAGCAAGGATTGTATTCTGCTGAATCAAACCCAGAAGCATCAAACTCGGCGCGGTGAGAACAAAACCCAAAATAGCAGGCCAGAAAGGTCCGATCTGGTCCACGCAGTAACCAGCAAGGGGGGATAGAATCATGAGAGGAAGGGAGTTAGATAGAAAGACGATGGCTATTTGGCTGGATGTGTAGTGAAAGAGATCCTGGAGAAAAATTGGGAGAACGGCCTCGAAGGCTGTCATGAAGGTGTTAGCATGCACATGCCTATCATGGCGATTAGGAAGCGGGGGGAGCGGAGGAGGATGACAAGGGCTGGGGGTGAAGATTGTTCTTGCCCTTCTGGGAGATGGTGTAATAGAGGTGATTCTTCGCAGGATGGGTGGTGTTCAAACGATGGATGTTGCTTATACCCGGGTGGTAAGGGTTGGAGAAGTCCGCAGAGAATAATCTCAATGATTATAAGAGCGAATGCCGGGGCAGAGACAGCCACGTAGCCAGCTATATCGTAGATGAAACCACAGATGATGGGACCAGCGAAGAGCCCGAGACTCAGACTCATGCTTGTGAAGCCTAGGGCGCTCCCAATATGTTCACTTCCGACTGTGTCAAGGAGGAGGCAATAGCCGATTGTGAAGACGCTGGAAGTGGAGAGTCCCTGGAGTACTCTGGCTAGAAGGAATAAAGGGAGAGAGGTTGTGAGAGCGGTTAAGAGAGTGGCGCCGCCTACGAGGATGAGACCGAGTATGAATGGGCCTTTTCTTGTCTTTGTATGGTCTCCTATCCAGCCGAAGAGTACTGCGGATTGGTGGACATCAGGTCAGGTAGAGTGTCTTAGGATATCAAAGATGGGTTGTTGGCACGTACAAGACCCGAGGAAAATAGAGCCTCCATAGATAGCCAAAAAGGCCGAGGCCCAGAGTTGAATATCATCCTCTGGCAAGCCCATTCGCACCTTTAGGGCAAAAGGCAGCACGGGGACAATCAGTCCATAGAGGAAAATGTCGGTAAAGATAGCAACACAAACAACCAACGTAACAAAGACACCTGAGGAGCGCCATCCAGTATGAGAGGTCATCTCGAACTGGAAGCACCTACAACACGAGAGGGATTATACGATATTACATGGAAGAATGATCAATTGGCAAGGCAGTTGTCAAAAAGAAGACAGGAATGCATGGTTTTACACTAGCGCTAGATTCCCTGCTTGGGATTTCATTCCAGCTCACGTTAACGTAACATGCCGAATAGGTTGAAATCTACTACCCTGTCGTTCTCCACCTAACGAGAGACAAACCCACCAACCAAGGTCAGGTGCTCGATCCGCTCTGTTCCGTCCAGTAACTCCTTGTCCTTGAAGGTTTGATACATTTGCTGTAGCCAATCTCGTCCGTGGTGCTGCTCCAGCGCTTCAGGGTTGAGCCATCTATACGAGAAATAAGCTGCAATGATCATAGTCACAACTACTTAGCTGAAGATTACAGAGTAATCGGCTCACCGTTCAATGACTTTGAATACTACTACGTCGTCATCGCCACGTGTCTCCATGAGAAGGAAAGTAAGACATCCGCTTTCTATATCGGCAACATGGTTGACTGTTTGACGAAGAGTCTCGCGAAGCTGGAAACAGAAATGGACACCCTTCATCAGCACATGACTACGGACAAAAGAAATTGTAAAGGCCTGATTCTTAAAACTGACAAGTTGCTCTTTCCCAGCCGCGGGACGAAGGGTCGCGATGAGATGGATCGTCGCCATGGTAAACCGGTTTTCATCCCTGTAGTCAATCCAGGGATTCCTATACATATTTATTGAAGATCATGGCATTGAAGGTCTGATTGCAATATGATCCTGGACCACGGTGCGTCAATACGCATAGGGTTACACATTAATGTCCCAGCTAGGGAACCGGATTTGGTCACCGAACGCCGCAAACTCTACAATTTTTAAGGAAAGGTTATATAGAGAACCATAAAGCATGGCGCTGCCTGGTTACTTTGTCATCGCGACCCTTCCAAATGTCCAGGGTCATTAATACAGAGGAGCTAGTCCGCAATGCGCCGTTTGAGCTCAGCAAGGCAGACAAGGAGGCCCTTACCACGACCGAACAAGATTTTGTCCCGCATACTTGGGTGGATATTCAAAGAATAATTGGTTAGAAGACTCTCTCAAGTGTGGTATGAAGCTTGAATATTGTTAACAGTGTCAGCCGGTGGTGATACATCCCAGCTGAAGCGCACCCCGACTGATCTTCGCAATTACATCTTCTGGACCCGAGAGATCAAGGCCACATTCGGCTCAGTGACGAACTTCCTCGTGAAGACACGGTTACACTGGGGAAAGGAAGCCAACAATGCCGAGATCCGTTTCCTCTACCGCCACTCGGTTCCCTTCGCCGACCAGTCTGATTATCGCATTCTACGCAGCGACTGGCCCTACGCCATGTCGTCGGACATGGTTCATCTCGTTGCGTGGCTGAAGACGCCTATACCTGTTGACGCAGAAGGTGATCCGTCTACTAATTCCCGCCGGCTAGTTGCGGATTTTATCGACAGAACGTTTGCGATGCACATGACCCGAGAGCATACAGGGAACAACATCCAATGGTTCAAGAACAGAATAAAGTGGCAGAGTGTGCGTGCTCTCGAGCATATTCATGTCATTCTGAGGGATGTAGATGATGAGTTTGTGACAAAGCTGACAGGGCAAGGCCCCGACGATATCGAGTGCAAATGGTATTCTATCTCAGTGAACGGCAATTAGGGTTTCTCGTGTCCGGCATGGCTGGTGTACCTCCCAATCCAGACATTGTGCTACGTTAACGGAGGCCGAAATTCAGCGCCATGTAAAGCTAAATTATAAGCTGCGTTTTCCACCAGTTCTATATCCTCCGGTTGGGTACTTGTGGTAGTACGCGTCCTCGGACAACACGCGAGAAAGATGGTGCACTCAAACTTGGATGAACATGCCGCACAAATCATACGTGATACGGTTTGAACACTGATCCCCAGACAGATTGGCTGACTTTTGGTTCTGTACAACTTCTCCTGTAGTAAGTGAGAATCTCGAACCAAGCTTCTCTCCATATTTCGCGGTCAACAATGAGTGACAAAGACTGATACACGTCAGAATATGTGTGCAACTTGGCGGCTCCCTCAGGTAATACAGCAGCAAGATCTAGATACCCGGCTACAGCTTATACAATGGGTGATACAGATTTAAATATCTACTGCACAGCCTAGTATATGCAAGTACTTCGACCCTGTTTCAACCCATGGCCATTTGTTTACGCGTCCGTGCTATTGAATGGAGCGAGTCTAAGCTCTTCTTGAACTAACGCAAGGTCTGAGATAGCGTCCAGTGATAATAATGTGCATAACCACCAAGCTCATTGCCGAGTAGTAAGCCTCGTGCTGGTTAGATAAAGAGTGGATTTCACTGTGTGCTAGGTATTGAGTATTCGCATTATGTGGTTGATCTGAGCTTCAGCACGTCCATATGCATGCCAATTCTGATACGCTTACAGATGGCATGATTCGTTCGGAGCATACGCAACTCAACGGTGTGCCGGTGCTGAAGAGTATCCTGGTGACCGGGGGTGCCGGCTTCATGTGAGACTAGCAAGCACATTCATTATTGAGTCCTGTAGCTTCAAAATTTGACTGACATGCGTGCAGCGGTGGCTGGTTCGTTCGTCATCTGCTGCAGGCCTACGGCGACCGTTATGCTGTGACTTGTTTCGACAGTCTCGACTACTGCGCCTCAGTAAACAACTTCAAGGCTGTTGCCCAATTCCCGAACCTTCATTTTGTCAAAGGGGATGTCTGCGCTCCAAAAGATGTAGAAAATGTGCTCCGCAGCTACCGAATTGATTCTATTATCCATTTTGCTGCTAGGTCCCATATCGATACATCACTCAACGATCCTCTGTCGTTTACACAAACCAATGTCATAGGCACTCAGGTGCTGCTAGAGGTTGCTCGAAAGCTAGGCTCGATCAGACGATTTATCCACATATCCACTGATGAGGTATACGGTGAGGACGATGTTCAAAGCCCTACTGCCTTCACCGGGGAGCAAAGCCTGCATCCCACAAATCCATACTCAGCGAGCAAAGCTGCGACCGAGATGATCGTCCAAGCGTACCGAAAGTCGTTTCACATGCCACTCATTATGTGCGATGTAATAATGTGTTCGGGCCACATCAATATCCTGAGAGTAGGTATTCTTCGACGCTATCATTAGTGGTCCTCTAATCAGAACCTGACTAGAGCTGATCCCTCGATTCATTATCCTCTTGAACCAGAGAAGAAGAATGCCGATCCATGGAGATGGCCGCACATCGCAGGCATTTTTATGGGCGGGTGATGCTGCAGAGGCACTTGATGTGATCTTTCACAAAGGAACCGATGGCGAGACGTACAATATCTCCTCTAATGACCACCTGCAGGTTCGACAGGTGGCAGAGAAAATCTTTCGATGCTTCTATCCCGATGGGACATATGATTCGGATAACTGGATTGAGTTTGTTGCCGATCGCCCGTTTAATGATGGTATGTACTGGACCGACGATTCCAACCTATGTGCGCTTGGATGGAAACAGCGGACGAACTTTGACGAGGCACTACGGGCGACTGTCGACTGGTATTGTCGGGACAGCGAGGGCTTTTGGCCAAACCATGAGGGCTTGGGTAGCACCGTCGTCGTTGATGGCGATGTTACTGCTGAAGATGACCATATTTAGGCTGTGCGAATTTATTATAAGCCCCGTCTCTGGTATGGTGGAGATAATCGTATTATTTATATATCTTTTGTCAGCTATACATATCTTGAATGCTTGCTATATCTCTTCCGCAATGAATTGATGTGAGGGATTCATTTATATGTAAACTCCAAAATATACGCTATGGCAGTCTGCACAGGACCACTTCCCAACAGCCTGGTTACTATGGGTCTAGAAAACTAACAGATGGCTGGCCGATCTGGGGCGGCTTTGGTATAATATATCTTAATATATTAACACCCCTGCTATGGAGTGGAGGACAAGCGTTGGACAAGGCCCACGCATGATTCGCTTTCTGCCCGGGTAGAGAGATCTTAGACCCTGCACACTAAATTCTCTTCTTTAAAACAGTCTCTCGGTTCACATCATTGCTTTTCACGCAGCAATACAGCGTACATGGTGCTTCTCATCCAGTGATCCTAAATCAGAAAAAAGGGGCAAGATTGACCTTTCACATTCTTTGGTCTCTACTCCGTCCGCCTCACTTTGAAAAATCTGCTCCCGCTCCTTAGGCTTAGAGAAATGCACACATCACAAGTGGGCCCGGAGAAAACCGGTAGATTGGCATTATGAAATCACTATTACTAGTGAAGATGATTTCCATGCAGGGAGAATCTTCAGCACACGGATTTACAACTTCCCGTTGTCCCGACGGGTGGAGCCGCCGGGGATGTCTCGGAAAACGTCCGGTAATAGCAGACACGGTTGACAGCTTGACCTTTAATTATAAGCTTAGGGCGGTCCCCGGATCAAGGAGCCGGCGCTGATCGAACCAGAAATGGAGCCAATGCCGACACCCGGCGTGTTAATTGGAGATTAAATCCCCAAAGGTGGACAAATACGAGAACTCTGTTGGGATTTACGTTTTTCAGAGGGGAAAATCTGGAGGGGCTATGTGCCGAAGCGAGGTGGCATGTTTAATCTCCCTTCGGTTTATGATATGACTCTGGTCTCGCCTGGGAATACGAGCTGAATTCACACACCATTGAATTCAGTTCATACGATCAATATTCACAGAAATGGCGGCGACACAAACTATCCAAGTTCCCCACCTGGGCGGTATCAAGGCCGGTTATGCCCTCTCCAATGACCACTACGATCCCTCTAAGCCGACATGCGTTCTTATCAATTCTATGTGCATGACTGTCTCTCTCTACCATGATCAATTCAATAATACGGAGCTGACGGACGCGATGAACCTCCTGGCTATTGAGCCACTGGGTCATGGCGCGACCAGTTGTCCCTCCGAACATTTTACCTACTGGGATTCGGCCATCATGGCATTACAGGTGATGGATCACTTTGGGATCCAGAAGGCCTTCGCCCTGGGAACCAGCCAGGGAGGATGGATGGTGACCCGGATGGCACTTCTCGCACCAGACAGGGTAAGTTCGAGCTAATGCAGAGCCGATTTTAGTCCCTGCCAAGCCCAATAGGATTAACCTCGCATGTTGCTAGATCCTCGGTCTCATGCCCCTGGGAACATCCATGGATTACGAATCAGCTGATTCTCGGTCCAAGGGATGCTGGGACCCCGCAGCCAGTTTGACAGCCTTCTATGACAAGTGGACGAGCTCTTCAGCCACACCTGAGTTTGTTGTCGATGATGTTTGGTGCGGTCTGGTTGGAGGCATTGGCTTCGGGGCTGCGGCCACTGCGGAGAAATCTGCGTTCTGGACCCAAACCCTGAAAGAAGTGTACAAGGGTGATGAGGGACGAAAGAAGGTGCGCATGGCACTCAATTGCCTCTTGGAGCGAGACGGACTGTTGCTCCGACTGAGGGACATCAAATGTCCTGTTTATTGGCTACAGGTGAGTGCCAAATCTATCTCCAATCGGCTCTAGTGGGCGATCTGTGCGTTAACACTAGAGAAGGGCACTGAGGATACACCATTTGGAACCGTCGTTCCTGCGGAGCAAATCAAACTTTTCACTGCTTCCCCGGAGGCCAAATTGGTCATGATTGAGGGCGGTGCGCACTATCTGAACGCCACCAATCCGAAGGAGGTGAATGAAGCACTCTTGGAAATGGTCACTAAGTATAAATGAAGTGTTCCTGTGAAAGCATTGTAGATAGGTACCGGATTGACAGGTGTTTATATACGAGAGAAGTGCTTGGTAGAGTCAAGGACTAGCCGTAAGATAGTGTGTTCGAATATTTAGCCTGTAAAAGAGTTTGCCACTTGGTGAAGAGGGAAGTAGTACTTTTTACGTCTTGAGACCGTCGTGGAAGTTACCAACTTTTCGTATTTTTTTCCAGCTAGGCAGAACCACGTGGATTATCCGTGACCCGCCGACAGTACAATTACTGGCCTGAGGACGCAAGTGGAGTCGCGGAGCAGCTGCCCAACCCGGTGTAGGCTAACGGTGACATGACAAACCCTAAAGCTACCAATTCCACGCCAGGTTTGTTGTCCACTGTGTCAAACCCAGGATTTCTAGAACCTTTCCCGAGCCCATGTCGATCCACAAATGCATGGGATCCACCTTTACACGCCATGTTTCATGCGGTGCGGAGGACAAGATTTGCTTCCGCGAATGAACGTTACGACATACGACGCAAGGGGGATTCCCGGGGTTTGCTCATTCGCGTATATTAAACTAAACATTGCCTCCCAGGCTTTTCGCGACTCGGTTGCGCGGTATCTGGCTCCATGGCATTGGATTGCACCTCATGGAGAATGATCAGGGCGATCTACAGCAATGGTCGATAGCCACCACGGCCTCCGTCACGGTGCTGGCGTTCGTGACGGTTTGCCTCCGACTGCTTGCGCGTTATGAAAGGAAGCAAAAGCTATGGTGGGACGACTATATGATCATATTTTCCATGGTGAGTATAGGCATATCTGTATGAGATCTTTGTCTCGTCATTATTGACTGTCCTTAGTTATGGAACCTAGTCGTTGTTGGATTTATTTACGCCATGATAAAAGAAGGAATGGGTCTTCATGCCGACACTATCCCACTGAGTAACGTCGTCATGATCGCGAAGTTCCTAGTCGTGGCCGAGATTCTTTACGTATTCAACCTCGTCTGGACCAAACTCAGCATTCTACTCATGTACTACCGTATCTTCCGCTTTCCCTACTTCAAGACATGGGCATACATCATCGGCACCTTCGTCATTCTCTGGGTCATCTGCATCACATTCCTTTTCATCTTCATCTGCGTACCGGTCGAAAAACTATGGTATCCTCAGATTCCCGGCCGATGCATCAACCAAGTAGGCACATGGATCGCCAACGCCGTCTCAACCATCGCCACCGACATCGTCATCCTACTCCTCCCAATCCCCCAAGTCTGGAAGCTCCAACTCCGCCTTTCCGAGAAAATAGCCGTATCAATAGCCTTCAGCCTCGGCTTCTTGTAAGCCCTTCACCATCTTTCTTCATGTCAACGTGACCAAATCTAACCCCCACAGCGTGGTCTTCGCCTCCGCCTACCGCTTCTCAGTCCTCTTCACCTACACCGCAGCCGACTCCTCCTACACCCTCGCCCCAACAGTCGGCTGGACCGCCATCGAAATGTCCGCCGGCATCGTCTCCGCCTGTCTCCCAACCCTCCGCCCCGCCCTCCGCTACATGGCCCGCAAACTAGGCATCCACGGCCGACTCCCGGCCCTCTTCCAGAGCACAACAGGACAAATGTCCAAATCGTCGATTCCAGCCACCGGACCCTCCCGAACGGAAGACAGCACCGCCACTATAATCCAACACTCGGAGCGTCCGAAGCGGCATTCGTTTTACCATTTACCGGATGAGACGGACTCGACGGGGGAGCAGGGCCCTTCGGATCCGTCTTTTAGGCCGGATTATGCGAAGACGTATACGAATGTTCTGGGGCCGAGGGTGAGTGGGAGGTTGAGTGGAGATGAGATTCCGTTGAATGGGATTAGAGTGGATAGGGAGTTTACGCAGACGAGTAAGAGGTAGGGTTTTTTTGGGTTTGTGTTGTATTATAGGGTTGTGTAGAGTGGTTTATTATCATGAATGTAATGTTATGTTACCGCTTATTTCTGGTTGATGGGCATGGATTGTATTCAATATACTCAATATAAGAACCTGGGTTCCTTCGTATGGGAGAGACTTTTGTTTTGTTGATACTATGCTAGATCACATAGAATTTAGAAGCTTTAAGAGACCTTGTTTTATAAGCACATACCAACTATGGATAATCACTATTGAGGAAGTTCAAAGGCTCATCCTCCGTTTTCTCGATGCAATGCAGACCGAATAAGCATTGTTGCATGAATAAGTAGACTGTAAGCACGGGAGGCAGTGACAATATGGCCGTTGGTTTTCTGACAGATCCAATATATAGACTCATAGAATCCATTTGCCCAAAATAACTTATCTATAGTCCTCTACTTATGTCAGATTCACAAACAACCTGGCTTGCCGTCGACTTGTTGCAATGTTTACGTAGTTGCACAGTCTTGAAAATATGTCGTGATTACATGATAATATATGCGACGTACGGAGTAGGGCTCCGAGGTGATCACAGTCACTATAATTGTATCATATTCTACCAAGGGAGCCGATTTCTCACTAAAGCCCTAAAGAAGCGTAGAAGGACTGTTCATTATATACAAAACAGAAAGCTGATGCCTAAGAAAGCCGCGCGGTCATTGACGTATTCTAATGGTGAATAGTGCAGCCTCATTCATGGAAGAGCCGAAGTGCATACTGCTATGATTCAATCTCGACGTAGATGCCTACTCACCCTCCTAACCCATAAAAGCCGCACCTTCAAACCTAGTCTATCTACCTTTTCTTCTCTACTATACCAGATCACACGTTGAGCGCACATTGCAAAAGCACTCGCACGCACGCCGATTCTAAACCAACACAAATGGCACGACACACTATCTACCTCATATCAACCAGGTCCTCCAAAAGCCAACGTGCCCACTTCGCAATATGGGCTCCCTCAGCCCAACAACCCACAAGCGGCAGCTTGATTAACGTCGTCGGCGCACCGATGATTGGCTTCGCCCACGAGTTTAAGAGATGCTATGAGCCAGCCAAAAGCATCGAACTATACGAAATGTGGCCGATTGGCGAGGTAGACTCTGCACATATTTTTGACTGGCCGGAGGGGGGTTGCAGTATACGTACTGACCCTAAGGGGGACCTGGAGATAGCTGCCGCACAGGTACCGGCGCCGGGGGTTAGTCGGGATTTCATGGCGCCTGTTAATGATGTATGTGATTCCTTTCTTTTCTGTGTCTGGTATCTATGGGATTGCTTGTTGCTTACTTTTGAGATTATTCAGACGACGAATAAGAGGTGTCAGGAGTGGACGATGGAATATGTGCGTTATCTGGTTGCGAAGGGATATATCGGGGCTGAGGCGACTCAAATTGTTCAATCTAAGCGTGATTCTCCTACTCATGGTATTGGGTTACGGCGAGTGGCTCCGCAGCTGGGGAACGGATGTTAAGAAGAGGTCTGATGTTGGGATCCGCAGTTTGGCCTCTTAGGGTACGGATCTAGGTATGATAGATCATCGGATTAAGGAATTGACAGCATACAAGGCGGATTGATTTATGGGTAACTGAAATGTGTAACTGAATAGGCTATTTGAAGCAAGCATAACCATAAATCAGTCTTTGAAATTACATTGTAGTGACTATATCAGCGAGTTGAGCTGCTACGTCACAACTATCCTCGCCTGCTTTTTAAGTAGAACTACTGAGTTATTCCGTTGAATTCAAGCATAATGAAACTTGACACAGGCCATGCTAGCATGTATAAGACTTCAGAACATAGAGTTAGTCGGTCCCCATAGCCATACAATAATCAGAAAAGCAGTGTACACATCCGTATGAAGCTGTAAAAACTTGTCGACATAATCCTTGCGCCACTCACCATCCCAGCACGTATAGAAGGCTTTGCAGTATTCCCAGTAATCCGGATACCAGCCCGCTTGCTGCCAGTTCACAATAACAATCTGAACCAGAGTGAAGGAGGATACGATGATATTTCGCCGATCTAGTTTCGCGTAGGTAAATTTTATTTCCCCATTATCCGGAAGTAAACATTGATTGGGACAAGCGAACCATTCGTTGAACTCTTTGATACTGGAGAATGGTCCAGTTATCAGCTGGTTTAGGAAGACGTAGTTTAGAAGACACTCTCGATTGATTGATCCTGAACAAGGATTAGTTAGTGATTCTTAAAAACTCCAGCTTATAGTTTCGGTCTTACCGATAAACTGATCAGAGGGGTCTTGCTCGAGTTGCCGCAGAGTCTCCGTAATCCGTGATAGCTGATCAGAGATAGCACTCTTCTCAATAGTGCCTAGGCGATTCCAGCACTCGTCAAGTGTTGGTCCTCCGATGAGCTCCATATATATTAACACATAGCCCTCTTCATCAACGCGCCAACCAAAGAGCTCAGGCACTGGGACCTTGTCATGGAAGACCTTTTGATCATCCAAAGATTCAACGCTTCGACAATTGCCACATAAAGACCGAATTTGACAATCAGGTTGATATTCACAAATATGATAGGAGTTGGCTGAGGACGTGTATCGATATCTTTGGACAAAGCTCTGACCTGGGCAGGTGCTGGGAGGTGGCGGTTTGGGCTGGTGGTGAAATCAGGTATCGGTAAATTCGATCTCCTTCGTGGCGTCGGGTAACTCCAAGGATATGAGCTGCTTTCCCAGACGTACCCAGGGCATAATACTCCAATGGAATAACTGGTGAAATGTGAAGAGAACATTAACCGTGAAAGCCAAAGAGCGTAATCGTAATACTTGCTTCAGAGAAACACGAAGTGCGAAAAAGGTCCTGATAGACACATCTGTGTCAGTGAATACAGGACAGTTCTTATTTACAGACCTGTTGTATACAACATCAGGAAGCATTATCCAGCGTCCTGGATTGGTTAGGATCGTCAAGCCACTAATGCGAAGCCACGTCAGTCGAGTCCAGCCTTGTCGAGCTCTTAAACCCCCACCGTTACTTAACAGCGTCCATCTTCCACCCAACATATACATCCACATCTAACACAATTCTTCTCTTCCTTGGTCATATTTCTTGCTGCTCCTCGTGTAAATATAGCCATATAGCAAGATGCGTCTACTGAGCACCCATACCATTGAATTAGTGGAATTTCCGCCAGACCGCATCCCCAATTATGCAATCCTGTCCCACACCTGGGGAGAGGAGGAGGTACTTTTTGTTGATATGCAACATCACACAAAACAAACCAAATCCTCATGGCCGAAAGTTCAAGGCGCTTGTGCACAAGCGTTGGCCGATGGGTTTGACTACATCTGGATTGATACCTGCTGCATTGACAAGAGCAGCAGTGCGGAGCTATCCGAGGCGATCAATTCCATGTTCACGTGGTATACAAAATCTGCGGTCTGCTACGCGTATCTTTCTGATGTCACGATGAGACAAGAGCATTCTGAAGCAGAAGTGAATGCTACCGAGTTTAAACAAAGCAGATGGTTCACTCGTGGATGGACCCTACAGGAGCTGCTGGCTCCCTCCGAGGTTGTCTTCTACTCACAAGATTGGGTCCGTTTTGGGAAGCGAAGCAGCTTGGCTAACTGGCTGATGGATATCACACGTATCGATGAGGCCGTTCTAAGTCTCAAAGTACCGCTGTTCGAGAAGAGTATAGCGCAACGCATGTCATGGGCTGCTAGGCGTCAAACTACCCGACCAGAGGACATTGCCTACTGCCTCATGGGAATATTCTCTGTCAACATGCCCATGCTATACGGCGAGGGAGGAGAGAAAGCTTTTCTTCGCCTACAGGAAGAGATCATAAAGCAATCGGATGATCAGACCATCTTTGCTTGGACTGACAAGAGCGCGTCCAAGTACCACCTTAGTGGTCTACTCGCAACGACCCCAGCGCACTTTGAAGATAGCCAGGACATCATAGCTTACCGGCAATGGGAGCCTACTCCACCATATGCAATAACGCCATATGCAATGACGAACAGGGGCTTGCGTATTGATTTGCCACTTTACGATTTCCATGGGGGGCGCAACTTCATAGCAGTGCTTCGTTGTGGGGTTTCCCAAGATATCAAGGGTCAAACCGGATACAAGTTCCTCGCTATACGTCTAATCCGGCTTTCAATTTTTGATAATAGGTACGCTAGACAAGATGGGCTCCTACCAAGTGAGTCAGCCGTCAGCAGTATGCAAACCATATACGTGCCCCAAACAATTTTCGACGCAGATACGCAAGAACAATTAGGTCATGTCTTCTTTAATATATCGGGCTTCCCAAATCCGTCTCAATACCGCCTGATACGGATCGCGTCTCCCACAATAGACAAAGACATAGAGAAGATACATTTGATATCGCCACGCACCAAAAATTTGTTTGTTTTCTCAAGCCTAAACCCTACTGGAGGACATGTCACCCTATTAGCTTTCCTCATTTGGCAAGACCCGAATAAGAATAAACCTCAGATCGTGATTATGGTAGGGTCATCGCCAGACTTCGGTCTAGGTTTTGATGTTACACGCTATTCATATAGGGACAGTAGAAGATTCAACTTTGACCAACTTCGAATCCTGGTCGGCGAGAAATCAAATCTCCAACCTATGGGACAAAATGTCAAAGTAGACGATCTCATTGTGCGTGTAGCAGCAAATGGATACACAGAAAGTTCAGCAACCATTCCCAGGCATCACCGGCTAGACATATCCATAAAGGAGCAACAAGAAGGAACAACTTCCGCACTGAAGAAATTTTTAGGAGTTCTCTATTAGATCAATCTAAAATTATTCTAACATACATCACGTTTGTATACTATGAAGTACTCTTGATTAATCTCTATATTGTAGATTCTTCAGCGGTATACAGTTGAAAATGTTAGAACTAGGTACTTTGCCTTACCGACGAGGCACCTGTAGACACTAGACCTATATTTTCAATAGTTAGGAGATCTTGATAATTGGATAGATAATCACCAGCTCACATCCTACTACCAACCCATTTCATACAAAAGAACCTTTCACAACCCTCGCCGCCTCATCATGACACCTCCCCAACCGATTCCTCCCCCTCCAATTCCCCTCATCCTCAATCTCCCCCGAATCCCACCTCAACCCAACCCCCCAAACCCGATCCCTAACACTGCCCTCTACAAACCTTCTCCCACCACTAGCCAGATACACCTCCCTCAAAGCAGGATCCACCTCCGCCCTCGCCACACACCCCGCAATCACAATAACCTCACTCGCAAACTCCCAAACATCCTCCCTAAACCCCTCCGCACGGCGCCCCAAAGCCTTCTGCACCCTCGGCTGCCTCGTCCTCAACACACTCGCAACCGTTGAGTCCCATATCGCCTTTTCCAGTGTGGACTCAGACGAGGGCTCAGAAGTCCCCAAAGCAACAGCCCTAACACCCTCAAACTCCTCATCTGAGATATCGACCTCGGAGTCCAAACCGGGTATATCCTCAAATAACCACCCCTTCATGGCCATCATCCATTGCTCGCCGCAGGTGAAGGACCAGGAGCTGATTAGCCGTGTTACGGCGGATTTGGGAGATGGGTGGGGGATGCCTAGGGCGTCGAGGTCGGGGAGACAGAGGGTTAGGGCTCTGTGGCCGGGGAAGGGGGGTGTGCTGGGATGCCAGTTTGAGAGAGGGCCGGAGTGGAAGAAGATGTGGGCTGGGGTTGTGCGGATGTGAGGATTTCTTTTTAGGGGGTCTTGGTTTTGGTTTTGTGAGGATTGGTGGGAGGTTTGATGGGAGGCTTTTTGGGAGGTTTTTGTTTGGCGTGGCATTTTGGGGGTGTTGTAGTGGTGACCTGGAGGGAGGTTGTAGGTTTGGGATGGGCGTTGACTTGGATGTGTTGTGTTTATAAAGATTTAGGGATGACGCTTGGATTAGGGCTTTAGGGTGAGTTTATATCTGATTGAGTAGTGTAGAGCTCGTGTCTTGAGGTTGGAGTCATCGGTTTGCTGTTGATCAGTTCGTATTTGCGGGACTGGTGAGTCATGAGGTGATCTTACCCCTTGACTCGTGGCTGTGTTGCTGTTTGACACTATTCCGTAGATGTGACTGTATATGTATTCATTCAGATGTAAATATTGTACATCTGTACATAATGATATAGCATATTTACAAAGTCCACGTACTTACACCTATTCCAAACTATATCAGATCATTTAAGAGACGGAAATATTTTCCGTAAAATCTATACTCAGTATATATCATATCAAATTGACTATCGCTAAAGCAAAACAACATCATAAATCCCATATACCATATACCATATAGCAATCCCTAACTAAACAAATACAGATCAAGCCCAAGAATCCGCCCTCATCTTCCTCAACTCCTCGACAGCCCTCTCAGCCCCCCACCCCTCCCTCAACCCCCTAACAATAATCTCCTGCTCGCTCTCCGGCGCCATGCCATTCGGCGCCGGCGGTCTCTTATCCAAATTCGTCGGAAACGGATACCCATCCGCAACAGCCTTTACAAAATTCTCCAACCCCCCATCCACCTCCCCAGCATGCTTAAACCTCTCCAACAACGTGCCCCAACACCTCTCCACAATCGGCACGACATCAATACTCTCCATCGCCTTCCCCAACCCACTGCTAATCTGCAACAAGTTGGCCTTCCGATGAAAACCCCCATCAGGAGTCGGCTCGGTCTCATTCGCACCCGCAGCATGGAAAACAGCCGGGTTAAAGAACAGCCCGTCCCCGAACTCCAACGGCAAAGCTACATACTTCTCCTGGAAGAAAGCCCTGAAGTCCTCACGCCGCCAGGCAAGATACCCCGGTTCATAGGTCTGGCTAAACGGCAAGAACCGAGTCGGACCGCTCTCTAGTGGCATATCGCTATGCGCGACCGCGCCTTGGAGAGTCAGATGCTGGCTCGCGAGCTGGATATTCCTGGGAAAAGAAGCACAGGTCTGCAAATCCTGGAAGCCGAGATGATAATCGCGGTGACTGTCCTGGGCTGCGCCGCCGGGTTTGACGACGTTGACTTGTGCGGTGACGCGGTAGGCGGGGCCGAGCCAGGTTTCGCTGACGAGGCGGAGCCAGGGGTTGGAGTAGTAATTGATGAAGGAAGAAGGGTCTTCGAGGGCGTGTTTGCTGAAGGAGTTCCAGATGCGGTCGTTTTTGCCGCTTGCGGCGAAGTGGTCGCCTTTTTTGGTGCTGGATGCGCGTTCGCGCTGGATGATGCTTGTGAAGGCTTTGTTGGTGGTGTTGAGGGTTTCTGTGTATTGGGTTGGGTCGTACATGCCTTTTAGGACGAGGATGCCGGGTCCTGTGCTTAGGATGTGGTACCATTCGTCTTGCAGGGTGGTGGTGAGGGAGGTGTTTTGGAGGTCCAGGGTGCGGGCATCGTAGATGGGGATGTTGTGGTCTATGGATGCTGCAAGTGGGTAGGTGGATTTGTCGGTGGTTTGGGAGCAGATTTTCTTGAAGTCTTCCAGATTGGGGGTTTCAATCTGGAATAGTCGGCTGGGGACAGTTTTGTGGGATCCGTTTGGGACTGTCATTGTGTTTGATGTGGTTCGTTATAAGAAGTTGGATGGGTGAGGTCCTTCGGTTCACAATGCACGGGTATATATATTGGTGGATGGGAGTACAATTCCGAAAACGAAGTCACTGGCGTCCTTTGCCCAGAATTTCCGAAACCCAAGATCTTGAGGAAGTTAATGTGGGGAGCAGCTTCGTCGGCGGTTCTGACTGCCTCAACTCTACAACTTCCGTCCACTAGTGCCGCACGACAGCCAATCATATCTATATCGCCAGTATAAAAAGTCTGGAGAAATGCCCAAGCAACGAGGCTCTCTATGTGCGGCCTCAGGCATGTGGAGACGGAAACCAATCTCCGGGGTGATGACTAACCCCCTGTACAAGACCGAACAACTTCAAGTTCAATGAAGGGGAAAGCTATGTCCCTCAGACTGCTCGAGATCCTTCGAAAAGGCTCACCTATTACAAGGACTGTGAATATCTTAGATCCGCCGTTGAACCACACAATATGTACTTCGTCATGCATTCCCGTCATCATCATAGAAGTATTAATACACATGTACAATTAATCCCTCCATGACACCCCCAACAAGCCACAGAATGACAGGGTAAAAGAAGGTTACAGCCGGCCAAAGGCAAAGATTCATCACAATATGCCCCCATGAATCCAGTAGAACAGCACAAATAAGGGGACCACATGTAAACAAATTAACGGGAAATGAGAAATCCGAGCACCGTGACAAAGATGAACAATGAAGAAGACTGTGCTATATCTCTTCCAAGCAATGTTATATTCAAAGGAAGCCCATCCCGTGCAAATTCTATTAATGACCCGAATTTTCGCCCGAAAAGTCAAACAACCTTGCAAGATGGAACGATGGGAGAAGAAGAAAGGAAAGAAAAGAAGAAGAAGGAAAGAAAAAATGCAGGATACTCGCTCGTAGATCGACAATTTTTGCTTCATGCATTCATCATGACAATCCCGACATCAGGATTCAACGCCCCATCGGTTGAAGCCAACTGACTGACTTGATTCGACTCACTGAGAATCAGACGGTTCTCCGAAAGGGTCTCCACTAGTGTGTTCGGTCGTCCAGCGACGGTGAAGAGAACCTTCAGCAGCACATCCTGATTTTGGCTCCCGTCCGCCGTTGGGGCCGTCTGATGTCTCGTGTGGGTCAAAAGCGTTCGAACGAGGGACCGGATCGGTCCATCGGTCGAGGAATCTTCGAGGACATCGAGGCCGTCAATGACGCAAACGAGAACGGGTGGGGCCAGGTACAAAAGCATGTCAATTAGCGAGAGCACCTCTTTCCAGCTGGTCATCGTGCCACTTAGCGCGCTGAAGCGTTCCGTATTTAGATTGCACGCGGCATGGCCTTCCAACACCGGAGGCAAGTAATCAATTAATTGTCGAATGAGGCTATAAGCGAGCGATATAAGACCTTGTTCGAACAAGGTCATCCCATTTCGTTCTTCGGTGGGGAGAGAGCAAAAATGAGAGATGACAGGTAATTTCGTCTTCCGAGCAAAGGTGGCGTAACAGGCCGAGACGAGGGCGACTGGGCTAGGAAAGGCAGTGGTTGGGGAGCCACCAATGGCGAGGACTTGGGAATGAACATTGGTGGCCCATTGCTGCAAGGATTCCACCACACTGTCCTCGGCAATTACATCGACATCGGAATCGAGATCGGTCACTTGGTCGTCGTTCCGGAAAAAGTCCTGAAGGTGCTTAGAGGCGAGCTGCAGCTCTACCCGTGTGTATTTGTGTTTAGGCCCTGAGGACCATTTGTATCTGGAAGTTTCTTGGGACGTTATCAATGTCAGTTCCGACGGCAGGTCTGTCCCGAGGTCACCACCCTGCATACCTATGTCCTGTGCGACCGTCGTCGTTAAGCAGGCGATACCGCTGTTTTGCTGGGTGACAGAGCGAAGCCGCTGGCTGGTCAAGTCGAGCATCTGCAAGAGAAGTAGGTGACTTTCGGCCCTTAGCTGGAGTCGTTCCGCTGCGTCGTGTTGAATTTCCCATATCAACTGACGAGTCATGGCGGTTTGAGCTATAATCCGACGGTCCCATTTTTGCAGACCGACTTGACTCAATCTCGTCTCCTCCCAGAGATAGAGGTCACTGCTCTGCATGATTTTCCGCTTCTTTTCGTACTTAGGGTCGTCCATGTCCATGCCATCGATCAGTCCACCGATGATGTGTATCGCGCTGCTTCGGATGCTCCAGATGAGATACCGAAAGTTCAAGTATACATCTTGGTGCAAGCACTGTAGAAGACGACACTTGGACCTTCGTACATACCAGTCCATCAACTCCCCCAGGAAGAAGAAAGTCAAAGAATAAAATTTCGCAATGGAGGGGATTGAATCCGTGGTGAAAGCTAGTCCATGACTTCCAGGCGGTAGGCAAATCGATTGGTTGACTTTAACTAGTGCCCGGATGACGCCTTCCATGATTCTAGGATAATTTGCCGACGCCTGCCAAACCTGTTTAGAATGCAGTTTGAGCTCGAAGGAAAGTCGCAAAAGCTCACCTTTATGATCGACTGCAGAACACCATAGAAGAGGGATCGGTAGGACTCGTTCTTGGGAAGAGTCATCAACAATACTGCGTGGGGTTCGATGGTTTCCAGAAAAGTGTCGCAGAGCGTCATTGAGCGGCTAAACACTTGCTGCCTCGGGTGAGACAGCCACCGAGTCTGCACGTTGCGTACCACCAACCGGACATCCTGAGACGTTTGTGGTCGTTCCTGAAATTCGACATAATCTGCAAGAGGAAGATTTTCCTGAAATCTCTTCCACGACTGGGCCAATTCGTTGTACTCCACATCGAGTATCCCAATTACCGGGTGTCTGTGACGGTATTAGCCATCTAATAGCCTATGGGTAAAGATCGACGGTGGATGTATGCGATCCAATCAGCTGAGCGTTGATGTTGTAAACGAGAGGGGACCGGGCGAGGAGGTATGTGTGTGCCGATCATTGAATTTTATATTTCAAAGTGGAAAGGAAGATAGGAGGGGAAGAATGAGGGGAAAACAAGGGGAACCGCGATGAGATAAAAACAGATGGAAAATAATTCAAAAAATAAAATAAAATCGATTGAAAAAATAGGAAAAAGAAAAGTAGAAAAAGCCTTACGGTGAAAGAGGTCTTTTCTCGAAACGTTTTCTCCAAATACTGGCGGCGAATTGATCGTCCTCAGCAGTTGGAGGGGCTGCTGGGACGAGGGAGGTTGGAGGCGGCATTCTGCAGCGGTGGAAGTCAAAGCGTCGACTCTCCCTGTTCAAGGCCGGAAGCACAGGAGAACTATTGTCTTGCCAACCGAGTCGATGCGGTCATGTCAGGGGAGGGTTAGGAGAAATAAAACAAAAAGGAAAAGAGAAAGGAAAAGTCCAGACAAATGCACTGGTTGACCATTCAGCGAGAGTGAGATAAGATGTGTGCTTGGATTTTAGGGGTGGTCTGATGTTTGTCGGGTTGGTGGTGTTGGTGAGGGTGGTTGATTGATATGGCGATGATTTGGCTTTTGTCGGCTTCTGCTTCTAGTCCTCTTTTCTCTTTGTCCGCTGTTTACCGGTTCATCGCCATGTTGCGCATAGTTAATGTGAAAGCAACGGGTGGACCCGCTCAAAAGACACGACCGATTTCTTTTTCCCCTTTGAGGACAGCGGGAGACGTTGATGAAATAAATGAAATGAGGGGGAAGGAGGAGGAGGACAAGGGCATCACCAGAGGAATCGATAGAATAAAAGAGGGAGAGGAGGAACAGGGAAGAGGAAGAGAGAGAGCAAGTAGCGAGAGAAAAGACAGAGTAAGCCCAAGAAAGTCAGTAACTACTGCTTGTACTCAGAATGGGAAGTGAATTAACATCGTGATTTTTTCCCCTCTGGTTTTCTTGTTACTTCTTCCCACACACACACACACCTCCACCCACACACACAATAAGGGTCTCTAAAAAATAAGAAAGAATTTTCTCTTCTTTTATTTTCTATTTATCCTTTCTCCGGCGTGTCTCTCCTTTTAATCATTATTCCACTTTAGTTTTCTACCTCCCACTTTAAGTTTGTTTTTGATGTGCTTTGATTCCTTTTCCGTTCCACTCTTAAATTATTTTTTTTCTTTCTTTTTTCTCTTATTTTTTTTAATTTTTTAATTTATGTCTGTCTCACTCCTACTTTAATTCTCCCGTCTCTTCCCTGTCGACCTTCCCGATCTGCTCAAATAGATCAATTTGTCGGAAATCTTCAGTCAATGGTTATGAATTGGGAATGAAGAGTGACCCTCAAGCAGGGAACCTTGCACGCCTCCCTGTCGGTGCGGGCCAATCGTAGTCCCCAGGTCAACGGAGTCATGGGCGGTCCGGCGTTCGAGGCCTCAAATAGAAGCGGGGATGTGCTGATGGGTAAATATTCCAGACTCTCGTAGCCTATGGGACCGTGCTACTAATTTTGGCCCAGTCTGGTATGGTTCCCTCTTTCTTTTCTTTTTGTTCTGTTTCTTTTTAGTCTACCCTTTGGCCATGATTTTCCTTTATTGATCGGGTTTTCTTTTCCTTTCTTTTTCTTATTGTAGATTCTGGGGGAACAAGACCTGAGTCCGGGCCTATTGCGAATTATGAACGGTTGTTTTTTTTGTTATTACTTGATTTTTTATATTTTCTTTTTCTTGCCCTGGGGTTTTAGATATGCTTGTGGGCCACCCGATCTGTCAAATTAATATCCATCTCTTCTGTTCTTTGTCTGTGCTCTCCGTCTCTCCTTTTCTTTTTTTTTTTTTTTTTTTTTTTTTTTTTTTTTTTTTAATTATTATTTTGATCAATTTCTTTTCTCATTTCTTGTCCTCTCCTCTGTGCCCTTTTCTCTCTCACGTTGCGCAACACTAATCAAACCAGATACCCACCTTCAGGATTGATAACCATGTCGCTTTCCCCTGTCCCTTTTCTTTAAAAAGATCACTGGCATCTGACCGAGTCATCAGTGAGCGATTCCTGCTGATCGAGAGGGATTTCAAGTCTCTGAACAAAGCCGACGAAAACTGCCAGATTGGTTTTAAAACCCTCGCAACCACTTTCTTTGTTGAGGTGCATATACTTTCATGCATCTGAGTCTTTTCAAATTATCCCTCTCATTTCTTTTTCCATTTAGCCTTCCTGGGCATATCTGGTTGGCCGCCCTGGGGGAAAAGAGCTCCATCAGGTTTAGTTCTGGACTGTACCTTACCTTCGGTCCTAACCTTCCTTACTAGTAGTAACATAGCCCATGAAATCCCATGCGACAGGAGTCTCCATTCACAGGAATGTCACCACCACCACCACCGCCGCCACCATGGCATTTATCATCCTGTCATCCCACAACCTTTAAGTTTTGATGATCGTGTCAGAGTCTGGGAAGCAAACTACACACGGACCAAGCGTTGCTGTCATGGAGGGTCGAGACCCATGTCTCCCGCCAATCGTCGTCATCTGACGGGGAACCCATCAGTCCACAGAAAGCTCGTTTCTCAACTATGCCAAGACTGGGCCGTGTGGATTCCCTTACGACTCTAGCACGTCCGGTGCAGCTGGACTATCAGACGCCTCGTCTGGTCTCTGATATCCGTGCCTCAACCCAGTGTCCTTCCCTTTAAAAAGTCCCCCTGATTCCAAATACGAGGTGGGATAGACAAACTGCTGAGAGAAAGGAGAACCTGATAAACCTCGCTCCAGATCTTCCTTCCGGTCGATGAAAACGACTCCAGAAGATGTCACACAAACCCTTCCCAGCTCTGACTTGGTTCCCCGTTTCCTGTCGCCTCCACTGCTCACGCATCCTTTGCAGCGTCTCACGGACCTCCTCCAGACCCTCTTTCGGACAGGTCAACTGTCAGCTCTGCGGACCACATTGACCTGTGTGGGTTTCATGAATATACCGGTGAACAGCAGCAAAACCCTGATCACGGGGTTTTAGAGAGTCCATAGTTTCCAGATAAGGTTCAATGTGTAGAATCCACACGGCCTGATTGGGAGCCTGCTAGATGATGCAATGCATAAAAAGGAGTTATATACAGGGTAGGTGCGGTAGATAACGAATATCCGCGGTGTCCTCCTACCTTGTTTGATTTGTCTGTGGTGGTCTGCAGACGGTTGGCGATACTTGCTTCGCCTTACTCGCCCTGGATGAGATATTAACTGGAACCAAGGGACGCGGCATTATGACTAAAGGATATGTCAGATCCCGGGCTTTTGCCAATTTCCCGGCATGGACTTAAATCGGCCACCAAATCAAGCAATCAACAACACAGGAGAGACCCATGAAAGAGCCCATTGCGGAAATAACATGCTCAGGGTTCTTTTCTCCGAGTTAAAGTAAGGTGCCTCGCCCGGCAAGTCACATCGTTAGACCCTAGCCAAGCTTTGGATATTCCGGGGTTGTTGGCACGGGAGGGAAATGTCGGACGGCATGCAGAAAGGAAGACGTTGTCACACATGGACTCACTGTGTGGCTGCTTTTGCGGTGAGCAATGGGATTGTGCGTGTTGGCATTTAGGGTCAACATTCCCGTCAATAGGTTTGTAGTTGTAGTTGTAGCTGTGGCTTGTGCGTCGCCCTAGTCGGAGTTGCAATATTGTGACCTATTGTATCACCATGTCGACCGCATAGATTGGTTGTGAGCTTGTCCTTCTTTTCTTTTTCCTTTCTTTTTCTTCTCTTGCTGTGACTTGCCTTACTTGAAACGCTGCAGTGCTTTAAGACCAAACACGACAGCGTACTACTAACTAACCTGCGGAGCCGACGATTATAAATTTTGGTATCTACTCAGTAGTACCCGGGCACGGCTGATTCCTAGGAATTTCAAAAGTTCACTAGAGGCGTTTCCTCTCTACGAGAGAACTAGTATCTCTGGTTACTCTGAAAGATGGCCAGCCGTAATTAGACTACGTCTCATATCATTAGCAAAAGAAACTGCGATTGCATGGTGAGATCGTCAACCCGGCGTCGATCAATCCACCCCAAGCGGGTAAACCCCAAGCTGGGTAAACTCCGAGCACAGAGCAAATGACAGGGACCAGAAAGGAAGCCGACCGAATCAAATGCAAGAGAAAGGTAAAACTAAGAGATCCAACCATTTGGATATTGGGACGCAGCATTACCCAGTTAGAAAACCGCCTCCGCAGGTGGTGATCCTGTCGGATGCGGAAGGTCGATAAACATGCAGTGCAGAGCCCGAGTGCGGAGATTCGCCTGCCTCCGATCGCGGAGGCGTGCCACTCCACATGCGGAGAACCCGCGGTCGACAGGACATTTTTTTCCATGTCCTGTAGAGATAATGATGTACATGACTTGCGATCAAAAGGATTGGGGTAGAAAGGATTACCGATTGTGTTTCTGAATTCAGGCGCCGGGAGGGTGAGGCTGTGTTGAATAATCTATTGTCGGGCTTACCGATCCGTCTCAGCCTCGAAGTGGATTTCCGAACCAGGCTTGTCCACGTCGGGGTTCAGTAAACACGAGAGAGGTGGAATAGTAGTTCTAAATTCGGGCACACCACAACCACTCAGACATTTCCCAGCCATGGCACTGGGAACGGCAAGCCATGGTATGGTATCGAGTCTTGGTGGTCGGAGAGAGCTGTCTGCCAGCGGATCACCAGTGCGGAGAGTTTGAAGGTTGGACCGCATTCTGATGGATGACGCAACCTCATCGCATTCAAATCAGGTGCATTTCTTTACTTTTTTTTTTTTCTTTCCTTCGCATGGTTCATCTCCACCTTCTTATGCAATTCAATAGACATTGTTCGAGTTGGGTGCATCGCCCATAGGTTGATTGGGCGATAATCCTTTCTGTCCTTGGCCTGAAAAATGAGACAAGATCGGCAACATGTGACGTCTATCGGCCCTAAGATGGGAACTGCAGTATTTGGTACTGGTAACTTAAGTAACTCCCCCGCATCTTGGGAGTGTTTAACAATTGAAACCAGACGGAATTAAAATGCAGTCCCGATCGCAGAAGATTGAACCGAAGTTTGTAATTGTTTGGCTAAGATTGCAAGAGGAGCAGACGATAGGGGATTGATTGGACTGGACCGACTGCATGTTCTGTACCTCGGGTTTCGCTCTGGGCAAATCAAGGCCAGATGATGATCCTCTTATCGTTTTCGTATTGTCCAGACCGAATTAGTCACTTGATTAGTCGTCAGGAAATCCATGGTTCCTCATTCGAATCGCCGTATCAGTTATTGATTGTGAGTTCCTGAAGTTACTTTTAACCTTTCGAATAATTATTATATCTACAAGCAACTACTCTTCCGTTTGCTTCCCCCACACTTGCTACTTGTACACACTCGACTGGGACGGATACAGATTTTTGGTGTTCCCTTTAATTTCCACAGCCTGTTTCAGCGGATCGTCCGGATCATTTTCTGACAGACTTGCCTTTTTATCCAACAGAGTGACCACTGCAACCCTAAGGAGGCAACTCCACCGTAAAGTCGGTGGTTGGTTCCCTCTGACATAACCCCCTCTCACTCTCCACCGCATCTCCGAATTTCACCTCCCGTTGTCGGTGATCCATCCATCCACTTCCATTGATTCTTCTGCTTATCGATAGATTCCACCTTTTTCCCCATCCTCTCGCCCCAAATCTTGTTCCCCGGTTATTGCAATTCAGTTTTTTGTTGGAACCCCCACCGTCACGGTGCATCAGACCGGCATTGATCGGCCAGTCTTTCTTGTGTACCTATCTGTTATTTCTTTTTTTTCTTTTTTTCTCTCTTCTGTCATAGGCGCTCGGGATCGGTGAACGCAGAAGATCCGGGACTAAATGATCTCCTGCGCCCCATAACCTCCGCCATATCCGTAAGCCTCGTCATCGTGGGGAAGTCCGTTCGTCCCAGCTTGGCTTTTTTCTTCGATGGGGCCCATTCAGGACCCTTCTTTTTTCCCTTTCTCTTTTTCCTCTCTTCCCCTCCTCCTCCTTCTTCTGTCCGCTCTATCGACTACTATTCTCGCGGTAGACTCGTCCGGTTGGTCTGTGGTGCCGTCCAACAACTCCCGGGATCTTTCGTGGGTGGGAAAAGCCAGATTTCATCTGGAGAGCGCCCAGATTCAACTTCCGTCGGGCGTCAGCGTTACTCCGTTGACAACGGCCTTGGTCAATCTCGATCAGAGTGAACTGACGGTTCGTACTGCGCTACGTGGATGAACCAGGGTCCGGGATTGATAATGCTGACGATCCCGCGTAGAACTTCAATGTTACGGGCAACCTCGTGAATGTGGACGATACCAACTCCATCTCATTGAACACGAGTGATATCGCCCTGATCAGTTGCGACCAATCCGCCTATCCCGGAAATTTAGATGCGAGTGAGACCGTTCGCAACGTCATTACATCATCGCACCGTGCATCGGCGATTCTTTTGTACAGTTCCGAGGTGCATCACTGTAATTACACCGCAGGTCCCAACGCCAACGGTTACATCAACGTCTTTACGCTAGTCAATCCGACTCTCGCGAAGCTTGTCACGAAACTCTCTCATTCATCGACGGGGAACGGTTCGACGAGTATCAAGCCCGACATGTCATTCACGATGTCCGGGACGCCGCCCACCTCCGGGGATTCCGGTGGGGCGACGGACAGCCCTAATACTGGTATGAGCATTCCATGTCAGCACATGCATTCCTGTCGCGGCTGACCTTGCATCCCAGCTATGATTATTCTGTATAGTATTACAGGTATCATCACGGCGCTCTTCCTCGCCATCATCATTACGGGCGCGGTCCGGGCCCATCGCCATCCGGAACGGTACGGACCTCGATATACAGCGGGGCGGCCACGACAAAGTCGAACGAAAGGGATGGCAAGGGCGATGTTGGATACAATTCCGATCGTGAAGTTCGGGAATCAACAGGATCCCAAGTTGGATGCCGTCAAGGGCGATGTGGAGATGGGCTCTGACGATGAGACGGGTCGTCAGCCAGATGCTACTCAGGAAACAACCACGGTGCACGAAACGAATCCCCAGGCAACTGCTGCTCTGCCGGCGACGAATAATACCACAACCGAGTCCAATACAGAACAACAAGCGAAGCCGACGGAATCTACAGATCATCCCAACTTTTCTTGCCCGATCTGTACCGACGACTTTGTCAAGGGACAGGATCTGCGTGTCCTGCCCTGCAACCATCAATTCCACCCGGAGTGTATTGACCCTTGGCTGGTGAACGTATCGGGTACATGTCCTCTATGGTATGCTTCCATCACTTCCCAAAACGTGAAGAATCGCAATCGCTAACCAAAGATTAGCCGTATCGACCTCAATCCCGCCCAACCCGAAGGCGAGAATGAAAACCAAGAAGGCGAAAATAACACGGAGACACAGCAAGAGGGCACCGCCGAACCAGCAACAGAGGAATCGCACCACCGCCACCGCCGCCTTACCAGCTTTATGCACGGAACGCTGAACGCGCGCCGAATGCGCGAAGCCACCGTCGAAGAGCGTCTCGCCGCGCTGCGCAGCGTGCGCGAAGAGAACCGCAACAGCATCGAGAACGAAGAAGATCGACAGCGCCGCGGTCGACTCACGTCCCGCCTTCGTGACCGATTCCGCATTCGCACTCGACGCCACGGCGATGACGGCGAGCAGCAGCCGTCCGCATCAACATCTACCTAGTACATAAACCGACCATCTACCCTGTTTATATTACGATGGTTCTTGTACAGTCGACTTTTGCGATATTTTGCTTGCATGGTTGTTTTTTTTTCTTTCACATAACATTCTTACTCTCCTTCATGTCCATATTTATGACTATGATTTACGAAGCACGGAACAGGCAATGAGAGGCACGGCGATACAGGCGTTAGGAAACAGGACATTTCACAAAAAGAAAGAAAGAACCGGATTCAGGACTTGATCTATTGGCTTTGAGGCAATTGTACATCTTCCACTGTATATCTCTTCTATTTCACAATAGGTATATATACAAAATGCAAGTCCAAGTACTATACAAATCACCACCCAAGTTTGCCCATACGAGGATCCATACAATAGTAACAATAATACCATCGGCAATCCCCCGAGCCAAGCCCACCCAAAAAAGACACCCAACAAAACACAAAGAACAAAGAAAGAAACCAACACGAAGTAAAGTGGATCAGCCAAGCCTAATCCCACTTAACGAAACAGAAAAGATCCATCCCCCGGGTTCCGGAATCCGTTCGCAGCTTCGCATAAATTTCCCTATTCGGAATCTCCCCGTGGGGTTTCGTTGAAAATGCGGGTTGCCTTATGTACATAATTTCTTCTGCGGATGAATGTGGAAGGTTGTGCCGTTGGATTTTCCTATTTGGGTGGGATTGATTATCGTCGCTGCTTACCCGGAGGAGTTCGGTACTTGGCACTGGACTACTTACTACTAGTACTATGTATCTGTACTTGATTGAGACATGTAATATGCAGTGAGGTAAGTTTAGGATTGGACTATCTGGGGTTATAGGTGTGGATACGGGGGTAAGGTTTGGGTCTTGACTCGTGTAGATGCCATGTGTGCTTTTTTGGGATTCTTTGCGTGCTGTGCATATTGGACGTGTGTGTATGTATGTATATATGGAAGGATGGAAGGATGGATGTGCTAGTACGTTGGTGACAGGTCGATAAGAGTCGTGCGGGGGTGAGTTAGGGCTAGGCTGGGCTGGGCTAGTAGCAAGTGCATCATCCGTACTACTCGGATTATTATCCTATCGGACGGAGTACATCTATCTAGGATTTCTATCTAGGGTTGAAGGGTTGGTACTATTTGTAAATAGTCTATCACGTCTACCAAAGAATCTACTATGTAGGCTACAATGAAGATAATGAGATAATGTAAGCCTTGTTCCCCGGCAGAACCCTTAGTATTCCACCATCCCCGAACCGGGTATATTAAAGTATTAAATGCGTGTCGCGCGTCTGAAAAGGAAGGGTTTTCGAAGCTCACAAATTTGCATCGTAGTGGCATATGATATATCATCGTCAAATTCCTTTTTGGTGTATTTCTTGGAACTAGGTTTGTCGGTTATTCTGGGGAACTAGGTGGATTTAAGTTTATAGCTATTGAGACCTTAGTAATTATTCTAGAGTGGGAATGGACAAATGGGTGAGTGTTTGAGAGATAAGACCATTTCCGTCGGAGAGAGTTTTGAACTACATTTTCTGGGATTTTTACTACTACTAATTCTGTTAGATACTATATTGAGGGTGCAGTGCATTTGTACTCAGGGCGGTTGCGTGCTAGTTAGTATATATAATCGTAGGGGGGTACTCCGTTTAGGATTTGTGCTTGTTACATCCACATCGAGTGTAGTCTAGGCGATGGGAGCATGAACCACCAATATTTGTTATTCTTTTTGTTATTCTTTTTGTGTTTCTGTTTTTTCCTTTTTTCTTCTCTTTTACTCAAACAGGTGAGCCTCGGTCTTTGTATGCGATTTGATGAGGAGTGGATCATATATATTCTCAGTTTGATGCTACCGTTATTTGGTGGTGAGATTAATGATATGCTAGTTTGGGATATGTATTCGGCGAAAGATCATAGGTATTCTTTGGATATACATTTTAGGAGAGACTGTTGAGAGACCTTATGGATATAGGTAATTTTGAAGATTGTCCCTTCCATGAGAAAAGTATAGTCTAGAAATTAGGCTTGGTTAGTCGAGTCTGAAAGAAATCTAGATCATGTGATAATATAGCTTAATCTATATCGCATTATACGTTACAAGAAGCGTTTTACTCTACACACATCTCAATATAAACTTCATGTGAGAAATATTAGTTAAAAACAGCTATGAAAAGAGAAACCACCTCATCATCCTAAATACTAAGCGCTCACCTCCCCACCCAATCACATCCTATATCCCAACCCTAGGACGCAACCTAACATACAACCCCGGCTTATTCCAAAGAATATACGTCTCCTGCTGACTCCAATTCTCACTCCTCACATCCAATTCCAAATCAAAATTATAAAGAACACGAGCCAGGATAAGACGCATCTCAGCGTTAGCCAGACTAAAAGCCATTAGCAAAGGATACAAGAGGACAAGTATAATGGAACACATACTTGCGTCCAATGCAGTTCCGGGGTCCGAAGCTGAACGGCTGCAGCACGGTTTTACTATCGTTTGCGAATCGGGAATCTCCGAGGAAGCGTTCTGGTATGAATGATTCTGGATCTGTGAAGTTTGAGGCGGAGTGGAAGGCTGCGAGGTGGGGGATCGATACGATTGTCTGGATGATAAGAGGGGTGGTTAGTATTTGGTTTGTAGAGATTGGGATTGTCTGAAGGTGATAGTGAACATACCCCACCAGGGACCCATTTCCCAGCGATCATATCTCCCTCTCCGTCAACAATCCTGGGTAATCCCGTAGGAGCAGGCGGGAAGATGCGAAGTCCCTCCGTCAACACAGCATTGAGATATTCGAGCTGATTACAAGCGGTAACAGTGATATCCTTCTCACTCTCAAATGAGGCCCTGATTTCCTGCTGAAGCTTACCGAGAACCCTTTCATTCTTCAGAAGATAGAAGGTAACAGCCGAGAGCAAGGTGGCCGTAGTTTCAGAACCTGCAACGATCAACGTGCTGCCATTGGTAACCATCTCGTCGAAACTCATCGCCCGCTCTGTATCCTTTTGTTTCAAGATATGTCCGTAGAAATCCATGCGATCGTTCGACTTCTCGAGTCTGCCCTTGACCTTCTCCTTGGTGAGCTCAATATGCCAATTCCTCCCAGTAGCGATGCGCGTAGGCGTTATGAGCCGAAGCAGAAATTTAGATCCGGGAAAACGTCTCGCAAGGTTTCCATACGTGCCGTATCGGATATTACTAAAGATCATGGAGACCCATTTATGATATGCCGAGTTATGCAGACAGTTGAACGGTTCCCCGAAGGCCAGGTCTCCGATGATATCGAAGGTTGTGAAGTTATACCAAGCAACCATGTCGAGGGGTTTGCTACCGGCTTCGCAGTGCTCGTGCAGACGCTGTATCAACAGATCTATGTAGCTATTGACCAGCGGCTCCTGGGCACGCAATGAAGTCTCGGAGAATGCATGGGATAGCGTCCGTCGGAAGCGAGAGTGGTCTTCATCGTTGGAAACCACGATACTCGGAACTCCGCCTGCGGTGGGTGGATAGTAGCGGATATCTTTGGGCTTTTGTTTATGGCCCGGTCGAGTGCCGTATATTGCTTTCCAGGCTTCGCCGTCGATGAAGGATAGTTCGTTGGGGGCGATGCGGACTACTTCTCCATATCTTTGGTGGAGGTCCTTGATAGTTTGGCCGATTTGGCCTCCGAGTAAAGCTTGGAAATAAGGGATTCGTGTAGCTGCGTATGGCTTTGGGCCGGGGAAATTTGCCAAAGGATGGAAGTAAATGTTATAGACAATAACTGCGAAGAGGTAGAGAATGCTCTGTTTGGCTATACTAAGTAACTCGATTCTTGTTTTCCGGTCAACTTTATACAGTATACAACACTCACCAGTAATACACCCAGTCCGAGATAGAACCCAACATTTCCCAGAGGCGAGCCAAAGGCTCCCGAAAGAGGTAGAAAAGAAAGCATGACTATCCGAATATTCAAGTAATCTGTCCAGCAGATGAGATAACCTTCATATTCAGTCCTACGTAGTATTTATATACCCTCCGATTGTTACATATCGGCATAAATCTGTGTAATGTCGGACAGGCCAGGATAATAGACATAGACACGGTAATGTTCTATAGAATTGAATACCGATGATTGAACGGTAGAATTGCCGACTCCCGTCACTGAGTATTCTCTATGCACGCAAAATGAAGTGCTACTTTTACATTGCCGTAAATTATGCATTGATGTGCGTACTCTGTGGAGAATTGGGCGGGGAAAGGCAATGCCAAGACTTGCTGATACTTGGATATCTTCACAATTGTATGCTCGATTCCCGTTTCCGTGCTGAAATATAGATGAATGCAGGTAGGGGTGAGTTGAAGGCTTCTGGGAAATCATTCTTTCATTCTTCTTGTCCCTTATATGACGAAAGACAACGTTGCCTTCAACCCTCTACGAGGAATAGTAGTCATTTTGGCAAGGGTCCGAGCTTGCTGTGATAGACCGTTAGTTTACTGTGTGAGGCCTAGAGTTTCAGGGAAACTATAACGCGCACATCATTGGTCGACGATAAATGAGGAGCATCATGCTTAATTTATTGCGGATATGGATTGGAGCCAGAGTTCGGAGGTTAAAGATAAACGCTTTTGAAGAAGTGACTGTAATTATAGCTGTGCTGTGGAAGGTGTATCCAGCTCAGGCAAGGCTACTATTTCACGAGAGACACAGAGAGAGAGAGACAGAAGGCTGGAAGCAACTTCCTAGCCTCTGTGTCTTTCACAGACTAGGACAAATGACGTGGGTGGATGGTATGGCTGCGGGGCATTTCCTTACCAAATGCCGAGTAGTTACTCATATGACGTTACCCTACAGAGTCATACGATGAGGAACGGGCCAGAGCACCCACTTGATCTTGTTTAGTTTATTCATGGAATCCTGAAGCATGCTCCAAGCACAGATGTCTCTTGAATTTCACAGGGAGTGTCTGGGCTACATCATGTGACGAGAACCAGGCTGAGATCCAGAAACCCAGAGTCTGAGACACGACGTGGATATTGCTAAGACGTGAATCAGCCCTTGGGGAAAGATCTTGCGGTGTGCTTATATTCTATGACAAACCGTATCCAATCTACTGTATCAAATATAACTGCTGTGAGTGTTATTAGGGAAGTAATTACCCCCAAGTTCATCTGGCTAGCAGCTATTTGTCAATAGATGCAGTTAAGTAATTCCAAAGTAATATAAGCAGTAGGTGCCACCATCTCTTCTACTTTCCAAACAAAAGTTCCTCCCGACTGCTAATATTGCTAAAGAAAATTAGAAACGACCAGAAGTCTCAGATAATAACATGTTATCTCCATAGAATTCGGCTAGAGCGTACGCATGGATATAAATGCTGCTGGTAGGCCAATCCCAGCAAAAAGACAACACGTGCAGAAATACATAGTTTTCTGAATCTATAATCCGCGAACCAATTGTAGTTTAATGACGTGGTCGATCTCGTAGCTTCTACCAGAGATCTCACCGCAAGAAAGGTCTCAAGTGAAATTATGCCTTATTGAGTCTCGGCCCCATTGATGATAGGGCTTCGTCTCTCGGAACCCTGAAGGACGTTCCGATTCGACACCCCAAGCTATGAAAAGCCAGCACCCGCGCAAATTGTCTTAGAAATGAGTGTTTGCAAGCCATCGGGCACCGTTGTCATTAGTAAGAGGATACTAAACCCAATACGATTGAAAGTGAAGGCTCGGATGGCTTATATGGGGACGAACGTGATTATCAGAGAGCATCTCTCAGCGGAAAGAAGGCCATACGACGGAGAACAAGGAAAGTACAAAAGACAGAACAAGCCATGCCATACTCACTATGGTACAAACTGAAGGCATTGCGAGAAAAAGTCACATTGTGATGTATCCGGCGGTGGGCAAACTAAGACACTACGAAAGGAATACGTGCGCTGATTATTTATGTATCCGAATACTAGGAGGTCAACCTGTCACTTGTGTTACAAGCGAACATCGTCAATTGGTTTAATTAGTGGCTAGAGGCTATGTTATAAAGAATACGGTGTGGTCTTGACAGTATTATCCGAGCTATCCAGTGGCATCCAGATATCTGAGACCATTGGCTCAAAAGGGGTCGATCGAGTGGATGGAAAGGCACAAAACATGACGTTCATCGTTAATAGTACCATTTGGATCACAGCCGCGCAAGGCTACGACGCTGGAGCATTTAATCCCCCGTTATCCCAGTTTCAAAATCCACAAATGCTCTTTCTTTCGTGACAACAACATCAACCAAGTTCTTACCCGCCGATCAAGTCACCTTGCCAAAGCTATTCATCCGGTGGGTTTGACTCAGTCGTTTCTTGCTCCAGTGCCCGTTACTAACGACAGCAGAGGCCTCGCCTAGCACACAACCGACGCAACTCTGCGTCAGGGGTTTGAGAAGTTTGGGGACGTGGAAGAAGCTGTAAGTCTTCCTCTCTCCAAGTGTGACTGATGAATCAAGATGGCCTGACTTATACTGCTTTGGGGTAGGTCGTTGTCAAGGATCATGATACTCAATGCAGCCGGGGATTTGGGTTTGTCATATTTGCGCGCAAAAGAGATGCAGCGGCCGCACAGCAGGATATGAATTATAAGTGGTTCGTGGACTTCCTTGCAATTGAAGTCCTAGAAAGTACCTTATTTGTCGCTGACATTGCTTCTCTTCCCATTAGCTTTGACGGTCGAACGATCCGAGTTGAACACGCCTCTCACGGTCGTGGATGGTTTGCCCCAGTCGAATGGGGAATCGAGGGTTACAGAGAGGTTGCCTGTCAGCAACCTGATAGCAATATCTCGCCCACCACCCCATCACGAAATGGACCTGTACCCACCTTGGCTGGGGGTTCATCGGGCCAAGCTGGTCCTGCGAACGACCAGTTGCAAGAAGTGATGACTTTCGACTGGGGGTTGCCATCAGTTCTTCAAAAAATGATATCCCGTGATGACCAAGTTAGGAGAAATTCGATTCTCTTTTCTATCACTCTTAAGGCAAAGGGTGATCATGTCGAGTTGATGACCTGCCAGCAGTACCTCGAAAGCTCTCACCCGTGCAGAGGTGTCAAGCTAGTGGAGATGATCGTCAAAGCCCTGAGCTCTCCGTCCAATATCTCTGGCAAGTACTCTCACATCATGTTGGTTTCGTCTAGCTGCTGACACCTTACAACCAGCGGACAAAGATATGGATATTCAAGCAACGCACGACCGACTGACCATCAGGACCTTCAACAAGGACTCTCAAATCAGGGACATAGCAGTGTGGCTGTGCCTCACATTCCGGCCGCCAACCGAGGGAAGCGATGTTGTGGTTTCTACGGGCTCCTTCAACGGTACACACTTCACTACGGGTACAGCTCCCATGCCATGCTCAGTGTGTTGGACACAGCTATTCAAAGATGCAGTTGTTGTCGTAATGCCCGGTGAAGTCTTCTCGGGTGGGCTGTTGAAATTGAGCTTTGGTGCCCTGATCCACGCTACTGCTGTGGAATACCCTGTTGCAGCAGGAAAAGGATTGGTTCTCATGGGCTACTCGACGGCGCTGGCCCCGACTGGCAAGAACGCTGATGGCCAGGTGATATGGCATCTCGAGGTTGCCTCTCACGATAGGCAGCTCCAGACATGTGAACTAAAAGCAACACGAGGATCCTAGATAAAGAGAAAAACATTAAAGGAGCTTCAGACTAAGGAAGCATGGCTAGGTTGGTGTACATCGGCAGAGGCCAGCTTGGGTACGGACAGTCTGGACGTCGATATGAGTTTCCCCGATGCCAAGGTCAAGCCTACGACGGGACACTTAGAAGAGGCCAATCTGCAGCTGCTGGCTCAGTCGGCGGCGCCCATCCAGACTGAGTCACCAGATCTGGTGAACAAGCTTGTCAGCCGTCTGGTCCTCCAGTCTGAGGAGCAGTAGTCCTGGACATCTTGAGAGACAAGTTTCAGCTGGACTTATGGGCTTTGGTGATAACACTTCCTTTCGGTATATTATCTATTATTGCTGTAAACGATGATGACAGAGAAATTCGTTGAGAAATCCTACTGCCAACTAAATTGAGATATGAGGGCAGAGTCGATAGAACTTCTTGGGCTATGTGTTTTTTTGTAAATTATATTGCTCGCAGTGAAAGTAATACATTGTATAGGAGATACAAGAGACAGTACGTAGCATGCACACCTATAATATGCCCAGTAGCTTAGTAGGAGAATGAGAAGCAATTGAAGTCTTATCGATGACGAAACTGCTCTTGTAGCCCAAACTTGCTTCACTATTCTTTGGGATGAGCTTTAAGCAGAAGTTGTGGCAAGCCCTACTTCGTATACCCATTTATTTCCCGCTTTGGGCTGCAAGGCCTTAGGCACCAATCAGGTGAGCACTAACAGAGCTGAAATTCTAGACAAGGCTGAATGCGAAGGCGGGCCTACGAGGATTCCGACCTATGCGTAGAGTCATAACAGAGTCTATCATGCCAGAACTATTCAAATATGACCCCCTGCCAAACCCAACGTCCATCCGCTTAGTGTCCTTAGTCCATCAGGATGATGCCGGCCGTCCTCCTATGATCGACGGTGTGCCGCTACTCCGGCTAGCGTTGTGCACAGTGGACCTTCAGAATAGCCCGCACTATGAGGCACTGTCATATACCTGGGGGTCACCATTCCCTCCAGAGGACCCTAGATCAGAGCCTTACGATGGCGAGAACAACAAATGCCCAGTCATGGTGAATGGTCGCATCCATTATATCGGACGGAACCTGTGGGAGTTCTTGCATCAACAGCAGCGGACCAATGCGGACCTCATGAAAGAGGCCGCCGAAATTCTTGCGTCCGGGTCAGACGCCCGCGGACGGACTCCATTAATGCGCGCGGTTAAAGCCGGGAGGGTCGATCTAACAGAGGCTCTGCTCGCCCTGGGCGCCGAGACAGGGCCACAAGATAGGAAGGGAAAGACGGCACTTCATCACGCTGTCCGAGCTACCAAGTCGGATTTCGATCTCGCAGAGCTATTGATATATCATGGCGCGGATATTCATGCGCGGGCAGAATCGGGAGAGTCTCCACTGGACCTTTTAAAGGACGACGTGGCTGTGCTGATGGAGTCCCTCAGGAAGCACCTTGGTGGGAAGACCTTACCGAGAGGCCTGCGACTCTCGGTACAGAGCCCTATGTGGATTGATTCTATTTCGATCAACCAGACCGATATTCCTGAGCGCAATAGCCAAGTCGCTCTGATGTCGGAGATATATAGTAAGGCCATGTCTGTTGTTGTGTGGCTTGGTGTGGAGGATGAGTCTATCCATATCGCATTGGCAGCCCTTAGAGAAAGTTTGCAGCCCTGGGTAGTTTGTACCGGGCTTAGGGACTATGGGGTGACAGATTTGGACATAGCAGAACAAATGGAAGATTTTAGCCCTAAGAATATTCAGGATGCTTTGGCGATTGAGAAGCTCATGATGAGGACGTGGTGGTCCCGAACATGGGTCATCCAGGAGCTTGCGCTGGCGAGGCACGCCTTAATAGTCTGTGGCTCACTGACATCACAACCCTTCCCGACTGCTATTATATTAGGCTATCTTTGTGCGGCTGCTTCTTCGGGACCACCGAAGAAAGAAAGGTTGGCGGCTATCTTCGAGAGAGCAAGGTTTTCAGGGGTACACGGTATCGAAGCGCTCATGCTTGCTGATATCAGTTTCAGAACTTCCGCACTCACAGGGCAGCGGGGGTTTATCATTAAGGAGGTTTTAAGAAATGGACAGGCGGTACCGAGCCCTTCATGGGGACGAAGGCTAAGTCTCCAAAACCTGGGGAGAATAAGCTGGTGGTCCCAATCCAGCGATCCGAGAGACAAGGTATTCGCACTAGTAGGGATCGCCTCCCCAGATCCACAAGGTCAGAGGATTATTGTGGACTACTCAATGTCTATTGCGGATGTGTTCGTTCAGTATGGTCACTTATTCATGCAGGGCTCACCCGAGCCGATCCAGGAACTACACAGAGGCGAAATCTATGTCTTCGAGCCTCTGGAAGGCCTTTCCTATGTTCAGGAAAACCCAAATCCTCATCCGGCATTTCAGGACTATAAAGCCGAACTTCCGTCTTGGACTCCGAATTTCAGCGCGCCTCTTTCGACAACTCGCATCTGGTGCCAAAAGTTTAGCGCAGCTTCAGACATATACGACAGCCGGGCAATCCTTCCTCACTCGGACCCTAGAGTCCTATGCGTGAGCGGGCATATAGTCGACAAAATCGTAGCACTGGAGTGGATCCAAGACACGGGTGACGTATACGAGGATGGGATACTGCCCTGGCTCGACCTCATACATGCATTGCATCCCATCTACCCGGGAGGAGGCAGCTGCGTTGAAGCCCTGTGGCAAACATTAACCGCGAATCAAGAAGACAGTAGTGGAGAGGATGTGCGTACGGCCTTCCAAAGCTACCTGAGAACAGTGCTGAGCCATGGTCGGATGAGCCCTCGATTGGAATCTGTACTCACGCAACTGTACGAAACCGACTCATCGCACAGCTTGCCATCGTTTCATGAGCTCCCACAAACCCAGACAGGGGACTACTATAGGACAGGAATATTTTATTCTCTTTTGAGGCTGTATTACCGGTCCCGGCGCCTCTTTCGGACCAAAGGGGGCTATATTGGTCTCGGGCCCGGGAGTATACAACCCGGAGATGAGGTTTGGCTGTTTGCTACAACACGGACACCTTTTATCCTCCGTCGGCCATCGGAGGGGTCTCTGGGAAGGGAGAATCTCGATTTGCTTCTCTCGATGTGGGATTCAAGAGAAGGGAAACATGCGTCGACAGCGGACAATGAATGCCGAACATTTATCGGAGAGACTTACGTACATGGGATTATGAATGGGGAAGCGATGCGCAAAGATGACTTTCGCCCTGTGTCGTTGGTGTAATCGCGTTGTGCTAGTACTGCGTATTCTCACTTCGACCTCTTACCCGAGCTTTCAAAGTCCTGGCTTAGACCCGGAAGAATCAGTATAGTTAATGAGCTTTAGAGAATGTTGACTTTTTTAATTTCGAGTGGGACCCCGATCAGAGTTATTTCCCGGGGTGTCTAGCATTATTTATACGTTACCTGGAATAGAGGTGGAAGTCATCAATTGTGGTATGTAAGCAAGTGGAATGGATAATATGTTTATAGAGAGGTCATCACATGCCGCCTTTATATACAGACGCAAGATCAGGTGGAAATGTCGAACGGCGTAAAGAAAAATGTATAGGTCATATAAACATTCATCGGCCGTGATCCAAGAAAGTATCTGTTCAACAACAACATTCACAGCACTCGAAGCAGGCTATCCCGGTGCATCTAAAGTTTGAGTATGGTGAGTGATATATCCGGATCGAGAACAGGACAAAAGAAAGTAATCTTTATGCAAAAGAAAGAAAGAAATGCAAGAGAAGAAGAAAAAAGGGTAAAACATACACTCCGCAACAGACATCCTCTCCCTCTCCACCACCACGGAGAGAAGTATGCATGGTTTCCTGTTGGCGCTGCAGAATCCATAAGTTTGTGGTCACCATTACTTACAGATATTTGGACTCTTACTGGTTGTTCCGATACCACTTGATTAGTAGTGGCTGCCTCAGGAGTAGTAGGTTGCTGCATTGTCACCGTACGGGGATCCCAGGTACGCAACTCTTGTGTGGGAGTTTCTTCCTTAGACTTAAACCAATCGAACATTTTGTTAAGTTGTAATCGAAACTGCTTGAACTGTCTTCTAAAAGGCCAAGCTGAGAGGTGTTTGAAGAGAAAAAGATATGTATATCAATTCCCTGGAGGACGAACAATGATGTCTTTTAAGTAGTCCTCCCCACCATCGATATACAGAGCACACATGACCACAACAGGAAAAAACAACCCGCAAGCCTATGATATCATACATTTCCTATGACGAGGGATGGCTTTGCTGTTCCTCTCCCTCCTGCTCTAATAATATGCCTCAATTAGTAACTAGTCACTGCTATGTGGAGCGTAAGGCAGCAGTCATTCGGGTGTGAAGGATATGATATGTCGGCTGAGCGAAGACCCACCGACTTGCTCGACGCTAAGCTTTGTCAAGCTTTTTATCCTTAGCCCTATGCAGGCTACGTCATTTTAATTAATCTCATTGTCTGTCCACTAAAGACGCAGAGTCTGCTGGAGGGTACCAACTGCCCATACGTTGCCACATATGTACCTTAGGCTCGCATGGCTTACTAGCTACGGGAAATCAGTAGTGGAACCTTCTATGCAGAGAAACTCATCATCGAAATCAACACTCCCTATGGAGTCGGACCGACTTTTGAGTTGATAACCCTAGTTTCAACGCCTCATTTGACTAACCATCTCCTTAAGATTAAACAAAATCAACTGAAAGTCCAATTCGTCAAGATAGCAGAAGCTTACAATAACGATGTAGCTATGACAGATCCGCTTCAAGCTTTATCACTTGTCTGGTATTATTACATGTAACTCTAAACTTTCTCGCCTGTCAACCAAGGATCTTCCAGGAGTTCCTTAGCCGTTGCTCTTTTTCGGGCATCCAGGTCAGAGCTCTTCGAATGAATCGAAGAAAACCTGACTTGTCTTGCAGGCGAGTCTCAAGGGCTTCCATTGTCCGTGACTCTGGGATGGGCGCAAGACCCAACCAATTCCCTACCCCAACAGAGTTAATAGGAGAAATGCAGAGTAGTAGTCGAGATAGAATGGTCTACTCAAATAGACTATCTATCTTTTCAAGGTATTCATCATACCTTGTTCGTCCCAAAAGTCAGCTCTCCTCTCCGGATTTTTAGCCAGAAAATCAGGCGGTGGTGGACCCAATGCAGCATTGATTTGGGCAAGGTGAGCAGCGTCATATAGATCGCCATCCTCGCCACACGCTGTGAAGAGCCTCTGTGGTTCAAGTAAGTCCCAGGCCTGTTACCAGAATACTGTTAGCATCTGAATAACATGAGCGAAATAATAATTATGGGAATTTTCAAGACATACTGTCAGGCCAACGCTCCAGATATCGACAGGGTAACTCCAACCTATGTAAAGTAATGTCTCTGGAGCCCGATACTCCAAGGGCATTATATCACCGCCGTGTGGCCCTGGGCCAATCCTAGCCTCGCTGAAGTCAGATAATAACATTGGGCCTTCTCTGGGGCACATCAGGCGTGAGAGATAAATTATCCGAGTAGGCGACACCGCCTTGCGAGATACTGGAGATGTGAACTCTCTTTCTGCAATACTTTGCATAATGTTGTTATCATAAACGCCCAGCAGCATGTTGCCTGGGTGTACATCTGCCACAAATTAGCTAAGAGCATGCGACACTTTAGGTCGAGTCAATAGCCAATAGGTACAATACCGGTATGAACAACCTCTCCATGGCGATGCAAAAAGCCCAAAGCTCGAAGAAGCTCCGTAATGGCGCCCCGGACAAAGTCTTCATCGAACCCATCTGGCCGAAAGACTAGCTTCATATCATGCAGGCTCATTTGCACCGCCTCAAAGATAAGTACAACATGTTTACCATGCTCACCTACTACATTGAAAGAGTCCAGTAGCCACCAGATATTCCCTCGGCCGCGATGTGAACTATTTGCCATACGGCGGCTGATATGGTCGTAGCATGGGAGTTCACGATGGACCAATGAGGTATGTACATACACCTTCAAAGCGACATACTTGCGCTCTCTGCATAGGTTAGGTCGATATCATGAGACTAGAAACCGCAGGTACTTACTTCAGGTCCCGAGCTAGCCAAGTTGTCGATGAAGTACCAAAACCAAGTTTTGCAACTATTTGATAGCGTTTTTGGACAATCTCGCCCAGTCGAGCAGGGTAAAATCTATCAGCTCGGTAGTCAGGCAACTCTTCTTCAACTAATTGATCGGTCTCAATAGTCTTAAACCCCCTCGTGGGGAATGGTCGTGCTTCTTCCAGAGGGTTCAGTGACGAGGTGATTGCCGTCCATAACAAGGATATTCCCATCCTAGGATGCAGAGCAAAAGCGGTTCGCGATTTTGCCGTGTTGCAAAAAGTGATTTGCCGCAGGCGCGTTGACAAAGATCGTCTTATAAAGGATGTCATTGCTGGGGAAACATCCGACTATGTACTCTTCATTTATACGAAAGTTGGCGGTTATCGAACGTTTAAAATGTAGAGAGGCGATAAGGTTTATTATATAATACGTTGGATTCAGGTACCCCCTTGCTTGAGTCGATGCAGCAAAGGTATCGTTATGTTTATAAGGGAGAAAAAGCTATTGTCTGTAACATATATAGAGAGGGGAAGTCAATCAACCAATCTCGTCCTAGATATACTAGTGAGGGTATTCTCGAATATCTTAGAGTATTAGTTAGGTTCCTGTATATGTAGAATGGGCACCTTTTGTGATTATATCCGAAAGAATTCTACTCTTCTAGATGAAAGAATACTTCGATATCAAACGGTATTCGTGTCATTGGGTTTATTCACTAGTATTGTATCAGTATATACGGAGAGATCATTCTTTCGTCATTGACAATAAATCTCTTACCGAAGCTTTGCGAGTTTGTAGGCTCTGGTATTGGTAGTATATCTCTGATTTATTATAGAAGAAGATTGATCGAGAAAGTCACCAGACTTAATATTTTAGATAAGGCTTAGTATTCTCTCTAAGGTGTCTTATAAGCAACCCAAGCTGGAACTGTCTAAAACGTTGTCTACACTAAGAAAATAGCAACACGTGGCCGATCCAAAACCCTACAAGAAAAAGGCAAGTTACTCATAAATGAGCAAATGAGATTTCGGGCAGCTCTGTCCAGGTGTGCAAAGCAGGATTTAATACCACATATGTCCTAAGCTATTGCGCTCACCCTGTCCAACAAGTCGTTCGTGGCAAGGAATGGTTGGTAATTCCATGTTCGTACATGTCAGTACTTAGTGCAGAGTACTATTTAATCGTACCTGACGTGTTCAAACTGCAGGCGAGAACAGCCAACTTCAGGCTCTGTCATTGGCAGCCTTGTTTTGGGGTACACGACTGGTGGCTGAAAGGCGGGGATCGCGAACCTCACACTCTCCAAGTTCTTTCTCGCCGTATTAAGCTTCAATGTCTAGGCCAGATATAGAGTTTACTTTTGCACTGTATCTCATTTCAGGCAGTCAATCCAATCCATTGCTCTCCAAAAACAAGCACGGCCTGACTGCCGCCATGCCTCCAAGCTTTAGCAACCCAGATAATCAAGAAGGGTTATGGGATTCGTCTAGTTATACTCCAATACGCCCCGCGGAAGATGCAGACTTCGAAGTGATAATTATTGAGTGTTGGAAGTATGAATCTCAAAACAGTGCACCGACTGTAAGGCACAAGACGGAAAGGCTTTCTATCGGTTCAATTGATCCATGGTTAGAAGAGCCGTACCCTTCCTGTGAGGGCCAGTCCCTTTCATCAGGATTCAAGATACTGCTCATGCCTACTGATGGTCTCTTACTTCCGCCTATGACTGAGAAAGGGCTCAATTCTATTAATACTGCCTTGGGACTGCCGCATGTGCACAAACACTCTGCTTCTCTCAGCTCCGGAGCGAACGGGATGTTTTTGCAACGCGACAAAACATATGGTATGGTAACTTACCTTAGACGAAAGCCCGTGGGCTTTACTAACTGCGACTGACTAGTCTTTGTTTTTCGGAAGACCAGCAGCTATTCGTCAATCAGCGTGATACTTCGGTTCAATCCTTTGAGGAATGTGACTCAAGGAGTTTTCCATTTCGAGCCGAAGGGTATCCCGCTCCACTGGTTCGATAAGCTGCCATCCCAGTTTTCTGCATGTAGTCATCCTCTGCTCCTGCCGCTCATCGCTGTGGAGATCACATTTGAATTAACCACGTGTCTATTGCTAAGACCAGCGTTGATTACCCTGCGGGAAATAGAAGCACAGACAGGCTACGATATAAATGCCCATGGGGATGACAAAATAAACTTATCTGATGACCTACGAGCCCTTATACAAAGGCTTGGGGGCGGACAAAGCAAGTTGTTCTCAGCGTTATCCACCATTCGTTCTGTCCGACTTTCCACGGAGTTCATCCAGCGGAAACTGCGCCATCTTAACAGAGTCCTGCCTGACGAAGTCAAAGGAAGGCTAGAGCATCCGTCGGACTTGTTAGAGGAACGAATCGAGTACCTATTGAGTAACATGGAAAACGCGCTGTTGTATGAGGGCATAACGGAACGCATGGAGACACAACAAACTGTGGTAGGCTTACAACCTTCGTTCCATGGGATGTAAAATCTGATGTTTGAACAGGTATTCAACCTCATCGCGCAACTGGATGGTATGGTGAATATCGGGCTTGCCAAAGATTCCAAAGAAATTGCGGCCGCGAGTAAGCGAGATAGCTCAGCCATGAAAATCGTCGCGGTGCTCACTACATTTTTCCTACCAGGTACCTTCGTGGCTGTACGTTGCAGGAAATTGATCCCCAAATAAAATATGAGCATGCATAATCTAACCGTTCCCACAGACATTCTTCGCGATGCCGCTCTTTAACTGGTCCGAGGGTTCAATAAGGAATGTCGCGAATCACCATTTTTGGATCTACTGGGCTGTGACTGGTCCTCTTACAATTGCCATCATGGTTGGCGTGGCCTCTTGGGCGTTCTACCACAGTCTCCATGCTGAACGCCTGGCTCAGCTTGCGAGGGAAAGTGTGAGCAGTGGCCTAACAGAGGGCAAGGAGGAAAGAGAAGAAAAAGCTGCTCACATCTCAACCTCCGGTAAGAATCTGGATAGGGAACACCCTCTGCTTCGTGTTCTTAAACGAAGGCATGGTCATTCCAAGACTCTCACCAGACAAGATGAGGCATTCGTTTAGTTCGATGGCATTAGTCACATATCACCCCAGAGCATATTAGCATAACCGGAGTTAGTTCTCTATAGCAGTGGCACAGCCTCCATCATGGGAGGAGCAAGCAGAAGAAGAAGAAGAAGAAGAAGGAGAAGATTGGAGAGAAAGGATGAAAGGGCGGACGCCGGGGGGAAGGTTCAGCCACGTTGCCAGATCTCCCTCACACCCTTTCAAAAACCTGCCAGAGCATTCTGTAGAGATTTCCAGCATTCCATTATGTTGATGCTGCCTTATTAGGCCTAGCGCTGTTGTCCTTCCTAAGCGATATCTTCTTCCCAGTCATGTTGATAGATTCAAGCAACCCAAGCAATCTAATAGAAATTAAACCAATTTCCCCCTTCCAACATTTTACAATGGCTTATTGGGAGACGGGAAACAAAGAAGCAGGGGTCATGTATAGAACACCCCTAATGGAGACTTTTAGAGTTTCGATGTGTGTCTAGGAAGATATAAAAAGTGGAGATGCTGTAGTTGTTAAGGGATCTTCTTTGTTTTATCTTGGTAGCCAATCTAGTTGAAAGGTCTTACTCCTCATCTATACTGATATTATGAAAGTTATGATATGTATAGCTATTCAATGAATACATTACTCAAATAGGTTGTTTGGGGTTGGGGGCAATCTTCCGACAAAAAGGGGCCAGACTACACAACAACTGCGGGTTCTTCCAACAAGATACTGACTTTCCTGTAAGAAGGATATCCAGATCTTCTCAAGTCGATATCACCCGAGCTTGGATGATCCCAGTGATCACTGTTCAAGGCGAGGCTATCAAAGGTATCAAGGTCAAAGGTGGACATATCCCCTTAGGACGCGGCCAAGTAGACTGCAAAACTTCCGCTCCACCGCTTCATATCGGAATAAACGCGCAGCTAATTCCATTATATCACTACAGTGAGGGGAGAGTTGACACGGTTGTATATATTAGAATCTAATAATTATCTCGTCTTAAATACTTTATCTAGTAAAAGCTCCTTTATAACCATTGTAGAGTCTTCTATAGAACTCAGAGGAATAGTATATAATTATCTTTCCAAAGCTGAGATCTATAGTTTTTAAAAGATTACTCACCAATAATCGAATTCCCATGTTATTGAAACAAGCTAATCTAAGTCCCAGAACTTATATTGGGCATCGTTCCGCTCCTCACCCTGTTTTCGTGATCGCCAGGTTTCCCAGTCAATGAGATAGCTATAATAATAAAAGTTGGTCGTCAGCTTGAGCAAACTATTTTAGCAATAGTTAAGTTACATACCATTGCGCATTCCCTTCATCCCAAATGAGATTTCGGGCAGCTTTGTCCAGGTGTACAAAGCCACATTTCAGGCAATCTCTAGAGGAAAACTGTAAGTCATTGGTACGAAGCTAGACAACATCAAGATACCTACTTGTATGCCTCTTTGAATGCTTTTCGTAGACCTTGTTTCCGCTCAGCAGTTAGGTGATCAATGGTCTCCGGTGAAAGTGTTATTCCTTCAAGTCTCTCCATCACAATGTAATCTATAAAGCCGCCAGGGACGCAACCATTTCGATCCTGAGTTTCATGCTTCCAGGCGATTAACCTAGGAGTGGACGGGCACTCTTCATTAGTTAAGGTTTTGAGGGCTTGAGTTTCGAGCTCAGATCGGCCACATATCTCTCCCACTGCTTGTTGAGCCCTCTCGTTTAGATGATAATCTATAGATTCATCGTATGGAATCCTATATGATATATTAGTATTTGTATACAATTCATAGAGAGAGGTGCACGCACTGCATTCGAATTTTCATGATAGCCTGGGTCGACGTCACGCTATTTTCGCAGATGAAGATGCCGGAACATTCTGAGTAGAATTTGCTCTCTTCAAAATCTCTTCTCCTATAGTATTCTGTATTTTCTTCAAGCTTCTCCACGATCATCCAAGAAGGGGATTCTTCGAAATTTTGGATAATCCGTCCAATCCATTCTGAGTCAAACCAAATTCGATCACTGGTCATCATAGCGAAACGTCTTTAACCTGGGCAGGTTAATTTGAATATAGACTGTGAGGGTTAATTTCCACAGCAGAGGTTGTTATGCGTCTTATAAACAAACAGCCTCTATATTGGCTACTTATATTGGCGATAACTAATTCTCAACATTCCTGGACAGACACAAACTCTTGTCGATAGTAGGTAGATGCCCTGTCTACATCGACGGCTGCCTTGTCTATGTAGAAAGAACTACAGATGGGTCCGTGCGCGTATCAAGTGTCCTCCCTTTTTATCCATCTTCCACTCCTACGTAAATGCACTGTTCCCCAACCTCTATCCTTCTTTGGGCTCACCATAATGCTTTCACTAATCCGCCCAGCTGTATCTGCTGCAAGGAACTCTTTATCAAGAACAATATTGTCTCTTGCTCCTGGATATACTCTTCAAGGTGCCCGTTGGGACTACCCTATTTTTACACCCATCAAAGGAGATAACACGCACATCTCTACCGTCTTTAAAGCAGAGGTCATTCCACGCGAGAATACCCCGAAGATCCCCCGATGTCCGTTGTGCTGCATACTATATCTAAACTCCCAAAGCTAACTTTGCCACTTAGGGCCGTTATCAAAGTAGCTTTGCCCGGCGATGGAATTGCCAAAGAGAATATGCACCGTGAATGCCAGACCTATCGCCTCCCTGGTATAAACTCGGCTGATTGCTTCTGAGAAATGTATGATGTACTCGAGAGCAGCACCATCGCTTTAGAATGGCTGGACACCACTCTTGCGGAGGTGAAATACCAGCCCCATATGCACGTCTACTCTCTTATCGTGGCGGTCGTAAGGACAGCGTTGACTAGTTGCATCCTTCTACAGAACCACAAGCGTGTCAATATAGGTAGAGAGAGTACCTGGTCTTGGAGAGGTGGCATCTGCTAATTTACCCAGACTTTAAGCCCGCTAATATCCTGCTTTCGGGCATCGAGACTAGGCCTGTTACCGCTAAGGTGGGAGACTTGGGACTCGGTAAGCAGTAGTAATAGACGAGGCACGCCTTTAACTAACACACTTATAGTAGTTCCAGTCGGCAGTCTTTTTAACGCCCAGCCATATGCTATGCGCGCCCCTGAAGTCTTCCTAGGTCAAGCGTGCACTGAGCCATCACAGCTCTGGGTAGTTGCCACGATGCTGCTTTGCTGGGTCAAACCTGGTATTTTGGGTGCGCGGGACAGCCCTCATCCGTTAATCGACGAGGCATGGTGTATGGCAAAGACTAAGCGGCTTTTTCCCCACTGGAGTATTCTGACTCCTAGTGAGGTTAAGAGTTATTCCCTTAAAGCCGCTATAAAGTCTGCCAATTGTTTTAGTAAAGCGGTTCCAGAGCTGCAAGTTATCTTGCCTTTCGATCAGGAGATACAAAAGGTGGAGATGCCGCAGCAGGTAAGGGATCTTCTTCGTTTTATGTTGATAGTGAATCCGGTCGAAAGGCCTTCCCCTTCATCTGTGCTGGCATCGAGAGAGTTCCGATCGTTTGAGAAGCTTGTTAAATCATCTTGTTTGTAGCTATAGATATTCAATAAGTGATATCACCCAGACAGGCTGTGGGGCGACCTTTCGATGAAAAGGTAGACAACGACCTCCGGTTCTTCCAACGAGATACTGGCTTGCAACAAGAAGGATGTCATATTTACTTGGTGAACGATGCACATTCACACCAGCACAATAACACAGCTTATATACGATGAGGGTTGGGTACAGGTAATAGTATCATGATGGTTGATGGTTGTCCGGGTCGGTGATCATTGTTAGAAACTGCACAATAACCTGAAACTCTGAAAACACTCCGGATAGGGGAGAGTCGACACAGTTGCATGCATTAGAATCTAGTAATCATCTCCTCTCAGCCACTCATCTAATAAAAGCTCCTTCGCCGTTGGTCTTTCCTCTAGCAACCACCGCAGAGTCTTCCGTAAGAATCGAAGAAACAGCACTTGACTATCCGTCTTAAGCCGAGATTCACGGCCTTCAAGAGATTGCTCTGGGATCTTCACAGAACTCTTCCAGTTACCTATAAATTAGGTGAGCTAGGTATATCATACGAAATACGGCCGAAGTTAACCTACCATTCTCGTCCCAAAATTTTAGACTTTTCTTACTTCGTCTAAGGAACTCAACAGGGGGCGGGCCCAAAAGAGAAATCATTTCCGCAAGGCGCTGCGCTTTGTCAGTCTCAGATTCAAGGCTTAGGTATCTGAAAAGATGCCCTTGCTCAAAGAGTGTCCATGCCTAGTGAGATCTAATTAATAGTTTTCATAACGCAGTGGATATATAGCCTTACCATCTGACCCAAGCCCCATATATCCACCTTATTATCCCAGTCCATGCCTAACAATACTTCTGGTGCCCTGTATACATTTGGCATTATGAGACCGGTTTGTTTCCCCTCAGCAAGTCGTGCCTCTCCAAGGTCGGCGAGTATTGGTTCGCCGCTTGTCAAAGGCATTGCTCGAGTGGCATATATGGTACGATCAGGGAGCTGTTTTCGAGGGCAGGGGTTCGAGATTTCATCCTCTTCTACTTCAGCAAGGATGGAGTCGTCATCGATGCCTAAAAGTATGTTGCTCGGCTGAACATCTAGAGTAAGATTAATTGGAGCTATAAATTTTGGTAGATAGTTATTTCTCACCCGTATGGATGATATTTGCTTGGTGTAGGTAATCTAGGGCAATAAGTACAAACCGTAGGGTAGGCCGAAGGAGGTTTTCTGGTAAAGCATCACCCTCAAGACAGTGCATATAATCACGTATATCGATACCAGCAGGCTCGTACAGGAGGCATGGATGTACTCCATACGGCCCCGAAATTTCGAACGCATCAAGAATCAGCCGGACATATCTTTCACCGGCATGAGTACTATGCATGGCTTTTAGGTGATCCGAGATCACCACCTCGAGGGGCTGTCGTTTGGTTCGAACATGAACCTTCAAGACCAAATAACGTCGATTACTTTGGCTACATTAGTGTATATATCTCAGACAACTATTTTGCACACTTACTAAAGATCCCGACATAGCCATACGGTTGACGATGAGCCGAAGCCGAGTTTAGTAACAGCCTGATACTGGGACTTAAAAATTTCACCAATGTGAACTGGGTAGTAGCGCTCCTCTAGGTAATCAGGAAGGGTTTCTTCTTCGAATCTGACAGTCGAATCTAAGGAATGGAATCCTGAGTCAGGAAATGCGCGTGGTTGAGACACTGGAAGCGTGGTCATCTTCCTGTGCTGGCAGAGGCAAGTGAAAGTAAATGGTGGATGCCTCAAGGGCAAAGATAAGTATCTACCACCACGGATAAATGTGCTATATAACAACCGGCCCATGACTGACTTTTTATCGCAGCGCAATGAAACAACCAAGTAGAAGTGAATCGTGATTGGCAGCGCCTAATTCACGGTGATCGGCGTAGTTGTTGTCCCTTGCTTGGTTGGCGGTGGGGTGAGAGATAAGACGGGCTACGGCTACGGCAAACCAACAGCCTGGAGAGCTGAGACTAATCCTCGTAACAGTAGTAGGACCTTGGGTAATTCGCGACACATCCCCATCTGGTTTAATTCTCACTTACTACTTTTCAATGACCATGATATTCATATCTTGCAGGGCATATACTGACTATTAGTCCAACCCAAGGCCTGGTCCATAGTTGACTAGTTCATGAAGCCATCTCTTGCCATACCTAGCTCTTTGTGTTTAGTAGGGACTTTTATACGATCAACATAAATATCGCTTGGTTCAACCTTGCGTTAAATAGTCAAGCCTGATCTCTGGAGGTTCTTACATGAATTATCACAATATAGTTGCGTTATTGCTGACTTCCCTTTTTGCTAGTCCTTAATTGGTATCTACTAATATAATAACCGTCAAACCTCAGGAGTGCGCGTCAATAGTTGAATCTAAGGTGACGATCCAACAAGAGAAAGCCATTCATGTAGACGAAGGCTGCGAAGCTCCTACTTCTTCCACTAGGCCGAAACGACTAACGATATTGTGCAAATCATGTCAAAAACAGTACATCAATTAGACTGGAATGGGCCGGAATTAAGGTATTTGTCGTTAAATGGTATCTGGCCGCTTATTACCATCGTCAGGATCAGCTTGAAAAGCATCATAAATCTTCCAAACAGAATTCTAGCGCCATCTTTCACCTACTGCTTGGCGGCATCAGTTATCGCGATCAGAAATCCCGCTGTATTTTTGAGGCCCTTGTTGCGGAGACTATGTCAGGGATCAGAGAGAATGAGCAACGCTGGTCCATGGGATGGGCATGGTCACAAGGATGTAGGAGACAATATTCCTGGCCGACTCTAAGTAGTCGAATCAACATAAGTTTGTTGCGTTTTGATTGTTCGTCTCGATTGCTTTCTTTTGATTTATTCTGCCCTTGCCCTTGTTCTTCTCAATCATACGTTCTCAACAAGTGGACTATTGAATTGTTGCACCTCCCAATCCCAAAGACCCTAATCATGGGAATTAGTAACCTCATATCGAAAACTAGGGTGTCCCGGACGGTAGAAAAATACAAGTGACACAAGACCTACCCAGTCAAACAGCTCGAGCGGACTGTCGCCATTGAGGAAGTCCTCGAAAGTTGTGCAGAGAAAGGAAGCCCCCTCTTCTGGGGCTGCAGTGTGATCTGAGAGCTGAGAATTGGGAAGCTGGCTGGCCCCTGCTGCTGCAGGCTGGGAACACCGTAATTCTCCTTCTGTCACAGCGTGGCCCATCTGATACAGCATGGTAGCTACTCGCTCGGCTGCCTTTGCAACCTCGACTGACGGTCGCGGAGTATCTTTCAGACTCAGATAGGTTTTATGGAGCAATTGGATGAGCTCAGTTCGTGTACTTTCGGTGAAGGGCTGAGCAGCCTTTGACTCATTGATCACGTCTAGACATATTACCATGGCAGCAGTCAGACAGTCAGAAACCGAGCGAGATGCTCCAAACCACACCCGCTGTCTGTTCCCCGGACTACGCAGAACATCTTGAAAGAGATCGCACTGATACTCAAGAACGCACCGGGCAGCGTCGACGCACGCCCAACGGAAGGCTTTGTAGATGTTCGTTGGTTGCGGAGATACCAGATACTGGCGATGTAAGATGCAGCGGGAACGCTGGTAGATCATCTCCAAAGTGTGCTGCATGATGGTGATGTCACTCTGAGCTTCTGGGGCTTTTGTTAGCAGAGGCATCCTCAGTGCGCCAGGGAGACGGTCTCTCGTAGCTTTCAATTCCTGGTCCAGACAAATAGTTCTCTCTGGTGTGATGGCCCCCTTTGAAGTTATGTCTGTAATTTCATTGGCGACTGACAACATGTCATCGAGCGCCAACATGTACATGATACGGCTTGGTGTTTCTGTTTCAGGTCGTGAAGGTGGTAGGATTGACATAGCAGGGTCCAGATCCTCATACAGCAGATTGCGTGGGCGAGTAAAGTCTCCAAGCCCTTGGTAGATTACTCGAGGCAATCCTGACTGTAAAGCCACGATAGAGTCAGTGACTGATAGTAATAACCAACACCGACGACGCATCTCCACTTCAAAAGGCCGGAGTGGAGGATGGTACAGGTGAGTACTGCGATGATATCCCATCATGATGGCCAAGCGCGAGATGATGCCGAGCAGAATTGAGACACCGGTTTTCGAGTTATTACTTCCCAGGTACTCAATCCCCATGTACATTAGTGCTGCCTCCACCTTGTAGTACCCAGGAGCGGTGAGGTCCGACTTAGCTATCGAGACGGCGCATTTTTCCCGCAAATCATGAAAGAGATCTGGCAATTCTGACTCTACCATCACTGGGTTCATTGTTTTCTCGATCCAGGCACCGCATGATAGGACTCCATAAAGAAGTGCAAGCCAGGCGGGACTGACTGCGCAGGGAGACTGCCAGAATTTGCGATACTTTGCTTATCAGATGGCGTTACGAGATGATTTGCTACAGAGAGAAACTATACCTGGCATTGGAATGTAGGGGGATGTATGAACACTCGATCAAAAGTCAGCTGTGGTAACTAAATGAGTTCCTCGTTAGAACGTACTCAACGCTGGTTCATCAGCTTCAAGGCACCTAAACACTAGTTTGTCTGCAAGTTGACGAGTTGGCAATGAAGCGACAAGGTCTCTCATGTCTACATTGCGTGAAAGCCCCGACAATAGCACCGGCGCATGGGGCCCTGCTTGTAGATATTCCTCTCCTGACGAATGATCGGCAATATTTTGATTTTCAAGCTGCTTAGTCTGCCAAGATTGTCAACCTAACGCCAAAATGAGCGGAGAGCGGAAGATGGGTGAACACCGACTGCATCTTTCATGATAGTCTGCCAGTGGCCTGAGTTGACAAACCTTGTGCCACTTTCTGTGTTGCATTCGCTAGGCCATGGAGCAGATGATCGATTGTTCCGATGGAGTACTGCTTGTTCTGGGTGTTCTGGACGTGCTTTCACGTAGCGACAGAACTGTCCCAGCTTGCGCTTCTTGCAATTCATACAAGGAAGAGCGCGGTTGCATTTCAGTCTAGACCAATCGACCAAGTTAGTTGAGTCTCCCGTCATACATGCATACGGCCTTACTTTTTCTCTCTGCACGATGTGCATGACTGCAGCACTCGGGGCTTCTGGTACCGTCGCTTCCGATCGGAGACTGGATAGTGTGGGACTGGAGGGTCCATGATGAGAGTCAACAGCAAACTGTGGATGTAGAAGTGTGGAAGTGAAGGCTAAAAACGGAAGGTGTTGATGATGATTCGGATTTCTTGTATGTAATATTCGGATTTCTGGTAATTTTCACCCCGGCTAAGACGGGGCTGCTTGGTTCGGTAAATGATCGTCACTTGAACTACGTACTACACAATGAAAAAGGTGACTATCGTGGCACTGTGTGTACATAACTTTTATCCTAACATCTCACGGCATTGTTTGATTGTACATTTAGGAGGAGTATCCTAGTTATTTAAATGGCAAAGGTCTCGTCCCTAGGAGCGCAAAACAAAACTCATCCGTCTTCTATTCTATAAACAATCACATCAATCAATTACTATGGCGAATCCTAAGCCAAACTTCCGCGTAGTGATTGTGGGCGGGTCTATCGCAGGCTTGACTTTAGCTCACTGCCTGCTGAGGAACAACATTGACTTCGTGGTGCTCGAGGCTCATAGTGAGATCGCACCTCAGGTCGGCGCCTCCATCGGCATCGTACCCAACGGTGCTCGCATCCTGGATCAACTGGGCCTGTTTGATGATATTTTGGCCACCACAGAGCCCCTGCGAGAGTCATTCTACTGGAACAGGGAGGGAAACCTCATTGTCCGGAATGATACTCCGCAGCTGATACAGAAGAGGCATGGCTATCCTATTGCTTTTATTGATCGTCAGGTCGTACTAAAGGTCCTCTACGACCATCTTGCGCAACACCAAGGCCGTGTACTTACGGGCAAAAAAGTTGTCAAAGTCGAGGATTTGCATGGCAAGGTCAAGGTCCACTGTCAAGATCATTCGGTCTTCGACGGTGATTTGGTGGTCGGAGCTGATGGGGTGCGGAGTATTGTTAGACAACAAATGTGGGACTACATGGACTCTAAGGGTCTCGAAAGAGAGGCCTTGGGAGAAAGAAATGGTATGTTACTCGCTTGTTGCAAATCCCATGATAGTGTTATGTGTCTGCCTGTTGTCGATTAGCTGAGTTAACTCTCATACCCTTTGGCGCACAGCAATGACATCTGAGTATAACTGTGTCTTTGGCATCTCAACAGCCGTCCCAGGTTTGGAACCCGGAAGCGGGCACCGAACCTTTGGCGAGGGCTTTTCGTTCCTGACTCTCATCGGTAAAGAGGGTCGGGTCTACTGGTTCTTTTTTACTAAGATGGATCGAGTATACTCCGCCTCCGAGATCCCGCGGTTTAACCAGAGCTTGATTGACGAGCATGTTGCCCCCTACCTAGAAAAGCCGATCAGCGATACCGTCCCTTTTGCTGCGTTGTACGAGAGGGCGATAACCCGGACTTTTCTGTCATTGGAAGAGGCTGAATATAAGCATTGGGCCATTGATAGGTGGGTTTGTATTGGGGATTCCGCTCATAAGGTAATACCTTGCCTTTCTTGTGTGAGCCCTTTGTTTTGCAAAGATGCTGACGTCTTACAACAGATGACTCCAAATCTTGGTCAAGGCGGAAACAGCGCCATTGAAAGTGCTGCGTCTCTCGCCAATACTCTTGCTAGCTTGATTGAAGCCTCCCGCGAGCCCAGGGTCTCAGTAAAAGATCTAAACGACTACCTGCAGCCTTGGCAGAAGAAACGCCAGGATCGTGTGAAGGACGTTTTCAAGTCAGCCCATGACCTCACTCGACTTGAGGCCTTGGCGACGTGGAAGGATAAATGCATTGCGCTCTATCTCTTCCCATACATCAGCAGCTACCTAGCCGATGGGGCATCGAAGACTATCGTCGGTGCAACAAAGCTCGACTGTGTACCACTACCGTCAAGATCATTGCAGTGTACGATGCCATTTACCAACTTTCATCCGCCTCGAGATGAAGCGATCTGGAAGCGAGCTCTGTGGACGTTGCCATTGATCGGTATTTACGCTGTTGGAAAAGCCACTGCACTACCGGTGATCCTGAATACTCGACCCTATCTATATCCGCTCTTTAAGAAAGGAGCCTGGACAGCGGGTAATGGAGAGGTCCTTAGTTTGACCAAGCCCCTCTACAATAACCTCTTCCTCGATAACTTGTTCAGGCCTTTCATTACCTGCTTTTTGCCCTCCATCACTGGATCCGATCCGAATTCGCGGGTCCAAATGCTTTCATTTATGACAGACCTGGGGTCCGTTTATGGAATCTGGCTACTGGAGAGCTATCGCAACGCTCACTCCTGGACGAACGTCCTTCTGTAAGTATAAACGGCAAACCCAGTGTACAGTTCTAAGGCTGACCCATGGGAACCATGCAACAGCCCCTTGGCAGCAGGTACAGCATTCCAACTGAAGGGGATATGGATGATTGCTCCATTCTATTACGCCCTGGAGTATCTGATCACGCCTCTATCCGCTTTGCTTTTAAGCAGCAACAGCAAGGAAATCGATGCTGTCACCACCGAATCTCTGGTCCTGTCAAACTTGGCTGGATATTATACGACCACGTTTGCCAATTTCTTCGCACCGAGTCTTCAATCACGTCAATGGTGTAATGCAATGTGGCAAATCTTCCCGGTGACAATCCCTCTCCTTCAGATCCCTTTCTCGCTCGCGAAACGCTGGCTCTCACCCTCTTCACCAGCCCAAGATAAGATAGACAAAAAGCAACAGCAAAGAAAGAGAAAGCAAAACATCCGCTACGCATACGGGACTTTCGCTCTAATCTCGGGTCTCACATTCATTTACGGCCGATTCACAGCTCCACCAGGTGTCTCCTTCTGGAGACTTTTCGTTCCGGGTCTGCAGGATCATCTGGCTCCCGTGACATCTTTCAGTGACGGAATCGCACGCTTCTTGCAGTACGATGAGCTACTTTCCATGGTGAGTGCGTATGTATGGCTTGGACTGCGTTTCCGCGAGTTAAAGCTAGCCGGGGCTCGGTTTTCTTGGACTCGAGCCGCGGGGGCTTTCGTTACGTCTTTAATGGCTTTGGGGCCTGGAGCAACGTTTGCTCTGGGATGGGGGTGGCGCGAGGAGCTCCTGCATCAGGTGGCTGAGGAGGTCTAATTCGACCTTGGCTTTTACCTTTAACCCTCACTGGTCGTATCCTATAGAGGGCGGTGATATGTATTATATACTAGATTTGAAATTTTGGTTAACTATCACACAGGGTGGCATGATGTATTATACCAGATTTAGGGCTTTTGCATAACTATAGACGGGAAATAGATCGCTACAGGTTCTTTTGCTTCGATACTCCAGATCTATACTAACATACTTCTCTTCAAGTGAAAGGTAGTCAGGGCGCGGTCAAACCAGGCTATTTAGCTCTGATAATGATCGTCGGAAATAAAATTTGGCCAATTTTATTTTCGTGGTGCGAACTGAGGTATAGAAATACCTCAATACTCACTTCAGCCAAATAGCATCGGCATACAGAACCTCCCATGAAGGAAGCTTTACTAACGTGGTCAGTTCAGTAGAGGTTATTTACTCAGAATAGAACTTGAACACTGCAAAACAGACTATAACCAAAGTGAACTACGTAAATTTAACTGTAAGCACCATTGTCTGAATAGAGTCGTCGTTCTCCCTATGTCCTTTACTTCTGGACTCGTCGTATTGTCCAACCTGAAACCTCCCAACACAGACTTTCAAGCCACATGGACTAATGTAACTAACTCCTCATAGGTTGATAGTCAAGACTAAGGTCTTTCCTCTTATAAATGAATTTCGCTGTTGATGTGTTCCTAAAATTCTTTAAAAACCACAATGACCATCCCAGCAGTAGTTCGAGAGATTAAGTAGTGTTAGTCTCCAAAATTAGCGAATCTCACCTAGAGCACGGGAGATATCCGTGGTTATGTGGAAAATCTACGGCAAATTTTCACAGTGGTGTCATTGCCCATAAAAAGGGATGCAGAAGGAGATGGTGATAAAGAGACAGAGAGAGAGGGAGAGAGAAGAAGAACAGAATGGCGATGATATAAAAGATTACCATTTTCAGAAAAGTTAGGGCTGGGCTGCAGATGCATAAAAAGTCGAATACCTGTGCTGCTATTAGTGTCCCCTGTCATCTCACTGAGGGTAATGTAGACGCTGCACTTAAACCCGCCCGTCCGCTGAGGATTGTTTCGGTATCAGAGGAGAAGCGATGGAGTAGAGGTGAAGAGCGGGTATATTGCAGGTTAATTCGGGAATTATAAGTGGGTGGGATTCTGTGCAGCTAATGGTCGTTAACATAAGCTAGGCAGTGTATTTCTATTTCCATAATTGTCCCTTGACAAGAGACACCAAACATGGTACCAGGGAGGCAAATGTAACTGGAATTCTGGTTCTCTGTCCGCTAACCTTGTGGTTATTTTCCAAACTAATATGCTTACCCATAAACGATTATCTACGCACTCCAAAGACATGATCAATACATGACCCCTGTAGCATTATCTTCAAGAATCATCTACGACAGCCCAGTTACTAAACCTAACCACAGTCAAATTCTGAAGAAAACAAGAATACTTCCACCCGAGTATAATTTCTCGCGATGGTATCGAATGGCTGTGATGCATTCTCTTTAAACCTCGGAGTATACATGGAATTGACTAACTGCTGAATCAAGAGATTTTTATTAACTTCATATCCAATACAGGTCACTAACACTTTAAGGGCTGGAGAGCGTCAAGGCAGCTTTTGAGAGATTAATATCTCACTCTCAACATTGCATGGTCAATTCCAATAGACTTTTCCAGAAGCTGGGCTCTTACGTCAGGTAACTAAGCTTGCCTTCCTCTTACGTAGAAGAATAGAAGCACGCGATGTTGGAGTAAAGCATCGACGTCTAGAAGCCGACTAGTAATTGTCTGCGATCACTTGACCAGCCTATCAGCTAACCAGTAACCGGAGATTCCGCACAGCCCTAAAGCTGAGGCTCCATACATTACTCACGCCCCAGAACCATATGACTAAACAGAGGATGATCAGCCTGGCGGATGACTCAGGCACCGCGATCTAGATCCTCGTCTCGAGGGATTTAATGGTTGAACCTGATATTGTCATTGCATAGTTACATAACACGAACCATTCGACAGTAATAGTAAAAATAAGTATACCGAATGGTATAGAATGACAGGAAAAAAGAAGATTAACCCGGAGAATTTCCACAAACACCAGCATCGTCATTGATAACGTGGGTGCAACGGGCAAGACCCATAATCCCCATCAATATCAGATCATACTATATCGTATCATCCCGGTGAACCACAAACATACCCCACAGGGTACACACACAGATAACACACATTTAGCAAAAATAACCCTTCCACGGAGAATTAAAAAAGTCAAACGGCAAGGCCAAGAGCTTGGGTAGGCAGCTGTGTCCTGGAAAAGGGAAAGGTGTCGCGACGATAATTACCCGGTTGGTATGCAACCGGATTTAGTCCGAGTCATTTTCTGACATTGCGTTATTTTTGTCGCTCGGGTTTCATTTAACCGGGGGAGAAAAAGTCACGGGGACGGCTGGCGCCGGATGAGGGCTTTAGACCTTTTAAGGGGAAAGCCTTTTGTTTTAGGGCCGAGGTGGTTGGTCGACGACAAATTACGGGGTAGAGCCGGAGATCGAGGTATATCTTTTTTCATGTCAATCGCCGATTGACCATTTTGATTCACATTTTGGAAATTAGAGAAATTAGATCGATTACAATCAGATTCCAGTATATCAATTCGTTAGTACAGTTTCTAGAAAATACAATGGCCATTGTGCGGAGGAGTGGGGGGAAACCAATATCTGGATCGAGTAAATAATTCCATTGCTGAATGCAGGAGCTGTCAGTGATGCTATTTTTTCCCCGCATTTGATTTGATCGTCTGCTGTGTTATCGTAATTACAGACATATCGGTCAGGTAAATTTATCCCTTTCAAGTCAACTGCAATCCTTTCTCCGGGGTCAATCTTTTTCCTCAGAGAAGAATTGATATTGTTTTTATATCCTATGAGAAGAACTCGTGATCGGAATGCCGACATGTGAATGTCGTCATGGTCGGTACGTAACCTTCGAATCCGATTGTCCCTCGGCTGTCCTGAAGATAATCAGTCTTGTGGCCAGTTCAGTGGATTCCATATATAAATTAAAGGAGCTCGAACATCGTACGGTTCACTGAAAGGTGAACTGTTCTCTCTCTCTTTGGATTTCGGTGTATCATTACTTCGATCTGACTGATATCCTGCATTGGTGTATTTTGTACTATACGCGATTACTTTCCCTATACGAGATTTATTACCAGATTACTATTATTATATGAGTTATATTTCCCCTCATTATTAGGTAACTGTTCTCCTCAATACCCCAACTTTTTCGATTTTATTTTATTTCCTTAATTTGCCTCTGACGAATTCCTGTGGTGCCGTCGGGATTCCAGTCTCACCAGGAATTTATTCGCCCCGGTGAACGCAAGCAGCAAGCCGTGACCTCAGGTGGTGTGACCAGTGTTCGATCAATTGTTTTGTTGGCCTTTTAAACCCCGTCATCATGTCGCCTCCGTCCACCTCAGTTTCTTCTTCCTCCACCGCTCGCAATCGTCTTGCATCACTCTCCGCTCAAATCATGGGTTCTGCCAGCCCGTCCGTCTTTTCGACCTCTGTGGTCCCTGCCGCCCCCGAGGATCCGCTCTTTGGTCTGGCGCAGGCCTTCCGCAATGACCCCTCCGATAAGAAAGTCGATCTGGTTATCGGCGCCTATCGTGATGACCATGCGAAGCCTTGGATCCTCCCCGTCGTGAGAAAGGTATGTGGTGGACCGCGCAGGAGGACGACGAGAACCAATTGAGCTAACCAGTCAGGCCGGTGATCTGATTCGCAATGATCCCTCCATCAACAACGAATACTTGCCCATCAAGGGTCTCACTGAATTTACCTCTGCCGCCCAAAAAGTGATCCTTGGTTCTGACAGCCCTGCGATCCGCGAACAACGAGTACGCTGCGCGCAGCCCTTCTTTTGTCTCACATGTCTCTAACAGGTCAATTAGGTGGCCACTTTCCAAACCATCTCGGGCACAGGAGCTGTGCATCTCGGTGCCCTTTTCCTTGCCAAATTCCACCCCGCGAACCCCAAGCCCACCATCTACCTCTCCAACCCAACCTGGGCCAACCACAACCAGATCTTCACCAATGTCGGCCTCTCCCTCGCCACCTACCCCTACTTCGACGCCAAGACGAAGGGCCTCAACTTCGACGGCATGCTGAATGGCATCCGCGAGGCCCCCGCCGGCTCCGTCATCCTCCTCCACGCCTGCGCCCACAACCCCACCGGTGTCGACCTCACCCAAGACCAATGGAAACAGCTCGCCGTCGTCATGCGCGAGCGCCGCCACTTCCCCTTCTTCGATACCGCATACCAGGGTTTCGCCTCGGGCGACCTGAACCGCGACGCCTGGGCGGTGCGATACTTCATCGAGCAGGGCTTCGAGCTGTGTGTCGCGCAGTCCTTTGCGAAGAACTTCGGTCTGTACGGGCAGCGCGCGGGCGCGTTCCACTTCGTCTCGGCCCCCGGTGCCACCGCCAAGAACGATATCGCCAATGTTGCCAGTCAGCTGGCCATCCTGCAACGGTCGGAGATTTCGAATCCTCCAGCGTACGGTGCACAGATCGCCAGCCGTATTCTGAATGATGCTACCTTGTTCGCGGAGTGGGAGGAAGACCTCCGGACGATGAGCGGGCGCATTGCGGAGATGCGGAAGGGCCTGCGTGAGCGTCTAGAGGCCAAGGGCACACCGGGCACATGGAACCATGTGACGGATCAAATCGGCATGTTCAGTTTCACAGGCTTGACTGAAGCACAGGTCAAATTGTTGCGGGAGAAGTGGCACATCTATATGGTAAGTTCACCGCTAGTACTCATAGTCCGTGCTTCCGATGATTGGGCTGGGTATCCGGTCGGCATTTCTGTCGGGTCTCGGAGTCAGGCCACTTGGAACGATCAAGCTAACCGTCATGCCAGACCAAGAACGGCCGAATCTCGATGGCCGGCCTCAACACACATAACATCGACTACTTCGCAGAGGCAGTCGACAGTGTCGTCCGGGAGACATCGTAAAATTCATTTCCCTGTACCTTTTTTTCATTGCTGCCATTTCCACTTTGTTCGTCATTCAGATAGCGGTTATATATCCCCTAAATATAGATCAAGTATCTGCATCACTCGTGAGAATTAATAGTTTAGTATAAGTACAGTATGGCAAATTACACCCCATCATGCAACCATCTTCCTTCCCACATCTCAGATTAGAATCTAGAAGATCAGATCCCAAACAATCAACGAGGTACACAACCCAACTGTGCCCCAGAACACCGCCTGCGCCGCACTCCGTCGCTCACTGGCCCTCTTCAACTCCTTATTGCCGCGCCCGATATTCGTCTGCGTCGACTCCGCATCCGTGACGAGTTGAGAAATATACTCCTCCTGCGTAGAAAGATGCGACACCAGCGTCTGCTGCAGCGACGAGATCTCCAAAAGCGACTTCTCCGCATTCCTGCCGAACATTAGCCGAGTTCCATCTCCACAAACAACACCTTTAAACACAAGACCAGAAAAGGTAGAGAGACATACTGGACCTTACTCAAGGTATCCTCATAATACCTAACCATGGCATCATTCTCCGCCTCAAACAGCTGCAACTGCTCCGCCGACAACTCCTCCTCAATGGCCCTAACCTCACTCTCATCCATCCCAGCACCCTTCAAACCCACCGTATCATCCATCGCAAACCCACCCCCAGAACCACCAACACCACTAGTTCCCCCACCAGAAGTACCACGAGCACTCGACCCCCCAGACCCCCCCTTGAAAAGTACACTCCTCTCCCTCTCACTAACCCTCTCAATCCTCCTCTCCACCAACCCCCTCTGCAAAGAAACCACATCTTCCAACCCCCTCCGCAAAAACCAAACCACACTCCCCCTCACAACCTGCATAACCCTCACCCCCTCTTCTTCCCTCACCTGCTCCTCGCTCTTCCCCTCCTCACTCTCCCCATCACCAAGCGCCCCAGACCCAGAAGCCCATTTCGCAAGCACCCGCCCCGCGACCGACCGCCCGTATTTCTTCCGCAGGATACTCGTCGCCGTCTCGTGGCGGAGCGTCTCGGCGCTGGATAGTGTTGAGATGGAGTTGCTTAGATCGTGGAGGACGAGGGAGGTGGAGGTGTCGATTTGGTCGCGGTCGGAGTCGCTCAGTGGGGACGCTGCTGCTGCTTCTTCTCCGGACTTTGGGGATGACGGCTTGTGGCGCGGGGGTTTGGTTAGGGAGAGGTATTGGGGACGGATTTTTTGGAGGTAGGTTGTTAGGGAAGTTATGTGTTTGTTCTGGTTTGTTGTGGAACTTGTTAGTTGGGTTCTTGGGTTGGTGTGGGGATTGGGATTTAAGGTTAATTGGGATTGAGAATTTGATATTGGATTGAATCTGAGGAGGAAGTACGTACAATCCGGTAAGCTTCCTTAAGGAATTCATCAGCTGGTGAGGCTCTATTATAAGTTTTGATTGGGATAGGCGGGGATTGGCGTTCTAGGAGGATGGCATTGAGGGTTGGTGTTAGGTCGGTCATTTTTCTCTTTCCCTTTTCCTCCCTCTTCTCTTTGTTCTTGGTTTTCCTTTTCTTTTTGGGTCGGGGATTTGGTGAAGTCGATGTTGTTTTGTGGTCTGAGCTGAATGATTATGGAGTCGGAGTTGGAGATGTTGTATGTAGATAGCTGGCCGGTTGTTATCTGGTCCCGTGATTTCGGTGCTAAAGTGTTGAAGCCCTCTGCAGTAGCCCTAGTTCCTCCGAGTTATTCGACGTCGCAGGAAGCAAAAATCTTTATTACACTTCAACTACTAGATTCATAAGCCCATAGCATCAGTTGTTGTACTCTGGCTCAATATTTTATTTTCCTTTTTTTGTTTTCTCATTTTTTTGCCTCCCTTTCTTTCTCATAGGGATAACCAAGGGCGTCTTTTACAGCTAAGCTCCCAGATGATTGAAGCAATATGTATTATAACTTAACGGAGTTGTTATCTAACCATCTACAGAATCAAAGATGCTTTCTCTAACTCAGATAAATTCATATGATTATAGTTACGGCTATGTTTCAAGGTCCGTGGAGCATTTAGAATCTACAGTTTCTGTAAGAAGCAGGGCTTCCCGGACGGCGTACTTGTCGCAGAGAAGAAGCTTGTCTACTTCCTTGATAGTATACTGAGGTCCTAAATCGACCTCTTCGGGGCTCGTAATACAAGAAAGATCGTACCCGGCCAGATGGATCAAAGGTAGAACAGACCTTGGGAACCAATGCTATGGTGGATCTCTGGAAGTTCCAAAGATGTATTGGTACGAATACCTTCCCTAATCCCCGGGAATATGCTGTTTCTGCCTTGATGACTGCCTGACTACGTAAGGAAGCGAACGAGAGTGCGAGCAGTACCTTACCACCTCAGTTTCGAAGCCGGCCACAGTGGTATAATCTCCACTTTTTCATGGGCGGAAATCGAGAGAAGCCAATCTCGTACAAGATCCAGAGACTCCTCAGGAAATTCATCTCCGGCAGACCCTTCCAATCATTGCCGATCTGTATACTTAATTTGATTACAGTGGAAGTATAGGAATCTACAATAAGATGGTGGAACCACGGTGCTAATAGACTTAATCTATAAAGCTTTCTTTGGTTCTACCACTGACATAATATTCCGTCAAATTTAAAAAGTTGTACTATGGAAAGTAATTATTTAACTATGATATAACAAGGTCAATACACGAATTCTGACCCCAGATATGTTTCGTGTATCTGCGCCATCTGTGGGTCATTCCAACCTGTCTTCAATCAATCATCCTTGCCATCAGAAGATGGGGTTCTACTTTGGCTTATCCTTATCCTCATTCGCCGAATTGGATTACTAGCATATACTATCTCGGCTTGCTCCGACAGCAAAAGGTCAAGTTTTGCGTAACTTTGGAGGAAATAAGTACAAATGTCCGAGAACCCAACCATAGTTGAACAATAGTCCATGTCCAATAAGATCATATTAGCATGATCTCTTTACAATTACTGATTGAAATAATCAAGTTGTTCCCCCTATATTTGAATTTCACACCTTGCGCAGATGCTACGGTCCCGAACCACCGAGACCAACTAACAGAGAATATATCATTAGAAACGAGTCTTATTTGAACCCTTGAACGAAAATTTACAACTCTGGCCTTCAAAGTCATTTGGGGCTTCGTAAATGCATGGGGCACTGAAGGGAATAAAATATTATAATATGTCTGGGTCGGATTGATCTAAGAAGTACAGTTTTAGAGAGCCCAAAATGGGCTCTCCATGAGACTATTTCCCCCTCTTCCCTGGGGCTAGACAGCCCCTAATGGCCCCATCTTAGATGCGTTAGAAGCTAATGTATAGTTATAGATGATCAAAAGATCAGTTGGTCGGATTTACCAGAAGGAGAAAGCCGTGATAATCCCCGAAGGCGTTGCTGGGAGGCTGGTGCATAGTGGAGTCATTATTGGCCAATGAACATTGCTCTATGTTGACTTATTGTAATCAAATGTAACAGTATAGTTCATGCCTTGCGTGGTACGGGTGAGGTTATATATGTGATATGAGATCGATGTAGTGGTTCATTGGACTCTCCGCAATAATTACGGATTTATCCACGGCTTTAACTTCTGTTAATTTGCTCTTTATGTTAGGTGCGCCCAGTCAGAAATATATAAATTTGGGGTAAATCAAGCCAAGTGTATGGGCTAAAGGGGAAGCAAGCAACAACTCATCTGACTATACTAGTAGAAGTCACGGGAGTCGAAGCTCATATAAATAAGTTTGCCTCAATCTGTCCCTCGTTCTAAACAGAACTGAATCCTCTTATATTCTCAAACTATAAAAAAAAAAAAAAAAAAAAAAAAAAAGTGGCCATACCTCCCACCCCCCAAATTTTTGGTAATCAGCTAACCAAGGATTCGTCAGCTAGGACTTGAACATGGACAAGAATAGCAATGCTAAATCCACCTCCATGAAGGGCAGCATATGTCACCAAGTTGATGCTTTAAGGCTTGATGGGGTGGATTACGATATCAAAGGGTTGCCTCTGGAGGAAATTGTTCAAGACATAGCAAACGATGTACCGGCGGATGCAATGATGAAGAAGTGGGGATTGGATGAACGCAAGATAAACTGATCGTGTTTCAAGTCGCATTGATGTCTTTCCTTCCCACTATTGTTCTGGTAATAGGTCTTCACCTGAGCGATTGTGATTTGAATTGAAGCATTCGTGCAGCTCCAGATAGAGGAGGAGAGGAAAGAGGTGGTGTCCAAGACTGCAAAATGAATGAAAAAAAACAGATGATGCGGGGGACGATGCCTCTGGAGAAAAATCAATTCAGTCCAGCGTTGATTAACAGATGCGGCATGGCCCGTCGAGTGTCAAAATGGCCTAATTTACAGTAATATCCTTCTCGACTCCGCACTTACCATGGTAAATTAGGAAAGTATTTATATCTCTATAGTTCCACAGATAAATTCTAAGTATTTCCAGCTGTTGGGCTATTCAAGCTATAAACAGTACTAGCTTATATAGAATATAGTACAGAGTAGCAGACACTGCATTCATGAGAATAAGAGCGCAGTTTCTCGTTGTGCCATTTGCCCTCGGAGCTTATGGATAAAACGGACACCCTTAATCTGGGGTAGTGGATATACTACCTTGTCTACTTCCAACTTCAACATCAAATTAGTCAAAGATTCTCAAATCCTTGCCTCCTTACAGCAAGCCGAAGAAGCATTCGATTTCCTCCCTTTTGACGACGTTTCGTACCGATCAGGCAACGGGCAACATCACAGCTATCCAAAAGCATATAGTCATCAAATTGACTATCATGAAAGCTATCAATGTATATGTACGGCGCTAACGTTTCCTAATATAAATAACGGTATACGCTTACAAATAGACCTCACCAAACCCATGGGTTTACAGCTTCAACCCACAGATTGGGTATAGATTTAGATCTTAGATCAACGGTTTTCTAACGGGTATCTATAGATCAAAAAATAAACTAAATTTAGAAAATCTTGTAATCTATATATTTTCTATAGAAGGATCCGCCACATCTCCGGAATACCGTCCCTCGATTTCCCCGCCAATGGTGAGTCCTATGTCAGTAATCCTAATTCTCACATTATTCACCGTCCAAGAAGGGTTAATTGCCCAAGGAGTGTCCAAATAGACCCTTGGTACTAGTGATACTACCATGCCAAAGGGTAAGGTGCGAAGAGGGATTGCAGGACTATGTATCTCACATCGCCGCTCAGGTCGACTCTCCATGTCATAATAAAGCCCGACACAACGTATATATTTGACGAGGAGTAGTTGACAGAAGCAAATCCCTACCACTCTCCCAGCCGGGACAAAGGATAAATCCGTAGACCTCCTGATGGGTCTCTTTGGAATTATTGAAGTTGTCCAATTCGGCCAACAGGTGCACATTTATCAGATCTTTTGCAATCACTTCTTTTCACAGAAATCTAGTAGTACTTCTGATTTATAATCACCTAAGCTTCAATCCCTGTTTCCATGAAGCCATTATACAAGTTTGCTAAGGCACAACATAAACCCTCTTGATCTCAGTAAATCCCCTCGGTAATCAATTGGGGCAAGAACGGGACAAGAGGGAAGCACTGGGCCACATAGAATGCAACACCCAGAGGATCAGATACAATCCAGCTATAGACATACCAAAGAGCCAGTACTGAAAATAGACAGAGATAGGCCTTCCATCGTGCAATTGAGTGTTTCCAAATCGCCCCATAGGCCTGCCCGTACAAGAGGATCAGACTAATACTCACGATGGCATCAGTATTCGAAGTTGAAAAAATGTAAGTATGGACCATGAATAGAGTACACGTCAGCATAAGCGGGGGTAGCAAAAGACCAGGCATATGCTCATACATATAGTAAATCTTCTGGTAAAAGGACAGCATCTGTATTCGTGGATGTTGGCCATGTCGATCATGTTTGGAAATTTCCATGATCGGAACATGCGACAGTAATTCCTTGGCATAGGCTGCTGCGCATAGCGCAGCATATCCTTGCCATTGCTTGTTCTTATGTGAATCGCAATAGTCGCAGATGCCCCGAATCACAATGCAAGGGAAAGAGTCCATGATACCAGCTGCCTCCATCTCGAAGCACAGGACATCGCCCAACTCCTCTGCGATGCGGTCGCGTGTCTGGCCATGTTTCATGACCTGATTTCCCGAGGCGATGATTCCATAATGAACGACTGGCGAATCTGATACCCGAGATTTCCTTATGACTAATTCTTCAGGGTCACAGTTCGAACATGATGAGTGAAATGGATCGTGATCATAGGAAGCGTCGAAGAGCTGATCATCATCTGGACCAGGGTACTGGAATATAGAGTCCGAGGCATTGTAATGCTTCAAAGTCTCATCAATGTAGGCGTGGAATCGAGCTCGCCCAACCCAGTGGTCAGATACCAGATCAGACAGTGCCTTCAAGAGAATCGGCGGTGGTTTGTTCAATACGCCTGTTCGTTCGACCTTGCCCGAAATGATGGTTTTGCCATAGTCATACTGCACCACTCCCGGTAGAGTTCCTGTTGGCTTGCTCACAACAACATCGCCAAGTCGAACATCTGCTGAGGGTGATGGAACTCCGCCCCCAATGCCTACCATGAGTCCAAACCGGATTGATGGAAATGTCGATAGCATCTGCTCAGCTACTGCTCCTGCGGCGTTGGTTCCGTAGACCCCATATGGGAGGCATGTCAAGATGACATTATGACCCATAATCTCGCCAAAGGTATAGCTGTTTCTATCATGGCCCGGTTGTGACAGCTTTGGATGAACTTTGTCGAGAACCACTTTTGCAGCGGCCAGCTCCAGAGGCAATGCGGATATCCATCCGATTGTGTAATCATCGTGGGATAGCATTATTGAAGTCCAAGTTGCATGGCATTTTTTTTTCACGGAGACTTTCCTGGTTTATTGGAAGGAATTGGATTAAATGCTGTGGCTCAGCGCAAGGCTGCACGAGAAAAGGAGACACGGCTGTGCATATGCTGCCGATATGCATATCTGGCGCTAAATCAAGGTTCCAGGCAACGTAAATCTTATCGAGTTTACTAATACCAACGCACTATATTTCAACTAATTAGATCTATTTGAATGGATCTACCATATTATTTACCAATTATATTGGCTTGCGCAATTGGATGACTAACTAGTTTAGTTCCGAATATGTTTACCACTTTTATGATTATAACCCAACAGTGCTTTGCCATTTTTGAGAACTTTCTTCTTTAGGTACTGTGGTCCCTAAAACTTAGGGTTCACTACCGTTAAGTTTAGACACCGCATCCCTAAGCCTAGAATACGCCGCTACTACTACTACTACTACTACTACTACTACTACTACTACTACTACTACTACTACTACTACTACTACTACTACTACTACTACTACTATTCATTTTAGGCACTGTGATCCCCTCTGTATATTCTTGGTCCTAATAGTTCTATACAAAATCATTAATTCAGCTATAATCTCCTTCATCAAGTAAAAAAAGATTAATTTACTATAGGATATACTGAATAGTATATTTGATAAGCGCTACTACAATACTGCGTGGCTTAAATCTAAAACGGTGAGGTTTCGGTGAAAAGTCGCTATTGTTCGGAACCTCGATTTAGTCCGCCGTAACAGATGGAAAGTGGCATAATTAGGTGGATCTCAAAGTTTCTAATTTCTTATAAATTTTTTTATAATCTTATTGTACAAGTTTGATAAACAGATCCAGCCTGTATCAAACACAAGTTAGGGTGGAGTCAGAGCATCAGATAACCCCGAAAAGATAGTAGGATATCTCGCTATTATTCCTGAGAACGATTATGCGAGTTGAAGGACCAATCCTTCCTTGATCTTTTTGATCATGTCTGCAGTAAGCGGATCTTTCTTGGTGAAACTTGCTTTTTTCCGCTCTGCACTAGAATAGGTGGTGATGTCGAGACAGTCACCACCGATGGCTGTCCTAGAACGGCCGCCGTAGGGGGCAACTGCGTTTCTTTTGTATGCCTTGAAAGCCGTGCCCCATTTCCAGGGGTCTTTTTGGGCGGTGGGAAGTTCGACGTTCTCCTGTTCTGACAATTCTTCACCCTCAGCAATTATCTCGTCGATATTGGACGGTCCGCGCATGGAGATATTGCCTTTGCTAGCATAGGCGAGCAGATAAGGGATGAAATTCTGTCCGTGATACGACTTCGCTTTCGACTTCTTAATGTTAATGGAACCATCTGACCGCAAAGTGTTGGCTTCACTGGCAATCAACCCCATTATCAAACCAATATTGTGGACATCAGAGTGTGCCTCTAATTGGCCTTCCTTCTCGAGCTCGGCGAGCATCGTGAGGAACATCTGTTCAAGCAGGATTGTCGTTTCTCGAAAAAGATCCCCATCCTCAATCCTATGTGGATAAATTAGTACGCACCTTCAACCTAAGATAATGGATGAATCTACATCACCATAGGTGAAAGAAAGTCACCACTAAGCAGCCAGGCTAGGGCTTCAATCACGGCCCACTGCTGCTGCCATTTGCCCGAGGCTTCGTCGAAATCGAGCATCATATTCTGTACGACTTCAATCGCACCATAGCCGGAGTGGTCGTTGAAAGTGTACATCGAAAAGTTATCCGGGTCTCGCAAATCCAACATGATACGATAAGTGATCATTTTGTCCAATCCAGCTCTAGAGAAAACCCAGGGGTGATCAGGATAGTCGGCCGCAGGCTTGTAACACCGACAGGTTTCGCCCCCGTCACACTCGGGCTCGTTATTGTCTTCATCTTCGGTGTCTTCTTCGTCTTCTTCTTCATCATCATGATTCGCGCCGGGTCGTTTGCAGATGCACACATATTCATATACATTTGGTTTCTCTTTCAGGAACTTTTGATATGCGACGTCGGCGTTGGCGGAGCCCGAAATAGCAGACCAGCGCTTATTTCGAGGGATGGAAAGGGTACCTGTAGGCATCTTTGTGATGTGGTATAGTATAGTGTAGTGTAATGTGGGTGAAAGTAAGAAGTTGAAGAAGCAATTGAACAAGACGCGGAAATAGTAGAGTTGGACAGTCGTAGTCGTACCCTATACTACAGGATGTACGCTGAAAATTATAAGAGACTAGACTTGGTCAACTTCTAATGTAAGTCATAGTTTAAGAGAGAGAGAAAAATCATCACCATTACGACAGCGTCGAATTGTAGGTATATGCTGTGTTATCATCCACGGTAGGGCTACATCGTTAGGGATAAACTGACCGTTTCGATTGCCAGAACTACACATTCCTACTGTAAAGTTGGCACTATGCGTGGTGTGAGGACTGCTTAACATACTTGTCCAGTTGTCTAAAGAGGCATTGAAAATGAAAAAGGCTAATTTGATTCGGGATATACATCTCCGCAGCTCGCCCGTAGATCTCGTTAATCTTGTATCTAACGCTTGTGCTAAGAAAGGTGATTTGGTTCGGCCAAAGGCAATTTCAGCTTAGCGTAGGTTTTTTTAAGTAGCACCACCTGAAACAATGGTAAATTGTGTATATAAAGTTCCATACCTTGTGATCTTGATTCTTTGGCTATCGATAATAAAAATAATTGTGCAGGGACAATGATTGACGGAACCCCAAAGGAATAAGGATCACGGAGCTCATAAACTCAGCGGAGTAGTTGGCTATTAGTATAGTATTGTTTGCATAATACAAAATGGATGACAGATATTTGAGACGGACTTGCTGGTCGGGTCGATCGCGATGCCTACAACCGTGTCCTCATTTATTTATTCTTGCATATAACTAGAACGTGATACTACGAGTTCCATGGTGAGAACACCGTTCACTTTTCATATTTTCAAGTAAACCTTTGGTTCAGGGCATCTTCTCAATATGTATTTACATTCTTCAGAAATAAATACCTCGAAATCAGACACTATAAAAGCATAGACCAGGTATATATAAATATATATTCAATATAAACATAGTTAGATTTCATTTGCTCGGTATAAAACACAAGCCGCGAGAGACTTTTAGCTTCAGGTACTGATACTAATCCAGCGGTTGACTCCTTGCACGTATACTTGAAAAATGACTAAGTATATATAGCTTGGTGTCTTTATCGAGCGAGGTTATACTCGGGGTACATGGAGTTTGTCTAACCATGTTAACCTTTCAAATCTTCACGATGTTTTCTATAGCTTAGGGCTGTGATGAACAGCACCATTAACAATCCAAGTTGGTAGGATAACGGCGCCTTTACCGAAGTTACAGCACATAACAAATGTTATTTTAACTACTACACTAAGCCTAGCTCACAGCATGTAATGCAATATGATTCGATTTAGTACAAATACTGGGATGGCTTCAGCGACGTACGAAGAAGCACTACTAGCGCTTCGCGAAGAGAAAACCAAGATCAGGTTACCCATGTTGTGAGGGTGCAGAAGACAAGATGCGAAGTTACAACTTCTGGCCTGCGGTCTCCGGGATTGTGGCGGCGACCTCGGCAGATCCAAGCGCTTCGATGGCGTCGTATGGCAGAGACGAAGCAGTCAGCGTGCCTTCGGGAACGGAGTTGGTAGATCCACCCAGGTCAACATCATCAACAACGGCGTAGCCAGTGTAGTCAGAGTCAGCGAAGAAAATGGCTTCGTCGGGGCAGTTCGAGAATGCGGAGCTCTGGATCAAGACTTGGGCATCCATGCGGCAGTTGACGCCGGTTCCGAGCAGGCTGTCCCAGTAATTGTTGATAATGTGGACCGTGCCAAAGCGGATGGACGGGGCACGGCTGTTAACGTTATACCAGTAGTTGTTGGCATACGTGATATGGAGATGACCGGTGTCCTCGTCCGCGTTGCTGTCTGAATGTCCAACCAGGGAGGCTTTCCACTGAACGAACCGTTAATTAATATCCAGTGCCTGGATGAATCAAGACTTACGTGGTCGTGAAGGTAAGTGTTAGAAACGGTAACCCATTCAGCAGCGTGAGTGATGTCCAGAAGGCCATCCAAGTCATCCTTGCCGGCGCTGAGATCTCCCGAGAGATCGCAGTGGTCGACCCACACGTTGGTAGACTCGTCAATGCCGATAGCGTCGCCATTATCGGCAAGAACCTGGCCGATTTTGAGGTTACGCATGATGACATTGCTGACCTGGCGGATGTAGAACCCAACGCCGGTTATGGCTGTAAGAATCGTTAATGGAAACTCACACTAATGAAGCTCAAGGAGGATACGCACAACTGCCAGTTTCACCGTAGATGGTTTTGTCCGAAGCAACACGGATCTTGGCACTGCCTTCGATGGCACCAGAGACGATAATCGTTAACGGAGTCTCGCTTTCAGCGGCCTCAGTCAAGCTAGCGAGGTCTGTGACCGTGACAGTGTCACCAGCAGCACCACCGGTGGTGCCGCCGTTCTGCGTGCAGTACCCGATGGAGCAGCCCTCTGCAGCCTGGCGACGTGCCAGCTCGTTGCGGCTGTTCAGGACCTTCGTAGGGGAGGCAATGGCAATGGTTGCCAAAGTCAAGAGGGCAGTAACTCGCATCTTGGCCGACAGAAAATTAGAAGCTCACTGGTGACGAGAGTTAAGCAAGGAATCAAAGTCAAATGAAGCTATCTCCAGCTCTTAGGAACAGTGGATTGTTAGAAGAAAATGCTCTCATCGACTGCAAGATCACATACCTTTTATATGCGAACTTGGACAATATTTTGACGTTCTTTTGCATATTTCGTAAAAGGCCAAATGCCCTCCATGAGCCTGCCTCCATACACAAAGTGTGAAAGTGCTCCCTTGAGCCAAGCAATCTATACCATATTTCCCCTCCAATGGCGGGAAGCCAGGAATGACGATCACGGCATTTGGAGTCCAACTTCCGGATTCACCACGGAGCGCAACTTGAGAACGATGAAGAGCAATTGAAATTGAAAGCTATATATTAAATACTAGATGAGAATAGAAGATCAGCACATGTACCACACATATCATACTATGGTTGCCGGCGCGGGCCGTGCTCCGGGGTGGGCAGGACGACGTCGTTGGAGCAAAAAAGCATTTCCGTAGTGTTTCATGCAATTCCTGCAATAACAAACTGCTATACATTGCAATAGGAAAGGTCGAAGTAATCTAATGAGCCAAGAAAATTAGTGTTACCACTTCATGGAAGCAGAGATAAAATTGGTCACTGATTGTGTCACGGGTTAGAAGCATGCCCTCAATCTATGGGATTGATATCCATGATCACCTGATTTCTTCTACTTCAAGTCCCCAAGAGTGAATGGATTCCTAAACAGCTACGACGACGAGTAGTATATACCGTGCGTGATGTGATTCGCGGGTAAACATTCTTTTGTGGAAGAAATGTAGCTATACATTTCATCCACGAAATAATGTTTACCAGTCTTAGCGTTACAATTTGGTGTCTCCGCTCCATCCTAGTATGCGAGCCCTATAAGTATGGAACCCAGAAAGTGTGTAGTACCACTTCCCTCATAAAGGCATAATACAGTTATATCGACCTAGTACAATATTCAGAGCTGACCTACAGATGATTTTCCCCGTATCTAAACTTGCTCTGCTCGCTCTTATATCAGGCGTCTGCGGGCACGCCGTTGTGGAGGATCCCCCTCCTCGCAAAGTGCGTAATTCCGCCACCTTGGTTTCATTAGACATGCTAATATGTATTCAATAGACTGGTCCAGCCCATGAAGCTGCGTGTGGTTCAGCTGTCGTGGATGTTCTCGAGAGTGGTTAGTATATTCCAGATCATCTACAAGGCAATAGTGACAAGGCAGTATCAGACATCGCCGGCCCTATAGAGAACGCTGTGCAAGAAACCGACGCCGACTACAAGTGCAATGCCTTCCTTTGTAGAGGATACCAGTTCGAAGACAATACCGATAACGTCCAGGTTCTCAAGGCTGGCGAAGTTCTCTACTTCCACATCAACTTGATTGCCGGTCATCATCCCGGTTACGCTGTAAGCCCCCGTCCTCTCCCAGCTCCTGAAGCTCAATGGCTCATACTCAAGGAAGAACGTATCAATCGTCAACACGGCCACAAACGAGATCATCGGCGAGCCGCTTCGCTCATGGGATAACTGGCCAGACCATCTCTCGGGCCCACCCCGTGACGATAGTACGTACTGATTTGCCCTCACATACCAAATTCCTTCTAACCTGTTCGCCCTGTGTCTATCGGGATAGTTGACTACAACGTGACCATTCCGGACTCTCTCGGTTCAACGTGTAGCCAGGCCGGCAATTGCGTGATACAGTGGTATTGGTATGCCAGCGGGAACGAGCAAACTTATGAAAGTTGCCATGACTTCTATGTTGAGTCCTAGGACATCACTTACGGCTGTATACAGTGGCTGTTTCATTGTTGGATATGTAGGGAGGATGGCATTTTCCCTTCCTTATTCGTAGCTGAGAATTGCTTTCGCGCTTAGCGGCACGCCGGTGAGGGAGGTTTTAATTGACAAATAGCCGAGCATGGAAACATAGGCCGCACATTGTGCGACAAGCAATTATGTATAAGTCATTTGGACCAGGACTAGCACATCCAATGCCAAAGAAAGAAGCCAGTGCGCAATTCTAGGATAGCGAGAAACAGCGATGACATCGACTTGTCACGAGTCAGATCTCAGCTGTAGATTCAAGATTCCCAGCTGCTCCCAGTCTCGAGACCCTAGCTCTCCTCGTATCAGAACCAAGAGGGACTTCACGCGGGGCGATAAATACCCTACTCAGGTGGCGTTGGATAGCTTATTTATGACTGATGAGATAAAATATCATTTACATCTTTATCCCATATCTGGACCGCAATATGGGTTTCTCTGGTGGAATTCCACTGCTTATATGCTTTACACTGGTGGGTTCCCTCTAGTTGTCTTGCTGTTTTTCTGACTTCCACTTTAGGCTCCTTGCAGTAATTGAAGGTAATGAACTTTTTTGGCTCACTTGAGATCATGGTACTTGCCATCTTCTCAGTGAGTACTCCATACTTATTGTCACCCATTTTAGACAAATATAGCTACCAGTCACAAGGGTTTGTACAAAAATGCATTATCATAATCGTGTATGTACAAGCGTCATCGAAGGGTATAACATGCCATGCAGTCCAATGCGACCAGCCAACGCCAACACCAGGTCATCAAATCATAGATCGTTCTTCAACCCATATCTGCTATGGTCAGTCTCGGTACTCGAACTCAGAAGGACAAAGACATACCTCCATCTTCCCCATTTCACTCCCTTCCCTTACCGCAGTTTCACGGGCAGAACTAAACAGGAGATCCAGATCTTCTTGATCCACCATCGTGATCATATCCCCTTCGTCCTGCATACGGATCTTCAATAGCCCGCGGAACCCAAACTTATCCCGGATCTTCATTTCGAACTCGCTAAAGCCGATCGTCGGTCCGATAATGATGTACCGTGTGTCCTCCACGGCATGTACCTTCACCCGGAACCTGCGTACCTCTGGCCGGCGAGAGTTGGCTCGTCTTGACCCTCGGTTTGGTGATCGTGTTCGGCGTCGTGATTCGATAATTTCGAAGTCTCCGTCTGCACCACCTTCCTCTGCTTCGCTGGAATACTCTTCTTCTTCATCAATGTACCGCTCCCGCTGACGGGGCATGCCCCTCCGACCTCCATTGACGACCACGGTCGGACGAGAGTACCCGCTGTACACTTCTTCTCCATACATCTTTTTCGATGGGGCCGGGAAGCCTGTGTCACTTGCTCCCCGTCGATGCCCCATTTCGCTGTACACTGTAGATTCGCCTTGAGACGAGCGGGGGTGTAGCTGGGGGGGCCCCCGCGGCTCCGATGCTGTGCGCGTCGTCCCGATTCGTGGCTTCTCCGGTGTTGTATCAACTCTGCATCCGGGAGGGTGGGCGCCCGGTCGGTCCAGATCGAGGCGAGGCGGACGAGCCGCGCGGATGGAGCCCGGTCGACCGTTCATCCCAGAACTACTAGGGGGGCTGCCGAGGCTACTTTTGTCGGCATCAGGCGGTGGTGTTGGGGGAAATAGGTTGCGGTTCAGGGGCGGCTCTGAGTGCTGACGACTTCTCGTGATGTTTCGTTGTACTAGTTTGCTGGCTGCGTAGAGACTTTCGGGGGGAGCTCGATTGTCTAGTCCAGGCTGAGTTCTGACAATGTCACCTGGCTGGAGCGGAACACCACTACGATCCGATGCAGCGATCAACCGTGCCTTGCCGAGGTAGTCCTTGGTTTTGAGGTTCTTGACCTTGGCCTCATTTGGTCGATAAAGAACCCCTACGGGGATGGAAAACACCGTGTAACCCTATGGAGTCAATACAGATAGATAATCAATCTTGGATCTAAACATACCTCTGCCCGTTCTCGGATGGCATCGTCGATGACACCATGGTCTGGCGTGACCTGCTCCTTCGCCGCATACTCCAAGTCCTGAATCCCGGGCCCCAGTTGCTGCAGGTATATGTAGCACAGACCACGGTTAAACAGAACTTCACATGAGTATAGACGGAACTTCAAGCCCAGTTGCTCGTAGTCAATGGATGTGTTGCCTCGGAGGTAGAGTAGGGTATCATTGAAGTTGGCCAATGCCTCCTCGAAGTCGCCCAGAAGAAAGTTGGAGACACCTTCTTGGAAGTACGCAATGGCGAGGTATTGGTCTAGACTGACGGCCCGCTGGTAACACTCGACCTACAGTTGTCAGTACCATGTCGTACACGTGAGACTTCGGCACATACCGCCCTCTCATGTTCCCCTAATGTTGCATAGATCACGCCACAGTTGAAGAAGATCTTAGACGTGTCGGCAATCTGGTCAAAGACCCGGAGGGCTTCGTCGTATTCTTGACGGTCATAATGTTCGAGGGCTTGCACCCACGTCTCGATTTCCTGATCGTCTTGGTGAGCATCTGCAGCCACATTCCGAACATCACGGTGCATACCTGTTTGATAGACATGACTCTAGCTATCCGAGGGCTTAGGATACCTCTTTAGATCTCCTGAGGCCTGGTCGTTCCTTCACCTGACAACCGGGTCGGTGCAATGGTAGACAAGGTCACAGACAGAGGTACAGCCCACGGGTTGCTGACTAGTAGGCCGGACAACTCTCGCGGTGCGCTCAGGTAGCAGCGGATATATACTAATGGCCAAGAAACCAACCACTGCAAGTTAACCACGCAGAGGCAGGGATAGTGATGGGACCGGCAGGCCGAGAGACCCGGTTTGTGCCACGAAAGGATAAAAGCGTGCTAGGAGCTTTCTCAGTCGGTGAGCCAGGGAATATTGTCCCGCAATGGAGCCAGTGATAGTCCAAGTGCACCACAATGCAGCGAGTTAGTCTGGTTTGGTGGGGAGATAGATCGGATATATATTTAGATCACGGGTGACCAGGGTCGTTGAATGGCCACTAGTGACTATGACAAGCAGACGCAAGGATGACAGATAGATAATGCGGTGGCTAGATCAACTCGCCTACCCTAGTGGGCATCCTTCACAGCTTTAGTCGATAGAATTGTGTGCAGTTGAGAACCTTGAAGTGGCCACTATAAGATGTATGAAGTCAAGAGAAGCAGATTCACCCAGCTGGGAAAGAGAAAAAGGTAAGAACAAGGAAAATCTGTGGCAGAGGGCACATATGAAGACTAGCGTGCCGAGTATGCAGCAGCAAGGTAAAGCAATGGAGTGGTCGATACTATACTTAGATAGTTCAGGGAGTACCAATAGATCCGATTCGAAGCGCCGAAGGGCAGGAAGGAGGGGGAAAGACGAAGGACTGCCAAGGGAGTCGAGATTATAAAAATAACTGGTCCGTTCAATTTGACCAGCCAGTTGAAGTTCCTGGCGAGGGGCGTTAAGCAAGCGTTGGCCTGAATGGCTCCAGCTGCAGCGTCTGGGATCCCTAGCTGGTATCCCGGTCGCTGATTGGTCCCCTGCAGGGGAAACTTCATCACATTGCAGGGAAGATCCGTCATTTCCCCTCCCTCATTGGTGGCTGCCGCAATATTCACACATTTTTCCATATTCATTTCTATTATTCCTTAACTATACTCCTTGGAGTAGTATTGGATATATTAAACGGCCGTTCCGACGAGCCATGGCGGAGAACAAGGAATGCTCTCATTTATTAATAACCACTCTCCCGAGGTGCAGTACGACAATCCCATGGGAGATTGCTACTACCTAAGATCATAAGATCGTTACTCAATGAATTTCCTTGGCGACTGCCGTCCCGCAAACGAATGAGAAATACTCCGGGGAAACCTGATATGAGATTGGCAAGAATATACTTTGTCGCCCCGCCACGGCGCTTCCAGTCCATCCCTCACTTTTCTATCAATCAATTTCCGTCGACTAGCACAATTCCGCCTGAATTTCCTTGCCGAGCATTGACTGAACGCAAGAAATTCGTTTAGAAAATCACGCGTGGCAGGATCCAATGACGCTGCGCGACCGTTGCAATTTTATGTCCTTACATCCAATAGCGGGGTTTCCATCGCGGAATTTCTTTAGTCTTTCCCTTGTTATCCACTATTTACTATGATCAGGTGGTGAGTTGATACCCTAGGTGTCTTCTCTCCTCCTTCACCGTCTATCTATAGTTCCACTTCCAGCGCACTGATCGTTGAATTCAATGGAATCACAATCCTGCCCGTTCGTCTAACAACTTGGGACCCAACAGCATCACGTCTAGCCTCATGCAGATTCATTCACATACGATACATCACTGACATCATCTCACTACAAGTAGGTATCACAACTTAAAAACAAAAAAGTAAGGCAGCTCCCGCCTCTCCAGTCACAAAGTCAATGTGAATGGGGCCAAAAGGGGGCATCAAATAGATGCCCAAAAAATAGGAAGAGAGAAAAAGCACAAAACTTAAACCATCCCCTGGGACACCTGTTCCTGACGCTCCTGCCACACATTCTTTCCAGAGCAAGAACACACCATCTTATCATTATCCCACACACCCGCACTCCGAGCAATCACCCCAACCAATGTATCCGGATCTTCCTTACGGAACGGACCCTCTTTGCTCTTCGACACCACCATACTCCGTCCAATCATCTCCCAAACAGCCAATGGCCGGTCCAAGAAGACATTGCCTCGTCCCTTCTCGTCCACATCCACCGTCCCAAACACTCCGCGTGGCTCTTTGGCCGCCTCCGATCCCAACACCGTAGCCTTCAATGCCTCCCAGATGCCCCCGGTAGACGCGGCTCCCTGTGAAATATCTCCGGCCTCGCGCACCGTGGCCCAGTATTTGCCCGGCGCCAGTCCGTTAATGGTCAGATCCACAAGCGTCATGTTGGACGAGACCTGCACCATACGCGCCAATCCACGGATCTTGTTCGGGACCGAATTCGCATGCGTCTCCAGAATGCAAACAGCGGAACCTGATGGGTGAATATCAGCACAGCCCCAAGGACCAGGCAGATGCCCGGCGGCAAATGAAACAAGGATGAACGGAGAGAGACGTACTGTTGGAGGTCCCACTACCCCGTAGAATCGCATCACGACCCGTAGCCTGAATCGCGGAAACGATGGAACTAGGTGGCGCCGTGCCTTCGATAAATACGAGTTGGTCTTTCAAACTGGCATCGACCTTGTTGATGCCTGGGGAACGCCGCCGACCAGTTAGTCCGGACAAACAGGCAATCCTTGTGACAGGGGAAATTAAATACCGTCAAGCTTGTTTAAGGTACTGGAGATATCTTTTACGCATCCCTCGCAGGTCATTGGGACCGCGAAGGTTGTCTGGTTAAACATTCAGCCCTGATTTATAATATACTTGCTAACCACGGTATAGAGCGGAACAAACGTACCTGGAAGGGTTCGATCATGATGTACGTTTGGGACGTGAAACGCTGGCAGCGCAAAGAATATAGCAAGATGGAATCAAGTATATAAAGATTGTAATATTCGTTGAGTCACAGATAGTAATAAACAACCGTGTAGAAAGAAAGAAACAGCAGAAGCCCCGCGGAACAAAGCGGGGGATTTGAAATCGGCGTCGAAATGCTGATAGCGTCATCCCTCCAATTAAATTACCGTTTCCGAGAACCTCAGGCACGCAACTCCGAAACCAACCTCCACATGGAAGCTTCCCGACCCTGGAGCTTCATCACATTCTAATATCGAGTTAATAATCTTAATCAACCCCTCCAATTGCCGAAAAAAATGTCCTCCAAGTCCCGCTGGGCGGATGAAGACCCAGAAGCAGAAGCGATCAATGCGCAACGCAAACGCGAAAAGGAAGAGAAACGACGCGCCAAAGCAGAGAAACAACGGCAGCTCGAGCAACAAGCTGAAGAAGCTGCCCGACAACGCGAAGCCGCAAACAACGACACAGAAGCACCTCCCAAGAAACGTCGCCGACTTTCCAATGATCCCGACACAACGGCCGACGTCCCGGTTGAATCAGCGAAACCACAAGAAAACGCATCGAATATACTACAGTTTCCTACCCAGGAATGGGGTCCCAGTCGGCATGTGGACAACTTCGAGCGATTGAATCATATAGAGGAGGGCTCGTACGGATGGGTGAGCAGAGCCAAGGATATCACGACAGGCGAAATAGTCGCCCTCAAGAAGCTCAAGATGGACAACTCCCCGGATGGGTTCCCCGTAACGGGCTTACGGGAGATCCAAACCCTCCTGGAGGCTCGTCATCCAAATATCGTCTTCCTCCGTGAAATCGTTATCGGAACTAAAATGGATGAGTGCGTTTCCCCCTTCTGTATCAAAACCAATTCACCCCTTCACACTCCCTATCTCCCAGGACCTGGAAAGTTCAGATACAGAAAGTTAACCTCAAAGCCCGGGGGTGCGAGGCAAACCCTCCTGCCCCCGATCACCGCATAAAACAGTGTCTTCCTCGTCATGGACTTTCTCGAACACGATCTGAAGACGCTCCTCGACGATATGCGCGAGCCATTCCTCCCATCGGAAATCAAAACTCTCCTCTCCCAGGTCCTTTCGGGTCTCGACTTCCTCCACTCTCAATGGATCATGCATCGTGATCTGAAGACCTCGAACCTTTTGATGAACAACCGGGGCGAAATCAAGATCGCCGATTTCGGTATGGCCCGGTACTACGGCGATCCGCCACCGAAGCTGACGCAGCTGGTCGTGACGCTATGGTATCGATCCCCGGAGCTGTTGCTGGGGGCGGAGAAGTACGGCACTGAGATTGATATGTGGAGTATTGGATGCATCTTCGGGGAATTACTCACCAAGGAGCCCCTATTGCAGGGAAAGAATGAGGTTGATCAAGTGTCTAAGGTACGCTTTATACTTCATTCCCTTGATCCCCGTGGTGTTAGGTTTCGTTAAATGCGTACTTACGGAAAATAGATCTTTGCTTTGACTGGGCCCCCAACACCACAGACTTGGCCTGGCTTCCGTTCCCTTCCCAATGCGAAGTCTCTTCGACTCCCGCAGACCTCGGCTCCATCGGGGAATCCACCTCTTCTGCCACGTTCAAAGTTTCCCTTTTTGACAAATGCCGGTCTTCAGCTGCTTTCTTCGCTGCTGGCCTTGAATCCAAGCTCGCGGCCGACGACGCAGGAATGTCTTTCACATCCGTACTTCCGTGAAGACCCTCGGCCAAAGCCAAAGGAAATGTTTCCTACGTTCCCGTCGAAGGCAGGCATGGAGAAACGGAGGCGGCGGCAGACGCCCGAAGCGCCGAAACGAGGCCAGGAGGCTCCAAGACTGGACTTTGCTAGTGTATTTGGTGGCCAGTCAAGTGGTGACAGTGGGGAGACCGGGGCAGGTTTTACTCTACGCTTGGGATGATCACTACCTGGCTTGCACACAACGAAGTCAAGGAAGTTTGAATATTCATATAACATTGAAGTTCTTCGTTGGCTTATGGAATCTTCCGGTCCCACAATATCCAAATCTCTAATCGGAAATGGCGGCTATACCAACAAGACTGGGTCGTAAAAGAGTGGTAACTTTGAGAAACACCTCAAAGCCAAACTATAAACCGCTGGGCTGGAAAATAAGTATATGGATCCTTTTAACAATGCAGTGTATACATTTTCCAATGGCCGTACAGCATATGCTTTCGTACACAAATTACCCCTGAACAATGGTACGCAGTCGGGACGGTAGATGAGCGGTTGTGGCCATCAAGCATTAAGGGAAATAGCGTCGTTGATACATTGGATACGTAAAAAGATATTCATCAACGGATTCATCACTGGCATCTCGCTCTACTCGATAGGGCCGAGGGGGTTGAATATGGATCGGTCGTCCAGGACCAATTATCTCAGGAACATCTAGCGTTCTCGCCGACGGGCTGCGATCATGACCTAGTCCATTATACAAGCTTCCATCGCTGATGATGCTCCGTTCTGCCTTAGTAGGATTGTCCCCTCTATCAGGGTGACCACTGGTTTTGCCGTCAACGAAAAAGTATTCGTCCGTGAAGGATAGTAGGGATGCAAGATCACCATTTTCGATAGGTGTCCATAGATTGTTCGACACAGATGTGCGATCAGTTACCGTAACCTCTTCGCTGGGGCGGGCTGACCATGGTGTTTGTTCCCCTGAAAAGTCGCTACACGCCAACCCACCAGTGTCGCCTAATGGACGTGACGGAATATGATGATCATCATGCTGCATTTCAGATGTCGCGTCTGCTAGATCCAAGCTTGAAGTTCGCACCGTGCAAACAGGGTCGCTTGGCAGGTTGTCATTTGTTCCGAATTCGGGGATATCTTGTGCCTGGGCATCTTCTGTGGTCGATTGACGATCTGACTGGGTAGGCTCTGCTTGTAGGTCTGGAGAAGACTCATGGTGAATGGCTGGTCCTAGGACTTGTTCTTCAACCTCGTCTTCTGTCCTACTAATATTATCATTGCTGTAGGCGCTAACTCGATCGATGAGTCCCCGGGACTCCAATACCAGAGCAGCGTTAGACACCTGGGGAGTTCTGGACGTGTAGAATCGGCCAGATAGCTGTCCGTCCGACGTTGGGGGTCTAGGTAAACTGGGGGAAGGTAAGGGGGACATGGTCTGGGACGTATTCTCATTAATACTTGGGTCTCGAGGCAAGGCTGGTGAAAGTAGGTTGTTGGACAATGTTGTCAAAATGGTTGAATGCGAGGGCTCGGCCTCTGCACTTGTTATTTGAGAACAGCCAGGTTCGGGAAGGCTCTTCGACGAACGGCTCAGCCTGGAAAGAGAGTCCTCTGATTCGGAATCCAACTCATGCATGAAAATATCGTCCAATTGGATATAATCCCCAGTAGTCAATTCCCTCGAGATCTGCAATCCTAGCCCATTATTCCCCTCAGTTGAATCCCTCGGGAAGATACTATGGGCCGCCTCGGTTAGAAAGAGACCGGGAGGCCAACATCCTCCAGTCAGTTCCTGGAAGGGATTGAGATCGGTAATCGTGACAGAGAATGGCCAGTTGTCCAAGCACTTATCCACATCGCAACTCAGCGAAGAAGCATCGTTGCACTCTGTTCGATGCAGATGAGTTCCAAAATCAGAATCTTCCTCTGTGCTGGCTTCAGAAATCGTTGATGGGAAGGAGGCGTCATCCTGTTGGTCCGAGGAACCCTCAGTGGCATCAGACGAAGGCCAAGCTCGAGGAACATTAGCCGTGCGGTTTGTACCGAAGATAGAAGTGCGCCTCTGCACTCCAGCTCTCAGAGCTATAAGTCCTGAGCGTGCTCTTCGAAGCGACCGTTTGGACAAACTTTGTACCCAGCTTACAGGGCTTTCAAGATTAGTGTTCCGAGAAGTATAGTGACTACCCCTATTCCATGAGGATGTAACAACGGCAGGATTATGTCGAGGATCAAGAGGATTGAAGACCGGGTAATGGACGCTTTCCTCGCACGATGGTGGAGGAACAGGAGGTCTTACAATCCTAGCAAGCCATTAGATGCGCGTTTCACGCAAAGGAATCAGCTAATGTACCTGGCTCTTCTTGCTATCGAGGGGCGGAGGGTGGCCGAAAATGAGAATGCCTGGCGGCGTCTGTTTGCACTGTAGCCTTGGTTGTCGGTTGCCATATCAAGCGAGGTTGTTTTCCATGAAGTACGTATTCTCAACTGAAACAAGCAGGCTCGCTCAATATATCTCAAGAGTCCCAAAAAGCTGGCACCCTATGGATTGGAGAAGACTAGCCCTTGTGAAAGGAGAAACTTGTCAGGCACCGAACAGGCCACCAGCTGTAAGAAGTAGGGGTCGCGGTGCTTGATCCCAATCAAGGCAGGTACGAGACAGCCACATGCATTGTTGATTGGACATTGTGTTTGGCAATACTACTAGGACTTGTAGTACTAGTAGGTACAGTAAGGTTAGACAGGCAAGGATTTATTCACTGAAAGCCACTGGCAGCAGGCGCGATCAGTAGGGTGTGCCAGGTCTTCAGTCAATGTTTGCTCTTCGGCGCATCATGACAGGAATTATGGTGGATATATTGTGGTTGTTACATTGCGAAGTTTCCAACAGGTACGACTATCTAAACTTAATCATTTATTCCTTAGCCAGAGACTTTGAGCTGAAGAGATAGCAGGGCATGGCGATTTGGCCTGCTCACCTAGTGCTGAAATCAAGGGATGTTGGTTATCAAAGGGTTCCGGCTGGTGTTGTGACACCCGCTGAATTAAATGTGTTGTGTTGAAGTAAGCTTCCAATACAATACAATACCGACGTCCGTCGCAAAGCTTCGATACACCTTTTTCTTTCCTTCGGTCAGCCTCATCCTTCTTACAACCTCTTGATCAATTTCCGACCACTGAATATCGCCGATCTACCTTTCGACATCTTTACCTTTTGGTAACACCTTTTATTTGACCCCTTTCCTCTGCAGTCATCCGCCTAATCGCCCGACGAGCTTTTCGGCGTTCTGTCGCTTCCGTCATCATGGCCGCCGGCCAGCAAGCAGTCTCCTTCAATGAGATAATTAAAGCTGGTAAACTTCCAGTCATCCAACGCTGTTCCTTCTGGTTTTATTGACTTGTTAATTATTGCTTCTCTCTTAAGATCGCCAAAAGAGAAAGAATGAGGAACTAGCCAACAGCATCCTGGGGAAGAACAGAAGGTCGAGCGCTCCAGGCGCCGGTAACAACAAGGCGCAAAATGCGACACAAGGGAGTCTGGCAAGTCGGATCGGTGTAGCCAAGGTAAACGATAATTACGAACTATCACGACATCCTTCGACAGAGAGAACTGATTTCAATGCGTTATTGCCTAGCGTTCTGCACCTGCCCCCTCCAAGCCTAAAAAGGCCATCCGGACACCGTCTGCACCAGCACGAGTCACCACTTCGAACGCGAAACCTGGAAAGAAGCGTCGCCCCGACGAAGATCGCTTGATGTCCGCTTTGAACCCCGCGAGCGGTCAGGCAACAGTTCGTGATGGCCCTGTCGGCCTTTCCATCAAGGGCGCAGGGTCGGGACCATTTGTTGTTGTCGGAAGTAATTTCGCACCGGGGACCACCGCTGCAGATATCCAGTCGGCTTTGGAGCCCATAACCGGAAATATCTTACGTTGTTGGGTTACCTCGCAGCATCCTACAGTTACTGCGGAGGTGACGTTCTCAGAGAAATGGGCAGCGGAGAGCGCGATTGCCAATTTCCACAACCAGAGGGTTAGTTTCCTATGCGGATCCGGTGGTTTTTCGGTGTCACTAATGCACGATATAGGCAGATGGCAGAGTCCTGTCGATGCGAATGAAATCAACCGGCGCCGGGTCCCAGGGCCAGGATCTATTCGAGCGTTCTACGGGCACCAAGAACTCTTTCAACGACCTTCGAGAGCAAGAAAACCGTAAGCGTATGTTGAATCGTGGAGCAGATCCTGCTGCTCAAGACGGAAGTTATGGGTTTGGTGGGCAGAACCAAGCAACTGGTCGCGATGATGCCTCCGGGAACCGCAATAATAGACGCAACTTCCGAGGCAACCGAAGCGCGGGTAACAGCAGGAACCAAGATCAACAATCAAACGAACAGGGTCTCTACAGCGATCAAATGATGGTCGATGCGCCACCACGACATCCGAGAAACAACCGGGGTCGGTGGCAGCGGTAGACTACGGTCGAGCGTTTCGATCGTAGCATTTCAATATTCGGGTCTTAAATAACCGTCATATGTAAGAATATCAATTGAAATCCCGGGTTTGGACTCTTCCGATCATATTGCTTCATTCAAGATACCGGATGTAACGATAGATATTTGATAATCATCGTACTTTTTTTTTTTTGTTTGTTAGCAAACTGATATGATATGATAAGGCCGATCACGTGCATCGGAACTTTTGCGGAGAAGATTTGGAGAACAAACAATATACTTAAGCCATACTTTCAATACAAGCCTTAATAATTCTAAGATAACACTCTCCTTCTTGATAACCGAAAATCTACGGCCTTGAAAACTTGGTGCCCCAAAATGAACTATGGAGCCCGGCGCGCCCTGACGCAATTGATCAGGAACCATCCCAACCGGTCACTGGTCCTCAAATCATCCCAGCGATGGTCCTCAACTTACGAAACCCGACAATGGTCCACGCCGCTGGCGCGCACACTTGCGGATGCCATTAAAGTATTCGGACCCAATCAGTCCCCTATATCTATCAGGATCCAGCTAACGTTTGCCCAAGGTAACAGGACCCATCCCCATCGCGGCGTTTATGCGCCAGGTCCTCACCTCCCCGGAAGGCGGCTACTACACGACCAGACCCGCAGGTGACGGAGAGGTATTCGGCAAGAAAGGCGACTTTGTCACCTCACCCGAGATCTCGCAGGTGTTCGGCGAACTAGTCGGAATATGGACCATCGCGGAATGGATGGCGCAGGGACGCAAGAGTAGTGGGGTGCAGTTGATGGAGGTTGGTCCTGGAAAGGGAACATTGATGGATGATATGTTGCGTGTGAGTCTCTCCATCTCCTCTTCTCTCTCTAGTAAAGTGAAAGAGAGGTATTCAACTCAATACTGATCACCGGTGTCGTATCACAGACATTCAGGAACTTCAAAAGCTTCACCTCAAGCATTGAAGCAATCTACCTAGTCGAAGCTAGTCCCACCCTAAGGGAAGTTCAAAAGCAGCGTCTATGCGGCGACGCCACAATGGAAGAAACAGAAATCGGCCACAAAAGCACCTGCAAATACTTCAACGTCCCCGTAATCTGGGTAGAAGACATCCGACTCCTCCCACACGGTTCGCATCCCAACCCCATCTCCAACCAAAAAAGAAAACCACCCACTAACACATCCCAAAAAAACAAACAGAAGAAGACAAAACCCCCTTCATAATCGCCCACGAATTCTTCGACGCCCTCCCCATCCATGCCTTCGAATCCATCCCCCCCTCCCCAGAAAACCAATCCTCCCAATCCCAAGACACAATAATGACGCCCACCGGCCCAACAAAACTCCACAAACCCCTCAAACCCGCCAACACCCCGCAATGGCGCGAACTAATGGTCACCCTAAACCCGAAAGCAATCGACGAGAACCTCCCCAACGAACCCGAATTCAAACTCACCCACGCAAAAGCCTCAACCCCCTCCTCCCTCGTCATCCCCGAGATCTCCCCGCGCTACCGCGCCCTGAAGTCCCAAGCCGGCTCCACCATCGAAGTCAGCCCGGAAAGCCGCATCTACGCATCTGATTTCGCCCGCCGAATCGGTGGCGCCTCGCAGCCCCCGCGCACCAAGGCCAGGAATGGATCTACGCAGCCGGCGGCACCGGCGAAGCGTGTCCCCTCCGGCGCGGCCCTGATCATGGATTACGGGACCATGGATACCATCCCTGTGAACTCGCTCCGGGGTATCCAGCATCATCGCAAGGTTCCGCCGTTGTCGTCGCCGGGGCAGGTGGATGTGAGTGCTGATGTGGATTTTACGGCGTTGGCGGAGGCGGCCCTTGAGGGCAGTGAGGGGGTGGAGGTGCATGGGCCTGTTGAGCAGGGGGATTTCCTGCGGACGATGGGCATTGCGGAGCGTATGCAGCAGTTGCTTAAGCATGAGAAGGATGAGGAGAAGAGGAAGACGTTGGAAAGTGGGTGGCAGCGCTTGGTCGAGAAGGGGGGTGGTGGTATGGGTAAGATCTATAAATTCATGGCTATTGTGCCGGAGAATGAGGGTAAGAGGAGGCCGGTTGGGTTTGGTGGTGGGATTGAGCTTTAGATCGTTTGGTAGTGGGTGTTTTTAGGGTCGGTGAGGATTGTAATATAGATTCTTTTGTATTTTATGTACATCATAACAAGGGCCATCCTGATGGAATGCCAGCAATACCGGTGAGACCCAGCTCCATGATGGGTTGATTTTGGTGATATCTACTAAGCTTTCACCTAGAAATGGAATGCATTAGCCTATATTGAGTTGATGAAGCGCGTTAATATCAAAAACGTCAGTGCTAAGTATGTCGTCGCTGGGAATATATTTGACGCCTGGGAATGATGAGGAGGCGCGATCATAGATGTACTGCGCTAATAAAAATATAGACAGTCTGCACAGATTATTCAGACTATTTCCTGTTCTTTGCATCTCTTCCTCTGCCCAAGATTAAAGGCTTTCTAACTAAGATTGACTATACACTGAACTACAATATCTTCAAGTACATGGACTTCTGCGCCTGGTCGATTCCTCGAGACTGCTGTATAGAAGGGACTACCCGTACACCCCGGCACCATTTGCTGAATCACTGGCGATGAGAGTAGATTGCTTACCAAAGAGCTGATTCCAGCTAGGGTACAAATTCTGGAGTGGGAGCAAGTGAGGCTCTCTCGCATGGTACCTATAATTCTGGGATTCCTAAGCAACGAAAATCTAACCCAAGCCCCAGTTCGTCTTGGGATCCAAGCTATTTATAGCATAGTGTTGCTAAATCAGCCCTAATCAGGAAATCCAGCGACATCATAGATATCTAATCGTCAAGATCCTGTACAGTAATATCCACCGGGATATAAGGATCGTTGAATTCCTGTGCCTTGATGTTCCATTGCTCCTGCACAATGTTTTTAAGGCGTTCGGTATCGATGTTGCCTTTTATTTCCACTCTATATAAGGCAGGGACCAAATGTGTTAGCCAGTACTCATAATCGTGTTCAATATGAGAAATCTTCGATGAATGGATCACCTACCCGATCAAGAAATGTGGTGGGAAAACCTCTGGACCAGGGAGATATCCACTATCTTCAACGGTGAGGCCCTCCCCCTCTACTGCTTTGCGGACGATATCGATGAGAGGACCTTCTCTATTAAAATTGATTAGCTGCTGGAGTTATTCTACTATTAAAAGGGGGCGTATTGTTGAGGACTTACTTCGTTCCTGGATCACGAGCAAGGTCATCCTCATCCTCGGGAGGTCCTTCGAGACGGATAGAAACTATCTAGAGGGACAGTCAGTGCTCCCTGTATTGGCCACGAAGCTGGATGGAGATAAACACACATATGAGTTCTAGAGAAAAAGCTTAGTGATGATCCAAAGAGCTATCCAAGTTGAGTTCAACTTACCGACATCTTGAGATATGTTGACTTCGTTATAAATCAAACTCGGCACAACCTTGGACGATGAATGATGAAGAGATAAGTTGAAACGGGTGGCTTTTTTATTAAATAATTGCTGCTCCTCCCCGGGTCTGAGCTCAACGAGGGGTAATTCAGCTCTATATCGCTACACATTGTGTGATTCGATGGGTTTGATCGTCATCAGATCGAGATCGGCGAGTCTCTGCCCCACAGTTCAGCTGGAGTATGTTCGGCCACATCCTTGGCTTCGCTAATAGGGTGAAGATTGAATCACTTATCAATGAAGTTAGCGATCGCTCTCTGTATGGATTTGCCCCATGGGCCCAGCAATGATATATTAGAGGCTTGAAAACCACTCCATCCCCTACCCCTATTCTTAGAGCTGGGATGCCAGCGCTGGTGGTATCAGCCACTTTGCTTAAGGTTATATAATGAATGACGAAGTGTAGGACTCATAAGTAACCTTGCTATTCTTTCCTTTTGAATCAGACAATTACTGCCTAAAAAGTGTATGGATAGAATTATCTAGTTCCATAAGAGATTACACATTGTAATATCATCTACATAATGCCAAGAGGGCAGTTCCCATATATAATAGTAGATAATAGTAGATATAGAGGTATGAAGATGTGAAGAATCGTTTTAGGATAGAGAGACGTAGGCAATGGCTGTTCTTGAATAAGATTTACTGAGTCTATTGTATGGTGCAAGGTTCGCATATGGTTGGAAGAGATAACTGCCGGAAGAATCTACACAGGTCTTTGGAATGCCCCTCTGTGGTTATATGGGAAGTCTAAGGAAGTTGCGTGAGCTGAATAAAATGGAGATACCCGAAACAAAAGTAAATTGTATAAGCTAGAACATATCCAAAACAATAACATCGATCCTCACTCCGGTTCACATAGATTCAAAATCATAAACCAAAAACGATATCATAACGTAAAAGGCAGGCAAATGAGAGTGACAGTTCACGGCCATGATCTAGAGTCCACCAAAGAGATTACCAAGATTCCCAAAAGGCGACGATGAAGAAGACGAAGACGAAGAAGAGTCAGCAGCAGCGGATGTTGATGCGGACGAAGTATCCGAAGAACCGGATGAAGACGAAGACGAAGCACTCAGTTTACCAAGCAAGAACTGAGTTGCTTCGCCCGTGTTACCCAGGTAAGTAAAATGGGCGGGGCCCACGATCAAGGTGCCGTCACAGACCATATCGCCCATGGCACAGTAGACCTTGACCTTGTCCTTGGGAAAGTTGGCAATCTGACCGTGTTCCTGTGCGTTGCGGGTGTAGCCGAAGAGCACGACACCCTTGATCTTCTCCTTCACGTTGTCTGGCAGACGCTTGATGGAGTCATCCATCACGGCTGTGCCTTGGCTGTTTCGTTGAGGTTAGTTACATTATTGTGTTGTTATGGTGAGTCAGTGGTGGTGGGCAACGGACCTATAACCACCGGCAACAATTTGGGTGTCAGGGCATTTGGTGACGGCCTGCTGGAACAGGTCTTGTGCCTCTTGGATGGCAGCTGGGGACGTGTTCTCAGGCAGAGCGTTTGATGGGAGGTCTGCCGTGTACTTGGGTCCAACCCCCTGGCAAGCTACTTGGCCCGCTTTGGCCATCTTCAAGCCATTGCAGACTGCAGGGCCGGTTGAAATACCCTAATAGAAATTATGTTAATGCTTGGCGAAACCGTAATGGTCAGGGCTGGGACTCACCAGAAGTCCTGGCTCTGTGGAAGCGCGGGCAAAGATGAAGGTGATCGGCTTGCAAGAGCCATCTCGCAGCTCATTTCCGCCGGAGACTGCTCGAGTCAGACATGGTTAGCAAAAGACGTTCGCTCAAGGAGGAAGTTATGTTTAGATGTCCACATACGCTGGCGTTCCTGGACGTCTACTGGGCTTGCAGCCGCCACAGCAGCGAGAGCAAGAGTCAAGAGACGGAGATTCATGGTGGCTGGCTTGGTGCGTGAATGACTGTATTCGTGTCTGGAGTAGTACCCTGGTATACAACATCTTGGGAAGAATTGGCGGTCTTTATATAGCAAAGCACTACCGATGCTAGCCAACAGGGTATACTTCGGCATCCAGTGCCATGTCAACTCGAAACCATTTGTCGCTCAATGACCAGGGTCATCATTCTATCGAAAACATCCTGCCTGATTTAGCGTTTTGATAGGTAAAATGCAGCGGTGTTTCAGAGTGCCCACTAGTGTCAGCCAGGGGACCACTTCTCGGGGCATATCCCCGACGGAGGCAGCGATCAGTGGCAGATCATATACCGAACCCTAGGGGCTTTGTCCCTAATGTAGTCCTACCGAGGCAAGGGTCTCGGGGTCTTATCGTGTTGCTGTTAGGGTTAGTTTAGCTCAGCCGGCTAATGAAACCCGATCAACGGGTGCGCCCTAATATTTGGGTTCTTCTTCGGACGAACTCCCAAAACTGCATAGTACCATGAAGAACCATTATTGAGCATCACATCTCGAAAACCCATGCTTAGAAAACCCCAAACCTCTCGTCGATCTTCCAAGGAAAGTAACCAACAAAAGAAAGGGCAGAAGGAAAGGCAACGGCTCGAACCTCGGAGCTCAGTAAATTAAAGGATTCCCACTCCTAAAAAAAATAGAGACAGAAGAACGGAATAACGCCTCATATGATGAGAATTGAAAATGGGCAAAAGGTAAAAACCCTGTCAAAACTCCATGCAGGTGTTGCAGTGCAGCGCAGCATTACATGCAGAAAATCGCGGTCACAGATACACACAAAGACGTCGATTAAATCTCGGAGAAATGTTTCAATCTGACCAGGGATCGTACCCTGTATCAGGATGGGGCCATCCGCAAGCCTCTGCGATATCTTCCCACCGAAGCGTTTCAGAGTCATCGTATTGATCGTATCCTTCTATATCGGAAGATTCCTCAGAAAGCAGCAACAGGGACGCATTCCCTTGAGGTCCACAGGATGTTGATAGCTGTTTCGCAGTTGCCTGCTGTTGCTTGGCTGCTATCTTCGCTTTCTCATTCTTCTTCTGACGCCTTCTCGCTTCGCGTTGTTTTTGCTCTGCGTCATACTTGGCCTTCGCATTTCCAGCCCACACTTCTAGGCCTTCGGGATTCCGCAGAAACGACAGAACCACATCTCGCGTCGCGAGTGTGTCTTCCAAGCACACGTGGGGATGATTATCCGATTGGATTTGTAGTTTCAAAAACACCTCTGACAGTGTCTTTAAACCATAGAGGCGCTTAAACGCAGAGGAATAACCAAATACAGCTTCGCTGGCTAATATCACTGAGTCAACAACTCGCGAGTGGTATATGCCCAGGACGTCCAGGTCGGAATTAAGGGAGTGACCAATGAGGATGGTTTGAGAATCAATGTATTTGTATAGTTCCTGTCGCGCGGACTGCCATCCATCAAGTGCTTGCCCTCTTGCTACAGCCTCAGCCATTGCAGCGGGCGTTATGCCGCTAATCCTAGTCGTCCAGTCGGTCACCTTTCCCGATGGCCGGACGTAGTTGTTAATGAGAACTTCCCCGGTGAGGAAGTCAACGGCACTAAGAAAGGCGACCTCTCTTTGCCATCTTCTGACCTGAACCATTTCGCAATCAATAACGACGGCTCTTCTCGCTCCGTACAGGTTCAACACGGGCGTTTCCAGAAAGTGGCATCTTGCAATAGTAGCTTTCTTCGAATTCACCTGGTCACTTTGTGCCAAACTTGACATGGTATAGCCTTGCTTATGAAGACGAACAAGCGAGTGGCACTTGGTGAGAAGATCTGCGTATACAAGTTCTTGCTCTGCAGGAGTGAGGGTCATGAAGAAGTTGCCGTTGTAGTATAGTCGTACTTCATTCAGAAAGCCACTAACAGGTTCAGTATTTTCCACATGATCGTGTAGTGTGGTACTGCTAGTATGGGAGAAAGCTGATTGCGATTAGCAGCTTTCACCTAGTATATCTAGAAATACAATGCCCTACCCATAGCTGTCTTCTTTACACCTTTGTTCATTAAAAACTGTACTTGCTGTTGTTGTTGTTTGTGCTCATGTTGGCGTTGCTCCTGCTGCTGCACTTGTTGATTGCCCTGCTGCTCTTCTTGCTGCGCAGAAGAGCCTTGTGCGGGGGTCACTAAGTTAGGGACGGCCTTCTTCTTCTTCCTAGATACGCGGCGTCGGTCGTGGGATGATCTCTGGTGATCATCCCGGCCTTTTTCGGTGCCAAACTCCTTGTTGCATACGGGACAAACAACGTTGTGGTGGCCTAGGGCATCCTGATGCTTTGCAAGCCCTATAGCAGACTTGAAGGTATCCTTTTTACACCGTAAACATTTGAACTTTTTTACCGGCGCCGACTGGTTCGCCAACGATGGGTTCTCATTGAGGGCCATGTCTAAACAAAGACAATAGGTTCCAACTAGTGATGGCGTGCAACAAGAACTGAAATAAATCTTACTTGGACAACAAAACAGCCCGGACTCGAATGGGCAAGATAGCGCTTTTATACCTCTCTTTACCCCACTACAGCCTCATTCACACGCAAACACGGTTCGCAGTTGCATTTGTACTAGCAGGAGGTCATTGGCTGACATGCATTGCTCCCACGCGCTGCCGCAGCGGGCTGGCGGCAATCTGGAACATGTTAGTATCTTTTAGCGATATATGATCCCCTAGACAAGCCTAATCATTTGATGGAGGGATGCCTGTTGATCAGTTGTCGATTACTCCGCAGTCTTGGGAGTTCGGACCACATGATCGCCGTTGGAATTGGATCCCTGTCACGGGCTAAGACACATCACATTCATTAGTTGGAGAGAAAGCCAACAGTTGCTACCCATGCCACTTGGCACCATCGGCCAACAGACACCAAGATATGCAATGCGATTGACTCTGCAGCTCCCCTCACTCCGTGTTCGCTGTTATCAGTTCGTTTCTGAGTCCACATGGTGTTCTCCCAATGGCTTTGAGTTTATGCGAACATGTAGTTAGTATGCTTTAGGCATACTGAACAAGACATGATTTTGCGCAAGCAACAAAGAGGAGAGAGAAAACAAGGACAAAGAAACAAACACAAGAACTGAACACACTTATGTCATCTACGTCAACCCCAACAAACAAAACCAACCCCGACGATCCGTCCCTTTCGCAAGAGAAAGAACCAAAACTAATTTACTCTATTGAATCTCTAACCGGGTATCTCCCATGCAAAACTCTAACCAACCATGAAAACGAACCAAAGGAAATGAAGTAGCCCAAGCTAAGGGCCTCGGGGACAAACAACTCAATACTCCTGCCAGATATCCTCCACATACGCCTCCGTCAATCTCGTATCCTTGCCATACTTCTCCTGCCACTGTACAAACCCACCCTCCAAAACATAGACTTCCTGCTTCTGGCTCTCCTCAACGCCCAAAACACGTTCCCGTTCGCGGGCATAGCGCAGCGCAGCGGACGGGCCACGCTGTTGGCTGAGGGCACAGTGGAACACAACCTTTTCTTTGTCCTTCAGTGTACGGATGAGCTCGGGCAGGCGGACGTCGAGTGAAGAGCTTGGAACCCAGGTTGAGGAGAAGATGTGGCCGCCGACGTGGTCTGGTTTTATAGGTTAGTTTTATAGGATGTAGATAACAAAGTATCTGAGGCGTGTCACTCACCAGAGTCCCGAACATCGACAATAGCCAGTTTACTGGGGGTACTGGTGGAAAGAAGCAAGGCTGAGAGGGCATCCCGACTCATGCGGGGAAGAGTTGCGATGGTGATGGAGGACATTGTTAACAGCCGGGGGCCGATGAGTCTAAGATTCGTAAGTCTAATGAAGCCAGGAATACAGTATATTGCAACCGCAACGGCAGATATCGAATCTCAGGAGGAGGAAGTTTCAATATAGTGAAATCCAGAAGAAAAATAATGTCGTGGTGTAGAAGTATGTAAGATAATACGGAGTCACGTGAACACAGATTTCCGATCTGGAAATTTGGAGCCAAAGCATCCGGAGATTTCAACACCGCAACCCAACCGGCTCCATTACCGCCATTACGATCCCAGAAAGCTCGAGAAGTCTCATCGAGGAGACCGGAATTGATTACCCTCCTATATTCAACGTGAAAAACCTCCCCTCGGCACCTCAATCACAATGGAGATGCGCTCCCTAACCCGCTGCCTCCGTTCGAGGCCGACATCTCTTCTCTACAAGCAACAACCAGGCCTCCTTGCAACCCAATTCATGAACAGATCCTCCATCCGCGGCTATGCTAGCAAACCCTCGGGACCCACGAAGGCTCAGACCCCAACCGCAACGCAAGCCCCGTCCGACTTTGACGAGATCCTTTCCAAACTAAACATCAACAACCGCGAATCCGCCGCCGAAGGCTCACTGCGGAACCGTCCTTCCGAAGACCCCCTCTCGCTCTCCCGCGCGGTCGGCATGTCTGCAGAAACAGAAAACTACCGGACTCCTGTGCGGCGGGTGGAGCTGAAGTTGGGACCTACTCTTGGTCGTCAGGTGCATGTTGAGCCGGAGAAGGGCACAGATTTGGCCTCTGCGTTGAGGATATTGCAGTCGACGTGCACGGCGAATAAGGTCCGGTACCAGGCCAACGGTCAAAAGTTCCACATCAGACGGGGTCAAGTGAGGAAGAACTTGAGGATGGAAAGGTGGAGGAAGCTGTTCAAATTCTCGTTCCAGAAGACTGTTAGTCGGATCGAGAAGATGAGAGCTCAGGGATGGTAATTGTGCTTGGTCTTTAATGGTGTATCATTACGGTATTGGGGTGTATATAAAATGGGATTGCAAAGGTCGACGTCGTTGAGATCGCAAGGAGATCGCGTGCTATCCTGCTCACCTGCAGTAGATGTTCTTTCTGTCATGTATACTATGTCACTTGATTAGTACTCGGAGTTAGCTGGCTACAATCAGAATGGGATCTTTATCCAGTTACTGTCAGCACTAGATACGTCTATATCTACCGCAGTCTAATCTTTCTTCCCAGCCGTGAACCCTCCGTACCCATAGCCTCCTCCGTTCCCCGTCATCGAGACGTTGCTGGCGGAATAACCCCCATAACCATTGGATTTTCCGCCATTACCATACACAACTCCAACCGACCCCTTTCCCCGAGAAGGTACACCGAGGATCCCATCGCCTCGCCAGCCCCGTCGCCGAGCCCGTTCCCAATACAAGGCCATGACTGCTCCCAATGATGCAGCCAGAACGAAGAAGAACAGTTTCGAGAAGAAACCCGTCCCCCCCGACAACTCACTGGCAGCAGACCCCCGGGATGGCCATCCGATGCCTCCTCCACCTTCAACCCAACTCACATGGAAAGTGAAGGTGAGAGGCTGCTCACGAATAACCTTCGTGCCATGCCCCGCTGTCCAAGGCTCACGGGCAGCCTCGGCCACGGCAGCTGCCTCCTTCTCTTCATCGGAAACCTTCTTCTTGCTGTTGAGAAAGGATAATTCGAATTCAGGAACCGAGTATGCAGTACCGGCCACAGCATATCCCGGCGCCACTTTCTTGGTCTTCCGTTTATTCTTCTTTGGCGTCGAGACGATGTTGTGCATGAGTACATTCATATCTGTCCAGATATGAAGATGACTGCGCTGCAACGTCCCCTGCAGCGCAAAGGTGATTGGAGTATAAGGAGGTCCTTCCTCACTCAGAGCAGAAAGCTCGGTGCCTACGGCCTCACCTTCATGTGCCTTGTCATCCGAATGTGAAGAGGTGGGCGGCAGGAGGGGCGCTGTTGGCACACGGCAGTTCATCGGCACATCGGAGTGGACATAATACTCGAGGAGGTGGTAAAGTTCATCAGAAACTCTGTCAATAGTGCAATTGACTGTCTCCGTAACACCGTAGCGAAGGGCCAGGGGGAGGGAGGTCTCCTTGCAGGTTGGGAATGGAATGTATTGGAGTTTGCCGAGACTATCAGTAATCTGGAGATTTTACGTTAGCACTAAACACACAATCGGTTGAAATCCTCAATATGACATTAACGCATAGTCAATGGGCGCGGGGAGGCATTACATGTTCGCCGGAGTCACTAAAACCGGAGAGAGCGTTAGCATCTATCGACAAGTCATATCGTACCAAAACAAACGAGAGTCTCCTCCACACCATGTTCGGAATTACTTATCAATATTCACACTCACATTGTCCGATTCAAGCATGTCACCGGCATGGGCTGTCCGTGAAAATATCCACCCTGAGAGGCACTCGCCGAGTTGCCTCCCGCAGCAACCTGCACCGCAAAAGATGAAATCAGTCCATAATAGGAGATCGCATTGAACAATTGCACAAGTCCACCCTTTACGAATGGCATGTTAAATACTCATAGCCCGCCGGCTAGGCGGATGGGCTCACTTTCTATTGTCGAGTCGAAGTTGCAGGGAGGAGACACGGTGGCGAGCCGCACATCCAAGGGAACTAAGGCCAAGTTGGGCCAATCTTGCCAACTTTGGAAAGCAAGTTCCGTCTTCATGCAACGAACTACACCGTTTCATTCTCACTCTCTTTTGGCCGCAACAATTGATATCGTTATAATTACGTCGACTTAGAAATGGTGCGGATATTTAAAAATTACTACACATGTCTCATTCAATGGGATGTGACTAATTAACAGAAAGGTGACTCTTCATGTCCTCATCAATATGGAAATATTATACTCCTTTTTGTCTGTTCAATTCATGGCAGGCTTACCCAATGGCAACACCTATGCCAGATTGGCCTTCTGCTTGAAGGCAGCCAGCAGACCACTGGTTGAAGCATCGTGACCAGCGCCAGCGCCAGAGGTCTCCAGCTCCTGCTGGATCTTCTTGGCAAGAACCTTGCCCAACTCCACACCCCACTGGTCGAAGGAGTTGATGTTCCAGACAGCACCCTCAGTGAAGGTGAGGTGCTCGTAGTACGCGATCAAAGCTCCGAGAGTGGAGGGAGTGATCTTCTGAGCCAGAATAGAAGTGGTGGGGCGGTTTCCAAGGAAGGTCTTGTGGGGGACCAAGTTGTCGGGGGCACCTTCAGTCTTGACCTGCTCGGGGGTCTTACCGACCATCAAGGCCTCAGACTGAGCAAGGAAGTTGGATGCGAGCATGCGCTGGTGCTTGCCACCCTCGACAGGGTTGTGGGACTCGGCAGCCATGATGAAGTCCGATGGGATAAGCTTGGTGCCCTGGTGGAGCAACTGGAAGAAGCTGTGCTGGGCATTGGTGGCAGGCTCGCCAAACAGGATGGGGCCGGTCGTGTACTTGACGTATTCACCAGAGCGGGTAATGGCCTTGCCGTTGCTCTCCATGGACAGCTGCTGCAGATAGGCGGGGAATCGGTGCAGGTACTGATCGAAAGGCGCAACCAGGTGAGTCTGGGCACCGAAGAAGTCGCTGTACCACACACTCAGCAAACCGCCAATGGCGGGAATGTTCTGCTCCAAGGGAGCTTCGCGGAAGTGCTTGTCCATAGCTTGGGCACCAGCCAAGAACTGGTGGAAGTTATCGTAACCGATGTAGAGGGCGACAGAGAGACCGATAGCGCTCCAGACGGAGTAGCGGCCACCCACCCAGGATTCGAAGCCGAACATGTTCTTCTTGTCAATGCCAAACTTGGTGACCTCGGCCTCGTTGGTGGACAGAGCAACGAAGTGCTTGGCGATATGAGATTCATCCTTGGCAGTCTCGAGGAACCACTTCTTAGCGCTGTTCGCGTTGGTAGTGGTCTCTGCGGTAGTGAAGGTCTTGGAAGCGATCAGGAAGAGGGTGGTTTCAGGGTTAGAGTCCTTGAGGGCCTCGGCAATGTGAGTTCCATCAATGTTGGAGACAAAGTGCAGCTTCATGCCGGGAGCACCGTATGGCTTCAGGGCCTCAGTGACCATAACCGGACCACTATAACAGCTGTTAGGGACGTCTGAAACTTAGAAGCTTCAAGGAGAGAACTTACAGATCAGAACCACCGATACCAATGTTGATGATGGTGTCAATCTTCTTGTCAGTGTAACCCTTCCACTCACCACTGCGGACCTGTTCGGAGAACTCCTTCATGTGCTCCAGGACGGAGTTCACATCCTCGACAACGCTCTTGCCATCGACCTGCATAGGCTCGTTGGAGACATTGCGGAGAGCAGCGTGGTAGACAGCACGATCCTCAGTGAAGTTGATGTGCTCACCCTTGAACATAGCATCGCGGAGCTCCTCAACATTGGCCTCCTTGGCCAGCTTGACCAGAAGGGAGAGGGTTTCCTCGGTGAGGAAGTTCTTAGAGAAATCGAAGAGGATGTCCGAGTTGTCCACAGTGTTCTTGAAGGTACGGCTGAACTTCTCGAAGCGCTGAGGGTCCTTCTCGAAGGCCTCCTTCAGGACAATGTTACGGCCGACAGCGGTGTGGTGCTCCTGGAGCTCCTTCCAGGCGGAGAGATCGGTAGCCTGCGAGAAAGCCGGCATTATGATAGCTTTTGCTTCTTGAAATTCTACAGTAGAGATAGCTGGTGTCAGTGCGGGGAAGCTCTCAACAGCAAGAAATCAAGAAAAGAAGAGTCCTAGAATGAACGAGCTCGACCCAAGAAAGGCTTACCAAGTTATAAGAGAAGGTTACCAAGACGAATGCCCAAGAAGAATGGATGGCTGGGAAAGAAACGGAGGGAAAAAGACAACGGGAGTCGCGGAGGGGCAGATGACGCTGAAGGTGGGCAGACAAACAATGGCCTGAATCCTATGGCGTCAACCGGTGTGCTGGGGTCCGGCTTTGGAGGGGCTGCCGTGGGGCTCACCTTTTTTTTCCCTTCCAAGAAATTATCCGACTTTACCAACTTGACTAGGACCTGTCTAGACTACTCATCCTTTGTCAGATATTACGGAGTACGTATGTCCTAATTAAACTATTATTATTAATGCTATTACTACGACATTGTCGATCGCCTGCAATTTACGTGGGGGAGTGTGAGCAATTGTCGGCGGTTGACTACAGGTACCCATATCAACTCCGGAGTTATGGGCCCCGACGTACCACTTAACTATGGGCAAATATAGTAGCTTTGACAGCCACAGCCAATCGTCATAATGTCTTACTGAATACTTAATCAGCTTGTCAAACTTCAAGGCTACCTAAATTAGCAAAACTCTCTCCCCCTTCATTTTCTTCTCACCCCGTGACCATAATCATTCATGCATAACTTTACTTTCCGGCAATAGGATCATCGGGATAAATTCCTTTCTCGAAGGGTACTCGGAAATCATTGACCGGTGATCTGGGACGGGAACTTTATCGGTTTACGGCACTCCATCAACTACTCCTAGACTGCTGAGTTTCTCCGTCCGCCGGTTAATTGCAATCGACAAATCGAGACTTTTTCTTCCCCCCTTCAGAATTCTTCTAGAATCTGTAAGAATTCGGTCGATTAAGACTGTTATGCCCAATTCCTGTCAAAACATGTCTCAATAGGATTCCGCAGCCAGTATAGATACCTACTTATGTGCTCATAACCATGATAGGCTGGCTTAAATCCATTATGGACATAATACTCATTACATCTCTTTGAACAACATGTATGACCTGGAAGCCACGAAAATGCCAGAAACCAATGATTTAGTGGAGTCTATTGAGGTAAACCTATTGTTCAAGTCCCGGGTTATGTCTCTATAGGGCTACGTGAAATAGTAACCGTATCCAACAACACCGGGTTCTCAACATATCCTGTCAAACACTATACTTACCATCCATTGAGTCTGACTGATCTATCAAATAAGCTCGGATCTAGATGAAATGGCATGATTCTCGAATAAATGGGTGAAAATGACTTTGCGAGGCGAATAATTTCCCATAGTGACTAGTATGCTTAGCTCAGTACAGATACTAACATAACGGTCGATGAAGGCTTTGAATTGAAACCCTATAAACGTCGTCCCGACATATTCACTTCCAGTAATACCTGGGCTGTTCAATGTCTTATGTACTTTGACCAATGGTAGTGCCCGCTACCAAGACTACTATTGCTCCTGTTACTACTCAGTAAGTATTCTTAGACTCAAACACTGCGGCTTACCACGAAGCAAAAAAAGGAAATCAAAGCGATAGAGGTATACAAAGTTCACTTCACGTTATTGCTACCGACACTATCACAGGTGTTCAAACTGTCTATCATTAGTTTAAATATTGTCATCAACAACTTGACAAGAAAAGCCAGCTGGCAGAGACTAGTATATGAACTGCGTCCCGTTAGTAGCCAGTGCTGATCTCTGTGTCATTTACTTTTTTTATGGATTTGCATGGTGTTTACTGACAACTCGTTGATCCTATGGAATCGTTGTGGCCATTCTCTTGGGCGTGCCCTCCTCGACTTTGTGAAGAAGCAGGCGTTTGTCGGAATGATTCTTTCTCTCCACCCTTCGATGATCAAGCTCATACATTGGCTGTTTTTTTCATGAGCTATAAACTACTGCCGAATGAGTTGTTGTCATTCGCACTTGGTACACGATACAAAGCGAAGTGGTTTTCGTAAGAATCCTTAGAGCGCAGGCGTCGGGCTCATTTTGGCTGCCCGGGCATTTCTAGCCAGGAATAAGAATGGCAATATGAACGAAGAAGGAATTTCTACGTATTATCGTCATTCTAGATTTCACATGTTATACATCTTAATTTGTATTTCACAAGAACAATATGGTCGATTTACCTTAATTGTCACCACGCTTAACTTGCCCGTCACCATGACGTTCGAAACCAATATTTCGCAAACCATAGAAGATTCACACAGTATATACTGACACTAACTATTGTAGTCCGCCTGAAGTAATCCCAGAAGCCTAGATATGTCTAGAGTCTGTACAGGTTAATAGTTTTGCAAGCCCTAATGTAGAATGACTAGGTGATGTATTATCCACGTCAACCTTGGGTTCTATTTGATATGGATGAACCCTAGCTGAAGCTTCCACCAATAGGGCCGTCCACCGATCCAAGCTCAGTAGGACGCTTCTTCGCTTTCCAGATCCTCATGAAGGCATTATGTCCCTATGACGAGCATAAACAGTGGCAAGGGGCTGACATCAAGTAGCCTTGAGGAGCTGGTATAAGAGCTGAAGAGCCGTCCGCATTAGCATCTAGATTATTCTCCCTTGCAACTTAGTTTATATTTCAAAAACTCCGAATTACACTCCAGTACACAAAATCGCTTTTTCAATCTCACAACTCTTATCGATCACAATGTCTTCCGCCGAAGAAAGAGTTAACGCCATGCGTGGCTACAAGGCGTGAGTATTCTTGTAATACTATCATAAAACCTCAATGGAACTAACCAGTATACGTATAGTACCCTCAATAACCCCAGAGTCTCGGACGAGGCGAAGCAAAACGCCCAGTCAATGCTCGACCAGCTTGGTGGTGATCAGCCTAGCCATGACCTCTATAGCGCAAGTGGTGAGCAGAACAAGGATCCGATGAGAGTCAACGCTGGACTCAAAGCGTATGTTTTACAAGTTTATCATCTGCGAAGTCCGATACGTACATATATACTGACCCGTGTCTAGTGCCGCGCATAACCCTAATGTATCGGACGAAGCAAGACGCAGTGCTGCCGAGAGAGTTGGCGAGAACCCTGAGGAGTAAATTTGATTCGTATTGTGAAATTTGATGTTTATGTTGTAATTATATGCGAAAAATCCTAATGGTAATTGACGTTGCTGTGTTATGAATGTGGGGATATGTTGCTCTATCCTAAATATAATTCTACCTTGCTGCTGTAATACTGTGTAGTAAGTCATAAACGGACTGTCGATAGTTTGTAGACAGATTGTAATTTCTTCTAATATTACAATTGGTCGGGTAACTATTTGCAATTGAAGTGCTTGACGGGGAGCGAATACTACCTCCAGGTCTAACTCATCCTCCCGCCACTTACATAGTAGGTAGAGCATTTAAACTCTACAAAAGTGTCAGAAAGCATGTATAATTGAATGAATTGCTCAATTGTACAATGTAGGAATTACGGTGAGTAGCATAGTAGAGTGTTGTGTCCATAACAAGTGGAGACCTACCTCACACCTATGAGGTAATAGTGATGAGCCTGAACCTCATACCCAGAACAATCTGACCGTGAACTAAAGTCCAGATCCCTGAAGTCTAAATCAAACCTAAAACAGTAGTTTTTCACTAAAATGGGCGTCAGCAATACTGGGACTACTATATTTGTCAACTGAATAGAAACAGTTCTCCTGTTTTACTAAGTCATACCTGCGTAAGAGGTGGACATCGCCACATCTGCCCCCTGGATGACCCATAGAAGGTGGAACTTCTAGGCAATGTGGCATTCAGATTAAACTTGCTAATGGAGCATACATCCTACATCACCATGTAATCATGGGTCTGCCCTTCGTCTACAACTCTCAATATAAATATGAGGGGAAATCCGCTGTTACGACCTGATAACGCTCATTCTATCCAAACACTCAGAACCACATAATACAACATTCTGTCTCACCTTCTGTGAACTTTTCTGAATCTCATTTTCGACTCGCGACACTACACATCAGCAAAAATGGCCCACAACCCGAACCCGGGAAACTTCGCCAACCGCCCCCATGACGAGGTCGAAGACATCGCCCGCAAGGGAGGCCAATCGAGCCACCAAGGTGGTTTCGCCAGCATGGACGAGGACAAGCAGGTATGTACATTGCTTACACCCCATTAACCTTATATTTAGGCATATGTTCCTAACTTCTTTATACAGAGAGATATCGCCTCGAAGGGCGGACACGCTTCGTCAGGCAGCTTCCGTCCTGGAGACCCTCGGGCTAGGGAGGCTGGTCACAAGGGTGGACTTGCCTCTGGTGGAAGCTTCGAGCCTGGAGATGAGAGAGCTAGGGAGGCTGGCCACAAGGGTGGAAAGGCTACTGGCCACCCGGAGGAGTAGATATCTACGTCGTCCTGCGTGTGAGAATGGAACCTGTACAATAGTGAAGGATTTTGTCAACGAGTATTGAATGAATATATAATATGATTGAGTATTATTACCTTCTTGACGAATGCAATGTCTTGAATAAATATCTCTTTTACAAGTTTGTTAGTGGTGTTAATTTGAATGGAGGCAGCTGTCTCCTTGGTAGCTAGAAGTATAGCTGCGTGCCAGACGGGGGTATAAGAAGGACCTTATTGCGGTATTGGCTTTTTATACCCTATATAATGAACTTATTTGTGAGGTTACTTTCATGTCAGATGTAGTGTTACTTCGATCGACATTCTTACATCCTGCACATAACATGCGCTCCGAGGCTCCATAAAACGGCAATTCGGGAACTTCGCCTCATGTCTCCATGTGCCAGCATCTATCTAAACTTGTTGAAAGTTTAAACCCATGTTGGTTTGTTTGTACTTTGGGAGACTTTACTGCACCGATAGAGCACTAACCAGGAGGCGTCAAGCTTGTATATATATTTTTGACGTACAACGTCATAGCATTGAACACGCTGGGAGCAATGTCATCCAGTGCCCAAATTAGTAGCTTCTATACTTTAAGTATCTTTATTGACTGAATATAAGAACTCTCGACCATAATTTTAGTGAAGTTTGACTGGAGTGGTGAGTTCTAACTAGGGCTGTCACTTCCTTCTGCTCCGATGCGCCAAGACGTGGCACGCACGGACCACTTGAACTTTGATCAAGCAAATCGGTCTCAACCGTCGCGAACTCCTCCAACCAACCCATAAGGCATTATCTCCCTCTCCCAGATCGAGGTGTGTTCTTAATAACGGTTGCGTCTGATTTTCTTAGATTCTGCATCATAACCAATTCAGCTTGAACATATTCTTTTCCCGACACCCACATATACCAGAAATTGCCGAAGCCTTTTAATTTTCCCTTCGTGATCGTTGCCGTTGCACTGGAGCTGCAAACCCGTCGCAATGTATAATCCTTACCAAGGTACGCAGGATACACCTCCCAAGATGACAATTTCGCGCTCCTCTAGACTATATATAACTTACTGACTCCATCCTAAAGCTCCAGGTCTTTATGGAAGGCCGCCTGACTTCGGGGCCTATCCGGGAGCTCCTCCCGGCATGGGTAAGTGTCACCAGCTGGCTCCTTTTTTCTAACATTCTCTTAACAACGCATATACAGCCCCCCCTCCCGGAATGTCCGCCCCCGGAACTACTCCGCCGCCTGGGATGCAGCAAGCGAACGCCCAACAGCCAGGCCGGCCTGCGGGCTTCCCTGCGAACTTTCAACCGCCCCCAAATATGCCCAACATCAACTTCTCCGCGCCTGTGATTCGTCTCGGAACGTCGGGTCCATCGAAGTCAGCTACTCCGGATACTAGCAAGGAACGCGAAGCCCCAGGAAGACGTGCCGGGTTGGGATCGTCGAATCTGGAAACCCAGCGCCAGAATGTGCGAGATGCGATGATGCAGCTGCAGCCGCCTACCAGGGATGAGATCGTTCGGACGCTCTTTGTCGGGGGGATCACTGAGGGTGTTGGTGGCGATGAGGGCATTGAGAGGATTCTGCGGTCTGCTGGGAATCTTAGGCGCTGGATCCGTGCTACGGATGCGGATGAAAAACCGTGCAAGTTCGGTTTCGCTGAGTACGAGGACCCCGAGAGTCTGGGTACAGCTGTGGAAGTACTAAAGGACATCGAAGTGCCTTTGAAGAGACAGACGCCGTCGGAGGGCGGTAACAAGGAAGATAATGAGATTGAGAAGAGCCAACTACTGGTATGTATCATGCATGTTGGGGATCTATGAGTATAATCTAACGCTTGTTTAAACTAGGTTGTCGTTGACGAGGGCTCTCTGGATTATCTAGAGCAATATGAGGCTAACAGAGGCGAGGTGGACCCCGCGGAGCGGCAATCCCGCCTAGATGCTGCACGCTCGACCCTCTCCAGCGTCCTTTCGGATTTGTTTCACCCGTCATCACCCACTCAGAAAGAGGATGTTTCAGCGATTGATCGTGAAGGGGACACTGCGATGAAGGATGCAGAGGGCCAAGATGGTGCATCGGCTGAAGTCGTCACTATCCCCATCACAGTCGAGGATGAGCTATCTGATATTCCTCCGGAAATGAGGGAAACCGTTGCTAAGGAGATCGCAGCTTTCCGTGAGAGAAGCAACCGTAGGGATATCGAGCGTCTGAAGAGAGAGGAAGAGATCGAGTCTATGGAAAGAGCACGCAACTCAGGTTCTCGCATCAGCCGCCTAGCCTCCCCTCCGCCTACAGCTCCAAGCGGACCCGCTGCCGGAGCAAACGGAATCCCTCTTGGTCCTCGGGACCGCAGCATGCCGAATGCGCCATCTGGTCCGAAGGGTTTTGGCGTGCAGATCCCGAAGGATTACCAGAAGGGTGTGGCATTTGTGAACGGCGGTTCGGTGAATGGCGCCCCCTTTTACATTGATCGTGAAGATGAAGACTCCGATGCGAGCGATGAAGAGCTGGAGCGTCGCCGCCAAGAGAGGAAGGATGCTGAAGCAGAGAAACAATTCCTCGATCAAGAGCGACGCTGGCTCAATCGCGAACGGAGCAGAACTGCGGCTTTAGAGCGAGAGAAGAAGCGTGATAAGGAGGAAGAAGCCAAAATGCAGGAAGTGCGCGAAGAAGCTGATAAGCATTTCGGGCAGTGGAACGATGATGCGGAGGCCAGCCGTAAGGCCCATGACTACTACGCCGATAGGGGAGCGTGGTTGCGTAGTCGTGCAGCTTTCCGAGCACGTGAGGTCAGTATGGATGAGGCTGACCGTGCTGCCGAAGAGCGTGAGCGGGCTCGCTCTGTCCAACAGCGGGAACAGGCACGTGGTATGGCAGACGACTTCCTTGCTCGACAGGCGGAGGAATTGGAGACCCGGACTCAGGCCCCCAGAGAGCCTCAGCGCTTCAAGCTCTCCCTTGGAGCTGCGGCACAGAAGGCTCAGGCTGCAACCAGCCGCCGTACTGTTGCCGAAGTCGAAGGATTGTTGGAAGACGAAGAAGAGCCGGAAGCAACGGCAAGACGCCCTCTTATCCCGATCAAGTTCGACAGTGCTGCGGAGGCTGCCGGACTCAGCGAGGAGGAGCGGGCGCAAGCTGCCCGACAACTGGCCGCCGAAATCCCCACCGAGAAGGAAGGATTGTGGAACTGGGAAGTCAAGTGGGAGTTCGTGGACGAAAATGTGGTCAGCGAACAACTCAAGCCCTTTGTGGAGAAGAAGATTGTCGAATATCTGGGTGTTCAGGAACAGATGTTGGTGGATGTGGTGGAAGAGCATGTTCGAAAGCATGGACCTCCCCAAGAACTGGTGGAGCAGCTGGAGGAGGTGAGTATATCTTCATTCAAGCATCGCTTTTGTCAATATGTTGTGGTGACTAATTTTGGTTCCCTAGGCTCTCGACGAGGAGGCAGAAGTTTTGGTGCGGAAGCTGTGGCGAATGATTATCTTCTTCTCCGAAAGCGAGAAGAGAGGTCTGTCTGGTTAGAGGACCTTCGGAAGCTGGGCAAAACCCAGATCATACCGGTTCAGTCAAGTCTAGGGAGGGCAGCACTCCTGTCTCACGACACCAATCCATTATTACATGAAAGCACCAGTACTTTTAAATTGATATCCGCCTTTTGGAGGCACAAACTACGTTGCATTCAGTATACTGAATGTTTGATCAGCACGATCTTCAGGCTTATCTGTCGCTAGCGAATGTAAACATAGTCTTACCGAACTCATAAGTAGCCAAGGCTTGTACCTTGTAAGTTTTGATGCATGTAAAGAGGTATATCTATAGCCGATCTAATGTATGGACGGAGATCTGCCGCAGCCGTTCGGCATTACGAACTTTGTAACATTCTATCAGCTGACATACAGACAATACTCAGGAACACAGAGGCGGTCCAACTGATCGAATCACACACGCTGAGTGGTGGAAAAACCGCTCCCATGGGGTGGAAGAATTCCTCCGCCAATGAGGGTGGATTCCCCACAGTATCGGGATAATTAGTCCAGCGCAATCCATTGTATTTCCCTTTTTAGCCTGGAGGGGAGGAGGGGTGACGGCCGTATATCTTGCGCCTTTTACCCCGTCTGTAACTTGATTTTTTGCTTCGTGTTCATTTCATTCCTTGCACAAGAGACCTCTCTTCTCACTGTCTCTGTTTTGTTTGGGGTTCTACACCTGGACTTTGTATAGATCTCTCTTCATTTCATACACTACATTGTATGACCATCCCCGCATCTTGAAGAAAAAGCGATTGCAATTATTCCGCCTACGACGAGAGCCTGAATTTTACTCTGTTTCTCTGCGACAGCTCAATTGACCTCCTCTCCCTCTCTTTCCATAAAATATACCCTACACAATGGTCAAGATCACAGGTTTCACCACCCGGGATGTGCGGTTTCCGGTAAGTCAGAGGCTATTCTTAGATCCGATGCAATTACTCTTCAATTATTGACTCAATGAACAGACATCCTTGGATAAGACTGGCTCCGATGCCATGAACGCAGCGGGCGACTACTCCGCCGCCTACTGTATCATTTACACTGACTCCCCACACGCTGGACATGGCATGGTATGTGGATCATGCAACACCCGCCGCATTAACATAATACTGATACCTGAAATGAATAGACCTTCACCATCGGCCGTGGAAACGAGATCGTCTGCGCCGCCATCTCCCTTCTCGCCCCACTCGTCGTTGGAAAGGACTTGGACGAGCTCACAGCCGACTGGGGCAAGACATGGCGTCATCTAGTCTCTGACAGCCAGCTGCGCTGGATTGGTCCTGAGAAGGGTGTTATTCACCTTGCCCTGGGAGCCGTCGTCAATGCGCTCTGGGACTTGTGGGCTAAGACACTCGGCAAGCCCGTCTGGCGGATCGTGGCGGAGATGACACCCGAAGAGTTCGTCCGTTGCATTGACTTCCGGTATATCACTGATGCTATCACCCCTGAAGAGGCTATCGCTTTGCTCAAGGAGGTTGAGAGTGGCAAGGAGGAGCGTATCAAGGAGGCGGAGCAGAGCCGTGCTGTCCCTGCCTACACTACTAGTGCCGGATGGCTTGGCTACAGCGAGGATAAACTGAAGGCTCTTCTGAAAGAGACCGTTCAGCAGGGCTACAGGCACTTCAAGTTGAAGGTTGGAGGTAATATCGAAGACGATAAGAGGCGGTTGCGCATTGCTCGTGAGGCCATTGGTTATGACCAGGGCAACATTCTGATGGTGGATGCTAACCAGGTGAGCTGACCATTGTCGAAACCTGTCTCTCTATCACATTACTGACAGTTCTGAACAGGTCTGGTCTGTACCTGAGGCTATCAGCTGGATGCATGAGCTCGCCGAGTTCAAGCCTTGGTTCATTGAAGAGCCCACCTCCCCCGACGATATCCTTGGCCACGCCGCTATTAAGAAGGCTCTCGAGAACACCCCACACGGCCCTATCGGTGTCGCCACCGGAGAGATGTGCCAGAACCGCGTTATCTTCAAGCAGCTTCTGCAGGCAGGAGCCTTGACTGTTCTCCAGGCTGATGCTTGCCGTGTCGGCGGTGTCAACGAGGTCCTCGCTATCCTTCTGCTTGCTCGCAAGTTCGGTGTCCCTATCGTCCCTCACTCCGGTGGTGTCGGTTTGCCTGAGTACACTCAACATCTTAGCACCATTGACTACGTTGTTGTCAGTGGTAAGAAGAGTGTGCTGGAGTATGTGGATCACCTGCACGAGCACTTCGTGCACCCCTCCAGTGTCAAGGATGGCTACTATGTTACCCCTCTGGAGCCTGGATACAGTGTCGAGATGAAGCCCGAGAGTATGGATGAGTTTGCCTTCCCCGGTGAGCAGGGCAAGAGTTGGTGGACGACGGATGCTGCGAAGACAATTTTGGAGGGTCCTCGGATATGATGAGACTAAAGTTTGATGTATATGTTTTTATGTTTCTCATGTTAATATTTATGTATTGAAAATAGCCATTGCATTGTTTGATCTCTTATGAAAATGCTGCTATTATCTCGTTGACTTAATATGCTGCAAAAATGCTTTATGAATACATGCCCAAGTGTGGGTTTCCCTATAGTACAAAACGGGTGTGGCACAAATAAGCCATACGCAGACGCAGATCACCCAAGAATAATGACTTTCGTCTGTCACAAGTTTGAAGTTTTCCCTTCAAACTCGAAGACTGTCGGAGAACTAATCGACCGTGACTGATCGTGCCGACTGGTTTGCATCGGCTCCGGATGGAGACATCCCTCTTGCTTCTGGGATTGGCCAGCCAGCGTACAATAAGGGAGCCCGCAACCGAATTCCTGTCAAGACTACCTGACAGAGCACAAAAATTTATTTTTACAAGGGCGTGATCTATCGCCACTGTATGCCAAAGATCTTCAACGCTTGCCCGACTCCAGGCTTCTCGCGAGCTTGCTCAAGGATGACTCGAGAGTGACCTGCGTAGGGTTAGCTTGAGATTGTATATGTCGGAAATCAACTATTGCTTACCCTTAACATCCAATGCCAGAAGCTGATATTCCCACTCATTCTTGTCGAGTGGCTTAATCATGTGGACGTGTACAACTCCTTGGTTGCGCGGTCCCTCAACCTGAACGCTGATGATTAGTCATGCACATATCATCTAAAGAACAACGTAACGTACATGGAAGTTCATCCGCATATGTTCCCGACCTAAACGATCCTTTTCGATAGTGGTTCTTAATAAGAAGTTAGCGTCTCGGATGCGTAACTAATCAAGAACAACAGGGTACTCACGCAATAGGACGATTCCGCGCCCACTTATTCGAAGTGCTTTCTCCATATGCTTTGATTTCTCTTCGGTCTCCCAGAATATCTGTACACCGACTGTCGTCCAAGATGCGTTCCACTGCCTTCTCGTACTGCCATGTCCGGCTATTCGGGGAGAAAACCTCTGAGTAAAGCAAGTAGAATACACCACCCTACCCATGTATCAGTCTTGCGCCCAACATGCATCATGAGATGCCCATGAGCAATAGTGTTGCCCACTTAGATCTCACTAACCGTCAAAGCCGCACCAGCCAATATAATCACAAAGTTGAAGGACTGCTGGGTAGCGCGCGCAACCTTTTCCCGTCCCGTCAGTTCTCCCCATTCATATCGCCCATCATCGGATAATACAGTCACATTCCTCCGTTTCGAAGTCGAGCTTGGTCCTGAGCCTCCCCCGAGATCGCTGTGAGTCGCATAGCATCGCGTCAACTCGACCGTGCGGGGAAATCCAGGGCGCAAGAGAAGGGCAGACGAAGCCCGGTGCAAGGAGGGTCTTGGTAGGAGGTATGCACTCATTGTGGGATATCGAACATCACCCGGGTTCCCGTCGGATCAAACTGTATCGCACGGCAGTCGTGAGCATGGGAGATTCGAGCAAGAACTGCTGAATGATCTCATAAAATTCCATGCGCTGAGCCGTGGTCGGCATTCAATTGAGACTCGGTCCATGTGGGGAGACGGGTGGGTCACGTGGATGACTTCCGCTCTGGTGAAAATTTCCGGAAGGGTCCGAGTACAGATGTAATTGCAATACGCATTGGGAAAGAAAGTGTGAAGACTTCCATATTTAGTCCAGTATTTGATACCATTGCTTGGCTTGAAAGTATTAATTGTGGATCCTATTGAGATGAATACAGGGTAAGATATCTTTTTGTACCGTTTTAGATCTGATCTTCCCCTTTAAGCACCGAGGGATTTTTAAAAGTTACAGTAATTTGTAACTTCCGCCCGGGAGTCCAAAACGATTCCGACCACGTTCGTTCTCCCGATTGCATTTTGGATCCCTCTTCCTCCTCCCTGGAAGTCCTGACATCCTATACCGTCTTTGTTTCTACTTCATTCAGGACCCGTCTCGTCCTACTCGTCTCACAATGAGTGCCACCAAGGCGGAGTCTCAAAAAATATTTGAGAAACTCAAACTAAAGCCTGCAAACAAGGTGCGCGCAACCCCTCCCCACCGGTCTAGAAATTGGCCGAGTTCGCTAACTTCACCCTCGTAGATATGTTTTGACTGCGGCTCCAAGAACCCTACATGGTCGTCGGTGCCTTTCGGTATCTACCTGTGTCTCGACTGCTCGGCTCACCACCGTAACCTGGGTGTCCACATTTCCTTCGTTCGTTCTACAAACCTCGACCGTATGCACCACCGTCTACCCCAGATATGTCGTGACTTTGATACTAATGGATGCTTGCAGAATGGCAATGGGAGCAGCTTCGGCTTATGAAGGTTGGTGGAAATGAGTCCGCCACCAAGTATTTCCAGTCGCATGGAGGTTCCGCCGCCCTGGCTAGCAAGGACACTAAGGTCAAGTATACTTGCAATGCTGCCGTGAAGTACAAGGAAGAATTAAAGAGGCGGGCTGCGCAGGACGCCGAGCAGTAAGTAGCATATTGTTCATACATATCGCTCTACCCCTAGATGCTTACCTTGCTGTTCCTCACAGATTCCCCGAAGAGGTTGTGGTCACGGACGTTCCCGCTGGCACCCCTTCCAACGGCTCCAGTACGCCTGCTGGTGATGCTGAGGATGATTTTTTCTCTTCCTGGGATAAGCCCTCGATCAAGCGCCCAAGCAACCCCCCGTCACGCACAGGAACTCCCCCGGTGGTCAGCCGCACTGCGTCTCCGTTCTTGAACGCAGGCGCAAATGGCTCGCGCTCTAAGTCTCCTCTTTCCGCCTCCGACAAGGAAAGCGCTCCTGCCCCCGCTGCTATCAGGGCCAGTACTACTGTCAGGAAGACTACGACTGCTAGCACTGCAAAGAAGGGCAGTCTGTTGGGCGCCAAGAAGGCTCCCAAGCTCGGAGCTAAGAAGATCGGCGCAGCTGAGGCCATCGATTTCGAAGAAGCAGAAAGGAAGGCCAAGGAAGAAGCCGAGCGCATTGAGAAGCTTGGATATGACCCCGAGGCTGAAAAGGCTGAGGCTGATGCTAAAGCTAAGAGTACCACTACTGGAGCTACGCCTATTGCCGCCCCCACGCCGATCAGCCCCAGCGCCGCCAGAAAGTCCCACGAGCGTAACTCCAGCGATGTAGAGCGTCTGGGAATGGGCATTGGACGCCTAGGATTTGGCCAGACCGCTGGTTCGAAGCCTGCTGCTCCGAAGAAGCTGGGCTTCGGCTCTGTCGCTCCTGCTCGGTCAGCTGCTGACGGTGAGTTCACTATTGCCATCTTCAAATTAACTGCAAATACTAATGGATTATACAGAAGAGGAACTTAACCAGACCAAGTCCAGGTTTGGTAACCAGAAGGGTATCTCGTCCGATGAGTTCTTCGGGCGTGATAGATTCGATCCCTCAGTCCAGGCCGAGGCTAAGGAGCGCCTCCGCCAATTCGATGGTGCCACCGCTATTTCTAGCAACTCCTACTTTGGCCGACCAGAAGACGATCTCCCTGCTGCAGATGATGGATATGGGGACTTGGAAACTGCAGCTAAGGACTTTGTTCGTCGTTTTGGCATGACAGCGGGAGACGACCTCGAGAACCTTACACAACTCGTTGGAGACAGCGCCGTCAAACTGCAAGGTTCGTTAACCTACCTCCGGTCACCCACATCTTACTGACAACATCTAGGCGCCATACGTAACTACATGAACAGCTAAACGGATACAACTAATTGATCAACACCGCGGCAACCTTTTCAATCGCCACCTTCGGACACCATTACTTTGCCATGATTAGCCAGTTCATTGCCTATCACTTTGGTGGCGTTTTTATCCCTATCCCTTTAGAAAGATATCCTCGCGAACGCAACCCCGGCGCAATTTCACCCCTGCGGACTGCGTCTGGCCGGGAAAATGTTCGGCTTGCTGCAGTCTGGTTCGCGGAGTGGTTGATGTCGGCTTCTCTCTTGTCAATTGCTTTTGATTCTGAGTTAGTCGAAAATCTTTTAAATTGGCATCTTCATTGAATATTATCTTTGATTTGCTATGGTTCCTGTATATCCTTTTTTTCTTAGGTAGTGTTAGGCGTTTTTGTCAATTAAAACCAGATATTTTATACGTTAGAATAATTCTATCTTATAGGAACCATTGATAGCTTAAATTAGGGTCTCCACTGCATATAAGGCATTAAATCGAAGATCACCACATCCGATACAAGCCTTAACCCTCACAACAGATCTAGAATAGATCAGACATCCTTTAGAAGGCCCACACCAAACCAAGTTGAAAAGTCATATATTGCTTTTATATCATACAAGTTGATGATGATCACGCTATTCTACAATCTCTCGATATTGTTGAAAATATACAAGTGTCAAGCACATACCTCAACCATTCCACACCCACGAACAAACAACAAAACCCTACTCATCCACCCGGTAAATAGCATCCGCAACCTTGGCTACCTGCCACATCTCCTTAACATCATGGACACGAACAATATCTGCCCCACCAGCAATACTAGCCGTAACAGTAGCAGCCGTGCCCCAATTCCGCTCACTAGCCTTCTCAACACCAGTTAGTCTCCCAATGAACCTCTTCCGACTAGGCCCCATCAACCAAGGGAAATACTCTAGTCCCTGGACACCGGTACGGAATTTCTGTAAATCACGAAGGATAGTCAGATCGTGGGGCTGATTCTTCGCGAACCCAAGCCCGGGGTCGAGGATCATCCGCCAACGGCGGATACCGGCTGCTTCGGCGGCGGAGATGCGCTCGAGGAGTTCGGCGCTCACGTCCTCGATCACGCCGTTGGGGTAGTCTGTTAGCTGGGTCATTGTTGATGGGTTCCCACGCATGTGCATTAGGATGACGGCTTTGCCGGTGCGGGCCATTGTCGCGAGCATGTTTGGGTCGAGGAGGCCGGCGGAGACGTCGTTGATGATGTCTGCGCCGGCGGCGCAGGCTTCCTCGGCAACGCGGGCGCGGTAGGTGTCGATGCTGATGGCGATATTTGCTGCTTCGGGGATGGAGGTGCGGATGTGTCGGATTGCTGGGATGACGCGGGCTAGTTCTTCGGCTTCGCCGACAGGGGCGGAGCCTGGGCGGGTGCTTTCGCCGCCGATGTCGATGATAGTTGCGCCGGAGGCGATGAAGGTGCGGACGGTGTTGGTTAGGGCTGTTAGGTCTGTTGGGGAGTGTGTGCCGCCGTCGGAGAAGGAGTCCGGGGTTAGGTTTAGGATGGCCATTATGTGGGTTGGGCGGTTGGGGTTGGTGGAGTGGAGGGGGGAGAAGTTCTTGGATATGTAGGTTGTGGCATGGGGGGTTGGTTCTGGTGGGGGGAGGGATCTGAGATGGGAGAGGTAGGTTGTGCTGTGGCCTGGGAATGGGGGTCGTTCGTGAGGGATGAGCCTGGTGGGTTGTTGTTAGATCTCTGGTTTTGTGGTAGCGTGGCTTGTACGACGGCACTTACTGGCAGAGAGGTCGTAGTACGAAGTCCCGTTCGAGCATTAGCTGGTGAGGGATGTTGAGGCGGTCGTGGGAGAAGACCTGTTCATCGTAGAGCAGGATATCAAGATCGATGGACCGGGGGCCCTTGTCGATCAGCTTCTTCCTTCCCAGTCCGATCTCAATCGATTGTATGGTATCGAGTAGTTCCAGAGGTCCTAAGCTGGTTTCCACCTACCCGTTAGATGTTAGAGGAGCTTGTACAGTACAGAACTACACTAGATGGTGACTGACCTCGCAAACCCCATTCATGAACGGGTCTTGATCGAGGACGTACATTGGAGCAGTCTCGAACAGGGAACTTGTCCGCTTGACTCTGATATTGGCTCTCTCCATTTCGGTGCATGCCTTCTCAATCATCTCAACCCGTTCTCCGACATTGCTTCCGAGGGCTATAAAAGCCCGGTGAAGCGGAGGGTTACAGGGATTCATCCTAGTATTGAATGAATTCAATGAGCTAGTGGAAACGCCCCGGGTATATGCGGACGATCTTAGAGATCCATGGCTGGAACTGCCCACATTAGGCTTGGACAACGCTCGGATATCACGTCGTCCAGGCACTCCAAGATCTAATACACAGGGCATTAGTTTCCGTGGCTACATGAGAGCGTTATGGCACAATGCGATGCCCGATTGCAAACAGATCTCAGGTGTACTTTAGAGGGATAGACGGCCGGATTTAATCGTAGTGAATACTTAAAAATGCAATTGAGTCACATACTCGTACCAGAGATAGACAGATTTCTACCACTATGTTAGACGAGAGGTTATCACGCAGTTTATCAAAGAGAACATGCCTCGTTGTCGGGCCTGCGCAGAATCTCCTATAGACCGGCACACAGACCTTGCTGTGTCGCGGGGTTGGAAACAAGCCTGAATTGAAAGAAGGCCATGGCCCATAGCCCGGAATGGTTGAGGTTAGGGATCTAGCATTAGGATGCCAATTTCTAATTGACACTGGCCTCATACTTCGTGAGAAATGGGGAGCCCTGGCGTCAATCAGTAGATTTTCTATGACTCGTCCAAAAAAAGTTCAGGCAATACGTCATGCATAGGTTCGCGTTTCTTTTCGGAAGCGGAATCAGCTGATGCACGACACCTGAGGCAGCCAAGGCGGGTGACTAATAAACTTCTGAAACCCCGCCTGTCAATCGGCCAACAAGTTCGGCACTAAACCCCAAAGGCTATGGCAACTATGGGGAAATTAAGTTCATTCGGAGGTCCCGTGTTGAAGTTGCAACCGAGGCTGTCATGTTCATGCTTCCTCCTCGGTTCACGCCAACCTCTTCTTCTCCTATATTTAGGACTTATTCTCCATACTCTCCACATTTCATTGTTCCTGATCATCTTCACTACATCTATCTTTTGAATCTCGATCACTTTCTCTTCTAACGTCCCACCCTCAACCATGGCTTCTCCTCGTAAGTTCCCACCGCCTTTGTGCCCTTCCATCATGTGATTGGGAGCTGTGGCAATGCCAACTGGATAGGACCCCTTGCTAATCGCAGATTTCGACAGAGAAAATCCGTACTACCCTTACGGATCTGCTCAAGATCCAACACCCCATCCTGCTGGCAGGTATGAACGTGGCCGCCGGTCCTAAGTTGGCCGCAGCGGTCACCAACGCCGGTGGCCTCGGTGTCATCGGTGGTGTCGGCTATACCCCCGACATGCTTCGTGAACAGATTGCAGAACTCAAGAGCTACTTGAATGACAAGAATGCGGGTTTCGGTGTCGACCTTTTGCTTCCGCAGGTCGGAGGAAACGCACGCAAGACCAAGTAAGCCTCCCTGTACCTGGGACACCCTGGGTGAGAGGCGAAAATGCTAATTTGCCTGGCTTCAGCTACGACTACACCAAGGGAAAGCTTAACGAGCTTGTCGACATCATCATTGAGAGCGGTGCACGCTTATTCGTTTCGGCCGTCGGTGTCCCTCCCAAGCATGTCGTGGAGAAGCTCCACGGTGCTGGCATCCTGTGCATGAACATGATCGGCCACCCCAAACACGTTCAGAAGGCCCTTGATGTTGGTGTAGATATCATCTGCGCTCAGGGTGGTGAAGGTGGTGGTCACACTGGTGATGTTCCCACTACCGTTCTCATCCCTACTGTTGCCAAGCTGTGCCAAGGCAAGAAGAGCCCCTTGACCGGTCAGCCCGTGCAGGTCGTCGCTGCAGGTGGTTTGTTCAACGGTAACTCGGTTGCCGCCGCTCTTATGCTTGGTGCCTCTGCTGTCTGGATCGGTACTCGCTTCATCCTGTCCGATGAGGCCGGTGCTCCTGTTGCTCACCAGGAGGCCGTCCGCACTGCCGGCTTCGAGGACAATGTCCGCACCATTATCTTCACTGTAGGTTTTTGGGCATTCCTTGACGTGTACTTTCTCGCTAACCAGTTTATAGGGTCGTCCCCTTCGTGTTCGCAACAACGCCTACATCAAGAACTGGGAAGAGAACCGCCAGGAGGAGATCAAGCAATTGACCTCCAAGGGTATCATCCCTGTCGAGCACGACATGGAGAACTTGCCCGATGACGTTGACGACGAGACCCTGGACAACGCCCGTCCCTTCCTGATGGGCAAGGTCGCTGCTGTCGTTAATGAGAAGAAATCTGCCAAGGCTATTGTTGATGAGCTTGTTAACGATGCCTCTGATCTGCTGCAGAAGGGCCACAAGATGCTTGCTAAACTGTAAATAATTTCATTGTTAATGGCGCACTCCGGGTATGAGGATGTTGCATATAAATGTTGATGTTCATGACCATTTATACTGGTTAGCGTTCTTCGTTCCAATTTTCTTTTCAGTTCGAGAGTTCTCCAGCAGCCAGACTGTATCACGGTTCATTTTGCAGCTGCCGACGAAACCCAGCACTAGTATTTGCAACTTTGTGCGGCATAAAATACGGCAATAGACCACAGAAACTAAAGACTACTTACCAAACCAGAGAGTATTCATACCAAGTTAAAAACAGTCTACCTTCCAGAGATACCCACGGCAATACATAATCCCGACCGGACCCAAGAATTATGCAATCGGCTCGGCAAGCCGTACCCGTGCAATTCTCCATCTCCACCTAGACCCGACCATGAAACCGACGAACATGGAATCTTTCCGTAAATATCAACAGGACGATGGGAACAGTGGCAAAAAGAGCCGCTGACTCATCGGAAGGAACGCTGTCCATTCGCAACAGACCATGCTATACATCCTTAAATGGATAATCCAGCACCTGAAGACAGTAACTCAGTGATCTAGGTCGTAACATATTACACATGACTTTCACAAGCAACGCGGTGAACGCCTAAGTCAAGAGGAATTTTGGCAGTAAGAGCTTCAGCCGCGTTGCCGAGGTGGAACGTTTTGTGGCGAGCTTTTTGCTTGCGGGTGGGGATTATGGGTCGGGGTTGGATCCACTTGAGGTTCGGGTTAGGGCTTGGGTGTTTCCTTCCTGTAGGTTACATGGTATTGGGTTGTATAGTATTACTGTTTGGGGTGTTCCAGTTGGGTTTAAGGGTTGGAATGTGAGAAGGGCTGAGGAGAAGGGATATGTGAATGTTCAAACTTGGTCTAGATTTTCGTTGCATCTGTTTGTTGGTTATTACCCATATGGCAATGGGTGGAATGATATTGTTGTGTATAGTTAGATCAAATCATAGGTTGAGATATTGCTTAGTCCGTTGATTCCCGGGCTGGAAATATTTAGATAAAGCGAGTAGTACTTCGCAAGCTCTGAGACTTGTGGATAGTGGACACATCGAAACCAGTGCAATACGCGTCGTGATCTAAATATATAGCCAAAACGCCCGATGTAACATGACTGCTGCATGTGGGAGCCACGACCTGATGCCTGAGGATATAAATGAAGTATATACTCCGTACATCAACGGGATCTAATCCTTCAGAAGAAAATACAAGGGTCCAAAGCACTGAGTATCCAATCAATTTGTAGAACATTTGCTAATAAAGTTACCTTAGATTTTCTCTGATCCAAACATACATAGTTAGAGCTGCGGATGCGCCAAGGACAATCCATAGCTTGTCTGGTTGCATCTCTTATCAGAAACGGCGATTACCGAGCCGTGAGTTGGGACTAGAGAGATCGTAAGTTTCCGCTGGCGCGGGGTAAGCAAGAGATCTGGAGAAGGGATACGGAGGTGATCCCTGGACGTGACTGCTTATGTAGCATAGTACTATCATCATTAGCATCATACGGAGCAGGGTGATGTTTATGTGGAGAAGTGAGAGGTCTAGATCATGTAGCCAAATAATTGTTATCAAAGATGAGATATTGTTTCAGTATCGTGACTCTAGAGCCTATACGGAGTACAGTCAAGTCGAAATGAGTCTGATATTGAAGTAATATAGACAATCTATATCTTGTGCCCCTGTATGGGATTAGTCATATTGTTACTAGTAAAATAGTATCGGTGTTGTCCGATGCTCTAATGAAGATACTAAAAACCATATCATGCGTGAGCAATCAGAGATAACTGAGATCGATAGGCAAAAGCTTGAATGCGGGCAGGTGATATGGCCGTGGTATCAGTGACTGAGATAATCAGGAACAGTGCCTATCAGCAGTGAAAGTCTTATCATTCACGTTGCCACCCTTGGTCGGGGCCCACATGGCTTGTCAAAATTTGCAGCCAATCACGGAAGTTTGGATGGTGCTTGTCCCTCCAAGGAAATTTCCTATCCGCCAATCGTAATAGCGAAAAGAAAGCTTGTCGATCCATGATTCGTTGGAAAAACACGTTAGGGTGGTGAACCTTAGGGCTAAGGCACAAGTGGATCCCCGACGGCCTTCTCGAAACGAGTAAAAAAAGGCTTGACCTGGATTTGGGAAGACACGCGACAGTGAACCCAGCGGAAGTTACGCGGTCGCGGCAATTCTCGCTGGTTTGAGATCGAGTGGAGATGTGTGGGAAGAATTTGTCCTAGTCCTTCCGACCAAATATTTATTTCTAGTTCCCCCCGTCCTCTGACGCAGAGGAAAAAAGAAAGAGAAAGGAAAGATGTGAACCTCAGCTTGATTATTTCCCCCTCCTTCTCCCTACCAACCCTACTTGGTCGGTCTTAGAGCTATCTAGCTCTCCGACCCTCTATATTCTCAAGTCTCCTCCTTGATTGGTGGGGATCTTCATCAATCAGGAAATCACCGTTGGAAAATACGGTCCTGTCGGACTCCCGAATCCAGCACGATGTTCGGAAGGAAAGATCAAGACCTTGAAAAAGGTCCTCAGGTGGCGAAGACGACATTGGACACCAGCAGCGATGGCGCGGTACCCGGAGAGACCTTTGTATACGGCGATTCGCTGTATGCTAAGCTCCAACGGCTCGCAGGAAAGATCAACATCGAGCAGCGCGGAATTGAACGGGTACCACCAGAGGAGCAGACGGATACGTCGTACTTCAATATTGGCAGCATGGTGTGTTTATGATTCCGTTGCGTTAATTTTGCCAGCTATTGTCTGGCATTTCAAGACCGCCTGTCCAACTGACCCAACACGCAGTGGTTGGCGGCCAACATGGTAGTCAGTTCCTTTGCCATTGGTGTCCTCGGAAAATCCCTCTTTGCTTTGGGCTTTGTGGATGCTATCCTGGTAAATCTCTTCTTCAACCTGTTGGGTATCATGACGGTGGGATTCTTTTCGTGCTTTGGCCCTCCTTTCGGTCTGCGACAAATGGTACTCTCCAGATTCTGGTTCGGATATTGGGGGACGAAGTTTAGTGAGTATATCCACTTCGTGGTGTCTATTTTAGTTAAACAGCCACTAATACTTGTCTAGTTGCCTGCCTCAACGTTTTGGCCTGTATTGGTTGGTCTGCGGCCAATGCAATTGTTGGTGCTCAGCTCCTCCATGCGGTCAATACCGACGTCCCAGGATTTGCAGGTGTCCTAATTATCGCCTTCTGCACGTTTCTTATTACTTTCGCCGGATATAAGGTCGTCCACATGTACGAGTACTGGAGTTGGGTACCGACATTTATCGTCTTCATGATCGTCTTCGGCATGTTCGCCCACTCCGGAGATTTTGTGAACATCCCCATGGGCGTCGGGAAATCCGAACTCGGCAGCTGCCTCTCCTTCGGTTCAACTGTGTACGGATTTGCCACTGGTTGGACCAGCTACGCGGCTGATTACACGGTGTACCAGCCCCGGGACCGCAGTCGCCGCAAGATCTTCTTCTCCGCATGGGCCGGTCTTATCGTTCCTCTGATCTTCACACAATTCCTCGGAATCGCCGTTATGACCGCCACCAGTCTCAACGACGGTGACAATAAGTACCAAGCTGGCTATACAGCTTCTGGAAACGGAGGTTTGCTTGCTGCTGTTCTCGATCCTCTTGGTGGATTCGGCAAGTTCTGCCTCGTGATCCTGGCCCTTTCCATTGTCGCCAACAACTGCCCCAACATCTACTCCGTCTCCCTGACCCTCCAAGTTCTGAGCCGTTATACCCAGAGAGTTCCTCGTTTCATCTGGGTGTTCTTGGGTTCCTGCGCCTCTGTGGCCATTGCCATCCCCGGATATTCCCATTTCGAGACCATCCTGGAGAACTTCATGAACATCATTGCTTATTGGCTCGCCATTTACTCTGGCATTTCACTCACTGACCACTTCGTCTTCAAACGTGGATTCGGCGGATACCGTGTTGAGATCTATGATAAGCCCAACAAGCTTCCCCCCGGTATTGCGGCCGCGGTTGCTTTCTGCTTCGGTATCGCCGGTATGGTTACTGGAATGAGCCAGTCGTGGTGGATCGGACCGATTGCGAAGCATGCGGGTGCGCTACCCAGTGGTGGTGACGTCGGGTTCGAGTTAGCGTTTGCTTTTGCTTCGGTTTCGTATATCCCCTTGAGAATGGCTGAGCTGAAGGTGTTTGGTCGGTAATTGTTCGGTTTGTTTTATGTTTGGGCTATGGGTCTGTGAATACGTTTTATTTTGAATTTTGTCTACTACGTCGTCCTTAACGGCATTGTCCGTTCTCTTTCAAGATGCTTGGCTGCATTTTCATGATACCGCTAGTCGTGTATATGTGTTTGTAATCTAGATGTGAATATACTACGTGTATATCTTTTAAGAACATGCGAACCGTGTAAATGAGCATCCTATGTAAAGCTCCAGGTATCTCACTCATAAGCAATAAAGACCACTGCTCTTCGATACAGGATTATTGGTGGACTCCTTACGCCCCAGGCTCAGACATGAGGTATTGACCCTGGAAAGCGTTGATTCCCCATATCCACTTGTCGGACCTCAGACACTGATGATCGAACCCATTCCTCCATTACTAAAGGCATTCATGTGCTCAAGCCTATGAATTTAAGTATAATTCTACGTGGAGTGGTCTTCGTTGCAAAGCTACAGATAGAACTTCAGAAGGCCGCTAAGAACTAATGCGGAGGAAATCGTAGCAGAACATTGAAATTTCATCTACTATAACTATTGGAGTTCATTTGCCAGCTCATTGAGAGGTAGAACCAAAACAAAAGGATAGTTAGCCGGGATTCCTCTGGCTCTATCCCTTTCCACCATTTATTCGCGCGCCCATACGCGCTCTCTTCCAGGTCCCGTTCGGACACTCTCAGTTGTAAGGAATACAGTACGCGAGACCAACACCAATGTACCGTCTTATAGATCTGAAAGGTGAAGTAAAGGAGTTAGCCGACAGCATGGCCTCGTTCGCGGGCCAAAGCTAAGGTTACTTCCTGTAGCATTTATGTTAACCTGCTCAGCAGTCAGCTGCCAGTTGATTATGGATGAGTCAAAAACGTGTGTCGGGGATGGTTAACCTCTACGTTAGCACTCCATCCTGACAGTATGAGGTTATCCATATATGAATAGTAGAACTCCAAAACAGATGGTTGAAACAATCACCTCAATGAGTTAGAATGATCTGTTGACCACACTCTTCTTACCACCCTTTCCAACCGCGCATTCCTTCATCTGGACAAACATAAGCCCCTCATGTAGTCTGGACACCATAGCGAGATTTCCTACCTAGTTCAGCTATCAAATGAGGACCTAAATTGCAACTATAGGCCCGAATGATTTGGAATACAGTGTACAAGCGAGTCGCATTAGTGTAAAACCACACCATCCCATGATATACATGCATGATGATGGCCTTATGCGCACTGCCACGTAGCCTAGGTGTGTACAGTCCATTCGGTTCGGTGGTAAGAGACAATTGATTGGCAAGGAGGAGTTTTCAAAGTCGTGCTTCTCAGCTGTGGCTAAGCTGAAACCCCTCACCTATTCCCCACATGGCGGGGCTGAAAGGTTATGTGATAGTGAAGGGATTCTTGTCTCTTTTCCGGTATATGAAGGATGCCAGTACTAAGATTGTGGACACGCATAAGAAACAAACACTATGCACAGCAATTCACAAGCGTGGTTAGCAAGGGCAGGTGATCCGGTCTAATCATATCTCTGTACTCAGCTACGCCATAGGTAGTGTATAGACCTATCACCGTTCTCTCTGAACAGATGCATCTACTATCTTTTCATGACCATCCAATGGACACCATCCCTCTCTGAAGGAAGTTGCAGAAAACAGAGCCAAAACCTCTAGTTATACCTCTGCACTCTTACGACGTGATTTCTGGAAAATAAATCCGAGATGCGCTGCGGGGTAGATTATAATGGTAAATGCACCCACAGGTATCCACTAAGAACTGATTCTTAGTAGCTGCGGCTGAGGGTCAAGCTCGTCACATAACTGCGCAATATTTTTGGGTCTACACTGCTGATCATGATGAATGTTTACCGCCCTTTCCGTAGTATTATGGGTGGCAAGAGAAATAGTATGATTTTCGCAAGCTGATAGTCAGTAGAGATGTCTCCGCCCAATGCCATATATTTCTCTCAACCTCAATCTCACTCAAGCACAAAGCCTTTGTACCAATCAGTATTATATACTCATATCAAGCCAGTACTTAACGACACGATATTTACTCTCAGCCTTGAACATGGGAGCACCATTTAGAAAGGAAACGGTGGGAGACCTCCCCCCTCTTCCAGCAGATCTGTCTTCGGTTGGACCTGGACAGTATGTAGTCAAATACGAAACTTCTCAAGGAGTAATGGCCGAGGACGGCGTGATCCAAGCTGCGATATGGTTTCGGCTACCGGTAAACTCTGCATATTTCGATAACTCATACAGATCGTTTCCTAGCTAATATGTCGACAGCCTGTCACCTCTTCTATCTTCAGGCGTATTCGATTTCTCCAACTGTTTGCCGAATCTCGTGATCAAGGGTCCGTGAGTGACGAAGAGGCCGGAACCTGGACATGGTTTGAACTAGCTATTCTTGAGGATGAAGAGTCGGAGACTCCAAGGGTCAAGGACAACGTGGAGTATGTTTGGAAGAGCCATCTCAATCCGATGAAGACCATGGACTATAAATGGGTACGTACCATATCAGTTGAGTTCCATGGAGTGTCGGGCTAAGACGAATCTTGTTTATTGAGAATCATGGTATGGTTTTCGACCGAGACCATAACCTACTGCGTTCACTTGAGGTTTGTATGCCATCTTCCCTTTTAAAGCCCTACCTGATAATTGATCATTAGGCTGGAAATGTCATTGCCATTCGTATCGCTGCACGCTTCCGAGGCTGGGCACTTCTAGCTAGAACAGGATACTTGGCTGTTGAAATTGACAAAGAACCAGGTGAGACCTCTAAGCGGCTATTGATCTTTTATTCTCTTCTTCGTCTAATCAACTCTCGGGTATAGCCAAACTTGAAGCCCCCAGATTTGCGAAATTTGAATATATCCAAAATGCACTCCAAGAGCTGAACGACAAGAACGAGACCAAATTCAGTTACGAAGCCACTCCCGTGCGTGCCGATGGTTTCGATGCTGATAGAGAGCGATCGCTACGTGTCCTATCACTTGGTCGGTCCCTTTCCTTCTCGTATTAATTATTCCTGGAGTGCTGACATAACCGGCAAAGATGGAGGAGGTGTACGTGTACTATCGTCTCTGTATATCTTGCGCGATGTAATGCGGCGTCTCGGGACAAATGACGAGCCTGCGAAACCGTGTGATATATTTGATATGATTGCTGGCACCAGCACAGGCGGGTAAGACTATTTTGGCATGTGTTACCAATGCTTAATGCTAATATGTTGAGCTAGGCTATGTGCGATCATGCTAGGTCGACTGAGGATGTCAGTTGATGACTGTATTAAGGCGTATAATGAATTCATGGACCAGGTATTTGGAGCTGGCTGGTGGAAAAAGGTGAAAGGTGTTTTTGGCACCAAATACGATGCTTCCAAATTGGAAAAGGCCATGAAGACGGTTATTGAAAAATATGCCAAAAATGTCGATGAACCTCTATTGGACGAGTACAGCTCGTGTAAAGTGTATTATCCTTCTCTTACCTCTTTACAGTGGACTTTGCCCCAATGGAGGTTAACGGATACAAGCTACTTGATGGTGGTCTCGGCGCAAACAACCCTATAGGATGGTGAGTTTACTTATTTTCTTATTACACTACGCTTGTGAATGCTAATATTGGTTCGTTCAGGCTATGGAATGAGGTCCTGAGTGTGTATGGTGCTGGTCGACCCATCAGTTGTTTTCTCAGCATTGGAACGGGCATTCCCAAAAAGAGATCCATGGGTGGCCTCTGGAATCTACCTTTTTCTTTAGCTGCAGCTGCAACTAACTCTGAGATTACGCATATTCTCTTCCGGACATTACTTGACGCATATGCACCGGAAGTCTTGCAGGAGAAATACTGGCGGCTCAATGTCGGCCGTGAAATACCTGCTTGGGGGGAGGATGCCAAAGTCGTTGACAACGAGGAAGTGCCAGACCTGGACGGCATTAAAGATATAAAGGAATTTCTCAAGAAAACGGAACTATATATCAAAGAGCAGGATGACCTTATTGAGAGCTGCGTGGAGACAATCAAACCCCGTCGTCGTACTGACGCCCAGCAGGAAGTACAGACCGATTAGATGTCCAACACAGGGGTTCCCTATCACAAGGCCTCATTCTTTCTTTGTGTTAGTGGAGATCTTGGATTGAATATCATTCTGAAAGACACTATATTTGTTACTAGTTCTGGATTCACAAAGACCAAGAAAATGTTACAATTTAGTGACAAGCTACATAGGTCCTTGTAGATAGAGAGAAGATGTGTCAACAACATTGCAGTCTTCTTATAAATAATAAGACTTGAGAGTAAGGAAGGCCATAATCAGCGCCCAGTCAGCAGATGGTCTAAACCACCGTGCATGGTTTCATGTCCACAGGTCAGCCGGAAGCTATAGGAGACTAAGCAAATGCCCACTCACAACCAAGTAGGTGCAATGCTATGTAGTCGGTTTTTGTATGATCTAGTATGGTATGTTTAAACTTTGTTTCCATATTGCTGAAATATCAATTATCCCAGTTATTAATATGTCACAAGTCCCAACAAAACTGTAAAACCAGGTTGTTCAGATTTTTGCTAGGCTCGATGTACGCAGAGGTCGTCCAAATGACATCACGTGACTACATCTCACCAGCACAAGCCACCAACTGCGCCACAGGTCCTTTGCCGCGCCGAACAAATCCACAACGGATCTTTCGTTGAAATCCTAAGAAATTCAGCAACATTTGCAGATCACCACATAAAGCACAATGTCCAAACTAGCAAAGTAAGTGAGACCGGACCCCATAAACCCGCGTCGCCGGGAGTCCTCTGACATGAAATTTTTGCAACTTTCTGCAGCCGCGCCGACTGGGCCGACGACGAGGAGTTCGATGACCCCTCCGCGCTCCCCGCGCAACAAGTCATAACGAACAAAGATGGCACCAAGACCGTTGTGTCGTACCGCTTTAACGATGAGGGCAAGAAGGTGAAGGTCACCCGCCGGATCAAGACCACCGTCGTTCGCGAACATGTCAACCCCCAGGTTGCGGAGCGGAGGTCTTGGGCCAAGTTCGGTCTCGAGAAGGGCCACGCTCCCGGACCCTCGTTCGATACTACCTCCGTCGGTGAGAACATCGTTTTCAGACCCAGCATCAACTGGAAGGCACAGGCCGCGGAGGCGGAGAAGAACGGCGGCGAGAAGGGCAGCATGAAGGATCAGCTCAAGGACAAGAAGGTCAAGTGTCGTATTTGCAGCGGAGAGCACTTTACTGCCCGCTGTCCGTTCAAGGATACCATGGCGCCCGTCGACGAGCCCACCGCTGGTGGCGCTGGTGAAGATGATGAAGCAGCCGCCGGTGGTGTCGGCACTGGATCTGGTAGCTACGTGCCTCCTCATCTCCGGAAAGGTGCTGCTGGCGGCGGCGAGAGAATGGGTGGCAAGTTCGAGAAGGACGATCTGGCGACTCTGAGAGTTACAAACGTGAGTTTTTCACCTTACGTTTTTCTCTATATATATATCATATCAATCCTAACCACGAACAACAGGTTTCCGAGTTGGCGGAAGAAGGAGAACTCCGCGATCTGTTCGAGCGCTTCGGCCGCGTCACCAGAGTCTTCCTTGCCAGAGACAGAGAGACCCAACGAGCCAAGGGCTTCGCTTTCATCAGTTTCGCAGATCGCAGCGATGCTGCACGCGCCTGCGAGAAGATGGATGGCTGTACGTTTCCCCCTCAGTTCTCCCTCCCCCAGCCTCAACAAGAATACACCAAAAGAAAAAGGAAAAAGAAAAAGAGAGAAACAAGCTAACAAAACCCATCTAGTCGGTTACCGCCATCTTATCCTCCGCGTCGAGTTCGCGAAGAGAACCACATAAACCACTCACCCCCCATACCATTTCTTCTTCTCGTTCCGGTTTACGACACTTTTGGATCTTTTCGTCAGGCGGGCTTCCTTCCTTCATGGCTGAGGAATCTTTTCTTTGTAATGTATGAACTGATCGATAATGATGATTACTGAAAGGCATCCAAACCGTGTCATTTACATTTGCTTTTTTGTCGATTTCTACAAAGAAAAGTACGGTTCTAGAGGGGTTCCCATTTCCCTTTCTTTCCTTTTCCTCTTCCTCTTCTACTTACTTCGTCCGTGAACTCCTCACAATCTCAATATGGAATATGGATAGCAAATGATAGACCAAAAAAGCACCCACCCATTCCAAAAAGAGAAAAAGCACAAGCCCCTAGAAATGCATAAAGTAGTTCTCCAACATCAACAACAACGACCTAGAACAAAAAACCAGATAACGACACCCCAGCAAAATACAAACAAACACAAGCTCCAACTCTTCCCAAAAAGGAAAACGAAACAAAACTCTAATTCAAGGCCACCCTCCCCCGAACCACGGACAAACAATTCTCACGACCCCCCGGAACCCTTGTCTTGAAGAACCTTAAGCCTACCTGTGTGACAGGGGAGGGGGCGGGCGGTCGTATCCAGGACCAAGGATGGGGATATGACACCTCTCTCTCTCTCTCTCTCTGTCTTTCTCTGGGTGTAGTGTGGGTGTGTGAATGAGTGTGTTTGTGTTTAATAATAGAAGGGGGCAAACCGAAGGGTTTGTGTGAGATGAGGAGGCTTAGATTCCAGGGTTGAGGAGGGAATGGAGATTTGTCTGACTCTGATGATGCTTACGAGTTGGAGACTTTGTTGAAGCTCTTGCAGGGGGTGGTTTCAGGTCTGGGGGTAGGGGTGAATTGAAGATGCTGGGACTCGAGTGAGGTTGGAGAATGAGAGGTCGGGGTCCTCGGGTACTACGTAAACATGTAGGATCCCAGGAGGCTTTGGTTTGGATTAGTTTGATTTGAATTTGAGTTCTTTTTGTGTGGTTTTTTTTTTTTTTTTTTTTTTCCTAGAAGTCTAGCCCATTGTACATACTATCATTTCTCTCAGGTGGGAACTCCTGCAGCTATCAGACATGCACAGCGGTACATACACGGGAGAGAGCCATCGGGGCTAATTCCTAAATCCTCACCGCAGTGCCGTGTGGACCTGGACTTACATGTGCGGGTATATCTACGGACAATGGGCTAGGGATTTCCAGGATACCTCTCTCTGTGGCGATGTTTGGATGGGTTTCGTCGGCCGAACGATGAAATGGCGGTATAGCGTAGCATCACCCGTATGAGCTGAGTGTAACGCAGGGTCAGGACCGACAGAGATCAGATCAGCTTCGTATCTCTCATCCAATGGATGGGATGCTCGGTGTTACTGGAAGGAACGTCAAAGAGCGCGGGTGCAATAAGTCCGGTTACATTGCAGGCGGACCTGGGGGTTTATCGGGATCGTCGTCGTCATCAGTTTCGTGGATGGAATCTTAGAACGGGCGAATCGTCGATATTCCAAATAAAGGCCGTAGCCTGTTGGCTCGTGAGCAGATTTCCACGTCCGTCTGTGTCACTCAAGCGGTCCTTGGACTGGCAGCTGTCATGGACAAGTAGGAAGCTCTCAGTTTGGGCGGAAGTCAGCATGGCGGGCCGTCGAATAGGTTGTCATCGTCAAAGGTTCAAACTAATGCCGCTAACGTAAATAAGGTCTAACGGTTGTCTCTTTGTTGTACTGGCTGGGTCAAGTTTGACTAGCTCAACAATAGTCCTCCTGCGCTGATTCTTCATCATCATTGGTTTCAGGGTCATTTTCGTCCGTGGAGCAATTCCTTAGGGCTCTCCCTTAGCGCAACGAGGGCGAGTTAGCGTGGTAGAGGTGACTTGGGACACTACGAAAAGCGTGTCAGCCGTGGGCCCAGCAAAGGTAGAGGGCAGGACAACTCACCTCTAAAGTTATGGGAGAATTTCCAGCGTCCGGATGAGAATCCACGTTGTAACCTACACTATACGGCCACGGTTCCTACGAGGAGCCTCTAGATACCTCAAATGAAGCTTTTTGAATGAAATTGTTGAGGGTCAGCAGATGATATCTGGCGGGAATTGGCACCCGTTTGAGTCATACAGGCAGGACCGGATTCGGCAAGGGTCAGATAGTGGGAACAAGAAAGTTTCTTTTCTAACAAACAGACCCAGGTGTATGGATATGGTCGATGCTAAAGCCAGCCACGGGACATTCTGAGATATCAGGCTGTCACGCGGCAGCTGCGTTAGGAAAAAGCACATGGACAGACACCTCCTTATCCATGTGAGCGGTGGGTGCATTAGACGCGGTGCAAAAGATCCGGGGCGAGAGGCAGGATTGCTTCTAACCTGACAGTCTGGCCTTACGGTCAGTGACGGACGCATGATTCGGAGCGTAAGTCTCCACTAAACGTTCATGGTCTCGGGAGTAGGGTTGCAATGGTAGTAGACTACAATTCCAAATCAACACCTAAAGTCCACGTCGATCATCGCCATCGCCAAAGCCCCGTGAATATATCCAAGAATTCTACTATACCCGCTCATCGGTAACTACGGTATCTCGCTGGGGCAGACGGTGGAGACAACAGGCTAGTCGAGGGTACAGGCAGGACATATCTGGCTCGAGAGAGCGCGATGAGCTGACAGGTTTGGTATCCGGGGCCACCATCGATGTGCTGGGGATCAATTGCCAAGACCAGTCAAATTCAAGGTTGAGGACCAAAGAAAGCGTGAAGATCGCAATGACGGTAGAAAGTTCAAGCTCCAGAATCACCGTCCGTCAATGGGTTTCTTCTCAAGCGTGGAGACTGCAGGGAATCCCGGAAATAATGCCCGAATGGTCTGGACTCGCGCGATTCCGTTAGCTCGACGCTGACTCGTGGGAGGGACGAGATTTGCTCTCGCAATGGAGCCAGAGTTTCCACCGGCCAGCTGCAGGTCAGTCAGTTAGTAGTATCTCACTCTCCGTCAGGGTTGGTCAAGGTAAATTAAAAAATTGCGGTTGTACAGGAACATTTCAAGAAAAGGTACTGGTCTAGTACCGGCCACTAAGCTGGATCTGGCAAGAGCATGGTTGAGAACGTTGTATCCACTCTTATAGGGATGGATTCTAACTGGATTGGATGGTTGAACTAGTATGATCGGTAGTAGTAGACCCGAAGCCAGGCTGGCAACGTATTGCAAACTTTTCCCACATGAGTAGGAGTCTAATGGAGGGTCAAAGTTTGGCCTAGAACGATCAAAACCTTAACTGACCATGGAGATGAAGTCGATCACTCGCTCGTCCAGCGACAGCAAGCGCACATTCGAGAAAAGAGACGGAGAGAAAGAGACGGGGAGAAAGAGACGGGGAGGGCAAACATGATCACCGTAATAACTTAATATGATATATATTAAAACACAATAATCATAAATCATGATCAAAAAGAAGTGAACCTTGATGGTAGAGCGTTAGTCAGTCAGTCAATAAGAGCTGAGGGTATTAAACGATTAACCTTCTTTTTACAATCAAGGACGGATTTAGGATCCCTGGCCTCATCAATTTCAAGAATGGGTTACATAAGACTGAGGAGAATCGGTTGGATCCAGGAACATGGGTCAGTCTAGTCCCATCGAACAAAAATAGAAAGACGATTCAAATCATCCACAGAGCGATGCCTGTAAATGGAAAATATTATATAATGGAAGGATGTAAGAAGGGGAAAACCAAGCTAAGAACGACGGGAGGTGTGGATTAGTTAGTCAATGATTCCTTTCATTGTTCAGGATTTAGTTAGTACGTAGTTGGGTGAAAGAAGGCCAAAAACATTTTAGTTTCGGATGGAAGGGATTTGGGGGAAATGGAAGTACACAGGTGTAGTACTGAGGTATCATGCACTATCCTCCTTCTGGTTAGGCGTGGTGCACGTGCCAGAAGAGTCCCATGGGGGTGTAGCCTTTCCAAGGTTAGCGCCAAAGTGGTCCCTTTGTGTTGGGATCAACATTGAACACTACTACAACAACTCCTCCGTACAAGAGGTAATCTACCAGTATCAGGTAGGGTGACTGCTTGGGGTGACTGGGAAACATACAAGGTGAGTGGGAAAAACATAAGCAAAAAAACTAAGTAAATTAGAAAAGAACATTGAATTCCAAAACGAATCACTTCAAATGCAATCATCACCGTGCATGCGGACTGGCTATGTTTCTCCTTCTAACCACATTTTCTCAGATTAGTCAATCTACACGCGCTTACATCTTTTCCCATCCTATGAATTCATTTCATATGCATCACTATGTATTTGTTTTTTTGAATTTTCTCTTCGTTAGAGTCCATGCTTATTGGCTATCGGTGGCCTGAAATGCAACCTCCCCACCGCCACCATCTCCGAGACCCCTGTATGAGGTTGCTCTGGGATTCGCGCCGCATCCCGCGCACACATAACATCCTGCACGACATTAACATCCCTCCATTAGGCACTCTCGATTTGCCAAGTTCAAGTTTTTTTGGTCCCCAGTCCTGGATGGATCTCAGCAGGGACCTTCGGCCAATGGTCCTGCCTGGCCTCCTTTTTCAGCGCCATGCATATCGCATTTGGACCAACTAGCTTCCTGCACGGCTGGATGATCGGATCCGCCACAAGACGATCTTCAAACGAGATAAGAAGAAATCGTGAAAGGAAAAAAGAAATGAGTGAAATGAAAAGAACCCGAAAAGAACCCGAAAAGAACTCATAATCATAGTAATAATTGACAGGATGACGCTAATCTGAGATTCAAATGGGACTTCTTTGTGTTGGTCTCACTCTCCCCCGGTTTGTGGGGCCCGCAGCTCAATTCTGGAAACTATGCTGTGTACGGGAAACGCGTCTCTCCACATCTAGCTACAGAGTCTCTTACTAATTCGGACTCCTCCGATAGATGTCTCATTACCTCTCCTCTGGCACAGGTATTAGAGTGGACATTGTGGGGGGGAGGGGCAAAGGAACAAGAGAGCGAGAGAGGGTTATCAACCCCGATGAGTGGTTTGACCCATTAGTTCCAATAACTTACCGAATATAGCATGCTGGTGGACGGCATCTAGTATTATGGATGTACTTTCCAAGAGGTACAACACTATGGAACCTACCGACCAACCGGTAAGTAGGTATTCCACATATGTACCCATGCAGCCTGCATGATTCAATCCGCTCTCCGGCGCCGGTGTCGGTGAGCGACCGACAAGTCCATGTCCATAAGGGAAGAGTTGGAAAGGTAAAAAATAGATAAATAAATAATTGGAAATTAATAAAAAAAGATATTTTTATTTTCCCAACTGTTGGTTGGAAACCGTCGATCGCCTGATCTCTCATTCATGCAGGAGTTGGTGCTCGTGCCTCGAGCACCCAAAAGTTCTTTGGAACGGCCCCAAGGAGGCGTCATGTCTAGAACATGGATCCTCTTGATGGGTCCACCGGCCCCCTGCCTCCCTTATACCAGAATTTTATTGACGCATTCTAGTACCTCTGTCATGGTTGGTTCGTATGGCCCATCGCCGTGGCTTTCTGCGGCTGCCTAAGCTCAGTAGTGTCGACAGCCTCCGTCATGCGACTGGGGTCTGCACGGGAGTTCCGGGGCCATGATCGTCGCTACTAATCCTTTCTAGCGCCATCTTAATTTGCTTGCTGCACTCTGCCGTTGACCGGGTGTTCACGCTAGAACAGCTGACTTTACCGGCAGTGGTCTGGTTAGAACTGTTCGGCCGGCCGACTAGCGTCCAGCTGAATCATGCCAACGCTGGAGTTCCATTTTCCCCTCGGAACTACTCAAAGTTTGTGCAGCTTTGATAGTGTCTGGAGTTGGATATTGAGGGGTTGTCACATCGAAATTGGCCAATGCTGTGTTTCTCCAACGCTCTGACAGGGTCCAGTGCCCTTTCGCGCTATTTCGGCTGATGCAACAATATTCTCCACGACGGCTCTCATGCTTCATTTTATTCCAGGGAAGCTAACAGAGGGTCAAAAGAAAAATGAAGAAAAAAAAGGCCCCCAAATGATCCTGTTTTCATTACACTTGGACCGCTTTCTACTGTCACCCATTGTAGTGTTATTGTTATGTGCCCTTTTCTTTACCTTTATCTCTATTTTCTTACATGAAATATCCGTTGCATAAATACAGATGCAACAAAAATCTCTCGTTTTACGGTTTTGTTTAGTTTTAGTTTGTGGATATTACGTCTTTCGCCTTTTTTTAAATTCATAATTTTTTTTTTTGGGCCCTGACATGGTCCCGAATTGCACAACAAACTCGTGGCAAAAGTGGTATTCATCTTCAAGCTTAATTTGGTAACTAGGAGCTATCAGGGCTTGTGCGCAACGCCGTTCTGCAGACAATTCCGCCGCATACCTACAAGGGTCATACATTGGACGTAAAGGAGGTCGGGCTAGAAATGGAGGAAGCAGGCGTGGGTGTGGGTAAAGGAAAAGGAAGAGGAAAAATAAAAATAAAAAAGGAGAAAAAGAAAAAGGAAAAAAGAAAAAAGAAAAGGGCCAACTTGACTTGAGCGAAGCGTTCCATTCGGTATTTGCGAACGAATATCAATCCGACACATCCCTCGATCTTCGGCCCAAGATTTCTCATTCTCAGTCATCATTCAGTGTTCCCTGTGATAGAGGGAGCTGGAACTACTAGAACCAACATTAAACCCCTTTCATCAAGCCTCTGGGACGATTATCTAGGCAAGGGAAGCAGAAACAAAGACTGACGATTATCAGTTTGATATTCGATCGTTTGCGGCAATCACTTTACATATAGTCGTGCAGCCTGGAGTCATATTCTGCAGCAATAAATGCAAGACACTACACCGTTGACTGAATACCGCACAGTTCATTCGATTCAGGTATGCTTTTTTCTTTAGCATTCGTCTTGCCCAACATCTGCTCTACCTGTTCTCCACAGTGTCTTTTCCAATTGCTTTTTCCAACCAGTTCCCTCAAAATGGAAAAAATAAAAAGTTCACCAAAAAAAGAATAAACATGTGGTCAGGTTCTTCAGATCTCATTGTGCAGATCCGATGTTTACCCCATGTGTGGACTCGTCTGATTTCCCCTTCCCTTTGTTATCAACACGTTTCTATACCTACTTTATTTTACAGGCTGTACAGTACACTGGTGTATGTACAGCAACGTGCCTGTATTGCTCTCATCGCATTTCTCCTTTGCGGCCTTCAGAGTGCAAATGATCGCATCTGTCTATATCTGTGGGCAGTGAAATGCAATGATGCCCTGAAGCAGAGTCTCGCTGATGGAACGTGCCATGTTTTCTTTTTTTTCGTCCAGTTTTTCGTCTTTTGTTTGGCCTACTTCTAAACTAGCCCTCAAAAACCTCCGACCACTATTGCTTTTGACGTCCATATTCTCTACTTTTTCCTTGATTCAACGTTTGAATCCGTCCACGGCTTGCGAGTGCCAGCCAACTTCTTTGTTTGACGGTACCTTCCTACCTACTGGGATCTCTCCGGAAAGATCCATACTCTCCAACGCTCCACTAGATTGCCTCAAGCGTCCTGTTCAAAGACGTTGACAATGTTTTAAAGCCACGCCACTTTGCTAACAAGCTTGAAGGAGAAATTAACGCCGAATAGGAGCGGCAACCACTTTTCTTTTTTTGTTCTTTTCGTTGTTTGGTTTTTTTCTCGAGCCGCAGGGTTCTAAATCCACTGAGCAGATTGTTCTGCCATATTCCCTGACACCGTTTTCACTCTACTATACCCCTGTTCAGCGCCATCAGAAGCCTAGTGCTCCTTGGGCGTCACTCTAGCGCTCGTTCAACTTGGGCTGGTCTTAAGGAACCTTCAAGTTGTCCTAAGATCCCAACCCCATCTTCACTGAGATTATTTTCAGTGGGCTTGCCAATGAATCATTGTAAGTATTACTACTACTACTATGATTATTACTCGGCTTTATTTTATTTGGAATCTGTTGTTATTATTTTTTTTAGTTTCATTTTCTGGTATTTCATTTGATGGTATTGTATTTTTTTTTTTTGTTTTCTTTCCCCCCTTTCTCTGATTTTGTTTCTATTTTATTTTATTATTCTTTTTTCTTCGAATTATTATTTTCCCTCTCTCTCTCTCCAACATCGGATCTCCTCCCTGCACCCGTGACCCTCCCCCCCAATGGATTGCTTATGACGAGCGATCTACATGAACGTTAATTTTCCCGTCTCGTTGGTATTTTCAGGGAATTTGTTCTGTTACACAGCCCTGGTATTTCTTCATTTCCCTGTATTGATATGACATCAAGGACGGTTGTCTTCTTGGCCGTCAAGGGTGAAGACCCTATTTTAATTCTGACCGGCAACTGTCCGATTACCTTCAGTACCTTTTTCACTTTGGCTCTCCTTTTGCTCTGGCGCATTCGGCTCTCTTGTATATCTGTATTGTGGCTCCCCCATCGTTCTGACCATGCTTCTCTTCACCGGCAGCAACTCTACTGCACAATCCTTTCCAAATGGACGGTCCGATTACAACCGATAGTGACTATACCGGTGGCCAACGCCCATTTTCTGGCCCAATCAGCTTCCCTATGGACGATGAGGACCATAGTCGCAGAGGCAGTGCCGTTGGACATCCTTTGGCGCAACCTGTCTCGATACCTGCGACGAACGGTTTGAGATACAACACACAGCAGTCTGCGCTGCAGGATGTACCGTAAGTTGTCTTTTAATTCAGACTGCCCTTTGTACTCCACTTTGTTCACTTGCAGTTACTGGTCACAGCATTTTCCCCCTTCTCTGGGTGCGTTGAATGGCGGTGCCTTGATACGTTTTTCCCAACCTTTCCAGTCATATATGATGGTTATGATTTTTTTTTCCTATTCTTGTTCTAGTTTCCTTGATATTACTTATTTTTATTTGTGACTCTTTACTTTTTTTTCCTAGCTTGAGAGTGCTACATGCATGCATTTTGCTGCTACTCCTCGGGTTGTGTCATAGAATCTCGAACTGTTCCTACAGTTCACTCCTGGCTGATTTATATGCGTCGTGTCCTCTTGTGATGCGCTGGCCATATGCAGTTCGGCTTCGCTTTTTGCAATTTGGTTTATTTTAGCTCTATCTTCCCTTATCTGTCTATTTGGCAAGCTCTGGGAAGATGCATGATTACTAACTCTAGGTGATATTTCTAGCTTTGCAACATCTCCAACAATTCTCATGAGTCCTACTGACTCCTGCTCTGGTTTGTTATATCTGTAGCCGGTCACATACCAACATTATATGACTGATGGTTTCCTCTATAGAAACCTTTTCTCCCGCATCGGGTTCAATCTATTCGCATTCGCCGGGGCTGCCATTCGATAGAATGCCAGAATTCAGACATCATCGGGTACCCCCTCTGTAAGCCAGTCACCCTCGTTCTTTAGCAGCCTGTTGATGAGCATTGATTGATACGAAATGGCGAGAAGTCAACCACCTACCGGTATTTCTCCTATGCATTCGCAGAGTACGACAGTATCTGGAAGTGCGGGCCTTCTGGGTAGAAACGACAGTTATCCTGGGACGTACACACTCCAACGGAGCACATTTCCATCATTGTCAGGTCTTAGTGACATGTCCAGAATGTCACAGTACACGACTACTCCGCGAGTTTTGGAAAGCACTATAGACCGAACCTCTCAGAATCTGTTATATGGTCAACCGGGGAACATGCTGATGGAGCCGGTCCAGCGTATGCCACCACCGATGACAGATGCTCCCCCTTTCGGCGAGACTAACATTATACACCAAATCGTCTGCGGCAATCAGACCATTAAAACGGAGATCCAAGCTAAGATACATAAAGGGTTCTTTCAGGTTGATGAAAAGTGGACTTGTTATCGGAGAAATTACTTCTCTGTCTCATGTTCTTTCTCGCTACACCCATGGACTCATGCGCCTCTTTACCTCAAATATGACCAAGGAACCGAGCGTGTTTCGCAGTTTGCCATGTCAATATCAGCCATTGTCAATCAACAGTTCACTGAAGTCCGCGAGCTAGTTCAACACACGCCAAAGCGGGATAAACAGTCAGAGAGGAAACCCGGGAAAGTTATTTTACAGCCCTCTCAGCCGCCACCATTGGTCCTTAGCCATTCGTCGGGATCCGGCCGCAGTCAGCATACATTTGGTCTAGCCTCTCAATCAGTAGGGATGTCTCTCGACTATAACGGCTCATATAACAGTCCTCCACAGCCTTCGCAGCCTCCAACGCAGCATACATTTGAGCGCATTCAGTTTCAAAAGGCTACGGCTAATAACGGGAAGCGCCGAGCCCAGCAGCAGTACTACAACCTGGTTGTCGACCTTTACGCAGAAGTAGCAGAATCCCAGTGGATCAAGATTGCTCGGAAGCTGTCGCATCCAATGGTTGTGCGCGGCCGCTCCCCGGGCCATTACAAAGATGGCCGTCGAGACAGCTCGACAAGTATGGGTCCCGATGGGGGGAGCGGTGGCTCAGGCGACGGCAGTGGAGGGGCTGTACTACATCCAAACATCGGAGCAGCTGCACAGTCTCACTTGGCCCTCATGTCGTACGACTCTTCGCAGCGCGGCGGTCCACACTATGGCCGGGCTGACTACAGCCAAATAGCAACATCTGGCCATTCCCCATTAAGTGGAAGCCCACACATCTCATCTTCGTCATCATCGGGCTTTGATATAGGTGTTCTGGGTGATTCCATGGATCCGATGGATCCCATCAAAAGCACGTCAAGCATGGATTCGTATCATAACTCCAGCTTTGGAATACTGGACGGCCGGAAACCTGAAAGTCGGTATCGCCACCAAGTGCGCCCTTACGTGTATGAGCCTGTCTCAAAGCCTAGTGAAGAGCCCAGCACAACCTTTCATGAGCCGTACGATCCGATGGTATCCATGATGTCAAGCGGACAAAGCGAGCCTCCGCACTACATGAAACATCCGCCCAGAATGGCGTCTCATATGTACCATCATCCCTCTACCAGCAGCAGCTATGACCCCATTTACTCAGCACGCTCCAATAATAGCAGTCATTACTCTCGATTCCAAGACTCTCAGAGCTTATGCGCTTAGCCATGTGTCTCTCTTTGGTACTTCTTTCATTGCTTTTCCTTCGATTTATTTTGCTACGTCATCCTTTCTGTCTATTTATTCTTATTCTTATTCTTATTATTATTGTCCTTCCCGGGACCTTTGAACCAAAATTCCCTTACGATTAATGCATCACCAGCTGACCTTTCCTATTCATTATATGGTATTGTTATCGTGTTTGCGTCATGGCATGGAAGAGACGAAAATTGGAGGTCCGTTTGTTTGTTTACTTTCGATGATAAGCTTCAAATCATGGCCAGCGAGATAGACCACCATCTTGAGTTAATCTCGAGATTCATCTGCCCAAGCTGAATTACATGAAACTAAGTAATGATATGTCTGTCTCGCTGTTTCTTTCACTTTTACTTTTCTCTTTTGCCCCTCCCCCCTTCTTCTTCTTCTGATTCGGTAAGATCTACATATTCTTTGTCAATCCTTTTCTGTCCTTCTCCTACTTTTCACCCTTTCCTACCACCTAATCTTGCCTTAACCATTTTCTTTCTTCCACCCCGCCTTTATTTTCTAAAGAGAACCATTTTTATTTGGAACCGGTCCTGGACCCAGTTCATTTACTTGATACTGTCCTACGTACCGCGAAAGATTGAGAGGACGGGTGATCCAAAAGTTCACGTGTAGATGTTTCGTCGAGGTGACTTTGACAATGTCACCGACAGTATGGTTAAGCTGTGCAGATACCGCCGTAGCCGTCGGCGGAAACCAATGGCGAAGGGAAGAATCATGACGGCGCACCAAGGATGGTTGAACGGGAACATGAATTTAATTATTAGGTTAGGATAAAGAACACGAACCTAAATTGATGGTTTGGATCGTATGCTCATTGGCTCTCGCGGACGCCATTCCTCCGATATGTTGCCTTGCTTCAAGTAACTAGTAGGACATGTCCGCTGTCAGGGTTTTTGACAACTGCACGCAGAAAACAGATTGTTCACGGCTGTCAGTGGTTAGGTTTACTCATGGAAACAGGGTGAAGAAGAGGACGCGGTTACGTGTTAGTCCCTTGAAAGTCCAAAGCATTTACCTAGAAAATGAAGTATCCGAGTTTATTGAAACAAAGCATCAAAAAGCACAAGTAAAAGACAGAGAAGACCAATAAAACATAAATAAATTTAGATAAAATTAAATCAAGTCAAATGGGAATGGAACGACAACACATCTGATCATTAAATTAACCCAATACGAGAAATTAACGGCTTTTGGTTATTTTGTATTGTATCTGTACTATGATATTCTTCTTTCGTAAAAACACGCCAAACAATTATGCCGGACAAAGTTGGCGGTCGCCAGCATCAAGCGGTGTTGGGGTCTCACCTCCTTTTCTTTTCTTTTCTCTTCTTTTCTTTTTTTTTTTTTTATCTTCTATGCCTTTGCGCGCCTTTGTTGTCACGTCCTGTCCTGTCCTGTCATGTATGAACGTATGTATGGAGAGGTGAAGGTGTTGGTTGCCTGCTGGTACCCTATTCATTCATCCTTTCGTTCAGGACTAGGGATCTTGAAAATATGCGCCTTATCAGTCTCCCTCACCGCACTATGCCACCAAAAAAAGTGTGGGATCCGCCCAACGACGTCAAAGGAAGATGAGACTAACGGAGATGATCGTCAGTGGGCTCATAAGGATCGACCTAACATACATTAGGGGACATACCAATGCGGATAGTTTTCGCACGAAGGATCAACAGCCCTGATGGAATGGTAAACCCTGGCTACTGCCCGAATGAGTTTAGATCGCTGGACTCCAACTCCACTTGGCCGACACTTCGGCACGTTCCGACCATTCCAGTCGATCGTCTGGTGTGGACCACCCACTATGACTCCATTTCTGTTTTCGGTACGCTGTTTCCACTGTTTCTGTGCATGCATGGTTACTGCATTTCTCTTTTCCTCTTTTCTATTTTCGGTCTTTACTGGAGTGACCTTTGGTCTCATAACTCCCAGCAGAGCTCTAGACGTGGATAACCTCCGCGCCAGTGAGATGTGCAGGACATGCTCATCTCATCTCACATAAATAGACCCATCAGTCAATCTATAAGCCAGTCAGAACGGGATCCCTAGTCCCCAAAGATTACCAAGCGCACAGATACCAATAGGTGATTCAGTCACCAGCAGTTCCAGGCAGCCTTCATGCAATAACCCTCCCTCCAAGGTGGCCCGTTTATGCACGTCGTACAAGGGGTCGACCCAGCGGAGAGAGATGAAAGTATGCGTGTGATAGATGGGCTGTGGACAACTTTGCAAGCCACAGGAGATTGACTCACTGCGGGACGAAAATAGCTGTTTTGGAAGACGGAAGAAGCAACCAACAAGGCGCGTGGTTCTGTTTTGAAAAAAAAAAAAAAAAAGTGGATGGTTTGTGCAACGTTGCATCCAATCTGCGTGGACTCCATGACACTAAACCTCACTAACGTCCTCATCTTTCCTTCTCTATGAGTAACGGTTGGGCCTTGGCTTAGCAGGACCCCTGAAACCCTCCCCTACCGGGTACAGACTACATACGACGCATGTATGAAGTTTCATTGATGTGTTCAGGATGTTCTTGCCCGGCTGGACTCTTCAACATGGCGCATGCCATCCAGGAGCCAATAGCTAAGCATCACAAGTCTGGAAGGCCCCAGGGTCTTTTGTGTGGGTGTCTCTAGTGTCGGGATCGGACCCCAGCCTTTCCAGAGCCTGAAAACACGGACCAGGTTGTTTAAGCCTAAAATCCTTGAAATGTACGAGGCTCGGACGACCGTGCGCGCCTCTCTCGTGGTGGATTTGCTATTCAAGTCAACGGCTCCCTTTCATCACTGGTCTCGCTGCCAAGGAGATTCCTTAGCGGACAACCATTCCTCCGAAACTTTGTTGAGTCTTTACATCCTTGTTGACTTTCTAATTTACATGGATCCCATTCGTACGATCTGAGCCAGTGTCCGGCTATACTACGGCCTCCCCGTCTTGCCAGCCCGCCTCTTTGTTCTCACCCCAACATTCCATGCATTGTATCTCGGTTTCACGAAACGGTCGCCGGATGTTGTGTTGCGCCAAACAAACTTCTGACAGCCCACAGCACGCGATGAACAAGAGGAACGGTATAGAGGCGCCTTGCTTGAGTATCCTAAAAGTCCTTCTTCTTTTGTGTTTACCCAACCGTCTCTTTGCCCCTCCTTGCGTCCGTCCGTTGCTGACTTCCCATCATTTCCATTCCCAATGGGCGTCCGCTCCCGCCGACTGTTCCGGAGCTTTGACTTGAGCCCACGGTCACACGATGAAGTTGACTCGGCCGACAACAATCTAGACATTCGTCAGAGAAGAAGAGGCGGACTGCAAATAAACTCTAAGCCCCCTCCACCATCACACTGAGACCCTTCTTCAGTGACCATCCTTATCCACCCGCGAGATCCGAATCGCCATCTTACGATCCAACTCTTCCTGCTCCTGCTTCGTTGGAGCCATGCCCATGGCGCCTTCTACTTCCGGTAAAACCCAGAGGCCAATCGACGCCCAAGCCATCACGCCGACTCCGAAGAGAGCCCTTGTTTTCGGCGACAAAGAACGGTAGGAGCTAGTAGCGGCGGGGATTAGACCCAATCCGGAAAAAGGTCCTCGACAGGAAGGGGATATACACACCTCCAGAGAGACATGTCTGTAGGTTGCTGATTTGCCCAGGTGGATGGTGAGGTGTGTTGACTCGCAGGACCTCCTTGTTGTTCTTCGAGCGACGGTCACGTCGAAAAAGGGCCGCCAGTCCTGGAAGGGTTAGCTAAGAGATTAATTGCCTCAGGCCGGATCGGATGGGGGTCCCTTCTCACCGCTTTTGATTCTGCCCACCCTTGCCATCGGTACTCCGTCCCCCGTCCTCCGCCGACCTTTGTTGGCTCCTAGGCTATACAAGGGTCAAGTATAACCTCAGTCCGTAAAAGACTTTTCGCTTTAGCCAGCCGGGATGGGTAAGGAACCTAATTCTGCAAGCTAGTCACGTAGCTACCCATGGATTAGTTGGCTCAGTTAAGTCTGGAGCCTTGTCTTTATACTGTCAAAAATACCTCCACTATCAGCACTGATTCAGCGGTATCCACACCTTCGTTTCAGTTAATGATAGGCCGCCCCATTAGAAGGAGAAGTACGTATACCACCTTTGAAATATGGTCAATCCGACCAATTGAGATATTGTGCGGCAGGCTGTGCCTTTGATTGAGACTGCCTACCATCTTTTAGGGCTATATTAGTACATTTTGCTTAGACATCACCCGTGTGATTCAATACGGACGGAGTACTCCGTACAGGCGTAGACAATAGGACCCCAAGTATGGAGTAGTCGACTCATTTCCTGCCGAATGAACCATGAGAATATTATCCATATGTCTTTCTCTGTCGTCTCCTGAACTTTAGACGCTTTAATAGTGGCTCTTTAGTCCATAATAACTGCTCTACTTTCCTCGCACTCGTCGGAAGCTCTCCCATCCTTACAATAGCCAAATCTATAGATACACAACTTACTCGAATTTCGGATAACATTCAATATGAAGTGAACAACAGAGAGCTTAACTCTTTATACATTACCATCTTAAGTAGACCATGCATACGGAGTCACCATCAACATATATAAATGAAACTAAAATGAACTAGAAACCCTAAGAATGTCAACATACAGACTCTTCCCCACACTATTCCAATACTACAATGATAATACCTATACAAGTACCACAGCAATCCACATAACCCTGAGAGACACCAAATGCATGGATTATATACATCCAACACTCCCAGTTAAACAAGACAACCACAACCCCAAACACCCACTCAATATAGACACATCCCCAAAACCTACCACCGTCTATACAACCACCCAAAACACACCCTTCCTTCCAACCCCACAAACCAAACCAAACCAAAAGAATTTCACAAAGAAAAAGAAAGAGAGAGATTAACAACCAGTAACGCCCATCAAAACCCTCCAAAGATCCCAATTCCCGCCAGAAAACACCACCAAATCACAAGCATCCCCAAACCTCTCCACCGCCAACTCCATCTCCCTCCTCCACTCCACATCCTTAACCTGATAATAATCCCCCAAATCCCAAAAACAAGCCACCCTCTCCAACGGCAACAAACACCCCACAAAAGCCGACCAATGCAGATGTCCCAGCGTCAGAAACTCCACATCCGCCGTGAAGACCTTGACCGGAGATATGTCTTCATCGCAGGAAATCCAGGAACGTTGCATGACGAAGACGCTGATGGATGAGGTCGGGGGTTGTTGCACGAGCATGCGGCGCCAGCTGGCGTTCGGGCGGAGGTAGAGTTCTTCTTCGACCGGGTCTGCGGCAGGGAGGGTGTAGCCGTAGTTTGTTGTGGTTGTTGTTGTTGTTTGGGAGGTGAGGCGTTTGCGGAAGAGGTGTGGCCAGATCTTATGGGGGAGTAGGGGGTTTAGGGTGCGGTTGGTTGTTTTGGTTCTGGGGTTCGGGGGTTGGGGTTGGGGTTTGAAGAAGAGGGTTTCTTGGAGTCTTGGGGAGGTTGTTATTAGGTGGTGCCAGGTTTGAGAGGTACGTTGGGCGGTGGTTAGGAGGGTTTGGGGGGGCGTTCGAAGGAGGATTTGTTCGAGGGTTTCGGGGATGAGGAAGATTTTGTGCGGGGCCATTATTCCTCTTCTTCTCTTCTTCTCTTTGCTTGCTTCTCCAGCGGGTTTGTTTGGTGTGGACTTTTTGGGATTTTGCGTGATTGGGGCTTGGGGGTGCATTACTGGGTCTAGGAATGGACGGTTGTAGAGCTGTGTTTTGGGGATATATGGGAAGAACCAAGGATAAGGATAGGATCTGACAGATAGAGATGATAATAGAATAGAAAGAAAGGGCATCAGATGCATAGTTCATTGCAATCCCGGGCCTTTCATGAATATATCTATATTTGAATGCTTCAGTATATCGGTCATTATATCATCCTTGATATGTGTATGATCTATGCGTCTCAACTATCAGATAAAACATACATGCAATGTAGACAATGATATCCTGAAACCCTACTGTTAGGGCTCAATGACTATACACAATGATTGTGGTTTTGTCTGTATGAAGTTATCATTGTTTCAGGCTCATTGATTCCTGATACATTGCTATAATTGTCACAAAGGTGGCAGTATACCGACCTCCATGCATTTCGACGGTAAAGGATTCCATTTCCCGTTCGGTTTCATGCTAACCGTATGTTATCTGATGCATTAATATCATTCCTGACACTATTTGCTTATCTCAGAGCATTCGAGTCACAAAATGACTTGAGCTGCTCGCCTAGGGTAAAAGCTCAGGTATCAGACACATCCACAATCTGTGAAGATAAACAAAGTTAGCCAATTAGTGCCTAGTGGATGGTTAACGAACCACACGTACACTAGGATCAACTAAGATTTGCTACGTCGAGTAGCGGGCTGTGTATCCTTGGATAATACTCAAGTCTTGATGGCCACTTTAACCTGAATTATATTATTTAGACCACTTGGATACAATCTAGTAACCACAATATCAAGGACTAGATGAGTAAATATAAGTACTAGTCATACCCCGGTATATCCGATGCGATTACAGGTGATCATTGTGGCCAAACAAGCAGAGAGAAACTTAACTGGCTTGGGCCAAAAATGCCCCTCGACCAGTCTGTCCACTATCATTTTCTCAAGTAGCAACCGCCAACGAGATGATCGAGCTTGTATTTCCTCTTCCGATCTTTTCTAATGCTCACAATCGAATGAACATGCGTTGAAGGCTTCATTGGCCGTTCTTTATCGTGATTTTCAGGTCATATTTTGGTTTAATCAAAGAATTAGAATGAGCTAGTGACTAGTCTTCAATTAATTGATCATGAAGTGGACTTTTTAAGCTCATTACCTCAATGTGGGCTGTGTGTGCCATTGATGTGTAGATTACTGCATGCCCGGGGACAACGTTGGGGTGCACATTTGCAGGAGGCCCATCGCGATGGATTATAGATTAATAGTCATATTTATTCATCGCCCGGATATTCACTGTGCATGCTTATGTCCACAAATCTTGTAAACATCTTCAAAGATAGGCCAAGAGAGCTTCACGTCACTTTGGCATGGCCTGAGTAAATGTAGATTCTTAACGTATTCTTTCTCGCGCGGGAAGACGTCCAGATTACAGATTCGGCCTGGTGGATTCAACAGGGTCGTATTGCAGTCGCCATTAAGGAGAGAGGATTCGAGAAAGATAGGGCGCTATGGCCTCAAATAGCGGCAGGGACAATTACCCCTTTAGTCGCCTAATATTATTTGTATATCTTAGAGATGGTGACCTCTCATTCTAGTAATGCTCCGGCGCCTGCGGTCCTTGAGTTCGAATTCAATGAAATACTGTAGATCTGTAGATATAAAAATAAATCCTGGGACCAAGAGGGAGTAACCGAATTCATCAATTCTCTCCTTCAGAATAGCATCCATATGCCTCCATGCTCGCCTGACTATAACATGTTCTGGGGTATAGCCATCGATTGTTTAGAGGCATCATTCTTTTGATTCAGTCCTTTGGGCTGGGCATTGGAGATATCCCTTGCTCGATCTCCCAGTTGAACATAATTATCTGCCGTCAATGACAGAATATTGGCGTCTATACTTCTTCCAAGCGGGTCGCTGAAGTCTTCCAAGTATCGCTAAAACGCACTAGGTGTCTGTAAGTTTGGTATGGGGACGTGGCCATCGATTGAGCGCCACGAGGTCCCAGATCCTGTGGACCAGCTTCTAATGGTCTTGTACCGGTGTGTCTATATGGTCGTCATCTTGTGGATCCCAATTCATAGTAGGATAGCTGTAGCCTTACACTCGTTGAGTGTGCCGTTGTACGTTACCGGCTCGTCAAAAATTCAGCAGCACGGTCTCTAAGAGACTCGCTTTTCTGTTGTTTCAAGAGCTGGTGAGGTTATCTGAGCCATGTAGATGGATGCTTCCTAGACAGCGTATTGTAGCCGGTCTAAATGGAGAAACAACTTGACGATATTGCTGTCCCTGTCGCAGTACGAACGACACTGCGGCTGCGATTCCTTCCTTCTATAGCTTGTGAGCCCTTCTGAGACCCGACAAACGGCGATTGAATAGTGTGCGCAGAATAAGTCAAAATAATTGTCAGTCAATCAAAAACCAATCCTCCTAGGCAGGCCGCATTGGACAAGCCAGTAACCGGACTAGAGGCAGATGCTTGAGCGGAGCTACCCGGTTCAACCCAAGGGGTCTCAATGTTATTTGCCTGTCATTAAATGGCCTCGAATACTCTCAGCTCCTCTTCCGATGGTTGCATGGCATTGGAGTTTTGCATGCTCTCTGTAGTTCATTCAGCGTCATACTCCTCTGCTTTCCTAATACTTGGAACTCTCAAATCTGTTAGTATTTAGCTAGTCTCCGGGTTAGACGAGATATTGTCTAATCGGATAACAGGTATTGGGCCAGATAATATTGAGTGACTTTCGGTAGACTCCGAGAAAGACTGTTAATGCAGATAATACACCCACCGTGTCTGTCACCCGATAGAGTGCTAGTTATCATCTCTGCGTAGACAGTCGTCTCAAAGTCTCTTCTGCTCGTTTCTGCTTGCCGACTCGAGGCCCACTGGTGAGAAGTTCTTGATAGAATCTTCTACACCCAGTCTAGGTGATGGCGAAATGTCATGGCTTCTTTCTTTTCGAGGCTTTCATTGGGAAAAAGAGACCAGAGATCGAATGCTGTTGGATAATTTGCACACATTCTCGAGTATCAATCTGATATTCCGCGGCAAAGCATACATCAATTCCGCCATTGTGGTAAGTGCAGATTTAGATAAAGACTTGGTAATATAGACAGAAAAGACCACAAAGTACTTCGGTGCCACGATAGGGGGAGGGATAATATCGGACACGGATCCCTTAGCACGAATACACCCCAACAAGGAGCTTATAGCTCAGGGTGACCTGTAGTCAATTTCAGATGAGGAGATTAATTCAACACTTTTGTAACCGGCTACCTTTCTGGCCATAATCTCGTTCCACAACTTCCCGGTAAATTGGATGGCTTTCACTATCTTACTATGCCCGAATTGATTAGTATAGCTCTAGAAATATCATAGAATAATACCCTTTAATACTTAGTATATGGCGCACTAACCTCCCGCCCCGGAGTAAATCACCAAAAGACCTATTTGTGGCACGGATCAGATATTCCCATCCTTGTTTTTCTCGTCCAACTAATGGAGAAATGTACCGATGGTAGTCACTTCGGTGGGCGTTGCCAATGTGACGCATAGTATGTATGTTCTACTTACCCGCTCTTAAGTCAATGAACTGCAGACCATTGCAGGCTTGCTCTCTTTTTATGCCTCTGTGACCAATCTTGATTATAATATCCTGAATACTGGCAGGACTTCGATTGGTATATCGTATATCTTCCCGTTCTTCCTGGAGATATGCTATGTAGCGGTCATCAAACTCGGCCACAGTCAGGAAAATATCGGTATGATGCTGGGATATCATGTAGTACCTGCTAGTCTGTTATCAAAATGGCCTAGAAAGATTTTATGAATGCATGGTATATAATACTGGGATATACCAAAAGGCAGTATCGCCTGAGGGGATCCTATGAAAGATGTATGCCACTATTTCCAGCGTTATCTGCCGCAGTGTCTTTTCTATCCCAGATTCTGCATTGAAGGGCTTGGCTTCAATAATTGTGTATACCTCGTTCCAATATCTCGAACACAAACGGCATGCTACTTCCAACGCAGCGGGATTTTCACACGTCCGATAGAGTTCCTCGTGGGCGACCAAAAGTTATACCGCGTCTTTGCAGAACAGTGCCTCTTCATTCATTGATACTTGATGTATCGCTTTCAAAAAGTGCGGAACTACAGGGCCCCATTAATACTGAGCGCTCTGCGCGCGACTGTGGCAGATAGCGGGGTCTAGGCCAGCGTAACAGGAGCTTGACCAGTCCACGGTTCCCTGCTTGGCCAAGCCGGCTGCGGCACACGAGTCAGCGATTTTGGCTTGTTGACCATCCAACTCTTATACCGTGCCACGATGAATGCATAGCGGACTTCGAGCGGAACCGCTGAAAAGGTATAACGTGGAAGGTCACTTGAATTGCTTAGCCAGGAATCTAGCTTTCCCCAGGTATACTTTGCTGCCGTTAGCCATAGTGCAAATCTTTCAGGCCACACGTGGCACTGCTAAAGAGATCTCATCAAGAATCTGTACAGCTGTCTTATCTTGGGCTGACAAGTGGTCAACCTCTGAGCCTACTCAAGATATAGCAGAAGGAAAAGAGGCCTGGTGGTGTCTTCTGCCTTTGAAAGCTCTTGTATATCATTGATTCACAGATTGCTCATGCAGTCACTTTCTCTCTTCACTTCAAAAAGCCACGCAAAATTCCCTACAGTACTTCAATTATATATAATAATGTCACTGTAATCATGATCTATAAAACAGCACCGCTGGCAAAGTGCAAGGCCTTAGGCGGCATCAACTATCAATCTATCCAGTTCGCGCATGCGCATGTATGCTGCTCTCTGCCATATTGGCCTTTTCAATACCACTCTAGGTTCGGAAATGGGACTCTCAGCCATTTGTTATCCCGGGGAATCACCTGGGTCCATGTTTATAGTAGTCTAGCATATAGCATGGACTATAGTCAAGAGTTGTCTCGTCACAAAAGCATTGAAGCTTAAGTTTTCCTTTTCTGTACTGCCGCTTGGCAGGTTAGGGCTGCCTGGATACGGAGTTAATAAGAAAAAAATGCCTTTCACATCAGATGAATCCATTTTCGTAAGGAGTATTCGATCTTCAGATGTAGATCTTTCATGGGATTGATTCCAGTCCTATTGAATAGAACAGGTAATTGATTCTCTACTATATTGCGAATAAGACATTCTTGAGATAGTCACAATAAGCTCTCGCTCTTCCCAAGCGTATTAGTTCATCATTTTGAACATTTCCCCGGTAGAAGCCTGGAGATTGAAAGGTCAATCACCTTCCCCTATCCAACGGACCAGAACTGACCCAGAATGCACTAGTTCAACTCTTAAGACATAATTCGTATAACCAGCGAGCAAGCAAAGAGATAGCAACTTAATTCTACTACCTACTTTAACATCCAACAACGATCGACACGACGTACGTAGTATATCATGTTCGCTGGTTTGATTAGCACCAAGCTTTCTTTAAGTGTTTCATTACAGACTTCCAATTTCATACATATATCTTGATTGTTGAAAGAGAAATGTCCTGTCAATCCAACACGGCCAGACCTCTATACCCTATACGTAGATGCTGGAAAAAGAGCGCTCGAGATAACTCCGATAAATACACACGATCTTGGTACCCCAGGCACAGCGAGCAGAACTAAACTCGACCTATATTTTTTGTACAGGGTTTGCTATTCTGTCAAATCTAAACTGTGATACAATAGAATATCCTGTGTAAGAGTCAATGATTCAGTTCTCATCCAGTTCGGTAGTTCACATTCAAGTATTTTCATTGGCTGGCGGACTTTTCCCGACAGTTCACCAGCCCTGCGCTGCCTAATTTATGTACTTAGAAGCCTAGAACAAAATCAAATAACAATATTCGCCTCAACTTTTCCCTGACAGCGTCATAACAGGAATCTATAAGAGTACGAACCGTCACACTATCAACTACTATACACTGTTCATTGCCAACATGTCCGTGACTATCCACTCCAAAATCACCGACATTGATAGCTTAATACCCAGAGTCGTGGACTGTGAGACCGAAGGTAACTATGCCCCTATAATTTGATATCACATTCGACTAACCTATGATCCAAGACAAGGACGTGGACAGACTCATCCCTTGTATCTTCAAGCATGCAGATATCGCAGATGAAGATTTCATACTCGACTGGCCGAAAGAGGACTTTGCATTCAATTTTTTCTTCTGCGAGCTATATAGCTACCGTACTGAGCTAGAAGCCTATGGGCTATTGAAAGACAATATGGGGATCTCGAATATTCTCACTCCCAGCGAGACAATCACCATACCTAGGAAAAGCTGGAAAGTGTCTACGAGAGACCATTCCAGTTTGTTTATCCATGCCCAGTGCTCAGTGTCAAGGGTATTGATGGAGAGTATCTATGATAATCTTGAGGGTATCAAACAGCAAGGGCCCAGAGTTCAGTGAGTGTCCTGTCTCTCTCTCTATAGTTAATAATATTAATCTTTCTAGATTTATCCCCTCTACACGTGAATTAAAGTATACAATTGGTGGTAACCGATACAAGACTAGAGTGGAGGGCGCAGCTATTGTTGGACCACGAGCTCAGTATCTACCAATTCTCTCATTCACTGGGGTATGTACATGCATAACAAGTTCACAAATCTCCCTGTTAAAATAACCAGCGTTGTTAATATCCTTTAGTGGTTCGAACATCAAACATGGAATGAATTCCTGATCGAAACATTCAGCGCGATGCTGGGCCAACTTACTAGAAATCTTAGTATCCTGCATACCGGCTTCGCGGATCAGGAAGTTTTCATAGTTGGTTTCCATGGACCGTATCTTCATATTGCTCGTGGATATTTTCCAAAGGATCTTATTAGGAGAGTCCATGCCGAGGGGTACTCAGAGAATGAGGATTTTAGTCTCGAGTTCACGCGGGGTTATAATCTATGGCTTAAAGAGGATTGGCTTGAGGCTATACGTGCATTGGCAAGGTTGTTTCGATATCTTTTGAGTGGGAACGCAAAGGTTGGTGCTGTACAGGTCAATATGTAGAAGAGTGTGTCATTTTGTGCTGAGTATGTGCCAATCGCATTAATTTCCTATGTCTCCAACGACTGGAAATTCTTAGTCGAGCTCCGCAATGACCGAAAAGTAGTGTTTTGCCCTGAGGCATGCTTTGCAAGATAAAAAGGAGCTTTATGGATCACAAGTCATTGACTAATCGAGTCCATTTCTCTGCATTTGCCATGTGGTGAAAGGGGTTCTCATAACTTCGTATACCATACATTACCTCGTGGATTAGGGCTAATTAGATAATGGCGTATATGGATGGTTAATAGTATTTCCGGCTTCATTAGTGTGGTTAGGGAAAGTTGGTTTGTAGTACCTTGCCCAATATGTGCACTAACTATAATTACAATTAGTAGAAGAGTCTGTCACATACCATTAGATGATACTTCATACTACTACTATCAATTCCTACTGGTGAAAGTGAATATGCGTGGGCACCATATTAGTTGGCTACGACAAGCATGCATTTATTCATCTCCAATTCATTATGCTCCTTACTGATGCGAAGATAACGTAGACACATTTTCAATCGCCGTCCTATGGGATATTTAAACAAAAAAGAAACACTAAGGAAATAGACAGCTCAAATAAAGGAAAAGGAAACATTCACAACCCGAACTGGCAATGCGGTACATAGCAAAACAAACCAGGCATCGGAATAAACTAAAAGATATATATGATTATGATTTACTTGGCTTCAGCGTAACGTCAGTGACTCCGTCATTTATTTTTTGCCGTAAGCTTGGTCGATGTCTTTTTGGAAGTGGCCGACAATCTTCTTGCGCTGGAGCTTCTGAGCGGCGGTCATGTATCCCTAAAAGCAAGTTAGCGATGCTATTGCAATCAATGAACCGCAGCGACTTACATTTTGAGGGGACCATTCTTCGTCAGACAATACTACACCGTTGATAATCTCAATGCCCTTGAGACCGCCCGCACGACCAGCGGTCTGGAGCTGCTTGAGAACAATCCCCTTCAGCTTCTCGTTATGAACCAGAGTCTCCAGAGTGTCGCCCTCGATGCCATTCTCGTGCGCGAGCTTCTTCAGCGCGGCCTCAACCGGGACAATGATAGCAATAGGCTTGTCCTGATCTTGAGCGGCATAGACGCAAATGTTGCCCACAAGGGGAGAGGAGCGATAGACAGATTCGAGCTTCTCGAGAGCGATATATTCACCGTTCTGCGTCTTGACGAGGTTCTTCTTGCGGTCAATGATCTTAAGGTGGCCGTTCTTATCAAATTCGCCGATATCACCGGTCATGAACCACCCGTCCTCGGTATAGGCAGCCTTGGTCTCCTCCTCATTGTCCCAGTAGCCTTTGCTCACACTGCCTCCACGGATGAAGATCTCTCCTTGTGGGGGATTACTCTTCGTGAAGTACCCGGCATCAGCGAAGTCAACGAGTTTCACTTCAATGGAAGCAGGGATTTCACCCAGGGCGTCGGGGTTCCAGGCCATCGGGTCATTCAGAGCACCCATAGCCGAGGTTTCGGTGAGACCATACCCGCTGATCATTGGGGCAATGGCCATAGACAGGAACTTCTGGGTATCCTTCGAGATGGGACCACCACCGTTCATCATAATGCGCAACCGGCCACCAGTCGCGTCCTTCAACTTCTTGAAAACAACAGCATCCAGTAATGAAGAGCCCACACTGTGGCCAGGGAACCCGGTCGTCATCAAAAAGTTCTTGGCGGCCATAGCACCCCAGAACATGCCTCTCACAATGAGGTTGTTCTTGTTCAAGTTGTTAAGCACACCCTTCTTCACTGATTCCCACACAGCGGGCACACCGACAAGAATCGTAGGCTTGAATTCACGAATGTCGCCCTTGCAGTTACGCATCGAAGCGTCCGACAACGTCCGTGGGTTTCCATAACCCATGGTACCACCCCAGATTAGACAGAGGTTCTCGAACATAAACTCAAGGATATGCGACTGGGGGAGGTAAGTCAAGAGAGCATCGGAGGGCCCAATGTATGGTCCGACAATTGTATTGATACCGGCGGCTACTCGACATTAGTTTTGGCATATTGGGATGCGAACAGTTGGATGAGCTTACTTGCAGCGATGACGTTTGCGTGGGTAAGGGGAACACCCTTCGGTGGGCCGGTAGATCCGGAGGTGTACATGATGCAGCAGAGATCTTCAGGAGACGGAGGGACAGGTTCCACCGGATTCTGTTCACCCAACGTCCGGAGATCCTCGAAGCTGATGACATTGATGTCCTCGTACTCAGTCTTCAGTCTTTCCAGGTCCGCCTGCTTGGGTGCAAAGTGCGAGTTCCAGATGATATGCTTGATCGACTTGACGTCCTTGAGTACATTGGCCACTGAGGGAATGAGACTGGGATCGCAGAACATGGCAACACTAGATGTTTGGACGAGTGAGTGCTTCAGCCCTTCCTCTCCCAGGGTGTCATAGGCGGTAACGATCGTCAACGACTGGGATGCAGCTCCTGCTCAGAATTAGTATGCGGAACACCGTCGCGCGCAAGATAACTGTAACGAACCGTGTGACATGGCCAGCCAGTTTTCACTAGGGGTCAGTGTTAGCCAATTCACCAATAAATTCCATTTCACCGAGTCAAACTGCACACTCACCTTGTTGCACCGTAAAGATGGATTTTGTCTCCCGTCTCGAGCCCAAGCTTCCTCAGACCCGCGCCAAGTTGGAGAGCCACTTGCTCGTACTCGACGAAGCTCTTGTAGCTATAACCGCTCATCTCGAAGTATGTCCACTTCTTGTCGACCTCCTTCTCGACGCCATCGATGACCTTCTTGACCTTCTTGTTCTCCTCGTGGGTCTTGATCAAGCGACGACTTGCGACAGCCTTGGCGTTACCAAACACACGCGCAGAGCGGCGGAAGACATCGTAGGTAGTTGCGACATCCTCCACAGGTTTCAAGATGAGTCCATCCTTTGCCGCCGGCAGTCGACGGGGGACAGTCTCTCCAGGCTTCGCCTCAACGCCAGGAACCTCCACTGAAAAGGGTGCCTTCTTGGAAATGCGCGGTTGAAGATGAGCGTTTTGTTGTGACATCTTGGCGGCGAATTACGAGAATACCGGGGTATTAATACAGAAAGAGAAAAGCTGGGAGGAAAAGGTAACTGGCTTTTGAAGGAATTAGTAGGCCGATTACCGAGGAAGGAGATCTGAAGTGTTCACAGTCGAGCGGACAAAAACGTGCGAATAACAGGAACCCACGGATCGCTCCAGGGTGGCAGAACTCAAAACAACAACTTACGGAGAATATTAAGTGGTGGATACGAGTGATACGGGAACCAGCAACTCTTCACTCTCGAATTGTCGAGAGCAGAGAGTGAAATGGAGAGTGTGGTCTCGAGTCGGAGAGAAGATCAGATGAGAGAGGGAGATAAAGAAATGCGGGGAAAGAAATACGAGAGGGAAGAAAGAAGAGGAGAAGGGGAGGCAGCTCAAGATGAAGCTTGAACGGATGAAGTCAGAGCGAGACTTTTGCGGCTGGGCATTGGTCCAAGGCGGTCTGAGCACTCCAATGACGTGAACGGAACTACGTTCCTGCCCTTTCTGCACTTTCCGGAACCTGGTTATTGTATCAGGGGGGGAATCTACGCTTCTTTATTCCATTGTTCTTCCCTTTATCTTTTCTTCTGGTACATCCCATATGATTGCGAACCTGCCCGGTAACATGAGACACAACCACCCCTGAAGCCACACAGACCTCAAAAACGGTATCCATAGTGATTAAAATCGACTAAAACTACGGCTAAATCTTTAATTGACAAGGTTGCTCGGAACTTCTCTTCTCTCCTCTTCGCCCCTTACCGCGGTTCAGACAAAAGAACCCCCCAGGCTTCTGATAATGTCCGAGACCCTCTGTCGTGTAGAACAAACTATTCTCGTACCGAACCCGTCCGTTTTATATCTTGGAAGCCGATTCAGAGTCAAATAACCCGTCAATGCTCCTTTGCAAAGTATACAGCCGGAGCTTCGGGGGAAGCTTTGATCCGTATTTTGTTGGGAAAAACGCCCAACACTCGAAGATCTCCGTCTTGACTCCAAAGCATACTGCACTCCCTTATTACAAGAGAGAAACTCCCATTGCAGAATTCGCCTTCGTTGAGTAGGAACACCGCCACGCATAATCAAAATTTAAACGAGTTCATAAGTCCCTGCTGCACCAGATGCATTCATTACGCACCACTTTTCCTGCTCATATCCAGCCAGTGGGTCCAGCATCAACCAATCAGCAGGGGTACCAATGAACGTCAACTCCAAAAGTTCCTCGGCTGTCGTCGGACAGCAAACAATCTACGACAATAATGCCTCTCGACTCCGTTAAGTCTCGTCCATGGAAAAGTACGGTAGATCAATCGGCTGCTATCCCGACTCAACCCTAATTAGGTACATTACTTCCTCCCCTCTTCTCAGCTGTCGCTTCTATTCCGATCGGCGCCATACATAGCGCTACAGGGAAAATCCTGGGTACCATCACAAGACAAGAAAAAAAGCTGTCCAGACTTTGCTAATGAGGCTACTGTAGCTACTAGTACGAGACATTTTACCTTCCCGATAGACGCGGAAGCAGCTTCCCCCCGGTCCAATCTAACTAGGACTATCCTAACCCTAGAAGCTCGAGCCTCCGATCTAATTGAACTCCCAAGATCCTCCTAACCTTACTCAGAGCACCGACGGTCCGACACAGATACTACTTAACCCAATGGAAGAACTCACCACCTTCCTAAAATCCATCGGCGAAGAGGTCGAAGATGCCGAAGAGGGTATGTTTCCACAACATTCCCACCACAGTTCCCTGCGTTCTATTCAATCCGTAGCCCCCGTGTAGACCACCTAACTATACTCTCATATCAACCAAGAACCTAAGAAAAAACACGAAATAGCCGGCGCGCACTAGTTAATTTCACATCCTTGTTAGAATGCTTCCTTCTCTTCGCGCAAGATATTCCCTCGGCCAATCTGGGCTTCGTCGATTCACGAGCGACATCTGTCGATGTAACCATCCACGGACAAGACTATACCATTAACCAATCTCCGACGCTGTTGTCGTCGACGCGCGCGGGCGGCACAACTGGTGCAGGTAAAAACATCTCGTTTCCTATTTCTTGGCTCTCGATCACATTCACATGGATTTATTGAATCCACTATATCCATTCCGACCCTGGGCATCTTACCTTACCTTATCTACCTGCATACATACATACATCTATATCGCTATCGACATTCTCTATCAGATAACCTACCCAACCAATCTACCACCCACCACCACCATTACCCTATACAGTAAGCTAACAACAGACAAAACCCCCAGTCCTCTGGAAAATCACCCCCCTCTTCGCAGAATGGATAACAACCCAAACCAACCCCTTCTGGACCACCACAATCCTCACCCCAACCTCCACAGTCCTCGAACTCGGCTGCGGAATCTCAGGCCTAATAGCCCTGGCCCTCTCCCCCAAAATCACGCACTACATAGCCACCGACCAAGAATACGTACATCGACTCCTGCGCTCCAATCTTGAGTCCAACGCCTCAAGCCAACATCCCAAGTCCAAGGCAGGTAGTCACAGGAAACCCAGCAAACATGGCCCCAACCACAACAAAACAGCACAAAAGTCAACACCAAACATCACCTTCACCACCCTGGACTGGGAAACGGATGATCCGGCCTTGCTGAAGGATAGTATTGCTACTAATGGCGGGAACCCGGGACGGGAGGATCGGGGGTTTGATGTGCTGATTTCTTGTGATTGTATTTATAATGAGGCGTTGATTGCGCCGTTCGTGCGGACTTGCGCGGATGTTTGTCGGTTGAGGGCTGTTTATGGTCCCGAGAAGGAGTTGGGGGAGGGGGAGATGAGGCCGACGGTTTGTGTGATTGCGCAGCAGCAGCGGTCGCCGGAGGTATTTGAGGCGTGGTTGAGGGAGACGATGAGGGTGTTTCGGGTTTGGAGGGTTGGTGATGAGGTCTTGGGGGGGAAGTTGGCGTCTGGGTCCGGGTATTTGGTGCATGTGTTGGTGTTGAAGGATGGGGATTTGTGAGATTTAAGGAGGAAGTCCGAAGAGGTGAGATGTGGTAGAGGGGGAGAGGTGCCGGTCATGACTGGTGACTTCCGTGTAGGTCATGACGATTTGCCGGTCCTGTAGTGAAACTCAGTACTGAGTCAGTAGTTCTCATCGAGGGTTCAGGACACCTGTAGTCATGGGTCATCCTGAGCAGTGTGTTTAAGGCATGAACATGATATATTGATTTATTTGTTTGGCCACTATCAAGGGTCTGCTGCAATTATGCAATGAGCCACTAACGGGCTTCGCAATATCCATTAAGTAACATAAAAGAGATGCACAAACGGCATGCAAGATCTCAATGGAGACCCGGCAGAGCAGATGCACGCAACAGGATTTTCTTGGTGACCCACAAAGTCACACAGGTCATAGTTATAGATCGGTTTATATCGTAGGTATCCACTATGTTAAAGCAAAATTGACAGGAAACGAACAGACGCAAGTCGACCAGCGCCCCAGAACAGAATGACCAGCAATGATGGGAAAGACATTACATTACTCGAAGAGAATTGGAATAAGAAGTAGACAAAGCCACCCAGGTATGCATAGAAGGGTATTCACGCAGCTGCAAAGGTGTCAAAAGCTAAAGCGTGCTCGTGGGATGCAAATGCAAGTTCTGCGTATTTTAATAGCGCAACAGACCGTATTATAAGAAAAATAAGATCGATTGTATTATTTTGACTCGGTGGTCTCCTTTGACTCATTTGGTTCCTGATTTCGTTCATCGGGCCGAGACACCTCGGCTTCATTTAGGATAGAGGGCTTTTGCTCCGGTGAGGCTCGCGATAAAGCCTCGACTGGGCGAGGGGGGATAGAAACTAGACGCTCCCGGGGCTCATCTTCCGGGTCACGATCAATTATGGAGGATATCGACTGCTTTGTAGAATTATTGAGCTTCCGTGCTTTCGATGGCTCCTCGGGGTGCGGGAAAGGGACCGTCGGTACAGGTAATGTCCGATCTGTCGCCTCTGTCTTCACGGGATTCTTCCGGCTCTCCTCCTCATCCGAGGCGGAAGAGTAGTCCATCTCTTGTGGGTAACCTTCGGGGTCTGTAGGGGCCGAGTCACCGCGACTTTCTTCGGTCGACGCACGCTGTACAGTCGACACTGGCGGAAGGGGTGAATTAGGGTCATAGACGATCCCGCAAACTTCCAACGCCCTTGATTGACTACCCAGACTGCGATCTTTATGCTTCTTTGTCAAATGGCACATAAAACCATGGAGCGTCACAAAGTCGGCCTTTCCACAGCCGGAAACTGGGCAGGTCAGATACACTAAACTACCATCGGATGGTCGCTTCCACAACGCGCGTCCAGACGGGTCGTGTGCTGCAGGTCGTCCGTGGCGTTCACCCCAAGCCTCGACATTCTTAATGGTGTATTTTTGCTTTCGTCGAATTGTACCGGCAGTAGGGTCATGAGGAATATGTTGAGGGGGGGGATGAGACGGCGGGGCTTGTACAGGCGGTGGAGGGATGGGACGAGGCTCTGGAGGACTTTGCTGCTTGAAGAATGCAAGGGTGGTAGCTGCATTGGTCTCGGACAAACGACGTGGCGGTGTCGGCCGCAGTGGCGGAGAGTCCATGTTTGCATTATACCCCAGTCCCATAGATTCTCGCTTCAGTCGTTTCCGTTGCCTACGAAGTTCCTATTGTGCGGGCAATTCCCCATGTCAGACTTAAATCTAGCGGGTGATCGAGTTAATCATAATGTATTATAGCATACCTCTTCTTCGGCTTCGGCACTCTCAGTCATCCTACGGAATTCTTCGTCTTCCCGCTTTCGAATAGCAAGAAGATGGCTACGAGCGGCCATACGAGCTGCTTCTTCATGTTCCAATTGCCTCAAGCGAGCATCAATCTGATCTATATGAGAAGGAGGATGAGGAGCCGGGCCCGGTGGGCCCGCTTCTTGCATAGGATGAGGTGGAGGAAAAGGACGGAAATGAGAATGATTCGGCATCATTTGCTCGGGATGCACTGGTTGGCTTGGATTCATTGCGATTGGGTGGAAACGTGGCAAGCTCATGTTGACATGGTGGTGTCCGGGGCCGCTGCCGTTAATACCATTTTCGTGAACGGGTGCCACAGGCGGTGCAGCAACTGTCATGATGGACAACTGAAGAAGCAACCAGGGTTAGCAAAATGTCTTTTTTTTACTTTTTTTTGTACGGGAGTATGCACCATGTAAGTAGAGTTGGTGGTGGAAGCGGGCGAAGTCAGAGGTGAATGAACAGTGAACGAGGCAAGAAAAATTATAAATAAAAAGTAAAGTAAAATGAGACAGATTAATTAAAGCAGGGGAGAAAGGAGTCAAAAGCGAGAAAGGAAGAAAAAAAAAACGGTCCAGCAGTGACAGAATGTAGGGTGCGGAAGGGTTGAATATAAGAGGGCTAAGAATGATAGATAAGAGGACAAGAGAAGAAAGCCAATGCGAGTGTCTGAGTATGGGCGATCGGTAGGGATTTGACAAGGAAACCCCCAAGTACTCGAATAAGAATCAAGACTTACACTTGCAGCAATAGAAGGTCGAACAAAGTAGAAGAAAGTACTTCTCCAAGAGCAGGAAGAAGAAAACAAACCGCTAGCGCGCTGCAGTCTGCCCGTTTTTCCCCCTCAAGAAAAGTACAGCAACCAGGAAATTTCCCGTGGACCCTTTCAGAGATGGTCTTGTCACCCAGTCAAAGTTGAAGAAGTGGTAACGGTTAAGCAAGGGATTCAACGGATTGGAAGTCAAGACCGCCGATGATAAATAGGCGGTAATGCTAATTGATGATGGTAAAAGTTTATCTGGTTTTCTTTTTCGTCTCTCTTTTTCTTCTAAACTTTTTTTGATTTATGAAAAATGGTTGAGTAAAAAAAAAAAAGTAAAAAAAAAAAGGTAAGAGGCTAACAAAAAAAAAGAAGACAGCGAGGGAAAGAAAAGAAGAAAATAATAATAATGGCGCCTTCAATTGGGACAGCTCTAGTTCACTAAACTAACTTAGTATACTAGTAGTTTTAAACCCCGTTTTGACTTTTGCGGTCAGTTCCAAACAAACAAGTCCATGGATCGAGTTGAGCTCCAAGTATCAGATGTAGTAATAATTATCAATTTACATCAACAGCCTTACATTGGGGGGAGGGTTGCACAAGAAATGCAGATTCATTACAATAATTATATTCTCCAGTTCTTCAGTAGGATATCGACAAATAGCTCCCTGGTATTTTGTGAAGGATTCTTACTTCAGCTCATAATAACATTTTGTTTCTAGATTAGTTTTTTTTTTTTTTTTTTTTTTTTCTTCCATTTTTTCTTTTTTTTCCCTGAGATCCTCCCTTTCTGATTATGATTACATTGAATTAATTACCTGGGTATTACCAAGTGATTTTGCCCCCCCAATCATCCAATGTGCTGTGTTCAGTTGGACCCCCTCCTAATAAAAACCCACTACTGTCACACTAGTGACAAACACAATCAACTCATTGATGTATAGTTTTTTTAATTTATCACCCCCAGTCTAGGATCTGAGATGTACTATGTACAGAAACATAGGGTACAGGACGCGCGACACCGACCCAAAGCAAGAAAAAAGTTTTAAGAATAAAAAAAAAAATAATAAAGGCCAAAACCCACCCTAGCCACACACAATTCAGTTTCGATTCGATCTAAAACAGAAACAATAACGGTGCCCAAATCCACATATCAAAATTCCATTGATCTCCTGGAAACGGGACAATGCCCACTGACGAATTCGTAAAACCAAACTTCGAGGCGTTCTTTCCTTTCCACAGAACAGAGGGGAGAAGACGGGCAACAATTTTTTCTAACAGATTTATTTTATTTTTAGCTGGGACAGGCCAATCAGCGCGCCATGATCTACTACCAATATGTAACATGGTTAAATGAGGAGGGATGTGGAAGATCATGGAAAATTAGTGGATTGTGTAATGCGTGATCACCAGTGGATTTCCATTAGTATTGTTCCCCTACTAGTAAGTAGTACTACTAGTAGTCGTAACTCCCGGATTGTCCTGCCACACAAAATATCTACTAATACAGATGAAACCTCCTGTGGGTTTGAACAAAAAAGGGCGGAAATGTGGCAACTCACCATCTCCCTGCCTGGGAGAAAAGGAAGAGAAAAAGAAAAGGTCACGGGAAAGGGAGCAAAACAAGTTACCTGTTCCTTAAGGGATGAAAAGCCCATCTGGTAATGAGTCTTAACTAAGTGGGGAAAACCCAGAAAAGTCCAACTGGAGATTCAGACTCCGTATGGAGCATGAGAAAAGTGATCAGCAAATCAGGGCGAGCCAGAGAAAGTGAGTCTTCCGCTTGCCCATGGGTCACGACCCAGAGATTCATCATTGCAATCCTTGGATTCGGGAAATGACAGTTATTTTTAATTTGATTGAATGTGATCATTGTAAGAGTCTGGGTCAGGAACAAGTCCGCTTCGTCTCATCGGTTGTCTGTGGTTAGATCCTTTTACTCTCTAGACAGTACTATCTCCTCCCCTCAGTTTCCCCTCCAGATCGAAAATGAACAGAAAAAGAGTACAGAGTAGAAACCCACCTATCCCTTCCCTCTATCTATGACAAGTCTTCCGATCCTTGACGTGAGCTCCTAACTGCAGTTGTGTACAACGTTGATTTGTTTCTCTACTGCAACTGCTGCTGCAAGTCTCTCAGTGGAGCCCTGTGCAATGCCGGATCAGAGGGTACAGCTAGGGAAAGAACATACATCATCAGCAGCTTCGTAGTCGTCGTCGTCGTCTCCTCTTCCTCCTCCACCACCACCAACAGTCATAATATGCATTATTATAGGGAACGAAAGTGATCGATTGGCCCCGTCCCAACCCTTGATAACTACCTAACACTAACCAACCTATAACATGCCCCCGTTATAATAGCGCCGCTGGGATAATCATAAGCCTACCCCATATTTGGGGAGCAACTTGTCCAAACACCACAGGCGGTTCTGGCCAGCTTATTCAACCATTGAACTATATTAGCATAGTTTATCCAGAGTATAAACAAGTGGTTTGATAAGTCCAAAAAGCATTGTCAATCCTGCATATCTTGCTCCACCATGTGTATCACAATCCACACATACACATACACACACACACTGCAGTTGTGTCAAGCCCACACACCCCCCTTTTAACATTCCAATAAGAAAAATTCTTTCCTTAGGTTTTTTAATTTTTTATTTTATTTTTTACCAAACCTGGGGGTGTGTGCCTTCCCACCCCCCCTCTTCCTCTCCCCTCTCTTCCTTCTCCCTGCCTGAGGATTTGGGTAAAGATTAGGAAATAAAAAACAAAACAAGCCTTGTAAAGTTGTAACATTCAAGCGGATTACATATTGTGGATTAATAGTGTTGAATTCCAAGGTAGAGATCAATATATACCGTCTCCCCATGCAAGGAATTCCACTACTATTGGAACATACCCGCCAACAATGGGGTACCTTTGTTTTTTTTTTTTTTTTTTTTTCTTCTTTACCCTTTTTACCATTCTATCGGTGAGAGCTTCACTACAATCTTCGTTTCATCCTCGGCTCCCATCAACCTCAACTTCATAATAATAAAAAAAACCATATCAAAGATAGTCAACATATTAATTACCCAACATAAGTAACCAACTATCTTCACTATAAGTAATCACCAGCTCCAACACCAATACGGAGTAACTAACTAACAAATCGAAAAACAATTAATAATACCCAAACCCACCAAGTAACCAACTAACTAATCAACTAAACCAACTAAGTACAAAACCCATCCTCACTAACATAACAATGGAATGGCGGACTTTAGCAACAGAATGGTGTGTGTGTCTTGCCTTCGGATTGAAAATCTGGTTCTGATTCGTTACCCAGTCGATTTTAATTAAAATCGCCCTGCGATCATCAGCAAACTAGTGGAACAGCTGGCAAAGGACAACACGGAATAAATGTGTGTCCCAAAGGTTGGGTCCAATCTGCTTCACTCGAGGACACTATACCGCTTGGGTTAGGCTAGGGTTTTTTGTTATTATCATTCTTCTTTCCTTTCCTTTTTTGGAATTTTCTGCAGATGTTACGGAGGACTCGTAGTCGAATCTGTATGGTGGTGGATTGTATGTACTATGTACATTGTTTTTCTGTACTGTGTCCCTACGTACATGTATGTAGGGACAGGTGGCTAGCATGGTGTGTACATATTCTTGTTTAAGAGAAACAGGAAAAGGGAAAATGGAATCAGAGAAATACCAACCCCGAATGCAGATATTCTGTACTGTACTAACAAAGAAAGAAAAAGGAATGAGAAAATAACGGCGACACTGGTCACCATCAAGGATACACTACTAACTCCGTTGACCGCGCACTCCCTCGGCCCACTTGGGGAATTCTGAACGTTTCCAGAATGCAAATGGGGCAGGGATATTGTGGGCTACGACTCTAGGTGTTTTGAACACAAGGAAGCTATCCAGCTCCGACACATCTGGTTTCATAGTAAAACGCTGCCTACTCAGAATCTGTGGAATGGTAAAAAAGTTTGTTGAATCGAGAGGAGAATTTCCTATTCTATTAACACATGCTCCGGATAAACCCTTTTTCGTGGTCCCCAGCCGTTAAATGTCATTAAAGTTACAAGTGTAGACAATCCCTGAATCCGTCAAGGATTGCCTCCCAACAAACAGAAAGAGAAACGTTTCAAGTATGCTCCTCCGACCCAAGAGGTATGAAGGCAACCGGTTCCAATACAAACGAGTAGAAAACAACAAACACCCATACACCGAGCAGAGGGCATAGAAATCAAACTATTGGTATGTATACATATCATATGCGTGTTAAAACAAAGGTGAAGAGGTGAATCTCTAGATGAGACAAGAAGGGGGATATAGGAGAGGTACAGGGAATCAATCAACCATGAGCCTTTTCAGGAACAGGGTCAATCAGTGGTGGTACATTTAGGCCTTGTTCTCGCCCTGGTTGGCCTCGCCAGACTGAGACTGCTGCTGCTCGGCGTTGGCCTTGTGCATCTTGTCGAAGAGGGTCAAGCTGGCGTTCTGGAGCTCATCGGTCTTCTGCTTAAGCTCCTCGGCAGTGGCGGTGCCCTCGCCGGACTGGTTCTTGACAACGAACTCACGGAGAGCAGCGATCTTCTCACGGATCTGCTCAGCCTCGGCCTTGTCAAGGCGGTCCTCGAACTCCTTGAGGGCCTTCTCAGTGTCGTTCAAGACGCTGTCGGCACGGTTGGCAGCCTCAATGGCAGCCTTGCGCTCCTTGTCCTGAGCACCGTACTTCTCAGCATCCTCAACCATGGACTGGATCTCATTGTCAGAGAGACCAGAGCCGGAAGCAATGGTGATGGACTGGTCCTTGTTGGTGGACTTGTCCTTGGCGTGGACGTGGACGATGCTGTCGGCATCGATGTCGAAGGTGACCTCAATCTGAGGAACACCACGGTGGGCAGGGGGGATACCAACAAGCTGGAAGTTTCCGAGCAGCTTGTTGTCCTTGACGAGCTCACGCTCACCCTGGAAGACCTTGATCTCGACAGCAGTCTGGTAGTCGGCGGCGGTAGAGAAGGTCTGGGACTTCTTGGTGGGGATAGTGGTGTTACGGTTGATCAGACGAGTGAAGACACCACCGAGGGTCTCGATACCGAGAGAGAGGGGAGTGACATCGAGGAGCAGAACGTCGGTGACCTCACCAGCAAGGACAGCACCCTGGATAGCGGCACCAATGGCAACAGCCTCATCAGGGTTGACAGACTTGGCGGGCTCACGGCCGAAGATGGACTTAACGGACTCAGTGACCTTGGGCATACGGGTCATACCACCAACCAGGATGACGTCCTGGATCTCGCTGGCCTGGAGGTTGGCATCCTTCAGGGCCTTGCGGACGGGCTCAACAGTGCGGCTGATGAGGGGGTCAACGAGAGACTCGAGGTTGGAACGAGTCATCTTGAGGTTGATGTGCTTAGCACCGCTGGCATCAGCAGTGATGAAGGGAAGGTTAATCTCGGTCTGGAGAGAAGAAGAAAGTTCGATCTTAGCCTTCTCAGCGGCCTCACGGATACGCTGGATAGCCATGCGGTCGCCGGAGAGGTCGAGGCCAGACTCCTTCTTGAACTCCTGGACAATGTGGCGAACAAGGTTGATATCGAAGTCCTCACCACCAAGGTGAGTGTCACCGTTGGTAGACTTGACCTCGAAGACACCCTTCTGGATCTCCAGAACGGAGATATCGAAGGTACCACCACCAAGATCGTAGACAGCGACGACACGGTCAGCCTCCTTCTCCAAACCATAGGCAAGGGCAGCAGCAGTAGGCTCGTTGACGACACGGAGGACGTTAAGACCAGCAATCTGACCGGCATCCTTGGTAGCCTGACGCTGGGAGTCGTTGAAGTAGGCGGGAACGGTGACGACGGCGTTCTTAACGGGCTTGCTGAGGTAGTTCTCGGCAGTCTCCTTCATCTTGTTGAGGACGAAACCACCAATCTGAGAGGGGGAGTACTTCTGGCCACGAGCCTCAACCCAGGCATCGCCATTGTCGTGCTGAACGATCTTGTAGGGAACCTCCTTGATGTCACGCTGAACCTCAGCATCGGTGAACTTGCGACCGATGAGACGCTTGGTGGCGAAAAGAGTGTTCTCGGGGTTAACAACAGCCTGACGCTTGGCAGCGATACCAACGAGACGCTCGCCATCCTGAGCGAAACCGACAACGGAAGGAGTTGTGCGGGCACCTTTAGATTGCATGTTAGCCGCAGCGCACACCAATCATATGCCGAGCTCCCGGCGACGAAAAAATTTTCACGTACCTTCAGCGTTCTCAATGATTCTGGGGGTCTTTCCCTCCATGACAGCGACAGCAGAGTTGGTGGTACCTACAAATATTCATTAGGAGCTTGTTTTTATGGATTGGTTTTGTTTGGATCACACATACCCAAGTCAATACCGATGACCTGGCCCTTCACCTTCTCTTCACCACCCTCCGTCGAGTTCCATCTCCGGAAGGATGTGCTGGGGACTCTGAGACCGGCGGCGCGGGTGAAAGCAGTGCGCGGGAGCTATTGCATGCAAAGCCAAGTCAGTTTCGATCATACAATGCGTTTATGCGAAGGTCTGTTTGTTGGGAAGGAAACACATACCGCGCGGGTGAGACGCGAAGGCAACATTGTGATTGGGAATTAAAGAAAGATAAATAATACAAAATTAAAAGAAAATATAGGAAACTCCAATCGACTCAATCGAAGGGAGAGATGAGATGTAGATGAGAGAGAAAAAGGTAGGTTGAGAGGGTGAGGAGTGATTAAAAGGAGATGATGGTTTTCAGGTCTTTTCCGGGGGAGAAGGAAACATAAAAAGAAGGGAGACCGGCAGTAGTAAAAATTGTCACGGAGAGCTTCGGCCCGTCGTCGAAGTTGGTAGAATCACAGCAGCGTAGCTTGCCACCCAATGAGTAACCGGGCTGCCTTTTGACCGCCTGGGTAACCGAGCCAATCGGCTTCGCCACCCGCTAGAGCTGTGTTTCCCGCCGGAGAGAGTCCCATTCCTCCAGTAGTGACACTACGGAGTTAGTAGGAAGACTCCGTAATGGATAGCTGAGGTGGAGGCTTTTGTCCGAGTCAATATGGATCTTTTGATCTCATATCCTAAGCTGTTTAAGGGATCATTCATGGCTTAGTCTTGATTTGTGAACTGTACAAAAAGGTCTATACAGCTATAGGATCAATTGCTAATATGGTGGAGCTTTATTTTTCTTCTTTTTGCTGTCAATGTACGGAGTAGGTGTTGCAGGGAGTAGGCGCCTACGCGTAGGACACACAGGATAGAGAATCAATTCATTCGTTTTCATCTGATCAAATCACCTTCTCAACTACATAGCCTAGAACGTGTGCTTGTCGCTATCTCAATTTTTCGAATGGAGCTATCATGTACTCCGTATTGTGGCGGCATATTGATACTGTACATTGGCCACCCGGTATGCACATACCAGAGAAGCAAAGCCGAGGAAATTTTCTTTTTATCTCGTTTTTGTTTCCTTGCCCTTCAATCTATCTTCTTTGTTTTGCTTTTTACCATTCTCCTTTTGGCGCAATGTCCCAATGCCAGGCTTTTTCTTTTTTTTTTTTTTTCTTAATTCTTTTTGAAAGAAGTTAAAAAATTTTTATGCTTCTATATCTTATCTACCCGTCCTGATTCATCGTAAACGCTAGCTGTTTCTAGAAGTATCTCAACAACCCCCAGGCCCAACACTTTATGTCATTAGGAACTTGCCGAATACACGGTGCCTATCATCTAGGTAGTAAGCTTTGTCAATGAAGGTTCGGGTTCACTTCAATTTAATACAATTGGGCTGTCTCCTGCAGATGTCGAGATGCTATCGAGCATATAAAGGAACTAAACCAAGTATATATATATGCAATCGAGAACAACAAAGCTTTTATTCAAAGTCAGGACAACCAGGAAGTAAAATAGATACACCCATGCAGTTTTTGAAAATGCCCTCCAGTTCCCTTTTGTATACACTATATAAAGCAAGAAGTAACAAAAGGGCAGCTCTGACGAGTAGCGCTGCGTTTTTCTTTTCTCTTGTTTTTATCACAACATCATCGTATACCTAAACTTACGAGAGACCAAGTCTACAGACTCTACTTCTAACTGCAAGAATGTTTCTTACCTCAATGAGACCAGGGTCGCTTCTGGACCAAGAGCGTAACCTCCAAGAAGGTCGATATTGAACCCTATGTGCTATGCCTCAGACATTGGCCATGAGCGTCTGATCTACAATTAGCATCATCGCATGACTAACCTTGGCTTGTCTGTGGTTGAGATTCACACTGGTAAGTAACCTTAATCCGACACTGCTAAGATTGTGCGTGATTTGTTCCTATGGGCACTTCGGCGACCAGGTATTGGTGGAACAGTGCCTTGCTATTGTGCTTTGCTTTGGACGTGAATAATGTATATGTAATATTTCCAATTGTTGTTTTTTTTTCGTATACCTTCAGATCAAAAGGTCTCCTGTCTGCTAGGGACTCAGAGGTCATGACGTTTTTAATCATTTTGACCATTTTTTACATAACAAGGATCGAGCAGATACACGTAGACTTTTAACGTAAGACTATAACTATCCTTGCATATACTGCGACTCACCTCCCTCCCAAACGCCGGAAGCCAATGCAATGAGACAACTGAATCAACTATGCACAAATGAACGCCCCTGAAGATGACGAGTAGTATGAATCCTTAACCGAGTCAGAAAACGAAGCAAACTTGGAGAGGAAGGAAAGGGAGAAGCGAGTGTGAAAATAGATGGTATCTCCAAGATATGATGATGCGGGAGATCGCACATCAAGCCCAAGCACGAAAACGAAGGAAATAACAACAAGCTGCAACACCAACACCGCCAATCGTAGTCCTCTTCCACTGTCACCATGGTGAGGTACGCGAAGGGACCAGAATCCTTTCTCAGAAAGGTTACCGGGCAATAGTATTTCAACATTAAGCAGCGCCAAATATAAAAGTGGAAAGTCATAGCTCAGCTGTGAAACAAAACCTTGAAACAGAATGATGATCTAGCGGTAATTAACAACGGGGAACGTTTTCCGGTCCGCAATGTTAAGCTGGTATTCGAATATACCATCGACAGTCGCGACGTACCTATGCAAATTAGCATTGTCATCGTTGATGTACGATGAGAAACCTACAATGTTCTGCCGTCTGCACCCCACCCAATTCCAGCAGCAGTCCCTGGCTCCTGATATCTTTGCCCAACTCCCAAACTGCGGTCTGGAAGCTCGTTTAAGATACTTCTAATCCAGCGAGGCGAGCGGGTGTTGTCGATGCCTAATATCTGCTGTCGATACCGCGGGTGGTTTCGATTATGTGTTTCGTTGACAACCTGTCTTTGTCGTCGAAGGCGTTCTGTTGCCACATTGGTTCTTAGTTCCGTGTTTGATATACGTAAAGGTTCATGTCGGGTACCAGCTGGGTTGTCCTGTCTCTCTGTATGCCTGTGCCCGGAACGGGATCGCTGATGGTCTCGTGGCCGTGGTATTGAGTCTACAGGGGTCGCGGAATAGTCAAAAGTGGCGGACGGGCGACCTAAAGTACCATAATTCCGACTTCCTACGCCCGTTTCGTTACCACTGGAACTACTCTGATCGCTCGACGAGTCGGCAGCACGTTGACGAGTGTCGGATACGATCGACTGTATTTCGGAGGGCGAAGCAGTCCAACTGAGTGTAATGCTTGGCTGTGTTTCTATGTTTGAGCTGCCCGCCTCCGGGGTTCTATTGCGTGCTTCGGGGGTGTCCTGGGATAGGATAACAGAAGCTTGACGTCTAGCATTGTGTCTGCGGTCGCTGGTGCCCGGCTGCGCTGAGGTGCCATCTCGCGACGTGTCCTGAAGCGAGTCTCCATGGCGAAGGGGCGAAGTGGGACGAGAAGTGCGATTGGACACATCTGTGGAACCTTGGAATCGCAAGCGCGGTGCAGGATGTGGATGAGCATTAGCTCTGGCTCGCCTATCTGTTAAGCCTTCTTCCAGCCTTGAGGTCCAGCGAGCCGTGTTCAGAAACTCTACGATCAACCTCTCTCTGTCAGTGAGATCATGTAACAGAGCATCACGCAACGGCGGATTTTCGGACGCCTCCCCACCCAACTCATTTGGCGGAGTGTCAATGGATCCCAAGGTGATCCGCTGTCCTGCATCTGCGCCGGATCCTGGGCTAAACCGACCATCAATTTCAAGTTCCAAGCCCACCGAATCGTCCAAGATAGGGTCAGTATGAACTTCCTCTATCTCGGGATCATCTTTGTCCAGATGAATGATCTGCCTGCGCAGAAAACCCTGGCGAACATCTGCAATTCCGGCCCGGCCCTTGTCTTCAAGCCAGACCAAAAGGTCCCAAGGCTCGGGTGCAAAAGCCATACAGCGCACAGCACCGCCATTGCAACAAAGCCTCGAAGAATTAAACTGACATATTATTGAGCTCTTCTCATCTGGTTCGTGGGTAATGTCCCGAAGCGTTTTGACATCAAAAATAGTAATAACCCCGGATTGAGACCCAATGGCGCACAGTCGACTAAATTGGGAGAATGCAATAGTAAAGCAGCAACCATCGTCGATCCTAGTGCCGATGTCCATTTCAATGGAGCGGAGAGGGTCCCAGTTCCAGCCCGTAAGTTTTTCGCCACTTTCTGTCAGGACGGTTGTATTGAAATCTCGGGTTACATCATAGAAATACGCGCGGGTTTCATCACCAACCGCAGCCAGAATGGTAGAATCTGGAGAGACGACCGCATAATTCATGCATGCCGGGTGATTGAGGACCTTGAGAACCTTCGAGCGGGTCAGAGAATAAACGGTGACCGACTTGTCATTATTACTGGCAGGGTTCATCAGCACGACAGTGATTTGACGGTAGGAAGTGACCGCAATACCTGAGAATGACAATGTCTTCATCCGCTAAGCCTTTTCCATCGCCAGGCAGCTGGTGGATGGTCACGGAGTTAACGATATCGCCACCAAATTTATGCAGCTGGACATCCGGTAATTGCGTTTGGTCGGCATCCTGTGCTAGATCCGGTTCGTCGCCAGAAAGCCAAGATTGGGAGGTTCTTGTAGGCGCACCAAGATCAATCGGCAAGGCACTGTCAATATCTGAAGGTTGAGAAGTTGATGGGTCCTCTCGTACACGCACTTGTCGGTCGGAGATCTTGATAAAAGCACATTCACCGTTGTGCTCACCTCCAACGGCGATCCAACCGTAACCCGCAGCAAGACATCTCGGTCCGAACGGGATAACAGCTAGAGTTTCTCGTTTTTGTGATGATATGTGAATTGAATATATGACTCTGTCGACGACAACATAAATCCTATCGGGGTCGGCGGTGCTGATATAGTTGTGAAGTTGTGGATGGCTAGATGATTGTTAGTTCAAGCTAAGCGCGCGACCATGTTGCGCTAAGTCTAGGACACTGACAAAGTTGGAATTTTAAAGGGAAAGAAGCGTCGCTTTTTCGGAAGGATTAGAGACTCGGTCGATTGGTACCTAGAATCGCAGGGTAGCGCGTTAGTTGAGGCGGAGCGTAGGTATACATCATTGCTCGTTGGATGGGGTAAGACAAACGAAAGCGCAGAATCCGTAGTCATGGTTAGAGATCGAGGCTAGACTAAGGTGACATCGTTGGATATATCGGTTCCCATGAGATAGCGGCGTTGCGAAAATGACGGAGGGCGCAATGGAGAGACGAACCACAAGGACGGTGGACGCAGTAGAGCTGAAAGGGATAAGGCCGGTGAGTCGTCAACGTGGAAGGAGAGGAGAGGTACGAACGCAGTCGGAGAATGGTTTGGCGAGTTATTCCTGTGAGAATGTTTCAAAACGTTGGGTAGGAAGCGATATCTCGATGTAGTTAAGCTTGAGCTCTCAGCCCAAGTAAAGTAAGAGATCACCGCTCTTACTTGACAACCTTGTCCTCCAGTGCGATCATGACTTTCGGCGGGAGTCATGGGCGGATGACGTAAGACTTGACACAGGACTTTTGGCGGTCGATCCGGGGAATGCGGTCGAGAGCAGCAATTGGGATCGAGTCCGGACTCGGACTGCAAGCATTCCCTTCCAGGAACTTTTTGTATCTTTGGATTGTTAGCTCGATTTTCATTTCGACGCATGCGGTCCTCGAGGCTTTTTTGCTTTTTCTATTTGTTGTCTTCTTATCTTGTTTTCCATCCTAATAAGTTAATTAAAAGGACGGCACAGGAATACTAGTACTAAACATATAGAACCTTTCTTGAATTGCAAAGTACAGAATAACACTAGCTGCACATGACCAACTACCTAAATCTACTAGTACTACGGAGTATGCCTCAGGGTTGAGATATCATAATCCTACGCCCGTACATGACTTTGAAATACATCCTGCATTTATGATGAAACATGTGCTGGTTGGCCCAGAGTACTCTTAGTGGATTTGTTATTGTTTCGTCTATTTAATTCTGCTGCTATCGGCTTTTGCTCTTCCCATGCACGCTGCTTAGTTGCTTGGTCATGCTCCACCAAGTTGTTAAGATGATCTTGAGAACTCATGCATGCTTAATAAGCTCGCCGATGCGGACTTCATTATCTTCGACAGTGTTGTCATACTTAATTTTGCCAAATGGAGCTGATCTCGTGTACTTTCTAGCTTTTCAACGTCCGCAAGTATCTGCAGCAGGGTTAGGGACGGGTATAACAAATGCTATTATTTCAGCTACTGTTTACTATGCATGCCAGGGCTGGCCTTTAGCTAAAAAGAATACCTCCCCTTGGAGTATCAGGATACGACGCTGCCGGGTAGCCAAGTTGTTGAACAATTTCGAAGATATTCTTGAGTATGGAATTGCATAGAGGGCATTGAAACCTACGTACTGAGTCGGCCGACCTACAGTGCCCCGCTTTGGAGGGGGAAAAGTAAAAGAGATTCAAATTGAACAGCAAGAAATTGCCAGCAAATACTACCAAATAAGGTAGCAGGGGTTTCAAAACCATTGTATACTAAATATATCTGCCAGATCGATATATAGTCCGAAGGTAGACATGGATTTGGCCTAAAATCCATTTATGTCCCCACACGACGTCAGCGTTTGTGTGTTCCGCCGCTAAACACCGCCAACGAATGAAGTGCCTTTCTTTCTTCTCACCTCAACCTGTGAATGTTGGCTATCTTCTGCCAACTAACTGCTTCTGGGACATTCTTAGTGAATATCGCAGGCACGGGTAAAAGTACTTTGTTTCGCGATAACGATTAGTTACGACGATTTTGTGACTAACGTAATATTTAAACGATTGTTGGAATCAATAGGGTGTCCTTACCAGCTCTCCAAATAAACATTTCTGGCACAGTCACTTCTACCATCCCCCGATGGCGCAGGCAGAAGCTCTCGCTGCCACTCTAGCTGAGCTAAACCTGAATGTACAGGGTCTCAGCGGGTCAGCTTTTGATGATCGACTTGCCGAAGAAGAAAGTGGTCAATATCAGAACCGGGGTCCTCGGCCAAGAGCCCGCCAAAATGCTGAAGATCTTATTAAAGAGCTGGAGGCTGACTTCCTCACTCCATCATCTCAGTTTAGCCCTGAATGGCTGAATCGTCTACAAAGGTCTGGGAGACCACTTGCTATATGTTTTCTTTTTGTTCGATGCCCCACTCTGGCCCTTCCGTTCGCTGACAATTTTACAGACGATGGGACGTGTCGACAGACTACAAGGACCTTTTTGAGGTCGCACCGACTCAAACACGAACTATTGTTCGTTTTGACCGTGAGGGTTTAGAAGGGCGTGTTACTGGCTACCATGAAGTTACGGTTCCTGCCACTAGTGCAAATGCAAAGAACTCAACATCTCTGCTTCGTCGACCAGCTGGTCGCGCAGATTTCGTCAGGGGTGCCGCTGGATTCTTTCCTTTCGCACCAGGTGGACTTGATGGTGTTGAGGCTATCGCTGAAATGGAATCTGAAGCCCAGACAGCAGATAGCTCGAGACCGGGAAGCAAGCCATCTGGCCTTGACCGGATCATTAACTTCGGCGCTGAGGGTGGTCTCCTAGAAGTCGCTCCTGGGTTCAGCCGTGGCCTGAAATTCGAGGTAGCAAAGTCAAAAGAAGCCGCTGAGAATGATCAAGAAGTCGAACATGTCCTCCAGCAGGAGGAAGCGGATCTCCCAGTTGAAAAGGACGATACGGCTTCAGATGTTGGAGGAGTGAAGATCGAAGATGACGAGCTGAGCGGAGATGAGGAGGATATAGATTCACTACTGCCCGTTGAGTTCCCAGCACTGGAACCCCGTGCTCCTCTGTTATCAGGTGTCCAGAAGAAAGGTGGCAGGGAATGGGCGCACGTTGTGGATGTCAACAAAGACATCCCAAATTTCAGCGAGCTTGTGCCGGATATGGCTAGAGAGTGGCCCTTTGAACTGGACACCTTCCAGAAAGAGGCTGTTTATCATTTGGAGAGCGGTGATTCCGTTTTTGTCGCGGCACATACGTCAGCTGGAAAGACAGTTGTTGCTGAATATGCTATTGCTTTGGCTGCCAAGCATATGACTAAGGCTATTTACACATCGCCCATCAAGGCTCTCAGTAATCAGAAGTTTAGGGATTTTAGGACTACATTCGACGATGTTGGTATCCTTACGGGTGACGTCCAGATCAATCCAGAAGCAAGCTGCCTGATCATGACCACCGAAATCCTCCGAAGTATGCTTTATCGTGGAGCAGATCTGATTAGAGATGTCGAGTTCGTGATCTTTGATGAGGTACATTATGTTAATGATCTCGAAAGAGGCGTCGTTTGGGAAGAAGTAATCATCATGCTTCCTGAACATGTCACTCTGATTCTTCTATCTGCTACGGTCCCTAACACTTATGAATTTGCCTCTTGGGTGGGTCGCACGAAGAAGAAGGATATCTATGTTATTTCGACTGCGAAACGACCTGTCCCGCTCGAGCACTATTTGTGGGCGGGTAAAGATAAATTCAAGATCGTCGACTCAAATAAGCGATTCCTGGAAGGCGGTTGGAAAGAAGCAGATAACATTATCTCTGGCCGAGATAAGATCAAAGCCCAAAAAGCTGCTGAGGCTCAGGCTCAATCCCAAGCTCAGAGAGGCGGCCAGCAGGGAAGAGGGCGCGGTCAAGCTCCTGGCAGAGGTGGCCCTCGCGGCAATTCGCAGCGTGGAGGTGCTCAACGCGGAGGTGGTGCTCAGCGTGGTAGAGGGCAGCCAGCCACTAGGGGTACCGGGAATATTGCTCGTACAGGAAGAGGTGGAGGACGGACAACAGCTGCACAGGATAAGACTGTCTGGGTACAACTTGTCCAACATCTCCGCAAAGAAAATTTGCTCCCTGGTTGTATTTTCGTGTTCTCCAAGAAGAGATGTGAGGAGAATGCGGATTCACTCTCAAACCAGGACTTCTGTAATGCGTCGGAGAAAAGTCTTACCCACATGTTTATCGAGAAGTCACTTACACGCCTAAAGCCCGAAGATAGGACGCTCCCGCAGATACTTCGCCTTCGCGACTTGCTAAGCAGAGGAATTGCTGTTCATCATGGAGGTCTTCTGCCCATTATGAAAGAGATTGTTGAAATCCTGTTCGCCAAATCATTGGTCAAGGTTCTTTTCGCAACAGAGACGTTCGCTATGGGGCTTAATCTACCAACTCGTACGGTGGTTTTCTCGGGGTTCCGTAAACATGATGGTAAAGGCTTCAGGGACCTGCTACCAGGTGAATATACCCAGATGGCCGGCCGTGCTGGGCGAAGAGGCCTTGACACTGTCGGCTATGTCATCATTACTAGCACTGGTAAAGACGAAGCGCCTCCTGCCGGTGCTTTGAAGCGGATGATCCTTGGTGAACCAACCAAACTTCGATCCCAATTTAGGCTTACTTACAATATGATTCTGAATCTCTTGCGTGTTGAGGCTCTGAGGATTGAAGAGATGATCAAGCGCAGTTTTAGTGAAAATGCCACACAGGCTTTGCTTCCAGAGCATGAGAAACAAGTTCAACTATCAGAAGCTAGTTTGGCTAAGATTAAGCGTGAGCCTTGCGATATCTGTGACATTGATCTCGTGGCTTGTCATTATGCAGCTATGGAGTACGGAAAACTAACAAGTGAGCTGTATGTTGGTTTGCTCGCCTCTCCCGTCGGTAAGCGTCTATTTATGCCCAAGCGGCTGGTCGTTTACAGAAAGGATGGTTATCGGACTGCTGGTATTATCGTCCGAGAAGGGGTTGGAGGAGGGCCTACGCCCACCGTACAGATTCTCGAAATTGGTAAATTAGGTGGCAGACGTCATCCAAGTGATATTCTCCCCTTCCTTCCTAAATTCCGATATCTATTCCAGACTCTACCAACCCGTGGAGCTGATATGACCTTGAAAGTTTGCAAGATACCACTCTCTGATCTGGAGTGTCTCACCAATACCATGGTGAAGCTTACTGGTCCCACGTGGTATCTCAATATCAAGAAAGAGGCCATCAAATTTGCCGATAAAGAGCTGCATAAATACTGCGGATCGTGGACGAGCACCACCTGGGACGAGATAGACTGGACTCGAATCAAAGAATTGCAGGTGAGGGACATACTGGAAAAAAGACAAGCTCAGGCAACAATTGCCGAGTCCTGCAAATGCTTGCAATGCCCGGACTTTTTGAAACATGTAAGTGAACATAGTGTGTCTGAAAAGTGAGTAAAACATGCTTACATTAAACAGTTCGAGATGCAACACGACGAATGGCAAGTCAAAGAGAATATTTCGCAATTAAAGCAATTGATGTCCGATCAAAATCTTCAACTTTTGCCAGATTACGAACAACGTATCCAGGTACTGAGAGAACTAGGGTTCATAGATGAACAGTCTCGCGTACAGCTGAAAGGCAAGGTAGCATGTGAGGTAGGTTCAGTAACTTGATGGAAGAGATCTGATCTTTTCACTAACAGCTTGATTAGATTCACTCAGCTGATGAGCTTGTCTTAACGGAATTGGTCCTCGAGAACGTCTTAGCTGAATACGAGCCTGAGGAGATTGTTGCACTTCTATCCGCCTTTGTCTTCCAGGAAAAGACTGAGAATGTTCCTACATTGACACCACGCTTGGAGAAGGGCAAGGAAGCGATCGTTAAAATTTCGGAGAAGGTGAACGACTTCCAAATTCAATATCAGGTGATTCAGTCTAGTGAAGACAGCAATGACTTTGCCAGTCAACCACGATTTGGTCTGGCGGAGGTCGTCTACGAATGGGCCAAAGGGATGTCTTTCAACCGCATCACTGACCTCACCGATGTGATGGAAGGTACGATTGTACGGACTATAACTCGTCTGGACGAAACATGCCGAGAAGTGAAGAATGCAGCGAAGCTGGTTGGAGACCCGTCATTATATACTAAGATGCAACAGGCACAAGAGCTAATCAAGAGGGATGTGATTTTTGCGGCGTCGTTGTATATGTAGTTAGACCGAGAAGTTCGACTAAGGTTCATGACCACGTGGGGTGTTGATCTTTATTTCTATTATATTATATTTTATTTTATGTTGTTTGTTTGTTTATCTGTTTGATATTCAGGTTCAAAGGCCCTTTTTTTCATTTCTTCATACATACATAGAGGCATGTTAGCAAGGATCTTGCATAGAATATTTCACAGAGTTGAATACATCCAGCCATTCTGCCGGCAAAACCGATGCGAGCCTTGGGTCTTTAAAGCTAGTCTGGGAATTTTCCTTTCCTTTCCGGGGCAAAATGTTCAGGAGCAGCAAAAAATTCTCTTACCGCGCGTGGCGGCGAGCCCTCTGATTAGCTGCCATAGGCGCGGGGCCGGCACCGCTTGAAAATCCACGAGAAAACCAAACCAAACCCAACAAACCCAATGTGCACTTTTGCACTTTCTTACTACAACATCTCCCCGCGACATAACTTTCTCGGCCCCATTCTCTGTCATACCGGGCCTCTTGCTACGTGACGGGGCACTTTTGATTCGGAATACGATTTCTGTTTGCTGGGGGCTTGCTGCTGTTGGTGCGATATGGATGTTACAGCTCTTCGGGACCGCATACAGTCAACGCTCGACCCAAATGCGGATAATCGCCGTCAGGCTGAGATAGATTTAAAATATGTATGTGGAATACTTTTGGATGGATTTGATTCTGGCCTATACTCATACTATTTTCCCGAATATCGTAGGCCGAGACACAGCCCGGCTTTATAAATGCGCTTTTGGATATTTTGCAAGGGGAACAAAATAATGCCGTCCAACTGTCGGGTACGTTTTTGTCAGCCGGATTTTTCCCCCTCCCCTTCGCCCTTGTCCTTGCTTCATGTCACCTGCGAAGTATTCTCTAACACGGAAATGATTTTCTGTAGCCGGTGTCTACTTGAAGAACCGAATTACCCGTGGTTGGTCTTCTGTTGAAGAAAACCCACAGCGCACACCGATTCCAGAGGGGGAGAAACCGGGCTTCCGTGAAAGGCTGATCCCGGCTTTGGTATCAACACCCCCGAACGTTCGCGCACAGCTTGTCCCACTTCTCCAGAAGATCCTCCAGCATGACTTCCCCGAGCAGTGGCCGAGTTTCTTGGATATCACCCTCCAGTTGTTAGGAACCAACGATGCAAGCTCGGTCTATGCTGGTCTGCAGTGTTTGCTGGCCATCTGCCGTGTGTATAGATTCAAGGCTGGTGAGAAGAGGGAGGAGTTTGATAAGATTGTTGAGCATACGTTCCCTCAGCTGCTCAACATCGGCTTGAAACTTGTCGACGAAGAAAGCTTGGAGGCTGCTGAAATGCTCCGAATCGTCGTCAAGTCCTACAAACATGCCATCTATGTGGGTGAACTAAATTTCGGAGACGAACATTGGATTAGAGCTGACTGAAAATGAATAGTTCGAGCTCTCACCGTTCCTGCAAACACATCAAGCGACTGTCGACTGGTGCACACTGTTCCTCAGAATTATCGCAAAGGATCCTCCTGCAAACTCCATGTTGGAATCTAAGGAAGAGAGGGAGCTTAACCACTGGTGGAAGTGTAAGAAATGGTCCTACGCCAACCTGAACCGTCTCTTTATCAGGTGAGTATTTTGCGTTGAGAGAGATTAGCACTTCCTAATTTTCATAGATACGGAAACCCCACTACAATGACCAAGTCGAGCACTCCTGATTATACCCAGTATGCCAAGAACTTCATTTCCACTTTCGCTCCGGAAATTCTCAAAGGATATCTGCAGGAAATCGATAAGTGGGTTTCCAAGGGCCAGTGGCTTAGCAATCCTGCCCTCGCCTACACTTTGGTCTATATGGAAGAATGTGTCAAACCGAAGGCGATGTGGGACCACCTCAAACCACACATGGACAACTTGATCGCTCATTTCATCTTCCCCATCCTTTGCCAATCCGACGAAGACATCGAACTGTTCCAGACCGACCCCTCCGAGTATCTCCACCGTAAGCTGAACTACTACGAGGAGGTGTCCGCGCCTGATGTTGCAGCAACGAACTTCCTTGTTGCTCTCACGAAGAACCGCAAGAAGCAGACATTCTCGATCCTTACGTTCGTCAACGGCGTCGTCAGCAAGTACGAGGCTGCTCCAGATGACCAGAAGCTTCCTAGGGAGAAAGAAGGTGCCCTGCGGATGATTGGTTCCTTGGCTTCAGTTATCCTTGGAAAGAAGAGCCCTATCGCGGATCAGGTTGAATACTTCTTTGTCCGTCACGTCTTCCCTGAATTTCGCAGTCCTCACGGCTTCCTCAGAGCTCGCGCATGCGACACTTTAGAGAAATTTGAGCAGCTCGACTTCCAGGATCCGAACAACCTCATGATCATCTATCGCAATATCCTTGAATCGATGACCGATCCTGAACTTCCTGTCAGGGTTGAAGCGGCCCTTGCTTTGCAACCCCTTATCCGCCACGATATCATTCGCACTTCGATGCAACAGAACATTCCTCAGATCATGCAGCAGCTTCTCAAACTCGCCAATGAGGTCGATGTGGATGCCTTGGCCAACGTTATGGAAGATTTCGTTGAAGTGTTCTCTGCTGAGCTCACTCCGTTCGCTGTGGCATTGAGCGAGCAGCTTCGTGACACATACATGCGTATTGTTGGTGAACTTTTGGAAAGAAACGCCGCGAAGGGCGACGATGAATATGGTGACTTCTTGGATGATAAGAGTATCACTGCCCTGGGTGTCTTGCAGACTATTGGAACTCTCATTCTCACTCTGGAGAGCACCCCCGATGTGCTTCTGCACCTCGAAACGATTCTCATGCCTGTCATCAGCATCACACTTGAGAACAAGCTATATGACCTCTACAACGAGATCTTCGAGATTATCGACAGTTGCACCTTTGCGTCTAAGTCCATCTCACCCACTATGTGGCAAGCGTTCGAGCTTATTCACAAGACCTTCAAAGCGGGCGCTGAATTGTACCTGGAGGACATGCTGCCCGCACTTGACAACTATGTCGCATATGGCTCTCAGATGATGGTTCAGAACCCAGCATACCTTGCGGCTGTTGTCAGTATGGTTGAAGACATCTTCCGCGATGAGAAGGTTGGCGGTGTGGACCGGATCTGCGGTTGCAAGCTAGCAGAGACTGTGATGCTGAACCTTCGCGGCGGCATTGACCAATACATCCCTCTCTTCATTGAGCTGCCAATGCGCGTGCTCGACGCTGACGAGGCGAAGACCAAATCCTACCGCATTCATCTGATTGAGATGGTGATTAATGCTATCTATTATAATCCTGTTCTCAGTCTTCAGGTTCTGGAGGCTAAGGGCTGGACGAACAAGTTCTTCAGCGCCTGGTTCTCCAACATCGACAACTTCCGCAGAGTTCATGACAAGAAGCTCTCCATTGCAGCAATTAGCTCGCTTCTGACATTGAATGCCGGCGATGTTCCTGCGAGTGTGCAGCAAGGTTGGCCTAGATTGCTTCAGGGAGTGACCAGACTTTTCCAGACACTGCCTGCTGCGCTTAAGAGTATGTTGCTTCCCTTGCCCCGTTGAGATATAATACTTACGCTGCACAGACCGCGAAGATGCAACTAAAGAGTCAGACTTCACCTTCGACGACGAGGATGACGAGGGTGATGAGGATAACGATTGGGATGGAGAAATTGAGTGGACCGATCAAGATGAGACCGAGGGTGGCCCTGAGGGCGATGTTCAAGATGAGAGCGCCGCATACCTTGATTTCTTGAATAAAGAGGTGAGCTAGGTCATCTGCGAACGCCGTGGAATTTTATCGACTGACTGGATAATTAGGCCCAGAAGTTCGGCTCCTTTGCAGATGATGATGAGGATGACTTGGACGAGGAAAGCTTACTCGAGACGCCATTGGACAAGATCGAGCCATATGGCCTTTTCAAGCACGTCTTCATGGGTATGTATCATCCATTTTCCACGCATCGAAAATCCGTTAGCTAACTGTGTTACAGGTCTTCAGCAGGAACAGCCACAACTGTATGAGAACTTGACGAAGATCCTGAATGCGGAGGAGCAGCAAGTGCTACAGGCTGTCTTCCATGAAGCCGATGCCAAGGCTCTGGCTGCTGCCAACGCAGAAGCTGCGGCGGCGGGGATCCAGACCAATGGAAATTAGAAATATAAAAGAACTAAAAGAAGCCAGCAGGTCGACGAAATGAACCAGTTGACTTCTGTTGGATGCCGATGACGATATAAAAGATGCTAATCCAGTTTGAATGTCTGTTTTTGGAACAGCTTTCACCTTTTTGAGATATCTCAGGTCGCCGGTCTAATGGAGCGACAAGCTGGATACGCTGTAACGCCTTTTTCTTTTGTATTTTTTTGTTGTTTAGATCGTTTCCTTTTCCTTGACGCAATCATTACCGTTGTCCATGGTTGTCGTTCCTCCGAATGTCCCCAAAAGTCTTCTCTTCACTATGCCTCATTCCAATTGTACTCCACGCATTTACAAACACTGATATCCCCCATTAATTCCGTCAGTTGACCGATGCCCATATCCAGATGACCCAGATCATTCAATTTCATGCTCGGGAGACAACCCAAGACAGTTAGTCTTAAAGAAAGAAATATCAAACCAAGCCGGAAACTATCTCCGGAGCGGATTCCATACTCATTCAACCAATTCTTGCATGTTACATAGATCACGTGGTATGCTAAGCAAACAGAGCAAACAATATGACGTATGACGCCATCGCAATCTCCATCCGAACATGTACCAAAGTAAATATCAGATATTGCACAAACTCCTATGATTTCATGACCTGAATCTCATATAGTACACCTTTCACGGCCTAAAACATTCTGCCACATGTCAAAATCCAGTACATCAATGGCAATATGCCTCAAAATAAGATAACTAACTTACAAAGCCGGTGTACACCATCACCACAGCCCAGCAGTGGAACCAGATACCACCAAACAGACGTCATCATGATGATACAACGACTAACTTGGCATCATAAATTAAACACAGTGACAGTTACTTAAACACCAAATCCTCACCTCCCAATTCTATCCTTCCAGACAACAAACCACCCCTTCATCTTACCCACCCAAAAAATCAAAATCCAGGTCAAGTACGCAACCCACCCCCCTCCAAATCTCTACAAAATCTAACCATACAACCCTCCCAGAATACAACTCACCTCCCTCTACTCTCTACATTCGAAACAAGAAATTCAAAACAGCAAAGATGTCCGCCCCAAACTCCGGCCGCCAGTCTCCTCCCCCGGAGAAACAAACCGGCGCCCAGCAACAGGACCCCATTGCCTCGGGACACACCCAGCATGGCATCCATGGTGATTCTAAGAAAGCGTCAGAGGATACTAAGTTCCATGGACTCGAGAGTAACCCGAAACATCCCTTGGAGGATATCGAGGCGAAGAAGTTTGAGAAGGGGCCGGGGAATTAATAGGCTGATCGATATGTGATGCTGTTTACATATATGTAATTATCATGATTGGGTTCCTTTTTCAATATATTGAATGAATGGATTAGAAAGGCTTTTTATTTTCTTTTTATTTTCTTTTTAAATTTCAAGCCTGGATAGCTTGAAGCTGGATGTAAGGTGCTTGGTTTGTCGTACTATTGCTGCGCAAGAGAAGTTGAGTATATACTATATCTTTTTATATTGTTTCGTGGATCATGTTTAAAGAATTATCTTTGAAGATCATTGCATTGGTATTCTGCAGCTTGGTACTAAGCACAGTGGTATTCGAAGAATAACTGATTAGAATAGTAGCTATTTGACAAAAGCCTGTTCCAGACAGCTTGTTGAAAAACGCACATCAGAATACAGGAAACACAAATCAGACAGCATCCCAGTTTAAGTTTAGTACGTCGTCAATTCATTATGCCTTAGGCTCGGCAGGGGCAGCGGTTCCAGCGGGCTGGCTCGCCGCAGGAGCAGGTTCGGCAGGGGCAGCGGGAGCCGCAGGAGCAGCAGCTGCGGGAACGGCACTGGAGGCCTCTGCACCGGCAGCCGGGGCCTCACCCTCATGAGTAGCCTTTCCACTCTTCAGGTCTGCCAAGCGCCTGGCCTCAGCGTGGATGTCCCGCACCTGCTTATCGGTCTGGACGTAGAAATCACGAAGTTTTTGACCTGATGGTGTACCAAGAGCCTTTTCGAAGTATGAGTGGAGTCCGTGCCAACCAGTGGCAGCCTTGTCGCTGATCTTGTAGCTCTCATCGATTCCTCTGGCGCGGTCTGTGGCCTTGTACTTCTGATCAAAGTTGGACAGAGCCGAGGTGAAGCGGTTGGAGAAACCGTGCTTCTGGTCGAGGGCAATAGCCTTCTGGATTGCGTTGTCGCTCAGTGCATAGCCGTGAGCAAGGTACTCGGCGAAAATTCGGGACTTGGGCTTGTCTTCCTGCGAGATCTCATGGTGGTTCTCGTCCCCGGCCTCTCCTGCACTGGCGGCCTGGGAACCAGCGATGTCGTCGAGGGTCTGGGCAGCCTGGACGTGCACTGCAGAACCTCCCAACTGAGTTTGATCCAGAAGCAAGGCAGTCTTGGCAGCCCTAAACCATAGTTAGTGTATTCCATTCATCTTCCAAACTCGGACTATAAGAGCCGGCGAGCTAGTGCGGGGTAAGACTTACGCTTCTTTCTCAAAAGTTACGGTTGCGGACTTGGAAGCACCTGGCTCACCAGAAACTGGAGTCACGGAGATTGAGGTAATCTTGCCACTATATAGCCGTTAGTCGTGTCAAATGTCTAGAGACATTTGAAAGAGTATGATCTTACCAGAAGCTAAAGAAGTCCTGGACTTCCTTCTCGGAGGTGGCGGGCGCGATGCCCGAGACATGGACTGTGCTGCGTTCAGACATGGTGACGAATGGAATGTGGTTTTTGGTAGAAAATATATCAAGATCGATATATGAAGAGGGGTACAATTGAGATAATAGAGAGATATAGGAATGGAAGAACAATTCAGGAGTATTTATTTGAGGGGAGCAGTCGAGCCACAGATGACGTGTGGGAGAGAGGGGCACGCTGCACAGCCACAGTGGGGAGTCGTCATCAACATGTGACGGCAAGTAATTATGATGTGGATGGCTGTTGCTAGAAGGCAGAAGTATTTTCCGGGGGAAAAAATAGAATGGCTATTTTTGAATAGCAGATCGGCGGGTGGAAGAATGGGTAAGAATGCGAGCGAAAGCGAATAGACAAATTCTTAGCATAACTTGTTCCTGGATCCCTCTAGGACCCTCCTTCCTAACTAAACAGATAATCACTCAACAATAACAAGAGGGTTTCTTCGCCGCCTCAGTTGGCACCATCCACTTTTGTTACAGAAGCATTGTCCAATACATCTATAATAGCTGCAATAGTTCCAGATGCTACTTGGTCTGTCGCATCCGGCTCCCGTTCGCGATGTCTTCGAAGAACGAGCTCAAGATCTCGAACACGGCGCCGGAGTCCTTCATTTTCCCGTTTGAGTATCTCCAACTCCCCACGTTGTCGTGCTATCTCATCTGGGCGGGATATAGAAGTAGTTCGTGACCGTTGTTGAGAGAGCGAGTTACGATGGGGGTACGGATGCGGCCCGGAGACAAAATTTGAGAATTGATCACTTTGTGGCTGCTGTGCTGATGCAGGAAATAGTGGCAGCGTTCCTTCTGGCTGTCGCGGAGAGGTAAAGGACGGCTCTCGACTCCGACCCGGACGGGAAGACGATAAAGGAACATCTCGCGATGGAGTGATCCCAGCACCGCTTCCTGTTCTTGAGCCCTGGACGGCTGGGATGTACGAGGAGCTCAGGCTTGACGAGGAGCGGTGGCGCCGTGATGCAGTGGAATGCGTTGAGGAAGATAAGTAAGAGGAAGCCTGCAAGGTATCTGACGGGTCGTTGAGGGTGGTAGATGTAGAGGAAGTTGTCGATGCTACAGAAGCTGTCTGTTGTCGGAGCAGAGACAACTCTCTTGATAGACGATTAACCTTTGAGCTCACGTCAGTACGTATATGCGACCTTATGGGCTGTTAAATCTGAATACCATTGCCTCTTGTTCTTGTTCAAGCATTGAGTGAATGTCGGACGGCGTGAGGGGCTTTGGATGTCTCAGTGGGCCTTGAAGTAGTTCAGCTCGAGAGTTCCTATCTAAAGAGAAAGTGGCAGCTTACCGGAAGCCGATCTCACACTGCCATGGTCATTGCCTCCAGGCCCAGAGCTCCCTGTATATGCAACTGGCGCAAGTGGGAGAGCAGGACGACTCATTACTTGCGACGGACGTCGAGAAGATATGGCTGGCGGTGTAGTGGCTGGTTGCATCGCCGTGGCAGCTCGGGGCCGTGATCTTGGAGTAGAAATGGGCACGGAGGCCAACTCTGGTGCCATTCTTTGAAGGACTATGATAGATCACGAGATTGGGACCGATGGGTAAAAGACAAGAAAGTTAAGCGATAAATTCGTTCAAGTATAAGCGAAGGGGTGGATGTTACCGTGCGAGAGAGAGAAGAGTAAGTAGACGGACTATATATGAAAGTTAACGAGAAGAGAAACCCCCTCCCCCCTTGATTGAGATTCCAAAGGGTCAAAGCATACCAAACCCCAGGACCACTCTTTGAGCTGCAAAAAGAAAAAATTCCCAGCCCAGATACCTTAGTAACAGTGTGCATGCATGAGACCTATCAACAATGCAACATGATCGAGCTCTAGTGATGTTTTCTGTCTGTCTAACGATGAAAGAAGGGCCAGATCGTTTTAGAGTTGTCTATATTTCTCCTCCGGACCCGAGGCTTTACTTTATTACTCATTTTGCACTAAACAATGAAATGACAGGGCTAAGGATCCTTGAAACAGTTGCCCGAAGATCCGAACCAGGGTATCTTTGCTTTTGGTTGGTTACTACAACCAAGTATCTACATGATCGCTGACGGGATGGCTCGAAGAGGGGCATGGAGGTACTGGTGTCTATTTTAGTGAGCATGATCTACTGCTAATATTAGACAAAGTGGGTGATTTTTAAATCTGGGGAGGTATATATTTTTGGTCTATGTTTTCCTTTCTCGAACATGTTGAAACCAACAGCACCACATCTGCGAGGCGAGAAGGCTTCTTAATTTAGAACAATACGCCTCACACCGTCTCGCTCCACATCGACCCCATACAATTCGATAAATTCATACGACGTAGGTACGAATGTGTAATGTCATTCTGTATACAGAAAACAACGCTACCGGCACCAATCACGTGGATCCCTGAGCCGTGGGCTGGCTTACCTAATGTCAAGTGGGATCATCAAACAAACAAGAGAAACAAACAAGAGAAACAAACAACTTGAATCTGGGGTATCGGATATCATACCTTCAGAGGGCCGTCAACAGGAATTAGTTTCCCCTTCGACGTTTCAGATTACGGCGCTGGACCTCCACCGCCCATAGCTACGCCCATCCATGGCCTATCACAGTGACGACTCCGCTATCCCTGCGCACATTCCTGCCTTCGCAAAACCGCTTGCTCCTTACATCAAAAGTCGCCAGGAAGCACTACGCATTCGACAAGTCCTGACCTCCTACCTCCGATCACAAATTACGTTTGCCGATGATAATCCAGATTACCCAAATGCCCATGCCCGATCTCATCTCTCTTTATGCGTACCTCAAGATGCCGTTGTCGATGTGAAGCATATTCCTCCAGAATTGACGGGGCTAAGAAGGGAATATCTACTAGCGTTGCAGGCAAATGTGAATGCAAGGAAGGAGTACCGTTTGGTGTCCGACAGGTATAATTCTGGGAAGACACAGGGCCAACCTTCTGGTGGCGTCAACACACACCCCGTTGACCCTAACTCAGAACTCCAAGCTTATCTCGAACTACTCCGTGACCGTCGCCGACATGCGAAACTCCAAGTCTTTCAGCGTTATTTGGAAGAGCTTAAGAAACGAGATATAATCAAACCAGAGGACTTCGATCGTATAGGAAATCGCGGCCAACAGTCTGCCCTGCCGCCAGATTTGGAAGATCAGAATGGATGCGCCTCCGAGAATGGAATTGAGGACTTGATGCATAACCTTGAAAGGGCTGTGATACGCGCGAGAAATCAGCTAGAGAGAGAAAAGAGACTACTTGAGGAGCTGAAGGCGCAGCATGATAGTGAGGATGGTTCTGAGAACGATGGTATTGCCATTGGCGCGAAGGTTACTGCGCTACAGCAAACCCGAGATGTCTTGGTACAATGGGTCGAGGAAAAACTGGGGAGTGTTGGGAACAACGAGGATGGTCCTGTTCAGGAGTTGCCTCCCGAGGAAATCGAGAAGTCGGCCAATTTGCTGGAAGACCAGAAAGCACAGATCGCAGAACAGTATGCTGCCTACGTTGATGCTCGCAAGCGTCTTCTCGATGCTGCCTCTAGGGCGTGCCAGCCCATTGGTACCAGCTCTGTGCAACCTGCAAGTCGCCCCACAGAGAAACGAAAAACTACTCCAGAGGAAACGCCAACCTTAGAGCCAGTGGATGTCCTATCTTTTGCGGATGAGCAACTCCTCCCACTTTCGAAATGCCAACGGGCACTAGCTTTGCAGAAATTCTACCTGACTGGAACTCTCGCAAAAGAAAAATCCACGACTCTGCGTATCCTGAATCGGCTGAGAGATGAAAGTCGCCTTCTTCCGGAGTACCCTATGCCTGCTCGGCAGCCACGATTTAAACATGCGGCTGCGGCTATAAACGCCCGTCATGCTACTACGCCGGTGGAGCCAGCCAAACCTGATGAGGTTGTTGCACTAGCTGAAGCATGGGCCTTTGCGTCGGAAGCGGCAGGGACCAGTGAACGCGAAAATGTGGAACACAACCTGGAAGACGGTATCGAAACCGCCCAAGATGCGGAGCAGGCCTTGCAAGAAGTTTACAACATATTGAACCAGGATCTAGAGGAGGTTTTGCGGAACAAGGTAGATCAAGATGAGGCAGAGTCATCCAGGTCAAACGCGAGACCAAGGGCTAAAGGGCCGTGGGCTAAGCTTGACGGACAAATAGGAGTCACGGAATGATAGAGCCATTAGATGGAACAAGCTAGTCGCAACCCTGAACTAAGAAAGTACATCTTATCTTGTCAAGAAACCATGATTCGATAGGAAATAATAGCAGGGATGTACTTCCGGCAATGTATGCCAACATTGGTTCCAAAAGATAACGTGGGGACTCCGAATGCCGGTGTTCCCGTGCTTAGCTGCCATTAGCGCGGTAGCGAGCGCTCTGTAGCGGAGACACCACTCAACTGATAGAATCCTGCAAAGAGGGCTGATCTGCAATTTAGTCAAAAAAATTTTTTGTGCGAGGATTTGGAGCCATTGACCCTGATTTTCAGAGCCATTGAGGGAGGATTTGGCTGGTCAACCAAACCATTGAAAGTAAAGATCAATTCCAATGGGTCATGATAAATTATAATCTCCAATATCTCAACCGGCATTATGAGTTATCATTATTCAAGATCCAAGAGTCCCCATACCCGGTTCTCCATAGTAGGCCATTGACTCATACAACTAGGCGGAAAGTGGTTAGCGCCGCCAGGAACTAGTGAGTCTAGTGTCTTTTGCAGCTCTGGTCTTTATGATCTCCTGCACTTACCGCAGCCCTACTACAGCCCTCTGATTGGTGGCACTACCGGGCGGTGACCCTGCCGCATCCTGATGGGGAAAAGAAACAGAGAAAAAACGCAAAAAAAGCTGATGGCTCCGCACACCGGAGCTCTTATCGGCTTGGAGGTTGGGGCATTTTCGCGTTTTCGGGGGTTCCATGTCGTCTATCCTGGTTTCTTGGTGTCTCCAGAAGTGCTCACTGTAGTGCATTGACTCATCGCCCTACCAAGACCTTTTTAACCTTTTTTTTCCCCTTCCGTCCTTTCTTTATCTTCTTCCCATCTGACTACTCAATTTTCTCCCCCAACTCCCTGGCCATTCATCCCGTTCTTCCTTTAGTCCTCCCCTGTGTACTGGGCGTGTGGCATAAAGCGGGATAACAGGGTGCCAAAAAGGTAGACTCATACAGTCAAAAGGCAGTAGAGTCCATACAACGTCTTCCTTGGATATATCCGGGAATTGACTTTTAGATTCCTTTTCCCCTTCCATACCAGCGCCGTGCGCAATGGTTCTCACTACTCGTTGCGGGCAGGCCACGGCCTCCCTTCTGCGTCAGCGTTGTCTAGCAGAGTCTCGCCGATCCACACTTGCTCTGCGCCCATTTTCCTCTCAAACTACTGCCCACTCGGCGGCATCGAGTCTGCGATTGCAGCAGAAGACCCCTTCGCCATGGAGGCCCCAGCAGCTTCGCTCCTTCTCTAGTGCTATTAGCCGCCTGGCGTCGGAGTCGACAAATGCCCCCTCCGCTGAAAGCTACCTTGCTAGTGGCATCGTAAAGCCAGGTCGCAATCTGGTCGATGTGAAGAAGGTCCTTGTTATCGGTAGTGGTGGTCTGAGTATCGGACAGGCTGGAGAGTTTGACTACTCCGGTAAGTTATAAAGTCCAGTATATCTATATTATCCGATACGGCCTCGGCTATCATCTATCCATTGTACCAATTGAATGATCTCCTCATTCGTGCAATTAACCATCGAAACTTGGCACGAGGGAGTTGTATCAAATGGTTGGAAATGAGCGCAGCGGCGACCGAGATACAGTTGGGACGGTTGGCTATTGTAACTCAATAACGGTAACTAATGCTGGTTTTCGAATGTTATAGGTTCCCAGGCTCTCAAGGCTCTCAAGGAAGCTGGAGTGGAGTCCGTTTTGATCAACCCTAATATCGCAACGATCCAGACCGATCACAAGCTGGCAGACGAAGTTTACTACCTTCCAGTTACTCCTGAATATGTCACGTACGTCATTGAGAGGGAAAGACCAGACGCTATCTTCCTTTCCTTCGGTGGACAGACCGCTCTGAACCTGGGTGTGCAGATGAACCGCATGGGTATCTTTGAACGTTATGGTGTGAGAGTCTTGGGAACGAGCATCAAGACTCTGGAGACTAGTGAGGACCGTGATCTTTTCGCCAAGGCGCTGAACGAGATCAACATTCCCATTGCCGAGTCCATTGCTGTTAACACTGTTGACGAGGCCTTGAAGGCCGCCGAGGAAGTTGGCTACCCTATTATCGTTCGTTCCGCATATGCTCTTGGTGGTTTGGGTTCTGGATTTGCCAACAACCCCGAGGAATTGAGGAACCTGGCATCCCGCTCTTTGACCCTTGCTCCTCAGATTTTGGTTGAAAAGTCCCTTCGAGGCTGGAAGGAGGTTGAGTATGAAGTTGTGCGTGATGCTGACAACAACTGTATCACTGTTTGCAACATGGAGAACTTTGACCCCCTGGGTATTCACACTGGTGATAGTATCGTCGTTGCTCCCAGTCAGACTCTGTCCGACGAGGAGTATCACATGCTTCGTACGGCTGCTATTAAGATCGTTCGCCATTTGGGTGTCGTTGGTGAATGTAACGTGCAGTATGCCTTGCAACCCGATGGCTTGGACTACCGTGTGATCGAGGTCAACGCTCGTCTCTCTCGCTCTTCTGCTTTGGCATCTAAGGCTACCGGTTACCCTCTTGCCTACACCGCTGCGAAGATCGGTCTGGGCCATACTCTGCCTGAGCTGCCCAATGCTGTGACGAAGACCACCACCGCGAACTTCGAGCCTAGTTTGGATTACATTGTTACCAAGATCCCCCGGTGGGATTTGAGCAAGTTCCAGCATGTCAACCGGGATATTGGAAGCGCTATGAAGTCGGTTGGTGAGGTGATGGCTATTGGTCGTACTTTCGAAGAATCTTTCCAGAAGGCTATCCGTCAGGTTGACCCTCGATTCGTTGGTTTCCAGGGTGACAAGTTCGAGAACTTGGACGAGGTCTTGCAGAACCCTACCGATCGTCGTTGGTTGGCAGTCGGCCAGGCTATGCTCCACGAGAACTACTCAGTCGATAGGGTTCATGAACTGACCAAGATTGACAAGTGGTTCCTCTACAAGCTTCAGAACATCGTTGACTGCCAGAATGAACTTAAGGAAATTGGCAGCCTCTTCGGCATCCAGAAAGAGACCATGCTCAAGGCGAAGAAGCTTGGTTTCTCTGACAAGCAGATCTCCCTCCTTGTCGGAGCATCCGAAGACGATGTTCGTGCTCGCAGAAAGAGCTTTGGCATCACCCCCTGGGTGAAGAAGATCGATACTCTTGCTGCTGAGTTTCCTGCAGACACCAACTACTTATACACCACCTATAACGCCACTTCCCACGATGTTACTTTCGATGACCATGGTATTATCATCCTCGGAAGCGGTGTATACCGTATTGGAAGCTCTGTCGAGTTCGACTGGTGTGCAGTTAACGCCACCCTTTCTCTCAGGAACATGGGCAAGAAGACCGTTATGATCAACTACAACCCTGAGACCTACTCTACCGATTTCGACACTGCTGACAAGCTCTACTTCGAAGAACTTAGCTACGAACGTGTCATGGATATCTACGAACTTGAGACTGCCAGCGGTGTCGTTGTGTCCGTCGGTGGCCAGCTGCCACAGAACATTGCCCTTCGTCTTCAGGAGACCGGTGGCGCCAACGTTCTCGGTACTGACCCTGTTGATATTGACAAGGCTGAGGATCGTCACAAGTTCTCTTCGATCCTGGATAGCATTGGCGTCGACCAGCCTGCCTGGAAGGAACTCACCTCGGTTGCCGATGCAGAGCGTTTCGCCGAGTCTGTCGGCTACCCTGTCCTGGTCCGCCCCAGTTATGTCCTGTCTGGTGCTGCCATGAACGTCATCTACAGCCAGGATGAGCTCAAGGAGAAGCTTCTTAATGCTAGCGCTGTCTCCCCTGACCACCCTGTCGTCATCACCAAGTTCATTGAGGGCGCTCAGGAAATTGATGTCGACGCTGTTGCTTCGAATGGTAAGCTCCTGTTGCATGCCGTCAGTGAGCACGTTGAGCCAGCTGGTGTCCACTCTGGTGATGCCACTCTTGTTCTTCCTCCAGCCTATCTCGATGAGTCAGTTATGGGCCGTGTCAAGGAGATTGCTGAGAAGGTTGCTAAGGCCTGGAACATCACCGGTCCTTTCAACATGCAGATCATCAAGGCCGACCAGGAAGGTGCCCAGCCTGAGTTGAAGGTTATTGAGTGCAACTTGCGTGCTTCCCGTTCCTTCCCCTTCGTCAGCAAGGTTCTAGGCACCAACTTCATTGATACTGCCACCAAGGCTCTTGTTGGCCGTGACGTTCCTGAGCCTGTAGACCTCATGACCGAGAAGCGTGACTATGTCGCTACTAAGGTCCCTCAGTTCAGCTGGACTCGTCTTGCTGGTGCTGACCCCTTCCTTGGCGTCGAGATGTCCAGTACTGGTGAGATTGCTTGCTTCGGTAAGGACTTGGTTGAGGCCTACTGGGCATCTCTCCAGTCCACCATGAACTTCCGTGTCCCTGAGCCCGGTGAGGGTATCCTGCTTGGTGGTGACATCAAGAACCCCGCTCTGGCCAAGATTGTTGAATACCTTCAGCCATTGGGCTACAAGTTCTTCGCCGCTAGCCCCTCTGTTAAGGATCACATCGAGTCCACTGCCAAGGAAAGTGTTTCCGTGCAGGTGATTGAGTTCCCCAAGAAAGACAAGCGTGCGCTGCGCGAGGTCTTCGAGAAGTATAACATCCGTGGTACCTTTAACCTTGCTAAGACCCGGGGCAAGACCCTGCTGGATGAGGACTACGTCATGAGACGTAACGCCGTCGACTTCGGTGTTCCTCTGTTCATGGAGACCAAGGTATGTTAAACCCATGTTGTATCTGCCAGGTTTTATGGATGCTAATCATGTTTCTTTGCAGACTGCTCTCCTCTTCGCCCAGGCCATGAGCGAGAAGCTGCCCCGTGCCGAGGGTATGCCTTCTGAGGTCCGCAGCTGGTCTGAGTTCGCCGGCGGCAAGCTTCTGTAAATCAGCATTGCGGACTTAAAAAGTTTTTGTTAACTTAATAATCACCTGATGTTGTTTCTATTTTCTTCAGGACACGGAATAGCCGTCTGGTTTGGCGTAGTGGAGAAGGCTCTACTCTACATTGATAGACTTTTTATTTGGCCTTGACAAGGCCACCTTTGACGGGAATGGTGGCTATGCTCATGTACTCCGGTGGAACTTGTTTCTCTTTGTTATTGTTACCCATTTATGATTCCTCCCAGTAGGCAGAGCGAGAAAAGCATCCTGTGGGCTTCTTCTGAATTGATCGTTATGATTCACATGTGTATAGTATTTTTGAAATATTTGATCAATACCTCTCTTCTCAACGCCATGTCTATGCTGTAATCATCTTGTATTGCCCCCTGAGGGGAGTCCTTTACGTGAACTGACTAAGCATCGCGGGATCGCCCTAAGTTAACCTTTTAGAGCTTTTATTGTTCCAAGTTGTGTCTACCCTATTCCAAAGGAAGCAAGTATACATAAAACTTATTTGACTGTGTCCAAGGTCATTGGCGAATGAAACCATAATATCATGTCTCTAGAAAACTCCCTCCCCTCCGTACACACTAGAGCCACACCAGGCCCAGCACCTGGTGGTTTGGGAAGAGGTCTTTTTGCTTCAACTAGCATCAAAGTTGGGGAAGATGTTTTGAATATCACCAGTCCATTTGTAGCTGTGTTAGATACGCCACGACTGAGTGACACATGTTCAGGATGCCTTGGGAGCGGACCTTTTCATCACAGCGGTCCTCTGAAAAACTGTACCGGATGCAAAGTGGTAAAGTATTGCGACAGGGTCTATACTCCATGCTACAACATTATCCCTCAAAACCAGTCACTGACGCATATACCAGGAATGCCAAAGAAAAGATTGGAAGTTTGCCCACGCACACGAGTGCGCAATCTTCAAGAATCTAAACCCTCGCATTTTGCCGAGCAACGCTCGAGCTCTTCTACGGATGATCGTGCGCACTGCGCATAAAAAATACACCAACGAGGAACTAGATCTCTTCTCCCAACTTGAGACTCACATCTCGGAAATCCGTGACCAGAGCCCGGAGCAATGGGAGCGTATCGCCTTATCTTCCAAGGCCGTCAAGGCTTACTCCGGAACAGACATGAAGGAAGAAACGATATCCGCCTTCGGTGCTAAAGTGAGCAAGCTATCTCATTTCACCCTAAACCTCCAATACTTTTCCCAACTTGTTACTAACGTACCTACCAAGCTGGAACTAAACTCCTTCAACTTCACTAACATCCTCTCCGACCGCATCGGTCTCTACTTACACCCCTACGCCGCCCTCATCAACCACAGCTGCAATTACAACGCCGCCGTCACCTTCGACAGCGACAACCTCTACATAAAAGCCACCCGCCCCATCCAAAAAGGCGACCAAATCTTCATCTCCTACATCGACGCCACAAACCCCGTCAAACTCCGGCGCTCCGAACTCCGCGAACGCTACTACTTCGACTGCCACTGCGCCAAATGCGCCAAAGACCTCACCGAGCCAGAACACAGCTTCCTGGGGCCAGAAACACAAGACGATCTTTCCGCCCTCGAAGGTGCAGAAATAGAAGCCTACGAACTTCTGAACGAATGCTCCTCGGCGGTGGAAACCGATCCTAAGAAAACGGCTAAAAGACTCCGGTCGTCTATCAAGTTTCTACGGGAGGTTGGCGCTTGGCCTGTTACGGAACAGCCTCTTGTTTCTTTGAGAGATGAGCTGATTGCTTCGTTACTGGCGGATCAGGATATCGGATCTGGGTTTGTGCAGGCTGCTGTAAGGTATTTGCGTGTTGATCCTGTTGTTTATGGGGATGAGCGGCATCCTGTTCGTCAGTTGCATGCGTATGCGCTGGCTAGGGTGGCGGTTTCTTTGGATTATGGAGAGGATGGAGATGCTACTGGTTTGCTTGGATTGGTGGATGTGAGAATGGAGCCTGTGTTGCTTGCTTGGTCGGTTTTGCGTCGGCTTGTGGAGCTGGAGGATGAGGCTTGTACTGTGCCGAGCTTTAAGAGGATGGCTAGGTGGTTGTTTGATGATTTGAATGAGAGGTTCAAGGGGGATAAGAAGAAACCAGAGGACAGGGGAGATGACATAAGGAGGGAGTGGGAGAAGATTGAATTGCTTGTCGATAGAGCGCTTGAGAAGGGGCATTAATGTGGATCGGCTTGGTCGTGGGGGTTCGTCTTTAAGTTGGGGACAAGTTTACCCCGGGGTTAGCTTGGTGACCTACATGGTTATGGGTTCCAAGCGTAGCTTGCATTAGATGGAGACCTTGGGTGGCCTTATCTGATGGATACATGTCATAGTGTCAATTATAGATGCCAAGATGCATGCAAGGACCCAGGGATACGATGGCCGAGATTTAGTGATGGGTGTTCTACGAGATAACAGTGACGACGAAAATTATGTGAAAGAAAAAGAAATCGTTAAATTAGACCCCGTTCCCTTGGATAATAGGAAGGGAACAGGTGGTCTTGCCTCGTCCCTTTAGGGCTAAGGACTGAAGATCTCCTCAACATCGGAGTAGGAATCCGTGGTTCGTTCACATGCCGACAAGACCTTTATATTGAGATGCAAACAGCTGACCCGCACTTGACATACAAGTTGGATGAACCCAAATAGGCACAAATGGTATCCATCGCTTTTGATTTCTTCTCCCAACACAACCGGACGCCCGATCCTCCACGCGACACTCCTGAAAGCTTTTCTTCTTTACTTGAGGGGAATGAAACGAGAAGAGTGGGTGGCACCGATACCGGGACGACCGTGCTTGACGGGCTTGCTGTGTGGTTGTTAGATTGTGATCTTGAACGCAAAGAGGATCTAAACGGAGACGGAACGTACTAGGAGATGGAGAATTCTCCAAGGTAGTGGCCAACCATCTCGGGCTTGACTTCGATCTGGTTGAACTCCTTACCGGAGTAGATACCGATAACGGAGCCGATCATCTCGGGGACGATGATCATGTCACGGAGGTGAGTCTTGACGAGGTCGGGCTTCTCGTTGGGCTTGGCCTCCTGCTTGGCCTTGCGGAGCTTCTTGATGAGGCCCATAGGCTTGCGCTTCAGACCACGGTTGAACCTACGGCGAGCGCGGGCGTGCACGACATCGCGGAGCTGTTCGGAAGAGAGGTCGAGGAGCCTGTAGTACGTCCATGTCAGAAACGGTGCCATTGCAAACATTTCCATCCGTTACACCCGACTCCCACGAGGATAAACAATCGTATCTTAGATGCCATCGGTCATATCGCTCGTTCGGAGTCGGGAGTAGGTGGTACCGGAGCTTGTTCAAGTTGTCACATACTGGTCGAGGTCAATACCGCGGTAGGAAAACTTGCGGAAGGTTCTCTTGGCCTTGATAGCTGTAAATCAATAACCAGTCAGCGCCTTGTTCGATTTGTTCCTCGGTGATTTCCCGTTGCATCGCGTTTGCCGGATTCATTTTCGCCCCCTTCGTTCCAAAAGCTCATCCATTTATATCCAAGCATCCGTACGCCCCATCGTGAACGAATCCAACATAACGGCATGTATTCCTCCATCGCGTAACAGGGAAGGGATAGGGTTTTCTCGATAACGTACCGGCAGCCTCCTCAGCGTTCTAATACATATATACGTTAGTATAAAAGTCTTTTCAACCAAGATTACTCATGCCAAACGGATATGCACTCACGTATTCGGTGTCAGCCATTTTTGCGGGTGTTCCTCTCAAGGTCGCTTTTCGAACAGCACTCGAAAAGCGAAGGGACAGTGGGTTGTCGTGTCGTGTCGCTGATGAACGTTCGTCGGGCCAACTCTTGTGCTCGACGCTGCGGTTGGGAGGTGGGCTGAGATTCGTCTAAGCGACGGCTTAGGGCTGTAAACCTAGAAACTAGACCCGTTGTGGATTCCTGGCTGTAGGGTTATATGCCGCTAGCCCTACATTATACTTCCCTATCGGGAAATTTGAATGGATATTGGAGATTATGGCCGTTATCATTGGCTGTTGAACTAGACGGTCTATGGCTCTCATTAACTGGGGCTTACGGAGTACAAGTGCCTAGGTTTCCGATATGTAATTAATGCGCGTAATACAATTTCGCGCCCCATAATTCATACCTGATGGTAAGTCGGCTTACGCGCATTTACGTGATATGGAACAATTCGTGGAGGTCAGATAATCTGCATTGGCTATCAAGGAGCTTTTTCAGCTCCCGTATGCATAATTCGTAACTGCATCAGAGAAGTCTGAGACAAACAGACTTGACCGAAATGGGCCATTTTCCTCCCAATACTGCAAATGACTGCCAGATTTCTGTTCCCCCACGAGATATCACATATTTTTTGAGGCTCGCAAGAGTGAAGGCGCTTAGTCGAAGAGACCGAATCCCATGTCCTCATCGGACTCCTCCTTCTCTTCCTCCTTCTCCTCAGCGGCGGGGGCGTCACCACCGGCAGCGGCACCGCCAGCAGCAGGGGCAGCGGCACCAGCACCACCGGAGGGAACGGTAGCGAGCTTCTCGCTACCCTCAGTGATCAGCTGTAGTGAGTAGATGGTCAGTTGGCGCCCTATATGTCTCAATCATTCAACGTATTACGAACCTGCTGGAGGTCCTTGCCCTCGAGCTCGGAGATGACCTTCTGGAGGCGCTCCTCATCGGCATCAATACCGACGGAAGAGAGAACGCTCTTGATGTCCTCAACGGAGGGGGTGGCGTTGCCAGCGAGGGCGAGGAGGAGGTAAGCGGCAAGGTGCTTCATTTTGAATCTGTGCAAGAATAACTTTTGTTAGAAATGAACTTTCGCCAAGTGCAATAAGATCAATGAGATCGCAACGCGATGCTGCAGGTTGTCAAACATACAGATTTGTTTAATATGTGAACACGAGAATCAATCGATTTAACCGCAAGTTGGGCGGAGACTGAAACGTCGAGTTCGCTGAGGGTTAGCGATGTGGATGGAGGAAAGTCGAAGATTCGGATCGCCAAAATCGCAAGAAAAGTGCGTTGCGGCTGGTGGATGTGGCTCGTGGCCCAGGCTCCTCTAAGCGAGCCTGTGGCGCATGCATGCTTTGAAGGGTAGCATTCTTACTAAGGGTTCTTCCGGATGACTTGGTCCGGCACGTGATCGGTCGCTTCTAGAAGACAGGATGGCGACTTGCTGTAACTTATTTAAACCGCCGGCGCTCTCGTCTTAACGGCATCGTCAGTCTATTCTCTGTGTATCTCAAGGCTTCGACGTCTTCCTTGATTCAACCTAGCCTCTTTGGTTGAGTTAGGGTGAGAAGACGACCAATCTCGAAGTCTCGAGCTTTGAAACTTCAGGTTCTGCCTCAGAAGAAGTCATGAAGTTAATCCGTCACACTAACCACCGACGGTGAAACTGCCCTCATCACTTCTTCCCTGAGACTGAGATCTGCGCATTTACACCCGCTTTAGGCGTCAAGATGAGTGTAGGAGCGCCTAATCCCGCTACGCTGGTGATGTTTCGCTGATTTATGAGGCAGTTCCTCGATTCCGTTCTTTCATCTATCGAGACGGGCAAACCGTCTCCCCTACCGCCAGTCACTACCACACAATCAGCGCCCGTCTCATCCTCAACTGCCAAATCGGAGGCCCGCAGGTCCAGCACGACCCCTCGTGATGTCACTGAGCGGACAAGTAACGCTGCAGGTACGAAACGCAAGGCTGAGGAGCTGCTGCAACGTCCTCAAAAGCCTCTTACCCAGACATCTAGCAAACAACCACTTTCTAGACCAATGGCTGCGGCTGCGGCTCCTAAGCCCCGTCCTACTACTACACCAGCTGCGAGGCCCGCTATAAAGAGCAGTATATCAACGTCATCGGCATCACAGAAAGCAGCCCCAGTGTCTTCAAAACCTCCCCCGAAGGGGTCGTTCGCGGAGATTATGGCAAAGGCGAAGGAACTGCAGCAGAAAGCCCCAACGCAAGCGGGCATGTTCAAGCATCAGGCTGTACCTAAAGAGAAGCTTAGCAAGATGGAACGCAAGAAACGAGCAATGGAAGCACAAGCGAAGGAAAAGGATGCACGATCGGCAAAGAAACCCGGCGCCACGTTCGGTCCAACAACAGGTAGCAAAGCCGGTGGTGTAAAGCCTGCCAGGAAACGCGAGCCTGAAGAGCTGTCGTACAAGGGTACCGCAAGACCAACACCGTCTGCGGCACCGGAATACAGAGGTACGGCTGGCCTACCCGCCCGAAGCAATCCAATCGATCGGAAAGCACAGGCTCGATCGAGCAAACGATCTAGGATGGACGAATATCTTGGAACAGATGAGGAAGACGAGGGAGAATATGCAGATGACTACGATGACTTCTCAGATGCATCCTCGGATATGGAAGGTGGATTTAACGATGTGGAGGAGGAGGAAGCAGCCGCATTGGCCGCTGCAAGGAAAGAAGATGAAGAAGAATGGCGTGCGGAGCTTGCAGCCAAGCAAGCAAAGCTGGAGCGCCAGAGGAAGCTCTCTACATTGGCGTCCCGAAGACGTTGAGGCTACAAACCAGTCTTCTCCCTTCATTTTGCTTTTTCTTTGTTAGTAATTCCTGTTAAACTTCTTCTTCGGCACATTTTACTTTTGGCTTGGAACGGAGCATCAGCGAGAAATACCCGAGGGTGCATTACATATGACATCTCTTCTTTTCCCCCTTATCTCTTACTTTCTCTTTAGGGCAACTTCTGTTTATGATATTTTTTTTTTGAGTCCTTCTGTGCATTAGCGAGCGTCATGGTGTTGATAGATAGGGTGGCAACGCTGCTCTTAGTGTTATCTTCTTTTCCTTCCGTTGGAATAACTCTATCCGGTGTTTTTGCGTCCTGTTTACTAGGTGGGGAGAAGCGTCATTCTTACATCTTATGCTTAATTAAATTCTATGAGAATTGGAACTCATGGACAGGATTCTTATCGCCGGATCAGCCCCACTTAGTAGGCGGTGACATCACAGGCCATAGTCCTCTTCTTGCTTGCTACTCTTCCATCTCACCTCTTGCTCTCTTCCTCTTTCTCCTCTTATGATCAACTTCGTTTCTGTTACTCTATGTGTTGATTCTTTTCAATTGAATAGCAAGGTCCTGTAATATAGTTCATCATGGAGGTTCATCATATAACGACTTCGCCCAAGGTTCTCTTCAGCAAGGTACGCAAGATTGTGCCGCCTATGCTGGAGAAATTCCACAAAGGTCTGCCTTCCTCATTCCACACTTGGCGATTCAGGTTCTCGTACCACAACATAAGAACTCTGTGTTAATAGTAAACCCAGGCCAGCATGGACGTGTTGCCGTTATTGGAGGATCACTAGAGTACGTTCACTCCTCCAACGTGAGTATGTACAAGTCGTATTGACGGAGGTCAAGTTACACAGGAGCTCCATATTTCTCTTCCATGGCTTCGGCTCGACTAGGTATGTGACTGAACAACGTTCATGAGGGTGATTACGTTGACTAAGCTTTGTAGGCTGCGATATGGTAGGACGCCTGAACCTATCTCATCATTCATGCGACGGTTCCTGACAAAGAGCAGAGTCATGTTATCTGTGAGCGATCTGCGGCTACTGTAAGCTTATGCTATGTCATGTCAAATTGCTTACGCGTTGGATGTCTTATCTCACCAATCTATGCAGGTCATTAAGTCTTATTCTCCGAACTTGATGGTTCATCCTATACTACCAAGTAGCGAGTCTGTAAAGGACCCCAATTCGATTGATGCGCCTAATCTTGCTAGCCCCATCGTGGCAATGCTATCTCGCCTCCATGCCCTAGTAGTGGGACCGGGATTGGGTCGTGACGGGGTTACGCTGAAAGTGGTCACGGAGGTCTTGAAGGAGGCACGGTCCCGCTCAATACCGTTTGTCTTAGATGCCGATGGACTACTACTTGTCACCGAGCAACCGGATCTTGTTAAAGGATACAAGGATTGTATCCTGACGCCTAATGTTAACGAGTTCAGCCGTTTGGCCAAGGCGTTGGATATCGAGGTTCCCAGCATAGCCCAGATCGAGTCTGATGGCGGTGACAAGACGAGCCGAGAAACCGAAGCCTGTGAGAAACTGTCGCAAGCTCTTGGTGGCGTGACGATAATCCAAAAGGGACCTCACGATGTGATCTCAAACGGTGTAACGAGCCTCGTCAACGATATCGTTGGAGGATTGAAGCGCAGTGGAGGCCAGGGAGATACGCTAACGGGATCGTTGGGCACGCTGCTGGCGTGGCGAGCGGCTTATCATAATGGGCTTTGGGATTCCGGTGAGAAGGATAACCAAAGGGAGGCGCAGAGTAAGCAAGAGATTCAGGCGGAGCTTGAGTCATCAGACAAGAGAATGTCCCCAGCAACAACCTTGCTGCTTGCTGCCTGGGCAGGCAGTGGGATTACGAGAGAGTGTTCTCGCCGCGCCTTTGAGGCGAAGGGCAGGAGCATGCAGGCCAGTGACCTCACTGATGAGGTCCACGAGAGTTTTTTGGAGTTGATCGGTGAGCCGGAACAATCGAAGATGCGTCTGTAGACTCTCTTCATGTCTCGCAATAGATGATTTGCGCAAGCCATTCATCTTAGTTGCACTCCATAAATCATGAGTTTAGAGTTTAGAGTACCGTAATTTAGCTTCTCGCCTTAGTTTTCATGGTCTTCATGGACGAACACTCACGTCTAGAGCCACTATAAATAGTACTTTCATTAATTACAGCCAATGAGGTTAAGAAGCAGTCATGTGAGCACAGTATTGAGAGCCAAATCACCGACATGTCCAACCATGTACATACAAAAGAAGGAGTCATTGACTCGGATTCCTCGCTATGAACTGGCCACCATTCGCCATGTTCCAGGATGGCTCTCGCCGATATACGAGAGCGGCAGCAACGAACATCTCTAGCGAACTCAACATGCCGTGCAGAAATGACAGCCTCTTTCATCGATCCAACCACGGTACAAACAAGAAAAATCTACGAAAAAAGATTGTAGAGTGCTGACAACACAAGAGTGACATCTCAAGCTAGTCTCCCTACCACCTGTGTCATCCACACTTTTAGAGAACAACCCCGTCGGGACATGTCTCCAGCAAAGAAATACCAAGCCAAAGCTTGGTAGTTACAAAGTCTAGACTCGAGATCCGAGAGTCTCTCCCCCGCATTATCGCCTTAAGCGAATGCTAGCTCGACACCATGGCACTGGTTCCTTTGTCCCATGTTCCAGAGCTCGTATCCGAAGCAGCCAGTTTGTGGCTCCCAACTCAATTGCTGAGCATGACAAACTCCAGGAGCAAAGAGAGACATGTATTGGAAAATAGCGTCCTCGTCTTCAACCCTTCTCCGACGTCGTACTTGGAGGCCTAGCTGAATACGGCAGTTTCAATCTCCTCACACCGAGCCATCCGTCGCATGACAGTTCCCAAAATAGAGGAAACAAAAGGTATATAAGAAGCATTGAAGACCAGCATACTCAAACCGAGAGAGAGAATTAGACAGGCAAAGAATCATCTACTCTTCAGTTGAAAGCTCATACCCAAAGTCTACCCACTTCCCAATCTACACTCTATACTCTTCTCAATACTACCTTGATAACGCATACGTAACCATAAATATGCAAACCCTCTCCATCCTCACTACCCTCCTGTTGGCGACCTCCTCCCTCGTCCTCGCTAATCCCACTAAGCCCGTCTGCGGCACCTGCAACCCTCTGTCGGGCCAAAACAACTGCGACATCACGACTTCGTGCATCAATACGGGCACCCGGTTCCATTGCGCCTGTCGCGCGGGCTACAAGGCGTCGAAGGACAATAATGATATCACCAAGCAGTTCCGGTTGAACATGCCCAATTACCAGTTCCTGGTCTTTACTCCGGAGTCGACTGTGTGTAATACGCTCTGCGATAACCCGTACGGAGCGGGCCCGAATTTGTGTGCCGAGGTGCCGATTCAGAATAGATGCGAGGTTTAGGAGACTCTTGAGTCGATCATGGTTGGTGGGATTTGGTGACTATGCAGGTAGATAATGGGTGGTTGAAGCTGGTGGAGCGGTACTTGGTCGGTAATTTGATACGGATGGCTGTTGTCAGGGTTAATCTACATTCCTTTGTTGAGCTTAGCGCTAAAGCTTCAGTTTGTCGTTCCTTAACCAGAGCTCTAATTGAGATGTTGATTCTGTATCCACTGGTTCTCTTGGAAATCATAATGAGGTATATATTGGTCCTAGACTCCATTGAGATACAATATGCACCATAACACCTGTGCCAAATCTAGCCTCTGGAAGAATCATCAATTCGGAACAATAGACAAAAAACGATAAGCCGTGAGTAGCCCCGATTAACTCATGACAAGTAAACATTAGAGATTCTTTTTTGATGAGAACTATGGTGGAATGCCCGTTTTTACATATTCATTTCCGCATCACCACCAACAAACATAAGGCGTGTGCCGTTGCCATTGACTTGCCAGATCTGAGAAAGCATCGTGTTAACAACTGTTGAACTAACAAAGAGATTTTGTTGGAAATACTTACTCCTAGTTGGTCATACTCGTCGATGGTCATCGTGAGCTGATCTTCAGTGAAGCCCTTAGCAAGCACACGTTCTCTGATCCTCCGCATATTGAGCTCGCCATCTTCGCCCACGGCTGCCGCACCGCTCTCCCACATGGAGCGAATGAGGTGGTAAATCTTGCTGCTGGGAGTCTGATCCGCAGTACCCTGGCCATCGTTAGACAAAGACGCCTTGCTGACCTCAACAAGACGTAGTGCCTCATCCACGTCTTCCGGAACAACCTCCTCGCTAAAGCGAAGACGAGCAAGGGCCTGTGAAAGACGAACAACGCCCAGTAAAGTACGTGGAGTAACATGGGCGAATTGCTTCTTCTCGCTCTCATCGACCTTCTGCTGTTTCCTCATTCTTACATATGCACCGACCATGTAGTCCGAGACAGATGCAGGAACGACGGGCCGGTAGGTACGTGCCTTCGCAATGTATTGGCGAACCTCGCTAGGGGTAAACATGACACCAGCATCTTCATTTTCGGGGTGCTTATTATGCATATGGACGTAAGTGACGTGGTGTGCCAGTTCTTCATCGGAATCGCGTGACGGAGTGTCGAGAATAAGGAACATGACATCGAAACGTGAAAGCAAAGCAGCAGGAAGGTTGATATTCTCGACTGGAGAAACACGTGGGTTATACCGCCCGTAAAGCGGGTTAGCAGCCGCCAAGATAGACGTGCGAGCATTGAGAGTGGTTGTGATTCCTGCCTTGGAGATCGAAATCGTCTGTTGCTCCATTACTTCGTGGATGGCAGTTCTGTCAGAGTCATCCATCTTATCAAACTCATCAATGCAACAAATGCCATTGTCCGCCAGGACCAATGCACCTCCCTCCAATACCATCTCGTCTGTCACAGGATCTCTCATCACAGCGGCCGTGAGACCGACGCCGCTGCTTCCTCGGCCCGTAGTGTACACGCCTCGAGGGGCGACCTTAGCAATATACTTCAGTAACTGAGACTTGGCAACACCAGGATCACCCATCAAGCAAATGTTGATATCACCACGAATGTGCATGCCATCACCCATCTCTTTTGTGACGCCTCCAATGAGCAAAAGAAGCAAGGCCTTCTTCACGTCAAGGTGGCCGTAGATCTCAGGGGCAATCGAGCGTGCCAGGTACTCATACATGTTCCCAGACTTCTGGTGTTGTTCGATCTTGCGAAGAGTCCGGCTGTCCATCGCGAGTTCGTTGTAAGACTTCTTATGTTGCGTAATATGCTGAGCCTCCATGTAGGTGTCAGTCAGCAATCCAGCACGGATAGCTCTGAATCCGGTGTACGGGGTGGGAAGGAAGATTCCTGCAATATCAACCACATCACCAGGGTTCAATTGTCGTGTCAGGCTGCCATGACAGTGAACAGTCATTGTGCGTGGAATATGACCAACGGGAACCTGATCTGCCATCTCCTGAATCTTCACTTCTTGGAAAGGAACGAACTTCGAAGCACGAGTAGACAAGAACAGCTGTCCCTTGGAGTTGTTCTGCTTACACTCATCTGACATGCACTCTGTCATAGGAAGGTATGATTTCGTAGTGATTGGTTGAAAGACCTCAGACCCACAGCGATCACAAGTGTAGGCATTGATTTGAACGGCTGGCTTGACATCCGACACACGAGTAGTTATGCCTCGGACAGTGATCAAGCCACCAAGATATTCTGCTCGTACATTTCGAACCGCAAGGGCTTTGGATTCACGTTCACTGCTTGATCCCGAAGGAGTAATTGGCTTGAAGTTCAGGGTGTATCGACGGGTTAACTCAGGAGGGAAGATCGAGGGCGCTGCCGCTGCGTCCATGTCGGCTTCCATGGCCATGGTCATGGCCTCGTTCCGCTTTTCACGCTGTGACATGATAACATCAAGTACATCATCCTTGAATCTGTATTCGATCAGCCTTGGGTTCACCTAAGCCTTCGGTTTCACCACATACGTGATCTCCTTGGTTTCCTTGGGCATGACAGCATCGGCAGCCTGTGAGAGAATATCAACATAGCGCTTGGTATTCTTCTGCACGGATTCAACAAGCTTAAGGTCTGTGTCCTCCGGGAGGGATTTCTCGAACTGCCATAATGTCAGTCACTATGTTGAGGAATTGGATAATCGAGTACTCACTGTCGCTAGGTCATCAAGCTCGATTAAGATATTTGTGCGCTCGCGATCTGCTACATCCTGGAGCATCTGCATATACTTTAATTTTGGTTCGCGGCGCCTGCGGCCTGATCCTTCTCTCTGAGCTCCATTCTCATCTTCCGCATCATCCATAAAGTCATATTCATCGCTGGTGCGGTCTCCATCAATGTGTAAGTCTTCAATAGCCTCAGTCGCAGCAGATGCAGAAGCTGATTCGAATGTTTTGAAGTGCGTGAGGAAATCCTTGAAGGCGTCCAATTGCGCCGCATAGTCAACAGGAGCGTGGTACTGAAGCAAAGCCATGATGCGACAATGGGATGAACCAGTTTAGTTGACAAATTAACTGGCAAGTGATGCGAATGGCGACAGTACTAGACTCGCATCGATCGGGGGGGCAGAAGGAAGCGGCGGGCGTACTTTTGATGATTTCTCGGAGAAGTTGGTAGTGGATCAATTTCGGAACCCCAGCAACCTTAGGCCCAGAAACCTGAGGCGCAAAAACACGTCGCGACACGAAACGGACGCGTTTCCATTCCTTATATTGCACTAGTCTCAAAAAGAACTAGTATTTTATGCACGTGTATCGGAGCGGATTAAGTCTCGGTCCGAGATCTATGGCCCGGCCGGCTCGGCGAACGGCGCATGGCGGGCGCTGATTGCGGAGTCGATGTCCGGGGACATCTTGAGCTGCGCTCTTCTCTCTTCTTCAAGAGCTCTCCGCTGCTTCTAAACAGAACACATATACTCTCACAGCGCCTGAGAATGGCGCCCAAGAAACCCTCCACCACAGCCGAGGTTGCCCTCGTACCTTTGAAGAACTGTCTAGTGAACCTGCCGCCATCGCTGGTTGCACTGCTCGTCAACGCCAACACTGTAAGCTAGCTTCTCATCTACTGTGGATGTCAATTGCTTCAAAAAACCTAATTCTTTGCCAGGCTGCACAAAATGTGATTGTCGAGCTGCAATACCGACCTACATCCGGAAAGGCCAGCGGCAATTCGACACAACGATCATGCTATCTGGGGTGGACGGGGATGCCAAGCAAGCGGAAGCTTGCGCCAGTTGTTGGAAAGGATGGCATCAATAGCGGTTCCTCTTCTAGAGAACAGGATATCTCTACTGTCGAAATGGATACTACATTTGGCAGAGTCTTGGGCCTTACCGAAGGACAGAGGGTACGCTACGCACATTAACAACTACGCTACATGTCTAGGTATTCTAATACGGTGCTAGGTCGGAATATTCATTCACTTGGACCCTCCGGTAGCGCATACTATTAATATCGAGCCTCTAACTCCTGAGGACTGGGAAAGTATGGTGTTCATGTTCGACAATACTGAGATTGCATTTACTGACTCATCCCGACCACAGTCATTGAGTTGCACGCAACTTTTCTGGAGCTTAACCTTCTTTCTCAAATCCGGGCTCTTCCAAATCCAACATACAGCACTGCTCAGCCAGACCATATGCATCCTCTTGCGCTGCATCTTTCCCCGACATCCACCGCCAATATTGTCATTACGTCTCTTACGCCGGCGCCGTCGGACACCTCCCCATTCGCCAAGATAGCACCCGATGCTGAAGTTATTGTTGCTCCAAAAGTGCGTCCCAAGAATACAAGAGGGACCCGAGGGGATAGTAGAAGTGTTACTGGGAGCAGCCGGAGAAGCGTCGGGGGGAGGAGTAGCGGAAGCACCGCGCGGACAAAGAGTAAATCAGACTCGACAAGCAGAGGATGTCTTTATTTCAGAGGTATCGATCGACAGTGGACTGAGCAGTACTTCGATGGAGAGTCTGAAGATGATACGAACAAGGGCCTCCGCGTTTGGGTAGAGCCCGAGATCCTTGCGTCAAACGAACTTCGTGGAGCCAGCTGGGCTTGCATCACTATCGTTCAACCTTCCGGCCTGAAACCTCCGCTTGACCCTCAACAACAACTGAATCAAGCAGAACAAAAGTCAAACGAGGCCGGCGCGCCCAGCACAAAACTTGTTGCCAAAGTGCTTCCGTGGGTAGATGCTCCGCACAGTGAACACTTGGCCATGTCTACGCTGCTGTGTTCCGCTCTAGGTGCTGAGGGCATGGTAGGTGGCATCGTCCGTGTCGAAGCAGCCCCACCCCCATTGCAAAAATCAGCTGTCAAGTCAATCAAGGTCTATCCCTTCATGGCTGACACATCGAAGAAGAAGGATGGGTTAAAATTTGGTGCTGATACCGCAGCTGCAAAGGATGCGCTAGCCGAGCGTATAAAGGTAATATATGGTAGCCCTGGTTCAGAGAAGGGGTTACTGTCGGGACCTCTGACAGATGGAATGGTTCTCCCGAAGGCAAATAATCAGACAACGGTGTCTGCATTTGATGGTGCCATTATCCGATTTGATCCTCCCCTAAAGGCCGCTTCAGAACCAACATTCGGGTGGTTGCAGGGATTAGAACAGAAGTTATCACTTGAAGTACAGTCTGAAATTCCCCGACCTTCGGATCAGGGCTCGTCTCCTATGCCCACGGAGGATACAATACCATCCACGGTACCAGAGATGGTGGGCATCGATAAGATCATCAGACAGTCTCTTGATAACTTAACTAAGTCGTCGTCAATCTTGTTGACCGGCGGACTTGGTTCTGGAAAGACGAAGCTTAGCCATCTCCTGGCACATCGACTTCGAAAAGACCACCTCTTCAATGTGAAATACTTCTCTTGTCGCAAGCTCGTTACTGACGAGACTCGAATCTCCAATATCAAAGAGACATTGAACCGCCTTTTTATGTCCGCTTCCTGGTGCTCTCGCCTAGGCGGGCAGTCAGTAGTGATCTTGGACGATCTCGATAAACTGTGTCCGGTGGAAACGGAGCTACAGGTTGGAGGAGATAATGGCCGCAGCCGTCAGAACAGTGAAGTGATCTGCTCTATGGTGCGAGAATACTGCTCCATGAATTCTTCGGTGGTGCTATTGGCAACTGCACAGTCGAAAGAGTCGTTGAACAACGTCATAATCGGAGGCCATGTTGCCCGTGAAATCATTCATATAAGGGCTCCGGATAAAGAAGGCCGGCGGAAGGTGCTTGAACAGCTGACAAGTCAAGATAAAGGCGCCAGTATCACTATGAACGGCCATGCACGAGAAGCTAGTGCATCTACCCAGGGCTCATGGTTGGATCCCTCGAATCCAGATAGCCGCCCGAGCTCAGCTGGAGCAGATGGTTTTGTCTTGAGCCGTGATATAGATTTTCTGGAACTGGCTGGCAAAACGGATGGATATATGCCTGGCGACTTGGTTCTACTGGTCTCTCGAGCGAGAAATGAGGCTTTAATCCGCTCTGTCCAAGAGCTCTCTGGAACATCAAAGGCGATCACCCTCGGCACTGACGACTTTGAAAATGCCATCAAAGGTTTCACACCAGCCTCCCTTCGTAACGTTACTCTCACGTCTTCTACTACAACATTTGCCGGCATTGGGGGTTTGCACGAGACTCGCCAGATGCTTTTAGAGACACTCCAATACCCTACCAAGTACGCTCCCATCTTTGCACAGTGTCCGCTGCGTCTGCGGTCTGGTTTGTTACTTTATGGCTTTCCTGGTTGCGGGAAAACACTTCTGGCTAGTGCGGTGGCAGGCGAGTGTGGCCTCAATTTCATAAGTGTCAAGGGTCCTGAAATCCTGAACAAATATATCGGTGCGAGTGAGAAAAGCGTACGAGACCTGTTTGAAAGAGCTCAAGCTGCTAGGCCCTGTGTCTTGTTCTTTGATGAATTCGACAGTATAGCACCCAAGCGTGGTCATGATTCCACAGGTGTCACAGATCGCGTGGTCAACCAACTGCTCACGCAGATGGATGGAGCGGAAGGGCTTTCCGGAGTCTACGTTCTCGCCGCTACTTCTCGACCGGACTTGATCGATCCAGCACTGCTGCGTCCGGGTCGTCTAGACAAGTCTTTACTCTGCGATATGCCGAACCACACAGACCGTGCTGATATCATCAAAGCTGTCAGTTCGAAGTTGGTGATGAGCGACGAAGTTGCGGCTCGCCTAGATGAAGTCGCTGCGCGAACAGAGGGCTTCTCTGGAGCTGATCTTCAAGCCGTCGTCTATAACGCCCACCTTGAAGCCGTCCATGATGCTCTCGGGGATCACAATGCTGATAAGCCAGCAGCCAAAAGCAATACCAAGCAGTCGACAAGTACCAGTACCAAGTCCTTCATCCAATTTCTTTACTCTACGTCGGAGCAGGCCAACGGAGCGGTGTCTATGCCTCCACCTGCAGCCGTTGCGGCCAAGCTCGACGCAATCAAGAGTGCCCGGCGGCGCCAACGGCAAATTGCGCAAGGCTCAACTAACGCCGCGACTCCTGCCGCAAATGAGACCACTCAGGACGAGCCTCGTCAAGAGATCATTATCAAATGGGAGCACATGGAGCGATCACTGAACACAACACGTAGCTCACTCAGTGCAGCAGAGCGACGGCGACTGCAGGCGATCTACCGCGAGTTCGTGGTTGGCCGGAACGGCGAGATGCCTAACGGCGAAAGTAGTCAAGAGATTGGAGGGCGAACAAGCTTGATGTGATTACACAGTGATTTATGTACAGTGAGAATCAATAGATCTGTATAGACGATTGTATATTGAATGTATAACTACCTGTAACGCTGTCTGCCCAGATACCATTCGTGCTATTTATACGGTCATCGTGACGAAGCAAAAGACCCCAGTATTGTCGACAAGACGATGATCCCATACCTCCAGGTCGAGCTAAAGAGAGTGTGGCGCTTCAACGCTCAGGTAGAGGTAGCTATATTACGTCAGGCAGTTTCTATACATGGGATTCAAACAATCCACCAACTCCCAAGTATAGAAGTGAAAGTAAAGACCTAACAAGTCGCGCTCCGTACCCATTTTAAACCCTCAAGCAGGTAAAAAAGGACACCGGAACTCCCTACCTCCAATCATGGCCGATAAGGCTGCATAAAAAAGTTTAGCATCTCGTTGATGAAGCGTGTCAACCTTGTGCAGGGGCCATGCTAATCTTCTCTGTATCGTTTCAAATTGACCGAATGCCTCGGGGGCAGTAGCTTTCTGTTGGCGTTGGTTTATATACCTTTACATTCTAATCTGTGATTGGTCAGTAAACGAGAAGCCAGGAACATCAACCATCGAGGTTGGATGCGCACAATATGTGCTTCATTTTGAGACCAACGCCCGGCGAAAAGACTCAGTAACAGATTGAGAAAGTAAAGCATATCTGAACTCGCTCAGTCATAGCTGAGCAGATACCATAACAATGGTAGCAAGATGCATGCATCGGATACAAGGAAGTTACCAGTTTTGTGGATTCTTCGTATGAGCAGCTTCGACATACGTAAGAGTAAGGTATGTGATGATGAACTATGGGAAAGGCGGCGGTTCCAGTCATCGAGATCCCGTGGTAATGTGGCTTTTATTTTCCTTGTGTTATATTATCAAAACTTTTTCGGAAATACAACAACTCGTCTGGGTGGCGCAATTGGTTAGCGCGTCTGACTGTTAATCAGGAGGTTATGAGTTCGATCCTCATCCTGGACGGTTAACTTTTTGTTTTTGCTATTTTTCCGTCTTACCTTTGCAACTTCAAGCCACTAGGGAGGTATGCGGTAGGGGTGGGGCCGACCAAGGTCATTCTGCTATGTGGCAGATGAGTACTGACAAAATCTGGCGACGATAAGCCCAGTAACTACAAAAGAACCACGTCGTGAGTATTCCATGAAGGTGGCCGAAATCTCTAGGCAGGCAGAGTAGCCAGCTACTTCATTCGGCTGAATTGACCATCCGTTGGCAAAATGTTATTCGCTCGCCATGTCGCTGGCAGGTAGTTAGTTGAACATACCATAGCGGTAAAGAACTTGATAAATGTAGAACAGCTGTGAAGTAGGTAGAAAGTCATAAGCTGACTAAAATGTCAATGTTCAGCTTTTGAAGATAGGACTACAGCTGTTGTCCCACCAAATAGGGATTCGGTCCAGAAGGAGGCACTGTTAAGTATACAGATACGCTGTTGGAAATGTTTAGTTTCTGCATTGCAGCGGCATCTGTTAGGGCTATTCGTTGTCTATCTCATGTATTCATCGCGGTATACATCAAAGCACACTCACAAGTCCGCTTCTAGACGAATACTTTATTATCAGGAGGGTCACTTTCTGGCATATCTTGTTCAATAAATTCGGTGGTGAGAATAGAGCGGAAACCGAGGTTACAATTAGCTTCCCACTGGGTGGTTTATAGCCGGCGCTTGCAGACTGATCTCATCATCCAGTCATTTCTCTACAAATCAATAGTTGAGGCAGGGTGTGCATCAGTCGTCTCGGTGGCGCAATTGGTTAGCGCGTCTGACTGTTAATCAGGAGGTTGTGAGTTCGATCCTCACCTGGGACGTCTCTTCTCTTTTTGTTTTGTTGAAGCCCTAATACTTCTCCTGGAATAAGGTGGCAGACCCCAGCTCGAGTGTCCATCGGCCGTCTCGGTGGCGCAACTGGTTAGCGCGTCTGACTGTTAATCAGGAGGTTGTGAGTTCAAGCCTCACCTGGGACGTCTTGTTTTTTGCTTGTTAATGAATAGCTTTTTGCTATCAGGATATCCGAGTAAATGCATGCATGCGTTTCGTAGAAGCCCGGGTTTGATGAAAATAAAGCAGCAAGTTATCCCTTTGTGAGATGACCACGGCCTAGCTCTAGGATTCTAAGTAGGTCACAATCATTTCAATAGGGTAAAGAAAAGCAATGCCTACAGCACCTTATTCCTTCTGCTTTGGTAAATCGAGTTTCGTGTGAAGCGTCAGAAAGGTGGCTTGCAGCATATAGTTTGCTGAGTTGGAACCTTTCGGAGGATTAACATATTGTTGATCACAGTAATCCATATGTCGAAATCTAAAGAGACATCTAGCTAGATGGGTCGCTGAAGCTGTCTCAGACCATTTCGGTATTGAGAAATTGTATACCGGTGGTTATCTGAAAGAAGCTCAACACCCTATGGCGTTCGCATTCATGTAGGAGGCTAGTTAGTTCAAGAGAGACATTAACGTGACAACCCAGAGCTTAATAGGATTGGGTGGAAGTTTGCTCATGTGTATAGCCTCGGTGCCTCAAGAACCAGTGTATCTATATTTCATCTCTAGTTGATAGTAGCAGTGGGTGTTGGGGGGGGTGGTGTGTGTTTGGCGTACTGCCGAAGTACAGTGCCACAGGTGTGGAACCTTTAACCTCGGATCTATTCTGGACACATTATTGAGAACTGAAATTCGGTCTTTGGTGTTTCTAATACCTACATAATTTCTTGATTCCAAGAACAGGAAATCTGGCAAGCATAGAGCCAGATATGTGAGGGAGACTCTTACACCAGTACCTAAGTGTACACACACTTTTTAATGGCGTTGTGATTTGCCATAGCTTAGTCGGTGCGCCTGATCCCAACGGCGGATATCAATATCCTTCAGAGCTAAGTATCATTCTACGTTCGAGAGCTTCTATGAATTTGCAAGTTTATTTCATTCGAGAAGACCATTTCCCTTCCCAGTTGACAAAAGAATCTGCTCTAGCTAATCCGTACTTGGAGAGGGTTGTATGCGTTTTCGAGTATAATGTTGGTTGTCTCCGTGATTAGAACAGTATATAGGACAACAAAAAAATTTGAAAAGGACGAAGAGATATGAAGAACTAAATAGAGGGCTTCGAACCCAGAGGAGCAATAGAGAGAGAAACGGAATCCATCTTCCAGAATAACCAATATCCAGGTTCTATACTCTCCCACTATCTATTATCTCTCCATTGGCACATATCGTCGAATAGGGGAACCGCTAAGATTTGCCATTAGCTAGACTACTAGCATGCCTGAATCACAGTAGAGACAATTAAAGAAGTAGAACCAACCTCATCGTGCACATTTCATTATCCCCATGCGACAATAATAGGGGCCTAGTTCCGATCCTGCATAGCCATAGACGCAGTATACACTTGCTGCTCTCCTCTCCCTTCCTCTGTAATGAGCCTTGTTCAGAGGTTGTCCCGATACGCTTTAGACTCGATTATCTTCTTTGGGCCCACTAAAGGGCAGTCAAAAGATCGTCAGGGCTTGGTTGAGGAGCGTATCAGTCGCTTCCTAAGCAGCTTGCTGCTCTCCAGTCTCAATTGAACCGCCATCCCATTCAACTATTGCTGCCAGTGTATAATGGAACTAAAAACCTGATATTCTTCCAGCCGTTTCAGTATCAGGTCATGGCCACCAGTTTTCCTGACATTGGCTCTCCTCACCAACGAGGAACCCTCCTTCCTAGTTACAACACCTAACCTAAGTCCTAATCCAGGATGCACAATCGCACAATAAAAATGAATATGCCAGTGGCACCTACCAGCACGACAAAACCCGAGGGTAGAATTGTCGAGAAATGCAAAAACAAACGTCCAGGATGAGGATCGAACTCATAACCTCCTGATTAACAGTCAGACGCGCTAACCAATTGCGCCACCCAGACATTTATATAGTTTGCTTTTATTATATTTTAAGTTATTAACCTAGGACAATTTTAACTGACTACTTCAAAGCTGTCTTCACTATTGCCGCGACTCGCGAGCTTCACTCCATGCCCTTGGAGAAGGGGAGGGAAGGAAGGAAATAAAAGAAACTCGAGTTATTATATCAAATACAGTATTACAATCTGAAAAAATGTACCTTTACCTATGCAAAGCATTCGAATTATCCTACATATCGCAAGACTTTTATAGTAGCTCTCCTCAAATATCGAGGTATCAGCCTAGATACGATAGTCTGTCACTATCATGGTTTACTGTGGTCAACTTAAGCTTATCATAGCCCGCGATTCCGATCTCAATCTAAGAGAAGGAGACAAAGTCACAGTACGCTTTTATCTAGCAGAGACTGAATATCCCAAAAAAGATGCTCTACTTGCACGTACTACACACCCGGCTTGTCCACCCGCTGTGTTTGTAATTGGTCATAATAGTGATGGGAATATCCTAAATTTATAGTTACCTGCCCGAATGGATGGAAGAATATGTACGAGATGAACAATCTTGTCAATATTCTCGATGGATATACCTACAATTAGAGAAAGAAAATGGCGCCTGACTGCTGGATTATCCAGGTAGATCTGCTTGTATACGTCTTAGGATAGAGAACTACTCTATATTCACTGGGCTATGTCAAAAAGGGTGAGCACCTGGAAATAAGGGAATCTATCATGCAAGTCACTACAACAGTAAATTGTAGAAGAGGGCTTCGCATCGACCATAGACCCGCAGGGTAAGTATCTGGTAAATCGCTGTCTACCTAATCTGTTATATTATTGACCCTTGTGTCATATGATAGTGCCTTTGATATAGGTTACCAACCCATATAAAGAAAGCTACATCGATGAAATTCTTAATATCCCTCTGAGTTACGTGGGACTTTAGCATTCATATCAAATACTCATTCACTATTCTAGGGCTGCAGCTCTTTGAGCTACTTATTCGTTCTACCCACCCTTTTTCTCTTTGCTTTCTAGTCTTCTGTCTCTCTGTATCTTCTCAGGCCCAACCGAAAGTTGGATTGTTACAACACCTTCAAAGTCTGGGAATCTGAGCCCTGGATATACTATCCGATTAGAATCAGGGCACAATGGTCAAGAAGGCAACCCGACAAACCCGCAAGGCTGCTTCCACTGTTAAAGTCCGTTCCAACTTAAAGCCTATCACATTGAAGTAGATCAGCCCAACTACAATATACTTGTCTCCAACTAATGCGACCCTCATGAGGCCAGTCGACATAATGTAGGACAAGACAAGGCCAATATTTCAAAAGGACAATGTCATCCCGCAAGATCAGCAGAGAGGAAAAACCTTATCCGCTAGACTAAATCGATACATACCCAGTGGTGTATCTGATGAAAGTTTACATTTCTCCGGTCTTTCCTCCGATATCTATCCCTGGATGGTGATTCCAACCTGGTCGAAGACGTGGATTCATGTGAAACAGATGAAGACATGCGCCAGCTATGGCAAAATATCGATATTGAAATCTTGATTCCAGTGCTTGCAAGGGGAGGAAAGATGCCATATGTACCACCATTCCCTCGGCTGGGGTACCAATCATCATTTGAAAACCTCTTCTCCGAGAATTTCGAGCCTGTCACCGTAGCATCGCATACACTCGGATTCTACATGTTGGGGACGAAGAGAGCGGTACTGGTATTACTGAATCTCTGGTTCCGGTTCAATTATCAAGAAGTTGACCATCATCTTTATCCCTAATTTCAACCCAGAGGATAAAGGATTCATCCGGAAATTGCCATCGCTATTGATTAAATATCTAGACGCCAAATACAATCAAGAATATATGCAAGGAATCGCAACAGTGCACATGGGAATGGAAAGCTTACTAAGGCAAGGAAGCATTTTCCACAGGTTGTATGACCTCGCCAGCTTGAGTACAATGATGCCAGGTATCTTGAGTTCACAGATGCCTTTGGGTAGAGGAGGAATGTATTCCCAAACGGTGTTCCTGAAAGACAAACTCGACGCAGTATTGGGCCATGAGCTTTTCGAGTGGCCCTGCCGTTTAGGACTACCACAATACCCGACGAAGATCAAGAGTTCACGCATTCGGTGCCGCCGTTGGAGCCCCCACACCTGCCCGTGGATGCGAATGCCCCTGAGATAAACGCTTTTCTGCGCACGCTGTACAACCGGGAGGTTCCCGGCACTGACTATCAGTCACCGTATGTACACCCACGGCTGATATCATTTTCACACGGGTTAGACACGGCCCAGTGTGTGAGAGCCCTACCCACCCCGGTCAAGTCCTTATCTTATATCCACCACCGGTAAACCTTATGCGGTGCACTGCTATATCGAAATAAAGGCTCCGTCACAGGTGGAAACAGAGCATTATCAGTTAATGTTCTATCTGTTAATGGCGTGGGAAGTGGGAAGCAGACAGCATACAGGCACGTTCTAATGTATGGGATCTGCAGTGATGGTATTGATTATATCTTTGTGAAAGTCTCAGGGCAAGTCAAGCGACATAAAATTTCGCACAAGCGAGCATACATGATCCACGTAATCCAAAAAAATCTACAGACTATGAGGGTGTCAATGAGAATGGGCTTATTTGGTGCCCAATTCTTCAGGCTAGTTTCACTCAGATATTATGACCGCTTTCCCACATATTCTCATACACACACGGGCAAGCCAGTATGGATGCTATATTCGGAAAGTTCGGCCGGTTGAACTCTTTTCTTCAGGGAAAAAGCTGATGATGTTCTCGGTTCTTGAGCGATATTTTGAGGCTGGTTTGATGGTGATAGTTCCCAATCTTCCCGAAAGACCAACCAACACTATGCTATCCAACTGGATAGGTAGGAAAATCTGGGAGTACAAACTTCATATTATCTACGTCGACTGAAACGGGTAAACGAGTAATATCCAGATATCACTATATATAGTGAGCTACGGGATACGAATGCAAGCAACGTTCTTGTAACATGTAAACAAATGATCCAGGAAAATAAAGCCTCGATACTGTTTGTTTTTCTACAGACTACAAATTCAGTGGAGATACTTCTATACTGCTTTGCTCTGTTTGATTTCAAACCCTACTTTTGTATCTAACTCCTATCCTTCTTAGTTCATGCTCATATAGAATCAGGGATGTCCTGTCCTTGTTCTAGAACTACGTACGCTAGTGGGGTAGAATCCTGGAGAAAGCACAGAAGACACATGCTGTCAAGCCTAGGAGAATATATATACCCTAAGGTATGTATATAATGCTAGAAAATCTCCATTCAAATTAGGCCAGCATTGATCGTTGTTCCAGGCCCGTACTAGAGGATATTCAATCCATAGAAACAAGATACCAGGTTATCTGGTTCTCTTCGGGGCTACTATACTACGCTCAGTCCATGTACATGGAGAATAGCGCAGCCTTCGGAAGGAACTTGAGAAGAACCATCAGTTCACTATTGAAGTTAGTTGGATATTATTGGACTTTATTAACTAATATTTCCATATGATATCAGGGATTAGTCAACGTATAGCAGAAAGGATTGGAGGGGTTGCAGAGTGACATTATAAAATACGCATGGGCAAGTGGGTGTTTGTCATAAGAAGTCCTAAGCCGACTCTGTCAATATATCCGCATTCGGACGCTAGGGAAGGGGGGGAGTCAACTCGGAAATGCTCTTCTAAGAGTATGAAAGCGCAGTGAGAACCTCTAGCCAAAGTACTGATTGATGAGTGAGGCAAAAGGAAAAGATTAGTTGCAGAAGCAAAAAGTTAACCGTCCAGGATGAGGATCGAACTCATAACCTCCTGATTAACAGTCAGACGCGCTAACCAATTGCGCCACCCAGACGATTGTATGCTTTTCATATTTTTATTAAAACTATCAAGTTTAAATTCCATACTGGCTTCAAGCAACAAAAATCAAGAGTCAACTAGGCCAAAAAAGCAGTGAATCACTAAGTACTAGGTAAGGTTGCCTGGAATTATAATCAATGTGCTGAAACACGGTAAGATCCATTTGTACACTAGTATAGCTAGAGAATTAGAGGGGAGTACCGAGCTGTGTTAGATCATTGTGTCAGAGATAAAACATCGTATAGCCGAGAGTGAGGCGAGCAGCCGCGAGCTCAAGATGAGAATAACGCGAACCCGACTATTCACCGCCACATTGGATCTGATTTTCATAGCGTTGCGTGTGAGTGACTTATTTATGTTCCTCTACCTTGTTCGACTTTTGCAGAGATCACTGCAAAGTTACCTACTCCGTATACTTTCTAGGTGATGATCCTAGCTTAACTTGCGTTTGACAACCTGATTTGTAGATGATCTTACGCTTGGGATCTACCGAATATTTAACATTTAATTTTGAATTTTATCAAGAACTTGTCTGGGTGGCGCAATTGGTTAGCGCGTCTGACTGTTAATCAGGAGGTTATGAGTTCGATCCTCATCCTGGACGGTTAACTTTTTGCTTCTTTCACTAGAAGCATATTAATATCTTTTTTTTATCATTTTAAACTTCATTGTCAATATGATCTGGAAGCTTGCCCCAAGAGATTTCGGTGTAACATACTTTTGCATGCTGAATCCGTCCCAAGATTCTCGCACGGTCCGTTATGATATCATTTCCGGACAGTGCCTCATTTCTGAGGCTTCAGCGGTTGTACATAAGCTATATATGTAGAGAGCACTCCGTAGAGTCGAATTGTTCTACTAATGCCTAAGCAGTGTTACTAGTATGATATTCTTTCTGAACTAGAGGTGCTTTAGGCGGATCGTGTTCATGGTTACCCGATGTAGCCAATTGTTCCTAAAACGGACTTAAGGTTCAGTTTGGTCGGGTGTACATCCGAAGGTATGCGGACGGTTATCCCTTATCAATCCCAAGCCGAGGGCCGAGTACGAGACAGGTCCGAATCGTTGCGACGGATTATTCTTTCCTTGCCTTTAATTATTCGTCTATCCCTTCATGAACTTCCTTCTTTCCACATCCCTCTCCTTCCCAGCTGATTCGCCTTTCCTGCCAAGTCCCTAGCTTTGTACGAGGCTACAAGCCATTCTCATTGCCCCCCGGCGCCTAACCCCAGATTTCCCCGCACCGTTATCATGCCGGTCTCCTCACAGTATCCGCCGGTTGACATCCCCAATGTCGACCTTTGGACATTTCTATTCGAACGCAAGGATAGGACTTTTCCAGATGACAACAGTACGCCCGCCCACCTTTGGCCATTTTGGCTGTCTCCTTGGCTAGCGCCTCATTTATCCTGTATTCGGAAGCTAACGTATCTCGCCAGTCATTTACCAGGATGCCGACACACAACGATTTTACACCTACAAAACCCTAAAAGATGCAGCACTTGCCTTTGGTCAAGGACTAAAAGCCATTTATGATTGGCGCAAAGGAGATGTTTTGGCGTTGTTTACTCCTAACAGCATTGACACCCCGGTGGTGATGTGGGGAGCTCATTGGGCTGGAGGCGTCGTATCCCCGGCAAACCCAGCCTACACGACCGAAGAACTGGCCTTCCAGCTGAAGAACTCGGGAGCGAAAGCCGTGATTACGCAGGTTCCCCAGCTATCGGTAGTAAGAGAGGCCGCCAAGCAAGCCAACATCCCCGAGGACCGTATCATCCTCATTGGAGACAAGCGCGACCCAGAAGCCAGGTTGAAACATTTTACGTCTATCCGAAACATTTCGGGGGCAACCAGGTATCGCAAAACCAAGATCAATCCGGATAAGGATCTGTCATTCCTGGTTTATTCTTCGGGTACCACTGGTGTTCCTAAGGGTGTCATGCTTTCCCATAGGAATATCGTCGCCAACTCTCTTCAGTTGGCTGCAGGAGAGGCAGGCCATCTGACTTGGAATGGCGGTGCCGACGGCAAAGGAGACCGGGTACTAGCGTTTTTGCCATTCTTCCATATTTATGGTAGGTTCAGTCGCTGATTGGATATATATATTTCGAATATACTGACGGACTCACTAGGTTTGACCTGTCTTGTGCACCAAACACTGTATCAAGGCTACCAACTTGTGGTGATGGAGAGATTCGATATTGAAAAATGGTGTGCTCATGTTCAGAACTACCGCATCACGTTTAGCTACGTCGTTCCCCCGGTCGTTTTGTTGTTGAGCAAACACCCCATAGTCGACAAGTATGACCTCTCCAGTCTCCGCATGATGAACTCGGGTGCCGCCCCGCTCACGCACGAGCTTGTAGAGGCTGTGTATGCACGGATCAAATGTGGTATCAAGCAAGGCTACGGTCTCAGCGAGACCAGCCCTACTACTCACACCCAGCCTTGGGAGGAATGGCGCACTAGCATCGGATCTGTCGGCAAACTGTTGCCGAACATGGAAGCCAAATACATGACCATGCCCGAGGACGAATCTGAGCCGCGCGAGGTATCAGTAGGCGAGGTAGGCGAGTTGTACCTGAAGGGCCCCAATATCTTCCAAGGGTACCACAATAACCCAGCCGCAACCGCCGATTGTCTTACCGACGGATGGTTCCGCACCGGAGACGTAGGCTACCAAGACAAGAACGGAAATTTCTACATCACCGACCGTGTCAAGGAGCTCATTAAGTACAAGGGCTTTCAGGTGGCTCCGGCAGAGCTGGAGGGTATCCTTGTGGACCACGAGGCAATCGACGATGTCGCCGTAATCGGGATTGAAAGCGAGGCTCACGGCACAGAGGTTCCGCTTGCTTTTGTTGTGCGGAGTGCGAAGAGCAAAGCCTCAGGCACCAGCGCAGAACAAGAGGCAGCTAATATTATCAAATGGCTTGATGGTAAGGTCGCGTACCACAAGCGACTACGTGGTGGAGTACGCTTTGTGGACGCAATCCCCAAGAGCGTGAGCGGAAAGATTTTACGGAGAGTTCTCAAGGCGCAAGCCAAGGAGGCGGCGGCGGCGGCACCGAAGGCCAAGCTGTAATTAGAATAGATCTAGCTGTGGTACGAGTGGTTATTATATATATACCATTTTTTGTATATCTAGTATATAGTTAGCACCCGAGAATTCATTAGGCTAACTGGATATGAGCTGAAGCCCACTGAAAGTAGGGTATCTTGTGTATATTGTCAATGATGGCATAGGTATCAGCAAGCAGCAAGATATACTGTTGTCCACTAGGTAGCATTATGCATGGCGCTTTACGGGAAAAACCGCTTCACCATCGCATCCACGTCCTCCCCTTCAACGACATCCACCTTCTCCCTAACCACCCGTTCGACCGCGTCATCAATCGGCTCATCGCCGTTGATCAAATCATACCAACCGTTAGTATCAGAACGAGCAAGCAACCGATCCGCCACAATAGCCACATCCTCCCTGGTCACATTGCCTCGCCCTTCCGTCTTACCAAACTGCACCTTTCCGGTGGCCGGCTCATCAGTCAGAGTACCTGGACGCAGACAAATGGCCTGGAAGGGCGAGCCCTGGCTCTGCTTACGCCGAGCCGCGAACGCAGTCAGGTACTCGTCCGCCTCCAGCTTCGCTTTCGCATACGCGGGGAGAACATTGTAGAATACGTTCTGGATAGCCTCCCAGCCCTCATCAGACATCCAGCTAGGCCGGACCCGCCGACTACCAAGCCAGGAGACGAGGAGGAATTTGGTCACACGGGGGGAAGCAAAAGACGCAGAGATAAAGTGTTTGGCGGCGCGTTCGTCAATGGCAAACGTCCGTTCGGGGCCACCTTTACCGCCGGCGCCTTTTGTTTGCACGTTAGCCTCGAGCTTGTGAATAATATACCCCAGCATGTTTTCCGGAGGACATCAAGCGGGGTAAGTTTGAATATCTTTCGCATACCGGCTGACCATACTACATAATCCGGAGACACAGTGTCGATGATCTTCTTTGCGTCTTCGTCACTCTTGATGTCGTCAAGACTGGAAAGTAGGACGTTCAGTTTGCCCTTTGTGCCTTTGCCTCGCGCGAGAATCTCATTCTCATGCTCTGGATTGCGGATCACGCTGGTGACATTCCAGCCACGGTTGAGAAGAAGTGGGGTTAAGTGGAGGGCAACTTTGCCGTGGCCGCCGAGGAGAAGGACTTGCATTGTGTTTTTGTTCGTAATTCCTGTCGTTCTATACAATAGTATGTTCAAGCTATTTAGTAGGATGATATCGCGAGGGATCTAGTTTCTGTTGGTGAGGGGCAACACCACTGTGGTGCCTCAGGTTATTCATAGATGCATTAATAATGATGTCGTCATTTCAAGATGAATGCCTCAGGTATTGAGGACGCAATGTCTCAGTTTCCCAAGGGATAAAATCATATTCAATATTGATTGATTGATCTCCTGATGCCCCATACATTTGTGTCTGTGTCTCCCCGCGTCAATTCAGGTGAAACTTATTGCTTCCCATCCCTTGACGAGTCCATCTTTCTTCACTGTTACCCAGGTATCAGAGTTCTACTCCGGAGCATTTTCCCAATAGTTCCTCGCCCTTTACTCCGAGTTTAACTTTCGAATTCGAACAAAAGCCTTGTTACTGTTAAACCTTGCGAGAAAAAAATACAGTACAAAAAAAGGCAACCAAAAGGCCCTCACGCAATCAACGAAAGGGCAAAATCAAAGTAAAAAAACACAAAATCAAATAAAAGGAATTATCAACAGGTTTAATTATTGAATCTCTCGTATCCCACAATCACCTAATCTGAAACACCGAGCTTCGGTTATTGACCGGGGAAAACAGGACCGCACATCCAAAGTTTGATCTCACCGTCGAATATTGATCTGATTTTCTAGCGGAGTGGGGGATGAAAAGTCCCATCGCGCATTTTTATTCTGGGCGGGGAAAGAAAGAAAATTGGAAAGAGTTCTAGACTCTCTTATTTTGATTTTTCATTGCTTTGCTCATTAAACTTTGAAGGAAAATAGATTAAAATGTGATTTCCGGAATCTTGTCGATTTTTAGCGAATGTCAGCTTTGTCACTGGTTATTTTTGTGACCTTTTTCTGATTTAATTAATCGAAGGTTTGAAGGGTGGTGATATGGATCCCCCCTCCTCTCCGATCTTGAGTCTCTATCTGGATAGCACTCCGTATTCTGCGATGCATCCGTCTCGATCTTCTGTTTTTAAGATGTGCCGCTGCGGATGTGGTGCTTTTAGCCGGGGTTGTGGCTGACTTGAGTTCTGGAGTACTGAAGCGGTTTTAAACCATTGTCCTGGAGAGTTGGTATTGTATGTATTGAATGAGGTAATACAGGCACCAGTTTTAGGGCTACTTGACCCCTTCGAGTCTAGTCAGGGGCATCCACTACAGAAATTTGGTCCGCGAAAGGGATGGGGGTGTTAGTGTGTTTTTGGACGATTGTATTGGCTGAGGTTCATTGAATAGGTCGACGCTATCTACTGGCGTGCCGTATATCGGCACATTAGGTACAATCCATACTTCGAGAACTTTGGATACCTACTCCGTATACTTTTTAAACTCTTCGTACCGAAGGTACATATAATAAGTACCTGTACTAAGGACCAGGATTGGTACAGTAGAGCTGTATTTTATCGAAGCGGTATGTAACTATAAGCTGAATTTCTTAAGTAGTGTGCGGACGAGGGGATGCAACCTCCACGAAATCACCGCTACTGTGATGTATTTCACTAAGATTATATGTATTGTGGCATATAGCCTCACCGTCTGTTTCATCTGCACGTTCTTGAGGGTGGCCCCCGTGGTGGTGAGGCTTGGTTTACGGAGTATCCACGATCTTAGATAACGAAGAGGCGGTAAGCTTGGGATAGGGCCAAGAGAACACAACTTGAACTGTTGGGTGCTCCGTGACAGCCCGAGACTATCCATGACAAGCGGACTACTAAGGCTTAGTCGGTATGCGTAGTTTGATTAGGGGCATGCCTTTCTAAATATATCGCTATCATGACTGGTTCAGCAATTCGTGTTGCTTAGAGGTTAATCTGGCGAGATTGTTGCTCACATAGTACAGTACATATGTTTGCTTACTGTTGTTACTTGCTTCCCCTCTTTTCAGGACAATGGCTTTCAAGGATACATGACGCTCATGCAGCGAGCTCCACCATGCTCTTTGACAGCTCCGTCCGGAGCCACAGGAAAGACGCGATATGCGTAAACACTACCATGGGTGCCGGGTGAAGCAGGATGAAACAATACCTGGCTCTGATCTACTGTACCTCGGGTAGGATATATACATATATGCATGACCCGATAACCCCAACCGAATACCTATATCCCGAGCACGTGAGACATCAATGGCACCACAATAAGTCGATCATGTTAAGTGTTTGTTTATTTATGTTGCTTTGACATCGGTCCGATCCATGTAAGTCTCTCATCTTGCACCTACCAGACGCCGGTTATCCCGGTAGGGCTCGGAAATCCATACCCGTCTCGCTACACAGACAGGGATGGACCGCAGCCGCTGTTACATCCAGCCACCGAAAACATTTCGGAAAGCATCCCTTGACTGCTGTGGTGTTGACAAGCCTCGGCCAAGAATGGTTGGAATAGATGAGAATTCTGCTATCTGAGTGTGCCAGTCCAATGGAACGCACATGTGTTCTGTTAGTGAGGGGGCGGGAAATGGCATGACATAACTTGATGCGGTCAGTTTGAGGGGTACATACATGCATATCCACCTGTCAGATGGACATTATGCTTGGTAGCTTTGGCTTTGGGAACCACTGTGTACGGCCATGGCAGGTGACCTTGCCGAATCTCGCATAATCCTCCTCAGTCTCTGAGTGGAGGCATTTGAAATTAGTATCGATCCTAGTTCTGATGTAGGTACTGGTGATATGTTCTATTAAGTACTAGAGTCTAGAGACTGGGGTTGACTGAAGGCAAAAAATTGAGAAAGTATGTTGTGCTTCATTTCTCTGGAAGGTTTGATCGACCTTAGCTTGTATGGCGAATGGTCGTCTTGTCATACTAGGTAAGTTACGCATCATTACAGGCACGACTGTAGACTAGAGAGGAGCCCCCAAAACCAGATAGATTAATGGTGTATATAAATAGAGAGGCTCATAGATCTGCTGTATTATGCTTATCCGGCTGGGTATATCGTTTTCCAGATAGATTGGCTCTGCGGCATGGAAGCTGACGAAACTTCCGGGGAAACGGGAAAAGCAAAGAAGCAGTGAGACACGCATTGACCAATAATGGATGACAATAATATAGAGTCAACCGTAGTTGTGTAGAATATGTATTATTAGGTGGGTAGAGTGAAACCGTACCCATGATTTCAAATGCCAGACAGTGCGCGATTAAGCTAATCGTCTTAGCTGCATTTTGATTCTGCAAACATCATTTCATCGCCCACAAATCACCCCTCAGATAAGGGGAGGGGCTATACTATCGAGGTCGTAAGATTCAGGTCAGTATGACACCTCCTGAAGTTTCCTGGGTCTCTGTTGGTCGGTGGTATAATAGCGGAAATGGGTGTCTGTCCGACATTGAACTGGTAGGACAGAGGACTCCATATTCTGTGTGATGAGGGTTGAGTCCACGGCTAATTCTCTTTAGGTAATCTCAACGGCTCCCAGTGATTCCGGCAGAGTGACTGTTGTGACTGTTTCCTGTCACTCACTAGTGCCTAAAGTGGTGCTAGTCAAGGCTTGGTTAGTGAAGAAAGCCTGCCAACGATTAGTACTTACGGAGTACCACTCCGTAATGTCCCTCTTGCCCCGGCCCACCGGTAAGTACGGGTCAACACTCCGTTTTCTTTTTCCCTTTTTCCGTTTTAATTTTCTCTCTTTTGGTTCTTTGCTTTTTCGCTGACTCAGTCTTTCTTGGCTGTCTAATACTTCCCAATCTTTTCTTGTTGATGTGGCTTGTCGATGACCCTAGGGCTGTTGCTGTAATAGGGTACGTCTGTGGAGTCAGGCTGGTGGGCGTCACCACTCGATTTGGAAATTTGCCGTCTTCAAGGGCTTTCAGATGAAAACCCTTCCATGGCTGTAGACGACCTGGCTTGTAGAATTGGGACATTATTGGTTTTCCCCTACACCAGCGACCCTTTCTATCTTTGTTTTGAATTTACTAGAAAGAGAGAACACACAACAACAATATCTTTCAGCATGAGGAGTCATTGTCGCCAGTCTCGAACCACATCGAATCCGATATAGTATGAATATTTAACTGCTCACATAATCTCGTGTCGGCCAGGATCGTAAGCCGGAGATTAACACCGGGTATTTCTGTAGGTATTGGGCTTACACGCTATCAAAACAAAGAAGGTGCTCCGATATACTCTGACTATCCAACTAAGTTCCCGCGTCCAATGTACCCCATACTTGGAAGTAAAAAGATAAAAAAAAAATTAGAAAAAGGTAGAATGCATATGTCAAGATGACGTCTTGCATTACCTACACAAAAACAAAACTTGATTGCAAGCACAATGAGGCTTACAAGATTCATTTAGCGATGGAGAAAGAGAAAGAACCCATGCATTAGCCAGGCTTCGGTCCTAACATCAATCAAGTAATGATGAGACACGGCAATGAGATGATCGTCCCCGCTCGTCCAAATTTCCGGAACCCATCTAGCGCTAGGAGCGTATCATCAAGGCGACAGGTCACAATTATTGAAACCATTGATGAATTATCTCGCTAGAACTCAGCTGATCGACTCAGTCTATCTGTTGCACCTCCTTTCTTTCCATGTAGGACTCTCTAACGGTCTCCCTTGAAGGGATTGTATATTGATCGACCGCAAGCGAGCTCCCTTCCTTTAACCACTCCCCGGCTTGGGTGTGCCCTATACCGACCGATTCCATGGTCCTGTGAGCGCCAACGGCATCTTGTGGCTCAGACCTCAGCCCAGATCGATCCACATTCCGTGATACGAGAGATCGAACTGTCTACACTAACAGATGGAAGACATGAGCATTGTAACTCGCCGGATTTGAGCATGCGTCTAACAACTAGGAATGAAGGCCACAACACAAAAGAGCGACTCAGGATGGGTACTTAGACTACTACGGGTGACTGCACAGGAGTAAGTATATATCAAACCAGGGCTTGTCCTAGGCTTGTGTCGCGAGGACTCCCTTAATAACCATACCGAGCTACTCGTAGTACAGTATGGTACCCGAAATGATCCTGGGCCCTACTGCTGGATCCGATTCGTGGTTCATGCGAGTGGGGCCTGCAAGGGGCACTGGGTCCGAGGTACCGTACGGTAACCGAAAGACAACCATGGTTTCTGTGACAGTTTATTATTTTTTACCCTGGCTATACTCGAGAGTGGTTAAAGCAAAATCCTGACCATCTTCTCCAGGCTGGATATCGACGTATCGAAGTTGGGAATGTCACCAGTTCTCAATTGTTCCCTCTCTGTTCTTCTTCATTGGCCTATGGGTTCCTCGCTAAATAGTCATTGGAAACCAGGCAGGATCCTCCCGACCATTAATAGTGACATTAATTAAATATCATCAGAATTAAAAGTGTCGATCGTCTTTCAAGAGTTTACCGGCGGCCCCATTGGGTCCAATAATTCGAACCACTTCGTTCGCTCTGGACTGTTCCTCTGAGTAAGTTAGTAAGTACGGAGTAAGTTACTAGTTAGTAACAATCCACTGGTCTAAGGCACCAATTCCCGACTCAGCTGTCCTCCGTACAGCTCATGTTCTTGTCCCAATTAAAAAAAAATAAAAAATTAAAAAAATAAAAGGGAAGAAAAAAAAATATTAATCATTGAAAATAAAAAAGAAAAGAAAAGAAAAGAAACAGAGACACTCCCCCGACGATCGAATCCAGATCCCTTCCTTTCCACCCATTCATTAGCTTTATTTTTCTTTCCTCTCGCGTCGCTTTTTACTTCCTCTTTTTCGAGGTCACACCGTCCTTCGTTTTGTACAGTTAGTTCCTCTGGATTGTTCAACATTCTGTTCAACACCTTAGTTGGTGGTTTCGCTCTCTAAATACCCAGCCATTCATTCTCAGCTACGGCGAGTCATTCGTTCTCCGCCACTGGACGTCAACTCAGATCTATTTTGGCATTCCGCGCAAGCTGTCTATACTGCAGCCACATTCCACCATTTCATGCAGACGGCTGGTGTCTCCAACCCGACTGATATTATCAGATATCTTAAGGCCAGCCTCTCGCACGCTTGATCAATTCCTTGTCACTTCTGCAAGTCACGCCCGCTATTGACAGTTCGTCGTCAAACCACGCCGCGGTTCCTTGGCGCTCTGCGGAGCAGCTCCATCACTTTAGGGGATGAGCCCATGACTCGAACGCTTTGATACTCCCACTCGTTCTATCTGGCGGATTGATCTACAATCATAAAGCCGCTCGTTTGTCGCTTGCCGTTGGTGAACGTTCGGACCACTCCTGTCTCGGCCTTTATCAGTAAGTCGCCGAATCTGATTGATCTATTCATGCAGCCCTCTTGTGGCGACGGCCCATAGTTGCCAATGACATGATTCTGACTCGTAAGATTGACCTAGTATCAGCGGAATACATGCGTCCATCTGATCTGTAACCCCTTTACGTGGCAGTTCTCCAAGCACCATCGATACTACATTTGGTCGACCGTCTATGCAACTGCCCATACCATCAGCTTCGACCTGCCCTTAGTTTCGCATTGTCCCCCCCAACGAACATCACCATGAATCGATTCCGCAAGGCCAAGAAGGAGAAGACGAAGGAGGATGCGGAAGCTATCGAGAACACCCACAATTTACTCACCTCCAAGTTGTCCAAGCGAAGCAAAAAGGATGAGTCCGAGGAAAAGCCCGAACTCGACCTATCGAATGCCTTACCATCGAATGATGACTTCCGCACGAGTTTACTCATGCCAAAATTATCGGCGCGGTTTAGCATGTTGAGGGAACAAGACGACCCGGCCTCGATTATCGGCAAGGCAAGTGACGATAGTGTCCTGTTTCCTAAGCGCGCCTCCCGATTGAATCTTTTCGGCCACAATCCAAATCTGCTCACAGATATCGATGAGGTATCTACAGATGGTAGTCGGCCGTCTTTCAACCTCGGTCGTGACTCATTCGCCTCGGCTGGTGATGGCTATGGTACCGACGACGACCGCTCGCAGAAAGAGAGCATTATGAGTAGAGCCCGCCGAACTGAAGGTAACAATCTGTTTGGCGGCCGCCAAAAAGTCTACAAGATTCCTGCCAAGGCATCATCAAATGTATCTGTCGTGGCGGATGCTGGACAAATGGGAGGCCGAGCGGTCTATGACCATGATTTGTCCTTGTCCGCTTTTCAACGGCTGAGGCTAAAAGAGAAGGAAGAACGTGCTGCAGCTGAGGAAATCCACCAAGATACTTCTGCTGCGGAGTCAGAAGACGCTCTGTCCAGCATTTCTTCCGCCAAGAGAACCACGTTTTCCTCAACAGCCTCGGGCCCGATTGCCAATGGCCGTACGTCAACATCAGCTAGTTCCATCGACGAGCAGTCATTCGCAGTCTCGCCGTCCCAGGAGAGTCCAGCTTCATTCTCCAAACCATCCGTACCTGCGATGGCTCCAGAACGGGGCTCTGTCAAATCACGGCGTCTATACGGCCAGGGTCTAGCGCAATCTGTCCAAAACCAGCAAAATTCTACACTAAATCGTTTGGAGAGCCTTAGCCGTCAACGAGCAGGGACTCAAGAAATGCCTCGCCTCAACCGGAGCTACTCTAGAAGCGCCACTAGCCTGCGCGATAGGATACAAAGGCTTCCACTAGCTGAGCCGGCAATTGCCACACGCCGCCCTACTAGCCCGGCACCGTCTTCAAGGGCGCCTACGCAACAACTCGGCGAAACCAGTGCCAAAGAACAGAGACCCCATGACGCTCCCCATGGTGGGCTCCCTCCGCTAAGCCCTCCAGCCAGTGAACGCGAGGAAGGTGCCCCATTGATGGCCTCTTTACAGCCGGAAGACCACGGAAAAGCTACTGCCCTAGGCCTGTTCAACAAACCCAGAACCCCGTACGATGAAAGCCAGTTTAGTCAACGTCAACTTCAGATGCACGAGGGACTGAGCACGCCGCCATTGTCGCGGCCTCCACCTCCTGGACGGGCTATTTCCCAGGAAAGTACTGGACGTCCCAGAGGTCTCTCGAACACAAGCTACCGGCCACGAGCTGGTTCTGCGACCTCACACTATAGCGAAGCCCAACACCCAGGTAATCGATCCGCTGCCCCGAGTGTCTATGAATCTCCTCGCCGACACATGAACGGTACTTTCTTCGCCAACATGAGCCCTAGTGATTCTGAAGATGAAGAGGCTGAGGCTGTGCTTGAGTTGGCCAATGGAGTAATCGCGGACGACTTTGTGCATCCTGCGCTTCGGTCCGAAACACCACAAAAGCCGTCTACACCCACAGGTGGAGGAGCACAAGAAGAACAAAGCCCCTTGCCTGAAGTACGGTTTTCGGACTTGGGGGATTTGAAACCTATAGCCGAAAACGGTACCGCTGAAAAGACCATCAATGACGGGAATGCCGTTCCTGAAAAGCCCGACTCGCCCACCTTGGGGCCGTCAGGCTTGGGTCTGAGTGGCTTAGTTCGTACCCACCTGCGGCACGACAGTGATAAATCATCCATCTTCCCACCGCCCTCCCCTGGCCTTCCACCGACGCTGATAGATGATGAGAAGCACAAAGAAGCTCCTGTGAAGGAGTCAGACACAGATGATTCTGTTTCACAGGAGCATCAAATACCTAGAAGGAATGTCGACCCGTCGGAGCTTCTCAACGGCTCTTCCTGGCAAGGCGAGCTAGTGGCGAGACACAGGCGTCAAGCAAGCACTGATACACAAAGAGAACGCGAAGAGTTCGAGAACGAACTGGCGGAGAGACGGAGGAAGGTGCAGGAGAAGTTGAAGGGCATGGCCGAAAGTGAAAGCAGATCAGCTAGCCCTGTGTCGGGCCAACAAACCCCTGATTATACTCAAGTCAAGCCCGGAAATGCATTTTCCCTGCTGAAGAGTAAGTCTGGAAAGCACAACTTGTTCAGCAGACAGGACCAAAGAAACCCGAAGATGCTTGGCCTGGGTAACGCTTCTACTCCAACATTGGCATCGGATGACCAATGGCGCGAGGAGGAAGAAAGGCCATCGTTCAGCTTTGGAAAACACTCCAACTCAAGCTCTCCCCATGTCTCTTCAGAGCGTTCCATACGGTCTCGCATGTTTGGCCGCAGCAGCCAAGAAGACTCCCGTGAGTCGAGCCGTAGCCGTGGTGCATCACCACATTCAAGTTTTAGGTCTATGCGGGATCGCTCGACCTCCGACGCCTCTGGTCGCTCCAAGAGTCGCACTCGGCGGGAAAGGGATGATCTCGGCACTCTAGAGGAGTCTGATCCGTATGAACAGTCCGCGTTTCCCGACTTTGACCAGCGCGGCCTGACATCTGTGGCTTCTTCCGCCCGCCCATCTGTAGAGGTCAATGATACATATATGTACGATCGGTGCTCATCTGCCGCATCTGGAAGATATCGCAGCGGCAGTCGGTCTGGAACCCCAAGCTTTGTTGAACGACCACTGCATCCGCCTGCGCTTAACCCACAGATGATCGGTGCCCCGCCGCGACCTTCACCCATCGCGCCTTACTCTGCTAATGCTACTCCGCCGCTGTACGACATGTCCTCTGATCCTTCTTCTAGCTCGGCATCTACTTCCACAACTAGCCTCCCTCAGCGGGCTCCCGGACATAACGGGGGCCTTCAGAAGCGTCCCATCGATAAATATCAGATTTCTGAGCCTACTTTCGTGTCTACCACCTCGAACGTTCCAACTGTCGGTCTTCCCCCTGGAGCAAGCTTGAGCAATGGCATGACAACACCTCCGGTCCCTCCTATGAACCCACGCCGTCGCCGCCAAACCACCACCCAAACCATCCTGGGTGCGATTAGGGGAGATAAGTACGAGTCGCAGTACGCCCCATCTCAGTACGCCCCATCCATAGCTCCATCGACAGCCAGTAGTGCTGTAGAAGAATATAGTACATTCTCCGACGAGGGTGAAAGACGGCCTAGGACCCGAAACAGGCTGCGCAAAACTTCTAGCGAAGGCGGAGACCTGAACGCTAAAGCGAGACATCAGCTTATGACTGGCCCGCCACCAGCTATGCCAGCTTATCCACCACCTCAAGTCCCCATGGAAGGAGGCATGTTCTAAACAATAGTCGCATGGCGGCTAAACTTTCTCTCTCTCTCTCTCTCTCTCTTACTACTTTCCTACTTTCTCAAACTATCTTCCTCTCCCACCGGGTTACATGTGTTACTCGACTTTCCGATCATTCTCCCTTTTCATTTATGTCAACTCTTGATACCTTCTTTTGATTACCATTTTGCTCGTGATGATATACCAACTTCGTTATGTTGAGCGGACAGGACTGTCTTTCATTTGACTTTGTTATCTGAGCCTTATTCTTTCTTTCTACCATAGCATTTCCTTATCTTCTATGCCTTATTACAAAATATTTAGATAGGTCAATAAAAAGTGATCTAAATTTACAATACCTTGTCTTTCTAGATATGGGATTAGCTAGTTTGGCTATCCTTATTTATATGAAATAAACTTGTAATAAATAACGTATCTTTGAAGACTATTATTCTAAGTTCCATTGCCGAGGGGGATTTTCCTTTGTTATCAAATTGGTGAATGCTATTCTTCGCGTTTTGCATATTACTAGTGGGACAGGGTGTGGTGCACGCCTTCACTGATTTGAACAAAGAAATAAAGGGTCACACCTGTTATTACACTATACTCTTTACTACCATTCACTGAATATCACTTTTGCACTGAATGTCTTTTGTTATGAAAGACGTGTCACGTGTATATGACCCGTCACGTGGAGCATGAAGCCCTTATACTGTTTTTGATATAATGTGAAGAGGTTTTGCTGTTTGCATATCTGACTGTGTATATTGTTATAGATCTCTAAGTCCTGATTTTACCATAAGAGCAGATAATGCAGGTCACCGAGGCAGTTATTAATTTGCAGATAATTTAGAAACCAGCTTTAGGCTTATCTCAAATGTAGTCAGTAAACTGTAATTAACAAGAGCTGTTCAGAAGATTCTCCAGAGGTTGTGATTTCTGAAAGAAAAACAATATAATCGTCAAGGAAACGCACGTAAAGAAAAAAATGCAGAAGATAAACAACATAAGTCTGTCCCCCTTTATACCTTCCCCTCCACACGTTGACCCATCCATATTCACACCATCTCATCTCTGAACCCCTTCTCAATCTCATCAGAGATTCTCGAGCAGATATCAAGACTCATCTATCTCTTGCTTTTTTTCAGTGCTGTGATCAGATATTGAAGGCGAAGAAGATGACAGACCCGGAGAGAAGAAGCTCCTTTTGCACCTCCGAGTTGCCGTCTGCTGTCATGTCTTTTGATTCCGTCTTTGAAATCATGCGTGTAGGTCTTAGCTCTGAAGATTTGCGCTCTTTCTGTAGAGCTAGATCGTCGGGGCCTGCGTTCAAGACGGTAGAGACACAAGTGGATCATTCTTCTGAGCGACAGAAGGCTCAGCAAGATCGAAAGAAAGAGAAGAGAAGACTGAAGAAGAAGCAGTCAAAAGAAGAAAAGAAAAGGAAGACAGAGCACGCAAAAAAGGGTAAGACCATTGATTTGCCTCTGGATAGCGGTGAGGTCAATATCGGCAACACGCAACACCCATTCTCTAATAACGCGACTATGAGCTCTAAACCTGTTGTTGATGAAGCTCCACCCAGTTATAGCGGCCTTGCCACTGGTTCTATTGAGACGTCTAATGCAGATACATCCTCGAGTCATACAGTTCGTCCCTCAAGCCAGAAAGGGGAAGAAAATGAGGAGCAGAATGAGTCTTCTTCGATTTATGATGAAACCGGCCCTGTCATCTGTCACTTGCACGGTCGGAATTTATGTCAATTCAACTTCAGCTGTTGCGTGCATAATCCCACTATTGATTGCAACTGTCCACCCAAGTGGTCCTGTTGCTGCGCTCATCACTCAGGAGATTGCTGCAATTGTGCCTTTGCTTCTGGGTCTTCTTATCTGGATGAACATGCCTCAAAGGCGCCATCAGATAGTTCTAGACAGACCTCAGAGCAAGAGACCAAGGAAAGGAATGTAGTGGATGTTGGTGTGGGCAGTAGTGAAGGTGAGACTGTCTCATAAATTTCGACCATTTCGTCGTTTCAGCTCTAATTATGCGTCCTTCTATAGCTTCATCCGAACACCATACCATCGCGACCGAAATACTCCCCAATAGAATCGATCCACTCTCAGAACACCTGCTTCACTGCCTAGAAGCGAGTGAGTTCTCCGACTCCCAGATAATATTGAGATCTTCCAAAGATATCTTCATGCCCATAGTCTTCAAAACACATCGTGTGGTGATCAGCCGTAGCTGTTTCATGGCCGATGTCTCGAGGTCGACGATCCAGAAAGAGCGTACTAATGAGATTGTCGCCGTTGGAAATGAGAACTTCTGTATGATCAAAGGCTTTGAATATGCGCTGCAACACTTGTATGGGAGGCCACTCCTAACAGCAGGGCAGCTCAGATTGGCGACTCTGTCCACCTATGGATACTCGGAGAACAATGTGGGAAAAATACAATTCTCACTCACAGCGGCCATGGCAGACTTCGCCCTGTGCTATGCCGCATCGGGGGCCTTCTTTCAACAAGAGGCAGTCATCGAAACGGGTATCAGACTAGCCATTGAGCTAATCGACTGGGAAACAGTCGAATGCATTCTCTATTTCGGAGTTTGCACGACAAGACCGGTTGTTACCCTCGACCAGACTGCTCCAGTCGACAAGTCTGGAGATTATGACGCAGCAGAAGAGCTGCAAAGATGGGCTCCACGGCTAGTTAGTTCGGCTATGCAGTTCGTCACCAGGCACATGGGCAGGGACTTCACACTTTACACCAAGGCGCAGAGTAAGACTCTGCCGAATCGAATCCCAGAAAGCCTGCATGGTGTCCCGGGTCCAGTGATCACTAGTCCTCGATCGTATACGTCTCGCCAGGGAGAAAACCCGAACCGAGATGTTGAAGTGCCTTCTGCGATGTTGATCTACCTTCCGTACAAGCAGCTAGGACAGATGTTGGAGGCCATGGAAGCGCAGAATATTTTATCGAGTGACCTCGCCCAGGCGGTAGTAGCAGAGCGTGAGACACGCCGCTTGCAAGCCCTCAGAGCCCTTGCGAAACAGGGGGTCAAAGACGAGCTGAGCGCTACCGATGAGGTTCGAGAGCTGGGATATCGAGAGACGGTCACTATTGGAGAAGCGCAGGACCCAGGTATTACTCTCAACAGGGAGTGGATTGGTCTGGCTGTTGTGGAAGAGACGGTCGCGACACCCAGAGTCAAACGTGTGGTCAAGAAGCACAAGAAGCACAAGCGTAAGAGGTAAGAGAATGCTATATTCTCCCACATGAGACCCTCCCACCCACCCAAGCTAACTGTTTAGATGAACTCAGTCAAGAGACGTGTGCACTTTAATGCACAGGATGATGATTAAGGTGGCGGTTGGGTAGCTGACAGGATGACAGTCATGAATGGAGAAACACAATCTAAAAGAGGATATAGGCAGAATACTCACGTGGCCCCAGAGGCGGTAGACTAACATGTTTATGTTTTCTGATTTTACATGAATATTGAAGTTTTAGATCACAATGGCTGTGCTCCCATCACCCGAAAGCTTCCTTTGTTGTATGCACCAACTATAGTAGCAGAGCCATCAATTTTCCGTTACTTCTAAAAATACCACAACAAAGACTGCAGGATTGATTGCCTTGAAAATCTGCTATGTTTATTTATTAATTCTTCATATATTAACCAATGGGCAACGTGATATCGATGTCCAAAGTGTCACTGGCCATAGTCAGGTAACGTGAAGTTGATATCGAAGATGGTATTCTTCATAAACTGGTAACGTGAAAGTGATACAGCATAAGGTACTGGTTATTAAAATGCTATAGTATACAAATTATGCAGAAATATCATTAAACAGAAAGTATAAGGTTAAGATCTGTTCTACATTTTACAATGCGGCTAGTATACTATCTGAGATTAACATTGAAACTGTTGTTAGTTATAGAACAGTAACGTAAAAGTGATAAATATGGAATGTCATCTCCCTTTACACAACTATTGCAAAAGGGATAAGTGCTGAAATTGTGATAATTTCGCCATTCAGAAAAGGTATAATAAAAACCGGAATATACTAGTACAGTGGCAAGGTGGGTCTAGTACGGGGGAAATATCGGAACCAATCATGACCTATGCTTCATGAAATAGTCCTAAGCATAGACAATTGACTTAAGCAGGGGAGAAGCTTCCTAGAACATCATTCATGAGGGATATATGTCGTCTATCTATAAACAAATCTAAAGAATCAAAACTATTTATCCAGGCTCCCCAGGCTGTTATACAATGCTCACTCAAATCGTCTACACTCACCACTAACGGGCACATAACGCCTCTTTATAAGAAAATCATGAGCCTAATGGTTCATGGAGATTTTGCCCTGTCCATTCACGATAGTGGAGGTATGACAGGGTGGATGGAAAGCCCTGCTTTCCGCATCCGGTGGCCATATGTGCTAGGAGATGCTTGGTAGGTAGACTCCAAACAGTTTATGACTTGTCGGGGAATCCGAAGTCGACGCCGAAGGGAGGGTAGACGAAGCGCTGGAAGGCTTTCCTGGCAGCGAGGTCGTCGGTGTATTTGGCAATGGTAGCCATGTCCGACTCGTCGAGTTGAACCAACTTGCGGTTGTCCTCAATACGAGAAGGTGTGACGGACTTGGCGAGAACGGAGGATCCACGGGCAACTGCATTGCATGGTTAGAGAATGACATCGAGCTTGAAAGACGAGAATGCTGGAAAGAGTGATTGTGACATACTGTGCCAGCTGAGAAGAACCGTGGCGGGGGTGACTCCCTTTTTCTTCGCGACCTCTACAATAGGCTCGGCTGTGAATAGCGGGCTACCAGTGCTTCCCAGAGGGCTGTAGGCGGTAATATGGATATTATTCTTCTTGCAGAAGTCGACGATCTCCTGCTGTGGGAGAGATGGGTGGTTCTCAATCTGGTTGACTGCAGGGACCACGGTAGCCTCAGGAAGCAATTGCTCCAGATAACGCACGCTGTAGTTAGAGACACCGATGGCCTTGACCTTTCCTGTTGCGAGGAGCTTCTCCATGTTCTTCCATGTTTGGACGTGAGAGTGCGAGTGGTCGATGTCTCGGGATCCATCCTCATGCTTAGGGAAGAGAGGGTGGTTTCCTAATAAATCGTTAGACCTGGAACATGATATTTGACAAAAAAAGATGCATAACTAACTGACCCTTGGGGTTCATGGCCAATGGCCAGTGCATCAAGTACAGATCGACGTATTCCAAGCCCAAGTTCTTCAGACTCTGTTCCAGAGCCTCTTCCACCCGGCTGTGGTAAGTGCACCACAGCTTGGTGGTAACGAAAAGGTCCTCCCGCTTCACCTTTCCAGAGGCCAGGGCATCCGCAATGCCCTTTCCGACCTCCTCTTCGTTCTGGTAGCAGAAAGCGCCATCGATGTGTCTGTAGCCTACCGAGATGGCGTGACTGACAGCCTTCTCAACCTCACCGGGTTGGGATTGCCAGGTACCTGTTCAATTAGCACGACCATTGCTGCAATGTGTCAAAATGGAACATTACATACCGAGACCCAATGCAGGGATCTCTGCTCCAGTGTTGAGCTTGAATCGAGTGTCGGCAACGGCCATGGTGTAAGTAGTATGTGTGTAATTGAATATAGATTCGTTACAGATTCTAGGAAAGCAGAGGAATGAGTAAAATTGCGAATTGACTTGAGGGAGGAAGGAGAAACAAATATGAAGGAGAAGAGGGGTGAGGGGTAGAGGGGCAAAAGAGAGATTATCAACAGATCTCGGGGATCGCGCCGTCAATTGTCCCGCCCAGTGGAATTTGTCCCCAAAGTTCCATCAATCACATCGCTCCCTCGGGTCATCTTCACGCGAGCCGTTCAATTCCATACTTTTCTTCTCTTAATTGTGGTGAGTATTTATCATTCTAAAGGCATCAATGTCTTCATTTGCTCTAGGAAAATTATCTTGATTGTCTATCTCATCTACTCACGACTCGAACAGATTAAATCTGATCGGAAGCGTCATAGGGAGCCAGAATGACCGTGCATATGCAGCCATCGGAAACCATTTCTCTTTCCAGACGAACCAATACCCTATACCCGATCTGATTAATTTCATGGGTTCCACATTCAGACCTGTATGCGAAAATGGCAGCACTGTACTTGCTCCAGACCAGACGACCTAATTAGAAATCCGATGGCTCTTCCCATGTAGTGCAACTTAGTTGTTTCAACCGGCAGATCAACGTTGGGGTCAGCGAGCACTGGCCATTGAGCATGACGTTGATTGTCAGTTATTACTTCAAGGGGGAATGCAGTGACATCAGGCGCGACAGAAAGGGTAATCGAGGGCAAAAGGTGGCATACCAGAAGAGAAATCTGCCCCGGCGGCCAATGTTCTCGGCCTTCGGAAACCAAAATCCTTGACAGCCTCAATCCTCCCCACAGTCTCTCCGCTAGTAACAACTTGTCTCTGGTTGGCTGCAGATCCGTACCTCAGATTCCCCCCGCGTCATACAGTTGTGGAGAAGATTTCCAGAATCTATCTTGATAGTGCGGAAGCCAGAATCCGATCTTCACACGAGGACATCACAATGGTGCCACCACACCGTCGGATCCTGGGGTGTAGCGCGTTAGGGCTTATTCGACTGGGGTTTTTGGTCGGATACTGAATTTCTTGTAGATCACGAGAATCTTTCTATAGTGTCCTTCCCTTATATATACATCTGTGTCTTCCTGGATTTTTCTCTCCAGCAGCATCTTTGATACCCAAATCAGACTTGATCCAATATATCCAAAGGAAAAAAGAGAAACATCAAAAATCAAACACATATCTTTCATTCACAATGGCCCCAGTTGCTGTCGCCCCAGAGACCCCGGTGTTCAACACCAAGCGTGATGGACAGGCGCTCGAGGAAACCTCCGACGCCATCGACACCGTCAACGTCCTCAAGCAGAACATTAAGCAAGACGACAAGGATATCTACGCCGAATCTGAATTCGACAAGAACAAGGACAAGACCAAGTTCCGTCAATACGAGGACGCCTGCGACCGTGTCAAGAACTTCTACAAGGAGCAGCACACCAAGCAGACTGTCGCTTACAACCTGAAGGCCCGCCACGCCTTCCACTCCAAGACCCGCGCCGAGATGACCATCTGGGAGGCCATGGAGAAGCTCAACACCCTCATTGACGAGTCCGACCCCGACACCAGCCTCTCCCAGATCGAGCACCTTCTCCAGTCCGCCGAGGCCATTCGCCGCGATGGCAAGCCCCGCTGGATGCAGCTCACTGGTCTCATCCACGACCTGGGCAAGCTGCTCTACTTCTTCGACGCCCAAGGCCAGTGGGACGTCGTCGGCGACACTTTCCCCGTCGGCCTCGCTTTCGATGACCGCATCATCTACGGTACCGAGTCCTTCAAGGAGAACCCTGACTACGGCCACGACGTCTATGGCACTAAGTTTGGTATCTACAGCCCCGGCTGTGGTCTGGACAAGGTCATGCTTTCCTGGGGTCACGACGAGTACCTCTACCACGTCGTGAAGGACCAGTCCACTCTCCCCGACGAGGCCCTGGCCATCATCCGCTACCACTCCTTCTACCCCTGGCACAACGCCGGCGCATACCAAGAGTTGATGAACGACCATGACAAGGAGATGCTCAAGGCCGTCAAGGCCTTCAACCCCTACGACCTTTACAGCAAGAGCGACGACGTTCCCACCGTTGACGAGCTCAAGGTACGTCCTCTCTCCCTACCCTTCTAAAAAATCAAATGAATATCAGCTAACCCTTCCGCAGCCATACTACCTCGAACTTATCGACGAGTTCTTCCCCAACAAGGTCATCAAGTGGTAGATGTTTTAGCGCTCGGAATGTCTTGATAATAGATCCCCTTGTCTTTCATTGTTTCCGATATATCAGTTTGTTCTTGCATTTTTTAAAGCGATGATTCACGAACCACCAATGAACTACATAGCCCTTCAAAATTAATCAGGGACCAATGCATTAAAAAATACCCATTTCCCAATTATCCGGATGAAAAATCTAAATAAGCTTATATCCACCGTAGTACTCAGTACAGATTCACATATACACCTCCAGAACCAAAATCCCACTCAAGTCTACAAGACTACAATAAGTTCTCTTTTCTCCGAGACCCTTGCCACAAGCACCAAGTATCAGATCTCTTACTAACAATAGTTTATCTATGATACAACAAAGCAGTACGAACTCGTGGCGGCAAACCTTCTACTCGGAAACGGGTTCCCGGGTTATGTCGGCGATCTACCCAGGTTCGACAAATCAGTGTCTCGGGACGGGTCACATTGTGAAAATTTAAACTGTGGACTGTGCCCGTGGCTTTTTTAGGGAAGGGTTGCATAAACTAGTGTATATAGTACACGTGCGCTAGTTTTTATTATATAATTCTTCGGGATTTATGAGGGGAAGGAGGGGTTCTCGGTAGGTTCTGACGAGGTGAGATTATGCGAGGGTCTTTTTTTTTATTCAGGGTCACTCAGGGTTCATCCCTTAGAGATATGGGGTGGGATGGGTTAGCTTATCGAGGAGGTCATTCAGCGATGATACGCAGATAAGAATGTAAACGGCGAAATATGAAGTCTAGACCCTGTATTTCTATACTCCAAAATTGCTCTTTAATTGACAATCATTAAGTGACGTAATCTAAATCCAGTCGTTAAGCATACATCTATAGCCGAGACTTGTCCACCCGGTTGCCCTCTTCATCGAAGAAGATCTTCTCGCCGGTGATAAGCGACTCCTGGAGCGCAGCTCCAATGCGGACGGCCTGGACAGCACCGTCGAGTCTGAGTGGGACAGGGGTATTCTCGAGACAGCAAGCGGTGAATTCATTGGCCTCGGTCACGAAGGCATTTTCGAAGCGGTCATAGTAGTGCTGAGGGATCTCCCGGCGGATACCAGTGCTGTCGTAGATGTTGACGAGGTTTAGAGCTGGCTGTGTGTTGACGGCCAGCTTGCCCTGGGTGCCGATAATTTCGGTAGTATCTTCTTGACCGGCGGCCATCATGCGAGAAGCGTAGAAGTAGGCGATCTTGCCGTTGTGGAACTCGACCAAGCCGACGGCATTGTCGCGGTCGTTGTGCTTGCGCAGGTCCGGCTCGACGGCCGTGATACCGACGGCGGATACAGACTTGACTTTGCTGTCTTGACCGAAGAACCAAAGGGCAAGGTCGATATCATGGATCGAGCAGTCAACGAAGATACCCCCGGAAAACTGGGCATAGGCGACAAAGAACCCACTGGGGTCCAGCTTGTCACATGTCTGACTACGCATAACTGAGGGCGAGCCAATCGAGCCGGCGCTCATCTTGTTGAATGCATCCCGATAAGAGGCGTCGAAGCGACGAGAGAAGCCGCACATCACCTTGAGATGAGGCTTCTTGGCAGCAGCGTCGAGGACGGATTGGGACTAGGAAAAGGACTGTCAATCCCCTAGCTACTAGCATGATGGGCAAAAGAGCAAAGGAAAAGGGGTTACACACGATCTCGACACTGGTTGACAAAGGCTTTTCGCACAGAACGTGCTTTTCAGCATCGATGGCCTTGATGGCTTGTTCGGCATGAACGGCGGTGGCCGATGCAACGACCACGGCTTCCAGACCTTCGTGGCGGAGCATGTCATCGTAGTTCTTGTATAACTTCACGCCATATGGTTCAAGATGAACCTTAGCCCATTCAAGCTCAGCATCGTCAGGGGAGCTAGCGGCGACCAGCTCGGCACGGGGAGTTCGCTGGAGGAAGTTGAGGGCATGGCGCTTGCCCATGCGACCGAGACCAGCGCAGCCAATTTTGAGCTTCGTAGCAGCCATGGTGAATATGGGAAGGTGATAGAAGAAAGTAGAGGTATGAGAATAGGAAGGTTTGGAAAGATTGAAAGATGGAAAGAGTAATTATCGGGAGGTAGTTTTCGGAGGAGACGGTGAGAATTTATGCGGCCGGTCGGAAATCGTGGCGGGTTGGAGACAACGTCGGTCTACCTGTTTCCCTAGCACTCGGGATTCACAGAGTGAGAAGCCGAAGACCAATGGGCAAACATAAAAACGAAGAGCATCCAGTAGAATAAGCGAGGAGGAGAAACTGTAGCTTTCCAAGTCAGAGACTGGAGCATGGAAAGCCAATTGCCCCATTTAGTTACCCATCATCGCTGCTACCCCGGAATCCAGACTTGCAGCACTGGTCGGAAAAGGAGTTCCTGGGGCCCCATCGTGAAGAGACTCCACAGTACGAAATCCGATTGTTTGCCCTTAGTGATAGAGAAGGGGGGGAATGAGAGAAAACCATGGATCAGGGCGGAAAAGAAAGGTACAGCCCACTGCTCCTATACAGGCGTTTTGGGTGGTGGAGATTGAAAGGTTGGGGAAATTCGGAGTTGAAGTAAGAAGCTGTTAAAACTCTCCGCAATCGTTTCCGTTTCCCCAGATTATCTAGAACCTTTCGGTAGAATTAGTGTGACTATTCTATATCTTATTTTGCTTAACAAGTAAAGTATGGAGAAATGTTTTAACAAAATCCGATGTGGTGTAATGGCTAACATCGCTCGCTTTCACCGAGCAGCTCGGGGTTCGATTCCCCGCATCGGAGGATTTCCTTTTGTTTTTTTTTTCATGCAAAACATATGCTCCATATATGGTCCTTCACCTTGTTTACTCTATCGCAGCTACCATCTGAACTAGATTGACTTATATTCCGCTACTAGTACGTAAACTAAGTTCTCGAATTCAATGAAATATGTACTTGATATAGCGTGGTATCAACAACGAGTGAGTGTATCGCAGTGTACTTTGTTTGTGGGTAGGTTCCAAAGACATGAGTATCGTGCATAAAGAAAACGGTAGTAAAGACATAACAGAACATGCGTAAATCAACGCCGATGGCCGCTTAATGCTCAGTCTCAGCCTTCTTGGCTTTCTTCAGCTTCCTCTTTGCTGCAACCTCAACCGGGTCCACAAAACCTTCACCATTCATCCAAGCTAGCGCCTTCCGCACCCCTCGGCCTTGAACCGCGTTTGGTCTACTCTCCAAGATGGAGTTCATCAGTGCCCAGGAAAGGACAAGGATGAACAGGTCCCCGCCCTTCCATCCTTTCCATAGCCCCCGCTTGACGCCCGTCTTCCATGCCGAATCCACCGCGGCTCGAAAAAAGTACGTAAAAACGCTCCGGCTATTCGCAAGGAACGCAAATGGCATACCTGCCAGTGCACCACTCAGGAAGAAGCGTTTCGTAGGCAGGACAGAGCGCGGGAAAAGTGAGTTCCAGAGACAAATACTGCCCCACGCGGAACCGACAGACGCAGAGAGGACAGCAGTCAGTGTGATGATTTTCTTCGAAAGATTATTGATCGAGGTGATGGGATTGGCCATCAGCTTTTTGAACTTGAGCACAGAGAGCGCTAAGGTAACGGTTGTTACAAATCGGGCCAGACGAGGGACTGAGAGGAGAATGTTGTGCAAGAAAGCCGTACTACAGCTGGGGCTGCTTGAATGGAGCAATGCGCAAGATAGGCTTGAAATAGACGGATGAGCAGGCCCAGTAATTGGTGAAATAGACTTGACAGATGACGGCAAGGTATTAAGGTCTCCAGGATGCAATATCGGTGAGACGAATGCGCTGATTGAAAGATTAGAAAAGAAGCTATCATGTACCAGGTGTACGTAACGAGTATAAACATACGGCCAGCGCAGATTGGCGATAGTTGCGAGCGAGTCAACCACGTCCTCCTTTCCTGGCCAAAAAAACTCCGCAGGCAAACTTTCAGGGCGATCGGGGATGTAACCTGGGGAGAGTCTGAAGATAACATTTCCGAGCCACTATGTTCAATTAGTATGCAAATCCAATATCCTTTCTTATATATGGACCAAACAAACCTTAGGTGTAGCTTCCCGATCGAAGATGAACGCATGGAATAGTTGTGCGCATGATAGGGGCATCAGCAACCAACTTCCAAACCACGCAGGTCTGTTCTCAAGCCATCCTTTTTCATCAATGGCATTGAAAAGGAATTCCAAGCTCCGAGTAGCCATCCAAATTGCGGCTGTCAGCCGCAGCTGATTCTGAGGGCATATGCCCAGGCCAAAAAGGGCCAGACTAGCCCCAACAGCGGGCGCATAGCGTGATGTCAACGCTTTTGACACTCGGGGGTTCCGATTACGGAAGGGCTGGGCTTCATCTGTGCGGAGATTCGCCCGTAGCCGGGTGAAGAAGCGATGCAGAAGTCTGTGGAAGAGAAGGACGAGCGAAAAGGACGCCGACAAGCGGAAGTTGGGGGAGCGGAGGAAAGAAGTTTGTGCTTTCTTCCTTTAATTTTCAAACAAAGGTGAGACGTGAGTGTTAGCTAAGACACATTTGACGTCTGCTTGATTTGATTCTTAATTGGATTGAAAGCTTACTTGGACAAATCACCTCGGATTCTTGCAAGTGCCCAATCAACGAATTTCAACAAAGCGCCTGAGACGAGGAAGACTCGGATAGAGGCGCGGAGAGCTGCCTCATTATATTTATTTTTTGATCGCACTATCGCTTCATATCTCGATGGAGAGGGCAATTTGGACTGAACCTTCACGGGGGCGCGCCGAACAGCATGGTCGTGGAGGATCTTGTATTCCTTGGCGCTGAGTGAAATGCGGAGAACTTCGCGAACAACAGGGTGAACCTGAGCGTACCCGTCAGGGTCGCGTGCGGAACTAGGTTCCATAACGCATCAAATGACCTTCAAAAAGTCCTAGGGCACATGTATTTAGATATACATTGTGAGATGCTTCTGGGAGCGATAGATGGAGACTGGGGAAGGAAAGGGAAGATGGGGAAGCACGAGTTGGATTCCGGGGTCGCTCGTGACCTCGGTTATTTTTCAGCTGAATGATTTGCGAACTATTTCGAGGTTACTACGTACTAGTAACATCCCTCTCCACTCTGCAGATAATATACGAATGGATAAAAAAAAAAAAGAGTCTGGGGCAAGGCTCAAAACTGGTCAGGTATATATTGGTCATTACTATATTCTCAATGCTGTATCGGCGAAAACCTGAATACATTCCTGTACACTATGTCTGTGCCTTCGATGCACATGCCAGTCGCTCAAGGCCATATCACACATTTATATACACCAGGCATCAGGGTCACTTCTGATCCGTTTACCTTCTTTAACTCTTGCCCTCCATTCCTCTGAATCTGTGCCACACTGCCATTGGAAGGTAGCTGTAACGTACAGACGGTGCTGGTTGGAACTGTGACTTCTAGCTGGGCACTCGTGCCCTCAGTCTGCTTACGATCAAAGCATACCTGAATCAAGCCGTACGGGCAATCAATTTCTCCTTCAACAAAGTTGAACTCGCTTCGAAATGGTGGCCGCAATGTCCATGTGCGGTACGCATCGCCGATGGGCTGTACACCAAGCACCGCAGCATAAAACCATTCATAGATCGTTCCAAGCATATCGTGACACTTGGACCGGCAAGCGTCCTGCCAAAACTCTGAGAGTGTGGTCTCGCCGCGCCGGATGAATCGCATGTAACTGGGATGTTCCTCTTGCCTGGCCATGGCGAGGACAAGGTCGGGGCGATCTACTTCGGCCTCGGCAAATGTGCTCCAAACGTATTTCAGCCCAATTTCTCCAGCGCGGATCCTCGGACCCGACTCCTCTACAGCAGCAACAAATGCTTGGATGACATCGGAGCGGTACTCTGCGGGCACCAGGCCAAACTGCAGCGCAAGCGCCTGGTTAACCATAGTGCGGTCATGGACACCAGGATTGTCCAGAGAAGTATAAAAGGCATAGGGATATTCGGTCTTATCGGAAACAAGAAGGTGAGAATTGTAAACATCGTAGATGCGTGCAGCCCAGGCCTCATACAAGGCAACATCCTCGGTAAATCCCAGTTCCTTTGCCATCATCGCCACGTTGCAGAGACAGCGATAGTAAACCGCAGTTTCAATGTTTGCTTGGTGGTTACCAAAGGCTATATCATAGCCCCAGTCGCCCAGTCCATGCTCAATCAGACCGCCTTTCCGCTCCTTGGTTTTCATATACTCCATATATCGTACACAAGGCTGATATATCTTAGAGTATACGTGAGTGGACCCGTAGTAGCGCTTGATCAGCTCGGGTAGGAAGCACACCGCACAGCCCCAGGTAATAGTGTCATGGAGAGGGCCACACATATACCGAATCTCCGGTGCCATTGTAGGTACAAGGCCATTCGGCTCCTGAGCATCGATGATATCGTCCAATATCTTGGTGTAGACTGCTTCCATGTCACGGATGTACTGCGTGGCAGGCGCAAGAAGCGATGTGACCTCTAGCCATCCGAATTTCTCAATCTGCGGGCAATCGGTATGGTAGCTAAAGATGTTGCTGGCGAAGGTCCAATAACAAGCGTTGATAAGTGCGTTGACGTCCTCTTTATCGGTTTTGAGATGCCCAAGCTGCCGTGCAGCTGATGAGACATGCCGAGCACTTAGAGAATGAATGGTGGGAAGGTTATCACTGTCGGAGCCGGAGACCCCCTCCACTTGGACATACCGAGCACTCGTGAAGCAGAAGTCAGGAGTCCAAGTCTCACGGCCTTCGCCAGTAAGAATAATCTTCGAGTATACGTTATGCTCGAATTCTTTAAATAGGGGATCGGGCATAAAGACTTCTCCGTTATTGCCAAGGGTTTCGGCGTATCGAACGATGACTTCTGACGCAGATGGTCCACTGACCTCCAGTTGCACCATGATGCTCGAGTTCTGCCCTAAGTCATAAACAATGACACCAGGGCGTGTGATCTGGCGTTTGATAGGGTGAAATGTGTTATGTAGGACTACGGGGGGCTGGCTCTGGTAGCTCAACTTGCCTCTCGGACCAGTCAAAGGCTTTGCTGGCGACCAGTCTGCATCATCAAATCCAGGAGAATCCCAACCAGTGGGGTACAATCGTCGATCCAGGTTCTCTGAGGCATAAATATTGGCAAGAGTGGTGGCACTTTTCCTCACCTTCCACGTAGGATCTGACACTATGGTCTCGTGGGAACCATCGGCATAATGCAGGTGAACCTCAGCGAAGAAGCATAGTTCGTTTCCATATCGAACGAATGTATTATCCTCATACGTGGGCCAAAAGAAACGGTCGCCCTGATCACCTGCGTAGAAACCGTTTCCAACATGAGCCCCGAGGACGTTCTCCCCTTGCTGCCATTGAGAAGTCAAGTCGTAGCCGACGTACTGAACAGATCGGTGGTAGTTGGTCCAGCCAGGATCAAGAACATGATCAGATGCCGCCTTCCCATTGACGGTGAGATTGAAATGTCCCAGTCCCGATGCGAATACAACGACTCGAGAGGGCTGTCGAGCAAGCTGGATAGACTTTCTTAAATAGATGGGCTTGTCTCCACCATCACCCACCCAAACTGCCTTCCATCGGTTGGGCTCGTCCTCAAACCAAGTACGGAATATGAGGCTACTGTGTGGCATCTGTCGCAAATTAGTAAATATCTCAGGTCAGCTAATGCCGACTAGGTATGCTTACATATGTTTGATTCATGCTGTACGGTGGTAACAGCCCCGATGAGCGCGGATATGAAGTATAGAACTCATTTACGGGGCTTTCGCAGGGGATGTCATTTTCGTCCCATACAGTCACTTTCCAGTAATGGAAAGTGGTCGACTGGAAAGGCTGGTTGGGAGTGCATTTGATGTTTCTCTGAGCATCACTCTCAACACGCCCAGAGTCCCAGCACACACCACGCGATTCCAAATTATCACGGTCGGTAGATACAACTACCCGATAGGCAGTCTGTCTGGCATACTCGTTGTCGGCGTGCAAAGCCCAGAAGAATCTAATCTCATCGGTGTCTATACCGATGACTTCGTGGAAGCCATGGATGCCGCAGCGACTGAATTCCATGATGTCGGTAAGCAGGTGCTGCCCAAACAAACGTCTTGATCCAAGGTTGATACAAATTATGTGCGAGGCCACGCCTTGTAAAATAATTCAAGGTGGACACGAACTATGCCGGCCGTCGCTGGTGTCTTACTCGGCACAAGTAACACCGGTAGATTTGCCGAATGATTGCAGACTTTCAAAATAATTTTTCAAGAACTGCAGGGATGCCGTCGGACTCTTTCTTACCGAACTAACATTATGATGGCGTCCTGACGGCGTGAATTATCTCTTCTAGGCCTCGGAGGGGCTCCATCTTCGGGAGTGAAATACGGTTGCGACGGGGCCCGCTAGCCCACCTCTAGTCCCTGGCCGGTGCCACGCCGCGTCTCTCTCCATAGTTTTAGCTCGGTTCAATATTGTCCGTAGTTTCCCCGCGGGCTCTCCCCCGGTCTGGGGTTGGTTGTCTTCAAGTGAACGGCGGGTTTAAGTAGTCTGGTCTTGGGCCTCTTCTTGGTGTTCAAGATGCACGACCGACAAACGCTTGCTACTGTATACCGGTCATAGCATCAGACATGGGGCATGCACAAACAGTATTCTCGGCTCTCTTCCTGGCCGTAGGAGGTACTTCTGGGTCCCTTGACTTGTGCTATTGTCATGTTGCTGATCAAAGGGCAATACAGGGTTCCTCTTCGGCTATGATAGCGGTATCATCACTTCAACTATATCCTTGGCCACGTTCAAGGATTACTTCGGCAACCCTAGTGGCACGGTAACCGGTGGAGTGGTGTCTTCATTCCAGGGTGGTGCTATCGCAGGAACAATGGTTAATATGGTTTTCGCTGATAAAATTGGTCGAAAGTACTCCATCTTGGTCGGTGCCATAATTTCCTGTCTGGGGTGTGCCATCCAAGCCGGCGCTGTGGCTATGTCAATGTTGATTGTAGGCCGATTTATTGCGGGAGTAGCAGTCGGCATGCTTACTGCTACTATCCCCATGTATGCCTCAGAGCTCTCTGAACCTCAATGGCGTGCTTCTTTATCCGGCCTACTACAGTGGATGTTGAGTTGGGGCTATCTCATAGCCCAGTGGCTAGGATATGGTTGCTCTTTCAACACCACAGAATTCTCATGTAAGGCTGATCCCATGTTGTTGACCCTTTCTATTTCCCTGGGAGAATACTAAGTAAGCAACTCAGGGCGCTTCCCTTTGGCATTTCAATGCATCCCGGGTATAATCCTGGTGATGGGCATCTGGTTCCTCAACGAGTCTCCTAGATGGCTTATGGAGAAGGATCGTCAAGAAGAGGCGAGACAGGTGCTCATGAGCCTCCGAAAAGGGAAAGATCCTGAGTTGATTGAGCTGGAATTTCAAGAGATCCGTGATGTTATCTTGGCTGACCGTGCGATGGGGGATATTACCTGGAGGTCCATCATCTCAAAGCCTTCCTGGCGTCGTCGACTACTGCTTGGTTGCGGTGTTCAAGCTTTTGGTCCCCTATCTGGCACCAACGTTATCAACTAGTAAGGCGCCCAGCAACTTCTCAGAGATGTAGTAACTGACAGTAGTCTAGCTATGGACCGACGATCTATAGCATTCTAGGCATTGACAACCACACCTCACTTATGATCATCGGTATCAGTGGAGCCCTTTCAGTTGTCTACTGCACTATCGGACTCTATCTCCTGGATAAAGTTGGTCGTATTAGACCTTTGCTCGTATCGGCTGCTGGCCTTGCGGCGGCATTACTAGTCAACGCTGTGCAAGCACAATACATGGATCATAACAACGCTAACCAACTGCGCTCAATGGTGGCCATGAACTTTGTCTTCAGCTTTTTCTACACACCATTGGGTATCATTTCTTGGGTCTACCCTGCCGAGATCTTCCCCGTTGAGGTCCGAGCCTTGGGTAATGCGATTACAACTTTCACTAATTGGACGGTAAACTTGGTCTTTGCTCAATTCTCACCAAACGCACTTGACTCTGTCGGCTTCAAATATTTCTATCTCTTTTTCGTGCTGAACCTCATCGCCTTCATATGCTACTGGTTCTTCTACCCAGAAACTAAGGGCCGTACACTGGAGCAGATGGACGAGCTCTTCGGGGACCAGATCGTGCCACATGCATTGCAGGACCCGGAAGGAGCTGCTGCTGCGATGGAGAAGGAAAGAGCATTGACAGATCATGTGGAGTTTGGCGAGAACAAGGCGCAGGTGTAAACCACTTCTTTCGATCTACTACTTTACACCCATAACAGATTACAATGCCTCTGCAATGTACGTTATATGATAATTAGTCAATAAAGCGCAGACAATCTCCTCAGTTTACCCATTTTCTCCCAAGCAGCATCTAAAACAAACTACATCTGTATCTACATGCGTCATTTACTCATCAACACAATCCTGTAGTAATAATAACCACCCCCAGCATCACCACCACCAATTCGGTCAGCTCTAGACCGAGCACACCAACTAGTAAACCAAAAACAACTACTAGTTACATTCATACTTTTCCATTTCACTTACAAACGTAACCTGGGAAAACTTTAGGGTTACTTCGGTAATCCCGAACCAACCAGGCTAAGCACTCACCCGGTTTTTCTAGTCCGGAAAAGCCGAAACCCTACCTACTTCACACCAGTCCCGGGTATGGCATGACTACGTTAAGACATGGATTAAAATCCCGCGTACTGTAATTCGTCAACCATTGATCGGTTACCGAGAATATCTGCCATTCTGGGGCCCCAGACCCCCGTTCCCCGCACCGGAAGATAATTCGAGATTTAAGATCAATCAAGATATTAAGCTAACAAGTGGGCCGGCGGCGTTTTTGGCACTTGATTGGAGAATCGCCGCCGCTATCTAAGCTGAAGCAATTACAGGGAGTGGCGACTCTCCAATCATATCTTGAAAACGCCGCCGCTAGGTATGTCCACTTGTATCCAGTTGCTTTGGGCACGCCGGTTTGGTCGGTCCGTGGGACGTCAAAGGCATCGACTCACTGACTGGTCCCGAACTAAAGGGCATCCACATGACTAGTCTGTTATATCGTACATTATTCCTCTTTCGCCTCGAAACCCGATTGTGGAGTAGTACAATAGGATAAGACTAGGGTGTTTGTAGTCGGCGCTTGGCAGTAGCGGCTCGGTATCTACGGGAGCACTTTTCGGCAGACTGTGATCAGTCGGGTTCGGTTCGTCTTCAGAGCGAGGCCTGATGTTCAAGGTTCAGATTTAGTAGATTTCGGAGCTAGGCGGTAGGCATATTATGTTAAGCTTGCTGTACAGTGGATCGTAGCGTAAAACGTCAGATGTTATTATTATGAACACGGCTCCCGACTGCCCATATCCGTAATATAGCAACGGGAATCAATAGGACAGAATAATTCTACAGGCGAAAAAGAACTTCAAACATAAAACAACCCGTGCCATGCAAAATCCGTCATATGGCAACTTGCGCCGTCATACTCCTGAAGACATAGACCGCAGAGAAAAACAATGCTGATTGATCACCAGAAACTGCACCATCCAATCCAGTGCTGACAAATATTTTCAACGCTAGTTGCCTGTGCAAGGAGTTTATCAACCTGATCACTGACATTGAGCTCCTCAGTGGGCTTGAAGTCTCGGCCCGTTAGCTTCTCCTTGACTCTCGCCAGCACTTGTAGGGCGCGTGCGTTCTGTGCTTCACGGGCTTCATTAGGTATGCCTTCCTGAGCATCAAGAATGCCGCCTTCAAGAATAGATGGCCGTCGGTGACGGGAGAAGTTGCTGGGTTGGACACCCTGTTCAGAGTTGATATTACCAATAATCGATTGCCGGCGCTCTGATGAGAATGGCATCCTGTCGGGCGACTCACGGATTCCTAGACGCCAGTTGATCAGAGGATCATGAATAAACTGCAAGAAAAACGGTTAGATTCGAAATATTGATAGAGCCAATATGAGGGGCGATTTTGAGAACTTACAGCTTCCAGAACAGCCATCAAAGAGTCTTTGTTCTCTCTCAAGACACGCATGACAGCCTCACACGTGATCCTGTAGCTTCCTTCAATGTTGCTGACTTCCATGGCAAAGGTCAACATACGAGTCAACCGGAACGGAACTCTTTCGGGATATTTCTCCCGATGCATTGCAACTTCGAAGCAGTCACCAAAATCAATGTGAACCACCCTTCCAGTAATCCGGTCCAAAAGAAGATTGGACGGATGACGATCACCCAGACCAAGAATGTAACCCACCATTGACATAACACCAAGGGACCGAGTGTAGTTTGTTCGTCGCTCCAACCACGCTTCTGAGCTTTTACTCTTAAGCCACAGGACCCGGTACAGATCTTTTCCTGTGGTGTTATCCATCGCATATCCAAAGACTTCCACTTTCTGCATAAGAGTAAGATTGTCATAATCTGGCGCCATTTGCAACATGATGCGGTGTTCAATGTTCAAGAGAATTCGGCGACTCTCACGGTATTCTTTGATCAATGCGTGTAGTGTGTCACTGTTCGAGACCCAGCCTAGGATACCAGAGCTCTGAGACAATGGAATGGCTGGGAATCGTTGCACTGAAAGATGGCGTTTGAAGCTCTCACTGTCATTGTCAAGGAGCGTATTCACGAGGCCGAAGAGCTGCATGACTCGCTCATCTTGTCTAATATCTTCATGTCCCTTAAGTGCGTACATGTATGAATTACCATCGCTACCTTTCAGGGTCATTCTGCGTGGTCGTTTCTTGGTTTGGAGGACATGAAGTATAGGATCGAAGCTCATGATACGGATGATCGGTCGGCCACTCTGGTAGGTGCCCGGAACAGCAAGATCAAGGTCGACACAGTCTTTAAGTTTAGGAGAGACATATTTCAAGTCAAGTGTAGACAACTGCGGAAGCTGCCTGCTTATCTTCCGGAACACGGTGTAGTAGAGATCCCAAGCTTGGTTCAGGTCACCAATCTCTTCGGTTTCACGGTATAACATGCAGTAATGCTTTGCCTCTGCAAGGTCACGACCAAACGCCTGTGCGAAGGATACTTCGCGTAACGTTTCGGCCCCCTTATCAAGCATTTCATGGAGTGGTGCTAGAGTTGCAAACATTCCTTCGACATTATGGTCACCGAAATAGAGGCGGGAAGCTTCTTCCAATCCTTCGTGCCAGAGCTCGTGCCATAGAACGGCAACCCGAATCAATTCATGACTTACAAGATCAGCTTGCTCGACCAGTTTTGCACTGTGTTGCCGCATACTGTCCATGATGCTACTTGCAGATTGCGACCGTCGAGCAACGTTTGATTTCATCGCAACAGTCAATGGATACACCAGCGCCTGAGGATGAACCTTACCGACCTCAGCAAGTAGTCGATGGACAGAGCTTCGGACCCGAATATTCGGTTGATTAATTCGTGCTATGAGTTGAGGTGTTACCGCGAGCCAGGTGTCGATATTCACCGCCGTGAAACCTTCTGTAACAACGGCATTTACTTCCTGATCGCCACCGTGAGTAAACCAGAGGGTAAGTAACCTCAGGGTATCTTGCAAAGATGAGGTTGACGACAACGATATGGACCTGAGGAAACCACGAATAGCTGGTATCACATGCTCTGTTACAATGTGCCCTGGAACCATGGCCAATGTCGCGCCATCTTTGCTAGCCTGGCTTGCGATCGTTGTAACGACTTCAAAGTTGGCCAATGCCCACGAATGCCAAGCTTTGTAAGAATCACGGTTGTATTTCGTAGCGGCAGAGTATGCGTTGAGGACCTCTCGGACGTGCTCCGGTTTCCAATCTCCTTTTTGTAGAGAAGTCTGCCACTCGCCCTGTCTAAGGTAGCTCTTAGCAAGGAGCCTTCTGAACTTGGCCACATCCCCAATACGCTCTCGTAGACCCATTATATCTCCATGGTTTGTATCTTGGATGCCGTTAACGCCATTAATGCCATTATGCTCTGACTGAGAGATCATGAGAGCATTGAATCTCGTGAAGTCTTCGGTGAGACTTGTAGTGAACTCCTTAAGCATCTGAAGAGCTTCACGCTGCCGCCCAGTAGCCCAGCTGAATTTTAGGCGAGCATATGTGACCTCTGGAGGAGCTACAGCCCGGGTACCATTGTTATCGGAAACAACGGTTTCCAGCGATGCCAGAGACCGCTCAGCAAGTCCCATTCGATTGGATTTGCGACAGAGGTTGGCGAATTTAATCCACATGTCAAGGTTTTCTCGAGGGGAGGTGACAAGTGCTCTAACCTTAAGCATACGCTGCCACACTTCAACATTTTGTTGGCAACCAAGTAACCGTTTGTTCCATGTTTGGCGCATAGAATCCTGCTTCTCCGGATCACCGATGTTCTGCTTGTACGTAATGATTTCCTCGAGTTCAGCGAGCATCTGAACGCGGACGACGACATTGTAAGCACGGTTATATGATTCACCAAGCAAGGCTGAAAGTTCGGTGTCGAGTCCATTCCGCGCTTTCTCGATATAGGTTGTTGCCTCTTCGAACTGGTTCCGATGAATGGCAAGAATGGCACCAAAGAATGACCTGTCGGGTGACTGTTCTTTCATAACACCCAGGTAGGAGTCCATCAGTTCCCATTGACCACGACCCCATGCAGCAGCAGCAGCGAGAGGAGCAATGGCTCTCCGATGTTCCAATGAGGCCTGATTCCACTTCTCTTGGGCGAGATCAGATAATATTTTCCACTCACCAAGGGCGTGCAGACAGCGCATTTTGCCCATTGTGACGCCAAAGGAATCCGGGTCTATCTTCTCACGTCTCTTGTAGGCAGCAAGGGCCTCCTCCCAGCGCTGAAGCTTTTCGAACCAGGTTTCCTTAAGCTCCACATCCCGATAAGCTTGGGCTTTCCGAAGAATACCAATGGCAGCATCAGATTGTTGAAGTTGGTTGTTGATGGTAATCAAAGCCTCAACTGCACCCGAATTTTGATCCTGTTCGAACTCAAGTTCTTTATAATGGAGAGCTTTGGCAAATGCGTGACACTTGGCGGCGTATTTGCCAAGTGTGCGGATATCGATGGGGAGAGCTTTGTCGTCGTGCTCCATGAACTCAGCGAGGTTGAGCAAAACCTGCAAGATTTCAGGAGGGATATTGGGTGACGTGAGCGCCTTTTCGATCGACCGGACAAGCTCTTCCTGGTATTGGTCATACAACTCAGTCCAGCAGGATACGAAGGCAGCATTGAACAGATCTTTGGCCAATGGCTGGTAAATGCCAGCCAGACTGGCGCATGCACGCAGGGCTGGAGAAGGAGACTCCTTCAAAAGTTCCACACTGAATCGTCGTATCCACTCCTGCCAGTCCTCACGTGTCGACTTTTGAGAGGCATCCCAGGCGTTCTTCAAGTGCTGCTGGTTGACAACCATCTTCTTCTGGCCGATCTCGGCAAAGTTAGTATCATCCGCCAGGGCTGCATAATTCTCATCAGGGTTAAGATCCTGCGGAAGTGAGTCTCCTTTCTGTAATTTCGTCACTAGAATATGATAATTGACATGAGTGATCTGGTGACGTTTCAGAACCTTGTTCAGAAGATGGATGTAGTGACTGAAATCCTGGCCCAACTGGAAAATGAGAGCACAAATACAGTCCATGGCGGCCTGTCGCAACATTCGATCGTTGCCCGCAACAACGCGGGACAAGGAATGGACCATCAAAGACGCAAAGTCAGATACATTGACCTGCCGTGATAGTTTCGTCAGACTATCGATGGCGGTCTTCCGAATGCTCTGTGGGTTTTGAGTTTTGTCGAAAAGGCGCACAATAGAGGGAACAATTAAATGCATATACTCCTCCCCACTGGTGCCAAAGATTAGGAAAGTGTGAAGTATCCTTTCTGAAGGCTGTCGACGTGGTGTGTTGTCCTTCTCGAGGGTATCCAACATCATGGGAATGAGACCCGCCATGTATTTTTTGAATTCACCTTCTAAAGACTTGGCAATGGCCTCCACAAGCAATAATATCGTGGCTTGGACTTGATATGATGCATCCCAGAAATCGCGAACAACTTCAATAATCTCCGGAAGGAAGGCACGAATGTGCTGCCTCACAATATTGACCAATATCGCCATCTGGTTGAAGTACGACTCCAAACGGCTAGGGGGTGATCCTCTTATTACGGCTATAAAGCCAGGGATTATTTGTCCCAAAAATGGCACGCACTTCAATCCCAATGTTTTGAAGATAGTGACGATAGCATCAATAACCGCTGAATGGTATTGGGCGAGGGAGTTTTCGCGAAGTATATTCTGCATCAAGGTGTTGATGACCACTGTGGGGTAGTACTCTTCATTGGAAGGAGTGAGTCCTTGCATAATCAAAGCGACGTCGGAGACAGTTTGGACTTCATTGATATGGTGAATGTCTGGCGCAGTTTCACTTATCTGCTGGTACTTGTACGGATCCAAAGCGCCAAGAATACCTAGCAATTTGATTGTCTCCTTCCGCAGAGACCCCGTCTGTTCCGTCTTGATTATATTGATAAGCACAGCAAGGAGATGAGGATACTCAAGATACGGGTCAATAACGTATCCAGAGTTGCTGGCTAGCTGACCCAGCGTACGCAAGGCTGCCTCCCGCTTGGCATGGGAAGAGAGGTCCTGCAACGAATCCAAGATGACAGGCATCAGCTGTGGCAGGTACAACTTCATCTCGCCTCCCCCAACATTTGCAAGTTCACCGATAGCTTTTAAAGTGGTTGAAGCGACACCGGGGTTAGTGTCAGTGGCTTTTGGGAGCAAGGTGGTCACCATAGGATCGACATATGACCTGATGAGTTTTGTCGCATTTGAGACAAACAAGCTGATGAGCTGAGCACTCTCTTCTTTTTGCCGAGCCGTGCTGGCAAATCCAAGCCCCGTCAGAAGATTGACTAGTAGTTTTCGAAGAGGCGGGAATACGTAGGCCGGATTGACACTTGAGAGGCGCCCAATGATGCAGATGGCAGCTTCTCTGACAGAAAAGACTTCATCATTAACCGCAAGGAACAAACAACGAATATTCTCTGGCCGTGCAAGGTGGCGGTCGAATTTGCGATCCAAGGACCACAAAACTGTGCGCCGGATCTCTGAGTCAGGATCGCCGACACCAACCGTCAGAAGCTTGTCAATGACTTCACTAACAACCTGTATCGAGTGACTACTAGTCTGATTGATAATTGGATCGTGGACAAATAGCTGACAGCATGTAAGTGCCGAGGCTTTCCGAATTTCAGAGTTGTCATTCTCAACATAGTTGATGGCGACATCGCGAACAAACTCGTTAAGAATGTGACCAGAGAAATCGAAGCTTCCCAGAGTATGAAGTGCTAGTGCTATCTCTGCATCTGAATGCAGCTCTTGCGGGGCGAAGTCTTTCGCAAATGATGGAATAGGGGGCAATCTGCTCTCTGGGCAACCCAAAGGCCGGAACGGGGCTCCTTTAAGAATCAGACTCAACATATCCAGAAGCTTTTCTTGGATAGTAGGCTTGATTTGTGGGATAAAATGTGCCATATCAAAAAGAGCCTGGGTTAATGAATCGCTTAGCCCGCACGCAAAGATTGGATCTAGCAACGATTCCATGTAGTTGTTAAGCGCTGGTCCTACAGCTAATGACAACATGCTGATGCACTCGAACATTGGCGCTTCATTAACGCCGGCGCGGTTTCTTGCTTTCATGGCCAGGCCTTCTCTGATGTAAACGATGATCCCATCAAGGTATTGCGCAATGGCGACGCCGACAGCGTTGGCAATCTTCCCTATAGCAATGAATGCCTCATTGCGCTCCTTGTCCCTCTTCAGCTGTGCTTGAAGGTAGACCATAAATCTATGAAGATACGTCTCTGTAAAGTCAACTGGGGCATAGCAGGCAAGGATAGGGATTGTCAAAACGACCTGTGCGCGAATCTTTTGGTCACGATGATCTTTGAGACGAAGAACAATCTCACAAGCATTCCTGTAATGTTCATTCATAAACATTGCACCCTTGAGAAGGAGCTCTTTGAGGACTAGTAGTGACCCGTGAATCCAATCTACATTGTTAGACTTCAAGCCCTGGAGTGCTTCTTCATAAATTCGCGCGAACCACGACTTTCGAACCTGAGAGTCTCTTGCAGCGATGATCTCGAAGCATTCCCTGACTGCCTCGGAGGCTGTTTCTCGGATAACAACTTTCGGATCCCTGAGTGCAACCCAGATGAGCTCGAAGATTTGGGGGACAAAGCCGTACAAAAGTGTTGGTGACCCTTTGGCAAGTTCGCGGATAACGAGTACGGCAGCAACTCGTCGACTCTCTTGTCTTTCAGACTGAAGCCACTCTAGGGCCGACTGTATTTCACTCTCAACAAGCTCCGCAGTAAGAGCTCCGCCCGGTTTAGCCAAACGGCCTAGAGCTTTGGCAGCGTATTCCAACACTCCATTATCGTTGCTGCGCAGAGCGCTTCGCAGATAACTGGCAAATCGGGTAGTCTTCTGGGCAGCGTCTACTCCATCGAAATCTATCAGGCGATCCAGCGCTAGTAGGCCACCGATTCGTTCATGTGCGTCGCTGCCTGTGACAACAAGTTGTGCAATGCGCTGGCTGACGGCATTGTAAAATTCAAGAAATTTCTCCGGCGGCCAATCTATGGTGAGAATCACGGTATTAGCATCCCCCAAGATATGGCCAGGAGTCAGGTGTCACCTCGTGAGATAGCAAGGACATTCTCGTAAAGCTCGTAAGCAGCTCTCGCCCGCGTTTCTTCATTCTTAGACTTCAACTCGACAAAGAGACGTTGAGTGACGTCCGTAATAGGACCTGCTTGCGCCATATTTGCGTAGCACACCCCAGGGTGGACATTTGAAGTCAACCTCTAGGGCATGTACGATGACACGAGTTGAGCATGAGATATAGAGCAGTTGATGAGCGGCGTGAATGATGTGGGAGGTGCGGTTTGAGGGCCTCCCGGATGATGCACGGGCCAAGCCGCTTCTGGCCTGGGGCATCTTCTTGGCTTGCCTGCCGCTGCGCCTTATTCATGCAGTACTTAGTTCGGATAATTGTTGCGACTATATACCGTCAAATACCTCCATCCTTTGATATCAGATATACCATTGGATATATCCAGGTCTACCTGTACTTATTGCATCTATCTAGATATATTGCACTGCCCCCACCGGAGTTTTCTCTAGTAAATGTCGTTCCCTCATGACATGTACGAAGCCGACGCCTATTGTGCTGGTTTTCCCTCGTCCACATCTTTTGCCAGCCTTGCAATTCATTAAGGATGCTTACACATACGCAGTTGCGGGATTTTGGTGCTTGACATTCCTTAAGATCACATGCTAAGGTATCATGAGACGTCGTCTTAGTTTACGATGCACAAAGCCCTTACATGAGGAACTCTCCTGTCTCGTGCAATGGTGGGTGACTGAATAGTAAGCAATGGCAACCTGTGGAGTATGGATCGCCGTGTTACGATTCAAGGATGTAAGAATTGATTTGAGAACTTCTTGAGAATTTAAATTTTCACAGAAAGAATATAATACTAATAACATGCTTTATAACACAAATCAAAGAGGCACAAAAATAGTTTTACATTTATCGTCCAATGGTCTAATCGTACAACCAACTGTTCTCTCTGCCCAAAACCATGCACAAAAATGGAAATAGTTGGGGGTACTCTCTTATGAGGAGCTAAGAGTCTTCATCAGATTTTTGGCGATGTCCTCCGTGGTATGCTGTGGTTCACCCGAAGGCCTAAAACGTGGCTTGTGCCTGTCCAGTCTCGGGACGACACGCTGATCGCCACGAGCAACATCGGAAATGGTTGTCAGAGAGGGTTTCTTGTAATCCTCAATGTTGTAGGGAGCTTTAGCAGTGGCACTTGCTCTGTAAGATGCCAAACCAATTCTACCCTCCGAATCTACCGAAGCCCGGATAGGAGTGACCCAGTACTTGGCACCACCGGGGATGGATACGTCAAAGTAGGCCAGGCCCGGGGGAGAGCCCTGTTCCACGAAAGTCATGGCATTTAAGTCCTCCACAGCAATACCGCCAACACCCGCAATAGCCTTGGAGGTTCTGCCCTTGAACCTACCCTTTGGTCGCAAGATACGTGCCTCCACTGGACGCTGATATGCCTGAGGACCAAACTTGGGGTGGTTGTAGATCAAAGCATGTGACCGGGTGTATGACAGTCCAGCAGAAGGGTGTGTCTTCGGAGGACCGGATACGGCGTATTCTGCTGAAGATAACTTGGTTCCAGGCGATTGGTAGTATTTGTGGCCGATTCGATCGCTCGGTACGGCTGGGGGCGAGGGCAGGTCCAATAGCTCGAAGACCACGGGGCCAAGGGAGAAAGGATCTGTACGTAATGACTTGAGGTAGGTCTGGAACTCCTCTTCCGTAACCTTTACAGGCTCAAGCGCCTCCAAATCCTCTCCGTTATCTTGAGCTTGCTTTCTCCGCTCAGCAGTTCGCTTTTCGGAGAAGAGTTGGCGGAGTTTTTGCAAAAGCTCTGGCTTATTGCTCCGCACTTTTTTCAGGTAGGCACTGAATTCGGCTTCTGTCTGTCCAGCCAGCCAAGGCCCGGAGTGCCTAAATTGTTTGGCGCCGGTCTCTTCGAGGCCTTTGCTAGTATCTGTGTTGTCCACATACGACTCGAAGGGGCTCTGATGCCTAGGAACAATACTAGTCGCATAATTGACCTTCGAAGGTAAAGAGAGAGGCATATGGAGTTCCTGGAACTTCTCAAGGGTCACCGTATGGTCGGCCGCAGACTCGAAGTCGGTAACATGTTCGAATGTGTCGAGAGCGTTCACCCTCACAACAGGCCTGGATGATTTAGCAGACGTAGATTTCGCAGGCAGCGATCGCTTGAGACCCCAATCTCCTCTTGCAAGCGATGATCTTGGGGTAACAATAGACGCTCGGATAGGATGAGGAAGGGTTGCGGTGTCGGACTCGAAGACGACCTTTGAGGTGGGCGGATCCTGAGGTGGTTTTAATGCTTGCGGAAGCGCGAACAGACGAGACTTCCGCAGCAGATTTGCTGTGGGAGATAGCCTAGCTGTTGCCATGGCGTTCAATGGGCAATTGCGACGTCTTGGTGGCTCTTCCTCCGGAGTATGCTGGAGAAGAAAAGTTGGTCGCGTAGACTAGCCGCGTGCCAAGCCTATACGGTCCGGTCAACCACAGCAGCACCAAGTGCAGTTCTATATACTCCTTTGCCGAATAGATTATTTGTTCCTTGTTCTTACTCTACGCTGCCCTTAATAGAAGGCAGTCCTGATATATACTTCATATACTTGTTTGTGGAAAGCAAATTTTGATGTTTATGATTAAGGAGAACTAAAACTATGGCAGCTATCTACAAAAGGAGGGAAAAGAATCAAAGCACGTCGCAGCCTTCTACCGTTCAAGCCTGGTCTTTTGTTCCTCCAATCCACTCTTATCGATGCATTGTGTTAGAAGTGACAGGACTAATCTACTTGTTCTATACATCCTAAGTAATGTGCTGCTTAGGAAGAGTGCGGTATATTTACAATCACTATGAGAGATGGGCTCGCCTTCTCGCTGAGCGGCTGCTTCAACATATTGCTAATTTGCTACCGTATTTCTGAGTTTGTTAGGGCATCCGGTAGGCTACCTGGGCCTTGCATAGAATCAGGTCATATCACTATATTTGAAACAATTCAACAAGCTCTATAGTCTGTAAGAATTATGCGCCAACTTGTAACAATGATTTGACTGTATCAACAACCGACTCCTTCAATGACCGGTACTGGATACCTAATACCTCAATGGACTTCTTGTTGTTATAGCCATAGACGTCGGCTGGTATATCACTGGCAGAATCCTTAGGAGGCAGCTTTTCCTCGAGTTGAGGATATGCGTCGCGGATGATATCTGCAAGATCTTTGTTCGCATAAGAGCCAGAGACAAGGAAAAATCTCTGTCCACCTGCTTCTGAAACCTCAATTGCTCTCACGTGGGCCAATGCAACGTCATGAACATCTACCCAAAGGAACGTTCCAGTTGGGAGAAGCCCGTCCTTGTTGTTACCCCGGACCAAATTGCTAATACGGCTGTTCGAAGTATTGACGGCATCTAGGGAGTTTAAATAAGGCACAACAGGCCCCAAAACAAGAGGAGGATTTATCGTCGCAATGTCAAAGTTTGGCTTCTCCTTCTCAACAAAATCCCAGGCGGCCTTCTCTGCAAATGTCTTCACATATCCTTATCAGCATATGTAGTCTTAATAACTATATAGTAGTGTTGTCTTACCTTGCTGGCTCTGTAGGTTTGGGAAGGATCCATTGCTTCCTCCCAAGTCACGGGGTTCCAGTTCTCCTCACTGTAGACCTTAGGGTGTTCCTTAACATTGACAATTGCAGCAAAGGAGGACGTGACCACGACACGTTTCACTGTCGGAGCGTAGGCTTTGATTGCCTTCAAGATACCTGTTGTTCCTTTGATTGCCGGGTCCAGGAAGTCCTTTACTGGGTCTGAAACGTTATAATGGAAAGGAGAGGCAGTATGGAGGACATAGTCGAAGGGTGGGTTAGATTTGACAGCCTGAACGGTAGGATGCTTTAGCACTGCTATTACCGAGAGGTGCGAAAGGATGAAATATAGCACTCACTTCGTCGAATGCGCCTTCTTCTGCGACATCTTTGACAATAACATATGAAAGTTTCTCCTTCAGGGTATTGGGGTGAGCGTCAAGGATTTTCTGTCCCTTTTCTTCGGATCTAACTGTCACTACTGTCTCATATCTAACCAGGGCGGCCAGCGTCAGCTCAATTCAAGCCAGGCGATGATAGTCGAAATTATAACACTCACCCACGCTGCAGCAAGATATCGATGATATGAGCTGCGATGAATCCGCTGCCGCCTAAGGATGTACGTCAGAATTGGGCCTCCTCATAGAGTTGGATGGCATAGCATACCAGTCAAGAGCACTTTCACCATGGTTGCAGTTGCCAGTGGTATTATTGAAGTTATTCGGTTTGGTTATTATCTCAAGCTTAGGTTTACAATAAGCATCAGATGCTGAGCGAGGAACGTCTGTCTTTATATAGTAATGAGTAGAACGGGATGTACCCCTCCCTAACCCCATTATTTGTCCCCCACTCTGGTCCACCAGCGCAGTTATCGTCTGAATATGATAGGGCATTTGAGTACCTTAGGTGATGACAAATATAGGCTATGGTTTGCGTCAACTTGTAGCGGGATTACCAGGACTTAGCGGAGTCAACATTAAGTCCGGTTGTTTACGCCGCCAGTATACTGACAAGTTCCACAAGAGCCATTTGTACATTTATGAGTCAAAGCTACGATCCGGGCTTGGTGGAGATTAGCAGTTCTTTGATACATTACCCCCGATCAATAAATGACGTCGCGACTAACTTGGGGTTCGGTATCCTACGTTTACCGAATATTAATCTCAATTCAGCCGCTTACGTTACGACTTTACAAGTAGGGAGTAATTGATTCTAACAGAGTAGTCATTGTGTACTCCATAGTAGGTTCCGCATATAGGAGTTCGTAGCATTAGTAATACCAATATTTATGGACACGGCATATAGATAGATGCACGGAACGTCAATGCAGGAACCAGTACAGTCTAGGCATATCCTCATGTCTGCGAAGTTTGTCCGTTGCTTTAACAATGTCTGGCACTTGGCCATATAGAAATAGCGAGAATCACGCATGCTAAGAAACTCTAGCGTCTTCACTAAAACATTGAACTTCATTTGCCTGGTATATCTACTTGACAGCCCTGGTATCATCAACTTGTGAACGCTCAATCTGTATAAGTCAAAATTATGATGGTATAAGCTGGAGAATGCTCCGTTTCCTCTCTTAAAACTCTTGAGGCACGTAGCCTTCGATAGAGCCTCCTTTGTCGTCCCCTGGGCGCATCTCTGGTGCTGTGACGTGCTCATGCGCTAGGTTATCCTTCTCCTGGATCTGAACATCTACTCGCCCGGCCCGTAATGCCGGGTTTGCATCGCCGCGTTCCAAGGCGAGTTCACGGGACTGAACACTGTCATGAACCGAGAGTTTGGACATGTCACCTGCCAGGTGGCTCGAACCTGGAGTTCTGCTCATATCTAAACTGTCCAATTGACCAGTAACCTCCCTTACCGTGGCAGAGCTTCTCGCCTTACCTTTCCCCCCTCGTGTGGTTGCTCTTCCTTCCTCAAGCAAGAGAAGATTTTTGCCCCGGGCGTCATCGGCACGCCTTTCCCATACTGGCTCCTCGGCTAACTGTACCCGTATGTACAAAGCTCTTTCAGCACACTCATCCGAACACCACATCTCAAGCTTTTCGCGAGGAACTATGTTCATATCCCGGCCCCGGCCACCAGGGCCACTCCCTTTGGCACCCCACGTTATGCGATAAGCCCCACGAGAGTCGTCCTTACGGTGCTCGCGAGGACATAGACCGTAACCACAGAGACCTTCAATGTTCCGCTCTTGTATCAAATTATCGTAGTCAGCTGGTTGGAATGGTATCAAAGCTGATTTGAAAGCCTGGGCATCTTCGGGTGACGGCGAAGCAGGATCTGCTGAAGGTGAAGACGGAAACGTGACGAGTTCGAGAATGCGATCCAAGATAAGAGATTCCGTATCCTTTTGGGCCTGAATACGGTGCGCATGATGTAAAGCTATGGCGAGGTGACGTGGATCAGCGTCTGGCTTGTTCGCGGGCTGTCCTTTTTGCTGGCGCGACACATTGGACTTTGGTGGCGCACGGCGCATGCTGGACGGAGCTTGTGTGGAAGCAGCATGAGCCGAAGGAAGGGAGGTCTTCAGATTGGACCGACTGGTGGACATTTTGTAAGGTAATTCTGTCAAAGGTGTGGAGGGGCAAAAAAGTGGTTGGACATTGAAGACGGTTGTGAAAGTAAGGCGGTGCTTCCGGGTCGGGAGGCAAACCCCAGATTCAAATCAAACCCATGACGACGGATGCCACTTCCTAGGATGAATTACCCCCTAAAGGAAAGGGGATCGTTTTAAATGGTAGACTGATACAAAAAATGGTACCAGATAAGGTATACTGACCGCCACGTTAGTGACCATGAGGGTCCTTTACCCCTCCACACACCTAATCTCCAAAATCATTGACGCTTGGGCAGTTAGTGAGTCGTGGTGTGGCAGGTCTTTGAATATTATTAGCCGCTGATCGCCCCGTGGTGGAGCAACTTGTCCCGCCAAAAGGTGACGACGGTTGTCTGTGTTCCTTACACCTCCGTGTCTCCTCGTTCCCCTTCACTTCCCTCTCTCATGTCCCATCCCTTTGTTTCTTCCCCTCCTTGGCATTTGTCCTGAAGTTATATCCCGCAGGAATTGATATCTCTAACTTCAGTAAGTGATATATACTGAACCATAACCTTTGGGAGGGCATTGCCAGCCCCAGGTTATGCTGTGACGTACGTCAACCAGGCTGACATATTTTGGTTGGTACTAGCTCCCTTAAATCTCCTATTACCCGTGAAGCACCTCTACATATGCCCCTTTGCATGAAGGTTGCATAAGTCGGTGCTTCACTAAGTACAAAGATCCTGTGTCGGTGTGATTAATGCTCATCTGTCGAACCATTGGTATTTACATATTGTCCCACATCTCCGCGATAGGGCCCGGCTTGCCAAATGTCCAACCCACCATTTACGGTCAAAGCGGTCTTCGAGTATTCGTCGAGCCACGAGGATGACCTAACATTTTCAATCGGCCAAATCATCACCGTCACTGCGGAGGAAGATGCAGAGTGGTACTATGGCGAATACACAAACGAGTCGGGTAGCAAGACAGAAGGCATCTTCCCAAAGAATTTTGTGGAAAAGTATGACCCTCCCGCTCCTCCACGACCGACGCGCCCAAATAGGCCAAAGAAGGAAGCCGATGCCGCCCCTCCGCCTGCGCCTGTTGCAGTCGAGACTCCGGTTGAGAGTCATCCCCCGCCGGAGCCAGAAGTAGAGGAGGCTCCTGCCGATGAACCAAGGAGTGTTCCCAATCCTCCCCAATCGCCTCCCCCTCCTTCAGAACCTTCGCTCAGTGAGGTTGCGTCCCCGCCTAAACCGGCGCCTGCTCCAGCTTACCAGCCGTCTTCACCCGAAGCGAGAGAGCCGGCTCCAAAGGCTTCGCCGAAGCCTCCGCCACCTGCGGTTGCTGAGAAACCTGCCTCATCCTCATTCAGAGATCGTATCGCAGCATTTAATAAACCAGCAGCGCCTCCGGTTGCACCTTTCAAGCCGGGGGGTTGGAGTTCCGGGGGCTCTAATACTTTCATCAAGAAACCGTTCGTTGCCCCACCACCTAGCAAGAATGCATATGTGCCCCCACCAAGGGAGGCTCCTCCGAAGATCTACAAGAGAGAGGAGGATCCAGACGTCCAGGAAAGTGTTTCGCGTGAGCCGCCCGCTTCTGAAAGTCGACCTGCGCCGATCGAAACCACCGAGAATAAGGAGGAAGACCAGCCTAAGCCGACATCTCTGAAGGAGCGGATAGCTCTTCTGCAGAAGCAACAAATGGAGCAAGCTGCACGCCATGCTGAAGCTGCCCAGAAGAAAGAAAAGCCGAAGAAGCCCCCTCCGAAGAAGCGCGCAGAGTCGTACGAGGGAGCCGCCCCAGCAGAGGAGCCGAGTGCGGAGAGACCAGGCTCGATGGAATCTGCGCGGGATCCTAGTGTTGACACTGTGAAGCCCGATGCCTTACCTGTGCCACAACCACCTATGTCTCCGCCACCTGCACGCGAACCGGCGAGTGATGCTAACGACGCTGATGACTCCGCCGCCGCTGATATTGAAGATGCGGAGGAAACTTCTACAAGCAAAGAAGATTACGATGAGCGTGCCCGTGCTGAATCTCGCAATGTGGGTCAACCTCAGGAACAGAGGGGAGAAGAAAGTGAAAAGGACGGGCGCGATGAAAAGGAAGAAGAGGAGGAAGAGGAAGAAGAAGAGATCGACCCAGAGGTCAAGCGCAGAATGGAACTTCGTGAAAGGATGGCAAAAATGAGTGGTGGAATGGGCATGATGGGCTTTTTCGGTCCTCCTGGCGGTATGCCTCTTCCTGGTGCAGCCCCTCGTAAGCCCAAGGCGACTACAGAATCCGAGAGAAGCAATAGAGACGTGGAGCCGACTTCGCCAGCTGCTGCACCCCCTGTTCCTGTTATGGCTCTTCCGGGGATGAATACTACCAAACCGGCAGCACCTCCAACTGTGGAAAAGGAGGAAGAAGAGGCCCCAACTACTCCTTTAGCGGAACGGCACCCTGCAGAAGAAGTTCCTGATGTCGAGGAGGTTATTCCAGAAGAGCCTCCTCGTCCTGTCTCATCAGACAGGGCACCTGCACCTCAAGGTATGAAGACCGGTTTAATCTCATGTCTTATGATTCCCAAAACTCACGAAGTTTGTTATGTAGAGCGTCCAGCACCTCCTCTTCCACCTTTGGAAACCCGGCCTGTTCCTCCTCCTGTCCCCCAGGGTCAGCCCCTGTCCCCTCCACCGGTGCCTGAACGTAAGTTGAAATGTCTCATCCTATCTGGGTTACTTCGCCCATACTAATCTTGCTTGAATAGCCCGTCCGGTTCCTCCTCCCGTGAAAAACTCCACGTCCGGCGACCCGGGCGAGGAGTCGGATGATGAGCTTTCCGTGCATGCTCAAAACTTGTCTCTGAATGCTGCGGCAATCGATAGGTCTGCCTCTCCTCCATCGGTGCCAGCGCCTCCAATTCCTGATCATGTTGACTCGCGTCGTTTGTCGACTTACGATGCTACGTCCCCGAAATCACCAACGTTCTCTTCAGAGAAGAGATTCAGCCGCCAGCCCCCACCCATCCCGGCAAATCCTCCCATCCCGTCGCAAACGCGGCCACCACCTCCACCTCCTCCGGGTGATCTCCGTCGCAGATCAACCGCTGATAGCCGTGTCAGCGCAGCCTCACAGCCTCGCCAAGCCGGAGAGGAAGTAGAAGGCGAAGTCACGGAGTATGACGGTGACTATGATACAGACATTGCGTCCGGGGCAAAGTTCAAGGATGCATTGAAAGCTCATGGACGTGATTCAAGCATTGACGAAGGCACCATAACCGATGATCATTCTCTCCAGTCACCACGAAGTCCCCACGAGACCCGTCTTCCGCCACCGCCTCCTCCGTCCGCACCCAGAGCAGTCCCACCACCACCCCCTGTTCAGCCCCCACGAAGCGCTGGGAGAGCTTCCATGGAGTCTCCCAGAGGACCGCCTCCACCTCCGCCCCCACCCCACAGGGAGCTATCTTATGGTGATGATGATGAGTACGATCCTTATCGTTACACCACTCCCCAGCATGGGTTGCCTTCCCCGAGAGCACCACCTGTACCTGCCGAGCGACGATCGGTAGTGCCACCCGTCGCCCAGCCCGAAAATGTTGATGATTCAGACGACATGTATGAAGCATCCCCAGTACAATCACCACCTCTGCATCCCGTTCCTACGTCGCCCGAAAGGCGTAGCTCAATGGCGCCTCCACTACCTCCCAGCATGCCTCCCCCTAGCGCTGCCCCTCAACCTCCATCCACATCACGGAGCAATCGTGCATCCTTGGATGTTCCGAGAGGCCCATCCAATCTGCGGAGGTCTATGGACATAAACCGTCCTTCTGTCGATCAGGGTTACATTGCCATGGATGTTGATTTGGCAGAACACACGCTGTGGTGGGCGCAACCGAATAATCCTCCTCCTGCCTTCCAGAACAGGAAAGATGTTCTGTTCGAATTTGAAGATTCCGGCCCTGCAAATCGTAGCGGAAGTACCACGGTTACCAAAGAAGTCTATATCCTATTCATCGACTACTCTCAAACTATAATCACCGTGAACTTCGATGCTCGGAATCCTTCCGATGCGACCCTGGAGCAACGCCACGAAGCTCCCCCTCTCCAACCTCGCCAGGACCAACTCGAAAATGCACATCTCCAAATCGGGACCCGCATCGCCACTGCTGTGAACGGCATCCAAAATACAACTGTTGCAGATGGCACTCCATTCGGTCTAGTTCAGCACCTGCTCAGTCCCATCACAGATGCCCTACACCCTGTCGGCACACGTGCCTACGGTGCTTTAGTTTATTCCAATCTGGCCAACGCGTCCGTGCAGCAGAATGACGAAATCCGTGCCGGTGATATCGTCAGCTTCCGTAACACACGTTTCCAAGGCCACCGCGGTACCATGCATCAGAAATACAGTGCCGAAGTCGGCAAGCCTGACCATGTCGGCATTGTTGTTGACTGGGATGGCACCAAGAAGAAGATCCGCGCATGGGAACAGGGTAGGGAAAGCAAGAAAGTCAAAGTGGAAAGCTTCAAACTCAATGATTTGCGCAGTGGAGAGTGCAAGGTCTGGCGGGTAATGCCTCGCAACTGGGTTGGCTGGGGCAAATGAGGTTGAGCAGTAGTAGACTGAAAGTGTGGCTAGAAGGACTAGCTGATGAATAATGTGCGGAATAGTATGGGTGGCATTATGTTTGTTCATCATCCCCTTTCCCTTTGCAATTCCTCTAGGGAACCATATGGAACCGCAGATGTTTGAACAGAAGATGAGTGAATGATTTGATTCTGGTATATGCTAATTTCACATGGTACATGAGCTGCAGTCAAATCTACTAGGTTGACTTGCGCAATGACTCTACCCTCCGTGTTCTTATCAGCTCTTTGTATGTATGTATTGATGTTAATCACTGTGTTTGAACATGTGCGTCATCCGTAGTAGCATTCAATGATATAAATTTTCTATTTCTCGGCTCTTTTTTTCTACTGTTCAGGTACGTAGGACAATTCCAAGCTCAAGATGAGAAGCCGGATACGGAATATAGTATATGTGGTACTTACCCCAGCGAGGACTGGTGCTTCTGAATTAAAATGGGAAGGGCTGTCTCTGTTTTTCTTTCTTTTCTTTCTTTTTTCTTGACTACGAACCCACCAATATTCACTTGTCTAAAACTATGTAGCCTCAGGCACCCAAGCAACAACATCGGCCCGGTGGCAACACCATCCTTCCCATTCGGGAAGCTTCAACTTTCAAGAAAGCGCTTCAGTTCAACCACCAACTTGATCCCACCCTCCCATCATTTCTTACACCGCAGCTCGCCTGCAACATAAATCAAGATGGGTGGCGATCTGAATCTCAAGAAGTAAGTAAACCCTCACCCACCCTATCAACACATTTCTAATACGCTACAATCAAATCTCATCCTTCACATCAAACCACCCCAACCCAATAACTAACACAAAAATACAGATCATGGCACCCCTCACTCTTGCGCAACCAAGAGCGCGTGTGGTCGGAGGAAAAACGCGCCCTCGAAGAACGCAAGAAAGTCGAGCAACTCCGCCGTGAGCGTGATGAAGAGCGCCAGATCCAGGAACTCCAGCGACTGCAAGAAGACTCGGGCAAGCCGCGGCAGCATAATCGGGTCGACTGGATGTATCAAGCGCCGTCGAGCGCGACAGGCCATTACTCTGAGGAGATGGAGGGGTACTTACTGGGCAAGAGACGGATTGATGGGATTCTGTTGAAGCATGATGATAATAAGAAGTTGGAGAAAGGGGCGGATTTAATGGGCGCGCCTGCTGCTGCGCAACCGGTCGTTGGGACGGGGAATCCGAGGGATATGATGACGAAGGTTATGGCGGATCCGTTGATGGAGATTCGGAAGAGGGAGCAGGCGGCGTATGAGAATGCGGTCAAGGAGGCAGCTGTGAGGGGAAAGGTGATTGCTAGGGGTGAGAAGGAGAAAGATAGGGAGAGAGATCGTGGACATAGGAGGAGCAGGAGGTATAGCGACGAGGAAGCGGATTCACGGCGTCATCGTCATCGCTCGCATAGGCATCGGTCTAGGTCTCCTGCTTCGCCGGAGCGGTCGTCGCATCGGAGACGCAGAGATGAGAGAGATGATCGAGACCGCAGGGATCGGGATCGGGATCGTGAGCGTAGGAGTGACCGGGATCGCAGAGATAGGGATGATAGGGAGCATCGCTCTAGCAGACGCGAAGACCGTGATGAGCGGCACGATCGACCCTCTCGCAGAGATTCGTTACGAGATAGGTCTCCTTCTCCTCGGGCCGATCATCGTCATTCTGATAGGCGCCGCACGGATGACAGGAACAACGACTATTCCAGAGACCATGATCGGCGTGACAGGCCCTATCGTCACAACGACAGAGACAGAAGAGATAACAGAGGTCCCAGAGACTCGTACACTCGCGACCGTCCCAGTAACGCCGGATCAGGAGACACGAACAAAGCAAAGGAACTTGAAGAAGAGCGCAAGCGGAAGCTAGCAGAGATGTTGAACAATGCAGATGAAATGGAAGACACTCGTCGCCAACGGATTGCCGATGTTACGGCTATGGAAGAGAAGAAACGTGAGGAAGACGAGAAACAGCGCTCTGAAAAGGGTCGGTTTGTCGCAGGTCTTCATCGTCAGCTCCAGGAAGATAATCTGGATGATCGAATCAAGCGCAGTCGTGGTGGGCTTGCTCGGATGGAGGACTAATATCGAATTTCGTCTGTTTTAAGTTTCCGACAGAGTGCTTAGGGCTGCCTATTTCTTATTTTGCATCCAGCGTTCTTAACGGTCTTTTCTGGCGTTGTTATCTAGGGTTTTTTATTGCTTCGTTTCATACGATATTCTCCCATGGGTTGCGTCCATTGTGATGTTTTCAATGGACAGTATGATATTCCTTACAATCTTAATAAACAGGATCACTATTCTGTAGGGTATTTGACTATTTTGCGCGGGGCGTCATCCCTACTTTTGCTCATTATATCACATTAAGACCAGGCGTATGGGAATGTACTGATCAGTTGATAAATCCGCAACAATCTTCGACATCCAAAGTACGTACAGTAGAGACATGAATCACAATAACACCGTCGTCATACTAGCGACGTTCCCCTAGGAACCTACAGTGTTCGGAGCCCACTAACTATCCAGCTCAGGGCAGCCTAATCAATCAAACAACCAGACGCTCAGTTTCACTTTCCTTGAATAATTCGATATAATTGACCAGGTACTACGAAATTAAGGAATTTCAGTGAAGAAGGCACAATGTTTAAGGAGGTATCACAAGTCCGCGTTTGACATCGCTAGAACAGAAAAGAAGAGAAAAAGTCTAACCAGAAACAGAGTTTAAGTATACTACATTACAACAATAATAACTCTCCCGTAGCCGCTCCACCAGCCAGCTGGGGCTGATACACCTGTTGCTGATTTTGGCTGACAATATACTGCGTCTGCGGCGCACCACCGCCTCCAATACCATCCCCACGACCGCCGAGATCCAGCGCCGCCATCTGCTGGGTACCGACGCTGTTGAAGTAGGAATCAGCCGCATTCACAGCCGCATTCATGTCGCCTGGTGCCGGGGCTGCACCGTTTGCCGCCGAGGTAGGGGTAACGGGGGTAGCGGAGGACGGGCTAACTGGGTATTGCCAGGCATTGCTTCCGTCGTCGTTGCGGGGTTTCTGTAAGGCAGGGCTATACTGGAGCCGTCGTGTACGTGCGGAGCGGAAGACTTGCTGGACTGGTTTTAGGTAAACGGTTGCGAGAGTACCGACGTTCAGGCAGAGCTCTTCTAGGGTCCGAGAGTCCAGCTTCTCGCTTTCTGCGCTGATCGGGGGCTTCTGGCCCATGACAACCTGTCGTGCAGTTGCGGGGTCTGTCGATAGGAGACGCCAGTACATGTAGCCTCTGTCTCGGAGGTCGGGGTCGTCTGTTTCCTCGGTACACCACTTCAATACTTGGGGCACTAGCTGTTGGCCCTTTGTTGGACGTTGAATAAAGAATTTGACGGTAGCCGTTAATAAGGCTAGTTGTACCTCAACCGTTTCGTCGTGGAAAGTGGCTAGGTAATCCTGTAGAAGCCCGTCTGAGTTTTCGATGCGGTCGGCATACTGTCCGATGATCCAGATAATAGCTGCCTTTGCTTCCGGCTCGTCCAACTCATCAATGTTCTGAATGATACGGCCGATAATGCTTTCATACTGATTGGGGTACTTGCGGAAAATGTTGCGAATGACGACAGTCGCCTCCTGGACAATGTATGGGATTTTAGCGTTAACCAATTCGAGAAGAGTGTCGATGCATTCTTTGGCGGCAGACTCGATTTTAATCGCCAACTTTCCGATGGCGCGTACAGCTTTACGGACGAAATGAACGTCGATTTCAGTCGCATACCTAGACGTTTCTTAGTTAAGCATTTTAAGTGTGATAGGCCTAGAACTTACTCTCTCAATTCTGCCAACACGACTGAGATGTTTTCCTTCGTCGTTAACATGAATATCAATTCCAGCTTGGTCACTTTGACATAAATTGGATCGTTGTAGTTACAGAAGAAAACCCGGATATCGTTTCGTAGAACTTCGGGCCTCTTTTGCAGTATCAGAATGGCATTTCGAAGCGCCAGATACTGTACTTCTGGTGGTTTGGATAGTAGGGTGACAAGAGGTGGTGATAATTTCTTGGCGAGGGAAGTGACGTGTCTCTCATCAGCAATATAGTTCATCAGATACAGAATGACGCGGATGGAAGTAAGAACAACTGCAGAGTTGGAATGTGACAGACGAGGGGCCACTCGCTCTGCCAACAAGAGCGCCTCTGCGGAATCCTGAGGAACATATGACATTAGGGCTTCAAGGATGTAGGTTTGGCCCCACCTGTATAGCGTTAGGAGCATGAAGCAAGCTCGTGATGTTAAGATACGTACTCAGAGCAGTCAGGCAGGATCGAGACAAGTTTCGATGCACTTGTGTAGTCGATGGTCAGGGAGATAGTCTCACTCCGACCCCAGATATCGTTCAAAGACGCAAGCACACTAGATACAACCGTTGGGTTCTCGTCCTTCAACATGTGGTTCAACCTGTCAATCAGGTCGGAGCTCTCAACCATTTTCCTATCATGTTCATAGAGCTTTGCGACACAGAAAGCGGATGTCTTGCGGACATAGGGATCCATGTCTCCCATTAAACGCTTGACAGGTTGCACAGTCGCCTCGACAAATTCCCGCACGTGGACATATGAGATAGTCCGTAATGCCAGCGCTCGCACGAGTGGGTTTGTATCTTCCATATCCTATAACACACTGGTTAAGCCAACCTTCGCTATATATGTGAGGGATGCATGGGCCCGTACGTTAACGAGAATAGGCAGCGCCTTCAAGGCAATGTCGGGTTTCATTCGCGAGTAGTTGACCAAGAAAAGAAAGCACCTGTAACCCGAACGCAAAAGTATTAGCGATCGTTGTTCACATAGCATGTGCCAGGCTTTGTTCTAACATACATCTTCTTGATTTCCAAACTCGGCAGATTCATACATTCGATAACGTCTGGAAATAGTGCCACCATGTCGTTATTGCTCATAGTCATGTTTGCGACGATCTTCTTGAGGGCGATCTTTTTCGCGGAGTAGTTCTTGTCCTTCTTGCCGCCGCTATGGAGTTCTTGTCGCAACTCCGCGACTTTACCCTGTGAAGACCGGGAAGATGGTAAGCCATGTTGTGTCGCATAAGGAATCACGCTAATAAACATAGGGTAGGTGTTTTATGTCTGGCGAGTGTTGGTTGACGAGTGTGGCCGGGAGAAGTCGTAGAACATGAAGAAATGATACATTATAAAGCACAGTTTGTACCACAAAACCCAGGGAACATGGACGAGGGGGGCTATGGTCCAGTCAAAGACTAGACCAAACCATATTCAAAGGTTGTTCGACACATGAGGGGATGAGGGGATAATGATAAGCCAGTGGTTTGATAGCCGCCGATCGATGCGGTCTGAACCCCCAACGATGCAGCAGAAACCAAGACAAACGTACCCTAGCGAACAGCTTCGCATCTCCTCCGCCGGAGCTCATGATGGCGTTTCAATGTGTAGACGAGGGGCTCCTCCCCTGTTCTGTTCAATGAAGCAAGCGGGTTTCCTGGTGTAGATCGGTTCTTTCGAATATCAAAATCGCATAAGATTATCGCAGAGGACGAATATGGGACCGATCGCGTAGCTAGAATAGCTTCGTATAAATTCTTAGCTGATCTGTTGCTCCGAAACCTCCATGCCTTTTCTCTTGTCTGGTAGACTTCAGTGTATTTGTCAATGCGGCACGGGCGACATCCAAGGGGTCGTCTTTGTGCCGGATCTGGTTAATGTGGTAAGAATTGACCTGCTTCCCAAACTCGAGAGCAAATTAAAAGGAGAAGAAAGCATTGACGGAGGGTGAAACCCGTTCCACGATAGTTCGTTCCTTAGCAGGCGAGACTCAGGAGTGGATCGGCTGCCGCCAACTCCGCGCGCTTGTGGAGAAATTCCGTTTACTGCGTAGGATCATCATCATCACCACTACTCATCTTCCTTCCTCCGCCCCGGCAGTTCTTCTCGCTTTGCTGTCTTGCCCCGACTCACTTCATACCATTACATTTTCTATACCATATTCTCTGTCGCCGCAGTTTCTTCCAACCTCCGACCTATTATGGCTACTGAACCACTCAACCCTGTCCCTCCACCGCAATGGGCCGTGGCCTTGAACTCCCCTGCGCCGCAACCTTCAAAGGCAGCATCCCGCATTCCAGACCCCCCAGGTTTCTCTAGCAGCAAAGTAGGAGGAAAGAACGTATGTCATTGCAGCTACGCCACCCTTCGAAAGTGACCCATACTAACCAAACCGCGACTTACAGCGCACGCAACAGTCCACATCCGCCACCGCATCCAAATCCGAGGATACTGATACCCTGAAGCTGAAGAAAGCGTGGGAGATTGCTATGGCACCTTCGAAGCAGATCCCCATGAACGCGATCATGATGTACATGTCCGGAAACAGCCTCCAAATCTTCAGTATTATGATGGTCTTCATGCTCTTCAAGGGACCAATCCAGGGCTTGATCAACACGAACACGGTCTTTGCTAAATTCGACACGGAATCCACACGGGGAAAGCTGCTTGGGGTGAAAGCTGTTTATGTTTTGATGCAATTCGTGCTACTGGCATTGGGGGTGTGGAAGGTTAATGCGATGGGTCTTCTACCGTATGTCGCTGCTATTCCTTTTTCAATTCTTCGGTTCTCACCAGTTATCTACTCTATGGGAAACTAATATTATTTCTTGGAACAGGACTACAAGGTCAGATTGGTTAGCTTGGGAGTCGGAACGGCAACCTCTGGAGAGGGCTTATTTTGCCTTGGGTTGATGGGCGACAACGAACAATCGAAGAAAACTAGATGAAAGCTTTTTCTGTGATGCAATTCAAGATATATTATAATATGTTGGAGCACATATACAATCATCACATCCGTTGTAGGAATGGCTAAATTATAGCTCACATACAGTGGCACCTTATTCCGTACTATGCAATGGCAGCCTCGAATACCTGTCCCATTCGCCCGAGATTGTCACGGAAACTGTTTCGAAATCTGCTGAAAATCTAGCACAGGCCAACTGGGAAATTGCCATTGCTTTTCTGCCAAAGAGAGTTTGACCAGCGGCAAGGGGGAATCTGCGCCAGCTTTTTACCTCAGAGATAGGGCAACAGAACATGGAGTAAGTTAGAACGTGGCAATGTCATTCTCAGGTGTAAGCCTGCAAGGAATGGATGTCAGTGTGTTCTGGTTCTAGCAGGTTCATTGCAGGCGGTCAAAGCAAGGTAAAGGGAGTCTGAATCGTGGTCACCGATGCTGAGTTGGCACATTTATCCAAACAGCATAGCACCCATCCAATATATGTCCAAAAATTGTAAGTTATAAACATTGAGCCATGTCGTTTCCAAGACCTTTACTTTCGGGCTCTTACTGCCTTTTGGCAAGCATCGAAGAAGATCTGGCAGAACTGCCACACGTCCGCATAGGTGTTATACAGAGGCGCTGGCGCAACCCGAATGACATCCGGCTTTCTCTCATCAATCACTACTCCATTCTCCTCCAGGACTTCTAGGACACTGTCGAGAAGCCCTGGCCCCAAGCGCAGGCTTAGCTGTGCACCTCGCTCGGCCGGGTTCGAGGGTGTGATGATAGAGAATGGCTTATCCTCCGGGGCAGCATCGAGTGGATATTTCAAAAGAAGATGTTCTAAGTAACCCGTGAGGTCCAGAGACTTCTTACGGATCTCAGCCATTGACGTGCGATTGAATATTTCCAGGGATGCCGCCACTGCGTTCATATCCAAGACAGATGGGTTTGATAACTGGAATCCAGCTGCACCTGGTTGCGGCACGAACCCTGCAAGCCAAATCAGTTAAGAACAAGTCAGCGAATACGAGTACTCCATACTGTTTTCCATTCGGAACCGAGTCTTTTTGTCGTCACCCCACCAGCCAGACAGCCGCGGACGAAAAGGCTCATCCTTGGAACCGACCTTGGTCATATCTACTCGCCCATGGTTCTCGTGAACGAACAGACCAGCCATTCCGCCCGGCCCACTGTTGAGATACTTGTAGTTACACCAGGCCGCAAAGTCCACGTTCCAATCGTGTAATTTCAAATCGACATTGCCTGCCGCGTGGGCACAGTCCCAGCCAATGATGATACCCTTGGAATGGGCATAGGCCGTGATCTTCTCGATATCGAAATATTGTCCGGTATAGAATTGTATACCAGAGAGGAGTATAAGAGCTGTACTCGAGGCATGTTCATCGATCACCCGCAGGATCTTCTCAGTGTCTAAAATAGGACGATCGAGATTTTCAGGTTCGATGAGGACCATAGCATCTTTCGGGTCGAGATTGTGGTGCTGGATTTGAGATTCCACGGCATACTAATTCGCGACGGCATTAGCACCAGTCTTTGTGATATCGTCAACTGGGTAGTGAAGGACAGGAACTTACATGGTCACTGGGGAATGCCTTGCCCTCAAGAATGATCTTATACTTCTCTTTAGTTGGTTGATAAAAGCTCGCCATCAAAAAATGCAAGTTCGCAGTTAGCGTGCCCATTACCGCCACCTCGCTCTCGAGCGCTCCCACAATGGGGGCCATAAGCTTTGCTCCGGCGTCATCGACATCGACGAATGGGGGAAGCAGCTGGTCGTCATGCGGTGTGAAGTGGCCAGTAACACCTTTAATTGCCCAGGTCCGTAAATAGTGCTCGAGGTATTTCCGGGTGTTCCGAGGCTGAAGACCTAGAGAGTTTCCGCAGAGGTAAATACTTCTGGGGTCGGAGGAGTCCTCAGTATCTATGTTCAGATAACAATTGGTCAGCGACATGAAAACCCACTAGCGGAGATTGAGAGAGAGGACATACTCTCATTGGCATTCAGAGTCTTCCGCTTCAGGTCTTTCTTCGATGGGATAATGAATTCGTCTCGGAAATGACGGAGGGGATCTTGTGCGTCAAGGGACTCGGCGTACTCTCGCGTGAAAGCTCTGATATCATCTTTGTAGGGAAGTGGGGGGCCTTTTTTGATCTCTTGAACGTGTAGTCGGGATCCCATGTTGTGTTTGAGAGGGACGACCAGGGTGAAGTATATAATATATGGCACTGTTTTTAATAATCAAAGAGTAGACGTCCAATGCAATAAGTAATATGAGTAAATGAATCGAGATATCGTTGAAGTTTGATATCTTAATCAAGCTCAACCCCGCGATACATTTCGCAAGACCCACCAGAAGTAAATCTCTTGTCGGATTGGTTCAATATCTCCGCGTCTACACTTCGGCTTCCTCTACGAGAGACCTGATAGGCACAGAGTTTTATCAAGCACTGGTTAGTTCCAGTTGTCAATTCCTGTTATTTCAGATGCCACATTGCTTCCAGTTTTGCCCTCTAAAATTCATGATCTAGTTATGCATAATAGCATCTTTTCAACTCCGATTCCGGTTACTCTGTCAATGACATTACCCTCGAGCCAATCAAAGGGAATCATCAACTAGCTAGTACTACTCGCCGATCAGCCATCCATCAGACTTCTATATATGCCCTCTTGCCTTCGCCAGAAATAGAGACCGGAAAGTTGTGCACAGGGACAAAATGGCTCCCCTGCTGTTTCTCGCCATTTTCGGCAGGGGAGAACATCATCCGCATGGATTGAGTTTCTTCGAAGGTCTCCAGGAACAATCGTAGTATTTTATATGTGCGACAATGGAATATTTCTAAATATGTCTTGATTGCCTCAGACTTACTCAAGCAGTACGTCTTGGTAATCAAACCTAAGGAAACAACCTGATTGATCTACAAAACATGTGTATTCTAAAGGAATGCGAATACAAGAAAACCGCATGAGAAGGATTTTTCTTCTGAAGTACAAAGGATAGCCAGTAAAGGCAGTGTATGGTCTCGGTTGAATGAATAGGTATACAACCTATCTGTGAAATTGAATTATCTATGTGCTTCAAAGCCTTTGTCGTGTCCAAGTCCTCCAAGTATTTGACTTAGGGTTAATTACCTCGGCAGTAAGCAAACCCTGCACAGATTAGATGTAACCCTCCTCGCTCAGGTTATCTTTAAACCTGAAATCCGGTTTGAAAGCCTAGAGAGACATTGAGGGCATTCTAAAAAAAGACAAAAGACAAAGGGGTACAACGAAATAGAGTTTTAATTGAAAAGCCTTTCGAGATCCTCGGTGCAATTATCTCTGGCTCTTTACGCTATGAGGTAGACTAGGGAACTGATAGACAAGGAGAGTGTGAAGGGTGATTTCATTGATTTTAATTAGACCTTGTAAAACAGGGACACAAACAAGGAATCAAGCGCAGCTGATAATTTTGCGCCTCAAAGGACTCCGAGAAATCACCTCAACAAAATATTGGCAAGCATCAAGGGTCTGATTCCTGTCATAGTAGAAACCTGTTAAGCTCACTACCACATTAGAGATGATGCAAAGCTTATGGAGATCAACTCTCGCACCCAGAATAACATCCTCCTTTTGTCGGTCCGAGATCGGGCTGGTGCTCTTCCAAACCCCCTTTATTGAAAGATATCCAGGCTTGCATATTTGTCTTTGTCTGAGCTGCATATGCATCGGCTTGACTAAACCCACTACTGCCTGCAGTGTCTCCCAGAATGCACGAGATCGAGATGACATTTCTCACCGACTACGGAGTAGAGTCAGGCATCATGCTGCTTATAAGCAGATCGTTGCTCAGTGGGTCCCTGCAGTTTCGTGCTCGACTTGGCTGCGACTGCAGATGAGCGGTCGACGATCGATTAATAGACTTGTATTATATGCTGCTCATGATTGCCTGACTAGTGAGTCATAACACTTTAAGGAAAAGCCTGAGACCACCGATGATAGGAACTGGAATTATTGTTATCATAAGATTTTATAGCGAGCTTCTGGCCAATGACTACTACTAGTAGTCCTGGACTCATGTCATGTGATGTCGACGGATCTCTTCTCTTTTCGGTAAGGTATTCATGCAGGAGTCACGGGAATCTTTTGACCTAAAGTAGGATAACCTACGAGTATGCATATGTCGATGATACTACAGAAGGATGATCATTGAAGCATGGGAGGAAGATCAAAATGAAGTGGGACGGAAAAGGCCCAAATATTTAGGTTGAAAGTACGGTACGTAGGCGGTTGCCACTAACCTACCTAATTTCCGGTGGTCTAGCTGGGCCCTTTGTTTCTTTGCCATACTACCGACCGCGAGAATCACGAAAAGAGCAAAGCTTACAAGGTATTAGGTTGAGGCTCCACGGCGAATGATATCGCGTGGTCTGCTAGTACCACATAGTCAGTAGGCTCTCGTGTGATGTCCAAAGTTGGACCCAGATTTCGGCTCGCCGGCTGACAACCGCTGAGCTCGTTCGCCACTTTTTTATGTCACTCGTGGAGCGGTGGCCCCTGGTTTGACGTCTCCAGTGTAGGTTAAGATGTCAAGAGGAAGATCCTGACGTAGCGTCCTACAAATCCCCTATGCGGGGTTCGAATCTACGCACAGCACTATCCCTGATGAGACATGGCAATTGGGGGGTGGACATTAATTAAGAAAGTTTGCCTCCCGTATCTAGTAGAGCAGATCGGGCTGGGCTGATGTAAGATCGACATCGACATTGCAAACCTCAAGCATCTTGCGTGGGCAGGGTTAGTAAAACTATTGAGGAACTGAATCTTAATATCGGGATTTGTGTGGGTATGACAAAGGAGAGATGAGAAGCCTGGAAAATTCTCATTGTTAGAGGATCGTCCGTTCGGTGATGTTTTCCGCCTATTGTATTGGTTATAGTTTTCAATTAGACTGGGGGCGTTCTCATAGGTTCGTCCTATCACAATTCTCCTTACTCGGTTGCTAGTCAGGTGCTGGTAGTCCCAAACCTGTTAAGTCCGTTGTTTGCTGGGTTTGGTTGCACATACTATACAAGCATCTGGTAATCGGTCGCATGTACGCTCCATTCCCGGATACGCGTGTCCCCAATAGAGGCGCGCCAGCGGGAGATCCAAAGTAGCGTAAGGTACGTATGCTCAACAATGCAAGAGGCCAAACAAGTCGTCCATCCCTAGTCATCATGTCAAAATTACATCGGTTCGGTACACCGATACGCAGGAATGACGCCACTCGAATAGAGTGCATCTATCCTCAGAGTACCTCTTTGGTGATTCTGGGGACGCAGTGAGGGATTCTTGATGTCAAAGCCAAGAATAAAGAAGGACCGGTTGACAAGTACCCACTTAATGCCCCCCTGTCCAATAGACGAGGCATAGGACTTACTGCCCCAACGGGCTGCATGTGCATCGGCGGAAGCCGTGGTCCGGAACTTTCTATAAGTGCATAGGTAGAGAGATGTTGGTTGGAAATTGCTGATCAGGAACCTCAAGTCACGGCAAAATCCCGTGCATGGGTAAGCTCAAGTCTTTCTGCCCACAGGAACCATTTCTCATATCTGCGTGCATCCAAGCGCCATTCAGCTTGGTACCATGGGCCTTTGGTCACAGGTCCAGACTGTCTGACAACAGCTGTATCGAGGCCTTGCTGCAACCTTTTTAGAGTAAGAAAAGGGGCCTGTTTCACACACCACCATTTTTAAATCAATCGTTTTGTGCTTTGGAGGACTTTTTTTGTCCGGTCCCCACTTCCCCTGCAAAGGGACACCTTGGACCATTTGCAATTGATGTTTCCTATTGTAATATGCACCTGGAAACCCTCCCGTCGAATCTGATCTCTTAGGTACGGGAGACGTCTCATAGCAATCACCGACCGCTAAAGATATCACAAACCCCGTAACGAGACATGGCTGCTATGCGAAGCGCCCGAAATCTCATCGACATCTCGGAAGGCGTTGAACCACAGTGAAAGGAGCTAGAGGCTAGAGCTGGTGGGGTCTTTTTTAAAGCCATAACAACTTTGATGTTGCCCAACTCTGCGAACATTCCTGCTGAATGAAAAATCTAAAAATAAGGCTGCCGTCCATTTCAATTCTTTCGATATCCCTTTGGTTGGACACACCCAGTTTAGGCAGACTGAATTTTATACATTAGCGATGATCTTCTTCTTCTTCTCCCGGGTGAGTAAATGTGCGGCTTAAGATGACTTCAGAGGACCATCTTCCAGCGCTCGCTCCAGGGCCTCGCGGCCCCGTCAACAAACAATCATTCACTCTCATGAAGCCGAGGAAAAATTCCACGGCCTGCCTGCCGTGTAAGCAAGCGAAACGGAAGGTAAGCCGATCTTGAAACTCGCCCCTGCATTCAAGAATGAGGACTCTGCCCCAGATCAACCAATTTAAGGAAAAAATACTATCCTTTACTTCTGTTCGCCCCCTCGATAGACACCCCACTGACGTATCTTCTCCACATGGCAGTGCACCGGACGCCCCGCACCTTGTAAAGCCTGTCAGAACACAGACGCTGAATGCGTTTTCGATGAGACGCTCGACCTCAGGCGCAAGGTCGCTGCTAGGCGTACTCTCGGGGAATTGGAATACTATCGAGGCTTGTTGTATTCCTTGTTAGAGTCGCTTCGTTCCTCAGATGAAGACAAGGTCAACCATATCTTGGAAACTATACGCGGCAGCGCTCTACTGCCCAATATTGCCAATGTTGCCAATGTTGTGGATGCACCAGCCGACTTGAGTGATGCGAGTTCCGATAACTCCAAACCACTAGGAAACACAGATGACGCCATAGCTCAACAGGAACGTTTGGCCGCTGATGCCCACTCTCGAATAACCCTAGAGAAACTTTGCGACATCCCCGTATTCCAAGTGCCAGTGAAGCCTTGGACGGCCGTTACCGACGACGATCATCTTGTTTCGCATTTGATCTCCTTGTACTTCACGTGGGACCATCCATTGTCGCAAATCGTTGATCAGGGAGTGTTTTTGAGACACATGAGGGAGGGCAATAAGAATACGGAATTTTGCACCCCTCTCCTTGTAAATAGCATATTAGCAATTGCAAGTGTATGTATGGTGATTCTGCTTGTTTTCTTGTCTACCTGATCAGCGGTCTATTCTAACTTTGCTTAGACATATTCAGATTTTCCTGAAGTTTTCGCTATCCCTGGAGATGTCGCCTCTAAAGGTGCACATTTCTTTAAAGAAGCAGAACTATTATGGAAAGCGGAAGAAGGTCGTCCATCGTTGGCCAACATCCAAGCTCTTGCTCTGATGAGCCATGTGTATGTGTGACTCTCGTTGTCCTATGTCAATCATATGCTGTGACGGCTAAACTGACAGTTTGCAGGCTGAAATTGAAAGGAAAGCCCGACGTTGGCTGGCTGTTGCTAAGGCAAGCCGTGCAGCTTGGACAAGATTTCGGTCTCTTTCAGGCCCCGCGGACAGGGCACCGCAAGTGGAGAGACACGTCGGTTGATATGCAATCCGCTGGAGCAACAGCTGCTTGGGGGCTTTTTATTCTGAACTCGTACAGTCATTAGGCGACCCGAGCATATCCTTTGGGTTGGCTGACCATTCTCTTCAGACAAATATCCATGGAATGTCGGAAAACCGCGAACCTAAAACCCCCAATATTCGAGCCTCCTGGGAGAGATAAACTCAGTGACGACATTGTATGGATCCCATATCCTCGTTCCAACCATATTGAATACGAAAAGAAGCCTGCCTTACTCCGTGAGATAATGACCCAAACGGTGGGCTTCACGGAACTTGTCGTCAACATGCAAGATTTGCTTTTTGATAGGGCATTCGATATGAATATTAGCGACCTATGTAGGGGGGTAAGCGCTGTGTACACTCGCCTAGAAACGTGGCTGGATGACCTGCCCCGTCCACTGAAAATTGACAAGGAGGCTGTACAAGTCCCGCAAGTATTGAGTTTGCAGTAAGAGCAAAGTGTCCATCTGGCAAATCGATTGCTAAATATTGACTGTGTTTGTTGTAGTATCAGATACCACCATGCCATCATCCAGATCTTCGATTTCTTAATGAACCACGAAGACTTCGCTGCTCTGTCGCGTCCGTCTGATGTTAACCAGGCTCGACTCATCCGACTTCAGTCAGCGAAGCAGATTGCTGACTATCTCCTCCTATACCACGAAGCCTATGGGCTTAGGCATGTTCCCGGCCAGATACTGGAGCCTGCCAATGCAAGCACCCTTATCTTACTGACCGTTTTGGACGACTGCGATGATGACCTCAAAGAGGAATTCGTTGAATTGTGTCGGTTCCTAGTGGCTTTCGGCAAGAGGTTTTCCCTCGCTAGAGACATGCTCGCGAATATAGAATCCACAGCCGAATCCAAGGGTATCAAACTCCCCCATGAAGCCGGTACAGTGTTCGACCACAGGAATTTGGAATCGTCCCAGTGGCTATAACCCGGACTTTCACGGTATGTATATCAATCCCGGAGCATGAAAGTCAGTCAGCGGTTTACTTAGCGACGATGTACAGATTGTGGGATTGCTTCTTGCGACAGAAAGGGAAAGCGTAGAGTACGAGGGAGCGGCGAAGGGAGCTAGTATGTCGGTCGAACAAGGTGCGTATGTATATACACTATGCAAAGGCATCTTGTGTGAAATAGCATTCCATTCCGATGATCCTGATACGATACATGATGCTCGGTGTTGCTCCATTATAGTTGACCACCTGTAAGTAGTGGCGACTGTCTGCCTGTTTGAGGGAGATTGGTGACCAGGCAGTAAGGGGACGTGTTTCTTTCATAAGATGGGGGAACTGTTGGCAGGCTTCTCTTTGGTGTGCTTCTTTATTGCCGGGTGTACTCTTGAAATTGAAACCAAAAGCATTTGGATGAAGAAAAGGGAGGGATACAAAGAGACGGACAAGTTAAGAGGAGAGAGGAGAGCCTGTCACGGGTCTATGAGACGAGATGGACAAGATCTCGGCTGGATAAGTTTTCCGGTGCCACACCATTGGACAACTGCACCCCATACTTTTATCCATGATCTCCAATGCGGAGGGCAGCCCTTGTTGTCTTTCTTGTAGGTGAGGACCGGAAAATCTGACTAGGTGCTTGCTAATTGACCTTAGTGTTGAACCGACGATCCTCTAACCCGGCCATGCCATCACCAGTCGCATTGTTGGCCAGCCTGCGACTGCATATTACCTTCCTTACGACATTCCACCAGGCCTATCGGGCGATCCACAGTGTGCTTGCTGTCGGAACGTTGACATTTCTGGGGCCGCACAAAGTTCGAACCCAGACTGTCCAGCAGTATTTGGTTGGCACTTAGTTGCCTCCTTACAGCCCCGAGTTTGTCGTCCTTTCCAAAGTATCATCTATCAGTTCTTATGTGAACGACGAGCTGTTGGCTACAGTTTTACGACACAGTGGCAAAAAGCCAGGCTCGCGTTGGGCTTATCTACTTCATTGTCTTAGATAGAATTAGTTTCCAATGGAAATCCCTAATATATTTTGCATAATAAGCTAAGATTAATTCAATATCATTCTAATTAGTCACTCAAAAGGTAAAAAGAGATAGAGAGTTCTTTGGAGCAATTGTAGGCTGTCAGAGTATGGCGCGAGAGTTGATATGAAAGATTTGTAGTTCTTTTTTCTCTAGTTTCTTTTTAGTCTAGCCTTACATCCAAGAGAATATTGTGAGCCTTGAATGGTTGCCAGTTGCAGTTTCAGACCTTTCAGGTTTCTATACTACTTGTTTGTTTCCACACACTGACGAACAATTCATAGCTGACTCATCGGCTCCGTTATGCGCAGATAAGATAAGCACAAACCGGGGCCAAGCGAAAACCCTCAAAATTCAACTGCCGCCGAAACAATCGAAATCCCACACGCCGACGCCGAGCAGTTACCGCCAGACGACGTGCCCTCTCCCTCTCGCCCTACCCTCAGTCGACCGTTTGCTGGATCATCCCAGTTCCCTCCGCAGACTTTTTACCTGTCAACATGTCGTACGAAGAGCGCGCCAATGCGCACCCTAACCTGGGCGACGAGTCCGATGTTGAGGAGGAAGCGCTCGTCAACGATTACCGCGAGCAGGTCAACTTCGACGATGGCATGAGCGAACTGGACCGGACTACTTCCCTTGGAGCTGGTTCTCAGACGCAAGATCTCCAGGCACAGCTCGCCGCTGCCGCGACCCCGCTTGAATACCAGGCCACACTGGAGACCAAGTTTGCAAGCTATGACAACTACTGCAGCCTTTTCCACTACATCCTCAACTCGGATGGCCCTGTTGAATTGGAGGTTCCTTCTGTATGTACTCGCTCGCTAGCTGTCATCCTTGGGGGTTACATGTGCTCTGTTCTCTACATATCCCGTGCCCCCACCCAATGTGTGCGCCAAGCCCGTTGTTATACAATGTGCTAACGAATCTCTTCCTTTCCACAGTACTACTGGGCTTGGGATGTGATCGATGAATTCATCTACCAGTTCGAATCGTTCTGCCGTTACCGCAATCGCGTCGCTCGCAGCGGCTCCAACGAGGAGGAGGCCCAGCTTCTGCGTGAGAACCCGAACACCTGGGGTTGCTACTCCGTGCTGAACGTTCTTTACTCCCTTATCCAGAGGTCCCAAATCAATGAGCAATTGGCTGCTATCAAGCGTGGAGAGGACCCCTTGGCGTTCGCCGGAGAGTATGGCTCTCGCCCTCTGTACAAGATGCTCGGATACTTCTCGATCATCGGACTTCTGCGTGTCCACTGCTTGCTCGGTGACTTCAGCCTTGCCCTCAAGACCCTTGACGACATCGAAATGAACAAGAAGGCTATGTTCGCTCGTGTTATGGCAGCTCACTTCACCACCTACTACTATGTGGGTTTCTCCTACATGATGATGCGCCGTTACGGTGACGCCATCCGCATGTTCAGCCACATCCTGGTCTACGTCTCCCGGACCAAGAACTTCCAGAAGGGTGGCAACAGCTACGACGCTATCGCCAAGAAGAACGACCAGATGTATGCTCTCATTGCCATCTGCGTTGCCCTCCACCCCACCCGTCTCGACGACACTATCCACTCCGCTCTCCGCGAGAAGTACGGCGAGCAGCTCCACCGTCTCCAGCACGGTGGCCCCGAGGCCCTCCCTCTGTTCGAGGAGCTCTTCCGTTCCGCTTGCCCCAAGTTCATCAGCCCCACTCCTCCCGACTTCGACAACCCCTCCGTCAACGTCGACCCCGTCGATCACCACACAGCTATCTTCATGGATGAGGTCAAGAACACGCTGTACAACCCTACCATCCGTTCTTACCTGAAGCTGTACACTACGATGGACCTGCAGAAGCTGGCCGGCTTCCTGGAAGTCGAGCCCGAGAAGCTCCGCTCCTGGCTATTGGTGAACAAGCAGCGCAGCCGTCAGGTCCGCTGGGTTGAGGGCGGTCTGCTGGAGGGTGAGCCCGTCGCCGCTAACGACCTGGACTACGCTCTGGAGAACGATCTGATCCACGTCAGCGAGACCAAGGCCGGCCGTCGCCTGGTGGACTGGTACCTTCGGAACCTCGCCCGCGTCTACTAAATCGTCTGATCCCTTGTCAAGGAAACAGGCGACAACGCACTCAGATATTGAGATACGTGCCATGTTCCCGACTGCGCACATATAGAGGTACCCTTCGATAACACAGGGCCCCTCCGACCAAACCGCAGATAGGAGAGGAGAAGAAAAAAGATAGGCAGAACCCGGGGGAGTAGGCGTGGGAAGACAGACGGTTGTGAAAGAAGTGCAGTGGGGAAGTCAAATCCATCCCATATTCTCACCTCTCAGTCCCCAGCAATATCATGAATTATCTTTTGTTTCCCTTGTTTTACCCTTTCCCTTTTTTATGTTTTACTTTTCGTTGTCCATGTTTTCATCAGGGTTGCAACCTTGGACTCTACTCTGATTACGGGTTTGGGGTGGTTACAAAAGTCTCGAGGCTTGTTTGGGGCGTATTCGATGCTTAACTATACTTGGTTTGCTTACTATTCATGTTCGACATGTTTGATCTGTGCATAACAAAACATGCACAACAACACGCTAGATAGCAGAGGACAAATGTGGTAGGAATTTGCATGATGAAATAGATGATGACATTTTTCCAGTTTACTCTAAACCCCGCCAACACCATTAAAGAAAAAGAAAGAGCGGGGAAGGTAAGGAGAAGGGAGAGGGAGGGGGGGGGGGTATAGTAAAAATTACTCTATCTCCAGATGCAAAAGTATAATATACAAATACAAGATGCCTTCGCCCCATTTTTAATCAGTCACATCGAAGCTAGTTCCACAGCCACAGTTACTCGTTGCCCGAGGGTTATCGACAATCTTAAACTGACTGCCGATCAATTCCATTGTATAGTCCACTGTACTTCCGTACAGGAGCTCCAAAGAAGGCTCGTCCATGACCACCTTGGCCTGGCCGGCGGCCTCAGACGATCCTTCCTCGGGGGAGTATTCTGCCTCGAAGACGGTGTCTTCTTCCGGGTCGATCTTCGATGCGGCCTCCAGGGACATCATATATTGGAACCCGTGGCATCCTCCACTGGTAACTGTGATACGGAGATGGTGGTATGGGTTCTCTTCTTTAAGGACAGATGGAGATGACGTAGGATCGGTGACTTCGCGGAGACGCTGGGAAAATCAATTAGTATCATATGCACTATTTATTGTAAACAATCCTCCTGAAAAATTCAAGGTGCCAAAGAAAAAAGAAGATTAAAAAAAAAATAATAATAATTAAAACATACAACAGGAGGGATTCGCTGGTGGTCACCCACCCAACTACTAACCTCCCGGCGTGTGGCTTAAGTACGGCTGAGCGGACGGGAAGCCCTGTTTTCCACACCCTATGGTCGTATGTACTTATCAGACGATTGATTAGGAGTTTTAGCGCCAAAGCGCTGAGTACACTCTCCGCTCAGTCGCAAAACTCCAGGATCAAGTGTCACAACCAGGAGCTACTCCCGTCCAGCCCAACCCTCTTATGCCGGGTCACGCCACGCTTAAAAACACAAGATGTAATGGATTAACAGCGACACTAACGTACTTCTGCAGCGCGGGGCGAGATTTCAATCGTCAGTGGATTGCCATCTTCGCCGGTTCTCGGATTCTGTATGACCTTGGTGGCGGGTCTGGTAGAGGTGGACGAAAAGGCGCAACGCTGTTGAAGACGCACAAATGCGGCGAGGGATCTTCGTGGGGAACTGAATCGATATGTCTTCGACTCGCAGATGGCATATGATATCGACCGGCGGGGGGTAGAATCGCTGAACGATGCGGAGATGCTCGAACGGGGTTTTGAGGATGAAAAGGCAGGAACTCCTGTGCGAGGGGAGCGCTGCCGCCATAACTGGCGAGCAGCAGATGATAGCATCGAGCGAGACATCTTCAGGACCGAAGGTATTCAAAGGAGTGGGTTTGTGTTTGTAGAAAACAAATGCTATGTGAATGAGTTTCTTGCGGATTTGATTATCGATCAGCCGTTAGTCATATGGTTCCGCATGACGTTATTGGTCGATCAGGTACCGGTTACTCGGGTGTCGGACTTACTGAGTGGCCACCAGGAGATATGTCGATATCTTGTCTCGAATCTTGATGTGAATCGAGCCATCTTGATGTCTTGCAGAATGTCACCAAGCTCTTGTTCACAAGCCAGTTTACATACTACATACTAATCCAATTCCTAGGTGGGTTGTCTATCTGTATATGGCACATATATGGGTTCTTTAGGTGTTTCTGAGCCTACTATATATATGTTTCCGGAAATCCAGGGCCGGTCTAACAACCGTATTGGCACCCATTTCTGGGCATAAAAGGGCATTGCAGGCAAGACTGGACATGATACGGTGCTATAGGTTGGGCTAATACAGGCTTCGCGAACTGGCACAGGCAGCGGTATTCTGATAGACTATGCCTCCTATCCTGACAGGAAAGCCCTAAGCCTACCTCCGTGATTCATAGAGTCTGCAATATAGTACCCCAAGGGCTGGATACAGACTACAAATTTGATTAATGATATTATTCAAAGTTAATAAAAATAATAATCATGCTATGAGCTTTCTTCAAACTCCTTCCTTCTGCGATCTTTGCAACTCGTCGTTTTGATCTGGGCTCTTCATCGCACCCAAAAAAAGAAAAGAGGTGGTTAACGCCGTCTTACTCGTTTTCTCTGTATAAGTCTCTGAATTTGGCCAGGTAGCTGACATGAATAAAAAAAAGAGCGCTTCCCTTTTTCAATCATATCTCAAAACACAGATACGTCTACTGCGCATCTCTTTTCTTAACAAAGTCATTCTCAAAGTCCAATCCTGCATCCTGCCTAATGATGCCATACATGGCCAACGAGCCCAAGGGCCTACCCTCCTGCTCGTAATAAGTATTGTCACGTTTTAGATGGTCCAGCGCGATCTCAGCAACCTTCAATCTAGTCCAAAAAGTGTCTGCACAGTCGATGCTGTGTCCCACGTCTTTCAGACCAAGACAGAGATCGGATCAGGGATTTTCGCCTAGCATTGTCAGCTTTGGTCGTAGTATACTTACTCATTGGATAGACATACCCCTCGGCAGCATATAATCCCCTTTAGTCAACCGCTTGGAAATCATGCTAGGCAAGAGTCGAAATTGGAGCTCGAGTAGACTTTCAAGAGCTTCGTTGCCCACCTCGTTCTCTTCCGCCAGAACATATAGGCTTCTCCAATAATCTCGGTGAATTCGGAGATAATGAAATTACTGGACTCGGTCAGCTCATAGTTTCAAATATCTGCTGTTAAAAGTGCTTACCCGATAATCTTCAACAGCGCTGCCCTTTCTGACTTGTCAGACACTGTAATAATCTCACGGGCTATCACGCCCTTAAGATATGATGCTAGTTTCTTGATACCAGAGAGGTCACCAGCTAGTACTATCAGAATCTTTCTGTCTTCGGCCATAAGGCTGGAGCCGAACACGGAAGCTGTCAATATAAGTTCTTTTTGCCTGTTACCAGATCATTATGAGAGTGGACATACCTGAGATAAAAGTGGCATTTTTCTGTGCTACCTTCCCCGAGACCTCTTGGCTGGTGGTTGGATGCACAGTTGTTGTGTTTATAATGATCTTAGCGCCGATGTTTCCAGCTGCCAGGATCTCGTCGACGATGATTTTAAGAGCAGCATCAAGCTGCGCTTCACGGTCTGGAGGCGCAGAACAACCCTCGCAACTGGGGCCTCAGCTGCCTAAGGTACATCGCTCCTGGTGGGTGAGGCTAACGTCGTCAAGACCTATGATGTTGTTTTGCAGCTCCTATCCCACTACGGTGCCCCCGCCCATGTCAATGTTCCTGGTTTTGGTATGACTGAGATATGCGCTGGTTCTATCTTCAACACCAAGTGTCTGACATACGACAAGGGGCGCAACTTGGAGTTCACCTCTGTCGGTGCTTGCATGCCCGATATCAAGATGAGAATCACCGAGGGATCCAACAGTGAAATTGTCCCGGCCGACGTTGTCGGCAACCTCGAGATCAGCGGCCCTGTCGTCTTCAAGAGCTATTCAACAACCCAACTCAACCGAGGAGTCCTTCTCCAGTGATGGCTGGTTCAAAACTGGAGACAAGGGCTCTATTGACGAGATCGGCTACCTTACTCTACAGGTTCGTGCCAAAGAGGTCTTGATTATCAATAGTGTCAAATACAACCCCCATGAGATTGAAACCGCCCTGGACGAATCGAAGATCCCCTGTCTGACCCCTAGCTTCGACTGCTGCTTCTCCTACTTCACCCGTAATCGTGGCTTCTACGAGAGCAAGCAGCCATTCCAGACCATTGCCGAGATCGTCTCCACATACCACGCCGCTATCAAGAAGAAACAGCCCGCAGGACCATACGCCTTGACCGGCTACTTGTATAGTTCCATGCTTATCTTCAAGGTTGGCAAGATACTCGAGAGCAACGGCGACAAGGTCAGCTTACTGGGCTCCTTCAACCTCCCCCTCACATCAAGACCCGTATGCGTCAGCTCGACTGGAAAGAGTATCTCCTCCACCTGTCCTACTTCCTGGACCTGGCGACCGAGGCGCATGCTCGTAAGCTCGCCGCAGAGCTGCAAGGGGCAACCCGAGAACAGCCTATGACTAAGGCCATGGAAGACGCCGACCAGGACCGTCTGTTCGAGCTTGCTCTGTCACCAGAGGCACTAAATAGATAGGTTACTCTCGCATTTGCCCTGCAGAGCGTGGCCGTCGATTATGGCCTCTCTGGCTCCATTACCAGCATGGATGTCTTATGCTGTATCTCGCTTACAGTCGTTGCCTCCTCCAAGAAACAATAGCGCAACGAGCATCTGAGTAAGTTGGTAGACTTCACTCGCTCCGAGCCCCGCTTTCCACGAGGTCGGCGGTGCTCACTACATTACTGTTGGGACTTGAGCACGTCTTCAATTTTCAGGGACTCTCCGTGCTGCTTTGGATGCCAGGGGTATCTAAGCAAGAATGGTGATAGTGTATGATTATCCTTTCTATTTCCTTTGTCTTAAGAGGTCACTGAAACACCGTGTGAAAATGACGCCGTAAACGGCTTCACTGGCGGTCATTTTCAGCGTCGATTTCACAGGTACTCACATTCTATATGTTAAGTTAGTATTCAGCGGTCCGCACGACCGAGGGATTAAAGCTAAACTAGAGCGACATATATGCACTCGGTAAAACACACTATGCTAGCTTAGCGCGGCCTTGTTTGCTCCCTGTTGTATATCTCTTTCTTATCTTAGCCCGCAACCATGTGGTCCATTCGCGGTATGGTATGATGCCAAGGCGTTAGATTGTGTTCCTCCAGCCCTTGCCACCCCTGCAGAAAGAAGCCCGACCGTGCATGCTTATTAGGTGTCAGCATTTTACACTTTCTCACTTGACATTCTACAAACTCTCCACCTTTTGTATACTCTCATTTCGAAGCACATCATTCAGTGTAGAAACAAATTCAGGCCGATAACGACCCGGCTTTTCACCGCCTCCGGTTAGCATCGGCTTCCTGATAGAGGGGCAAAGGCGGTGGGGCGATTGATATGGTAATAGAGCGTTTTCTGCACCATAAAAAAGCGAACAGAAGATAGCGGGGAGGGACCAAGTGCGATCAAAAGGGCAGTCTCATTCGACAATTTGCTGTATGGACCCAGTAGTCAACGACAATCGAATCCTGTCCGCCAGTGTCAGGGGCGAAAGGTCCTCTGGTAGCTCGGATATCGATGGCAACGTTCCGGACATTGAGTCGGAACCAAGGAAAAAATCTTTTCTTGCGCCCTATGACATTGAACCTTAAAAAGAAGCTAAAAGAAGTCATTGGGGGTTATTAAATTCTTCTTTCCTGTATATATTCGTTCCAATCAGTATTTGTATCACGCATTGTCCACAGCCTGCGGATTTCAGAGCCCTGCCCCGATCTCGCACCTAAGGAACTCGCACGAGTGTTTCGTGACTCACACCACACGGGTTATAACTCCTCACCCACGCCAGATCTTTATCCCTCAAACCTAAGTTCAGACACTTGAATTGTACAAACACCTATCATGGGTTCCGTTGCACACTCTGTGGCAGAGCTTGATGCCTCTGTGGTCAAGATCACTCGGTCGACAAATCTCCGCCCGGTTCCTGAACCAGGCTCGCCCGAGGAATTGAGCCATTCGTACTGTACTGACCATATGGTCACTGCCCGATGGACCGTGGCCAATGGCTGGGAGACCCCCGAAGTGAAGCCCTTTGAGAATCTTAGCATCCCTCCCACAGCTTCCTGCTTGCACTATGCCACCGAATGCTTTGAGGGTATGAAGGTGTACAGAGGATATGATGGCAAACTGCGCCTGTTCCGCCCGGATTGCAATGGGGAGAGATTGCTCACGAGTGCTCAAAGAGCCTCTTTGCCCAGCTTCCGGTATGAGGAGCTAAAGGTTCTCATCGCTAAGTTGATGCAGATCGATGGACCACGTATGTGACCCCGTGCTAGTAATTGTTATCTCAGCTGACCCAATTACCTGTAGGCTGGCTCCCCAAGGACCAACCCGGTCGTTTCCTCTATCTCCGTCCCACAATGATTGGTAGCGGCCCTCATCTGGGTGTTCAGACTCCCAAGGAAGCCCTCCTTTTCATCATCGCCGTGCCATGGCCCGACCCATCCAAGCTGAAGAAGCCCGAGGAAGGCACCAAACCCGGATTGAAGCTTCTTGCCTCTACACCTGATACTATCCGTGCCTGGCCCGGTGGTTTCGGCTATGCGAAGCTCGGAGCGAACTACGGTCCTTCGTTGGTTGCCCACGGTAAAGCTCAAGCCATTGGCTTTGACCAAATTCTTTGGTTGTTTGGTCAGGACCGTCAGGTAACTGAGGCTGGTGCTAGTAACTTCTTCATTGTTTGGGAGAACAAGGAAACAGGAAAGATCGAGCTCGTCACCGCTCCCCTGGAAAACCAGTTGATTCTTCCCGGTGTTACTCGCCGTAGTGTCCTCCAATTGGCACGCACAGAGCTGTCAAAGCCCACTGGTTCCCTTGCCCCAGTTGAGGTTGTTGAGAGAGACTTCACTATTAGCGAAGTCGAACAGGCTTGGAAGGAGGGCCGCATCATCGAAGCGTTTGTCTGCGGCACTGCCGTAAGTTACACTATACCAATCATTTTTAAGCAATCACATGCTAACAATAGAGCAGTTCTTCGTTACGCCAGTTAAGCTTATCCGGAATGGTGACGTCGATATGGACATGCTGGAAGCTGGTGCAGCCCGTGGAGGATATGCAGCCCAGATCAAGTCTTGGTTGGAGGCCATCATGTACGGTAAGGATGGTAAGGAGAATGACGAATGGTCTTACATCATTGAGGGAGAGAGCGAAAAATAAGGGAGAATCAAAAGTTCTGGTGATGGACCTGATGAATACAATAATGAGAGTGAGGTGGGGTTGGTTGCATTGTACATACATGATAAATGACCTGCATGTCACGGGGTCAAAGATCCTTGCATAGATCATAGATTTCAATTGAGCGTTCATTTTATGTCTTTGCCTTTGCTTCAATATAGTTTTCCCAATTTCGAGAGAATCACAATATCTTGAAACTGACACTGCTTTTTCCTAATCCACATATTCCATTATTATTACATCGTGTTGCCTTCACCCAAATCTACCACCACAGGGGCGTACTCTCCCATCTCGTCGTCTTCGTCATCAGGCATGTCCATCTCAACCTGTTCTCCATCCTCCAGCTGAAGCATGCCTCTCCGTACAAAAGCCCCATGATTGAGCTCCCAATCGTATTCAGTTTTCACCCAACTTTCCAATTCCTTAAAATCTTCCTTCACCAAGGTCCCAGCATCCTCGATGACCTCATAGAGAGATGTTCTAAATTTCATAAGCAGCTTTCGCAGGAACTCCCCGCCTTCTTCCCCGTCTAGATCAAAGAAACCTCCTTCAATATCATCGCATCGCCGAAGCTGTACCAAGAGCAACCGTAGAACGTTACTTATGAACTGCTCTCTCTCTTTTATGGCTCTTTGACACGTAAATATTAAACCCAGTAGCCTCTTCCACTGCTGAAGACACGAGAAATTCATCAATGTCAAGACCATCAAGAAGGTAAACTGTAATTCACCCAGGATCTGTGCTTCCCCAAGCCGCTCATCAATCTCACTCGTTCCCTGATCTGCACTGGATACCTGCTGTATGAGATCCCCTAGCGCCCACGAACGGTCCTGGGCAGCCTCTGTCCTCTCACGTCCAATAGCCCCTTCCCTCCAAGTCTTCTTAAGATCAATATTAAGGAAAGAAAACTCGCTCTCTTGCTCCCCGATGACATCCGCTAGTCTATCAGAGTCCTGGCCTGGTTCAGGAATCCCGGGTATACTCTCGCTATCCTTCTGTGCTGTACTCGCTGAAGTAACCATCCATCGAGGCCGACCATCGACATCTACCTCAGGATCCCCAATAATGCGCTTCAGAAGCCTAGGTGACAACCGGTTCGTAAGGCCCTCCCAATCTTGTCGACCTTCCTCTTCATTCACGTCGTCATCGACGTCCCGCGACTGAGCCTGACCCTGAGATGAAGGGGGTACGCGACTGCGGTAGCGGAATAATCCTCCACTTTGCCAAACGGCAGCCAAGTTCGCCTTATGGCGCATTGCCTCCTGTTTATCTGCATCATCGCTTGCACGTAGAGGAGCCAGCGTCTCTGTGTCTGTATCCCATTTCCATATGATCACATCGGGTCCCAGGTTCCCTCGCGGAGCTGGAATGAGGGCACCGTTGTTCGTGGATCCGGCCGCGCTGATATCGCCGACGTAAAACCATCCGCCACTTCTCAACGACAAACTTTCTGTTGCTCCTGAGTAGAGAAAATGCCATCCAGTCGGTAAATCGCGGATTCCATGGAAATTCGACGTTGATGTGAAGGTAATGAGGTCGATGCCGACCAGCGTCTTCGGTGGAAGGTGGGGTACGAGGATAGTGGGGGAGGGAGTCACGGAAGCCATAGCTTAACTGTCGATAGAGCTGCGTGTAATTGTTCCGGAAATATGAAGAATGAAGTAAGCTGAATCGGCAATATATAGCCGTGCTGATTCCTGGAGTTGTTCGTAGGACATGCGATGACGGAGCTGTCGCCAATGTGGTATGCTTTTCTCAAGCTGCTTGGGTGGTTCTCCCTAGGCTTTTCCGTAATTAATTATTCACCGGGTAACACGCGTAGTAAGTTAGATCATTTGTTTAGGATTGTAGTTAACTGGTAGAAGGACTGGAACAAATTTTGCCGCGGAGCGCAAAGGATTCGGGGTTGATCATCGATAAGCTTCCAGAGCTGTCCTTATCTGAATATTTAATTCTCCCGGCATATTATTCTAGATATGGTAGTAAAATTTCGGCGCTGCTCTAGTTTATGGTAAAACTGCTATGTCCCGAGTTATTTTATTGGTCATAGATTGCTTCAAAAAGTTATGAAAATGTCACTACGAGAATATTTTACGAATGAACACAACAAGGTAAACGGTTCCAGTCGAGGTATATTGACGAAACGTAGCTGCTATTTCAGAGACTACTGATGCCCAAAACCAAGTAGAAACTTTTTTGGATATGAAAAAAATTGAAGACCAGGCGATAAAGGCCGTTCTTCGCGTTTATTCCATCCACATCCGCAGGCAGAGTACTCTGCTGATAGCCTCCCATCCAGCCAGGCAAGAAACTTGCACAAGTTGGAGAAGATACGCTCGCACATATCTAGAGACGACGACCACGGCGACCACCCTTGCGACGAGTAGAGTCGGAGGGAGTGGGGGTGACGTCCTCGATACGGCCGATTCTCATGCCGGAACGGGCAAGAGCACGGAGGGCGGACTGAGCACCGGGACCGGGGGTCTTGGTACCGTTACCTATGGAGCGTTAGCTAACTGGTGATTATTACCCGCCAGATCTAATATCGCTACATACCACCGGTAGCACGGATCTTGATGTGGAGAGCGTTGATACCGAGCTCCTTGCAACGGGCAGCAACATCCTGAGCAGCCAACATGGCAGCGTAAGGAGAAGACTCGTCACGGTCAGCCTTGACCTTCATACCACCGGTGACACGGCAGATGGTTTCGCGACCACTGTAACCAACGTGTTAGCCGCTGTCTCTTATGCATTTCGTATCCCATCGCATATCGATCTTTCAAGGGGAATCTCGCATGAACGTAAAAGTCGTAGGAAAGATGGTGCGACGAACCTCAGATCGGTGACGTGGACGAAGGTATCGTTGAAGGAGGCGAAGATACGGGCAACGCCGAAAACGAGCTTGCCTGCAACCCCATTCCTATTAGATATGCGCGTATATTATAGGTTTCGAAATTATACATACCATCTCCGGCAAGAGGGCCGAGAGTGACGTTCTCCTTAGCGGCAGCGGTCTTCTGCTTGGGGGCCATTGTTGTCGTGCTGGATTGTGGTATGGAATATGGAAAAGAGAAGGAAGGGAAACGGATCCTTCAATTGACTTGGATAGGGAAAATGGATGGTGTGTGCCCTACAGTCCCTTAGTTGACGCTGATTGGATGAATGTTAAATCTCGGCGGAGATCAAGCGAGTCCGGGCCTCAGGCACTAAATGTTCTTAGCATCTTACTTGACAGTCAGTAGCAGTGGTGGGGCAGTCTCGGCCAACAGTCGGGCCGACGGAGCGGTGGATTTCCGCATAAATTCTCTCCTTTCCTGCTGACAGCTCTCATTTTTTTCTTCTTCACACGCACTTTCTGTGTTTCGGAAGGACAGCGACGAGTGCAACGACTTGATGTTGTGTTGATTGCTCTGGCTGGAAAATCATCTGAGTCGACCATATCATAGTGCGCAATTGAACTTGGTCTTGCTAGTTCAAGATGGGTTTCACTAAGGAAGATGCCATGATTGGTATCATCGGCATGGGTGACATGGGCAAGATGTATGCTCAGCGCCTGAGCGTGGCAGGGTGGAGGTAATATCTCCCCAGCATCTTCTCGGTCTTTGTCAGTGCTTTGCACACTGTTCTCGCGTAATAGGTAAGACTACCCTTTTCTTTTCTCCCAGCAATTTTCGCGCTTCCTATTTTGAATGATGACTTGAGTGCATTTGGCTCGAGTATGGTCCAGTAGTGCGCCGTATCGCCATTCTGGAATATGGTTGTACTGCTGGGCTGTCAATGATGTAAAATCTCAGCTACCTAAATCTTTTTGTCTGATTCAAAAATCTCTCATCCACTGTGTTACAAGTTGAACCTTTCATGATCATGGGCTAACTTGTTAAATCAAGATTATTGCAGTGTATTGCTTCTATAGTTCATAGACACGCCTTAGTTACTAACAAGAATACTCTTTTCAAGGATAAATGCATGTGACAAACCTGATAGTTTTGAGAGCCTGAAATCTGAATTTGCTTCTCAAGTACGTCTATCGATCACAGCTCATGCTGTCCCTAGACTCATCGTATATAGAAAGGTGTCACAATCTACCCGAATGGACACCTGGTTTCAAGAATAAGCGACTTCATTATATACAGTGTAGAGGCTGGAGTGATCGACAAGGTAGTGGCGGAATATGGCCCATGTATGTCTAGCCAAACCACCACTGCCTATATTCGAGCGGTGTCTGACCTGTTGACACAGCTACCAAGGTCGGTGCGATTGTCGGTGGCCAGACCTCTTGCAAGGCTCCAGAGCTGGCCGCGTTCGAGAAGCATCTCCCTTCAGATGTAGAAATTGTATCCTGCCATTCGCTCCATGGCCCTAAAGTCAACCCGAAAGCTCAACCACTGGTATGATATGCAGATCACTACCAGCTTGTACCGATGATAATGTATTGTTCCAGGTATTGATACAGCACCGCGCGTCGGACGAGAGTCTCCAATTCGTCGAAAATGTCCTGTCATGCTTCGAATCCAAGTTTGTCTACCTCACTGGCGAGATGCACGACCGAATCACTGCAGATACGCAAGCTGTTACACATGCGGCTTTCCTGAGCATGGGCACTGCGTGGCAGGCGAATAATCAGTTTCCATGGGAGATATCTCGCTGGGTAGGAGGAATCGAGAACGTGAAGATCAACATCACCTTGCGCATCTATTCCAACAAGTGGCACGTCTATGCCGGCTTGGCCATTCTCAATCCAAGCGCGAAGGAGCAGATCAGACAGTACGCTGAATCAGTGACGGACCTGTACAAGCTGATGATCGAGGGTCGCCGGGAGGAGCTTAAACAGCGTGTCAAGGCTGCAGGCGCAGCCGTCTTTAGAGAGGGCACGGAGGGACAGGACTTGCTATTGAAAGACGAGGTTCTTGACCGATTCTCGCTCTCAAAGGGACCTCGTGAGGCGTCGCCTCCTAACAGTCACCTTAGTTTGCTCGCAATTGTGGATTGTTGGTCAAAGCTTGGGATTGTCCCTTATGACCATATGATTTGCTCTACGCCTGTGAGTACCAGCATTCACTCGATGCATGCATAGATCATTCGCTGACCGCTGCAATGCTTATATAGCTCTTCCGTCTTTGGCTGGGAGTCACGGAATACCTCTTCCGCAGTCCTGATCTGCTTGAGGAGGCATTGGATACTGCCGTTGATGACAAGACATTCCGCTCTGACGATTTAGAATTTACATTTGCGGCTCGGGTAAGTGATATCTGGTTGCATTTTACCCTCGGAGCAGTGCTCGAACTTCTTTTTTTATATCAAGTATAATAGATGCATTCCATTACAAAGCACTGACATGGTTGGAATAATACAGGCATGGTCAGACTGTGTTTCATTTGGCGATTTCGAGTCCTACCGCGATCGGTTCGAGCGGATCCAGGGATACTTCGCTCCTCGTTTCCCCGATGCCGTCACGCTAGGCAATGAAATGATGAAAACTATCCTTGAGAAGACGAAGAGCAACTAAAACCTAGAAAAGGAAAGATAGAAAATACCATGATGCACAAGAAGCCAAGGGCGGGGAATGGATGGATGAGAACCTCCACGATATCAACATTCTAGGTTTAGCATGAAGGCCGATATGGCATATTCCCTAAAGTACTACTCAGGCGTATGGCATATTGCTGGGTTTGTCAAGATACAACAGCCGGCAATTACGTAGAGTATGATAGCGACCTTCAAGTAAAAACCCCAAAGTTTCCAACAAACGTTGGCGTTGCAAATTCCCTTATCCGGTAGCATAACCCCTGATACATGCGCGACCTACTATATGCAAGAGTATTTATCATCTTGAGCTTAACATCCCGCAATCACTGGTACGACAAGATGTCAAGTTGCCTAGTACACATTATAAAGATGCATTGTATGCCTAACACTCACGATAACTCCCCTTCGACGAGCGAACCCAACCTGCTATCGAGGAATCCTGGGCTTGCGCAAGCTCGACAAGTAAAGATACTAACATGGATAATCCCAGCAACAACAGGGGCCTTAGAATCACAAACATCCTTCCCCCCTCCAGGCACACCATCACACATATCCGTATCATCGACTTAGAGAATGCACTTATGCTGCTTCTTGCGAGTATATGGCACAACCATGTAAGTAATAATATTAACGAGCATCCCACTCCGAAGCCGTGTTACTCTAACGTGCAAGCGTGACTCGAGTGTCTGGTGCTGGGTTATCGCCGGAGGATATCAGAGCTGCTGGTGAAGCATCTGCCATTGGTGGTTCTTGAGAGTCAGATCCTGGCAACCTCGTAAATGGGTTCAGGTAGAAGGGTAATACCAGGTCCAACTATCTTAGGGTGTCGACGTATGAGGTCGCTGTTATTGCTTTTGTCGGTGTGGAGAGCACTGCACGACAACTGTGGCCGGCTGCTTGCACGTGCTTCTTTTGAGGAGTGCAATGCCTGCAATGAAAGTTCCTTTTGATTGCATTTTGCAGGCTACACTGAAGGTCTGGTATGTTAAAGGAAACATAGGGCGCTCTCTAATATTCCCAAAACAGATAACTTTGGATGAGAGGCGTCATGACAATAAGGTATGTAGAGCAGCGACCCGGAAGCTGAGAACTGGTCGATGAACTTACTACGCTTGATGCCTGGGGGTAGTATGCACAGTCATACGAACGTAATTCATGCTGATTTAACAGAGAAATCTGAAGTACAAACTCACCGCAATATTCGTTTCACAGAGAGGTGACACTGTATACTATCGGAAACAACAATAATCGTTGGCAATCTGTTTTTTACGCCGATAGAGCATGGTCAAAGCTAGGAAGGGATAGAGGTATAGCAAATTATACTCCTACCGATTTTCGTTTTGGGAAGTAATTACAGGGAATTCTATGCTCGATATACGATCTACTCTGTACTTGCTGACCTTATAGTACATTCTTCTAATGTGATATCCTACCCAAAATCTGTGCAATGGGCATACTTTGTTGGAACTATAAAATGATCATCATGGTAATCCGTGAAGTTAGTCTCAGTTATTGAAGGGTGTATGCTGACCCAGTCTATCAGTTCAGTGACTGTTACAGCCAGATGGCGCTGGTGCAACTTTAGAGAAGATACAAACATAGGTTGCATTCTCCGTGGCCTGGCAGGTGAATTAATAGCTATGGTAGTTCAAGGAGTATCTGCAGGTAACCCTATAGATATCTCGGGTCTAAAACAGGAATGTGCTTGTGGTATCACAGATTGCGAGTTGAATGACACCAAGGTAGATCACTCAGTAAAGGGGATCTATATGGAGCTTTTTGCTCAATCACAAATCCTAGGATCGCACTTTGGTAACCAAGGCACCTCGAGGGAGATGGCATATCTGACGCCGTACTTATTATTATAAAGAAAAGATTTCTGTGCATAAATCGAGTAGCGAGTCATCAGAGATTCTGATCTTGCTTAGTGAGATTTAATGTGTTTTTTATAATCCCGTACAAGGCTAGACCACGTTTCAACGTTCACATCTTTAACTAGCAGGGGGCGGGTTGCAGGGGTTGTTCTTGGCCGCACTCGGATATATGTGATCACACTCTAGATATTCTCGAAGATAAAGAGAGCAGTTGTCATATGATGACTCCGAGCGAATGGTGGGCCATCGGGGCATATTCCCGCGACTCAGTAAATTGAAGCAAAGGCCTTCACATGTCGATAGAGCTACATGTAAACACTTCATCTAATGAGCTCAATGTAATTGCCCCGGGACCGATGGTGGCGTACTTCCTAGTCACTGCTTCCCGGTAAATGATAGCAATGTTTCTATGCGCTAATATGTAGTCCCGGTCGTCTTCGGAGTACATTTCTCCCCTCTCCCAATATAAGCAGGGAAGGGAAAGACAAACATTAACAAAATGACATAAGATCGGAAGCATCGGGATAGGATCGTATAAGCATCAGTGTACTCTGATAGAGGCGTGAGAAAGCAAGAAAGTGTAAATAGTAATATAGAAGCGGATACTCATAGATGGCGTAAGTTAGATGCAAATGAATGGTAAATGCCACTGAAGACATGTCACCGTCGCACTGCAGTATGCTCAAAGTTCTAGGTTAGGCATTCCCCAACAAACCCTTTGTTCTATTATAGGTTCTATTTTAACCACCCCAGTCCTTGCAGCGTGTTATACATGGATTACTTTCAAATGGGTCCATAGAGTACAACAGGGGCGGGGTAGACAGATGAACCAGGATTAGATCTTCATTGGTTTAAGTCTCTCAAAAGCGAGGTAAGATTTCCATACTGCACACAGAGTGATCTCTTTGCTGTAGAAGAACTTCTTCTCTGCCTTTATCAGTTCCGAACAGGACGATATTCTAGGGTTTGATCGAGGCCCGGGCCGCTACCTTATATTTTCTCCGAACCAATTAGATTTACAGCGTAACGGCCGTGTCTACCCACTCCGACATTGTACAGATTCTCGAACATAAACCATTTGGCTTGGAGGTCTAAGCGTGCGTCATGCTGGAGTAAGACCAGCTGTGTCCTGCACGTTCATGGAACTTGCTTGAGCGGTCTTGACATCAACGGCTACGTGGTCCATTCATATTGTTCCCGTCAGATTGGTGTCCAGTCACATAATAACACTAACGTTCGCAGATATCCCCTTGACAGTTCGGTTGATGATGACTGCTTTTCCCCCTCCAGTGGGAAATTTAGAAATATATGGACACGTCTGAGACCGCTTGATTGTCTTCTCTACTTTTGTGGTAGTTTTCACTAGCAGTGTAACATGGCTGTTGCCGTCCTGGCACGCGACCATTTCTATTGTCCTCCTACAGCCTGAAGCAGTCAAGTAGTTTCCATCAACTGTTAAACCACGATGTAACTCCTGATGTTGCACTTGAAAGCAACACGATGAGGCTCAGTTTTTCTTTCTTTCCGTTCCGCAATATCATCTGATTTGTAGCGGGAATAGTTAAAGCAAGCAACTCTGTGCGAATCGCATACAGATGCTGGCTTTGCATAAGTGAAAGTGGGTTGGTTCTAGCCTCACGAGCCCCTCAACTCACGTCTGACCTTAATTACACAGGGGCGTAAGTCACCAGGGTTCGTTTAGTATTGAATATGCCCCTGCTCCAGTAGTGTATAGCCACCGCCAACTATGGCGCCAATCCTAGAGTACCAAAGTCGGATTAGGGCAGCACTATCGTGTCATACTTTCACTTCATTCTTAAATTATCGGCGTAAGTGAGCGTTGATGAAGTAATTCCCTGTAATGTGCCCCCGCACGGCTGCTTTGGCTCTTGTCAAATCCTATGAATGAATGAGCTATTTATGTCTTTCGTAGGCTGTAAATTTGTGCTTTTTCTTTTCCTCGCATTTCCCTCATGTATATCGGCTTCATTTGAGGAATCCCGTTGAGTTTCGGAGTTAGAAGTGTCAATGCTTTATTCTTTGTCTGTCTTTCTGGCATTTGCCTTGATGTTAGGTAGGTCACCGGTTCATTCAAGATGAGCATTGGCTGATCTCTACCAGTTCCCTCAACATGGGGTCAAATCATCACTCACATCCCCTCTAAAGGAGCGGGGGTATCATACAGCTTTAACGTACCTGAGACTACAGCATCTGATATAAACGGTACTATCTATCTCCAACTGAGCGCACCGTCTCATACAAAATGGATATCACTCGGCCAGGGCGAGCGAATGGCAGGGGGGAGCATCTTTCTCATTTACGCTTCGCCTGATGGCAGCATTACTCTCTCCCCACGAAAGGCATTTGGTCATCTTGACGTCTTCTATGACCCCAATATCCAGGCCCATCTTCTTGAAGGTTCTGGGATCCATGACGGTGTGATGACAGCAAACATCTGGTGCGACAACTGCATGCAGTTAGATAATGGGGATAGCCTAATGGGAAGCTCTAGCTCTTGGGGTTGGGCTATGTGCCATGGATATCCATTGATGTCCTCGGATGTTGCTGTGAGGATCCATAAGCATGATTTTCACGGTAGCTTCACCATAAATCTAACCAAAGCCATTGGCGGCAATTCGACGAATCCATTTCTCGACATGGCATACCCGCATCACGATGTCACCCCTTTCTCAAACCAGCATGTGATTGATGATGCTTTGCTTTACAGAAAACGTGTTGCACATGGTGTACTGACTCCAATTGCTTTCGTTCTGATGTTCCCTGGTTTCGGGCTTCTCTTGCAAATATACCCTTCTCGCCACACCGTTCTGTGGATGCATGCTCCTATGCAAATAATTGCAGCTTGTGTGGCATTGATTGGACTTGGCTTTGGAGTCTCCGTATCTATGGATCTCAAACTGTCCAATGGCTACCATCCCACTATAGGTTATGTTTTGGTCGGTGTTGTCGTTCTTATCCAACCTGTCTTAGGGGTTGTGCAGCATCTGCATTTCCGAGCATCGGGAGGAACCACCATCTACGGTGTCTTACACCGCTGGTTCGGGCGGCTGTTGTCTGCCATTGGCATTGTTAATGGTGGAATGGGTTTTTACTACGCGTATCAGCATACTGAGGATATCCCGCCAATTCCACCGATAATATACGGCATGGTCTGCGGAGGAGTATGCATCTTATATGTTTTTGTGGTCATGTGGCGTAGGGAGAAGAAGAGATCGCAAGCTATTATCGCTAATTTTCAGACTGAGTTCTTCCAGAAAAGGAGCGATTTGGAGCAAGTTAGTGACAAGCTTGACAGTGCGCGAGCGAAATCTGTTGAATCTAGCAGTATCTCCGAGAAGAAGTGGTGATTTCCATAATCATGTATGATGCTTTTGTCGCTATAGTGCCTTTGGTATTACTAAGAAACATGTTTATCTCATGATATATTCGGAGTCCTTTTATACTTCCTCTCTGTCAGTCGCCTATTTGTCTTGATATTTTGCCGAATGATGAGGTGGGAATCCTTAAATGCAACTTCTTATCCGTGTAATATATATAGTCGGAGTGCCTCGCGGGGGCCTCGAATGAAGGTATGGATAACACGCAGTCTGTGTTGCCTGAGAAATAGTGTACCACACAAGAATTCGAATACGAGGTATGAACGTATGTGGGATGGAAGGGAAAGGATTCCAAGAATCAAGTGTCTTTTGGATAAATGTATGTAAATAATACGGCACGATAGCAGCCTGAGGCTATTGATAGGGCCTGGTTAGTCAGCGGACAACGACCACCTGAAACCAACGCCAGTGGGATGGGCTCAGATCTCCCCATCGAGGCTCTCGTGAACTTGTTTCTTGAATTGAAGCTGTCATCTGCTGTACCGTGGTGCATGTGACCCTCGTCTCGTACTTCGATACGTCCGGACTACCCCCTCCTCTAGCCTCCGACTGAAGCAACTCTCCGCGACCGCAGCGTACTCCCACCCCCCTCCCTTCCAATCGGACCCGCTGTTTAGCCCGACCGATCCAAAGCGCGCTCGATCTATATCCACGAAGATATCTTCCGTCCTAGCGGTAGCAGTCGAACTTTCCTCGGCGAACTCAATGCGGCCCTCCGCCCCTCTTCTCATTCGCGACAGGTGATACGCATACCGTTACGGCTAAATGGAGATCTATGGCGTCCGGATATAACTCAACGTTCTCGACGACGTCGACCCAGCATCGTGCTGCGGGAGATGGGCGATCATACTCCAGTCTTGATGATGGCTCTGTGGATGGCAGTTGGCCGGGGGTCGCTTCGAGGTCGGGGAGAAATGCTCGATCGGAGTCTGGAGGTAGTGCGACCATCGGCTTTCGGGCAGCGCCGTCGTTGGCCCCTTCGTCTGGGTCTGGGGGGCCAGGTAGCTTCAGCTCTGAGCTAAAAAGCATGAAAACATCACGGAGCACAACGCCGCGGCCCGATACTACGTTCAGGCGAAGAGGAAGCAGTAACATCGAGCCCGACGACTTGTCAAGTACAGAGGAGCGCCAGGCTGCGATTCGAAATAAGATTGCGAAGGAGATGAAAATTAAAACAGGGACGGAGAATATGCTCGAGGCATTGCTGGCCAAAAACCCGAAACAAACAAAGGAGCAGAGGTTAAAGGTGGAATCGGAGTTGAGCTCGTCGAATCGGAAGCTCGCCGAACTCCATCATGAACTGGAGGAGGAACTACTACGTGCGCAGGCGCCATCCACTCCTCCACGGAGTCGCCTATCGTCTCTGTTCCAGGGTAGCTCCATGCGTTCACCCTCTCGCAGCAATGTGGAGTTGGACGAGGGTCAGCCGGAGGATGGAGAGGCGGAAATGGAGTCACCGACATATGTGCTTGCAGAGACGTTACAAGCACTGGAGATTGAGGGTATGTCACCAGACTACTATGTTGAGCGTGCAAATAGCCTTGTTGAACTCTTCAAACGACACCCCACCTTGAAGTATGACCTAGCCTGGTCTGTCTTCGGTTTGCGTGTTCAGGTCATGCTTCTAAGTGACAACAAGGAAGTCGTGGCAGCTGGTTACAGGTTGACTCGCTATGCCATTGCGGATCGAAAATCCCTCCAGATCATCCGCTCATTACACACAGACGAGCTGGTAATCTTGTCTCTTGTCAAAGAGAGCAAAGCGAGTATTGAGCGTGAACAAGCCTTGAAATTCGTCAGAGCTTTTCTAGATGTCAAGGATGGTGTGCGGGAAATCTCGCGCGCGGTGGTGCGGACTATTGTCTCTGTTGCTGAACATTACGAGGATCGCCTCAGAAACATCTCGATCATGACCCTCGCCGAAATTCTAGTCAAAGAGCCAGAACTCATTGCCTATGCTGGTGGCTTTGCGACATTGCATGATGCCCTAGCAGAAGGGACATTCGGAGCTTCCGAGTCTCTGATAGCCAGCTTTTTGCATGTACTTGACACTCCACAAAGTAGAAAACACCTGCGAGGAGGGACCGAGCTCGAAGCTGTTCTTGCACCCTTTACCGATTCACTGGCCGATAGTGTTCGCAATGGCCGGTTAAAGTCTGCAGCTAAAGCTATATCGGCAATGCTCAAGACGTGGCCGGGCTTAGTAGTCCTCGCAAGGAATGGTGGAAAACCTTTACAGTCGCTCTTGGAATCTTTGCACTACCCCGATTCGCAGGCCAGAGATCTGATCATGGAGCTACTATTTGATGCCCTAAGAATCAAGCCACCGTCGTGGTCTTCATCTTTTCTTGCGGGCCGACGGCTCACAACTTATGGCAGAGTTTCAAATCTTCGGTCAGAGACAGACACAAAACAATACCGTGGGTACTACGACGACAATGAGAGTAAATTTGACTTAACAGCACACTTTTCTACCCTCATCCTCGCGACCTTAGTGGATGCAGGATTGTCCAAGGTACTTCTCCCCTTGACTTTTGTTTGTGTTGGCTTTATTTGCTAAAAGACATAGGCGCTCTCTGAGCTCATCGAGGATGAAGAGGATCAGTCCCTCAGACGTAAAGCAACATTGCTCCTGACTGAAGTTCTAAAGCTAGCCCAACACTCTCTGCCACAGGACATCAGCTCCAAACTCCAGGTCCTTCCACACTTATTGCCCGCTGCAATCAAGTTTGATGTTGACAACCATGATGTTTCCATGGCCACAATTTATCAGATCGAGAGCATAAACAGAACCTTGGCCCGTTCTGTTGGTTTCTCGAATGGGGCCGGCCGATATAGTGTGGATGTTGATATCTCCGCCTCTCTTCTGTCGAGTGACCAGAGCAAAGACAGACTGAGCCCTACAATGGATGAAACTCAATTCCGCAATGCAATTCTAGAAACGCATGTCTTGAACACAGTGAATTACTTGAAGTGGAAATGGGATCTTATCCACCGCATCGTCGAGGGACCCCTGACGAACCCCAAGAGGCTAGACGAGGCGATCAAAGGGTCGAAGTTCATGAAGCGACTCATGGGATTTTATCGACCTTTCAAGTATAGATTTTCCATGCTTCCGAATACTAAACCAAACCAACGCTATGTTCGAACAGGTTGCGCACTGATGCGCACCCTAGTCTCCATTCCCGAGGGGACAAAGTATTTGGCTGAGAACAAATTCCTTAGGCAGGTTGCGGAATGCCTTGCTCAAGTAGATCGTATGAGCGGACTGACATCCTCATCGCCTCTCTTCTCACGAGAACAGATGGCTAACACATTGAGCGGGGGGTATTTTGCCCTGCTAGGCACATTGACCGGCGATGCCAATGGGCTTGCTATGATGGAGCGGTGGCACATGCTCAACATGTTTTACCATATTATTGAACTACGAGATCGAGACGATCTCATACAGACTCTTTTGGGCAATATGGATTACACACAGGACAGCCACCTGAGGGTTATGCTATCTAAGGCTCTCACGACGGGCTCGAAGGATATTCGTATATTCGCGACTAAGCTGCTCCGGAAATACGCAGTGGGGAATGTTCCGCTCTCTCCACAGATGGCCATAGGCAATGCAGACTGGGTTGTCAAGCTTCTTGTCACCCAGCTCTACGATCCTGACGTGTCTGTATGCCAGATGGCTGTGAAGATTCTCGAAGAAGCATGCAACCATCGAGACTATCTCGAGTTTGTGGTCAAATGCAGGCCATCCCTAGACCACCTGGGTGAGATTGGTGCACCCCTGCTCTTGCGCTTCTTATCCACCTCAGTAGGTTACCACTATTTAGATGGACTCGATTACATCACGCAAGAAATGGACGATTGGTTTCTGGGCCGGAACGATGCGTATGTGGGTCTAGTGGAAGCTGCTCTATCACGAGCCTACGTCGATCAGCCGCGAAGAGGCAGTTTCGTTCCGGAAGATCTTGTCGATCTGCAGGACATCGGGCTGGTCCCACCGCATTTTTACCGAGAGCTGGCCCGAACAGCGGAGGGCTGCAAGCTTCTTGAGCAATCGGGTCATTTTAGTGAGTTTGCTTGGACCATCCGCGATTTCAGTCTGAACGAGGAAGACACCGAGGTTCTGCTCAAAGTCAAGGGCTGTCTTTGGGCCGTTGGGAACGTTGGCTCCATGGAATTAGGCGCCCCGTTCCTCGAGCCAGATATCGTCGAGCGCATAGTTAAGATCGCTGAAAGTGCTGAGGTTCTAACGATGAGGGGAACCGCATTCTTTGTTCTTGGTTTGATCTCCCGCAGTCGACATGGTCTCAAGGTACTGAGGGATTTTGGTTGGGACTCTGCTTTCGATCAGAAGGGAAATTCTCTAGGACTGTGCCTCCCCACCGATTTCAATAAACTGTTCCTGGTATGTCCAGCACTATTAACTATTCGAAGAATACCACACGCAGCCGCTAACAGCTCCCCTCTTTCCTAGGTGGATTTCCCTTCGCATTCTCGAAACCGGGAATCCAAACGCATATCTCAAGACAAGTTCAAGGAAGCTACCACCGATTCAGATCCCACCAACCAAAAGATCCTAAAGCTCATTGTCGACATGGGTAACACCGTCCTATCCAAGCGAGCGGCGGCGGATCTTCATAGGTACATAAACCGTCGTTCTCAAACCATGCCATCTAATATAGAATAACCTCGCTAACCACCACTATCAACCTATAGCATAAAGTCAAAGCAGCCTGAACGATTCCACCAACCACACCTATTCCGCAAAACCCTTAGTATCCTCGAAAGCCATCACTTCCGCCTCCCTGCCCGACGCTTTGCCCTGGACTTATTCGATAAAAGCGTCATGCGACGAATAGTAATGGAAGACGACTCCGACACCGACTCGGAAGTAGCCTCCTCCCAGGAATCTGGCTAAGCAAAATGAACGCATTGGCTTTTTCAGTCCCTCATATTCAACTTACGGTATAAAACCGAAGTAACTTCACCTACTTCATTCATCTATCCCGCAAACCTCGGGAGCCATCCTTCAGCGGGCTGTACCATTGTGAAAAAAACCTGGGACAAGACACTTGCGCGGTCAGACGCTCCTACATCACGAGGTCAAGAGTACCAGACCGAGCATCTTCTATCTCACACGCAAAAGCGTTCACCTCCACCGACGCTCAGCGTCATATGACGACTAGTAACTCTTCCTCGCCCCCTCCACCTTCCTCTGTCAGATTTATGTTATACCCAACAGTATCATAGAAACAACAAATCCATATACATACATGCATGCATACCCCTGAATCTGGATCTTCAACAGCTTATTGCAGCTATTTTTAGTGCTCTGTTTTGGTATGGCGTTGGATGGGTTTTGGGCTTACGAGAAACGAAAGGATGTTAGCATGTGATATCTTTCTCTCTTCCTTTATTCCTTTCTGTTATTTTCATGACTTGCTTCCTACTTGTCGATCTTGCTTTCACTGGCCTTTCTTAGGTTGTTCAGCGGAGGAAGAAAAAGAAAGAGAGGGAGCAAACCAGCCAAAGAGACAAATTTCGTGAATAGGACCTTTGGTTGTGGCCCTTTATGGACTCTAAAAATGGATGGCTGTCTTGGTCTCATTGTATTGTACATACAACATGAGTATCTATGTATGTGGAAAACTACTTATCTTTTCCCTGTTTCTGTTTCGTTCCACTTCCCAATAAAGCTGTCCGTTATGCCCAACTAGTGTGACTTGCTAACTTATCCGCCCACCAAATATGTTTAGAAGACTTCTAGGGAATTTAGGCTTGCATGGTGTAAGACACTACATCTTGTGATTGGAAATCTTATTCAGAATATTAGAACTGACTTTCTAGCACCTTGCTACCACTAAAAGTCTGACCTATACCAACGGTTTAGTAATACTTCCTAACGTGTTAGATCAATTGACGTGGTTGGATCTCTATCAAGTACCACCCCCCCAGGTGGCTCCCTTAATACTGCACCTTCAGTGCAGTATTCTGCCGGTAACTGTCCAATCCGACTTGACCGTGATCATGATCGGTTTCATCTTCCTCAGCCCCGTCAAGAGAAAGGAGCTGGAACCGATTGAGAGCCGAAACAGATTTCTTGGAAGGCACCTGTGACTCTTTCTTCAAGCCATTGGTAAGCTTGGACAGAGGCTCGGCGCACTCATCTGGATAAAATGCAATCCTCATCCCCTTATATGTGAGTCGAGACATCATGCAAGAGCGTGCAAACAGTGCGTTATGAACGGAATTCGTGGAAATGTAAGCGTTTCCATTCTTAAATTTGACTGTGATGACAATGAGGTTATGGATGTGGTCGAGGTCCTTCCGGATAAGCCATTCCGTGACGTTTGGGTGCACATTGTATAGGACAAGATTGCGTGAAGCTCCGGTGTTGATCTTAGCCCTGACGAAAGGGGGGAGGTAAAACTGGCGGTCATTCCAAGAGATTTCCACCTGTCCTCAATGTTAAACATATCGTAAATTGCCTTGGGGTTGGGCGACGTACACGCTTTCCAGCAATGCAGACCCCGTGACCTTTTGCATGCTGATAGAATTCCTGTGCGTTTGCCTCCTCGACGAACGAAATGCTGGCCATGCGCTCTCGCGTTCGAAGGTGAACATGGAGAAGAGCGCCGCCCTTTATGGCTTCAACAAGATCTCTGTGAGTTGCACGATCGGGAAGGCCACGGAGCAGAATGGTTCGCTGAGGGGTTGAAGCTATCGACGACTCTGAGCTTCTAGAGGAGCCTTCGTAATCATCCCTATCACTATCTTGGGAAGCTAGCAAGACACCCTCTTCATCATCATCATCGTAGCTTTCCCAACGCTTGTGGTCGTTGGATAGATTTGCTCTTGTAGGTGATGGGATTTTCTTGCAATTCAAAGAGCTTTCAGTGCACACCTTGCTGCTATTCTGATTATCGGATAGAGGTGGTGAACCGTATATCAATATCTAGGTAACAAGGTTAGCAAAATGACGACGCCGACGAGATGTGTAACCTGACATCGAGAGTTTCCTGAGACAAACCGCCATTCAAAAGGGACTTCTTTAGCTTCGCTGCGGTCATTCAGTTATAACTGAGTGTTGTGCTATGCAGACATGAGTAGGAAACGTACCGAAATGAGCTGATACTGCAAGCTAATTCAATGTTAGCTCGCCGAATCTTTGCCTTTACTATCAGGGGATGTGAAAGCCTTCTTGACAATACTCACCAGATCTTGGTACTCTGAGTTTGAGATGGTCACTGAATCTGAGCTCGCAGAGCTTTTGTTTTCCTGGGACGAATGCTGTTTTGGGTTTGTGGCCCCAAGAATGAGTAGAGGATCACTACAATGCAAAGCATAGGTAATTAGACGCACAGCTTCTGCTCTATCAAAACATGACATTAGTAATTGCATACAATAATCGCATCGAAGTTCACAAGCTAAACTCAGGGGGAAAAGGGAAAAAGAGAAGAGGAGGAAGGTGAGTCCGTATAGAGCGACTAAAAGCGCCAATATGCGCGAAGTTACAAAGTACAACAGAAAACCTTCAGAGAGAGAGAAAATGTCCCCGATGCTCACCTCTGTAGTAGAGATTCAAAGTGACGTTTTTCAACAGTAATGAATGAAGAAGACATGGTAGCCGACTCTCTGCCTACAACCTGATTTTATTTTAGTACAAGGTGGGTCGAGAAGAGTAGAGAGAAGGCTTACCTTGTGCGAGACTAAATAATAAAGACTGATAGAACCGGTCAAACTTAAAATGAGAGAAAAGTACGGGAACAGTGAATGAGTGAGTAAGAATTGGGAAGCGAGACAGAAGAAAGCATGTAGCAAGAAAAGCTGAAAGTCTCGTGCTTTCCTCAAGACATATCACAACGTCACCCCACGTTACTTCTGCAGGCGCGATCAACAAACTAACTTAACCTCTTAATAAAAACCTCCCTTCCCTGATAAAGTACTTGATACTATAAGAAAGTGTTTACGCTCTTCTCCACTCGGAAGATGAGCTCGATCACTTCCATCCTATGAGCAACCAACACAGCAGAAGGCATGCATATGATGTGCAAGACGGCCAGAAGACAACATGCATGGCCTCTCCTATTATTGAACGTTGGTCATGATGGGCACCCATGTTGGCCCAACGAGGCGAAACCCAAAGAAGAAGAAAAGAGAGCGAGCCAAATGCCAGGAAATTACTGGCTACACTAATGAGTATATCCTCAACCTGAATCTTCTCAACAACGTTGTGTGACGGATGCATAGCCACCTAGGTGGCGTTGGACAAGTCAGAAACTCAAGCCCAATGTCTCTGTGCCAATGCGCGCGGCGCCCGGATCGTCCCGTTCTGATTTATTGGCGATACGCTCTCAGCGACGCAAGGCGCTTGGTTTCTTGATCCAGTGCTATCCATGGCTGAAATTGGATCTGCTTACCGCTCATCCGCTCATCTGTACCAACGGTTCACGCCTTGTTCTTTTTATTATTATTATTATTATTATTATTATTATTCCCAGAAGGGAGATGAAAAAAAAAAAAAAAAAAGGAAAAGTCCTTACATTTCATAATTCTGATCTCAAGATTGTGCTTCCTTCACTTCTCATCTCTACAGGAAAAGAGTATACGCTATATTGATCGCCGGCGCATACTGCAGCCAACGTCTGAATTACATGAACAGGTGTTCAAAACCCCTAGTCGGTCTATATATCCGATTGTACATGAGCCACTCCGAATACTATCCGATTGTCAGCCCCCGAGGTTGATGATTGTACATGCATCTATCACCGCGGGTTCCACATAATCATGTTTGGATGTACAAAGCAGGCTCCGTCTGAGGTGTGAATATGGTGTGCCCAGCAGCTGGATCATAAACCATCTCTATCTCCGATAGGATTAAAAGACAGTACATAAGCCTGGAGAAGGCACTTATGCTAAAGACACCCTGATGCACAGCCGCCAATCCCTCAATGCAGCCTTGTGGCAGGGGGCTCAAATGCATCCACGGCCGGCAAGGACACAGGCCAGGCAGCAATCATCTCAACACAGCACACCAAGTTTGCCAAGCTACTTTATATTGATTCCTGATTGGCAATAAGGAATGTCGCTAGCATAAGATGGTGGGTAGAGCCACTGCAATTGCATGCATGTTCCAACAAATGCTTTAGAGTGTCACCCATCATCTCTGGTAGGTTCTGGAGTTCGTCCCTCGTCCTCGTCCTCGTCCTCGCCCTGTGGCTCCGGTGGTATTCTTGGGGGTTCTTGCTCAGTTTGAGTATTCCGTCGGTCTTCTATTATTCCTTGTCGCCTCGACCGCAGGATTTGGACTCCGTTGGCAGCCACCTGTGCTACGAACATAGCAAGAAAAATGCCTATTACAAGGGTCTGCGGAATATATGTTTCGGAATCCTGATTTTCTGCCAGCTGTCGCGAATTATCGATTGACAAGCCGGGAGAGCCGAAGGTAACAGAGAACGACATGGAAAACGGGGTGAAATATGTAGAAACCCTTGGAGACGAGAATGGTATGAATGATGCGACCGGTCCCATTATGACCGGGATTAGAGCAAAGACGAGGAGAGGGACGGCTAGTCATAAGGCAGACGTAATGGGGGGTCGGGATCGAGCCGTCCTGGTCAAATAGTGCATGGTGAGTGACACATCATTACCGAAGGTTTTCCGAGTTGAGTGATCAGTAGTACATACCATTCACGAGACTCCAGCTTTCTGACCCAACGTGCAGTGATCTTCAATCTTTCCCTGACACTGGTTGTCGATAAAAGCGCATACTTTTCTTCCTCCCAGACAGGTAATACGCTGGCAAACCACCAGGGAAAACGTGAAGGTTCCGTTGGAATATCACCATACGCTAAAAGCACACGAGGATGGAGCCAAGGAGCGGCTTGCCTGTGTTGCTTCCTTACAAAGTCCAAGCCCAACTGAAACAGCTGCTGTGTTGACATAGACTCTAGTGGCTGCTCACCCGAAGCATCCGCGACTGATGTCTCCAAAGCCTCCCGATTCTCCTCCTCTATTACCGAAATATCATCCACGCGCTGTATCTTGCCGACATAGTACATGTCCAGCATATATGAACTGAGCACCTTGAAACGGTACAGCCCGGTAGCAACCACTAGGCTTCTCCCGTCGGGGAGCAGCTCATAACGATCGACGACCAAGGCTGTACCATACTGCATGAATTGCGACCTTCCAAGTCCTTGCTGGAAACGACCGGCACGGTTAAACATGACCATGCCGAATCTGCGCTCCCTGGTTTGCATGACTCTTTGCATCATGAGCCGATAACGCGCCTCGAATACATGCAGAAAAGTTGGCATTGTTGGGAGAGAAAGTGAGCTGACAAACAAAGGAAGTATTACTTCGTCATCAAGTGCAGTCACTTCCTGGGCACTTGTATCTCTCCGTAAAGCAACCTGTTCAGGGAACAAGGTCTCCATAATATCTGAGATTCTCTTGTTAGTAGGCTCAGACTTCACCGTCGACGCCATGTTCAGTTTACGGCGACAGGCAGGGCATAGGTCGGAGTGGTCCAGTGCCATTGCAACACATCCGCGACAGAAGGTATGGCCACAGGATGTTGTTAATGGATCCAGTATAAGCAAATAGCAGACCTGGCAGTCCAGCTCATTCCGAACAGCGTCCTTAAGTCTTTCGAAACGCTGGTTTTCCTGGTCTATAGGCTCGTGCATTTCAAATTTGAGATTCGAAGCATCATAGTCGAAATGACCGCACTTGACTAGGTCGTACATACCCTCTAATAATCCTCCCGCCGCATCTGCGCTTTTCGCCACTGTCCCGGGCTGATCACCTCTCAATCCTGTCCATGTCACTCTAAAGCCACACTCGTTCCCCAGAGGCGCTTCCGAGCTAGCACTGGAATTGCAAAGCACCGCATCAAAAACATCCACCAGTCTACCCAACAGCACATCGGCCCCACAGTCACCTAAGCAATGTTCTCCAGCACAACCATTATCAGTACCCCAATGGCATGTGAATCCCATTTTTCGATCGTCGCTCGCCGGAAATGTGATTCCCGTCCGCTCATGAATTGGCGGCAAGCAAGACCGACATAATGTGTTTCCACACGGAAGCCGTAGCGGCGCACGTAGAGGCCGCGAGCAACATGAACATTGAATGAGGCGGATAAGGGCGTGTACTGTAGCCGTCAAACCCGAGCCAGATATATCCGATAAGGGCGACTTTGCTGTCAAGTGGTTTGTGTCATCCTGCGGGGAGAGCGGAGATGTCGCATTTGCGGGATATGGCGTGTCCTCTTCCATTTAGGCCGAGAACCTTGCGCTTGATCTCGATGTATACTAAGTAGGTATGGGGAAATGAATAGTTGTTATTAATGGTGAGATTAGTTGCCCAAGTTAGCAGTTGTCGTTGGTTGTTGGGGAGAAGTGGAGGCAGTCAAGTCTATTTAGTCTCAAGTTTTAAAACTACTGGTCATAAATAAGACGGGGTGTCTTCCGACGTCCCGGGATTGATTCCTCTCTGGCTTGCCTAATTTAACCGTTTCTGGCAGATGAGGTCTGGGCATTTGTTCTACACCAGTTTACCCAGCGCGTTAGTAGTAGCAGTGGCGCTAAGCCACGACTGCTACGACCTACTAACCAAGACAACATCTGATCATCTCAGTTGAAGTCGTAATCTTGCATTTTCTGGCGGACGTCCTGGTCACGTGACATCAAATGTATTCCAGCTGTCCAGAAACCGTTAAAACAACCACAAAAAAGAAACCCAAAGACATAATATAGGATAACATCCGGATGGCTCTCGTCTCTTAACAGGAAAAAAATATTGGGTGATATTTGAGATACCTGGCCTATACTAAATCCAGCATCGACAGAGCCAGTAGTATCGCACCATAACAATTCCACCCCAGCGACAACCAGATCCGAACCATAACCGATTGCCCTGGGAGCACGCTCCAAATCTCCTCCCCAGTACACCTGATAGATACCATTCCGCGTCCTTTTTTGTATTCCCGTCGGTCGTCCGTAAGATGGGTCTTTTTTTGATTTGAAGGCCGTTTAACGGTAGGATTTCTGGTACCTGGCGCGGGCACCGCGACCACCGAACTTCTTGGGCTCCGTGCGACGGTTGTCGGCAACGAGCAGTGTGCGGTCGTACTGGACAAGAGCCTGCTTCAGCTGGTTCTTGGAGTGCTCATCGACGTACTTCTGGTAGTAGGCGACGAGGGACTTGGCGATAGCCTGACGGATGGCGTAGACCTGGGAAGTGTGACCACCACCGGAGACGCGGACACGGATGTCAACACCGGCGAACTTGTCGGCACCGACGATGAGGAGAGGCTCGTAGACCTAGATTTCTTGTATCAGGTGGGGATTGTTCCGTTGGGTTGTTCATTTTCCTTTGGTCTGGCGTACCTTGAAGCGGAGGATCTCAGGCTGAACCAGAGAGAGGGGCTGGCCGTTAACCTTGATGAGACCCTTGCCTTGCTGTAATGATTCTCAGCATTATTTCCTTTTCCATAACCGTTTCTTGCAAAATCGAAATAGCAGTGCGCATATGTCGCAGGTTCAAAACATCATTCAATCACCATCCTCTTTTCTCTCTTTCCGATGAAACATTTCTCCTCCTCTTGAATATATCGTAATGTAATGGTTTTTCTTTCTCCATTCTTCGATTCCACTCCAGCGATAATTTCTCCCCAAGCGACCATGCACAGTGCGACAGGATAGACAGAAAGAGAAAAAATTGGTTGCATACCTTGCAGTGGGCGACAGCGGTAGCTATAAAAATTCAAGTCAGCATTTTATTTCTTCCCGCAAACTCCCCCTTTCAATATGGGAAAAAATTCCCATCAGGCACAAATTCTTACCCGTCTTCTTCTTGCCGAAGCATTGCACACTCGGGACGGAAGCCATGGTGATCGAATGGCCCTGATCGGTGTCGGGAAGGGGAGTGTGGTGAAGTTGTCGTCGTCTTCCTGATATTCGAATCTGCGGTGATGGGGTTCAGAATCCGTGCGGGTGACTTCGCTTAGTGCGACTCCGCTAGGGCTTGCCGCTGGTCACGTGTCACGTGATGCTCCGCCGGGGCGGCTGAAGTTTGGGTCTCCATCGGAGGTCGGGATAGAGACTTGCTTTGCGCGATTGTTGGTTTGATATCCGCGGGGACGGGTTAATTGGGTTTCTTTTTATAGTTCTTGTGATTGTCTTGATTGATAGAAAACCTGTCACCATGTCGCAGACTGTTGGAAAGGTAATAAATTCCTAGCAATGATCCTTGACGTCCCATTATCAATGTCCATCTGTGCTACCGTACCTATCTGCGATGACATATCTACCTTGCAACACATGGATTGAAACCCTCCCTCCGGACCGGAACTTACTCAATGCTAATACCTTGGATTAATATAGACCCGTCTCGCCTACTCTCGGGCCTGGCACCATGTCGACGTCGGCACCGACCCGCGCAGTCTCGGCCGGCTTGCTTCCTCTATCGCCCTCTTCCTGATGGGCAAGCACAAGCCTATCTATGACCCTTCTACCGACTGCGGTGACTATGTCGTCGCTGTGGGTTGCCACGACCTGAAGACCACCGGCAAGAAGCGCTTCCAGAAGAAGTACTACACGCACACGACTCGCCCCGGTAGTCTGCGGAGCATGACGATGGACAAGATGTTCGAGAAATGGGGTGGCGGTGAGGTCCTACGACGGGCTGTCAAGGGCATGTTGCCCAAGAACCGGCTGCGGGAGAAGCGGTTGGCTAGACTGAAGAGTATGTTTATGTTTTTCTTTACACGATTAACTGCTTTATGGCGGATGGGTTTTGGGCATCGGCGATTGGGTGGTGGGGTGCTTCAATGATTGGAAGATTGATTGCTAACAGCGGACACGATATAGCTTTCGAGGGCCTGGCTCATCCATACGAGGAGAACATTGTCAAGCTTGGGAATCAGTCGGTGATTGCAAACTTGCCGGAGGTGAAGGAAGCGTTTAAGGAGGCCAAGACCCAAGCATAGTTTTTCCTTGGGTCATTTCCCGATGGTCTATTGTATTTCTTCGTCTGTAATTTTATGTCTCTTCCTGTTTATCTGCTAGCGCATGGGTGGGAGTTCTTTTGATCTGTTCTGATATAATGTTTGGGCTTTTCGTTCCTGCTCTCGGAAGATGCTCCCGGAAGATTGTTACTTGCATCTACACATATACGGTGCATTTGTACTATACGAGCCGAAGTGGAAGTAAAAAAACAAGTGAATGAATGCTATACCCTATCCCAGACTATATACAGTTTGCCTTGGAAACTCCGGAACGTGAGAATCATGTTGGTTTACAATTTAGACTTCAGAGAGGACCGACCGACGGTACACTTGATCAGACCGTTGGGGTCCGACTGAGGAGCGAAGACCTCGGCGTTCTTGCCGGTGTTTTGGAGGCCCTTGTGCCAGCTCAGGTCTAAAGATTATCTCATTAGCGACAGCTTCAAAACAAGGTATACCGGGAATGCAGAAAAACCTACCGATTTCGAAATAGTGCTTGTTGGGCAACGAGTACTCGACGGTCTCGACCAGCTGCTGGCGCGCCAGGATTTGCTCTGCCATCTTGTACATGGTAGCCTGCACGCTGGCACTGTTATCCTCGGCAAAAGTCTTGAGAGTGACCTCGCGAGCAGTGGCCCAGGTAGCATCGAACTTAGGCACGTGCGAGCGGACCTCCTGGAGTCCACTGAAATTCTTCCACTGCCAAGTGGCATCGACGTCGGTGCTCAGAATACGGTCCCAGGTCTCCTTAAGTGTGGTGTACTCGTCACGCAGGAAGCCCCAGAACTGTGAGTTGGTGCTCTTCAGCACGGTCAGGCCGGACAGAGAGGACTTGATATCGATGCCCTTGCCCTCGACCACGTCCACCTGCACATTCCGCTTCTCCTCGCTGTCGCGGATGAAGGAGTGAGGGTGCGGCTTGCCGTCAATGTCCATCCGGGTCCAGCGGTGGCAGATAATGTTGACGTGAGCGGCATGGATGTGGTTGTACTTCTCAATGAAGTGTGTGCCCAGGATGGAGCCGAAAAGCTCGGGCGGAGTAACGGGGTTCTGCTTGGCGGTGATGTAAATGGTGTTCTTAATGGAGTCGGTTGCGACAATGACGCTGTTGTCGGCCTTGGTGTAACTGCAGTCCTCGGTTATTAGCCAAACTTTCAAGGGATCGGTTTAGACCGGAGGTGACTTACGAGGTCTCAATCTCACCCTCCAGAAGCACACAGACGGTCATCTCGTAGACCGTCTGGATACCGGTCTTCTCGTCCTTGTGGACCTTGTAGACGCGGACATTGTCCTTGCCGTAGCGGGCTGCTTTTACTGCGGACATCTTGAAGTATAGGGTTTGAAGGATATAGCAGAGAGTAGGAGAAGTATGTACAAGTGGGATTAAGGATCGGGGGTACCGGAAGGAATGAGAGAGGCAGTGAGGTTTTGGAACAAGGCAAAGAGGAAGTCACAGGACAATTGTCGCCAGCTTTTAAATCCTTTGGATCCCGTTTAAATCCCGGAAGGAGGAAAAGAGCGACGGAATGGTCTGATGGGCATCGTCGGCCACCTCCGAAACCCGCGGTTCGCAACGGCCGCAACCCTCCTTATCTTATCGCTGGCCATCTTATCGATAACATCCTTTTATGCTTTGTTGATACAAAACCATTGAGTCTCCCTGCGCTTCGACATGGAGATCGGCATTTGTTCTCTTAATCCCGATAATGCAGCCGTGAATGGTCTGATCTACATTAATCAAAGGCGCATCACCGACAGGATAACGCCGCAATAGGTTGTCTTTCATACACGCCTCGTATTCGCAATGGAGTAACATGAAATATTCCCCTGCCTACCGTCAAAGGGGCAGTGGAATGTTTGCGCTATGATGAATCTGAGGACCCTTCTTTCCTTCGGTGGGATGTGCGAATTGGGAGTGTGTTCTGTGATTCCACTACTATTGTGTCGGGGTCCAAAAGAGGGTTGGAACACACTGCGGAGCAGAGAAAAAGAAAAAGGGAGAAAAAAAAAAGGACATAACTTCTTCTCTTTCTCCACCCCCGAGATCGTTGCAACGTCACTCCCGAACATCCACCCAGGCACAGCTTTGGCATCCACAAGATGACATCGCTGATCTCCGAAGGGTCCAAACGCCCTCCATGGCTCTTACGATATCGCTCATCGACGGTGTTCATTGTCGCAACAGTATGGACGTCATTGTTCACGGTGAGTGGCTGCGCTCTTGAATTGCGCCGAAAGCATAGCTAACGACACGGAAGGACTTCTATCTCTATGCCATGGTGAGCGAGGACTTTGGCCGAATCGCGCATATCTTCGCGATGCACCTACTCATAGCAGCTGCAGATTGTCCCCGTCATGCCAACAGCACTGGTTGATCGCGCCGGCGTCCCCTACCAAGACCGTTCGTGCATCTCCTTCAGCCCACCTGCACAACCCCCTTGTTGACTTCCTACAACAGGCGAGTACTGGGTCAGCGTATTACTTATGTGCGAAGCCGCCGTCGCATGCATTTGCTGCCCCATATTCGGTTACATCGTTGACAACACGCCCACCCGCCAATTCCCCTATCTGCTCGGGCTCATACTCCTCGGCGCATCCATGGTCGTCCTATCAATTGCGCATACAGTGGGATTATTCATCGTCGCCAGATTGCTGCAAGGCGGTGCGACGGCAATGGTCACCGTCGCAGGTCTCGCGCTCTTGACAGACTCCGTTTCGTTCGACAACCTCGGCCAGGTGATCGGCTACCTAGGCTCCTCTGTTGCGCTGGGGTTCCTGCTTGGTCCGTTGATAGGGGGGATACTCTACGAGAAAGCGGGATACCAAGCGGTGTTTGCGATGGCGTTCGTGATTGTCGGCGTAGACTTGCTCATGCGGGTCGCGGTGATCGAGAAGAAGGTTGCCCGTCGGTGGCTCCTTGAGGACTCGGAGACGAGTCAGTCAAGCCCTCACGCCGGAGGGTATAACACCTTCGGCGACGCATCAGAACCATCGGATTCCGAGTCACCCAAATCGAAGAAACCAGCCCTGTTCCTCGTCATCTGCCAGCCACGGATCATGATCTCGTCATGGGCCCTCCTAGTCCACGGGCTCTTATATTCCGCTTTCGACGCAGTACGTTATGTTCCTTTCTCAAACCCGAGCGCCTCCAACAGATGCTAACACAGTCACCGCACCACAGACAATTCCCGTATTTGTCGAAACGCGGTTCCACTGGGGCCCGCTAGGTGCAGGACTAACATTCCTCCCTTCAGCCATCACCGCGTTCTTCGAGCCCTACTTCGGTAAGACCCAACCCAAGAATCGAAGAGGCCATTGAACCTTTCTAACCTCCCGGAAGGCTACCTCTCAGACCGCTACGGCGCCCGCAAGGTAACACTAACTGGCTTCCTCTTCCTCTCCATCCCTCTCGTCTGCCTCCGTTTCGTTGAATCCAACACAACCTCCCACATCGTCCTCCTCATCACCCTACTCACCTTCATCGGCCTCTTCATGAACCTGTGCGTGCCCGCCCTCTACGTCGAAACCCAGCAAGTCCTCGAGGACATGGAGCGCGAGCGCCCAGGCATCTTCGGCAAGAAGGGTGCCGTGGCGCAGGCGTTCGGCGTACAAACCATGGCGCAGTTTCTGGGGCTCTTTGTGGGCCCGCTTTGGGGTGGATTCATTGAGTATCGTTTCGGATGGAAGAATATGTCCTGGACGTTGGCATTGTTAGCCGGGTTGACTGCTGTGCCCATGTTATGGCTTAGTAATGGAGGTGAGAGGGTGAGGAGAGAGGCGGAGGAGGAGGAGAGGGAGAGGTTACTGGATGGGGATGGTGCGTAGGTTTGTCTTCTTGTTGGTTATGAAGTATGGATACTTTGTAACATATGCATGATACGTACTTGGGTATTTTGTTCTGGGTGTAGACTAGCCTAGAGACTAGATCAAAGTTGATATACTACAAGATTGAGTATGGATAGAACTTTGTTTTAAGGAATATGTGTACATAATAGCGAGAGAGAAGAGAGCGATCTCGATATCAAAGTACGGAGCACAGGCAGCGCCTCCAAGAAACAAGCTCTAGACCATTCGACAGCCAATGATCTATACAACACATGGTGGACACAACAATCAACACATCAACAACCTCCACAGTACCCACCTATAAACCTATAATATTAACACAACAAACCTCTAAATGTAATCCTAGATATACCCGTCCACGGCCCCCGAAATAAATCACCCAGATTGAACAGCTGCAGCCTAGACAAAGCAAGATTGAATCTTCTACCAATCCAGTCCCTGTATACATACATACTTACACACATATACACATACCTTTGATCCAACCCCAACGCCAATAATATCATCACTCAATCCAAACCCAACCACACAGCCACCAAAAACCAATGTTCTGACATCCCAAACTCACTGTGGACTCCCATATCTACCCATCCCAAGAACAAAGATAAGCAATTCATACAATTCCACATCCTACATACATCACATACATCCACCAGACACTAATCCCGCATCTCATACCCTACAAGCCCTACAATAACCCAAACAGCTCAACCAACCCAGGCCCCTCCACACAACAATCCTCTCCTTCCCCTCCCGACATTTCCTCCAGAGGACATAAACTTGCGCTTAGACTTGACAGTGGAACCGGGATTGGGACCGAGGGAGTGAATAAAATAGCCAATTATGGACTCTTCCAAACTAACCGAGAACAGAGAGTTCGCGGCCGGGTTATCGAGTCCGACTTATATCACTTACTGTGGGGGTAGAGGGCGGGGGGGTAGAAGTCGGCAGGGAGGGAATGCTCCTGGCTACGGAGAATAGTATTCTCTGTACGGTGCGGAATGCCGCTTGACGAAGGGTGAGGTGAGGGGGGATTGGGCCGGTTACTGGGTGTGGATGGAGAAGGTGATTTGGTTTCCTGGAGGGGGCTGGATATCACTGATTGTCATGTTGATGGGGTGGTGAGGGTTATCGGGTCTGGTGTTCTGCTTGTGTCGAGGCTGGATTCGTGAGAGATGGGCTGGGTGGTTTATGAGGAGATATGTGAGGGGTTGGCTGTGCCGGGGTTCGGGGATCCTGTTGAGATGCTTCGTCGTGATTGTCCGAGGGGGTGGTGTGTTGCGTTGTGTGACGCAGCGGGTTCCCTTGTAGGATTTGACATACGTCCGATCTTATGTGGCGGTGATTACGGAGGTTGTACCTGACGTAGTGACTGTGGAATAGTGCTACCATATCCTGTTCCGTGTTCACTGTTGTGTGTGGAAGATGATGGCGCATGCGATACGTATGATTGATAAGACAGACCTCAAGTAGGAGGCATAGATGAGATTAATGAGTATAAGATGTTCAAGAGCATAACATAAGGAATCCCAATCCCTCCTTCGAGCAGGAAAGACGTCGGTAAATCCACATTCTAATCCTCGACATTTTATCGTATAATAACACTGGTCCATCCTCAACCCAAGGTTGAAGGCCAAATCGCAAGACTTCATGTACACGTTAGTCCAAAGTATATCAGAATATAATCCAACCTGAGAGAGACAAAGAAGAAAGAAAACCAAAGAAAACGTTTTCAGTGTCCAGTTCATCCAAAACCCGAACGCCGTTCATGCGCAAACCAAACGCCAAGCCAAAATTTTAATACCGTAGACGTCGTTCCGAAAACTTGTATACGCAACAGGCTAAACGAAATAAATCAATCACAAGCTCAACTGGTCGATACTTCCCACTCGACCGCTCCCGCCTAATCGGCCGCCACCCTTCGTCACCATCCCTAATCGATAGAAACGCTCCTCTCCGCCGGGCGTCCTCCCGCCGATGTACCATTTCTCCGGCCCCAGAGCGTCTCGGAACCCGCCTGATCCATTGGAGCTGTCGCTCCCGCGTCGTTGACGGTCCGGTCCATTGGCAATTGGAATAGGATTGGATGAAGCCGGGGTTGGCGGGGACGAGGGAGCTGGTGGAGTGGCTGAGGACGAGGGCACCGGGGAGTCCCCGGCGGGAGATGATTGATTCAGTGGGGATCGGGTGTGTGAGTGGGGTCGGGAGTGGGAAGTGGCGGCTGAAGATGAGTGATGATGATGATGATGATGATGATAATGAGTCGTAGAGGCGGCTTCGGAAGACGCCCCTGAGTTGCTTGCCTTGGTTGCTATAGCACGGGCACTCTGTGATATCTGAGTCGGTGATAGAGACGAGGAGGTGGCGGCCGACTGGGAACCAGCGGCCGAGGCCTTATACGTTGACTGGGCGCGAAACGCCGCCAAAAAGTTGGCCAGGAATGGACGGTTGGTGGACATCGTGACGAAGACCAGTCTTGCGGGGTAGATCGTTATAGCATGAATCGGAGGCTGGACAATGGTGTCGCAGTCAGATTGACTACGCACGTCGAGTGCTGTTGTATTTGTATCTTGAGCCAAGGAAGGGTTCCCCGCGGCAGCGACAGGGCTCTCGAGATATAGATAAGATCAGAGTGGAGGTCGGCACAAGGGAAAGGGTTGGCGGCAATCATCCGAATACCGGCGAAGGGTCACTAAGTAACGGTCAAGATCTCAACCGAGACGAACATAACACTCAAGTACCCCTGGACACATGCACAGTGGATAGTAGTTCGATGAGGATCGGCGAGTCTGCGGCGAGGGATTTGAAAAAGAGGAGGACGAAAGAAAATAGGACGCCAAAGTTTGAGGAAGGACCTCAATCCAATCGATTTCTCCGAGGCATCCCGTGGTCGGGGAGCCAATCAGTGGAGGCGCATATAAAGAAACTCAAGAGTGACGTCTTCGTCTTCTTTCGTTTCCCGGTTTTTGACTTTCCTTCTCGTCTTCTCTATCTAGTATGCGGCAGACGTTAGTAAATTTAGTTGACGTCTCTTAAGACCGTCGTAGTCATTAGTCATTGGAATACAGCACAAACCCCTTCGTACGAATCAGATATCCCAAACCCACTATCCGCGGAGGGGAAGTTCACCAGAAGAAACGTGGGGTTGACTTGGTGGCATCTGACAATCCGTAGTCTGGAACTCCTACTAGTGCTCTCCATTAGGGAATTCTCGGGTTCCACTGCTATCCGGGCAAATGGGTCTAAAAGTCACTGGGCCAGGCATCCTCAGTATCGAGCCTTCATCACGGGATCCAGCTACTACTTACTTCCAAGTACCCGGGTGGCATGATGAAACATTAGTTGGTTATACATGGTCTCCTCATGATTATGTGATATATCCTACGCTTGGATGTGAGATTGGAATATGATTTGATTTGATCTGTAAATTTTTATTCTTTTTTAATTCCCTCATTATCCCTTTTTGCTTCGAGAATCTAATCCGATCGGAGTCTATATTCTAATTTTGGATTCCCTTGGCGTTTTTCCTGTAATTCCACCCAAATGTTTTCTCCATCCAGCCTGGCCAAGAGCACGAGTTGCCTCGCTCCCGGTCCAGGACCTGCTATAAACCCCCGCCAGAGAAAAGGAAATGAGACACAATGCAACCAAATAGACACAAGCAAGACAACCGACGTATAACACATCATGGGGGCTGACCAGGGGCACACCCAAACGCACATCAGCAGAAGCTCACCGACCAGGCTCTCCAACTCTGTAGGAGGCGTAGGAGCCCTTGCCAACGTCCGCCGGGCAACCCAGCCGCGACACGTATGAAGAAACAGATGGCTACCTTTTTTCACACAATTCGAGCAGAGATGGAGGACAGAAGACACGAAACGATAACACCAGAACACAGTAGAAAAATAGAAAAAGAAAATCAACAAACATAGATGAACAAAAACACCTCAGTCCAGCTCAAGTTCATATGTCCGAGCAGAACACCTCCAATGTACTTACATGGTTGGTCGGGGGAACGACATGCGAATCGAATCAGAACGGTTATGAGGTCTATGCAGAACAAACCCGAACGCTGCTCAGATCGGCCGGTGCGCTCAGGGATCGACCAGTAATGAAACAGGACACAATGCGAATCGCAACGAAGAGTCGACAGAGGCCATCCCACACGAAATCTTTTTGGGGCACATTGCAAGAAAAACGATGCAAAAGCTGAACAGGAACAGAAACACAAGAAACACATGCCCAGGTCTATTTGTCGGACGCCGGATAAAAGCCACACACCATCCCATCTGCCCACTCATAATGGATGGAAAGAAACAAAACTGAACCAGGACCACCACAAGATTGCACTCGCCGTATAAAAATGCCGTCACAATTTTGAAACCCAACAACCAGACACAGGTGACCATGTTTCGTAATAAAAAAATTAAAATAAACTGTCAAGTCGAATGCGATAAAGTGACCAACGCCGGACGTTTGCGACATAGCCCACACAATTCAGATAGTATTCAATTCTCGGTCGCGGCGATATTGCAGTCAAAGCGCACCTGCACAGCCGATGCCGAAACGGTGGAACGGCGCAGATTCCATATAGTGACCCGTAAATCCCTATCAAAGTAATCTGGCGCGTGTCTTCAGCAAGCTAGACTCATTAAGATAGTTCAGAGACCTAGTAGTTTTCCAACCAAATAGAAACCTGACTATACAAAGCTCCATCTTAAGTTGCACGAACAATATCCGAAATCGACAACGCAGTCAATTTAACGCAGTCGACCGTCCCGCATTCGTTTCATTCCGCCACTATTGCCTCGCGGGCTGGACGGTACCTGATTTCTTTGTGTGAGTCTAAAACAACGCTCTGATCGCATACTAGGATTCACGCGACTTACCATCACCGGCCAAAGTGGTCGAAGCCAAGTAAAGACCATTCATGCCACCTTCCTGGGGACCACCGGTTGTGGTAGGATAGTATTTCCGTTCGGTATCGACGTGAGCATGGATCGGCTCCTGGCCAGACGCCATGGATTGGGGGAAAACGGGGTTGATGTAACCATCATTCGCTCCGGGCTGAAACATCGAAGTCCAGTCAATTTCGCCAGTGTGATGGGGCCCAGGCATTACTGGGCGCTTAGGGTCTTGCACCACTGGGGGCTTTACCTGTTCATAGGAAGGACGGTCAACACTCAGCTGCTGAGATACATCAGTGCCAGGTTGCGCCAGATACGGGTTCTGCTTGGGAGCCGCCAGCCAGGGGCCTCTCTGATGTGGCTGACCAGCGGGGAACGTGTCGTCCGGTTGACCACGGTTCATCCCATTGACCGACGACATCGGAAAGCCCAGAGGCTGCTGATCCGTGAACCCAGGTCGGCCTGAAGCCAGCCCGTTACCGTTCACGGCCCCCTCGCCGTAAGCCGTACCCGGAAGGGCAGTGGCGGGAGGGACGGTATTACTGACTTCATCCTGAACCGGTTTAGCAGGATTCGCAGCTTGAGACCTCTTCAAATGTGCCTGGGGATGCGACAAGTGGGTCGCTCCCGTTGGGTTACCGCGCCGTAACGAACACTTCTGGAAGTGGCGCTTCAGAATATCGCTACGGGAGAAAGTGTCCTTGCACAGAACACACATGTATGGGCGGTCACCGGTATCTGCGCAAAAAAGCAAATTGTCAGCGACATTAAGAATTCTCGGCGCACTCCACATCAACTCCAATCTAGGGGATTTGGAAACTCACGTCTGAGCAGATGGCGCTTCAGGTGTTTGGCGTGGAGATAGGTCTTGTTGCAGTGCGGGCAAGGGAATTTTCCATCGGCATCCTTGGCCGGAATTGTAGTGTTCTTCGCCGTGCCATTGACACCGTTGGTGACTGGCGTGGCGCGTCCCGGAACGCTCGGGAGGATTCCGCGTCGACCTTGAGAGCCAACCACCTGGGTGCGAGGAGGCTCTTTTGCACCGTAGGGCGAGGCACCATTTGCGCCCGCAACGGGATCCGGATTCATCCAGGGTGAGCCCTTGCCATCTGAGTAGCTGAAAGCACCGGAAGGCATGCCAGAGAAGTCCGGCCGGCGGTCCCGCGGGGGTGCCGGCGCGATCGGCTGCGGATATGTCTGCGCGCTAGAAGCCGGAGGCAGCACGCTGTGAGGTGGAGGATATTGCGAAGGCTGGGGCTGCGCCTGCGGATTGGGGTGGGAGAGGAACGAAGATGGAGGCAGGCTACCCACGGTAGTGTGAGGCATGATAGGAGCGGTAGACGACGCGTATACATCGTGAGTAGAAGTGGGATACCTCGACAGATCCGGCCTGTACGGCGGCTGGCTCATGTAGGAATGAGGGGCAGGAGATTGGCTGTGATGAGGCTGCAGCGGGGGGAGAGTATGAGGCTGGGACACGGGGTACTGAGCCTGCATGGTGTACTGAGGCATTGGCATACTCATAGTAGTCGGGAGAGGCGTGGAGCCTTGGGGTAAGCTGGTGGATGGGGGCCGCGACGGATGAGATCTGGGATCCATCATGAAGCGGAGAGGATATCAGATGGAGGGGAAGAACAGAGTTGGACTGGAGGTAGAGTTCACGGTATCTCGATCATCGATTGCAGAACGAGAAAAACCTTTTCGCCGGCTGGTCTTTTGACGAACAGGCAAGTGTGATACGTGTGCTCTCGACTGCCAATTCCCACTGCAAACGAGAAACGGATCACTGTGTGCAGAATTTTCCTCTTGTAGGTCTTTTCTCTCTCCTCGTTCTGGTACTTTTTCTTTTGCTTTCCTCTTCCGACGGAATGAATCCTCCCACTTAACGCGGTGATAGGACGGGGATATGGAGACGTGCGGAGGGTAAATTCGATCGGACAATCAATTCCTCAACCAGCAAACGCTCAAGGATCCTTGCAGTCGATGATGGGGGCGTACAGGAACAAGTGCGACTCCACTGCAGAAAAGAAGTCAGGATGAGGTCGAGATGCTTAATCGTGAATTCCCCACGGTCACCCACCAGGAAAATCGAGTTGTGTGGGAACTTCTTTTTATCCGCACGTTGTCAACAGTCAATGGTCCTGATCCACCAGCGAGGCGGCGTGTATGTGGGTCTAACAGAACCAGCAGTGCTTCGAAGAAAAAAAAAAAGCAGCTAGTGCTTCGCGTCAACAATGCGCGAAAGGGACCAGGATTTTCAGAAAGATACAAATTTTTAAAATCAAATGAAAACTGTCAGGAACAGTGCAGTTACAGGTGCGGAGTCCACAACAAGTATGAAAAGGAAGAAGAAAGGGGGCGAAGGGGGAAAAAGAAAAACGAATTGATAGAATAATAAAAAAATTGAAAATTGAAAAAAAGGTTAACACGGTAAAAAAAAATAAAATAATTTTTATTTTTATTTTTTTTTCCAAAACGACAGCACCCAAGGTAGCCGTCTAATCACGGGAATGGAGGGAGGGGAAAGGGGGGCGACGAACGGCGGCGGCGGCGCAAAGTTAAGAAGGGAGGGCAGAAAAAAAATAAGTCAGGATTCGGAATAGAAGGTCAAGACACGCTTAGGGAAAGGAGGGAGAGAAGGAAGAGTAAGAAAAAAAAGGCGATTAGTACTAAACCGATTGAAGAAGGTTGAGAGGGCGGTGACGATCGTAACTCGCGGAGGCAAAAAGCCGCCTAGAAGAGAAGCAAAAAATATAATAAAATAAAAATGTCGAACCAGAAAATGTTAGAGAAAAATAAAATCAAATTGTCATGTATTATTTATTTCTGTTATTATTACGCTGGTCAACACCCAACATTTGGAACAATTACTGCTGCCGTCCACTTGATTCGTGCCTCACTATCCGGGATCCGAGAGTTCGACTAGAGCCGAGTAATTGACATGTTTCCTGCTGGTATTTCCAGCATGTTTAAGTTTCCAATCATGTAGGATTTGGAACCGTTAACAGGCAAATCTGGTGTTCTACGGTTAGGATATTGTAAATCTCTGGCTCATCTACTAAACGATAAACTATCTTGAAGTCAAAAGAAATGGTCGAATCATTCGCTTTGGATCAGAAAACGGCAAAGTCGGCTCAGCGGTCACAACCAATTCCGAACATCGACCGGGGGAGGAGAAACAGTTTGGCAGGCAGTAGCGCGGCAAGCAGGGGAAAAAGAAAGGATGAAAACACCATTCCGACCTAGGCAGTTGGCGTCGGTTGGTCAATTTAATTTTCTTTTTTCTTTTTGGATTTTTCTTAAGGTCTTGTCAGAAGATGACGAAGATGGTTGGAGGGAAGTTCGGGCGTGTACCGAACACAGTTGTCGGGGAGTACCATAATAGTATCCTTGCCGCATACGGCTACGTAAAAGATACTTGGCAGTAACTTGTCGTTACCGGTTTACACGGTACCTCGAATTACCAACGCAAGCGGACAATCGGTTGGTTGGTTGTTCGAGCTAAGAGATTCATTTAGAATCAATAGGAAACTTAACAATGAAAGAGCAAGAGCAAGAGAAGAATGAGAAATAAAATAGAAAAAAGGGAAAAGAAAAGAAAAGAGAGGGAAATCAAAGGAAAGAAAGAAAAACAGAATGATTGTAATAATTATACTTCTTATACACGCAATGTATACTTATATTGAGAATTGTAACCTAAAATTACTTCCCCCCCAAGTCTCGCCCTAAAAGTGTAGTCGATCATCCTTCAACAATCGTCATTATCGTCCTCCAGGATGTGATGATAAGCATAGGTCGACCAGCGCTAGATGAGGGGTGATGATAAGTGAATACTAAATAGAGGGGCGGGCCCTTCGACTTGCAGGATGATGGAGTCGGGTTGTGAAGAGAGGTTCGTTGGTGACAACGGCCTAGTCTGCTTTCAGACATGGCTACGTAAAGGGAATACGGATGCCTCAGGTGTGGGTGGTACTATTGGCTGGACAACAAGAAGGGAAGATCGGGTAGTATGTGCTTTGTATTATAGGTCCTCCATACATCATGATACGATACCACACGCCCTTCACTGTTCCGACGGTCAATCAATTCCGATCGCGCTCTCATTCCTCTTGTATCGTTGGCTGCATTCAAATGAAACAATTGGGCCGGTGTCGGGCGCAGCGGGAAGGATTCAGGAATGCATTCCTCATCTGGATGGCATTTTCACAGGTTCAATTAAGCCCTCTCTGAGTGCGATATAGTCCCAAAATAAGGCGGCAGGTGGAATGGACCTTCCTGCACCCCTTCTCCGCAGTTGACAGTCCCGCCCAGCCCATCCAATGCTGGCGCTCAGTCCTCATGGCACATCCACCATCCCACATGAGCAGAACCTTATCAAAGTTATCATTGTTGATGTGGAGTGACAGAGCCTGTTTCCTTGAAGATGAACAATGGTTGTTTCCACCCGGCTCCGCTCGATGTGGGAATGTCATCAACCCTGGAGAAGCAGCATTTTCCTGAGTCAGGGTAGTATATATAGTGCCATCTGACATGCCATTCCTGCAGCACATATCATACAAATTCCTCTTCCAGCATACAATGCCACGATCTATAGGCACCTACATACATACAGCACTATAGGAAGTCCATTTCCCAAGGCAACCTGCCTCATATGCACTCCTTCCTCGCCACTATCATACCACCTCCGACATCGTAGACGGTCAGCCCACAGATGATATATCTGCGTGTCACAGCGGGAAGCAACGGTGAGGTACATTAAATTGGACCTATATTCTTACAATAAGCGTATATTCCCATCAGTTATTGCAGGTATAGATATATCGCTTGCTATTAATATCCACTGTCCATTGGCCGTTCATCCAGAGGTTCGTTCATGTTTCAGGGTGGATTTAGTTGGGTTCATCCAGATCGTTCCCATTGTATTGTACGTATATGGCTTCGAGTCTAAATTATTTATATAACATAGATCTCAGGGCAAGAGACAAAAGAGAGGACGAGTAGCGAAACTCACTGTCCATCCACACTACTGACGATCGCAGGTTCTAGGCACTAGCAATGGCGCGAAAGCATTTGATAATACTTACATGTTTACACCACAGATACATCTACAAATAAATATCTACATGGGATACAGTCTCTCATTAGGGGTGATGTAAGCAGTAGGCATCCTGCTTCTAGACCTTACGACGGTACTTTTGACTAATACCCGCCAGATAGCGGGAGAAGATTGTTGGCTTAACAATGAAACGATGCCACGCACCTTGTTTCATATGCAGCCTAGAGTGTGAATCAGATCAGTAGGACTATTAGTTTCTGCCCCGGTATCTACGAAGTAAGCCCGAGAACAAGAAAGGAATCGTATTTCCAAGGGGGGGAACCGTGGTTCACACTGCCGTGTCATTGCCACCTCCCAATCAATCACAGTATGATGAATCACATCGACAGATAATTGACACTATAATTAACTCTCTTAATATATTATTCGTCATTAATCAAGTGCGTAGTGTCGTTCGATAAAAAATGGTGTGTCTAAAATTCCCTCACGATTAACAAATTTTATTATGTACTCATTTATCATTATTTTTCCTCTTATAAAGGCTTCTTAACATTTTTGCCTTTCCTGCAGACGCCATCGACCAGATTTGCAATATCAAAACAGATAGACGATGGGTCCTTGAGTTTTAGGCTTCAACAAGAGAGTTAAGCGGCTATTCTCCACCAGGAGATTTTCGCTGGGAGCTTCTCCCGCTTCGATTGTGGACCTTGACCACTAGACAAAGATGGGATCGATTGCATGGTGATTGTTCCGACTATCTGATCTGACTACAAAACTGAGCACGTACTTTTGGGACAGCATATGAAACAGTCGCTCAAAACATCCCGTAAATTTTTTTGTTCTCTTTAAGCGATAATGAATAATTGCCATTTGTGCAAAGTGAAAAAAATTCCGCCTCCCGGTCTTTCCGGAAGAAGCGTTCCGTGAATTTGTCACAAATGTGGCAGAAATCTAAAATAGAAAAGACGAGAATGAAGAGTGGTTGAAAGATTGGCGATCAAATTCGCTCGTGGTCACGGCGCACCTCGGGCGAATGTTCAGAGTTATGGTTGGCAGACGGAGTATGCGGTCAGACAGGATTTCAATCCCAAGGAAACGAGAAACACTATCGATTGACCATGTATTTAATCTCATGATTGAATTCAATCGTTGGAGTAATTGGGGTTCAATTCAAAGTGTATCTTGTTACAAGTGATCCGTACCCTCGTCCACTATCTCCGGGTTGGTCCTCCGTACGGGGAGAACTCAAGAGTCACCTCGCCCAACTTGCCACTTGTGAGATTCCCAAGGAATATCGGACTAGTCTCGTTGAGGGAAGGTCGTGGATTACCCTCTGCACCTCGCCCAATGTGGCGGTCCGATCACGGCACCTGTCTGCTCCACCTGAGGAGCCGATGGCCCGCTCATGGAAACTTCCACGGAGAACGACAACCAGGCGGTGTGGAGTGATCGTATGCATGGATAGGTTTCAGTAGTACGTAGTAGGAATACGGAGAGAACTCCGTACAATCTACTACTGTGTATAGCTGAACTTGACTCCTCCAAGGGCCCTTGAAGATTCCACTATGGTGAATCAGGAAATAATCCGCTGGTTTGTCTAAAGCTTGGCTTTTGATTCTTCTCTGTTGGGTTGCCTTACTCGTCTTGGTGTCATAGCTTCTTTGCCCCTTATGTCACAGTGCTACTGTAGTATTGCATATTGGGGATAGCTTATACAGAGCCCTAAGATCGTAAGGTATTCATTTCACCTTTCTGACCTCAGCCGAGGTTTGAACCGATTCCGAATATCGACTTTTCTACGACCAAACTTTGTTCCTCCTCGACTGACTGAGTCTGGTTTACTGACGATACCATCTTCATGTGGAATATAGCGGTGATTGTAACACCATCAGACCGTTATTCCCAACTCTGAAGACCCAGATAGCGAGTACATACTACAACACTGTACATACATGGCTCCATTGACAACACCACCGTCCGTCAATAAACCCGACTAGCCAACCGCTACGTGGCAGGGAATGGCCAGTTTTCTCAGCCCAGTAAAAAAAAAACCGTCAGTGGCTGGTCCAAACAAAACACAGTTAACGAGATGTACGAGGTACCTAGTACGGTAGTACCTCCCAACTAGGTCACTAATTAACGGAGCTAAACGAGACTAACCATCATACTGAAAATCCGCCCCTCACCCCTAAGGAAAAACTACTGCAAGTTTCGCTTGCAGATCGTCCACTTTACTAGTCCCCCGTGACCGTTCTTATTTTTCTTCATTCCGCCGAATCCGGGACACGGGCATTCTCGGGTTCCAGGGCTGGCTGCTCTTCAGGGTTTTTTCCTCCCTCGGCACTTTTACCTATTTTACCCATGGTGGTTTTTCCGGTGCAGACCGGAGGAAAGCAGAACAAGAAGTGGGAAAGTCTGGATCGGCCCCGTTTCATCTCGCGCGGTGAGCGAGCCAATGACACTCGGTCTGAAGTTATCCGCCGCTTTACGAGAAACGCCACAAGCGGTCTCTCTTTTCCTTCAGGGGTGTACTTACTGTACTCTGTACAAAGTGTGTTGGTACACAGTACGGAGTACAAGCGATCTGGACTGCAAGATGACATAAGTGGATGTTTGATAATTGAGAGAATTGAGTTTCCTGATGTTGGTCAACATATCGCCAATCTACTCTTTATACCGAGTAAATTTTCTTTTTGAACACCACGAAGCCGACTAGAACTTGCAACGTATCATTCATTACATTTAGTTTACCTTTTTCCTATTTCTTTACACCAGAACCCCGGGACAGCTGGTCAACATTTTAGTCCGCCGGTGGCTTGACCGCATGATTCCTCTAACAGCGCCCGACGATAAAAACGAATGAATAATGAAATTCCCAAATCTGACAAGATATCCGAACCCTTCGGTTGCCTCGCACGGTAGTTGAAATTTGACACAAACAGATAACCATGGATCCCGTGGAGATGCTTTAGAAAATAGAATCTTTTTCTAGAAGGCGTCGCCATCTACGTACTGTAGTCACGCGTTCTCAGCCACAATATAGAATAAGTTGATCATTGATCTATTATACTTTTGTGCTGGAGCTCTTGTAGTCTTAAGCATAAATTGGTATCCTGGTCCTGGGTTTATTATGAGTTACGTACTCCGTAGTATCTATATACGGGATGTATTTTTATACATATATATATATAGTGAGTAATTTATCTGAAGAGTTACATTGATCATCATCGGACACGAATCAATTATCAATTGTATTGAGGGAATTCCGTACATGCATACATACATACCTATGTATACGTATATCCCCTGACTATACATAGCATACTCTAGCATACCTAGATAATAACACAGATTTTATATATACTTATGAATAGAACCTCAGCCTCAGCCTCGACACGAAGTAGAAAGGAACCCCATAAGCGACCCTAGATACTACATAGTAAGCAAAATACCAAGACCAAAAAACCCGCATCTAGTGCCACCAACAGAGTAAAACAAGGTACCCCCCCATCCTCTCGCCCGAGAAACAGGAACCAGAACCAGAACCAAAACCCCAACTCGGCAAGCGGGTACTCACTGGTATCGTATCCATTTACCGAACCGAAGAGTCCACGGCACACCCGCCAGTTGATTTTGATTCAGAATCCAGACGCAGATACACCTTCCCCTTAGAGCTTAAACATAAACTCTCACTCAGGGGTAGTAAGTTTCATCTTCAACCTTCTTTTCCATGGACCATATTTAAAATAGAAAATCTTGTGGTCATATCGGCTCGGTTAGAACTTAGCCAAGCCCGATTGTGCAATGTTGCATATTGTACCTGCAGAATTGCAAGTGGAATCGGCTAGATGAGGTGTTTTTGCTCGGGGAGGGGATGGATGGGTAAGCGGCTTTTGGAATGAGCCGTTGTGGGGACTTTTGTGGATCTGGGAGTTGAGGATTGTGTTGAGGTTTGGCTTTGAGAGGGGGAGGGGATATGTTGGGTTGGGTTATTTGGTGAGGGGTATGATTCTCTCTCTCTCTCTGTGTGTGTGTCTACGGGTGCGTAGGTGTGGGTGTATTGTCTCTGTGTTTTGGTATTTGGAGGTTCATGGGTTGTATGTCTAATATAGGCTTCAGTATCGTTGATAGATGGTTTGGTTTGGTTGATTTATATATCTAGATTAGTACTATACTTTATAGCTAGTATGAATGTGTGTAGTATGGACGGATTCTATGTGCAGATAGCGGACCAGTGGATCCAACGAAGTAAGTTTGTCAGTCATCTTGAGTTCTTCTAGAATGTCCATCCATCTCAAAGTATACAAAGTAGCACAGACCTAGAATAGAATAGCTCTGTACTCCGTATCTCCCTTCGATAAGAGAACCCGGTAAAACAATGCATACACAAATATGATATGCAAGGAATACCCAGAGAAAAATGACGCACGTCGTGCTTATCTGCAGGCGACAGGAAATCCAGATCCGATGGCTATGCAGTGTACCAGGTACCTCGGCGCAAAGTACAGCACCAGGAAGGGCTTGTGCGCAAGGCTAACGACGCGATGCAAGGACGCTTGCAGCTGGACGCGCACCGCTGATAGGTGGCAACGAAACCTTCTTGCATCGGACTTATCCGCGGTGATGTAGCTGTATGTGTCGTGTGTACTTATGGACTGGACTGTGTAGGGAAGGGTGTATGTGATCTCTCATGTGGATGGTGTTTTTGATATGCCGGTGGGCTCTTCTTGGTTATGGGCTGTGAGGGTTGGGTGTGTCTGTTTTTTGTGATGATGTCAGTGTAGTGATGGACCCAGGAGCTTGAGGGATTCAATGTGAGGCTGTTTATACTTATTCTTGAGGGGACTTGGGATTCGATGCTGTACGTCATCTGGGTTTGCCGGTTGATTGAGTTGATGTTTGTAAGTTTGTCGCGGTAGGACAACTCGACATTTTCCGAATCCAGGTCATTTTGGAATTACAGTTATAAATAGATGAAGATATGTTTGATTCAGCTTTGTATATGGTCTCGAGAGGTAGTGTGAATGGGATAATTTCAAACAATTATCCCATACTGACGAATTGATCGAAGTTATGTATAAAAGCGGTCACTTAGACTACGACACTAACTCACCAAGAGCATGACTCGCATTGGCAAACGGTCTATTCGGCTCTTTCATCACTCCCTCAAGTACATGACGGGCACTCGGTCCATATGCCGACTTCAGATTCGTGATAGTGTAGGCAACGGGATACATGTAAGGTGGTCGCTGTTCACCTGCAAGGTAGGGTTTGATATTCAGGGAGTGCGGTTGAATGCCTCGGTTGAAATTTCGATCATTTCCTTAATTAGTACATTGTGACATGTCGAATCTGGCGCCTCACTTCGTTACACCGTTTGGCTAACGATCTAGCAGTAACAGGAGATAGCCGTTGTTTCAGCTTCAGGGTTGCCTGCGGACTAATATCATACACTGTGAGATGTCGGTGTGTATGAGGAAAGAAGATACCGTCATTTTGATATGCTACATCCATACTATGCAACGTTGGCTGTGATATAACAGATTACAAAGCGAAATTAGATCTATAGTGTTGTAAATGTACGCCCCAGGGCATGACCTCAGCCTTGACTTCGGTCCAACCTGCCGGACGTGTATTCTTCTTCGCCGCCATCGAACCCCACATCAACAACAACGGGCCTCCCCTCCTCCACGGGGTGGATGGCATGCTCCACATTGACCTTTGGACCCTTGAACCACTTGTGGGCATCTACCACCCACCAGATGGTTACCGCTAGCATCGGAGCGCCCCAGACAAGACACGTCCAATTCATCAGGTCTGGCGTCAGGTCATCCCCTGTTACACTGGGAAGGCACAGAATTGGCACCATCAGCAGCACAAAGAGCACGCCCACTGCTCCAATGTAGGGACCAAATGGCCCCAAGTGCCAGGGTCCCCGTCGGAAACGGTTTCCAACGAAGAACACCCGGATGCAAATAGGGATCGCAAAAGCAACGAACTGCGCAATGGCGCCAATAGAGAATAGAGCGCCAATCGCTACATCCCCGGCGAGGATCAAGAGGCACATAAGGATCCCGAGGATGGCATTTATGATGACAGCGTTCACGGGTGTTTTGGTGCGACTGTCTACCTTTTTCCAGATCTTTGATAAAGGAAAGCAGTCGTCGCGGGCATAGGCGTACGTGACTCGCGATGCGGCCACCATGCATCCCTGGCCCATCGAGAACCCACAGATAATAGTTAAAGCGAGTATTCCCAGGGCGGCTTTTTGAGGCATCACCTGCAGCAAGTATGATGCCCAAGGCTGCCCGAGATCAGAGTCTATTATCGCCTCGATATCAAGGACGGTGTAAGCGACTACAAGCTGCAAGAACCAGCCCATCAAGCCCCCGACGCCCGAGGTCATCACGATGGCCCGCGGAGAGGCGATGTTTGCGTTGGAACATTCCTCACTCAAATGGAACGGAGAATCGTACCCAGACATGGTCCAGATCACACCGACAAACGTCATGAGCACTGCAACCCCATCCGGAAAGTCGGTTAGATTGGTGATTGTCCCCCATACTTCCTTCGACGGGGTGAACTTGGGTTCATTCTTCGTCCCAGCCGGAATGGCAATGATGACAGCGATGAGCGCAAACATGTTGAACGTTGAGCCCCACGAGTTGAACTGCGCAACCCATTTCGTTGGCATGCTGCTGATTGCCGCGTGAAGGATCATGATAAGTGTGGTAAGGAGAAATGTTTGCCAGGAAGTAGGCACGTAGTCCGGATTTTGTATCGACGCTGCAGCCAGGATCATCGCAGCCAGCGAAAAATCCACTGACGGTGCTGCTGTAATTTGTCCAATCCAGTTGGACCACCCGGTGATCCACGCCGCGAATGGTCCGTATCCCGGAGGTGCGAGTACTGCAGCAGCATAGTAGAGGCCGCCACTGGTGATGTTAGTCTCAATAAAAGACAACTAAAACAAGCGCGCGGTGGACGCGAAAGAAAATGAAATAGACATACCTTGTTGGCATCGCCGAACACAGTTCAGCCATTGACATGGCAACACACTGGATAAAGACCATGGCGATGATCCAACCCCAGACCATGCCTGCTGTGCCCGCATAGCCCATTCCTGGACGGATGTTAGCCCGTTAGAATTCGCTCGGCATCAGGATGGCTACCATAGTATATTGTGCTTGCAAATGATGGGAGTAGTCCAAGCACAGCAAAGCTGACGCAGAATGTTGTCCATAACGAGAACTCTCGTTTGAACTCCTGCTTGTATCCCAGGGCTACAATAACCCTTTCATCCGCATCCATTGCATGGTCCGTATAGGGCACGTCGCCATTTGGCAACACCGTGGTGACCGGGTCATGGTCCACATCGGCGTATACTGACCCCTTCGAGGTGGTCTTATCTAAAGGCGTCGGCTTGCTCACGGAAGACATGGTGACGATGTCCTTCGCAATCGAAGATCGTTTTGGATCTTGATATTATTTCTAGACAGGTAGGCAGCTATCTCTGCAGAAGCGGATAATATAAACAACCAGTCATTCCAAGCTGGCCACGGAATTGTCGCCGGGGGACCAAAAGTCTGTGACGCCGCTGTGACACAAATATAGCGTTTCAGTGGCACCCTCAACGGTGAGCTGCCGAAGAAGGGGAAGAAAAAGGAATATATATGCGAATATGTCCCGGGCAGGGGTTGCGTATCGATAGCAGTTAGATCAAGAGTTCCCATGCACTCTGCACGGGGGGAAGCGTATCCACACCCCCAAGGATCGAGACCATGACGGTGAGACGCATTCTCTTTGGCCGATGATAGTTCAACCGATAATAGTAATCTGCGAATGACATGGAGGGTGAAGCTGGGAGGAACTTCCCAGGTGGGGGGTTACTGTTGCTTGGCATCTGGTCACACCCTCCTTTGTATGCGGGAGACCATTCATGTTGCAGCAACATCGGTCTACTCCGCTTGAATCGCACAGCTTCTCAAAGCTTGGCGGCATAGTCCATACTCAGCAGGGCAGTTTCAGGCGGCGCCAGTTCAAAAGAAGGTTGGTCACATAGCTTCGACCTGTCTTGCTCTAGTAAGGGGCCCAAGACACAAAAGCCGGGGTTTCTTATCAGCTCGGGTGGTGGCGTCTCAACGGACGAATGTTCAACCTCTGATAAGAGTGAGATCTAGAAGATAAAGGCATTACGGATGATTTTGATTCGACATGATAACACCTATTAATCCGATCAGTCTTTCTTTGTTGAAACATAATCTTACTTTGATAGTACTATTGAAGTAGGCTGGACCTGCCCTTATGGGAAACTCTGACCGTGGATGGATTTTGCCGCCAGACAATCAACCATCAACCATCATTAGGCATATATATATCGTTCCCTATCTTTAGCAGGACGGTTGGCTGTGGGTTGCCCCGACATGCCCGAAACGCACTGATAACCGAGGCCCACTTGCAGTACCTAACAGTGGCATGAGAAACAAAGAAGTGATAATTAAGGAGGCGTGTCTATGTGCTGTCACAATTCATCGCTGCTATTCTACACAGTACAGAACCGACTCCTTCCTCCACTATATAGCTGATAGGGAGCATATGCGCAAACATAAGAGATCCCTGCGAGTAGGATATGGTTGATGGATCGTACTTCGTAAAAGTTTAGAAGGGCTACATGATTGTTAGCATGCCACGTCGCGAATTGGCAATCCTAGGTGAAGGAAATGGGTACATACGTTGTCCTCGGGGGCAATGGTGCGATCGAAGTACTGGTCGAAGAAAGGAAGCTGACGCAGGATATCGTTGCGGACACGAGGAACTTCACCGAAGAAGAAGAGAGCGAAGACACCAGCGCTGGCACCGAAAGTGGCGGCAATCTGGGCGCTGTGATCGCAACGCAGTCAGTACGAGTCGAATAATGGAGGTGGGGAAATATGAATCGGAGTATAGAACAGGTGGTACTCACTACTTGGTGGCAGCGTTAACGGTCACACCGTGGAAGTTGAGAGGAGTAGTGTACCTGGAGGCCATCAAGGATTCGAATTAGCAGGCGTCCCTCATCCCTCTGGTTGTGTATTCAACGATTTCATTGGGCTTGTCTGCCCGCCGGCAACTTTGTAGGTCTCAACCCTGGCGAAACGGCTTGGGCTGCCTTTGCTGGCCGCACACTCAGAGCTGAAGATTGATAGAAAGACCGTTTCCAAGACCAAGTCAAGCCCAGGGCACAGGTACACCCCATGTGGATATTGTGATGCGATACTGTCAATTGGAAGTTCGGGGATCTCACTTGGGAGCGAAAGGAGAGCGGTAGGCACCAGCAGTCTGGGCCGCAGCACGGCGAAGGGTTTGAGAGAACTATAGTGACAAAATTTGTTAGCAATTGGTGAGCTTCATAAAGTTTCTCTGCTGATGGCCGGTCTATGGTGCGATTGAACACCACACTCATAACCTGAGCCCTCGGAGAGTAAACGGGCTTTCAACCCGATTGAAACCTAAAGATCTTAGATTGGGATACACATACCATCTTGTCTATAAACTTAGAAGTAGGACCTAAGCAAGAACCGTTCTAAAAAAGCGATGATTGACAGTAGTAACTGAGATTCAAGGCAGTCGTAGAAAACCGGGAGACTCCGCGACGTTCACAATGCTTGCGGCAACCCGATAGCCAATCACCATCCGCCAATTGACCATCACGTGAAACAACTGGGCTGTCGAATCAGAGCCTCGCTTTTACATTCAAGGTCAACGCGGTTAGTAGTTCGAGCACCTTGTATAGTATGAGATTCAATATCAGATTTGGTCACTATATTAAGTAAATGTAAAAACTTCCAAGATAATTATAATCCTAAGCCATTTCAGTCATCTTCTTTCCCTTTTTGTCGCCTATCAAGGCTACCAGGTGGCATCAGGACATTGCTTTTAAAACCGTACCCTAACAAAGACTTCATCACCTTCTCCACTGGCAATATAAAACGATTGCTTTTTGTAATCTGTATAGGTACTAATAAGGCACTCGCGTGTCTGATACAAATTATGGAGGAGCTTGCCGACAGCAGAACACTCGCCCGAACGCCGCCTGAACCAGGAGATCAATGTAAAAATGGAACGAGATATATGAAGGGCATCATCAATACCAAGATATAGAACACAGTTAAAACCTTACAAATCCAATAGAAAAACCAGGTGAAATCAACGCGAGCGAAATGAAGGGTGGAGGGAGGGAAAGGTCAAGAGGGAAAAGAGGTAAAAATGAATAATAACTGTACAAATGATTATTCCGGATCATCTACCGTCGACTAATCAACCTTCCCAGTTGAGCCGCCGTTCAACAGACCTTCTTTCCCATCAAGGTGAAAGAAACCATTGCTGCCGTTAGTGACACCAAGAATGCCACCGCGGCCGGCACGCCGGCCTCTGGCTCGAGCCAACAACGTCGCGCCAACAACCGAGAAGATCAGGATGAGGACAAAGAGTATGGGGTGGTTGACGATGAAGGACCGAGCGAAGAAAAAGACAGACTCAAAGGTGCCAACAGTGGACTTCGGTGTCAACTTAGGGGAGTTGGCGATCACAAGAGGAATAGTTTCGAGAATAGAAGTACGCGAGGCCAGGATGGGAGACCCGCTCGAAGATGAGTCCCAGTACCGTCGGTTCTGGTCGGATTAGTATCAATATCAAAACAATCGCCTTCTTCCCCAAAGGAGGGCACTCACATCGTGATCGTTGATGATGACTCGTTCCCCATTTGCCACATCAATACCATAAGTGTTTCTCAACCACCGTTCCCAGAAGTCGCCGTCAACCCACGCGAAGCCGACTTGTTTCTTGTCATCTTCACGTATGGTGATGCGCATGTTTTTGGCAGCTCGCAATGCGCGCTGGTCGTTACGGTCATCAGCCTCCTCAATGCGGAGCTGTTTGGCGTCTCGAAGTTCTGCCCGTTCCAATTGGAACAACTGAACTTGCTTGTCCATCCATTCAAGAGCTGCGCTCTTCAGCTCCCTCTTTGACTGCAAGAATTCGTCCGAGCGTCCCCGGCTCAAGATTCCGAGAACCACATACCTGCCATCCATGATTTCCCGAGCATTGGAGGCTGTAAGTTCGGGGACGATGGGTAACCACACAGTGCGCATCCATCCCAAGATCTGTCGGAAGTCTCGCATATCCTTGGGAGCAATTGGAGTATAGTAGTTGGCTCTACCGTCTCGGACAACAAGAAGGCGGGGCCATGTTGAAATCTTGAACCGTTCAGCCAAGGCTGCGCTGTTCGTTTTCACAATTCGTCCATGGCCGATTAAGCTAAGAGTTAGGCGCTCTAGAGCCTCAAAATCCTCCGATGTCGTAGCGTGGTCGTAGAAGTACAAGAAAATGACTTCTTCCTTCTCCTCCAGCTCCTTGAAGGAAGTGGCATCGACGTCCTGAACACCCAAGCCAACGTCAACTGCCTTCTTGGCATAGTTGACTAGATCGCCTAGGCCCCGAAGACCGTTGTATTCGACCCTCTCACCACCGCGGAAGAAGTACATTGTGGGAAAGGCCGATACATGGGCATCTTTGCAAAGTCTGGGCTCAGCATCGCAGTTAACTTCTCCGATGTTGAGAACGTTTTGCATTTCCCTGGCCATTTGCGCCCAGTTAGGGGCAAGTGCCTGGCAATGATGACACCATGGGGCATAAAACTTAATGAACCAGGGATCCTGTGTGGTCGTAACAAGCTTCTGGAAGCTCTCGGCGGTGAGGGGAACAGAGATTCCTTGAGGGTTTGCTGGACCCCCTTTCGGTTTCGTTTTGGTCTTCAACGTGGAGGCTTTCTCGGAAGATGCATCCTCGGCGGAAACCTGCTCATTGTGCTTTTCACCAGCCTTGGCGCCTGCCTCGGGGTCCTTGTCTTTAGCAGCAGGGACCTCTGGTTCCGCCTTCGTATCCACGCCCTTGGCGCCGGGCTTCGGTAAGTTGACCCCCTTCGCAGGACGAGACCCAGGCTTGATCGATTCAAGTTTGTCTTCAACGTACTCGCTCAGTCCCTCCATTGATTTCTTTCCCGTGAACTCCTCCACCCTTTCACCATTGTGATACAGCGAGAATTGCGGGAAGTACTTGACATCCAATTTCTTGCAAAAGTCGCCATAGGCCTGGCAGTTCAGCGATGCAAAATGGAAATTGTAGAAGCCATGGAAGGAGTTGAGAGACTTAGTATCGGATGGTTTCGAAGAGGAAGAGGCCAAAGGATCCGAAGTCTATCGTTCATTAGCGGGCTTGAACGAGCACACTTCCTAATGGACAAAGCCATAGAACTTACATAGTAATATTCATAGAGCGTCTGCCAGGTAGGAGCGATCTTTTGGCAATGCGGACAGGCAGGAGAGAACTGCTTAATAAACCTAATAGATGTTAGAGTCGGCATCTAGACACCGAATTGAGAGAGTTCTGACCAGTAGCCGTCCTTGATGGTTTCCTCGAAGTTATCAGGTGTCAGGTCTTTCATAGGAGGCACTTCAACGCCGTTGAAGGTAGTAGACAGGGTACCCGGGTCGACGGGATCGTCGGCTCTCTTCACAAGTCGACCATCTCTGGATTCAAGGACCTTGTCGGAAGGAGAAGCGAGGGTGGGGATAGAGAATAAAGAGAGGAGCGAACACGCCAGCAAGGATGCCCTCATACTGACTGGAAGTCAAGGTCTAGGACCTTGAAGCGTTGTCTTTGAGGAAAGTGAACCTAAGAACAAAGGGCGATTGCCAAAGAAATTACGGGTGGCACATGAAGACCTAGAACGAGTGTCGAAATGCGGCTCAGTGGCCACAGCAAGTTGGAACAACCGCCGCAGGGAAACCGGCTCTAAAACCAAGGCAGGTGATTGTATTCAAACCTGAAGAGAAATCTGCGGACAAATCCGCAGGTCCTCAAGACGAAGGATGGTCTCGAATGCGGGTTGAGAATGGGTAAACCCCCTAAGCGCGGAGAGATCGATAAGTTTAGTTCCCTTCAGATGAAAGTGGCCGGAACGTCTTGGTGGAATCTCTGTTTCTCCGCCTCCCGACGGAACCTCAACTTCGCTCCCGAAGTCAATGACAACCTGAGATACTAAATTACATGGTCTGCCATTGGCCCTGATATCCTTCACCTTTTTGGGTCAATTCTTTCCCCTCTTCTTCTCATATACCCCTCCCTATTAAAATGAGGTCTACATTCCGGTTGCTGGCCAACGTCAAGCCGGCCCGGTACCTGGAGCCTTTGGCTCCCACCGGTATCACCGGCCTTGTCACTCATCCCAGTCCCCGCCCGACTTTGATCTATCTCTACACAACTACCCTGCAGAAATTGAAGGCCTTCCCCGAGTCTTCCGTCTACCGCCAGTCTACCGAGGCTTTAACCCGCCACCGCCTGCAAATTGTCGAGTCTACGAAACCTCCTGGCTATGAGGCTTGGTTGGAGCGCGTGAAGAAGGCTATTGGTACTGAACCTGAGCGGTTCGCCTCTCTCCTTCGCCCAGATGGCACGTACGCGGCAGTCATGCGCAGCGATGGAAGCGACAATCCTCGTGGTGAGGAGTGGGATGGAGAAGCCCTCGAGCCGACCAGTGAAGGCCCTGCCCGTACCCCAGAGGAAGAAGCTCGGTGGCATCAGGCTATCGAAGATTCGGTTAAGGCAGAGAACGAGTCTGATTTCCAAACTCATGCTATGAAGTGGGAGAACGAGCCCGCCTTGGAAGCAGAGCAGTACGTTCACACGTTGCACTTTCTTGGGAATCAACGCTAACAATTAACCCCAGGGTTGCCGAGATCGAGAACCAGATTGGAGCCGGCCTTCTTGAGGAGGTTATCCAGGTCGCAGAGGGTGAGCTGAAGCTCGTTGACGAGATGTCCAAGTCCAAGGTGTAAGTTCTCAAATTCCGAGGAGCATGATCATGCAAGGAATTCGCTGACGTCCGACAAGTTGGGAGGAGCTAGAGGAACAGCCCGCCCCTGGCCAGTGGTCCTACTTTGAGCGCAAAGACTCTGCATAAAGGCTGACCCCGATGAATAAAAAGACTTGTTCATTTCTATGATCCTTAACCCCACTTGTATTTATTAGCCGATGCGTGTCAAATGGAACGGAACGCTATCTTGTCGAAATTATATCCATTATTAGAAGGTTTATGTCTTTATGCTCTATACAGCAATCAAGTTCAAGGTTATCTAGGAAACCTCCTGCGCAATAGACGAAGGTGATTGATCGTTAAAACATTGGAACACTGTAGACAATATCAACGGCCACGCTGCTGTGTGTTTGTGGGCATTGCAATCACTTTAGCGGACGCTCAGAACGTTTAAATTAAAGGATAACAACTACTCCGTACATAGGGTAAATGGGAGAAGTAAAGTAGCATGAGTTTGAACTGAAAATCATCCATAGATATCTTGTATGGAGCCTAGAATCGTAGGCGGTGAGGGCCCAGGTCGCTAGGCTAATGTAGATAGCTGGCGGGATTCCGTCTCCTTGTGGACACATCGCTGCCGAGTCCCTGAACATCTACATTGGTGACCTACAGGCCATTCCGGTCGGGGACTTCCTCATTTTTCTGCGCTTTCAATACATACTTCCAAGGGAAGTTATTTGCAAATCCGGGCTGGGCTGTCTGAGCCGCTCGTGGCCTGGTTTCTTCCCCTCCGTCCCCGACGCCGCAAATAGTCGCGACATTCTCCTTCCCCACACAACATGAGACTGGATGTTAAGGTACGCCGTGTGTTGTTCGGAATGATTCTCAATGTGGAATAGGCTAGCACTTCTTCATCTGGGGATACATTCAAAGGAAATGATATTGTTGCTGACCATAATTGCAACTCAATAGAGACAGCTCTTTGCTCGCTCGGAGCGAGTAAAGGGCATTGATTTCCATCCGACGGAGCCATGGGTGAGTGCCCCTACGATCTCAGGTGCCGACACATTATACTGACTGGCCTCAGATCCTGACAACCTTATACAGCGGTGCGTTGGGGGATCTGCATTTAAATGGTTATAGGCCGAATGCGCTAATCGGAATCCACAGGTCACGTATACATATGGTCTTACGAGACTCAGGTAAGTGTTTGCTGAGCAACGCCACGCCCAATTGTCTTCTGACCATCAATCTCCGTAGTCAATCATCAAAACCTTTGAACTTACCGATGTTCCCGTACGAGCTGGTCGGTTTATTGCCCGCAAAAACTGGATTGTTTGCGGATCAGACGACTTCCAACTCCGCGTATACAACTACAACACTTCCGAGAAGATTGCCTCGTTTGAGGCCCACCCCGACTATATTCGTTCGATTGCTGTTCATCCCACCCAACCTTTCGTTCTTACAGCCTCCGATGACATGACAATCAAGCTCTGGGATTGGGAGAAAGGTTGGAAGTGTGTCCAGGTGTACGAAGGCCACGCTCATTATGTGATGGGACTGTCCATTAACCCTAAGGACACAAACACATTCGCATCGGCATGTTTGGATCGGACGGTCAAGATCTGGAGTCTTGGTTCCCCACATGCCAATTTCACATTGGAGGCCCACGAGACGAAGGGTGTTAACTATGTCGACTACTATCCGCAAGCCGATAAGCCGTATCTTCTTACCACCTCAGATGATAAGACGGTCAAGATCTGGGATTACACCACAAAAGCGCTCATTGCGACATTGGAAGGACACACAAGTAATGTTTCCTTCGCCTGCTATCACCCGGAATTACCAGTGATCATTTCGGGATCTGAAGATGGAACCATCAAGATCTGGCATGCAAACACATACCGACTGGAGCAATCATTAAGCTATGGTCTTGAAAGAGCGTGGTGTGTTGCATACCAGCGTGGTAAACAAGGTATCGCAATGGGTTTTGATGATGGTGCAGTGGTCGTGAAAATGGGTCGCGAGGAACCCGCTGTCTCTATGGACGGATCAGGAAAGGTCGTCTGGGCAAGACACAATGAAGTGGTTTCAACAGTCATTAAGGGTGGTGATGCTACTATCAAGGATGGCGCACCAATCTCCTTGCCGACAAAGGAGCTGGGCTCATGTGAGGTCTACCCCCAGACACTATCACACTCGCCCAATGGCCGTTTCGTTTCAGTATGCGGTGATGGAGAATATATCATCTACACTGCTCTTGCTTGGAGAAATAAGGCATTCGGGCAAGCACTTGATTTCGCCTGGGGCTCGAAGGATAACAGCAACGACTATGCTATTCGCGAGTCACCAACTAGTGTCAAGATCTTTAGGAATTTCAAGGAAGTCAGCGGCGGCCTAGATGTCGGCTTCCAAGCCGAAGGTCTCACTGATGGTGTGCTTCTTGGTGTCAAAGGACAAGGAGGCATTGGTATGTTCGATTGGGAGACCGGTAATCTAGTCCGTCGTATTGAAGTCGACCCGAAGGCCGTAAGCATTACCGAAAAATATCCATTGTAAGTCTCAGCCGCTAACACTGCTTCTAGGTTTATTGGTCTGAGTCTGGAGAGTTGGTTACTCTTGCCTGTGAGGACTCATTCTACGTGCTCCGATTCTCGAGGGAGAACTACATCAACGGCCTCAATGAGGGGGAAGCCGACGAGGATGGTGTTGAGTCGGCCTTTGAAGTCGTCACTGATGTCAATGAGACTGTCAGGACAGGTCAATGGGTTGGTGACTGCTTTATCTACACTAATTCGACGAACCGCCTGAACTACCTTGTTGGTGATCAGACCTACACAATCTCTCACTTTGACCAGGGAATGTATGTCCTCGGCTACTTGCCTCGCGATGGAAGGGTGTATCTGGCCGATAAGGATGTCAACGTTGTTTCTTTTGGTCTTTCACTTAGCATGGTCGAGTACCAGACCGTGGTTCTTCGTGGAGACATGGATATGGCAGCAGAGCTGCTGAAGGACATCCCACAGGACCAGATCAACAAGGTTGCGCGGTTCCTCGAAGGCCAGGGCTACAAGGACATGGCCCTTGAAGTTGCCACTGACCCCGAACATCGTTTCGACCTTGCCCTTTCTCTCAACAATCTCGACATTGCCCTCGAAATTGCTCGTGAAGCTAACGTCGAACATAAATGGAAGACTGTTGGAGATGCTGCCCTGGCAGGATGGAATCTGGAATTGGCCCAGGAATGTTTCACCAATGCAAAGGATGTCGGCTCCCTTTTGCTTTTGCACACCGCCAGCGGCAACAAGGAGGGTCTCCGTAACCTCGCAGAACAAGCGTCCGAGGCCGGTCTGCACAATGTTGCTTTCTCTACCTTATGGTCTCTCGGTGATATCGATGCCTGCACAGATCTTCTTGTGCGGACCAACCGTCTCGCGGAAGCTGTCCTTTTCACACAAACCTACAAGCCATCCCGGGCACCCGAGCTCGTAGTTCAGTGGAAGCAGTCGCTCGAGCAGTCTGGAAAGACAAAGATCGCTCGCCTGATCGGTGTTCCTCCTGGTGCTCTCGACGCTACCGCCGATGACGACCTCTTCCCAGAATGGGATGAGTACCTCCGCCTGGAGAAGGAAGGCGTTGTCCCTGAACCTCCTTCATCAGAGTCCCTTATCGACGTCAACGATGACGAACAAGCCGAGTCAGCAGCCAACGGGGCTCCAGAGGTAGAAGCCGAAGCATGAATGAAGGGGTGAATGACCGTTGATTGCAGGGAGAAGTTGGGTGTATCTATTACCTTATTGCTCTAGAGTTATTTGTTTCTACCTATTTATTCCTCTTCTACCATTTTGCCCGCTATGACTTGAATATTATTACGTCTCATATCCATCATGGCACTCTGTAGAGATTGCGGCCATTGTTCCTTTGAACACGAGATTGCTGTCAATATTATCCCAGCTTGCTCTCTGGTCGAACCTTATGCTTCTAGCCATAAGACATTATGCACAGAAGCAAAACCATTACTCATAAATTAGCTCAATTCACAGGGCACGCTTGATGCTTTCTACCCTCCATAGCTATACAGAAGAAGCTGAGAACTATATCTCCAAGGTGAAGCATAATAGCCGATCCATCAGCCTATGCCCATAGCCCCATGAACTTCCTAATCAAGCTGCTGTAGGGCATTCTTTTAACAATGAGATCGTGTTTCCTGGTATTGCCCTGATTAATTCCGTGCAGTCGCATTATTCGATTGAAGATCCATAGATATGGCAGGTAATTTGAGAAAACTTTCCCTTAACTCTGAATCATTAGCAATACCCAAGTGAATAATATATATGAGTCTGATAATGGGACAAGAGATGTCATACGTATCTATGTATATATCGAAGAAAGCCAAAGCGAGTGGATGTGTTAGATGGCTAGACTCTTTATGGAAGTAGACGGCTGATGTAGTACCTACATAATATAACATGACTTGACAATTAACCGCCAAGGAATATTTTTCGTAAGTATTACTACTGGTAGTATATGATTACACCAAGATATGATCACTAGTCCCCTTATAACATCCGATATTAATCACTACATAACCCCCGAAGCACCGCAGCTATAAAGCATACATAGACTAGAGAACCTCCAAGTGACCGGTCACCCGAAAACAGAAATATACATATGAAATAATTCCCAATTCACATAACTATCACATACTATGGAACCACCGCCGGTGTCTGTAAATGTCGGTTCACTCGAAGTTGACCGATGCAATCAGCCCGTAGGGTATGTCGCGCCACCTCGGCCGCCGGCTTCCCCTTTTTACAGATGTGGCAAATATCGCACCAGATGTTTTGTGTCAGAGGGAATGGTGGCAGTGGTGTTATGAGTCATCGTGAAGTGAGTAGTGGGTGATTTCATAGATGGTGGTCTGAAGGTATTGGGTTTCTGGGTTTTTTCGGGTATATTCTGCTACTAGTTAGATCTACTGAGGGGGTATAATTCTTCGGTAGCCAGGTTGCATGCAGTTGTATTGTGACTGACAGGTGAGAAGGAGGTTTGTGGGGGGCGTGTTCTGGTTGTAATAGATTGATGATATGCTCTGCAGATAAGAGAGGGTAATATTATCAACAGTTGTCTAAGATTACAATGAATTGTTCTACTGACGGAGCCTGGGTATAATGCCGGTTTGGACGTAGCCGCGTAGGTGGTACTTAATTAGGACCAAATTATGAGGCCTCGAAAGTACAATGCTATTGGACTTGTAAGACAATAGTCTAGTCTTCATAGACAAACCTGAAAAGGAAAAGACTTGAAGTCATTTCGACAAGTCTTAGTATGATTAGGCATCTACGGGCTGAACGAAAACGTCGTATGCGAGAGGGCCAGAACAGAAATACGATAGTAGGAGGATTCCTACCCCTTGGTATATATGGAAACCGGTTTTGAGGACTGGGCGTCCTCGTACCTCACTGTCGAGCATGCCAGACGTTGGCGCACACATTCCCCAGATCGGCTGGAGCCTATCGCATGCAACCGTACCCACCCGGCGTCTACTATATCCGAGCATTCCTGCTGCAAGTCATGGAGGTTGTTCCAGCCAATGAAATCCGTCGAGCTTCTTTTTCCGATATGGTGATAACTGACAGTGTACTAGTGTCGACTGCATAGGTGCCTCGCGGAAATGTGAGATCGGAGCATGTCTTGCTTCAGCGACCGAAGTATGGATGAATGTCCGCCATCTCGAAGAATGGTGACTACCGGAGAATTGTCTCCAGCTCAGGACTATGTATATGCCATGATGCCACGGCTTTGCGTGATAGAGTTCAAGAGCGGAGATTTACAGCGGTGATTACTATCGCAGATATCAGTACAGTACCGGCAAGATGATCAACTGGAGCAATATACTACCCACATTAACCGCCTTTATCGCCTTTATCCTGGGCATGCTATGTCTCTTTGCAGGAACGAAAACAAGCCTTTTATTAGATACGGATGTCTTCACGGTGTGTTAGCCTTCGTCACACTTGCTTGTACGAGCGGAGACTAACAACAGGCGAAGATATATACGACAAGTATAAGCAATGGCACGGGGATGCGGGACTTCTACTCGATATATGTCATGTCCTACTGTGAGGGATTCCTGCATGCAGAAAATCGAAACCTAACCGGATGCTCACACCCGTCACTACTGTTCTCCTTCAATGCGACAGAAGCGTTAACAAAAGATGCTGGCAACACCACCTCATTAACCAGCCTGGGGTGGCCGAGTTCCATCACTGACGATCTACGCACGTTCGGTGCTACCACCCAGAGCATGGGTGTCTTCTACTGTATTGGGATAGGGTTAGCGGGACTGGCGGTTTTGGAACGACTGTGGTTCGTGATCGCGAAAGGGCCAAGACAGACGGTTGTAGAAGTTTCTTCTCTTATGGTAGGCTCCATTGGACGTTCTAGATTCCGTCCGGTACTAAGAAGGTCCACAGCTCAGTTTCACTATGCTCAGCATACCGTCTATCATCGCAACGGTCATTGCCTTACAATTTGTGAGCCTCATCAATCGTCACGGAGAGGAGTCCGGTGTGACAGCGAGATATGGACATCAATTTTTAGGAATGACATGGGCAGCCGTCGGGTTGTTGCTGGTCGGAAGCACTGTCAGTTTACTCACGGTATTGGTGGACCGCAACCGATCGGCAGACCAGTATGAACCGGTAGCAGAACCGAAGACGGTGGCCGAGGATTCGGACTCGGTAGCGTCGAACCAGAAGGGGGACTAAGAAAGGAACGGAATGGAGAGGAATAATCATAAGAGAAAAAAGGGGGAAATTAACCAAAGCAGGAAAAGTAGGAAAAAAAAAAAAGAAGACCAGAGAAAGCCAAGGAAAGGGAACGAATCGGGAGGAGCGTTTCTTGTTGCAAATACGTTGGGTTGGAGCCCAATATTGAATATACTCCGTACTGTAGTCGAAAGAAAGGATAAGAGCCCCACCGAACCTCGACCGTTCCATAGAAGAAATTCCATAACTATCTGTTAATATCTTTTTGATCGATGATGTTGTAACAGTGGTTGAAGTGGACCTTTTTCGCAATACAATAGCAGCATGGCTTGTTGGAAGGGGTCTTGAGATCATAGCCATAGTGTAAGAAAAAATTGGGTCTCCCGCTGATGGCGACGTCACGAGTGGACCCGGGAGAAGGTCTCGCCAAATGAGGCAACCCGGTTCCCTCCGTTCCAACCGCTATGCCTGCGATTCTATCGTTGATAGTGGGTCACTCGATGGATTCAAGGAATGTCAAATGATGACGTTAAGTTGACTACGACTGTTGCTGTCATGCACTGGAAATTTATCGGGAGGGATTGACCAGTCTTATTCGCGGAGAGTGAAGAGACTACTAAGAAGTCGTTCAGTTCAGTCTTGCAGGAAATCCACTCGGGGATGAACAGGGGTGAACCTCATGGACGACTGAACCACCCCGTACAGGACGGAGTACAGAAAGTCGAATTCACCCGTTCGGCTAAAGGTGAGTCGTTTTATGGTCATCTAGCGGAGTGTAACCCCGACTGGATAACTGTAAGGAAAAGAGAGAACCAGGATCGGGTGACAATTGGGTCTCCAAGTTCCTGCGTAACGTGATACCGAATCAAATCCATGACCCTATCGCCAGGACGATCACGGAATAGTCCGGATCAGAAATTCTGAGGTTCTGGTTGGTTTGATGACTTGAACTAATACCCAATATCATGACGAAAACCAATCCCCTCGTTTCCTGTTTTTGCACGGGAATAGCCACAATTTCCCCCCTCCAGAATACCGAAATGAGTCTGAGCCCTCCGGAAGACTGCGTTCCTAGCCCCCATGTGTTTAGTTGATACTATTCCCATAGGCACGTTTCCCCCCTTCCCCACTTGAGTTCCACCAGTCGTGAATGAGGAGATTGTAGGGGTTCCATTCTCGCCCAGAGTTTGGTTTCTTTGCCGTTCCATACAAGGCGTCACTGCATCATTCCTTCCCTTTTCATTCACCCCTCTCTTGTCCACCATCGTGAAATGTTTCTGTAGTACGTTTAATAAATACCCCTCGTTACCCCTCTTTCTGTTTCCCAAGAAATCAACATCATCAACAACAATCACTTTCCTACTTCACAGGTTCTCTTTCTGATACCCATCCTCCTGTCTCTCATCTCCTACTACTACTTTCATATACTCTCTTCTATCCTACTTCATCACCATCACAACCTTCTTCCCATTCTTGTTAAACACAACATCAGTATACTACCGTTGTCAACCATCCATCATGGGTAAAAAGGCTATTCAGTTTGGCGGTGGAAACATTGGCCGTGGCTTTGTGGCTGAGTTTCTCCACGCTGCCGACTATGAAGTCGTCTTCATTGATGTCATGGATAGCGTCATCAACTCTTTGCAACAGACCCCGTCGTACGACGTCACGGAGGTCAGCGAAGAGGGCGAAAGCACCAAGACCATCACCAACTATCGCGCCATCAACTCCAAGACGCATGAGGCCGACGTCGTTCAGGAGATCGCATCGGCAGATGTGGTTACCTGTGCTGTCGGTCCCAACATCCTTAAATTCATCGCGCCAGTCATTGCCAAGGGTATTGATGCGCGCACCGAGGAGAAACCCGTGGCTGTGATCGCCTGTGAGAACGCTATCGGCGCTACAGATACCTTGCACGGCTACATCAAGCAGCACACCAACCCTGACCGTCTGGAGACCCTCTCCGAGCGTGCCCGCTTTGCCAACTCGGCTATCGACCGCATCGTCCCCAACCAGCCCCCGAACAGTGGTCTCAATGTTCGCATCGAGAAGTTCTACGAGTGGGCCGTGGAGCAGACTCCATTTGGCGAATGGGGTCACCCCGATATCCCTGCCATCCACTGGGTGGACCACCTCGAACCTTACATCGAACGCAAGCTCTTCACCGTCAACACTGGCCATGCTACCACCGCCTACTATGCTCACAAGCGTGGCAAGAAGATGATCGCCGAGGCCCTCGAAGACCCAGAGATCCGCGAGACTGTGCACAAAGTGCTCGAGGAGACTGCTTCCCTCATCGTATCCAAGCATGAGATCTCGGAGCAGGAGCAGAAGGAATACGTTGACAAGATCGTCAGCCGTATCTCCAACCCCTATCTCGAGGACAACGTTGAGCGTGTGGGACGTGCTCCTCTCCGCAAACTGTCTCGCAAGGAACGGTTCATTGGACCTGCTTCGCAGCTCGCAGAGCGCGGCCAGAAGTTCGATGCTCTCCTGGGCGCCATCGAGATGGCTCTTCGCTTCCAGAACGTCCCAGGCGACGAGGAGAGTTCCGAGCTTGCTCGCATTTTGAAGGAGAACTCGGCCGAGGATGCCACCTCCCAGCTCACCGGATTGGAGAAAGACCACCCACTCTATTCTCATGTGGTTGAGCGTGTGTCCACGGTCCAGCAAGGCTCTAAATCAGCGCTGTGATCCTCGGTCGTTTTCCACACCACCACACTCCTTTTTATTACCAGAAAACAAAGGGTTCCGAGTCCATCACAAATATGGATCGCCCGAGGGATATTTGATATGATATCAAACTGTTCTGTCCGCTGGCCGGGCATGAACTGCATGGGATACGGCGAACATATGGACGGCGCGAATGGAAGCATTCAATGGGATCTCGGATTAGCATACATGATGATTTGTATTGACTTAGTGCAGCGCATACGAGTCTAATGAGATTAATGACTATGAGATTATTTTTTTGTCTTGATGTAGTTGGCCTCTGTAAGATCTACAATCCTTGGCCCTATAGGTGTTCTTCGCAAATGTACATCTGTAGTTGATCTACAACTTACTATCCACCCACTTCGGCTGCCTCTTCTCCACGAACGCCCTCAATCCCTCTTTGATATTCTCGCCCTCGTTTAACCTCTTCTGCCACCCGTCGATCAACCAGCGACTGCCCTCCTCAGCTCCGACACCCTCCCAACCCAACTTGACCCCCTCCCGACTGACGATCACCGCATCGGGACTATTCGCCGCGATCTGGCCCGCGATTTCCAATGCCCGCGTCACCACTTCTTCCGGCGTGGGCAGCACCTCATTGACAAATCCCCACTTCTCCGCCTCGACTGCCGTCACCCGCCGCCCCGTCAAGACCATCTCCATCGCCCGCTGTCGCCCAATCGTCCGTACCACCCGCGGCAACGCCCCCGCAATTGCAACAACTCCGCGCTGAACTTCGGGAAACCCGAAAAATGCCTTCTCACACGCAATCACCATATCCGCATTGACAATCATCTCACATCCACCACCCAGACAGATCCCATTCACAGCGCAAATAATAGGCTTTTTCCCGCTCCGTCGGGAAAGACCCCCGAATCCTGACGACGGTTGTTGTCGTTTGGGTCCCTCGGCGCTGTTCACTTGGTTGTTCCATTCTGTTCAATCCCATTAGTACATAGATCTCTCTATAACCAATCAAATATAACAATAGAACGTTATGGATGGATGGATAGATGTATATCAGGAGCTAGTCTGAGATACGTAACGGACGGATCGAGATACACCATAGGGTCTGTAATGCATACCCTTTAAATCTGCCCCGGCACAAAACGCCCTGCCTTCCCCTGTCAACACCCCAACCCTGATACTCGGCTCCTCATCCATCCATTCCCAGAGCGCGTGTAACTCATTGTGACCGGCTGTATTTATGCAGTTTAGGTCCTTGGGTCGTGAGAGCGTCACTTGTAGGACGTGTGGGGTTGGGAAGGTCACTTTGGCGTGTTGGGGGGTTGGGGGTGGGGTTTTGAAGGACATTTTTCTTTTTTTATTTCTTGACTTTGTTTCTTTTGGGATTTGGGTTTCTCTAGTTTGCTGTTTTGGGGTGTTCTGTGTATGATAAATTTTTTTTATTGGGGTTATGGGTTGTCGTGGTTTTTATCATGTTTAGTTTGATGGGGGAGCGTTGCCGAGGGCCGAAATGCGGAGAAGGTTATTTTTGTGATTATCTATGTGGAGTTTTGGTGTTGCTTGGTTTGATACTAGTTGTTGGGCTAGTATTGACTACTAGACTAGTAGATGGGTAATGGACTTTAGGGACTCGTTTGGAGTGTATCTACAAGGTGTGTATGTTTGTTTGTGTATTCAAAATTAGTTCTTGACGACAAAGGTAAAAATAAAGCCCGCTTCAAGCCTTTGTAGGTATGCTCTACACTTATACCCCCCCGGCAACGCCCAACTCCGTTCCATTGACACCCTGGATATAAAACTGTCGACTCATTCATCAATCGGACTATGCCTTGTTGATCCAGCCGCTGTGCACCATAAAATCGTAAATTCGGCCCGTTTTGGTCGCGTCGATCTATGGATTGGTTAGTTTTCTTTTCCTTTCTTTTCTTTTTGTTGTACAATCGGGGGTGAATCTTACCTTGCAGATCGTTCGCGCGTCCTTCTTTTTCAAGCTTCCTCCCTGCTTCATTGCTTCCTTGAGGAGAGTCTCCTTGATCACTAGATAGGGCTTGGGCTGGACGTGCAGCACGTTGCATACTTCCACCTCTTCTTTGGTTAAGAGATGGAGGTCGGGTGCGCCGTCGTTCTCTAGTTTCCATGGAATGACCCCGTTGAGCGGTTGGACGACAAATTTCGTCTTGGCTGACTGCGGCGTCGTGAGTCCGTCTCCGTTGCTTTCAAATGCTCGGTCGAAGTCGTTCATCGGTTGGTTAACCGGCTCCGGTGCCTTGTTTGCGCCGGATGCCTTTTGTAACCGCAAAGGGAGCTCGGGTGTGGTCAACTGGCTGGCTGCAGAGGGACCCTCAGGCTGCTGTGACTGCTTCGGTCGTGTGCTGGCGAACCGATCAAAGGATCCTTGTGGCACGAGTCTCTGGGCGCGTTGCTGTTTCTCTTGCTCGTATTTCTCTCCACCTTTAAGGTCTCCAATCCCCATCTGTCGCCATTCCTGCAGTTGTGTGATGGCTAACCGTAGATTGTGCTCGTACTCTAAGCCTTTGTTAAACTCCTCGAAGTCGTCATGGTTCATCATTCGAGCAAACGGCTTCGCTTTGTTTAGTAGATCTCTTTCCTCCTTGGTGCGTTTCTTCTCCAATGCCGTGTTTTTGCGGTATTCAAGCAAGTTGTGTTCAAACAGTACTTTCTTGCGCTCCGTTCGGGCGGTCAAACGCGAGTTGTAGATGTCGACTACCGTCATCTTCAGCTCCATCTCTGCGTCAGTTTCACCGTTGGCCGTTTCACCTGCGCCCGGTTCGAAGGTCATATGTTGCACCGCCTCTTCCGCATCATTCATGAATTCTGTCTCGAACTCGAGACGACCAGGCATGTAACCTTGCACTTCGTGACAAGCCGGGACACTGGCAGTCGGCTTTTGTTTTGGTGTTGTCGGAGGGGCCGCCTTGGCCGCCTCCTTGCGCTCCTCGATGCGACGCTTCTTGCGTAACTGGAACTCTTCCTTGGAGATCGAGTCGGACAGTCGCGTATCGTCCGGATCGGCGCGTTCGGGTAGTGGAAAATTCGGGCTGTCTATATATGTGCTGATATAGTGATCTCGTACTTCCTCCTTTGTTCGGTAACCACCGATATGATCTGCGATATCGGCCCATGACCCTAACCCATAAATATCCGCGCCTTCTAACAGCAAAAGTTCCTCATCTGCTCCCCAATCTTCCTGGAAGATCGGGACCGAATTCTGCTCAATCACTTGAAACGGATGTGAGGATGGATCGTGGTTCTTGGACTTCTCTCCGGCGGCAAAACAGGGAACGCAGAGATCGTACTCATGGCAGGTGGGGTGGGCGCACGATACACGAACCTGTTACACTGCAGTTAGATATAGCCCGTGTAGCTCCATTGACACCGGTGCCTTCATACCGTTGAAGTCACGTCCACAGAACAGATATCGCAATGGTACTTGGTCCCAGCTTCCGTGCCGCGCGAGGCGGTCTTCTTCCGTATTACGCCCATCGATTGTGAATCCCTTTCATCCTCCACTGTATCCTGAGCCGTTTCGACTAGATTCCGCGCCCTCTTGTGGTGATAGAGGGCCGATATGGGGCGATCCGATCAAGTTGTGAGATGGTCCAGATGGGGAAGTCGGAGAACGCGAAGGGGAATCTCCGCAGTAAAGTGGGGATCGGTCAGGTGAGCGGGCGGTCAACTGGCCAGTCAAGAATGGAAGAATCGGGACAGGGAGAGATGTCAATCGAGCGGCTGAGATAAGTTCCTAATCACGATGCGCTGGCTGATCTCTATTGGGAGCTGAAGTTGCAGTTAGCTTCGGTACATAGCGGCATCGCCAGATCCCGGCGGGCAAAGTGGCTTAGCCATCGGGGCTAGTGGGCTGGGGAGCCTGAATCTTCAGGGATCAGCACCGCCCCAGGGGCACTGATGCCTCAGGCGCCCTAAGAATGGACCCAGGCAGCCATGTTCCTGACCCAATGATGGCGGGTGATTTTGCCCCCCTCCTTCTCCCGTGCCCCCTTCTGGTTTTCCCCTCGATCTGTGTTTGTTCCCTTACCATCGTTCAGACAATCCATCTTGCTTGTTTTTTTCTTTCTTTTTTTAAAAACCTGGGTCGTTGTTGGAATTTGTTCCGGCCCTGGTTATTATTGTTGTTGTTGTTCCCCGCTACTTAACCTCTCCCTGTACAGTCTCCGATCGTCTTTCTTATCTCGCGATCCCAGTTCCCTGATCCCCCTCAGGTCTCCTTCTCTGTGTGTTTCTGACCGCTGTGGCTGTGGCGGTACCGCATCTCTGTCACTGCACCAACCCTTTGGGGTACTAAGAACGACCTCCTTTTTGTTTCATTCCCTCCCTATTTTTTATTTTTTATTTTTTTTTTATTTAGTCCGTGACAAACTTGATCAAGATCCTACTGCATTCCGTTTCCTCTCTCACCTTTATCCTGGATATCATAAACCTCCTGTCACAATGTCTTGGAAACTCACCAAAAGTATGTCCTTTACTTTCTATATATAGCATCAATTTGGCCTATCCTGCAAGTTGACCTCTATCTAACCCACTTCATATAGAATTAAAGGAAACCCACCTTGCGCCTTTGACGCAAACCTTTACCCGGTCCTCATCTACATCTACCATTAAGGGCGAGTCCGGGGAAGAAACTCCTGTGGTTTCGCAGGCACCGACTCCGCCTATCTCCTCGTCAAACATCAATGGAATCAGTATGTAGCTTATGCCTCTCGGTTATCACAGGCACGTCCTAACATGTGAAAAGGTGCCTCGGAATCTCTCGTATCGCCTCCCGTGGCTCCCGTTAAGCCCGGTATCCTGATCGTCACCCTCCACGAAGGCCGAGATTTCGCTCTTTCCCCGCAATACCAACAGATCTTCAATTCGCATTTCCAAAACAACTATGCTATGCGCCCGAGCTCCTCGTCCTCCCACTCCGCCCATGGCCAGGCTGCGTCATTCGTCCATAATGGCCGTCCTCAGTCGACTAGCGGAGGTATCAATGCTGCGCCCACAATCCACGGTCGGTATTCGACAAAGTATCTTCCCTACGCTCTGTTGGATTTCGAGAAGAACCAGGTTTTCGTCGACGCAGTGTCAGGGTCGCCCGAGAACCCCCTCTGGGCCGGTGACAACACCGCCTTCAAATTCGATGTCTCCCGTAAGACGGAATTGAACGTTCAGCTCTATCTCCGGAACCCGGCCGCTCGGCCCGGTGCCGGTCGAAGTGAGGATATCTTCCTCGGTGCCGTCAAGGTACATCCGCGCTTCGAAGAAGCCCAACAGTTTGTAGAGGACCCCAAACTCAGCAAGAAGGACAACCAGAAGGCGGCTGCGGCCCACGCAGCCCAGGAGCGCCATTTGGGCCAGTTGGGCGCAGAATGGCTAGACCTTCAATTTGGTACCGGATCGATCAAAATCGGTGTTAAGTTCGTCGAGAACAAGCAGCAAAGCTTGAAGCTAGAGGACTTCGAGTTGTTGAAGGTCGTGGGTAAAGGTAGTTTCGGCAAGGTCATGCAGGTCATGAAGAAAGATACAGGTCGTATCTATGCCCTCAAGACTATCCGTAAGGCTCACATCATTTCACGGTCGGAAGTCACGCACACTCTCGCCGAGAGATCGGTGCTTGCACAGATCAATAATCCTTTCATTGTCCCCTTGAAGTTTTCCTTCCAGTCCCCAGAGAAATTGTACTTCGTTCTTGCTTTCGTAAACGGTGGAGAGCTGTTCCACCACCTCCAACGAGAGCAGCGTTTCGATATCAACCGTGCCCGTTTCTACACGGCTGAGCTGCTTTGCGCATTGGAGTGTCTGCATGGCTTCAAGGTCATTTACCGTGATCTCAAGCCGGAAAACATTCTCCTCGACTATACGGGACACATTGCTCTTTGCGACTTTGGTCTCTGCAAGTTAGACATGAAGGATGAAGATCGGACGAACAGTAAGACCTCCTGTGCATCCGCAACTCCGTTTAAGCTTCGCTAACGTTCTCGAAAGCCTTCTGTGGAACCCCTGAATATCTTGCACCTGAGTTGCTATTGGGCAACGGATATACCAAGTCTGTTGACTGGTGGACGCTGGGTGTCCTCCTGTATGAGATGTTGACAGGTCTTCCTCCATTCTACGACGAAAACACCAACGACATGTACCGAAAGATTTTGCAGGAGCCCCTGACTTTCCCCAGCACAGATATTGTACCCGCTGCTGCTCGGGACCTTCTGACACGACTGCTTGACCGTGACCCCCAGCGTCGACTGGGTGCCAATGGCGCTGCAGAGATCAAGTCGCATCACTTCTTTGCCAACATTGATTGGCGTAAGCTGCTCCAGCGGAAGTACGAACCAAGCTTCCGACCCAACGTGGTATGTGATAGAATCATCATCCAATTCCCTTACATCTTGATCGCAGCTGACTCATGTAGGTTGACGCGCGTGACACCGCCAACTTCGACCGGGAGTTCACATCCGAGGCACCTCAAGACTCATATGTGGAGGGCCCCGTTTTGTCCCAGACTATGCAGCAGCAGTTTGAAGGCTGGTCTTACAATCGCCCGGTTGCTGGTCTTGGAGATGCTGGCGGCAGTGTTCGGGACCCATCCTTCGGTAGCATTCCCGAATAAGCAACTTCTACTTTGCAGCATCAATGAGTAGTTTCAAACTGAAACCACAGTCTGATATGTGCTGTAGTCTTTCCCTCCTTTTCCCGCACAAGGAGTCAATGGCATCTGTTTAGCAGCCCTGATTTAGATCGTTTCTTAGCGATTTTGTTGTTTTTCACTACCCTATCTTCTTCATATCCTTTTCCTTTCTCCTTTTCTCTCCGGGCTGGGTATGCACTAGGATTGTTCGGGCAATCACGTTTTCTAAGGCATCGATGTCATTTGACATAACTAGTTCATAGACAATGGATCATCTAGGGTTCTGAACAAAGTCTGTAGAGCTTGGTATAGGACTTTATAGAGCTTTCTATAGAAGTCGGACAGCGCAAATCAATAGAATTCTACTCTCGAGTTCACCATCGTATACTAGTGCATGAAATGTCTGGACTGTAGGAATGGAGAACATTGATCATATCTATATTTCTTTCCTCCAAGGCTCTAACTGCCATCCCCTGCTTCTACTTTGGATGAGGTTATTACAACTGAGACGAGACACTAACATTCATCATAGATGTATATGATCATGCTTCACCTATACATCCTTACAAACACAATGGCTATGGAATTACATAAATAGAAAAGGTCATCCAGACTTGACCAGGGCACAAACTATTTTTGGTGCTGAGCGTGCTTGGATGCAACGACAAATTTTTCTCATTATAATCGAAGAGGTGATTAATAAATCAATGAAAATATAGAAGCTTGAGTCGGCTTACGGTGATGACAATGTTTGTTCTAGAGAACAGGAAGGATCACTATCGGTCACGCAACTGCAGCAGCTACTGGATCCTGTTTGATAGGAATGATGACTGAGTGGTGCATTCTCAGGATAAAATTGAGTCTTCTCTTCCAAAACTGGCCGGTGTCTTTGATGGCTGTTCACATCCGAGGGAACTAGATACATATAGGTCATCAGATCTTGAATTCAACTGTAGAGATATTGGAAAACTTATAGTCCGCACTGTCACGCAACTTACTGACGCCGTTAGCTATTTCTTCTTCTCATCTCTTTATATCAAAACCCGCAAACAACAACAATCCATAGCCGAGAAAGATTATACCGGGATGAAAGTCAACATACTACAGATACTCTAGATAACAATGAGTCAGCTGTTATTTTGACTCCTATCTGTATCTTTAAAGCTGTCAATGCTCTTGTATCTCATCAATGCCGATGTGTTCGGCCTCAATTACACTACCAAGTTTGACGCTAATACAAGGCGTTCACCCTTGCTCAATTACTCCTTCTATAATACCCCAAATCGTCTTTCCCCGAGGCATTTCCCATTCATGTTGTTCAAGGCTGCATGAGTCTCCAGAAAACAATGCAAAATCTAACATTGGCCACCCAGTTCCAAAAATAACAACTGCACTAATGACCTAAATGATGAAGTTCCCACGGCCCACCCCCGGGAAAACATAAGACACAGCCACTATCAACAACTTTCTGAAATACCACAAGCATACAAACACCAACCACGAAAGATACAGTAAACTCCAAAGCTGAGTTTCACGCAAGCATCCGGCTCTTGGCCGATCTGCAAGATGAATCATGATACATGCACGTTACAAACTCAAAGCTACATCCCACGACACGTCCGAACTTTAGGCAGCAATTTTCACCGGTCATTACCGATACGGGTCTGAAGCTCTGAAGTGCAGCTTAGGCTTTCACTGAAGAAAGTAAACAGCCCGCTTGTTTGTGTTGGCGAGGGTGGCGGAGTCATTCCGCCAAGGCAGATTCATCGAGGTTGAAGAGAATGGCGGTCGGTGTTGTTTGCAGGCGTCGTCATCTGTAGATCTATTAGATGATTCAATGGGTGTTGGCTGGGGAGATGGAATTATGCTTCCTATCCAAGAATAGAAGCATCGGTTAGGCATCAGCCAGAGAAGTAGAGTTTTTAGGTAGATGTGCTTGTCTACGTGTATGCAGTTATTATGAGGAATTGGTTCCTGGGGTAGTGTGCTTTACTGCGGGTGTAGTCGTAGCTGGAGAATGTTTCGTGTATAGGGATGTGTGTGCGTCGATTCGATCCTCATAGGAGAGCCTCGTATGATGCCTTATCTGTACATAGTACGCTCTCGCGCTTATGAAGTTTGATGTCGCAGAATTCACTGGGTAAGCCACTTGTACCACAAAAGCTATGTAGCTACATGATAGGAATATACAGGAAAGTTATGGAGCATCACTAGATCTCCCCACTCTTCTGCGTCATGCTTCCATGGAAGCATAAGAAAATCTATGATCCGTGTTACCTCGACAGTTCATTCGCCAACTCTGCAAACTACAGGAGAGGATAAATGATACTGTACAGAGAATGACCAGAGTATAAACCACCAATTGTACATGTTACCGCGTCATCATACCACAGGCAGCCATCATTACTATTATCAGACTCATTCCCAAGCTCATGCTATGCGCTTGCATAACCGATGGCCGAGTCTAGATAGTAGAGACAAGATCTAAAGATCGGTCACATTTCTTAGACGTGTCGACTCTCTGGGGCACAGATTTGATGAGGAAGCAGTACGAATGCAGTCTTCTAAAATCAATTACACGCATACTACCCAATCAGACCCTCTTCTAATCCAGAGCCCTACAGGCGGTAGCGTAGTTAGCAGTCACCTTTTACTCGACCATTAATGTACCAAATAGTTTCGAAACTCTATGGATACATCGAATGGCAGAGTAGCGCTGTATCGAGACACCGTTTTTATTCCCTTGCGGTGGGTCTGTATGGAGGAAGTATCTAGATGGGAAGGGAAGAAAACTTAACAACAATATCAAAGATACTACATGGTATCCAAGTTAACGATCTGATATACACTATTCAGTGCCTCGGGCCAAGTAGTACGCCTTAGATGTCCAGCTTCACTTAGGAAATCATCATGCTCAACAAACCAATCCCCAACATGGCTTCCAGCAAGATACACGTAGAAGAAAACACTTTCGGTGGTATGTCCACCACTCAATCATCGATTCCGACGAAAATCCCTACTTAGGTACATCACACGACTCTCATTATACCGCGGAACGCTCCCCCAAGTTGAGATATATATCGAGGTCGAGGCCCCTCAGTGGGTCCAGGATCAAGTCAACGGTATTCTAAACACATCTGGGCGTTTACTAAGAAACATTATATGTTCGATATCTGATGACATCAAACTTATTCTAGCTAGTCAGTATACACCAAAAGAAGCCGAATAGGCAAGTAACATACATGGCGTTGTAGAGATCCGAAGTTCCTAGAAATAAAATCCACTAAGAGCACCGGTGAGTTGCATTCCGCATTACCTATACGATATACACAAGTAAAAAGCCAAAAAAAAAAAAAAAAAAAAAAAAAAAAAAAATTAATACTCCTGAAGACTAGCTTAGCGACATCAGACCCGATATTCGTCGGCCATCAGTTTTTTTTCCCCGGAAACGGCCCCGCAGTTTCAGTGGCGTTGGTGTAGGCAATGTAACTCTAGATGAACATCCCAACTGCATCGCATATCCCGTGGAAGGATTGCTACTAGCAGCCGGGGGACGGCTCGATCTGCGAGACAACTTGAAGGACCCATGGCACCATTCCTACTACGAGACCCTTGTCTAGCTATATTTGTAGTATTCGCGGGTCAAGCTCTGGCTCTAGAATTACGGTCTAATAGACAGTCTGATCAGTGATCGAGGGTTGAGATTCGTGGCTCTCTGCTTCCCTTTCTAACTGTCGAGGTCAAGTCAGGCGCGACAGGTGGTAGATCAGGGCTATGCTGAATCATTACGATATAATCATAACTAGCTGTGATTCTTGTCCTATAAAAGCTACTGAATAGTAATATCATCGCCGCAAAGTACGCACTACAGGATAGATTCCTATTAGCAAGGGCTATGACAGGTAAAAGGCTGGTGCATCCCACGATCGGCTCGCGTGGATGGAAACACAAACTGTCGTATGGCATGTGACCAGTTACCCGATCTGCAATGGGAATTCTGCGATGGGAAGCAAAACTAGAGATTAACTTGTTTGTGACAGCTACATATGTAGGTAAGCGTGGTTTTCTGTGGGTGTATGCATAGTGTTGCTTGATATAGATATCCGGCAAGCAAGGGCGCATGCGGGTATTTATAAGAATGATATGATTGATGTCTGACAAACTGTAGTATCACCTGATGATGTAACCCTACATGCAGAGGTGACTTGATTGTAGGACTATTCGCTGGGTATCGGTGTTTAATGACTAGGATAGCGATTTCTAATGGGAGCTAGATTATTGGTGTCTTTCACTGACCGGGTCTCTTTTACCAGAATGGTTTAGAACAGGCAATAGTAGGTCTGTAAGGGGAGTCGCCACATCGATTCAGATTAGCCGCGTTAGGCACACGGAGTCAACGCCTGTTTTGCATGAACTAGGGGTGATCAGGGCCCTCTGGCTGCGTCTCGGAATCTCGGGTACGACTAGCGTCCTCATCGTTTACATTCCCTTGGTGTGGAAGGATTGCGCCACATGGGGGGTCTGGCCACGTATTTTGGGGGTAGTATGGAATATGTAGAAGCTTTTAGCGGATATGAGCGCCCGGGTTCTGGAATCTGCCTGATGCATTCGGTTACCAGATGACATGCAAGGAGCTTCTAGAATTGAAAGGGTGCCGCACGGTAGCTAGCCATTGGTGGAAGGATAGCACATGGTACGCAGACTGAACCTCGTTGGTGCCTCTTCATTGCTAGCTGCATGAGGGAAAAGTTAAAGGGAAAAGGGGCAAAGAAAGAGATGGGAAATGAGGGCCGCGAGGTGAGCTATCAGGCGATCGGAGTGGCCGAAACATGAACTGGAGGCTATCGACCGAATCATGTAGTCATACTCGCCTGGCAAGGCTGTCTTCCAATGTGTTTCACTTGTGAGACCTTCTGATCCTCTTCTTGACTGCCGTTGGTTCTTCATCATCCTCAGCTAAGCAACAGACTAGAGGGTTAAGCCTCGCTAAGACTTGTCGAAGAAGCCATGGCGATGGGCTATCCGAGGTGGCGCAACCTAATTAGATTATGGATGAAGGATTTGATAGTCAGCATTTCTTGTTAGTCACTCTGAAGCCCATGGAATGATTATGATGCAGTAGTTGCTTGCGGTCTTTTTTCACAGGGCTCGAGCGAGCTACCATGGAAACCGGGTATTAGGCCAGGGGGATTCAGATGAGTGGGACGTGAAGGAGCCAATGTTTCAAGGGCTTCGACGCATGTGTTTGATAGTAGGGGACGTTGGGACCATATGATTATTTAGATCAGCAAGAATGCTTCAAAATAGAACGGAGGCATAGATCCACTATCAAACACGAGAGGTCGATGGACATGAGTGGTCCGGTGGTCATTAGGGGTTAAAGCTGTCTAGTAAGCGCTCAAACGTGCAGTCTTCTGCTTCATGACGGCACGAACATATTGTTCCTTCTTGCTGATTGGTTTGGCTGTAGGATAGGAACTTAATGAAGCCATGGAACTCTTCCTTGAAGCGGCAGGACCAACAGAAATGGGTAATCTCCGTCATATCCGTAGTGAACAAGCTGCAAGGGAAGAACTGACCATGTGGTCTGGGACTATCAGAATGCGGTTCCGTCAACTTTGACTAAAGCAAAGGGGGTGAAGGTCCACTTCACGATGATTATCATATCTAACGAGGGCTCTCCGCACTTATCAGCGTGCCACGGGGAACGTGGTCGCAGCGGGCATTCTGACTGGTTGTTGGACCCCGGACCGGTGCCAAGATGCCATGCAGGTGGCTTATCCACTGGCCAGGCTAAAAATGAGATAGACTTTATCCACGAGAAGGTACCGGCCCGTCAGCAAGTATGTGTCCCGGTCTCAGTCGTGAATTTGTATTCATGAAAGCCGGGACTTGAGTCCATTCCTTCCCTTGGCATGCAAGATGGAGGAGACTTTTGTTTTTGGGTGGTGTGACCATCGCTAGAATAGGCAGAAGACGGCACGAGCAGATACTGAATTGGGAAACCCCCGTTACGTAGCTCAAGATCGGGGATCGTTGTTGTACAAGTGTACGTACATGCAGTCGTAGTCCTCGACCATTATACATGATGCAAGGGTAACGATGGCACGGGATCGTGCACGAATAATCTGTGTCTCAAACAGTAAAAATAGGTGCCTAATAATATTAATTAGCCCAATCAATGAAATTAGATTCACATTGTCACGTACTGCTCTGTGGAATAAGCCCCCATGACTATGACATATCCCAATCTCACCGGGGATCAGAGCACGGATACCTTTGAACATCCAGGGAACTGACGATGGGTCCCATGTGCAACCATAATTATTATCACCAGACTAATTTCCCTTCTTGGGGTCTGAAGTCGTGCAGGATGCCAGAGAAAGCATTAGACGACCGAAGTCTCAAGCGGGCGTGTGCAATGGGAGGGAAATTGATTGGAGGAAGGGAAAACTGGGGGGGAATTCTTCATGCAGAAGGCGGTGGTGGGGGATCTGCTGGATTCTGCCGACACGTGCATCAATCATTGGACGATGGCGGAAGTTGATCCACGGAGTCTAAATGTAAAAGAAGCTCCGCCTTCCGCGCTTGTAACGTAGTTCCGCCATTTTCCACCGTACAGGTTTAGCGGCTTTTCACTTTTTTATTTTTTCCTTTTTTTTTTCTTCCTTCTTCGCCAATTCCGGCACTAAAAAATCTCTTTCCCAGAATGAAAAGAGAAAAACGTGCCCTAAAGGGAACCACTCAAGTGCCCACTTCCACACACTCCACCCCACGCGCGAACGTCGGTGGTAGGCAATGTCATCCACTAGGAAAGCTCCGGTCTTGCCATTGGCCTCGATGGGCCCTTCGGCCCTTCCTTCTAGGACCAGGCGAACTCTAGAGAGGATGGTCCGCTGAATTTCCACTGACAAGACGACTGTTGCTCTTGGCCAGGCGTGGATCCTCGCCACTACTCTGGATCTAACCAGACCTGCATTGGCTTATCACAAACCGCCATTCGGCCATGTGCCTGAGCCCCGAAGGCGGGCTGGTGGAGGGTTGCCTCTGCCCAGAGAAATTTCGGGTGCTCTTGTCCGTTTGCATATAAGTTAACCTCGCGCCTGTTCGACTTGGCCTGCATCGTGTGTCAACGCCTCACCACGGTCATCTTCATTTCCTTAGGGGTACCAAGAGTGCTTAACCAGCTCTCGAACCTCTCATCTCGCAGGCCAAGATAAACCGTTGCTATAGTCGCTTCCTGCCCAGCTTCATCTCTCGACGACTAGATGGCCGACTTTGGACCTCGTGCCCCCCATGGGCCCGATATGTCGGGGAGTCACAATCCCCTCGAGGACATGGATCATCACGAGAAGGGTGCTTTCGATGCTTTGATTCGCCCCGATGACAGCTATACCCCAGAAGGTACCTACTGGGCCGATCTGCCCCTCCTCAAGAAGGTCAAGTTCGTGAGCTCCTATGATGCGAAGGAAGCCAAGCGCGAACTAGGCGGCATCTGGGAAATGATGAAACAAGATCCCTTGTCGCCCGTTTCCTATTACTTCAAGAACATGGTGCTTCCCGGTGCTGGTCTCGGTCTAGAGGGGTAAGTACTGTCTCCATCGCGAGCGCCTCAGAACTGGTCGGACGCTAACCCATGAGCGCTTTAGTTACGTGCTCTTCTCCATCGGAAACGTCAAGCCTCTCTTCCAGGCCGCCTTCAAGTCGTGTTGGAAAGATCATAAGATTTGCAATGCACAATGGCTCAACGCCATCGATTACCTCGAGATTATCGGTATTATTTTTGGCCAGATCTTAGTTGGTATTATCGGTGATTGGTATGCACCTCTTCTATCGGATGCTTATGATTGGTCGGCAATGGATTTTCTAACGGGTTTCTAGGCTTGGTCGTCGTTGGGGTCTGATTCAGGATGCCGCCATCATGTTTATCGGTTTGATCATGCTTACTGCTGCTTGGGGTGTGACCCAGAATGGCTGGGTGATCTGCTACGCTTGGTCGCTGTTCTTCTACGGTATTGGTGTTGGTGGTGAATATCCTATGACCGCAACTAGTGGTATGGAGAATGCCGTTGGCTCTGGAAAAGTCTCGACCAAGGAGGACCGTCTTCACCGTGGTAGGAAGGTCACTAGCGCTTTCCTAATGCAAGGTTGGGGTCAGTTCTTCAACCAGGTTATTCTCATCATCTTGCTGCTCTGCTTCCACCATGGCAGTGGCAACCCTCCCTACTCGTCTGTGTCCGCTCAATGGGTGTACCGTATCTCCTTTGCCATTCCTGCGGTGGGTACTTTGTGGCTGGTCTACTACCGTGCCTACCATATGAAGGCTGCTAGCAAGCAGTTGGCGGCGGCCAAGAAGAAGGCATCCGTCACCGGCTACGACTTCAACTCTCTTGCACTGACCTTCAAGTACTTTGGACCCCGTATCCTGGCGACTGCTGGTGGTTGGTTCGCCAACGATGTGTTTTTCTACGGCAACAAGCTCTTCCAGTCGGAATTTATCTCGGTCATTAGCCCCTCCTCCAAGTCGATCATGCCAACCTGGCTGTGGAACTTGTGCAACGTGGGTGTCTCGCTGGTCGGCTACTATCTCGCCTCGTTCCTCATCGACAACAAGCTCTACGGCCGCAAGTGGATGCAGATTATCGGTTTCCTGATGTGCTTCGTCCTCTTCGTCGTTCCCGCCTTCCACTACAAATACTACACCTCGCCGGAGCACATTAAGGAGTTCCAAACCATGTACTTCCTGAGTTCCTTCTTCAACCAATTTGGCCCTAACTCGGTCACTTTCCTGGTTGCCGCCGAGGTCTTCCCCACTCCTATTCGTGCCACCGCCCACGGTCTTTCTGCCGCCGCCGGTAAGGCTGGTGCCCTTTTGGCGTCGGTTTTGTACAACTATATCGACACGCAGACCAAATTCTACGTGGTTCCCTGGTTCGGTCTTGCGGGCATGATCCTGACCTACGTCTTCCTCCCCGACACCACTGGTCTGGATCTCAAGGAACAGGAGCGTCGCTGGCAGTACATCCGTGACGGCCGTGAGCACGAGTACCACGGCCCTGCTGTCCACCCGAAGCACTTGTCCCTCTGGGAACGCCTGATGGGCAAGGGCAAGCTCTACGATGCTGATGCCGATTACAAGCAGAAGGTTGAGGAGTACCGTGCCGAATGGGAGTCTGCCATGGCTGCTCGTATCGCCGAGAAGGAGAAGGGTGAAGAACTCGCCATGGATACTGACGAGAGCCTCTTGGAAGGACACGTTCACTCGTACTTCCATCGGACTAGCCCTATGTTCCGCCCGATGGAGCAGAATGCGAAGTCAGATAACTTCGCTCTGCCTCCCGCGGCCCAGGAAGATGACTCGACCGCGTCTTTCAACGAAAAGTCTGAAAAGTCCACCTGATCCTTTTTATACCCATTTGCTTGAGTTTCTTTGGACTGTTTTGGGATGTGGCATATTCTTATGCATTGAATCCTCTCGTCTCTTTACCTGTATAGCTTAATTTCCCTTCTTTTGTGACGTTGAATCAGTTGACGAGAGCAATGTGCATTGAGTGCTCTGAATACCCGCGTATATAGTATAGACCTGTCTAATGTTGCATACCCCAATCAATAGCGTGCTGGATCATCATCATTTTCTCCCTAATTAAATCTCCGACGTAATCTCTCCGATTGAATAAATGAAAGATATTCTCCGCCCCAGCCATCTTCATATCAGGTGACCGTGATAACGATTCCACCCCACAAACAGTAGGCGGTACCCCAAAAGATACAGAAAACAACTGCTCAGACAAGAAACCAACCCCACTATACCATCATAGATTACACTGACATTGCGCATCTCTCTCGAAATCAAAATCAATGAAAGTACATCATCTAGACACATAGATACTATCGAACATAAACTCAACCCGCCACAGCGGCTCCCACAACCGCATAAAACCATGCCCCTGTACGCTTTCGGATCCAATGGATCCGGCCAATTAGGCATCGGGCACGACGAAGACGTTTCAATCCCAACTAGATGTTTATTTGAAGCATCAGAACCAGAAGCCCTGGTATCAAACGAAGGCAATCCAACCAATTCCATTCGCCGCATAGCTGCAGGTGGAAACCACACCCTTCTTCTGTTCTCCGATGGAGCCGTGTACGCGGCGGGGTGTAACGACGACGGGAGATGTGGTGTTGTGCCCGGGGATTCCTTGACGAAATTCCGGAGGGTAGTTGTGCGGGATGAAGTAAGTGGGCAGTCTTGCGAGACGTTCAGGTACGTTTCGGCGTGTTGGGAGGGTACTTTCCTTGTTACTGCTGCGGGAGATAAGGTGTTTGTGCTTGGGTCTGGGGCGAAGGGGGAGCTGGGGCTTGGGGAGGGAGTTGTGCGGGCTACTGGGCCTCTGCCAGTTAAGGATTTCCCGCCGTCTGGGACGGAGATTGTGGGTGTTGCGAGTGGGATGGGACATACGGTTGTTGTGTTGACGGATGGAGAGGTGTATGGATGGGGTGCGGCGAGGAAGGGTCAGCTTGGGGAGGCGGCGAAGGGGCGGAAATTTGCTTGGGAGCCGGTTAGGGTTGAGGGGGTGCCGTTTAGGGCCACAGGGGCTGTTTGTGGGCGCGAGTTTACGGTCGTTACAGGGGATAGGAGCAAGGGGGAGTTTGTGATTTTGGGGTCCGCGGATAATAGGTGGAATGTCTTGTCTGATGCGCCTCCTGCTTTGGAGGCATATCGTGGTATTTGGGCTAGTTGGCATGGTGTTTATGTACAGCGGGATGGGGGTGTTTTGGCTTGGGGACGGAATGATCGTGGTCAGCTTCCGCCGGTGGACTTGCCGGTTGTGAGCGAGCTGGCAGTGGGAAGTGAGCATGCTCTTGCTTTGCTTGATGGTGGTGCCGTGGTAGCGTTTGGTTGGGGGGAGCATGGGAACTGTGGGCCTGTTGCTGACGAACAGGGGAATGTGAAGGGAAAGTATGCTTTGATTCCTCTCCCTATGGAAGGAGAGTCCCAAGTTGTTGGTGTTGGGGCGGGTTGTGCGACTAGCTGGGTTGTCATGTCGTGAGCTGCGGATGGTCTCGCGGGGAGAGGAAGTAGACCCGTTTATTTGATTCCGGGTACTGGGTGATGGGCCGCCATGGCTGGTGACTCTTATCCAGTCAATATGTGATTGGAGCAAGAGTTTAAACCCCTCAGTCGAAAAGACCAAGACCTTGAAGCTACGGAATGTCAGCCCGGTTCTTGTGGCGGAGCGGAATCGTCTTACCTGTGATATGCGTTGCGTCGGGGGGATACCCATATCTTCCTCATGGCTTGTGTCTTGGTGAGGCATGCTGGGCTCAGTATCTCGCAAGCGGGGGGCGAGGCTCTCATCGAATGTCTGCTAGCTTTGATCAGTAATGCGTCTGGGCAGATCGGTTCTATTTGCCATACCTGATCGCCAGTTGCATCCCAGCCAAGCCTGTCCTCAGCTTCTTCCTCTTCGTCGTTCGGTACATCCCATTGCCTGTCATCATCTGCTGGTACGAACAGGCTATCGAACTGGATGGATGCAGGGGGCGGCCGCTGGCTTTGAGTGTTCGTATCTGTGCCACGAACAGAAGCTCCAGGAGTCCCGGTGAGCGGACGAATAGACCGGGCGCGGGGTGGAGGCATATGACTCGTATTGGAAGTAACGTTCGCTCGGCTGACACTGACCGGAGCAGGCGTCTGCCTTGCTGATAATTCCGGTGCGCGAGATGAATCTGGGATGTCGCTATCGGTGTCTCCTGTTGTCATCAGAGTAAATTCGGTCTTCACGCCCCCGAAATCGTACGCAAGCTGTAAGGGCCGCGTTGGGCGTGTGTACCGAGCTGTGATTGTTGAATGTGCAGATTCAGCATGCGCTATTACCGCCTTGAAGTCTTTCAAGGCGATAGCAATGTGGAGATTGTCCTCTGCTAGGAAATATTCAAAGTCCTTTTTGTCGATGGCCACTGATGTATGTACCGGCTTCTTAAGAATTTCTGTGGGACGTTAATTAGAGCACCACTACAACAGTCAATGAATGAACCAGACCTTTTCCATCTGTGATCTTCGTAGTAAAGCTAGTGAAAACAGCCTTGCCGTTTTCAGAGTAAATGTCTAACTGCTCTGCGGAAGGACTGAAATGATCTGTTATCTCTCTCAGGAATCTAGGCTCTATGCTCCACTGATTTGTCGTTTTCGTCCTGTCAAAGACGGCATGGTTAACCGTAGTTGGTTCATAAGTGAGCTTATAGGACTTGATGACCCCTAGAAGGGATGTCAGTAAGCCCATAAGATGTCTTGTACACTGATACTTTCGTTCGGTCACTTACCAAGTCCACAAAACATCTTAATGGCCAGTCTGCATTCAGTTTGATCCGGGTGCTCATGCAGCTCAACTTCGCAACGTTCAACCGCGGTATCCTTGTCTCTAGTTCTCCCCTTGAAGACCGAGAGCAATGCCTTACGAATGTTAGTGCCAAGAACACCACTCAAAGCAACGTTTCGGAGGCTCTCACCTTAATGTACAGTTGACAGCAGAATCTATCGGGGTGGCCAGTCCTAGATGCTCTGCTGCCCCGTGGCATATCAAAGGAGTAGGACTCAAAGAAGGTGTCCGCCTCGAAGACAAAGGCGGCATATGCTGTTTTGGTAGAATTGAGCACGCTCAGACGAAGCTAAATCCCTCGGTCAGTTAATATATACTCCAAAAGTACATAATCCTACAATTTCAGGGCACTGACCAGATCGAACTCGGCCTCGATGGCTACAGTCTCATAGAACTTGGCAAGGCACGTCAGTGCATCGTGCAGCTGGTACAGCGCCTCGGGGGCGAGGGAAAATGATAATGCGACCATATCTCTTCAGTGGTAATATTTTACCTGCATTTGCTAGCCTCTATACCTGTCACTGGTATCAAATAAGAACTAGTAAAAGATCAGGAGTTCTAGACTCGGACCAGTTGCATGAAATCCAAACACGAACGCGAGCTTACATAAGCGGCAGTGCAACCTCAATAGCAACCCAAGTTCTTACAATGAGACGTGTCGAGCTGAGCATCGCCGCTCACTGACCTTTTCATGTCAAGATGACCTTCGCGTTAGCCGGCGATATTCTATATATTATACTAGAAATTCTCGGAGACCAGAGCGACTACAACAGCTTGTATCAATGTGCCATAACATCCAGATGCTTCACGGAGCCCGCCTTGCAGGTGCTGTATAGGTGGGGTACTGTCGCTGTGTATGCTGTACATCATCCACTGATAATTATCACCAGGCGGCGTAATTCTTCGCCCCTATCATGGGGTCAATTCATAGCTCGATGGACGTGTATGTCGTTGGCCGGTACTGACGATGTAGCGGAGGCTGCGATTCGCAAATGGGCTGCCATGTGGCGCTCCATAACGCTGTCTACCTTGGAGCATACGTATTTGCCTTATTATAGTTATATTCGCTATCTAGACCTGCAAGGTCTTAGGGAACTTCGTAGAGAGCTGTACATTAGCGGTGAAAAAGGGTAAGTCAGCTCAGTCACCAGAGGGCGTTTATCCCTCTGACAATGTATAGATCGTTCTTTACCCGGAGATTGATGGCCATTTGGCTCGTGAGTATGAGATGAGAGGAACTAGGCGGCTCCGTTCCTCTTCTATGTCCATCGATGAAGATCACGCTGTGCTGACAATCGGCTGGGGTCAGTTGTCTTGACAAACCTGCGTTATTCACTCTCTAGATCTATTGTAGTTCTGTGTGCCGCGCTGAGCTAATAGCAGTAAAGCAATCATCAAAAAGTCAACGTCAATAAGGGGAATATACTGCAGAAGTAGGTTACATCATTGCAACACAGCGCACTAGGAGGTATCTAACTGGATATCAAGTGCAACCCTCCGAGCTAGCTAAATTCCTTCAACAATTACCCTCTCTGCAAACATTAAGAATCTGGTCCGGCGATTTTCCTACGGGCGACAAGATTCGCAACCACTGCCCCAACCTCAAACAACTCACAATAGATTCATGGTATGACCCTATACGATGCCTCTAGCCTGGTACTGCTTACGAGCATTCACCACTAGGGGGTTTAAAGACGCGGACTCGGAAAAGTTTCTAAACGAGCTGCAGCCTAACACTTTGGAGTCTTTCGATCTGATCTGCTATTCCGGCCTAGGACCCCGTATGATCAGGGGCCTGGGCTCACATTGGAACTCACTAACAGAACTCAAGCTGGGATATCTCGGGATTGCAGCAACTGAAAAGCTGCTCTCACTAACCGCACCACCAGCATTGAAGGTCTTGGTATTAACAACCTCCATAGGCGTGCGCTCCAATGAAGTATCCTCCCAAATGATGCCCCGAGTCGCCAAATGGATACGCAGCTGTAAAGCCCTACAACGACTCGAGCTCAGACGCTTCATGGACGACGCACTTCTACTTGCACAGATCCTCCCCGAGAAGAGTCTCCGTCTATCCAGCCTCTCGTTAGCAGACTACAGTATACAAAACGCCAATCTCTTCCACGAGGCTCTCCACCACCAGCAATCACTACAACACCTGTGCCTGAATGGCATAGGAAGCGACCAACCCGAGCACAATGAACCCCTGTTCCATGCCATCAGCAAATTAAATAATCTCCGCGAACTAGATATCTATGGCGTAGCGAACGGTTTCACCGCCGACGATGTAATGGCACTAACACCCTTTCTCCCATCTCGAAAAACTCCTTACTGGCGGCAAATATTTCCGTGACGACGTATGGAATGCATTCCTCCGCCTCCAGAAGCGGAATCTGTAAACGAGATGTCCGAATAATAATCCAAGACAGAGGCGACAGTCATAATACCTAGGAATAATACCCTAAACCACAACATTTTTCTTCTTTCTTTTTTCTATTACGTCAACAATTACTACAATACCCTAGCATTTGTGGAGAATCGTACGATTCTAGAAAATGAGCGAAATGTAGCCACCTAGTCCGAAATGGTCACCCGTTGGGACTGAAGAAACTCCACATTTTTATGGGGTTGGAAGCTGTACCCCATAGCACTATTGTATTTTAGCACTTCATGGCACTTGGCGAAGGAGAACCAGCTTGTTTAGTTCTTTCTTGGTCTGTTGGGGTTTGATCGTACCAGCAGGTTTTGGTTCTATGACCCACTGGGGGGTAAAATAAGGTGGCTGGGAGGGAGAGTGATTTTGTGTGTTGGAGATTGATGAAGATACTGTAGGGCTGGTGGGGTTTATGGAGTTGTGACTATATGTTAGTGTTTTAAACTATTACCAGGTTTTCCTGGCCTATATTCAGTTATATAATGACATTTGCTTCTTAATAATTGAAAGATTACTTATCCATAGTTAGTTATTTACAAGGGTTGAATTAGCTAGTTACCTAGGAAGAGTAGCTATAACTAAATTAATAGTCTATATTGAAGTGCATCAGAACCCCGCAACTAGAACTAGAATTTTGGAAAAAGATGGCCCCCATAGTCGGCCTATGCATCTGCTTGCACAGACTGATTTGGGAATTACTAAGGTGATGTTCGAGATTGAAAATATGGTTGGATAAAATTTGCCTGAGGCTGTGGTATTGATTGTCGGCCCTGGACATCGATTTAAACACCTAAAGTAATGCATTCCTCGAATAGACAATTGCGAATTCGACATCTGCCATGAAACAATAGACTACTGATGGACTGACTATTGTAGGCCGTGACCTTCGGGTGTCCACCACCATCATCCACCGGCTGCGTAACAGCAAACACATCTCGGCCGGCTATCCTCTGCTGATTGACAGCCTTAACGACACTCAAGGTCTGATAAACTGGGAAAGCTCCTTCTTCGGTTGGCTGCAGATCCTGCAGTGTTTGTATCCAATCTTGGATCTCCAACCCGACAGAAAGACTCTGGCATCGAAGAATTCCCGCCAGTAGTAAGCCCGAGAACCCAATTGTGTAACTGTTTCTGGTGGCAGACGTCCGCATATCTACGCCTTGCGCAATCTGTACTAATGTCTGCACCCAAAGCTCTGCTTTGTAGCATTCATCTTCGTGATCTGGAGTGGTTTGACTGCATAGTTCTCGCAAAAGACCCGTACACTGCATTATACGCGCTACTACATAGTAGGCATAGTTAAGCGCTGCGTCGTGAGATTGGAAATGGATTGCCGTGCTGCTTGTGTCATTGGGTTCGTAAATTGGCTGCTCAGATGGTGGAAGATGCAACAGCCACTCGTCTAACTTTGTAGTCTCTTGACGCAGGAGAGAAAGGCATTCAAAGTAGCCCTGGTTGTTTTCATTTGTGACCTCTTCTTCGGACCTCATGCTCTTGAATCGCTGAAGCACAGCTTTAAAGTTCAGTCGATGTGATTCACACATAATACTTAGTACCTTGACACGTCTTTCATGGAGTGTAAAGGGCACTTCTTTCATAGAGATGGGTAAGGGAATCGATGGTAGCTGCTGATGTATATTCAACGAGCTGAAATAGGCACGAGCCCACCACACAACGTACCGAGTCTGCATCCATGAAGTAAGGAGGGGCATAATGGTTGCGTCTCCGGGTCCTCCACGCCACTCCACCAGAAAATTCATCATCCCTTGCACGTGGCAATAAAAGCCTTGAAAGTTGCCCATTGCCGATTCTAGATGAGCGAATAGGACAAGGACAATGAATACGACTGCGGCATTGTGACGACAATCAGATGCTGTCATTGTGGTTAGCTTCCTGATTGCCGACGAGTAGTACAAATGACTTCTTGTTTGATGGGTGAGACTGGGACTCAACGGTCCCATCAGTCCGGTGGAAGATATTTTGCGTTCACTATGGAGACGGCTGATGTTACAAGAAGACAAAGCCAGGATAGCGTCGTTGAGGATAGGATAATCAGCGGTCAACAGAGTAGCAGAGTAGAACATTGGGTGTAAAGCTGGTAAGCAGCGATCCTCCCAATACGTGGAGTAGAAGACATCTCTCTCGGTTGTCTGCAATGATTTAACTATATCATAGCCTCCTATCCGGGGGTTTCCTTGCTCAGCTTGGATAGCGAGCCTCTCGTTCCCAGCCAACCGTTGCTTCCTCTCTTTAGACGGAGTGTTATATGTGGATAAGAGTCCTTTTAGGTTCTGCACTGTTATGACCTGGAACTTGAGCATAGGTTGAACATATTCACAGCTCTTGTTCAGTCTTGCGCAGGTTCCGCATATTGGCTTCTGCTCATCACACTTTACGCAATGTTAGCGCCATATAATCGCAATTCTATGCAGCAATTCAACCTTTGTTCTTCGGTTGCGACAGCTTTTACAGCCATTGCGCGAACGTATAATATTTGTCTTTCTCGGTCTAGGAGGCGCAGGTTTGTACATATGGCAGAATGATTGTGGTGGGTTGTTTTCTGATGCTGTCAGGATACATGAGTCAGTTGATGAAGAATAAGGAATGCAGTGGCAGGTGGCAACCATAATTTATTTGTCCGGTAACCCCAAAGCTAATCCTGATTAGGAAGACCTGTAGAATGCCAGTTCACTTCGGCTTCCATAAGAGAAGGCAGAGTTTCTGCAGGGTAAATTGCCGAATAACGAGATACTTATTTATACGGACATGTTATTATATTAGTAGATCTGAAGAGTAATCACAGACAACCTAACCATTCTATTTGTGCCCTCTTTCAACAACATCTCTAAAATCATACATCAAAGTCCTTCAGTGGCTAAAGTTTCGTAGAGAAGACTGCCCTTCCTTCTCAGCTTTCAACTTCTCAATCTTCTTATCATGCATCTCTCCTCGCTCCTTGACCGAGTGCAGAGATAGCCTCTCCAGCCTCCCCTGATAACACCATCTCGATCACCGCGTGTCATCTCCTGACTCATCTTGAACTTGCCCTCAATCTTGCCAATCTCAATCTTGATCCCCACCACATTCCTCCGCATCAACTCAGTATACCGCTCCGGTGCATCAGCAACTTTCCACGGCTGGGGCCTCTCCCCACCCGTAAACACCATAATATTCCCCTCACATTGCTCTGACAAATCATGCAACTGTTTCGCCAGGAAGACCCATGCCTCCGGAGTCTTGGAATTGTAATAGAGTGATAACTTCCCATTGATCTGGGCCGTGGAGTAGTTCCAAGTCCGCACGACTTTGCCGGTGTCCGGCTTGGTCTCGGTGTAGTATTTGGGCGTCACGTAATGATCGTGCTGTCCGTTGAAGATCACTAGGACATCTTGGTCAAAGGAGAGGACCCCCGGTGGCTTGCCGTCGACAGTCTCGAGCATAGCTTTCACTTGGGGGTTCTGTTTCGCGATGTGGGCGCGAAGTTGGGGGCGGTTGATTCGTTGTCCCCTGTGCTGGGGAGAGCAAGCACGAATGGGACATGGGTGCATTGGAGGAAATCTTGTGAGGAGGAGTTGGATGCCTGTGATGAGGATCCCTATGGGGTTCTCTTTGATGACATTGAGGAGAACTTCCGTGTCGGATTCTGCGTGCGCACTGGGGAGGAAAATGATTAGATCTGGAGGGGATATATTTGAGAAGAATAAGAAAACACGATGCTTGAGATTGAACTGATTCATATACCATTGATTGGATGTAGTCACTGTTCTCAGTACATTTTTGCGTTGGTCAGACACCGTCAGAGACTAGGGCATGATAGAGGCGGCAAATCGAGTCATAGAAGCGGGACTGAATTCTCTCGCCAGAGAGTTACAAACTCAGATGGGTGACGCGGCATTGCCACAGGACAGATGTTTCTTTTGTCGACAGTCGACCAGATATGAGAAGAATATAATTGGTAGTAAGAGAGCTTTTCCACCCTGATCGCTAAGGTATACTTGGACCATTCTCTCATTGGCTTATCGTTCTTGCTCACCAGATTCAGTAATTTGTGGGGCTTGTTTAAGCATATGTTTGGATAACTGGAAATCCACTTCGGTACCTGGTCACTCAATCTAGATTAGCGCAAGATATCGCGATAGCCATCTATCTTCTCCTTTGGGCCAAAACTATGGTACAGAGTAGGCCTTGCGTGAAGGTTCCAGAGCTAACGGTGCCTGGATAAAATTCTCCGCCCTTGGTGGATCAATCTTACCATAAACAGTGTACATTTGCGATGCCCTATCAGCATGAATAATCTGGCTCTATTCCATACCATGCAAAATCGAATAGAAGACATGATAGAGCGGAGAATAGTCTATAAAAGCATGCATAAGAACCCATCTGAGCACTCAAACAAGAGAATCAACCAGATACACATCTCCCTTTTTTTCATACTTAATCCAAGAATCATAGCATAATGAGCAGCCCAGGATCCCTGCGTATCGCTGTCCTCGTCAACACGCCCCCCCATAATGAGTTCTGGAATGATGTGAACGAGGCATATCGTGCTTCTTTTCAAGCCGTTGCACCAGACGCCCAGATTGGCATGTACGACCCTGTCTTTCAGGGCAACTTTCCCGATCCCCAACACTACGACCTGATCGTTCTGAGTGGAGGCAAAGCGGATGCCTCCTCTTCTGAGCCCTGGGTTTTGGGCGTGCTAGAATTCCTCCGTAAAACAGCGCGGGAATCACCCAAGACCAAGATTCTAGGTATCTGCTGGGGTCACCAGGCTATTTCAAGGGCATTCGGGGGAGAGGTACGAGCTGTGCCTACGGGTCCGATCGTAAGTATATTTAATTGGTTAGTGACAAACTAGAGAAAGCCATAAGCTCATACCCGACTAAACTAGGCTGGTGTTGAAGATGTAAAGTTGACAGAAGCTGGGAAGAAGTTCTTTGCTTGTGCCCCAGGCATTGACTCTTATGTGCGTTTTCCGTTGATTTCCCTTCCGTCGATTTTCCTACTAATGAACCCCCAGAGATTGCCGGAGTTTCATGTACGAGAGGTAGCAAAACCTGGATTAGGATTTATTCACTTGGCTGAAAATCATGAAATGCTTGTGAATCAAGAGAATACGGTCTTGTCGTTCCAAGCACATCCAGAGGTCCAGGCCGCACTCGCCAAGAAGATGTTGTTGGAAGAGGACGATGTTTACAATGGTAATCTTTCTCAGCAAGAGCTAGAGAATCATCTGAAAAATCTCGATCAGCCAACAGATGGGTTTAAGGTGCTGAGACGGGTGATTGAATGGGTGAAGGAGTGAAACATTGTTGCAATGTCCATCTGGAGATAGAATAACGGCTTTTCGGGAAACATTCTCACAGAACCCGTTGCAGAGGAATATACAATAACAATTATCTATATACTAGAGGGTCATTTGATAATGGAATGTACATGAAAACAAAGACAATACATCTGGTAAGAAAGCATCAACAAGTAATGGGTGTCCTTGTTGACAACCAGACAGCGGGAATATCCCCGAGATAGCTCTAACGCCAAAGATTTAATTATTCAAACTGACATAATGAGTAGTAATTTGATATAAATAGGACATGAGACCTCACATCAGGTTTTGAGAAGGTCAGGCGCCCGTCTTTTATCAAGGACCGAAGTCTAGAACTTGAGGCGGGCCACGTAAAATGTGGAGATGATCAACTGAGCTCCAATTATTCAATACCGCAGCTATAATTATAGAAACTTGTCTCTCCTGGTAAATCCCTTGGATACTATGGAGTCATGGACGGAAGACAGCGGAGTAAACAATCAACACGAAGTATGCGCTAGAGAAAGACCCTGATTAGCCACTAATGTCTCTCTATGTGACGGTGCATATCAAGCTTGCCAGCAAAGCTTAGCCTATGGCTCTCCAGCTCTACAAGATCACACGATACATAACTTATAAGCTACTTTTCATAGATCGAGTCACCTTGACAATTATGCACACGGACGAGGCGGAGTAAGTGAAACATGCGTCTGCGCCCGCATTTCGTACATGCATTTATCGTACTATTTATACTGTCGTCAGATTTTAGGGAAGATGCACTGCCTTCTAGGGTACAAGAATAGAACCAACACTCTCCATGTAGATCTACAGACGACGGTTTGCCTGTCCACCCCAAAACCATATAAACCCAGCTTGATCCCGGGGAAATTCAGTTTTCAGTCCTCAGTCTTCAGTCGACGATCAGCACACCGCAACTTTTACTCCACAAAACTATTTACCAACCACCCCAACTCCAACACCAACCCCAACCACCTCCCTCACAACCACCACTATAAAAAACGACCACTTACCCCACAACCACCACAAAACAAATTACCATAACAACCACCACCACAACACAACCACCCAAAATGCTCTTCACCACCATCCTCGCCTCTACCATTGCCCTAGGCATGGGCGTCTCCGCAGCACCCCGACCCGCTCCCCCCGCCGACACGCGGTACGTGCAGCTCCGCCTCTGGGGCGAACCCGGCTGCTCGGCTCTCAACCAGGGCGAGCTGGGAGTCTACGGCGGCGCCCTCAACCAGTGCCAGACCTTCGACAACACCATTGTCAAGTCCGTGCGCTTCGAAGCCAAGTATTTTGACACTTGTACCGGTAAGTGATCCCAGAGTTGTCTGTCCTTCCTTTTGTGGCAACAAAACTAACATATCCCAGTCTCTCTTTACGATGACGTCACCTGCTCCTCCAATCGCCAAGAAGTCCAGGTTGGGACTTGTCTCTCCAGTGATGCGCAGTATAGCAGCTATCTGGTCGAGTGTCCCGGTGTTCCCGTCTAACTAAGGGGTCTGGACTTGCGTGTTCTTTTTTCCTATCGCTTTTGTGACCTTATGAACTTGAAACGATGATTTGCCAAGGGTTGAGTCCGGAGAGTGGTTATGATTTATTGGATATGATCTTATGTACAGCGATGTATAGTCTATAGTCTTTAATATATAATTATGATTATGATTATGATTATGATTTTGGGGTTCGCTTGTCTTACATTTTTATGGTTATATCATGAGTTATCTATAGGGACTCATTTTGACCGGATGGTCGATTTAGTCTGCCGAATTTAGCCCTAGTCAGAATTGGAGCTATGCAAATCTACTCGTTTCTTGCACAGTATCCTATGTTTACAGAATATAGAAACGAATGTGCCCCATAGAACAGTTTATCATCTAAGAGACGCTTTATAGCTTCACAGGAATACTCATATGGGCAGCACTCTCCTCCAACGCTGCATACAGACTCTCTTCTAGATCGATAAGAAGGCTAGTGACAGCAGCATCTCCCAGCGGCATAACTTGCGTAAACAACGTCGCTGCGATGCCCGTTTGCCGATCGATCCACTACAGTCAATACAGTATGATTAGCAAGTCTATCCCACACCCAACACAAATTATCGACTCAAACTTACCCAATGCAAATTCGGCAACCCACTCCAGTTAACCGTACCAGCTCTCCTCCGACCAGCAATATCCCTCAACGTAATAGTCCCAGCAAGAGAATGATCTGCTTGTTGGGTGTCACCAGCGTCTTTAATCCCCAACACCCGTCTCATCTGAGAACCGAGTGGCCTCGGCATTGCTTCCCGAGATGCATCAGTGAGTTGTGGCTGCAGTAAAACATCGACACTTTCCCGGGTGAGAAGTGGGTATCCACCACCCAGAAGCGCAGATAGTAACTTGACGAAATCCATCGGCGTGCTGAAGAGCCCGATACCCCCCAGATCATCTTGCGCGGGCTGTTTGAGGATAATAGGCCCGGACTTCAGAGACTTGGTGCCCTGGCCGACGCTGACGCGATATCCCATGCCCATTTGTGGCGGGAGAGTGTCGCGGTACAGTTCTGGGTGGAATGTTGTTGATACGGTGCCGAGCTTGGACCAGATGTGTGTCTGCATGTAGTCCTCGAGTGTGGAGTTTGTTACGCATTCAATCTATGTATGGTTAATCTTCTAGACAATGTGGATGCGGCGAGGAGATTGGGAGACTTACCACTCGACCAGCCCAATCTAAACCAGCCCCATATCCCCAAGAGGTGTCGGGCTCGAAAAGTAACGGGTGGTGGTAGCCGGCCTGTTGGGATGGATTGCAGGTATATTAGCTAGAAATGTTTTATACTACTTCGGGTTACAAAGCTAAGAAGGACTTACCATACTGCCACAAAAGGTGTATGCTGTCCGACCCTGGGATTTGGACCACTTTTGTAAAAGTGGCGACGAGCTGTCATACACGAAGCCAGCTGTATGGCACATGAGATTCCTGAATGGAATGCATTAAATTAAGATTCCCTCCATACAACCTGTAATAGTCATTGCTATTCGTAATAGTGGGTAATGCTCACCGGAGAGTTATCTTTCCTTGAACGGGCTTCAGATGTAGTTGGTTCAACTCTGACGAGAGGCCCTTATCTGCAATTAAGAATATGGGATTAGCGATTGGGTGAATATAATAGTTCTATGCTGAGTATACACACACCGTTCCTTATCTCTTCTAAAATTTGTATATCTCGGAGCTCGGGGACTATTGCTCGAACATCATCATCAAGTGATACGATGCCTCGCTCCACAAGCTGCATTACAGCTACTGCAGTCACAAGCTTTGTCATGGAAGCAATCCAGTACAGGGATTCGGTTTGCAAAGCAGGTGCACTTTCATCATCAAGGCCTGCTTTGCCGGCAGCACACTGATAAATGATCTTCCCTGTTAAAAGCCGTCAGAATGGATATAAAAATGACGAAGGGGAGATCTAGAACAATGTAATACGTAGATCCCAAAGAACGAAGTACCTGAACTGTCAATCGCGATAAAAACGGCGCCATGCACTGACCCAGTCAAGGGATCTGTGAACTGGTCTAGAATCTTGTCCACTTTGTCCATTGTTTCCTGGGCACTGTCAACCAACTACCAGCTAGGTATCTAGATCGAAGCTTGACTATACGGGACGGCTCAATTTCTTTACATAGTGGTGGTTTTGAGAAAGAGCAAAGTTATTGTGATCCAGGATAGCCGAGGTTGCAACTATCGCTTTGAATTGAGAGCAGGACCGAGGATGTGGGGTTAAACGGGCAGACATTGAAGTCTCTCTCTTGTTGCATCGTTTCAATATCGTAACTATCATGAAACCATAATAATTTTCCATAATGACTAAGAAAGTGAATCGAGGCAATTAGGGTGGGATATTAACAGTAAGGGAGCGACATGCGTGGTGGGCTCATGGAATCTTTCCAACTACCATGTCCCACCGAAAAAGCAAAGTATCTTATTATTTCAGTATACAGTAGAGTACTCTGACAGTATAACGACCCTTGGTTTCCGTAAAGACATGTAGCTCATACATAGGGTTGTAGAGTGGAGGATTTATACATGTTTCTCTTCCCTGATATTAGCTGAGCTCAACCATGTCAACATGTCCTCTATTCTAGAACAGTCCCGCTGGTTTGGGGCCTTGAAATGGGGATATGAACTGAGTGGAACGGATTGAAACTTGGAAAAAGCAAACATGGTATATTGCATATTATAGGGTTCCTTGACTCAGAAAGTTAGTACTGGAATCATCTAGATCACTTGACTACGATATACGGCCATGATGGGAAAACATCACAAGTACTCAACAAGCAATAGATGCCTTTACTACGAGGAAAGAATGACAACGCAGGTCAAGTGTGTATTTGACGAGTCATAAGCTGATAAATACATTGCATGAGACTAGACTATCTAACCTCAACTCTTCTCAAAATGCGCTAGGAGATACACAACTTTTTTAAGATACGTAAGGGCAAAGAAACCAGAATTAACCCGTATCCGTATGAGTTCAGAGGAACCTGTAAACGGAAAAGCGAAAGAAAAAAAAAAATAAAAACCGCATAATAGTCTATCGTGACTTCGACGAACGCCGCCCGTAAAGAGTTACAATGGATACCGAATGCGAAGGAAAGCAAGATCTACCGATGCGACAATGGGAATACAAGCTCAATGACTGAACTGGGCATTACGAGCAGTTTTACCAACGGCGGTTGCCTCCAAGGGGAGCGGCATTGGAAGCAGTGTAGCTGCCGCCGCGGCCACGACCACCACCACGGCCACCCCAGCGACCATAGCCGCCACGGCCACCGCCGCCACCACCACCGCTGTAGCGAACCATCTCGGCGAGACGGGGGTCAATCTGCTGCTTAGCCTCAGTAAGGATAGTGACCAAGTCACGAGCCTGCTTAGAGTCTGTTGCAGAAGATACGTTAGCATTGCCACCTTGGACGGATGTGGTCAGAAGAGGACTTACTGTCAGTGGTAAAGAAAGTGATGGCGGTACCCTTGGCACCGGCACGACCAGTTCGACCAATACGGTGAACATAGTCTTCCGAGTTGTTGGGGTAGTCATAGTTCAGCACATGAGTAATGTCGCGAACATCTTCAAACACAAACTTATGTTAGCAAACAGAGCATTAGTGAAAATAGCAAGGTGGCCTATGAGCCCTTTATCAGTCGTGTGAGACTTGATGCATCACTCTCTCTCGGACTTTTCAAATCAGGATCCGTTACAGTTAGGTCCCTGGGCTGGTAAAAATCGCGGTCCTGGAGCAACCTTGGAATGCAGCTTGATCATGTCGGAACAAGAAGAAACCCCGTCTCTCGACCAACGAGGTTCAGAGAAGAGATGGAGAATCAGAACAGAAGAAATAATACGTCTGCTACACTGCACTGTGAGTCCAAGGTTCTCCTGGCATGAGAACCAATTCAGGAGACCCGACAAAGCCTGGAGGAGTCATATACGCCAACATATGTTGGAAGAGAGTTAAGCACCGTGCCATGGTCACACAACCTCAATACGGGTGAGGGTGCTTCTAAGGAAGGAAGGGAGAAAGGGGAGGGGAAGGGGGTAAATCGCAATTTCATCATACCGATACCACGGGAAGCCACATCAGTAGCCACCATGATTGGGCTCTTGCCCGTCTTGAACTCGTTCAAGACCCAATCTCTTTCTTGTTGTTGCTTGTCACCGTGAATAGCTATTCTAAGAGTTAGCGAAGTGTTCAATGGAGAAGATAGAAAGCACACATACAAAGTGCTGGCCATCCGTCCTGACGGAGGAAGCGAGTGATTTCGTCGGCGATACGCTTGGTACCAGTGAAAATGAGACACTTGTTGCCGCGGTTCTCCATAATCTTCTCAAGGTGCTTGATCATCTTATCGCGCTTCTCAAAGTCCGACACGACCTCGACGATTTGCGTGATACGGTGATTAGCGGACAGGTCCATGGAACCGATGTTGACTTGGATGTAATCATTGAGGAAATCAGAAGCAAGCTGACGAACTTCCTTGGGCCACGTGGCGGACCACATGCAAGTCTGACGGTCAGGGCGAATCTGGGAGATAATCTTGCGGATCTGTGGCTCGAAACCCATGTCCAGCATGCGGTCGGCCTCGTCAAGAACAAGGTAAGTGACACGGCGGAGGTTGGTGCGGCCAGCCTCGAGCATGTCAATGAGACGACCGGGAGTAGCAATGCAGACCTCGACACCGCGGCTCAAGTCACGGATCTGGGGACCCTTGGGGACACCACCATACACACAAGTGTTGCGAATGCGAGACGACTTTCCGAACTTAGTGATCTCGGTCTGGATCTGGACTGCCAATTCACGGGTAGGGGCGAGGACGAGAACAATGGGGCCGTCACCAGGAGCAAGAAGGGGCTGAGCGTTGATGTGGACAATAGCAGGAAGACAGTAGGACAGGGTCTTTCCGGAACCGGTCTCGGCAATACCAACGACATCACGACCAGAGAGAGCCATGGGCCATCCCTGGGACTGAATAGCGGTAGGGCGTTCAAAACCCTGAGCCTTAACCTCGCTCAACACGTATTGGGGAAAACCAGCCTCGTCGAAGGTCTCGACGGGGCGAGGAATGTTTTTTCCTTGCACAGACATCTCAAACTTCTTACGGAACTCGTCAACATCGCGCTGAGACCGGTTGGCAACATCGGGGTGCTCCTTGTAGAAAGACTTCTCAAACTTGGGTAGAGAATCCAGATCTGAGATAAACGTTAGCAACAGATACCCTGACGAATACGCGTTGTAAGGATTAACACATACCCCATTCTTGCTTCTTCAGGCCAGCGCCGAGGTTGGACATCCGGTCACCACCACCGGCGCCACCACCTCTTCCGCCATAGCCGCCGCCGTAGCCACCGCCGCCATAGCCACCTCCATAGCCACCACCACCACTACCACCACCAGAGTAGCCGTTGCTGCTGCCGTTGGAGTAGCCACCACCACCACCGTTTCTAGAACTAAATAACGAAGACCAACGTTAGCACACGCGATTCACTAAATCAAAGGAATGATCCAAGGCAAGGGACATAAGTTGGATTTCCATACGTCAGGCCTTGCGACTGGGCTGCAAAGATGGTGCGATGACTACAACACCCACACAAGACTGACAGATAGAAAATGTTCCAAAAACGCCTCACATTAGATATCTCTTCTGGATAGATTCACTCACCGGTAGGAGTCGCGCTGGTCGCGCTGATAGCCACCGTTGTAAGACATTATGCGGTCCTTTTTTTTTTGGCGGGTATGAGATGAAAAACAGAAAACAACAGACTCAAAAGAATGGGGTTGAATGAAGGAAGGGGATCTTAGACAGCCTCTTCCACAATAAAGACCGAGGGTAAAGGACGAAAGAATGTCCAAGAGAAAGAAAACAAGGATGAGGAGGAAGGGGGATAGATAAGGGAGATGGGGAAGGAGGAAAAAAAATAGTCGCAATGGGGCGGGAAGGAGAAGAAAAAGTCGAAGGCGAAAAAGAGGCGAAGGCGACGCTTTCCCGATTGGATTAGTGCAGGGAACTGGACCCAAGGAATGACAATGGCAAAAGATGGGCAAAATGGTAGAGTTTTGGCTACACCGTCCATTCACCGCTTGTCGTTGCTTTCACCGCCTCCCGTGACAAGTGGGTATACCCTGTTTGCACTGTTTGGAACTTATCTTTTTCGCCATCCAGAACTAAACCTAATTTAGGCCCCATTGAAAGGTTCAAACTCTTTGTGCTAAAATGAATGGGTATTATCGGTCTACCCTGCTCCGTAACTATACATCATGGATTCTTCTACCTTTTTCTTCTTCTATCGAGCTCCCAACCCCATGTCCCAGAATCTAATCTCTAACTCCGTTGCCCGAATAAAGATCTGAATCAGCTCTTCCATTCGGCTCGGAGAAACCTGGCGCATGTGTCTCTCAAGAAGTTCTACGGCAACGTCAGCAATTCATAGTCATGATGAGAACTTGGTACTTTCAGAGCTCTCAGGGCCACTTACCCGATCCCAATCGAACTGCCTCCGAGTAGTCCTCCGCAACATAGTTTTCTATCCACTTCCAGTAACGGTTGCCCTGCCGAAGAGTGTCCTTGTCCGTGTACAGTCTCTGGGCAATGGCTCCGTAACCAATTAAACAAGGCGCAAGAGCCATTTGCAATGCGAGCCAATCTTCAGATTGACCAACATCGAGGATGTATCTACTGTATGCAGTACAAGCTGTCATCCCAACGGCAACTTGTTAGCAACCTCACACAGGTAATGGCATTAATTTGTGAACGTACCGATAGTTTCGGGAGTCCTTTCCATCTCTTCTTTTGATAGTCCGAAGGAGGCACAATAATCTAAGTGCAACGCTGTTTCGCGCTGGATGTGTAGGACGATCTGTGCCGACTATGGTGGTTTAAGCCAAGTCAACCCTCACGAACAGTTGAATGCCTTGTACAGGAGAAGTAACAGTAACCGGTTCACTTACTGCAGCAATGGATTCCATATTCTTAGCCTTGTAGGCTGCAAGCGCATTGCTTCGAGCGAATTGGACCTGAATATCACCTTGTCAGACAAAAAGTCCATTGGACAGACGAAGGGTGCATTGGTCCTACCAGGTAGAGGTAATCCTGCACTAGGTACTCCTTGAATCTCTCCACGGGAAGTGTGCCACTGCCCATGCCCAAAACAAATTCATGTTCGGTAAACTTCTGCCATACCGGGCGAATATCAGGGCGGTCCAAGGCATATTCTAAGAAACGGCCACTTTGTGTGTCCATTAGCACCCTCAATTCTTATGCTCCCGGAATAAGATAGCAACGTACGGCGCAAAAGGTAGTGTATACACCGAGTGAAAATGGTTGATTGGACCACTTCCCTTTCCAATATCAAAGCTAGTCTTGATTCCCGCCTCGACGAACCGAACAGCACTATGCACTGCTCGCTTCAGATCCTTGCCTAAGGCAATATTGGCTGCGATTGAAGACGCAAGAGAACATCCGGTGCCGTGGGTGTTCTTAGATAATAAGAAGTCTGTCTCGAAAAGTGTGATATCTTCTCCATCGTAAAGCACATCTATAACTGTGGTAGCCTCGTCTTGGTTGCGCGCCGTTTTGTGATCCTTGGTGAGAGGTAAATGCCCGCCTTTGAGAAGAACAGCTTTGGGGCCTAGCGCTTTGACTTGCTTGACTAACTGAAGAACGTCCGAGAGACCCTCTGGCTCCGGTACATCTAGACCGGCATCTTTCAGTAGCAGCTTTGCTTCGGGGATATTGGGGGTGAGAACGGTTGTCAATGGCAGAAGCTTCGTCCGCAATTTTTCTACGGCCGCTTCAGGTAGTAGTTTAGAGCCACTAGTCGAGACCATCACCTGCTGTACTGTTAGATGCTAAGTGTATTTCAGGCAATTTGAGTAAGGGTTACCGGATCCAACACCACCGACGGAACTTGGTGGGTCACCAGCGTTTCGGCGATAATATCAATTGTCTCTGCGGACGAAAGCATCCCTTAAATTTGTCAGGCTAGAACCTACAACGAGAGAAAAGAATAAGATAGTGTTTACCAAGCTTCACGGCATCCGCTCCGATATCTTCAAGACCGGCATTGATTTGTTTCTTAACAAACTCAGCCGGGACAACGAAGATATCCTGTACACCCAGAGTGTTCTGGGCTGTCAGACCAGTGGTCGCAGTTAGAGCATAACATCCATGCGCAGCTAAAACGCGCTGGTCCGCCTCCAGGCCACTGAGTATGCATTAGTCTGGATGCGCCCCAAGGAGTGAAAATCAATCGCTCCAGTGCATGACCGGAATGAGTTAAACATACGCGCCACCTGAACTGTCAGAACCTGCGATAACCAGAACTCGTTTCACCGACATGACGGAGGATTCGAGGATTACCCAGTGAGGTCACAAAATATCCACCGATGAAGATGGACAGAGGTGATATGTCTTAGTAATTGGTTCAACAGCCGGCGGAAGTGCGGCAAAGAAGTTATTTGGCGGGGTGTGGGGCATTTGATATCATTTATCCCAAATTACGCTAAGGTAGAGCGAGACTTCAAGATACTTTTCATATCTGAACTAAACCATGTGCCTATATACTCGTGTGAAAATGGCAGACATTCCAGAACTTATCATTGATGTTTATAACCCTCATTCCATCATCCCAAGCATAAAACCAATTGCGCTATCCGCAGTGATAGAAACAACAGACCCGAACCATCCAAACATGCAGACTATATACAGATGCCAGTCAATTAATATCCCTTGCGTGAAGTCTACGGTAGCATAAACCGGAACAGACTATCCATTTCAACCCATTGCCGCCCGCACTTCTTTAGATACGCGTCCACCACGCCTTTAACCGTCTCAAACCGTGCGCGGTTAAACGAAGCAAGAGCAACGACACTGTCTTTCTTCTCCCCACTGGCTTCCTTCTCTGCGGCGACCCGCGCCTTATCCACGTCCCAGAGTCCAGCAAAGTACAGCAACTGGTTGTAAAGTTGCTTCTCTGAGTATTCGTAGGACATCCGACCAAGACAGCCTTCAGCGTGGCCCCGGGGACCCAGGCATCTATGCCCGTAAACACTCATCTGCCGTGTTCGGTTACCGCACGCGGAGTCATCACAGACAAGCCAGCCCTCGTAGTACTTGGAGGTTTGGGCCCGGATTTGGCTTTCCAGCTGTGCGATGATTGTCAAAACAGTAAACTGTTTTTGGCAAGCGGTATTCGGACAGAAAAGGCCATTGGCGTTGCACATGTGGGATGATGCTGCAAGCCCTTCGAAAACAGATTTCTCTTTACAGGACCGACATGTCAGCGTTAGTCTTGCGGCACTTTCAAAGCGAACAGAATCCGGAATTTGCGACTCCAGCGGGAAGATGTCCGTGTTCTGCTGGTTTCCACCGCTAGAAGTATTGATTTGATACTTGCGGACGTCCAGACCCAGGCACTCGGCCAGTCGAACCGCATCAGTTCCAGGAATTGGAGCACACAGACGCTCAATAGGAGGGAAAATCTGCTTCAAGAGGTAGAATTCAATATCAGGGTTGAGCCCTGAATCGGGTTTCATCACATCCTGAAGTGTGTACGAGCGCTTTGCTGGCGCAAGGGAGGATGTTTCGGAATCACCACTCGTCACAATGTACGAGATAACATCGTTTGGCCGGACTGACTTGCCGCGGGCAAGCTCCCGGAGGGCAACCTGAACAGGCGGCATCGTCTCCTTGTTAGGATATTCTTCCGGTCGTTTAGAGAGTTTCTGCGGAGAGTATTAGCGTCTCATTCATTCACTTCAACGTACAGGGACATGACGTACAGTGTAAATGACATATTTCTGGACGGGGACGGCGAATTCTCGCATCTTCCCGGCCAAGTCACGTAGATAGTCATGGACCCGATTGAGGACGATCTCTTGGTCTTCGCCGGAGAGAACCTCATTCAAGAGCCTCTGCGACACCTCCTTTGACAGGGCGCAGTATTCACGCCTCTTCATGTCCAAACCCTTGACTTCCAACTTGTCCACATATTTGCCATCCATCTCCGTCATGTTTATAGCGGCGTACTTCTTTTTGGCATGCAATAGCAGCCGACGGAAGATATTGTCAATATCGATTTCTAAAAGCCGGTATCTTTCATTCACGGATTTCTTGAATTCCTCTCCGACCTTCAGTGCGTCGCTTAGCGTATCCATATTGGTGTTGATCATGACGGAGTCGGTATCACCGTAAATGACCCTCAACTGCTTCGATTCTGCCAGCTCCTTTGTGCTTCTTAAAATCTCACGACCTTTGAACGTAGTAAGCATGGCCAAGGGACGAGCATAGAAGCGACTCTGAGTGTAACCCAAGCATCCATACATAGAGTTAGCAGTCAGCTTGAAGGCCAATTGTTTCGTATCCCACAGTGCAAGCTGTTCAGGTGTTGCGCGTTTGTCTTTCATTAACTTTTTCACCTCTCGTCGACGGCCGACAAGTGTAGCAATAAGCCGTGGGAGGATTCCCTGTTCTTGATCCGAGGAAGGAACTTCTGGTACTTTCTCTTCATTCTCGTTTTCAGCCTGTAGATCATGTCAGCATATACTACCACAAGACTTTTTGGCAAAGACCCTTACGGTTGCAGTCCGCTCCACTGTTGTGAAGCAGATGTTGTATTCTTGGATGATACTCGGGTACAAACTGTTAAAGTCCATCACAAGAACAAACCGATCGTAGAGGCCTTTCTCAGGTTCGAAAACGAGACCACCTTTGTACTTGTCTTTCTTTTTCTTGTCCGTGGCATCATCGTCATCGCCATCCTGTAGTTTTACTTCTGCTTTCTGTAGCTTGGCAGAGTACTTATCAGGACAAATATACTTATTCCGGTGAAACTCATGGAGTAGAATGTACTCGTTACGCTCGGCTCGTGTACCACTAAGGGTACGTGCCCAAGAATTACCAGCAATATTGGTAAGAACTTTGGTCAGAGGCAGCATTTGAAGTCGCAGCACCAATGCGGCAACAAAGTAGGTATCGGTGTCGCAATGGTTCACGAAGTTCATTAGGCCATCTTTGGTGGTAGCCCAAGTTTTCAATGCTGCTTCGCTATCCAGTTCCTGCCGTACATTGCCTGGCCCAAGATAAAGGTTGCACATCTCTGTCAGACTCCACGATTGACATTTCATCATGAGGGACTGTAACTTGTCAGTACGAGCACCAACACTACCCAAATGTTGAGGAACTCACCTTGCCCATGTCGTTGGCCACATCACACATCAATCTTCCCGCAATGAGATGTCTCTCGGCGAAGAAACCTCCGCCCCTGTTAAAATTCTTGGGCCAATCTCCACGCTTCAGCCGGCCCAATCGATGCCACCCAGGAGTCTTTTTTTCCTTCAATCGGTTGAGCAGGATGCTAAGGTCGACCTCTTGAAGCTGATGTCCCATCAGAACATCAGGATCCATCTTCTCGAACAATGCCAAGAATTTACTGAGTAAGAATTGCTCGCTCCTCTCCAAGATATACGTGCCTCGTTGCCTCTTGGTTTCAGCTTCGAAATGCATAGGGTATGATGAACCCACAGGTCGCATCACCGTGAAAGTCTTGCAAGGAACCTTCTCTGGGGGTGTTGTGTCCGTAAGAGAAACATTTTCGTACACTCGGGCGCTTGCGATTAATATCTCTTGTTTATTTTCTTTCACGTTCAATTGCGTCCTGAAGGCAAGACTCATCAAAGTGAGAGGAGGTGCCTCCAAGTTTTCAGAGTCAGGAACTGGAGAAATAAGCGCTGGTTTAGAGACTTGGCATTCGAACTTGCACCATGACGCGTTGTTAACAGCAGAAAAGTCTGCTCCTTCAAACCTAAGCCAACAGGGTCCCATGATGTTCTTCCAAAGAACGAACTGCTCGAACAAGGAGGTGTTGGTACCGAAGACATGAGAGAAAGTCTCTCCCTTGGTCTCCATGGGCAGAGCGGGCTTATCATACGGGTATAGCAACTTCAAGTATTCGGTCTCCTTGGGAACGCCGGGCATCTCAAAAGCATACTTTCTTGTGCATGGCTTGATCTTGTGCATCCCAACCTTGAGTCTCGACATCATACTATCAACTTCGTTATAGACGTCTTCCATATCCACTTCTTCGTCCGTGTCCCGGCCATGCTTATGTCTATACTCTCGTGGAAGGAAATAGAGTTTTCGTAGGATATTGTCGACCTTGACGAATGCGCTCGCGTAGTTTCCAGTTTGCTTATTTTTAACCTTTCCAAATAAGCAGAGGCTACCATTGACTTCGGTAAAGTCTATGTAGAACATGCGCAGGCTTCCATCATCCTCCACAACATCTTGTGCACGTAGTTTTCCGAACGTCCGCGATTCCGACGCCGGGCTACTGAGGACATTCAACTTGTTCCTCACATCATTCCACGAAGCATTTGCAACATCTGGCATTGCTTTCACTGGAGAAGAGTTCGCAGGGGTTGAATAGGCCTCCTTTTTTATCTTGGGTGGTGGCCGACTTCCGGCCATGTTGACGCTTGTCGTCTTAGCCTCGTGTTGCCCGCTGACCTCTGCGATTTCCATCAAATCATTGTCTTCTTCGTCGGGATCCTCCGTTTTTACAGCAATAGCCGTTTTCCTTTCAACGGCCTTGCTGACGGGAGATGACGGCATGGGGTCGCTCATAGGAACGTCGTCATCGTCTGCCACCGGGAGAGGCCCGTCATCGTTATCAATGTCCAGGTCCGGCTTCTGGCCAATCGGCGACATCGGGTCGCTGTTCTCATCTTTCGTCTGTTTCTTCTGCGGACGTGGTCTATGGGACAAAGGAGGGGAAAGGACCCGAACTTTGCGTCGAGTTTCAGACTTGATCACATTTTGTGTTGGGACATGATTCGAGACAACGTTGGTATCAACTTCACCAAGGAGATCAGCCATAAATGCTTCATCTTCGGCAGTAGCGACCGGCTAAGCGAACATATTAGACATGATAAACTTCTAAATATTGCAGTGTCACACTCACTTTCGGCTTCGGGGCAGATGCGCCGCTCCCCTTGTTGAAATACTTGGATATGCCATTATTGATTTTCTCCTTTCTCTGCTTGTCTTCCTCACGTTTCCTTTTAGCAGCCTTGCCATTGGCAGGTAAATCGCCGTCGTCGCTCTCGCTGTCGTGGTAGTCTACCGTCCAGTCCTCTCGACCATCGTCGGCATATCCTTCGCCATTATCGTCAACAACAAAATCGTCCTCGTCAAGCCGGTTGCGGATAATCTTCTTGTAGCCTTCGTCGTCGACCTCCTCGTAGATATCATCCTGTTCTTCAACCTCATACGTCGATATACGCTTCTTTCCTGAAGCGCGCAGAGCACGCAACTCCGCCAACTTAGCTCGAGCAGATGCCATGGCGCCACAATAGAGAATCCCTAAGGATTGGCGTCCATTAAACACCTTTTCTCGTGGATTCAATTGATTTCCACAGGGGATACCACGGTGTGAATTGAGAAAGGGTTTAGTGGTTCAAAGGCGGGCGTCGCGGAGACAACGCGTTAGCGGAACGCGAGATGTACGCGCTCACCGCCCAATCGCCGTTAAGTGGTTTTTCCATTACCGTTAGTGGTTAGCCCATCTGTTTTACCTCCGCGAGCTCAGGCACTGCACTATAACAGTATTGATTGAGTAGATATGTCTGATCCAATACGCTCTTTTATATTCTGATTTGTCTAAAAGCATTCAATCTTAAAAGATTATCTGCATTATGATTGATACACACACTCACCCTACACCTATACCATCTCAACCGCAGCAGGTTCGACATCCACAAACAAAGGACACGGCTTCTTCTCCCCAAAGTTATCATCCCAAACACCAACGCCGATCCTTTCAAAAGCACCCTCCTTATATGTGGATCTCTTCAGAACAAGAAATCTTGTCTCCGGGCCCATCCTAAATCGACCATAATTATAACCCACAAGTGTGAACAATCTGAAGCAATAATATTGATCGTCCCCATTGGCGACTAGGGCCGGCGAGTCTAGAGAGATCGGTAAGGTCTGCACGCCTGTGGACTGTACATATGCAACTTTTCTCTCGTTGTCACTCACAAGCTGTACGGGGGCAAAGGCACCTTGTAGAACAAGAGAACCCCCGATAACAGCACTGGTCGGATCTTCTGGCACCTCTCTTTTGCAATCAATCACCTTTATCTGACATATATCGATGGCTTCGGGCTCGTATTTCCAGATTCGAAAAGCTTCAGTAAACGAGTAGGTAATTGGTTTTCCCACAGAGGCCCATGACCAGCTTGGGATACGATAACTGGTCTCGTTATCGTCTTCAAGGCCAGTAGACGGAGGCACGTCATGTGCATCGACTGGCTTGACTTCCCATGTCAGATCGAAATGAAGCTCGCCCTTCCATAACCCAGCCACATACTCGTCAAGCAATCCGTCTTTCTCGGGTAGCCGATTTCGAACCATTTTGGCCAATGCCGAAATGGCCCGCAACGCGTCATATCTTTTGCTGAGCGAGCGATGGGAATAGTCGGTTACAAGGTCCCTCCATCCGAAATATGGTATCATGGGTGGCGAGCAATGCCTGAAGAGGAATCCGTTCATTCTATCGAATGGAGGCTCTGCCTCTGGGAGGTGGGTTTTGAGTGTCGTTCCAAGCTTGCCATAGTCTTTACTGGTATCATATGGGATCTGTGGCTCGACCACATGTCCACACTCGCAGACCTGGCGACATAGACATTCCCAGATCATTTCCTTGCCATCATAACAGAGCCGACGGTTGGGCAAAAGTGATTCTTGCAGACACCAGCCTCGCTTATCCAGGGAGGATCGCTCAGTATTGGATCGGGGCTTGAATTCACCCGGTCGCATCAACAGCTCTGTAGACGTATCTTCTGGCAAATCTGGTAGGGTAGGGCAAAATAATCTCTGCCAGCTAGGGCCTCCGAACTGCTGTTTCCCTAGGAACCTCAATTTACACGAATTTGGCTCCATGACCGCAATTGTTAAATGGGAATTGCGGTACACGTCATGCATGGTCGACGCATCGTGCAATCAGGCAACCTTATCATCCTGAATGATACACAGGGAGTCAACCCAGAGATTGGGGATTTTGAGAGCACGACAAACGACGATGGCATCTTGGATGGCCGCCGGCAGTGTTGCTAGCTCGAGTCTCTGATAGTGGGAATGAATGTTATCGGTTGTCGTTTTCATTACCCGATCGATATCGATTCCCCAGCAGTAGCTGAGACAGGCATAAGGCACTGGAGTCCTGGGCTCAAATAAGAAAGGTTCTCGGGATCCTTCCCACGAGCCTACGTTCACCAGGCGTCGAGGCATAAATTCTGTGTCCGGGGGCTTGCAAGCCTGATCATGCTGCACGCAATGTGAGAGCCATTGTCTAGCGCGATTAAAAGCAGCCGATGAGCCTGAGTCTTCGTTAACCTCCAGAGACTGGGAAAGATTCCACCCCGCAAAGCCCAAGGTACGAGAATCAGGGGATTCGTAGACAGCGCTAGTCGACAGTTGTAGAAGATGGAAGGAGAAACTATGCTGCAATTCGTTGGAGAAGGGATCCCTCGGTTCGCTCGGCGGCCGAATACCCAGAGTCATCGTAGGCACGACCAGATTCCAGTCGTCGTCTGCTCTTTCTCGGCCTATATTCACTAATCCATGCTTGTTGTTTTCTCTTACCCAGCCTGGCTTAATAACTTCTACAGCCTGTAACAGGATACTGCAATCAGCGCATCTCGACGCATTCTCAACAAAGGCCGATATGGGACGGTAGTAAAGCCCAGAGCAGTTTATATCCGCTCGAAATGGAGAGTGCGGACACTCTGGAGCTGACGAGGAAAGCCTTGAGAAAGGCTTCCTCATATTTAAGAAAGATGAATCGACTTGACGGTTCAGGGTATTAATTTGCACCCCCAGCCTTTCCACAGGCTGATGCTCGTTTGGCAAACCCCGCACTTACCAAAGCTTCGAAACATGCAGCAAGAAGGCTGTCTTGGACGACCAATAGGAAATCAATATACCTATTATAGTATAGTTTTTTATATCATTGTATAAACCAAGTATACGAACCGTAGCTCACGACTTGGCAATATCTGTTCAATTGGTGATTATCTTCTGTCTAGCTGGCATCGAACTTAATGATGCCAAAGTGTCCGTATAGTCGATAGAGCTTTCAAGCTCCACTTTGACTAAACATATCTCCTCTATCAAACGTTTACAAAGGCACTTCAAATCATTCTATACACATACTCCATCTCAGCTCCTAATCAGAACCCCCGTCTCTAACAAAGCCCCCACAAAAGCTCTAATCGCCCGAATCCCAATCCTAGCAATCGTATCCCCATCCCCAGCATCCGGATCAAACGAACACACCGTCAGAGACCTAGGCCCAGACAACCTCGGCACTAGATCCATACAAGCCACCAAATCCTCCTCCATCAACCCTCCCGGCGACGGATAATCATTAACCTTCCCATAAGATTCATCCAAGACATCCAGATCCAGATGCACAAGAGCAGACCCATACGACCTCTCCTCCAACTGCGTCCTCAACTCACCCACAAAATCCACCTTCCTCGACGTCTCCCCCCAAACAGCCTTCATCCCGGCCTCAATAACCCTTTGCCGCTGCACATCAGACTGGTCCCGCAGCCCACAGTAAAGAAACCGGCCCTCGTAACTGAATGGCCTGTAATTCGGCACGGTCCCCATTAACATCTTCCACGATTCACCCCGTAGCATCGACAGGCCCATGGCATCAAAATACCCATTTTCATTGACATCTGGTGAGTCCAGGTCATCATGAGCGTCGAAATAAATAAACGATAAATCTTGAATCTTCAGGCCGCAAGCCACCGCCGCGCTGGACATGCAATTTCCCGCCAGAATTAACGGGAAGGTATCGTTGTCTACTGCTTCTGTGACGGCGGCTGAAATCCGGCGGAGGATCTCGAAACTTCGGCCGATCTCGCCTTCGAAGTTGTCCACGCTGGGGATTTCGTGGATGCGGATTTGGAGGCCTTGTTCTTTGAGGGTGGGGATTAGGCCCTGGGATTGGATGCGGTGGGGGCCGTTGCCTACGCGGTGATCCCGCAGGCCGACATGGTAAGGTGAGATGATTAGGGTTATGGTGTTGGTTGGCATTTTTCTTTTTCTCTTGGGGTGTGGTTCGTTGGCTTGGTTACTCTTTAGTTATGGTCAGATCTGTGGTTTTATAGTTTTATAGTTGTGTCCAACGTCTCCAATGACGTTGATATGTTCTCCTTAGGGATTTCTCAGCTTACCCCAACTCTGTGTGTATCAGTACCAGGAGTTATGATTATTCTTTCCTTATCTTAATTTACCAAGTACTACGTTGAAAGAAAAGAAACCTTTTTAGATACTTGACTGAGAAAATCAGAAATCGATTGATGTGCGTTGGGGAAGACTAAGGTGTGGTGGAGATATTTCCCCAAAGGCATTTCCCCAAGGGCTTTCCCCAAGACTTCATAGCATACAAACCCCTAGGGACAAACAAGACCAGGACTGTATATCTCAAAAAAAAAAAAAAAAAAAAAAAAAAAAGATGTTTTCGGCTATGTACTGGATCCACTGTGGAAATTCAAAAATCTACCAAATGGCCGGCATGTACTCTTCAGGTTCTCTTGAAAGCCGTGTTTATTCAAATATATATGTAACCGGTACTGCGCATTCGACACGCAGAGAGACCCCTTTGAAAACGCATGAAAATGCTTCAGAAGACCCAATTGCTTGAATCTAGATTCATGCGTAGTTTTTTGCTTATTTGACAGGGACGAGTCTTGGACTGAAAGACATGGGAGAGAGGATGATGAAAGCGGTTCATTTAATAAAGAAAACACTTAACGTGGAGAAAACAACTAGGACTTCATACACAAGCTTTATACAAAGACGAATCTCTGTGTAATCATCTCCTTTTTATATAATGACTAACATAGCTACGTGGCTGTAGAGGAGGTGCCACAAAAGAGACAAAGTTCTTTCATCTCATGCTCAATGCATCAACAAATATCTTTGACTAGAATCGCGCTATACTTGTCTAATCGACCTGGCCAACAAATGCTAGTCGGTATTCCCTAATCACAGACTATAAATCAGGGGAGCTTATCCCAACTTTCAAGCCCAATATATAGTTTGAATGATATATCCGTCAACGAAACAATGCCTTCACTTGAGTCATGCTCAAAACCCTCATCTGAAGAGGCGTGGCAAAACAGGCTCCTCTCCAACATTAATATAAGCGATGAACATCTCAATCCCTTACTTAGATTATCAGCTGGATTGCGAGATGAAAGGGGATGTATCAAAATCATAGTCACGATCCGGTGCTTTGTGCCCCAAGCATTTGAAGACCATCATGTTAGTGATGAGCTCGCTCAGGATATTTTCAACCTGGCAATAGAAAACACAGTGAAAGAAAAGTTACGAAGCATTGAGTCGTAAGTCTTTTACCGCAAAGTCAGAATACACCAGAACTAAGGTCTTTTTTCACAGCATCCATGGTTACGGCTGGAATGTTGATTCTTCGCTAACAGGCGACCGGCATTTGGTTGCCTACTGGTATGGAAAGGAGGAACGTGAATTACCGGAGGTAATACGATATGTCCCTTTTGTTGAACTTCGAAAACTACACTATGACCCTCTTCACTGGTAAGCTCTATTCTGTCAACATCCTAGAGATACCGGCCACAGCCAAGACAAAACGAAGCGTTACATTCGGGGATATATAAGCTAATAACCGCTATAGAAGGGCAGCCTGGCTAAAAGCAATGCCTAAATCCAGGAAAACAAGGCGTTCTCTTATTCAACAGCAGTGTCAAGGACTCTCTATGTTATATCAACTTTGAATGTTACTGTATAATGAGCTCTCTTAATGTGTCCATTTGCTAATTTTCTTTCGTAAAGTCACGTATTCGTCGTCAAGATACATATAGACTCTCTTCTTCTTTCCTTTACCCCTCTCCTGTTTCCTACCATCTTCTCCATACTTTCACTAGGTTTCTATCTTACCTCTACCTCAACCTCATCTCGTCCTTTTCATTTCCCTTTATTTCAAAGTGTTTTCCAGAGCTTTGGCGAGTAACTTGTGCACATGGCTAGTCAAGTGCCCAGAGTTAAACCAAAAATATGTGTCCAGGGGCGTTGGGCAGCCATAAGCTCGATAGTTCCATTCTATATCTGGTTGATCGTAGCCAGAGCAGAAGCTAGTCGTGTTCGTAATCCCATGCCGCGCTGGCTGGTCCATCATATCGTTTAGGACCGAATTGGCATCGAAAAGCAGCACGTTGGTATCAGGGTACTGTTTGTCGAAGTTTGTCGCATGTTGTGCTAGTGCTTTGTTGAACCACGCAACCTGGGTCGCATTGGGACTCGGACTGGCCGTGTTCTGGTTGCTTGGTGTTCGGTCCAACGGTGGAAGGTTTATAAAAAGGTACGAGCGATATCCTAACGAATAAAGGACTCGGACAGAGGCGAAAAGGATATCCATAAGCTCATTGTAGAACGTAGGAAAATGGACGGCGTATTTGGCGCTGTCATTGATATCGTTGATGCCGATCCAAATGGCAACCAGCGCCCTTGAAGGCTCCACTATGTCTTTGAGAACAGGGTGGCCGTATGCTCTGTATTGCGCGACCTGGTTGACAAGTGAGACGGTGAAGTTATGGTGCAGAGGGGTGCTAGCAGCGTGGAATGTCAGCCGTGTTGAGAGCAATGGAAGCAATAGCAAACATTCGCGTACTGTTCCACGGAAATATCTGCCCCTGCGAAAGCAAAATCCCAGAGCTGTCTTGTACAGCTTAACGGAGAAGTTAACCCTTCTTCTAAGCCACATCCTGTTAGGTACTCAACCCAATTCGGGCCACCTTCTGCAGTCGCGGTCTGCCAGTGATGGGTATCAGTATTCAGTGGAATTGGATGAGCAAGAAATGCTGTCTGCGAACCTGATTTTGCACAATCTTGTTAGTTAGCAGAGTCTGAGCATCGTATTCGAGATTCAGTTGATCCCCGATGAAACTATAGTTCTGATGCCCTTCTGTTCCCTGGATGTATGTATACGAGTCACCGAAGGCGAGCCTGGGAGCCTGGTAGTCAGTTGACAGCCTTCCTTTTATGTGTACAGGACAGGCTCAAGGCACGGACAAGTACTGAATAGAATCCCAGTCAAATCCTTGCGATGGCAATCCCGAAGGAAGGGCTACGGATAAGGATGCACCGGTGGTAAGCAGGAGATGTGATGTGAAGCGCATTATGGGACGCTGCTTCTAATGATGTTGGTGCAAAGAATGACAGAATAAGCGTTATTCAGTTTATATATGCGTCGAGAATCAAAACATATTGGTTTCATCGACATTGCCGCGGGCTCTTGAAGCCGTATTCGTTTATATATATTTCTCCGCATATACTTGTATACCGGAGAATTCCAGCACGATTTCGCGTTTGACGGAAGTAATTTTTCCGTCTCTATAAAGTTCTTTGATCAACGGACGTACGATCCAATTGATCCCTTGTAGGATATCCAGGAAGCTGGAAATGTTACTTTGTGATCGATCACGGATCAATTGAGCCGAACAGTTGTTTGAGGTAGGAATTGCCTATTCTATTGGATCTTAGGGGTAAAGAATGGATAGAGTGTGCACGACGCTATTTTTTCCGAGGATTAGCCAAACGATCGAGCTAAAGCTCCACGACGCTTCGGAACAGTCACCCGCGGTTCCGAATAATGCCATCCACATTTCCGTATAAAGGACCAAGAGCACTTGCCGATCTCTTAGCGATAGAGAAAAAGAGCTCTGATCAGCCTTCTGGGGATTGGAGGCTCAACTGCGGGGGCTTAGGACGTAGTGGATGGACTGTACGGAGTAGTTTACTGAACTCCGTAGTGTAGCCGAGATCATCAATATGCTTTCGTAGCGGTTGTTTTTGTGGAGAAGAAGATATCGCGCTTCCGCGCGACGTGCTCCGAGTAAAAAGGTAAACAATCGGAGAAGGACACCGGAAAAGGGGTCAAGAAACGGTTGATATGAGGTCCATCAGGAAGTTATTCTGGATTTGGCAGGAGCCATTTGCCGGTTTGATTGAATCATTGGGACCTTCCCCATATCGCAGTCTTTTCTCATCCGACTGTGGAAAACCCTCATGTCTTTACCTGAGCCAGTCTCATACATGTCCATTCATGATCATGATTATGGCGCGATATCTGTTCCTTACCCACTCAGGAAGGTCAATCCTGACTGGATGGGTTAGTCGCAAAGCGTATCTCTCTCGCGGCCGTAAGCTGTCGGGCGGAACGAGACAGGCCGTTGGTACTACTTGGTGGGTCAAGCAAGCTGTTGTGTTTACATTGAACTATGGTATAACGACCGATAGATTTATGCACGTTAGATGAATCTTTTCGGAATTATGGGATATCAAAACATTAGTAGCATGACGTGAGGGGGAAGTGGCCAAAGATAGCTGCAATGGCAAAACATTTCAATTGAAACTCCCCTATTAATATCGTTCTTATCATCGTTTGAACGCCTTTGCATGTCTATCTCCGGTCTTGAAGAGGGTGGTAATTGCTGGATGGATGTGTGTAAGTCATCGGTAATTACAGTAGCGCAATTACCGTAGCGCAATATCAAGTTACAAGCGCCGAGGTATATGCAGATTTAGGAATACGGTCCCATTCCAAAGATGGCTAGTGCTGTCCAAAAGTCAATTGGCAGTGGCTCGAACAGTTAGGGGGCCGGTTCACTCTAACTTCCTTCCGTTAGTCGCCAACTCTAGTAAAATTAGTTCAATGCGCGGAAGTCGGGTTTTCCGCTGGTTAGAATCGCGAGGCGACGGTAATTGGCCCTTCCTTTAAGACTAACGTAATAAGAAATGACACCAACCAACACCGCCAGCGGAAGCCTCACGTACCTAGACACCTTAGGTGTCCGGGCAGCTTGAGTTAACGCTTAGAGCTACCGTAGAACATGCATGGAACATGTAACATCGCGACAGTCGACGCCAGAATTCTGTGAGCCCTAAAATGATGATTTGCTTCTGCAGTATAGTTCCTGCGGTTCATGCAAACATTGGATGGTATTGTCGAAGTCAAGTGCAAGGTCCGGGTCTCTTGAAAGCTCCACCGCATTTATCTTCTTTGGTTCTCCGTGGGGGGGTCGGTGCTTGGTCCGAGAATTAACCATCATGATATTTCTTGGCGGGTCCTTTTCTTCGAGGTCTGGCACTCCCGAATGATTTTCCTTTTGAGGGTTTTAGTGCTGACAAATTCTTAGCATATCAGAATTACATACATCTTTTAGGTATGCGTTTGCAGCCATATAGGACCCAGGACTGTTCTGCCTGAGCGTGATTAATACTATGATTAGTGATGGACTTGAGATACAACGATGTGCTTTCTGTGCACATAGGTACAGTAGTATTCTGGGTAAAGGCCTCTCAACGCGCTTATCTTGAGAGTTTTATGGAGCAATACTTGGGCGGGTGAGACAAACTTTCCGGTATCCCACTTGTGGGCCAATTATTCGGCGATGTCCTAACTCCTATGGACGAATCTTGATCTCCAATGACCATCTCGGTAAGAGGATGGAACACGGAGGACTCCGCTTTGACTAAATTGATTCCGAGAGAGTTGAACCTCAGAGGGATTAATATAATTGTTGTATTTTTATTTTTATTTTGATTATTTTCTATTGTCCTTTCTGTACTTGAGACTCCCGTAACAATGTACGCATTTCGATTATCTCCCGTAGCTACTGATGGGTGTCGATTGAGTGCAACCATCGGAATAGCATTTACCGAGGACAAGTGCAGTGTGAGTTGGCAGAAGAGTACGGAGTATGGATGTTCTGTACTCTGTACCTACTACCTACACAAGTACCTTTACCGCGTACCAGTGGACAACATCCAACAATGCTACCTTCAGTTTAGTAGCCTACTTAGGTGTCAATCTCGTCCCAGATTTAATCAATTTTGTCGGCACGCTCACTGGTTCCCATACATCGTCGAATTTTTGACTTTTGAGTTAGGAGCGGGAGTTAAGGCCGTCTTTCTTAAAATAATTACAATAATAACCATAACCATGGTCCCATTCTAAACCATATACTCCACAGAACTAAAGTCGGAGGTGTGAACCGCAAAAGCGGTGTTGGTGGTCTTTCCGTGTACCCTAAACAATATCTGACGGCTGGCACGCGGCCCCCCCTACAAAAACACATTCCTCGGTAAAATGTTGGAACAATTTCGCTGTTAATATACGGCTTAGGCATAATATACGGCAGTTCCATTCAACCTATGATAGCAGACCAACCATTTTTTTTTCTCATACACTGCGCGAGAATGGGGATTATTTGATTCTGTCGTCCAATAGATTTTTGTTTACCCCCCGCCTTTATTGGATAATGTCAGCTGCCAGTTATTAAATTTGATTTTGGAGTGTTGCAGTCGGGAAAAGGGGGCAAAAAAAAAAAAAAAAAAAAGATTGAATGAATAATGAGAAACAGCGCGAAATAATGAGTACATGGTATTATCCAGTTTTTCTCTTATCTCCTTAACCAATTACGTGATAAAAATGTATGCCATGTTTTGAATGACTGCCTAAGTAGCAGTACAGAGTGGATGGTACCTACTCTGTAGAGAAATCCCCTATAGCAGCCATTTAGTATGTATATCCGATTATATTACTAGACATTGCAAATTGGTTTACACAGAGCGAGGTAGACGCTACAGACCAAGTACAGCTGCCACCTACAGCTCCCTAGGCCCACGTGGGGAAAGCACCAAAGTAGCCTGGACACGGACGCGATAGCACCATAGCCTATCGCTTGTACTAATACAGTGCTACTAAGGCATTGACAATCTGTCTGTCGTCAGCATTGCAGCAAGTGCAGTTACAGTAGTCATATTGCGGACAATTAAAAAGTCTAGAAGGGTAAATAAGAAAATTCGATGGCAGGGGCTTCCACTGCAACTGTCAACCTTCAACCAAAAACGCACATACTACATCATACCCGGAATTGCAACTTAGCCCCTTTCATGTGCATATAATGTCCCATGCCAGAGCCAAAAAAGAAAAAAAAAAAAAAAATAGTAATATGAGGGGCGGATGAGCTCTGCTGTGTTGTCAAGGTGGGCCACCCTGGTTGTAAATAATACAGGTATATTACAAGCGCGACTACCCCAACGCCATTATCTCATTCTACATGGTATGCCAGATAGCCGATGTCCTGTTGCTGATTCCGTGATATTAGGGCTTTTCTTTGTCAGCTGTCACTGATTTGCTTTCCACTACTCCGGAGTAGAGATCAGAAATGCCATTGTTCATTGGCTTCCCGAAGGCATGGCAGATGGATATGGATTAGCTACCTTGGGACTACGCCGTAAATTGAAGCCAGCGTACGGAGTAAAAAAGGGGTGTCTTAACCCGGATCGACAGGCGTCCATCAACCTATGGTTATCGGCCAGCATCCGAAACACCCTACGGCTTATTGAGGGACAGTCGGATGGTACTGATAGTAGTAGTACAATAAATATTACCCCATACATCTGGGGAATCAAAGGAGCTCCAATCTGTAATTCGATCAAAATAGTAATATTAAGAACCGAGTTCCTGGTGGGCAACAGTCTTTAGCCGGCCCCAAGGTGTAGTAAATTATAATGTCCGATAACGCTTCGGAAAACAGAGCATACTCTACTCCGTCTGCAAAAAACGCCTTGCCATTTTCTTTTGAGATATCCTGCGCGTGTATGGAGTCTATGGACGACATGCCAAAGGGGGCCTGTATTCCATATTGATATCAGTTATTAATCCACCACATCTATTGACTTCCAGGACCCACCGTGGTGCTCATATCGCATGATTGGAATTATTTGCTCAGTATAATGGCTCTACCGTGGGACGCATTGAGCAATAATCACGTCGAAAGTAATGATCATAATATATTTTGTATTTTGTATTTTCTTTTCCTTTTTCTTTTATAACATCAAATCGAATAATAATAATAACAAGAATAGGGATGATTTAATATCAAGATAATCGCAACCTTGGTTTCGACAGGAGTTATCAAGCTTTGGCACCAACCAGGAGACAACCAGGAGACTCTTGACTTCTTGTCCTTCACCGGCAGTGGATGTTGTCTGGGTTCCGCCTGCGCGGGGTACGGCCCAGTTACGACGCCAATCAACATGCATCCGTCTGGCTTGCCCAGAGGAGAACCTTTCCCAGACTGGAGCCTTGCATTGCTCGCGTTCCTATTTTCTCCTACCTTGCGCATGCCTTCCCTATCGAGGTCAACTTCCCGAAACCTTTTTATTTTATTTTTGATGAATCTCGTTTTCCTCGGCGCCGGGAGTTGTCTGAAGATAGGGGAGTCGACTTGTTTGGAAAACTAATCTAGTTGAACGTGACTTCGGATCACCAGCGTTATGCGTTCTTTAGTAGGCAAGGTAGCATCTACGGTTGTTGTACGTCCTACGAACGTTGGAGTAGTACTATCTTCTGTTTCTCATGCATAATGGAGAAGCGCGATATCTTGCTAGGGCAATTGACCCCCAACCTCGTTTCTTTCTTTGCTGGTAACCTATCGAAATCCTGTAACATCTCAGGGTTGACAGATATCAAGTATCCAATCTGAGTTTCGGTTCCTGTGTTTCTTCCTTTTTCCCATTTCTTCCTTCTACGGTCTACTTACCGAATTCATATATCTGTAACTTAACATGCAAAGAACATTTCTCTTCTATTTTGATGCTTTCTTCTTGTCTTAATTCTTTTCAAATGGATGTTGAAAGATATACTTCGGAGGTAATTATTACGTACCATGATACTGTATACGTTGTCAAAGTACGTCCTCGTTACGGGCATGGCGTAATAGTTATGACTATTACCATTCAACGCCCTCTCACCTGACTTCAACATTGCATACACTGAGGTCATAATCGACCTATCAATTCTCTCCGTATCGCCTTCATGAAAGAGAAGTCGTAATGTATCCAACATTGAAGTCTCATATGCCTTTTGTGACCATAAACCTCTCTCGACGTGAAATACATATTCATTTAGTGTTGCTGGAAATTGAAACCTAATGTCCGATGGTGTGAATTCTCCATTGACCTCGATTGGGCTTGTTACCCTCGTGTTCTCCACCGACGCGTTCCTGACTTGCGCAGTGAAAGGTACTAGCCCGCAGTAGTTGCTTACCGGGTTACACAGCCAATACATACGATATATTACAGCATTGCATTAGCAGGAGGAATAAGGACAATAAGAGATCAAGAGATCAGATGCAAAAAGATGGCAAGATGTTGCGACCTTGGAACACTGGGAAATGCAGCTTCTAGGGCAAATAGAGGATGACCAGTGATCGTGAAGGTCAAGACTCGACCCCACCAGCAATTGTGGTTTTCATTGGCACATGTACCATCATACTTCGGTTGGGAGTTTTTTGTTCCCCCTCTTCTCTGGGCAGAGTGGCCTGTAAGTATACTGGTTAAGAGTAGCACAACCTGGGGGGTGAGGTAGTAAGAGTGGTGGTGACTGGCTTGCAAATGACATTACAGTATCTTTCCTCCTGATTTCCCACCAGTCATTGTTGTCTTTTTTATTTTTATTATTTTTATTTTTATTGTGCTTACCCATCCTTTACCCCCCATCCACTCCATAACAACAACAACTCTTTTCTAACCGAAGTGCCTTCAGCAGGCAAAGAGAGCTATCGCCGGCATCAACCGCCCTGTCAGTATCCTATTTGAATCTGCCCCGAACGCTATTGGTTATTCTATTCGAGATTTAATCTAAACGCCATTACCATTCCTAATTTTCCCCCCTAAAGCTTTTTCTGGGATTTTCCTCCGTGGACCCTGCACGCGCTAGGTGGTGGTTTCCCCCGACCTGCGCTACACCCTCTTTCACACTAGTCCGGCGCTATCGCGGCCTCCTAATCCCAGACCGTTCAAGCCGTTCCTCGGGCACGCCATTCCTAGCCCCATCTTTCGTTTGTGTTCACTAAGGCCTTGATACCTCCCCCTACCCACGCTTCCCGAACGTTGGCCAGCGATCTTGGTTTAGTACCCACGGGCGCATACGCTAGGTTCACCAGGTCCTTCCTACGACCAAACTCGACAAGCACCGTCCGTCCCGAATTGCGGGTAGACTATCCAAGCTCTAAAAATCCCACCCCTTACTATATCGAGTGGTTATTTACTACTTCTGATATAAAGCTTTGTTACACCTTCACACCACCACACGGCTAGAAGAGCGGGGGAAGATTTCCCAAAGGAACGGGAATAAAATACACATAACAAAGGATTCGAAGAAAGAAAAAAAGGGGGGAGGTGTGTCCAAGAGGAAAGAAGAAAAAAAATTAATTTCGCCACCCTATCGCGGAGTGTTCCGCCTTCAGGAGAGATAGAAAAGAGGAGGAAGAAGGGAGAAAAAAAAAAAAAAAGAATTCCCACAGACAAGGAAAGCTTAACCGGGTCACGAAAAAGCACAATACAGGTGAACAACTGAGGGGAAGGGGGCCAAAAAGGAAAAATAATTCCTAATACTAATTGAAAAAAAGTCTCTGGGGCCTGATATTTCATTGTGAAAAAGTGGGTCGAGGTACTGGCAACGGACCCGTCACCACAAAGCGCGACAGCAATACTCTTTCCTAAGGGTGAGAGGGAAAGGAAAGAAAGGGTAAGAAAAAAGAGAAACAGAGAGAGAAAGAGATTGAGTGAGAAGAGAGTGAGGAAGAGCAAATAATAATTAATCTTCCGGGTTCCCTTCAGTGACAATACCGAAACCGCCCCCCTTCTTACGATATTACCATTCGTTACCTCTCTCTGCCTTTTGTTACTTTATTTCTTTTATCTTTTATTTTTCTTTCCTTGTCCTTCAATTACCTTCCACTCATTTCTCCAGAGTGGAAAGGGGAAAGAAATTAAAAAATCGTTGGCAAGAAAAAAAAAAAGAGTACCAAAGAAAAATTACGGGCCCACGCGCCGCTCCACCGCACTCTCGGATCCCACGAGGTGCTCTAACCTGCGATTTTTCCTCCTGCCGAAAAGCCTCTTTTTTGCTTGTCCGTCCGAAAACCTTTTAGGTCGCCTCATCTGCTCAAGTCTCTCTTTTTTTCCGGGTCGAGTCGAACCATTTTTTCTCCGTCTCGATTTTAGGGTGATTGTACTACTCTGTGGCCGCTCGTTGATCGAGACATCGCTCTTCGCGCTATCACCCGTTTAAGCAGTGGATTCTGGGACCTAAATTATTTTATTTTATTATATTACCCATTTCTACTAGTTGGTGCTAGGCTATCGACGCTACTTTTTGGCTCTTGGCCTGGCTCCTTTCTAAACCCTCTACCCCCAAGCTTGCCCGAGCGCAGAACAGGACCGTCTCTTTCTTTCCCGCTGGTTCCTCGTGCTGTCGTGTCGACCGCCACCCTGCAAGGCATTCTCCGTCACCCTAAGAGGCGACTAAGGCGATTAAGCATCGCGATCCAACATCTCCGTCTGGAAGAGTCACTACACCCTCATCCTTTACCCTTTTGACTTGCAATACCCAATCTAGGTGTTTTTCTGAATTGTGGTGTTCTCAGTGTGACTATTTTCACTTTTAGTCTCACGCGTCCATACTTTTTTTTTTTTTTTGTTTTTTACCCTTAATTGTTCCTTTCCCCTCTTTTCCACCCAACAAACCACCATTTGCGAAGAGCAGGTCAAGTGATCATTGCTCACACAGCGGAATCTCAATTCACAAAATAGTACGTGACAATAAGGAAGGATCTCTAGAAGCATTCACGCTGCCGGGAATCTTGTTCAGAGATCTGAACCAAACTTTCTTCCCCTGCTTTATACCTGGCCCATATCGGCGCATCTTACCCCAACTTTATCACGTTCACAAAGCTCATTGTGTTATTCGACGCGTCTACAGACAGACACGCGAGTTTTTAGCTGGGAGGATTCTGTCAGGGATATTTATCCGGTAACGGCGCAAAGTATATTATATGGACAACAGACCGGCTTCGGAGTACGCGCAGTCAGGTTCGCACTTTCCATATCCACCGTCTGTCGCGCCCCATTCTGAACTTCCAGCTGCAGACCAGGCATCTGCTGCTGCTACTGCTCAATACACGCCTCAGCCTGAGGTGCGCCCCAATCCTCAATACACTCCGCAACCCGAGGTTCGCCCCGCCGCCAATATTTCCTCTTCCAACACGCCGCAGTCGGATTACAGTCTGAATCAGCCGCCACCAGCCGCGCGCTCTCCAGCTTATCCTGATTACCTCGCCCGCCCGCCCCAGTACCATCACGCGCCGAACACACAGGCCGGTGGTGCGGCAGGTATGGCTCAAGCAACAAGTCCGTCTATGCATACCCTCCATGATGGGCTGCAAAATGACCATCGCAATCACACGAACGTAAAGTCTGACGCGGACGTTCCTATAGATCCCTCAATCGCGGCCTCTAGCCCCACCTATCCTCCTCCCTACTCGCCTTATCAGCCACAGGGTCATGAAATGGCCCAGTATCAAGGTCACCCTCCTCCGCCGCCTCCACAGATGTATGCGCGTCCAGATTGGTCGCATGGGTATGGTCAACATCAGCACGGTCTGCCTGGACCTTATACCACTCCTGCCACAACGGTTGGTCCCGCCTCCCCTGCTGCGACCGCAGGGCCGCGCCCTGGCCAGGTATGTTTTTGATGATTTTGGCGTCTGTTTCCAAAGGCTGCGCATTCGCGTTGATTACTGTCTTGGACGCCTCCAGAAGTGGGGGCCGCTGCCAGCCTGCCTTTTTTGGGGTTAAGGATGGCTAGCGGCGCGCTTTTTTCATCTTTAACTTTCTCCTTTATTTTCGGGGTTATACTGTCACTGGTCATAGGCTCATTTGGAAATTTATAGGTCTACTCATTTGTTCCGATTCCCGGTGCGCAACAGCACAAGCGACCCCGTCGTCGGTATGAGGAAATCGAGCGTATGTACAAGTGTGGATGGAATGGCTGTGAAAAGGCATATGGTACACTGAACCACTTGAACGCGCACGTTACCATGCAGTCTCATGGAGCCAAGCGCACTCCTGAAGGTATGTTCCTTTTTTCTTTTGGGGGGGTAATCTTTCTTGGGGACATTGCTGTGATTTCTTGTGTTTTGAGAGGGGTCGTGGGTATCTCATTTAGGCTAGTGCGGGTGCCACGCGCTAGTCGAGTTACACCGCTTTAGCGCGGCGGGATCGCAGTAGTGTGAGGAGCCGGTGCGGAGGTTAACCTAAACCAAAGCCGTCCTCCCTGCCAGTGACGTCGCTTACAGCTGTCCCCATGTCCTTATCTTTTTCTTACGGGGACTTTACCACAACAATTGGTGGTAGGATAAGGCTAACTAGGCTTCCTAGAATTCAAGGAAATTCGCAAAGAGTGGAAGGCTCGCAAGAAGGAGGAAGAGGCTCAGCGCAAGGCCGCTGAGGAACGTGAGCGTGCTGCCGCTGCTCAGGCTGCGCAAGCCAACCAAGTTGATGCTCCTGGCCCTGGCGATCCGGCGCAGGCCGGTCAGCCTCCCGCCTACCCGGGCAGTGTCCGTCCTCAACTGCCCCCGATCGGGTATCAGCCCGCTGACGGCCAGGTGCCTGGTCAGTACGGAGCTCCTGGCGGTGGCATGGTTTATCAGGGCAACGGACAGATGGCCTATCCTCCAAACTACCCTCACTCGCCTTATGGCCAGAGCGGTCAAGTATACCAGCAACGTAAGTAGTCAGTCCTTTGTGTTTGCATTATTGGTTAGGACCGGGCCACGAGGAATCCAAAGAAAAAAAAAAGATGTTTCGACATGACCAAACACATCATGAGAAAGAGATAAAGGAAAGTTTGGGAGGAGAGGTCCTCCGGTCTATCGTTGTACGGGTTGTAGCTGATCGAGGATGGCTTTGCAGAAAACCAATCGACCAGCTACCCGCAATAGATATCCAACTTCCCTCTCTTCTCTCAGCTTGAATATTCTAATACCAAATTCTCCTAATCGTGTATCGCCACCCCCCGGATCTAATTCTTTAAAGTCTTGCGCACATGATACCATTTCCTGGCCTTGATTGCTCCAGTCAAAAAGAGTGGCCATGCGACTTACGCTTCTGTCCCAGTTATGTTTTTTTGAATTAGATCGCTTGACAAAAGGGAGAGAATCTCCTTTATCGGGGAATCCCATCTTTGTTTTTCCCTCGCGAATACCGGCTATAGGATTGTGATTTGAGATGTCTGGCGGGGCAATCTGCATTAGCTGTTGTTCTTTCCCTTTTCTTCCCGTTGTTCTTCATGCGCTTTATTCCCTGTGGATTATGCAGATCATGTTTCTATTAAATTCACCTTTCTTATGTATGTGAATTATTTGTTATGGCCCTTGCTTTCGTCTTCGACTGTCCTCCCTGCTTCGGCCAAATTTATGTTACCCTGGGTTTTGGTCCCCGAAACTGTGCATTATTTTCTATGGTCCATGACCTTTGTTCATCTATTCGCCAGGTCATGGACTGGTGGTTACAGTCTTCCACGCAACTCGGAACTTTCTCCTCTTTTGCATTTCTTATGAACTTCTAAGTACCTACGATACATGTCAATAATTGTGGACATATTTGCACGGAAAGTGCGCCTTCAGATTCACCATTTGCAACTCTTTCAAAGACCGTAATTTTCTTAGCTGAAACCAATAGTTTCGTTAATTGATGTGGGAATGATACGTCGAGTAGTTTCATGGCTGCCATTCTGAAGGGAAAGCGTACTGTAGTAGGTATAAGGGTCGTGAGTGAATACAGATACACTAATATAGGTATAGTACTCTCTACACCTTAGGAAGAACTAGTGGAGCTGTGTAAGCAAGAACTGCAATCAATACGACTATGTGTTATACGTAGTTCTGTAGTCCAACCTAACTCCTGGCATAAACTTGGCACATCCGGCTATGCGAGCTGGTGTAGGGCTGATCGTTGAAATTTACAGGTAATATGCATCAAAAATGGTGGGCTAAGATTTAGTGGTACGACCATTCCAGCCAGGATTACTAGTACGTAGTACAAAGCATGTATAATGTAAGGTTAAGCTGCTAAGGTATGAGACTAGGCTAGTAGATCTGTAAGTTCGGAACCTTCTCTGCCCACGAGGCACACATGGCTTGGTTTTAGGTTATCTATGGTTTGGCGGGGTTCCCTAGGCCCCGAGAGGCTTGCCATCGCAAACAAGATGTTGACTAGCGGCTATTTCCCTAGCTATCTATTGAAGCTAAGACGAAGTAGGGCCTCCTGTCACTGCTCAATGACATGTCCAACGGTTCACTTCGCCACTAGCGGCGAAGGAGTGTTTAGTGTGTTGTGCCTGAGGCAGACACATACTTGGAAATTAAGGCCTAAGGCCAGCAACAGCGGAGCCGGAAATACTTTCCTAGAAAAACATTCCAGATATCTAACCTCATTTTGACTAGCGTTGACCAGGCCGATACGATACGGCGATAATTTGAGCTATCGGAGAGCTGCGCATTCATGAGACAGGCTCGCCTTCTTTGCTAATCCATCTTTTTTCTCTGCTGCTCGCCTCGGAGACTGCTTGGGGTTGCGCCTTTGGAATTACTATTATCTCTCTTTTTTTTCTATTAAAAAAAAATTATCATTCTTTTCGCTGTCTTGTATATCGCTCAAGCCACCCATATCGCCTCCCCTTCACGATTCCGTCCGTTATCCTACCGAAAAGTTTTCCTTGCCAACAATAAACCTGCGCAGGGCGGCTTAGATCTACCAGAGAATCATATTGTTGCGGTAGAAGCGATACGAGAAGAAACTTTGGGGTTTAATTTTATAATCGGATAACGAGGTGATTCGTCGGTTTTCGCTCTTTAAATGCTTCGTTGCACCAATGCTAGTGCTCTGCGGACGGGCGTTAAGAGCTGTCCGTTAACGAGATTATCTCTCGGCTCAAGATGGTCTCGAGGTGTTTCGGGAGGCGCTAGGGCGATTTCTCTCTCGTGTCCTGCCCCGAGAGGCATTGCGCCGGGACAAATTAGTGCTTGGAGGCTATATGTTGGCGCAAGACGATACTCTACAAATTCTGAAGTTACACATTCTAGGGATTCGGAACCTCTTTCTGTGACACAAGGGATTGAAGATCCGGAATCCGCTGATGTGAGTGAGGAGCTTGATGATTCGGAACCTCTCAGTGCGAGTGAAGGGTCTGAAGATACGCTTCTGGAGCCCGAACCGTCGCCGAAAAGCAGACAAGGAATCACACGCGATGACCTTCTGCTCTCGATTGCGAAGGCAGGCACTTCGCCGAAAACTCGGGAGGAGTTGGACGGGACCATGCCGGTCAAAGTTTCCGGGAAAGTTGTCGAAATGGAGTTGAAATGGTTGAAGGATCCGCGGGCGCTGTCCGACCGAGTCGGAAGGCTTCTGCATGCCGATGATGTGCTGTTGGCTGTGGCCTTAGTCCGCACGGCGCAAAGAGAGCATATGGAGTGTACGGTGGCTTGGAATCATCTCATGGAGTATTGTATGGAGAAAAATAACCCGAAGGCCGCGCTTAAGTTCTACAATGAGGTGAGATATTACTACTGTTCATGTGACATTCGTGTGTTTGCTGGAAGTAGGGCTGACAATGAGTTTCCAATCTGCAGATGAAGAAGCGAGGACGAATGCCTAATTCGGTCACGTATACAATTATGCTGGATGGCCTGTCCAGAGTAAGCAGGGACACCGGCGTCCACCCTGTCAAGACCGCGTTGGCTATTTACAGGTCTATCTTTGCACCCAATTCAACCGTAACGCCAAATCTCATCCACACCAATGCGATGCTCAATGTCTGTGCACGCCAACGTGATATGGACAGCTTATGGCGGGTCGCTGGCGAGCTCCCTGAAGACGGGCCAGGTTCTCCAAACTGCACGACATACAGTATTATCCTAAGAGCTATCTCGGATGCAGCCCAGGCGGACATAGTACGGATGAGACACTCTCAGGTGGAGAAAATCCTTGCGAGAAAAGCCCAGGGTGTCAAAGAAGGCAAACGGATATGGTCCGATATTATTTATCGATGGAAGAAGGGGCAGCTCGAAATAGACAACCTCCTTGTGAGCGCGATGGCTAATCTGCTCATGGAAGCATCTACTGACCGGGGTTGCTACGACGTATTCGCGTTGATTCACCAAGTCACTGGAATTCCAATTCTCGCTAAAGAGCCGTCGGATCCCTCTTCGAAACTACAAAAGAAGAGTAGAGGAATCGACTTAGAGGAAGATGTTCCGTTCGTTGATGATAACGAAAAGTTGTATCGACCAGTAGAGGCTGAGCCAGAGGAATTCGAACAAGATGGGGAAGAAGAAACCTTTGAAAACGTTTTTGACCCTATCGTTAGCCCGGGATCGTCCTCGCCTTCTTTTATTTCTGTGGGAAATAGGGAGCTTTCACTGATTCTGGAGGCTTGCTTAAGTATGACTCAAGAATTTGGAATTGGTGCTGGAAAAGCTTACTGGCAGCACCTTACCCTGGAAGACACTGACTACAAGATCGAGCCAGATGGGGGCACATACCATCAATACCTCCGACTTTTACGACTTGGCCATTCCAGTCGCCTTGCCCTTGACGTGATACGCAACCAGATGGTGCCCGCCCAAATGACGGAAGGGCGCTCTTTCCGGATCGCATTTGCCTGCTGTCTCCGTGATCGCAAAAATATCAACGTTTTCAAGAATGCCAATGGGCTCCTTCATCTCATGGACACGTCACTTGTGCTTCCTTTCCCTCAGGCATTAGGAGCTTACCTCGACCTAGTCCGCATCTTGGGTGATAGGCCCCAGCTTCTTATGTCCTTGAGCGGTATCGATGGGAATGGGAAACGGCCAGCCGGTGGTCTGAGTGCTCTGGGCCAGCAGCTGCGCCTTAATTTACAGACAACCGCTCTTGAAGCTCTGCGTCCTTGCATTGCCAAACTCGATAAGGCTATGGAGCAAGGTCTAGTATCTCCAGTCCCAGCCAAAGGCCGCGGTATTCGCTCTAATAGTTCTAATGAGCATGCCGTCTCCGGAGAGGAAGCTCTCAAGGTATTAGCTACGGTGAGGGGTTTAATAGACGATATCTTGATGCCAACAAACTCCAAGCTACTCTCCAAAGAAACCCGCGCCCAGCTCAAGAAAGAATCACGAGATCTAAGGAAGTATTCCAACGCTAAGATTACCAACAAGTACAATAATGCTTTGGTTTCTCCGACTTCTGAACAGGTTCTGGCATACAAAGATCAGCAAGTTGCTGAGGGTTCCTTAGATGTTGACTAAGCTCCACAAAGAGTAGCTGGAGCTTGCGCAATCTGCGCAACGAATAATTTTATGACCTGTTTGATGGTTGATACTGCCTCATACTTGCATGCATATACAGGCGTTGGTATATAGTCTTCAGTGTACACTATCATGGTTGGCAATGAGGTGGTTTCCATGTACAAATATCGGCAATGTTCATGTAATAATAGATATCTCTATACCTAAAAGACATCTCAATTCTGTTAATTGATTTATAACCACGTAAACCCGATGTATTCATTGACTAGGTTTGAAGCTTTCTGCAAAATTGAAGAGCAAGAGAAGCGACTATCTCTGCAAGGAAACAAACCAAACTGAAATGAAATGAAATATTTCAACGAACTGCACACTGTTAAACAACGTACCATATAACAGAAATGCTCAGAGTAGGCATCATATACTAGGTAGACTTCGGAACTGTCAACGATGACATTATACACGGATATTCTAGTGCCTTGTGCTACCGGTCATTCGTTCAACCTCCCTCACACTGTTTCTGGGAAACGAGGCCTATAGTTTGATCCTGAAAATAACCAATGTAGATTCATCATGGGTTTTTGAAAGCCCACTCGCTAAAGAAATGTCAGAAGGGAGTCATTGAAGAAAGATATTCGAATATAGACCTTGCCTGAAGACTCGCAAGTCTTTTCTATACAATCAATGCCCTCACAAACGGTGGACCACACTGAGATACACTTTGAGCGGTTCAGGGATGGAGTCGGAATGGACAATGGTCACTCGTGTTGAATGACTTGGCAAATGTCCATTCAGCGAGGCTACCAGTAGATTCTGGGTAACTGGGGAGGCTGGTGACACGTTGGGAGTGCTCTGCACAGGAACTTGAATAGAACCAGTAATATGGTTGTTATCAGGCGGGTCGTCAATTTCCATCTCGACAGGGTACATGTTCGGTACTAAGTAGTTGGAACTATCTTGTGGCATCTTGATTCTTTTATGACTTCGAAGTCAGGCTTGTCAGTTGGCCGATGGTTGGCTACTTTGCCTTTTTATGTTCTACGCAAATGCATCCCTGCCAAAAAGGCCACATTTTCCAAATGTGGTGTTGTGGCCCTCCATAGATAGATATGTGGCTCTCCATATGAAATGTCAATCCCACTCGACCAAAACACCACAAGGCCACTTTTTTGTAAAATGTGGTGTTGTAGCCCTCCATAAAGTAGAAGTCATTATGGAGCCGCCGTGTGTTACGTTAAGTAACAGCTATTTTTGTCACGAAGTTAGTCACCCACCATGTCAGAAACCATTGCTACTGTGTCAAATTCGAGATACAGTCCTTCCACCGAACTATTTACTAGAAGTAGCTTAGGTTGGAGGTTGATGTTGGGATAACATTCTGATATCACAACCCAGTTAGGGTAGTTAATGAACGTGATAAGATCCGCACGTTTCCGCCTTCCCCTTTCAGCCCGTGCCGCGTACGTAAGACGTGCATTATGCCACTGTAGCCTCTCCCAGGAACGAGACAGCTCATATCGTGACCTCTGCCTCCCATCTCATTATCCCTCGGCGAATTCTTTGTGCTTAGCGAACCAACGCTTGGCATACTCGATAATCCAGTAGCTCTGGTAGCATCTGGATCGACAAGCAATGCTCCTGTGGTGCTAACTTCTTTCCGCGATCGAACTACATCTCACTACAACAAACGATATCTACCATGGCCAGCGTATCACATACTCACCCCCACGGGGATCTACGCGATGATGAATCAATTCTTGATGATGATGTTATTGAAGCTGACGATGGTGCGTTTGACCTCTCACTGGCCCCTCAGATGAACTCTTGCCCCTTGTTGACTGCCGCTGACCCTTCCGTGCTTTAGCCCTCGACGCTGATGACCCGTTACACGATACCGATACCACTCCCTTGAGAGGCAATATTCAACCCGAGGCATCGAGCTCTCGAGGTGGAAATCTTTCCGGCAATTATCTGACCTCTTCAATCCCCGGCGAGGACCGCCGCGCCGCTCAAAACACCATCGATGAAACGGTCTGGGAAACGGTGTCGCGCGACCTGCTGGCAGTCTGGGAGAAAATGCGCCAGGTTTTGTGGCCAAAGTACTTGATGGGTGGGATGCTGCAGCGGGGTGGAGGAGGCATTGGTGGTGCGGCCGAACGAGGTGAGGCCACTGGGTTTGGTAGTAGTGGTGGTCTGAGGAATCTCGTGGGCCGCTGGCCGGACGCCGATACTGTTTTGCAAGGCGGAATGAGTGAGGGTCTACGTGACTGGGATCTCTGGTAAGTCATTGATGGCAGCATGCTGCTTTCTTAACCTAATGCGACTTGGTCCTACGGAAATACTAATAAGAACCGCCTTGATAGGGGTCCGCTCATTTTCTGCTTGCTTTTGAGCTTTTTCCTAGCAATGCGCGCAAAGGGAGACCAGTCAGATCTGGTCTTCTCCGGTGTGTTCTGTATCGTGTGGATTGGAGAAGCGGTTGTGACTCTACAGATCAAGCTGCTGGGTGGGAATATGTATGTGCATCCATGTCTTCTAGGGTGGACCTAAGAATGGTTACTAATGCTGTGTTCTTAGATCCTTCTTCCAGTCCGTCTGCATCATCGGCTATACGCTCTTCCCTCTCGTCATTGCTGCCCTTCTTAGTGCGCTTGGCCTGCCGACTATTGCGCGGATACCGGTATATCTTGTCTTGATCGCATGGTCTTTGGCGGCGGGTATCAGCATTCTTGGCGGATCCGGAGTGCTCAAGAATCGGGTCGGTATCGCAGTATACCCATTGTTTGTGTTCTACATTGCGATTGGTTGTCTCTGCTTTATCAGTTAAAAATAGGTGGTATGAGACACTGGCGATGTAATAGCTCGGGATTCAAGCAGGCTTCGTGATAAAAGGGAAGTACTGCAAGTCCATGGTAACGGGCGTGTGAAATCTACTTATCACTTTATTTATTTTCCTTTTTATTCCACCGTTGTTCCTTGAAGCTGTGCGTTCTTTGTTTCTCCTAAGTGTATTAGATTATTGCATGCTAAGATATCCAATTGAAAATGTTTGTTATCCTCGACCTATTGTTGTTATTGTCGTTGTTCTATCAGATTAAAGCGTGCCGAGAGATAAACTGACTAGTAAGGCTACTGCGGGGCGGTGACCGGACGACTGCCGACGACAACAAAGCAGTTTGTCGTCACCCGTTCGTTGGTGCGAATCGGCCGCTTCTCGACCTGCACCTCTCCCACTAGTTGGATCTCTGCCTCATTCGATCGCTTTTTGACAGAGACCGTTAGAACTTGGCAGCTGGGACTCCTTCTTCTACAAGATATTCTCCAGCGACCACCACAGTACCTACAACCTGATCAGATCGTCGTCCCCACGTCGATCATATAGCTGAGGAGCGACCTTTTAGCCCGGGAAGACATCCCACATTCGTTAAATCGTGCAAACCTCTCTTCGTCGACCCCCGCTGCAACCTTTATAGAGACAACCGAAGAGTATACGACATGGCGACTGACTCGGGAGATAATGTTGGGGTGAAGGGTACAATACACCGTTCTGCACAAGTGTCGCCTGGAAAACTGACGTGGTGATCGCACAGATGATGCCCGCGTGGACCCAATGGACACTAGAGGTACGTAAAAAATTCGAAGTCCGTCCCTTCTGCGGCTGTCGGGTCTCGGGGAGCTGGTGCGTTTTGTCTAACAGCTCACAGCCACTGCGGATGATTCTCAAGCGTCCGATAACGACAACGCTGAGCGCCCTGTCCGTCACAAGCTAAAGGAGACATCCATCACCTCGGCCCCGAAGGCTTCGACAGCCGGTGCTTCTACTGAACAACAACAAGACGGCGAAAGTAGCCGTTCGAGCAGCAGAGGTAGGAAGCGATCGTTCGACGAGGACCAACCCGAGAATGTAGACGAGGAAAACGGTCATAGGCGGAAGAGGTCACGCGACTCTAAGGCTGATGAGGATGAGGATATTTCTTTGTTAAACGCGCCCGAGGCAGAGGGTGAGCAGACACAGACCACGGACATCGCCAGAAAAATCCTGAGCCCAAAGAAGAAGAGAAGCCGAGACCAACTGGATAAGGATGAGCCAAAGGCTGAAAGCACCGTCGATGACAACAAGACCTCTGCAGAAAATGGCGCCTCCGCGACAACTGCAGGGGAGCCTGAAAAGAAGCGACACAGGGACGCTTCCCAGGAACGAGGATCGGCCCCTCTTAAGAGCGCATTTGCAAACACATCTGCTGTTTCGCCTTTCGGCTCGCTTGGTGCCTCGAAGCCCAAGGAAGAAACCTCGAAGCCGGCTGCCACATCCTCATCGGCATTCGCTGCTTCGAGCCTGGCCGCTTTTGCTAGCTCGGAGCAGTCACCTTTCGGCGCCATAGGAGGCTCCAACACATCCGTCTTTAAGTCAACAACTACTACTGAGGCTACCAAACCAGCCGCTACCGGATTCGCGGGCGCTGTTGGCACCTCTGGGTTTGCATCTTTGGGTTCCGGATTCTCTGGGTTCAGCGGTGGATTTGGGGCTGCCGGTTCGAAGGGCGGTCTCACTAGCTTCGCTGCACCAGGGGGCGCCGGTATTCTCGGCAGTTCTAGCAAGGGCAAACCGTTTGGAGCAGAAGAGGACGAAGACGAAGAAGAAAAGGAGAAGGAGAAGGAAGCCGATACTGCTCCTGGAGAATTCGAGGAGGATAAGACAGATGAAAGGTTTTTTGAACGACCGAGTACGTCGTCCCATCCCAATTTCTCTAAAAAATCCCGCTAACCACATTTACGAAACAGTCCAGACAGGAGAAGAAGAAGAGAAAACCTACTTCTCAAGCAAGGCAAAACTCTTCCAATTCTCAAATGGAGAGTGGAAGGAGCGTGGAATTGGCACATTCAAAGTCAATGTTAAGGCTACCGATGGCAAAGAGGACAAGAAGGCTGCTCGCTTGATCATGCGCGCCGACGGTGTTCTACGTGTAATGCTAAACACACCCCTTTTCAAGGGCATGAAGGTTGGCGATGCGTCAGGCAACGAACCCAAGTCCAAGCAGATCCACCTCGCAAGTCTGGAAGAAGGTCGATCGGTCCCTACCTTACTGAGGGTAAGTTATATCTGCACGTGCTAGATCTCTACATGGACAAGATGCTAACAAGGTGTAGATGCCAAGCGAGGATCTTGCTAAGGAGCTCTATCATATTGTCAGTGATCTACTGGAGCACCAGTAAGCCCATTATATAGGGATCAGTCCTCAGGGGACAACTACCCGGATACCAATGTTTTGGAATGTGGCTGTCGCACATAAGAGCCCTTCGGTTCAAAAGGTGAGCGTCTTACATCCTTTAGTAGGTTAAGATGGGTTGGCATTTTGCATTTGTTACGAGGAGTCTGTATTGCCTGGAGTGTTGGGTGGAGCCATGGGCGTGGCTCTACATTGGCTGGCACTGGGGTCTCATTCGACATACACGTTTTTCTTTTCTTAACTTTGAATATACACCCACTGCATTCGTTTTGTACAGTTATCTTATTTCTTTAATACATCCATCAGTCATTTCAATCCAAGGTTCTAATCACCACCACAGGGTAAATTAGCTCTTGGAGACATACGTCGAAACGACAGAGGGCGAGGGCAGGTTAAAGTATCAATACCTGTATACTTATCTTACCTTCTTTTCTTGTATTCCCTTTTATTACAGTGGCTAGTTTTATTCAACCCAACGTATGCATAATCATGTTCCACATCAATGGACAAGTAATGCTATCTTCCTTCGTATAGGCCGACATAGTCTAATGCACAGTCATGCTGATGGGCCATACTTCACAGTCCCATGGACCGCTGGTAACCCAGAATAAACATCCACTTTTGTCTCGAAGCAACCATTCCACAGGTCCTTGCATATGAGACATGAGAAAGCTTGGCATAAATACCCTAAACCAACTTTAAGATAAGTATATTCCAAGGACCGACAAAGGAGAATCGGAAGAGATCAGCCATAAAGGTCACGCCCATTCAGACAATATTGAGTCATGGACTATTAAGGTGTATCTGCACCGAAAGACCAGACTCCCCTTATATTTCAAGTCTGTGGAAGGGCATAGTAGTGTACAGGTCATGGCAACAAGGGGGGAGTGTCATTTGCTTTTGATTTTTCTTTTATTTTCTCATTTCGTTGGCTTCTATCAGCCTCTTAGTATCCGGGTTAAGGCAGTTTGTTCACCGTCTCAAGGTTCCGATAGGCTGTTAGTTGCTCCTCGGTAGAGAATTCACAATCCGAAACCACGCTATCTAGGAAACCGAGCCAATTGCCAGAATGGTACTCGATATTGGAATCTTCCCACTGGGGAGTACTGAATGCAAGACCGGAGCCGGGCCACATCACAATGGAACCGTTCAACCTCCCTTGCTTGAGCCAGCTAATGCACAGATTAGCTCGGCATGTTCGTGGGAGATATGCATGCCAGTGCTCCATGAATCGGGCAATGGCTGAGCTTTCCAGTGTTATGCGTCAGATCTCCCGTGCGCCACTGTAGAAGTGAGTTCAGTCAGGATTCGGACGCCAAAGAACTAGGGATATCTATAGGCATAGCCGATGTAGCGATCATTGTACCATGTACCGTCCACGTCGGGTGTGTTTTCGGGACATTCGATCTCCATGTCCAGGTCTTCCTGGGCCTTCCGGGCGTGGTGCAAGAAGTTCTCTGCAGGCCCTCCCCCAATCATGATGACTCTAAACGGTTTTGCCCTAACTTCTAGGTCATGGTACTCCAATAATATGGCGATTTACGCGGTATCCGCTGGCTGAGGGCTGACTCCATTCGGGGAAGCTCGCCAGCCGGTCTTTCGATGGTCGATTGCTTCCCACGGTTGAGGGGTAGCTTAGAATCACCCTTCTTGAGGATGGACTTCTCACTTTGAGTGTAGATTTCAAGTATGGGATTCTTTTGAATATTGGGAATTATGAACTTAGTGAAGAACTGCAAGCCCTTTCTCTAAATGTTATAACCACGTATGATGTAGTAGTACTGTAGTACATTCAACTTCAGAGGCAGACCGCTTTCGTATTTTGAGTGGGTCTGGGCCATGCATGTAGCAAGATGATCTACATGCATGAATAGAGTCTACAGATCCGATCATTGTTACCTATTCCTACCGTAGTATGGGGCTTCGCTAACAAGCGTATTTCTTAAAGAGAGTACTAGACTTTATAGATCCAAACACCCACTATCTCCAATCCAGTAACATTAGATTCTTATCTCCACGTGACACCGCGTCTCGTCATCCCCGGACCGTGGATCCCGTGCGTTCTCCAACCCAAACCTTCATACCTCTATCCAAGAACATTGAAAACTTCACAATGTAGCACCAAAATGACCGGTGCCAAACCCCAGACAAACCGCTCCAGCTCGGTATCAAAACGGAAGAAATCATCTGCCGAAGATAGCCCCCTAGACCAAGATGGCGCGTCAACAACCCTAACCCCAGAACAACCAACCAAAGTCAAGCGACGCAAAAAAGCCCAGGATTCAACTCCCCCGGACTCATCAGCAACATCCACAGCCGACAATGCCTCTGATACACCGAAAGGAAACCCGGCATCCAAACAGGCCGCCAAAAAGGGACGCAAACCTAAAACAACGGCGCCACCAAAACGCACTCCATCTGCACCATGGCCGGACCCATTAAAGAAACTGTCACGTACGCACCGCGCCCTGAATATAGTATACACGTTCTGCTGTACGCGGAAGCACTTCGCTACGACGTTTGAGAATATCAAGAAGGCGGTTCAGGCGCAGATGGGCGAGGAATTGACGGTTGAGGAGATTGCGCGGGTGAGGATTCTTGTACCGCGGGCGGTACGGTTTGAGTATGTTGATGAGGCGAAGTTGGAAGTGATGACAGTCGGGGATAAGGAGATGGTGGAGTCTTATGGTCGGCATGGGAGGTATGAGCTTGATAATGGTGGCGACGGTAATATGGAGCCATCTTCACAAACAAAGGCTCTGTTGTTCGAATTTATAGATGGTGATTTGAGGAGGGAAACTCAACGATTCAAGTTCGACGAGGATGCAAAACCCATGCGCAAGTTGAAGGATGAAGATCTGAAAATGCCAGTCTACAGTCAGAAGCAGATGCTCACGTTAATCGAGAAGCGGAATAAAAAGTTCTCAGACGCGGTTGATGCTTTCTTAATCCAGTGTGAAGATGACGGTGCTGATCCAGTTGAAAAACTCGAACGTGAAAAGGATGCTTGGATCCCTGTGCCCCCCGATGATGGAAATGCAGTTCCTGCAACGAAAGGTCCCCCACAGCAGATCCCCAAGGAGCGCAAATCTATGTCAGAGATTATTACGGAGATCCGTGAGATGGATTGGTATACAGCACAGATCGTGCCAGAGGGCCATAGGGTGATCGACGCTCAGCCTGCTATTCACGGAGAGTTGGCGTTTAGACTTTCCCAGAATCTCGTCAATGCCTTGTATAACACACGGGGTATTACGCAGTTCTATTCTCACCAGGCGGAAGCAATCAATAATCTGTACGAGGGGCACAACGTCATTGTTTCTACCTCTACCAGTTCTGGTAAATCGTTGATATACCAGGTTCCGATGCTACATGAGCTGGAAAATGATCATGATAGCCGGGGACTGTATATATTTCCCACGAAGGCCTTGGCCCAGGACCAGAGACGCAGTATGAAAGATCTACTGCAGTACATGGAGGGTTTGCAGCATACCATGGTCGAGACATTCGATGGTGACACACCAATGGATAGCCGTAATATGATTCGTGACGAAGCGCGAATCATTTTCACAAACCCAGATATGCTACATATCACAATCTTACCACAGGAGAGCGCCTGGCGTACATTTTTAAAGAACCTAAAATTCGTCGTGGTTGACGAACTACACGTCTATAACGGTCTCTTCGGATCCCATGTTGCATTCGTCATGCGGCGACTACGCAGGATATGTGCAGCTGTAGGGAACCGCCATGTCCGGTTTATCTCATGCTCGGCTACCGTGGCAAACCCTGAAGACCACATGAAGGCAATCTTCGGCGTCTCAGACGTTAAACTAATAGACTTTGACGGCTCTCCCTCTGGCCGAAAGGAGTTCATCTGCTGGAACACACCCTTCAAAGATCCCGGCGACCCTACTTCGGGGCGTGGAGACAGCGTTGCTGAAACCGCACGACTGTTTTGCCAGCTAATCCTGAGAGGCGCAAGAGTGATAGCATTCTGTAGGATACGAAAGCTATGCGAAGTCCTATTACAGGCCGTGCGGGCCGAATTCCAAAACCTCGAAAGACCAGAGATCGGTAACTTGGTCATGGGCTATCGAGGTGGATATAGTCCGCAAGATCGACGGAAAATTGAAAAGGAAATGTTCGAGGGCCAGCTAATGGGGATCGTGGCAACCAATGCTCTCGAGCTGGGCGTCGATATCGGCTCTCTGGACGCTGTCATCACCCTCGGCTTCCCGTATTCTATCTCTAACCTCCGCCAACAGAGCGGCCGGGCCGGACGCAGGAACAAGGATTCCCTCTCCGTGCTCGTCGGAGACAGATACCCCACAGACCAATACTACATGAAAAACCCAGAAGAACTCTTCACCAAACCCAACTGCGAGCTGCAGGTAGATCTAGCCAACGAACTCATCCTCGAAGGCCATATCCAATGCGCCGCATTCGAGATGCCCATCCGCCCCGAAGAAGACAGCATCTACTTCGGCCAACAACTCCCCGAATTCGCCGCTACACGCCTCACAAAAGACGCCCTAGGCTTCTACCACTGCCACGAACGATTCCGCCCACAACCATCCCGCTGCGTCTCCATCCGCGACACTGAAGACCAGCACTTCGCCGTCATTGACACAACCAACGCCCGAAACATCGTCCTCGAAGAAGTCGAAGCCTCGCGCGCATTCTTCACCATCTACGAAGGCGGCATCTTCCTCCACCAGGGCCAAACCTACCTCGTCAAGGAACTCAACCCAGACAGCCGGTTTGCGCGCGTCGTCCGCGTCCACGTCGACTGGAACACCATGCAACGCGATTACACAGACATCGACCCCATCGAAACAGAAACCATCCGACGGATCAGCCCGACAACGACCTCACGCGCCTTCTACGGCGCCGTGCGCATCCACGCCGTCGTCTACGGCTTCTTCAAGATCGATAAACGGGGCCGCGTCCTCGACGCCGTGGCGGTTGATAACCCGCCTATTGACATCCTTACAAAAGGCATGTGGCTCGATGTTCCTAAACGGGCTCTCGAAATCCTCGAATCAAGACACCTCAATATCGCGGCGGCCATACATGCTGCCGAACACGCCGTCCTCTCTCTACTCCCTACATTCGTCATATCCTCTCCGGGCGACGTGCGAACTGAATGCAAAGTCGCGAAGAAGGAACTAGGCAAGAATCTACGAGTCGCCGTCGAAGCTCGAAGCAGGGAGAAAGAGAATATCCAGAATATCCTGCGACCTCCGGCTCGCCAACGACCCGCACGGTTAACTTTCTACGATGCCAAGGGCGGGTCTTGCGGGTCTGGGATCGCAGGGAAGGCGTTCGAGTTCGTCGATGTACTTCTTCGACGTGCGGTGGCGAGGATCGATGCTTGTCAGTGTATTACGCCGAAGGGGTGTATTGAGTGTGTTTGCGATGAACGGTGCAAGGAGATGAATGAGGTGATGAGTAAAGCTGGGGCGGGGGTGGTGTTGAGGTGTTTACTTGGTTGGGAGGTGGATGTTGATTCTTTGCCGTGGGGCGAAGATGTAAATGGGGAGGATGGCTTGGGGGAATTGGCCGGTGGATTGGAGACGGTTGTACCGGCTCAGGAGGTGAGGGTTCGGTCTTGACACTGCATTTATGCTTGTTGTCGATAATGGGATTGCCTGACGTTGGGTGACCTTGTTGTTACTTCGTCTGTCGAACCTAAGTAAGACTTGTACTACATACAGCTGGACATTGTACGATGGTATCAAAATTCAAAGGAACTCATGGTAGATTAATGTCATTGTCTACTGAATGTAGACAGGCTCATGCTTCAATTGGGTATATATGTCTCATGTATATCTGTATGCAAATGCGAGTAAATGGTATGAAATCCATCAATAAGCGATTGTCCCCGTATTCCTTGCTGTCGATAGCGCGGCGTCTCAAATTATAATATTACTTTAATGACCTTTCTTTGGTTTTTTCCCATCATCTTCCAGATCGTACATAAAAAGATAATACTAGAATGTATGTCATGGACGAATATAAAATGTCGCTCAATGGGTATATGGATTAATAAAAGCAAAATAAGTAAAGAGATTAAGGAAAAGACATCTCATCCCGTCATCAGATCAAGGGGGTGTTTCGCTAGGATGGGGTTCATCCTCCCAAGTATGGGAACCTCCACACCGTGGAAGCTAAGCAAAAATGTCCAGAAAACGGTGGATTATAATGGGATATGGCGAAGTACCAGTCGTGGTCGCGTTTTGAAGGGTGTGCTCTACAGAGCCATCTGCTGGTCTTCAAAATGAAGGAGCCACAATTCACAGTGGACTCAAGAGTGAGCTCATAGCATTCAAATGTGTTATTGTAGTTGCACAAGCTTCGGGTCCGTGACCCTACTTATCGGTCTTCCTGTCCCAAAGGAGACGAATCACTCGAGCTCGAGGAGTCATCCAAGCTGATGTTCCAGAACAGTGACCTCAAGTTGCGAACACTCTCGCGGAAGTTATCACGCGGGTTATTTGAACGCTCCTCTGTCATAGACCGCACCTCTCGGATGATATCCGGATACCCTTCGTCGTTAGGGAGCCACCAGTGGTCGATCTCTGGCGACTGCCATACGGTGGCCAATAGCTGCCGGAACTTCGGGGCCATCACATACCTACAGCACAATGCATGGTCAGATATCTGGTTTCTGTGGTACATGTTGTGTCCAAGGGGCAAGAAAGATCAGAAAACTTACCCGTTACGCTCCAACAGCGCAAGCCTTTTTCGGCCCCACATGGCATGTTTGCTGTCCTTAGGGGCAAACAAGCACGCCATCCCAATACTGTTCTTATAAGTAAACATATATCCATTTGCCTTCTCCGGCCACCTCTCGACGGCCTCGATCAGTCGACACTGCTCCAGAGCCAAATGTTGCAACTCTGATGGCGACGATTGTCTCACAGAGAGCAGGGATTGATACTTAAACATGGTTTTGGTGGAATAGTAATCAATCCACGCCACATTCACATCCCACAGCGGGCCCCGATACATGCCGCCAGGGATATAAGGGTCAACAATGTCATCCTCCGTCAAAGGTTGTCTGTCTGGGTATTGCCAGACAGTGTACTCCGAATTGTGGAATTTCTCCAGGATTTCCCGCATTTTTTCGAGGGTCTGACCAAGTTGGTCGTTTTGAACGATAAATTCGTCAATTGGAATCATCCCACGCGACAGTTTGGCATACAACGACGCCATTTCAAGCCCGAAGCGACGATTAATCGATGCGGCTAAGTTAAGCTGCTTGTCTGCGTTCTCTGGATATTTGGCGGCCTGTTGAGCATCGTAGTCTTCTTTCGCGATGTACCACTCCCGGCCCAGGACCATTTCATTTCCAGCCAATATTCCCGCCACCACGTCAAATCGAGCGTACCAAGGGAATATCTGACCATGGAGCTCGTTTGTGATAATGGATTTGGGGCTCAAGAGCTCGCGCATCAGTGCATGGGCAGCTTGGTGGTGGTCGATCAGGTTTACCCAGTCACCGACGAATTCCTGGTGGGTTCAAAATTAGCTTCTGTCCGTTTGAGAAGAGAGTACTTTAGCGGCAGGTGATGGGCGGAAAGGGGAGAAAGCATGATAATGGCGGTACTATTGCGGTGAAACCTACTTCGAAGGTTGTGAGAACCAAAACGGTGATCAGTGTCGCCTCCGAATGCTCTTCGCTCGATGCTAACGATTTCCGCAACAATTTCAATGCCATGTTGTAATACTTGAGAAATGTATAAAGCTTCCCCTTGCCGGTTTGAATGCAATGATGGTATGCAGCAAAACCAACGACGGCATAGAGAAGGGGGTCATATTGCAGAGCTAATTCGATGATACTCAGATGGATGAACCGGTCGCTATCACCCCTCATGAAGTAATGGCGTGGGGTCATATACCCTTGATGGAAACTGAGATAGAAGCGCACATCTTCCGGTAGATGGGCGGTGTTGGGAACTGTGATGGATTCATGAGGGTTCAGGCCGACACTGGCCGACCGCACACTTAACGAATCGAGCCTCAACGACGCCTCGGTCGATGGCGAGCTGCTCGCCTCCCTATAAGATCCCGAAGTTTCAGAGGCAGCTAGAACTGCGAGTGACTGTTGCTTCGCTTTGCGTCTGGCTAAAGATTGCGTGCTACGTTTGTTGCGAAGCTCGAGCTTCGTTCTGGTCCCACTCGGAACCGCGGAGGGCGATAAACGTGAACTAGATGCCACACTGCTTTCTTCTTCCTCGTCCTCATCTGCTATGGGTTCCAGGATGTGTACGTCGTCCGCTTCCACATGGCTAGATGAATCACTGCCGCGCGACTGGGGCCGAGGTGCCTTGGACTTACTTCCGGACCGGGATCCGGCCGAGGCCATAGAGCCGCTTGTGCCCGGGGTGGGATAGACACAGTCGCGATTTCCCTTCCGGCATCTGTCGCAGACGGGACGAGTCTCATCGCATTTGATCCGACGGGCTCGGCATGTGAAACAGCCACTTCTGGTGCGCTTGTGCTTTTTATGATCTGGGATGGGCTGCAGCAGCGACTGTGATTTCGGAACAGACGCAAACGAGGCAGGCGGGGCAGTTACTGACAACCCCGACTGCGAGGGGGGTTGGGTAGGAGGGTTATGCCACAAGGCGACACTCTCCGGATATTGCCCGGGACCTAGAATGGAGTAGGCGGAGAGTGCCGATGGCTCGTTCAGGTGCTGTGACGGATGCAAGAGGAAGTTGTTTAAGGGTGTCTGAGATGGCGGGAGTGAGTTTGCCATAGTGACCGAAGCCAGGTGAGTTGCATCCACGCTATCAATCGAGTTGATGTTGACGAGATCGGCATGAAGAGAAATGACCTGATCAGCTCAGAGCACGTCGGCACCGCAGAATGGGGACTCTGGCCACTCTCATCATCCAGACGCGGAGGATTTTCGTTGAGAGGGCGGAAGGATAGTATTAAGGATTAATAAAAATATAAAATAAATAAAAAATAAATAAAAAATAGTTGATTATATATCTAATGCCAAAGTGGAAAAAGGGGGAGGAAGTTGAAACAAGCGTCTTCGAGAAGGATGGACAAACGGAAGGAAAGGAAGTGGAACGATGGATGAAGTGGAATCGTGACTCCGCTGGAGACATCAAGAACAACCAAAATGGTTCCGGTCAACAGGAGGAATGGAGATGAATAGCATTAGTGAGACTGATGGGGGGAGAGTCAAGAAAGTCAAATCCAAGGATCACTAGTGTGTGTGAGAGAGTGTGTGTATGAACTAGAAGGGGAGGATCGAAGAAGAATGGAAATCAGAATAAAATAAAAACAATATTCAAAAAAGAATATTAATCATGAATTTTTTTTAAAGAAAAAGGATGACAATGACTTCACTAACCGCCTCGATTGCCCTAATTGGAAATCCAAACCATCTTGAGTTCCAAAGATTCAGGATGACACTATACACACTATCCTATACTATAATCTAACACTAAATTCCCAAGACTCCTCTCCCACTGATCTTCTACTAGTCCATTCTATCGAATGATTGCCAATTTTAGAGCGTCTCTGGCGATGGAGAATCAGCAGATCCCTCATGGCCGACGATACGCCATGCATCATGGCTGATTAAAGAAGACTGTCCTCCATAGCTCTCTATCTATCCACCCCATGTGAAGTCCAGTTCACTTCGAATTTGACGCAGCCGTTTTTCTTTTCTTGTTTATTATTTATAAATCTTATTTGGATATATTCCACCCTTTGCTTCCCCCTACTCCTGCAAGTAGAACCTCCTTGCTTCTTTGATACACCAATGTAGTCAACTTGTCAGTCATTGCAGGAACCATCTGAATCCCCCTCCGACAGTCTGGGGGACCGGAAAGACTTTAGATGTGAGCAGATAAAAACGGGACCCATATTATGGGGCAGAGACCCAACGCTATCTCACTAGTGGCTCAGGGTTGGTATGTGCGGCTTTGGCCTTGGGGAGCATAAGATGATTCATGAGTTAAAAGTCAAAAAAAAAAAAAAGAAAAAGAAAAACAAAATAAAAAGGGGGTCCCAAGACTAAAATTAAAATAAAAAAATGCCAATACCAGACTAAGGGTTACGGAACAGAAAAACGAAAAAGTAAAAAGAAAGGGAAAAAAAGGAACAAATGGAGGTGGTCTTTGCTTTTCTTCCTCTTATGCAGAAAAGCCAAGAAGAACCGGCGCTCAATTCACCCTCAGCCACATTATGCCCCGTTACATTATTTTGGCTCTTCTTTCGTTCTCACTTTTATTTTATTTCAATTTATTTTTATTTTTATTTTTATTTTTTGTTTTCTCTTTCTTCCCTTTCTCCACTCATGATGTATCCGTAGATAAGTCATGATGATGTCTCGTCGGGACTTTCGGGCGAATTAAAGACCGACGTAATTCCTTAGCTCTTCGTGTTAATTGGTGAGAAATATATTAATCTGATTCTATCGATTTCGCTCCTTTTCCTGCCTCCAGACTTTTGTAAACCAGTCATGTTGATGCCCATGAACCAGCCACAATTCGAGCTTGGTTGGGAAAGCAAATGCACTGCAAGAGAGTCAGTCGTGGCTCAGGAGGAAAAAAGCTGTAGAAGAAGCCGCGGAATTAAATCCCGGAAGTTGAGCCTTTATTGGCCAGATAAATCCAGGAAATGTCCCATGGAGCCCCATGGAGACGGTGGTCATGCAACCGAGCTCATGTTAGGTCGATCTATACTGCTTCTGAGCTTTTTGGATCAGTCAGCCCATCCGTCAGCGGAAGAATTTCAACCACGAACGCCGTGTGAAAAAAGGCTATGTACCTAATACATAGTAGTAGGGGACCACAAAGGACCCAGTGGTCCCCGATCTTGTCTGCCAAGGCTTGTCCAGCTTTCATCCAGAGTACGTACTTGTAACCCTAAGAATGCCGAACAAGTGCCGTTAAAGCCTTCCAGCTCCAGAACATGATTCAAGTTTGCTGCGGCGCTTGATGGCGGCAATTTTCCCGTCCTGGTGCAAATCTGAAGGTTGATGGGTTCATCCACAGCAAATAGCAGCGAATGAATCTTATTCTTTTTTTTTTTTTTTTTTTTGTTTCTCGTTTTTCCCTCGGAAGTCTGACCCATTGAACGCCTCCCGTTCGTTCTGCAACCACGCGGAGCACTCCGCCTCAACTTTCTTTCTCGGGGAATGTTGTGGATAATAGCATCTAAAACAAATCCATCCTGTACTGCCGTTCGCCGCGTCGGCAAATATGAAACTGACCCTTCGTTGAAACCAGTACCATCTGGGCAGGATTTGCCGACGTGTGGTGCCAGTGGTGGAGACGGGTAAGAGTATTAGTCCTACCGACTTAGGGTAGAGAGTGGTTCAGTGGAGTAGCCTTTTTGCGCACCGCGTTCCATCAACCAGGCTCATAGGAGTCAATCGTATGAACAGGGTATCTGACAGCCGTTGTGGTCCTGGTTAGACATGCCACACGATCTGTACCGCCAGTGCAAGTGAGACATCTGGTGAACTGTTCTTGCATCCTTCCTGTGCCTGTGGTTGGTTGTGAGTGAGCAGCTGCATTGGATCGCCATGGTGATCGCCATCCGCTGCAGGTCAATTCACGAGACTATCAGTACTCATCTTCATGAAGTAATCGGCCTTCTAGGCAACCACATGAGGCCCAGTTTGTTTGATTAACCATGATTAATAGTTTTGTCCGTGGAAGTTCCAACGGACGGGAAGGGTAATTTGACCCGCCGAGGAAGCAAATCGGCATAACCGGATAGACATCCGTTCCTGATCGACATCGAGGGTTTTGACAGCTTTTCTCTCTTTCGCTCATGCTCGACCCAACCCACTGATCAAACTTTCGTGCTGGGGACCAGTCCCATTGGTAGCCAAATGGCAATTGTTCATTCATTCCCCTTAAGCCTCGTATTCGTTCTATCCGCTATTATGTACAGGGAATAGAAATTTTCTACACGATTCGTACTACCTTATCCACTTTCTTCGCAGTCGACTACATGTTGCGGTAACCAGCTTGTTTTCTTTCAGTTTGTCGTCCTTGTTTCTCATTTTGTGCCTCTGATAGTCTGGTAAAGGTTCTTGGCCAGAGACTCGTGACGAGGGTTTGGACCCAAGTGGGACGATATCTTCACAAACCCGCAATTAAGAAATAAAATTAAAAAAAAAAAAAAAAAGAAAAGAAAAGAAAAGAAAAGGTCCCAAATTATCGGAGTACCAACGAATTGAGTAGCGTGGCTATCGACCGAAATCCAGTGAAAATAGTAACCAAAGGTTGAAAACGGGGACTGTATGGCCCATGGCAAAAGGAGATACTCCTAATTGCTCCTGTGGGTAGGCTGCCCATCACTTGAAGGCAGAAAAGATTGGGCCCCTTAGAGAAATGAGCAACATGTCCGGGCAACTACCACTCATATTTCCCCGGCGCCAAACTAAGCGCTTGACTATCTGCTGTCTGGCCTATGGTGGCTCCCCAGATGGGGAAAGGGATCCATCACCCACATGGAAGGAATGAATTGTTCGGAGACCATTCCAGGTCCGTGAGCGATGGACCCAAAGACCTACTGAAAAGGCTGGCTGGGACATCCGTACCTCTATGCACTTTGCACATATCCTATCTATGCGACGGTCAAAAGATACCGTACTTCTGTTCCGCTTTGGTCTTGGGGGCCCACGGTCTTGGATTGCGGCCCTCCAAACTCTAAGGGACTACCTTACTGTCTAGCCTGCTTTCATGGCTCGCCTGACGAGGTTGATCCTGGGTTGCCTCGATGGATGGGAGGCATGACGTACAGGTACCTACGTGGCCAATGATCTGAAACAACATGCCCACTGAGTCCAACTCAGGGAAGATGACCCAAGCCAGCACAGTCGAAGCACAGTTCAAGCCCGTAATACTGGGAAGTTTGCTGAAGGGGGAACTGAATCAACTGAGCTCACTAGCTCTGGGAGGAGGGGAAAAGCAGGGGAGGAAGGTTGGAGAGAAGAGGGGATGAGAACTGGATCAGCTCCCAGACCGTCGTCCGCGTGACGATCCAATGGCCCCCATATCACAAGTCCGGTGGCTTGCGGCTGGTTCATTCCGATGGCGTTCTGAAACCAAGCTGAATTAGATGGGGATCGATTCCTCAATCTCTGTCCTATCTGAGAGACTCGGAAATGGCGACTAGCCCGCTAGGAGAATACCAGTCAACCCGTCGACCACTTAGTGTTGGCCTACTACCCAGGGTAGATCCTCATAGGATGTGCTCTGCCTTAGCTTAGATGCAGGCCAACCGTTGAGGCCATATCATAGGCCTTAACATCCGCCGAGTCCAACCCTTAATTGCCTCGGGTTGAGTGGCGGAGTCCCTCTAATCCACTATGATGATTAACTCCGAGGCAGGCGGGATCCTAAAGTCTTAGGTTAATCCTTTGGACGAGTCAAACTGTCAGAGTAGTTCAATAGTCCGTCCGACTAGCCTCGTATGGAAAAGGTAGTTAGTCGATACGTTGAATCCATGGGACTCATGAACAAGTATGGTATGACCAGGACCAGGTAAGGGCATACTCATACTCATAGAGTTATAGGGCCTGATGAGCACAGCCATCCTACTAGAGTATAACGTGATCTGCAGTCATTCCACGACGATGGAGTCCCAGAAGGCCATCATCCACAAGGCCAGTCACACAGCGTCGAACAGATCTTAGCTTAGGAACGATCTGGAACTAACGAACATAGAATAGTAAATTGAATTTGGAATTCGAGAGGCTGGCCGAGTCTGATTGATCGTCGAAAAAGAAAAGTCTACGAGTCATGTCCATTGGATGACTTCATTCGAACCTCCTTTTGGGTTAAGGATTAAAAGTTTAATGATCACAGGGCGTTCATCTGGAAATATTTTCCATTAGCACATCCGGAAAACACGTACGTATGCACTGTACAAACTATGCAGTAACCATACCGCCACATCCTTGCTATCAGTCAATGCTTAGTTGAAGCCATAAATTATTGTCCCGAAGAGTATAGCCGTGACGAGTCATCTTAGACCAGACCGCCTCTTTTTTTCCCTTTTTTCGGTTTATTATTTTATTATTTTTAATTTTTTTTTTTTTAACCCTCTGGTGGCAGCCTCGTTCAAGCTTCCGTCGAGCCATGTTTCCTTTCCTTTCTTATCTCATCGATTGTAAGCTGTACGCCTTCGATCACAACCGTCCATTCAACAGCATGGACCTTTTCTTCAAAATGTCCAAGGTTTTCATCCTCTCCCTTGACGAATGGAATCTCTCGTACAACTATAGGGGTACCCATATCAACCTCAGAGATCACCTTGTGGATCATTACCCCTGTCTTGTCAATCTTTCCTTCTAACCAGGCGCTATGGGCCCGCTCAATTGCATGCTGCAAGGGTTTGCAAGTTAACCATATCATTCCTCGAGGGAAGTACCCACAACTTAATAGACGTAGTCGGGAAGAATGCAACAAGGGGAAGAGAGAGAACATACCGCTCCATTAAATGCCCCCGGCAACGCAGGATGAAGGTTAATAATCTTAACCTTAGCCCTCTCCAACGGCTCCAAAAACCTCGGGGACAGCACATGCATGAATCCCAGACAAGCTACCATTTCCGGACTGTCAGCAAGGACCAACCTCGCCAGCTCCGCATCATATTCCTCCCGAGCCGCCTGGATACCCTCTGGTGTCGCAGGGTGCTGCTTCTTATATTTCACAAGATTGTGGTAGTGTGTAGAAATTTCCGCACGTCGGGCACGCTCGAGTCCGAATGCGTCTTTGCGGTTCGATAAGACTCGGACAATGTTCACCGGAAGTTTCCCCGCGACTGCTTGGTCGATTACGGTCTGGAGGTTTGAGCCATTGCCTGATATCAATACAGTGAGTCGAATTGGTGCATCCATCCTGGATATAAGGTACAGGGTGGCTGGAGGGACGGAGAATAGGAAGTGTTGTCTGGACTACCGATAACGATTGGCAACAATTTCTGCTGGTCTATTTCTGCCCAACTCAATTAATTCAGGTAAACGAAATCATGTGACTAAAATGGACGAAAAAAGCTTGCAGGCGATGAAAAGAGTCACCACGGAGCGAAGATAAGCTTAATCTTTCCTCTCAACGACAGTGAGGATCGATAGATTGATAAATAGATATAGTTGGTGGGGTTGAGGAAAGGTGTGGGCTGAGTCAGCAGCTTGTTGAAGAGGGGCAATCAACCCATTTTTCGGGTTGCAGTCGACGCATGCGGGGCATCTGGTACTGTATAGTACGTAGTATAGCCCATACTAGCATTAAAGGGGGGGGGATCGAAAAAGGAAAAGAAAAATGTCTAATTTATAAGGACATAGACAGCATTTACCTGCTATACTGATTCGTAAAAAAAAAGTGTATCAATGTATAATTGCAGAGTTGTAAAGGAACTCCTATACTACTCTTTCAAAGCCATTTTTTTAGTATCATATCATTACCTATCTCGAGATATGTCGTTAAGTCTACACAATATTAATATAATCTGGTCAACTTCAATCCCACCGTCTGCACCCTACTTCAGCACTATTACAATAATATCATATTCACTAGTATGGACCATCCAACTATTTATTGCTCTACCTCACCACAGAGTACGTTCAGGCTACTGAATTAGTGTCTTAATAGTAGGGATTATTCAATATTTCATATCTATGCCATATCGAAAGGTACAAGAGACATAGATGACAAACCCAGTCTTCCGGCAAACTTATGAGACAATTCCGCGCCAGTCTATCCGTTGTCTCACCATCCTGCCTCTATCAGTCCCAATATCAACAGCCCAAAATTAAAAAAAAAAAAGAGGAAAAAAGTAGGGTCCAGGGAAGAAGTATGCAGAAAAGAGAAAAAGAAAATGCGGCAATGGATATCCTCGGTGAAAACAGAAAAAGAAGTTCGTTAAGCTATGGAATATGCGCTTCATGCAAATCTTTGGTGATAACCAATGCAAATGGGTGGTAGAGGGACAGATGGTCTTTAGTGGGGGCAGGTAAACGGCAATCAAGCAGATGATGTGTTCTCTGGAGTGCGATCTGCATTCGATGTCTCGGCTACGCCCTGACCTCTGCATAGAGGGCAAGAGTTGCGACCAGTTGTCAACCACTATAGAATATGTTAGATCCACGGAAAAGGCTCAGTGTAAATGTGTTAACGAACCTGATCTATACAATCTCGGTGGAATACATGCGCGCATTTGGTCAATTGCCGGAGCTCTTCAGCGGCTTCGTAATCGCCGAGACAGATCAAGCATCGATCCGCGTCGGGAATTTGAATGGCGCCAGCACCATCCAAAGCTTCCGCAACAAGAGAGCCACTATAGTCCACAACACGGTATACTCCACCAGCTGAAGTGAGGTCCTCTTGGGTGGCCACTGGAGGCTTCACTGGACCAAGGAGAGACGAGAGTAGAATCATGTCTTCATACGTTGGGTTCTAGTATTTGAGTTAGCTTGGATTATACGGGCAAAAGGGAAATCATGTCATCCTCACATCAGTAAAGAGACTTGGTGTCGCAAACGCAGGGTGATTTTCCGAAAGGTTTGTTCCCACGACATAGATCAACCAGCTTCTACCGGCAGGAGAGGGAGCATTATCCGGTTCGACAACACCATTGCGCCTAATCGCACCAGCGCCTAGGTCACGATGGCGGACATACTCAGAATCACTACGACGTCGCTGGCGAGATATGTTGAATGGAATGTTACCATCAGCAGGTTCAGCTGGAGGCTGCATAATCCGGTGCTCGTCCAATTGCGGCAAGGTGCTTGGGGACATCACTGATGCAGAAGAAAGTCTTCGGCTTGGAGTTGAGGCCCCTGACGACACGGCTGAAAGCCCGGGTTCAGCAGGCGTCGATGGTGGAGGGTGAGGGCCAGGAGGGCTTTCAGAAATGATGGAAGGTAGAGAAGAGAGAGGTCCACGGCTCCCGGTATCAGATAGCCTTCTTGACGGACTTTGATGTCCCACTGGCAGGGGAATATCTTCATTATTAGGCGTAGTACTAGGACCTCCAGTTTGGTGCCGATTAGGTATGAATCTTGGTCGTCCTTCAGCACGTGATGTGAGATTAGGGCCGTTGTCTGGATTCCGTGATACACTACCCGGTGACAAGAACGGTAGACGGAGCAACGTATCCAAGCCAGGTCCGGGGCCTGCATTCTGCTGATCATTGCCGGGACTATTACCTGACGGGACAGACCTTACTCCCACAACAACGAGGGTAACAGTACGCCCTTCAGGTCCTTCCGCGGGGTTCTCAACATCCATCCCATCTGAGCCACTCTCTGGGGCATTTGTGGCTGTTGCGGATCGATTCGAAGTTGTGGAAGGCCTTGCACCATCTGAATTTGCGAATCGGAACACCCGTAAGAAATTGACCGGAGTTGCCGCCCCATTGTCTCCAGAAGCGGTTTGACTATCGGCTGCCGTCTGCGCAGAAGTAGCGTGTTGTAAACTCTGTATAAAATTTTCTAGCGAATTGTCGAGGCCTTCGTTGCCAAGGGCTTGAATGTTAGGCATTACAGGGCCAGTTGTGCCAGAAAGTTGGGCAGCAATGGCAGCAGCCGCCAGTTGAAGGACACGGGAGAGCGGTGTCTGCTCCTCCCGCCGCAAAACTCTAGATGGTCGTGCTCGCAACAAATTTGGGAAGTGGCGCAAGCCAGTTGAGCTTTGTCCAGACTGCAAAGACATGGGAGAAGTAGGGCGGGTGTTTCCTATGGCAGGTTCCACAGAATCAAGTTCATGGGGTTCATCAAAATCCATCCGACTACTCATTGGCCCTGGTTGGGGGAGGAATGTACCTGGAGTGTCACCAGGTATTGGTCCCATCGAATGGCGTAAATCCCCAATGTTCTGATCAGACATGTTTGTAGACGGTTGGCCAAACATCTGCGTGATCGGTCCCGAAAGTGAATTTCTAACACGATGCAAACGAGCACTTCGACGCCAAGAACTTCTACTTGTCTCTGGAGTATGATCCGAGGTAGGGTCGAAAAAAGTAGGAGAGTGGGGAGCATCCGAAAGTAGTCCTGGATCACTGCGTGGAATGAAATAGGGGCCACGGGCTGAGCGTCGTCGAGAAATACCTCTTGAGCTAAGCGAGCTAAACGGACTAAAACGACTGCTGCTATGAGCGACTTCTGATCTTGGTATCGACCTCGATACGATCCCGTGTCGATGAGCGTGGCCCTCAGCAGGTGTTTCTTCTTCGCTGTTAAGAAGGCCACGAATAACCGAGTTTGGTAAAATTCTGGACCCTAGCCTTGACATTGTGGATTGCCTTCTTGCTGCCATACGGGCAAAGATCGCAGACCGATACTCCCGCTGGGTCGGTTCATCTTGTGGCCCATTTTCTTCTTGGATGCTTCCCATGTGTCCTATACCGCTCGATTGCCCCTCGGCCGGTCGCCATGTCTCCCACCCTGAGCTGGCTTGATCCGGTAGCGTATCGCCATTATCTGCCCCCTGTTGGGGCCTAAACACCCCGTTTTGCTCCAAATTGTGATCGTTGTTCATGTCCCTATCCCTATCCCTATCGCGATGACCACGGTGTATAAATGACAGACGGTTCGAAGAACTGTTGTGGCGTTGATGTGTAGAGGAGGATTGTCCCATAGTAACAAAATGAATGGTCAGGACGTGGCGCTGGGATTTATAAACCGCCTAGTATTGCCATCGGCATTTGATGACTAAAGAGACACAGTTCAACATTAGTAAGACAAACAATACTGCATTCACTGCTGAGGGGCAACATGCTCGAGAGATAGTGAGATAGTGAGATAGGAGCAGGGATAGATGGAAGGTCAAATGATTGTTAAGGCAAACATATTCGCGGAATCCTCGGGAGCACCTGAGCACCGTGAACTTCCGGTGCTGGGAGTTACAACTACACCATATTGGTTCAACAAGGCCACATACCACATACCATCGGACGGCTTAAGCAAAAGACATGGGAATATAGTCTGGAACCGTGAAAGGACCGTCGATGCAAAAGTCGGTTATGGAAATTAAGCCGTTAGGGAGAGAATTGAAGAATAGAAACGGTAGGTACGTTGTAGTGCCAGGTGGTCGGCAACCTAGAGGACTACTACTAGAACGTAATATTATATGCAGTATCGCGAGTCGAAAACGAGGGAGACGGCAGGAACGAGGGAGGGGGAAGGATGATGGTGGTGGTAGTAGTAGAGATGCTGCTGCTGCTGCTGTGATGATGATGATGACAATTGATAACGGCCACACCTAAATTCGGCGTGGTGGTCTTCAGGTCAGGGCGGTTTGGTTAAGGCGGGTCGAGGCTAGCCCGTGACTTTCTTGGCTGAGGGATTGGCATACTAATACTCGGAGTAGGGTGACAGTTGTGTTACAGTACAAAACATACTTGCCGAGAACGTCCATACCAGATTGTTTCTTGACCGAAAGCGCTTCATCCGCACAGGGCAGAAACAGGCTATCTCTTGGACCTTCTCGCTATTGAACTCATAATATTAAGTACAGTCAAGGCAAGATGAAATTTTAATCAGTTATTACCAATCAGTGTATGAATCCTCCAGCAAGTACATACGGTTCTCCAATAACACCTCCAAAGTACTCCGTACTCCGTACGTACTAGGAAGACTAATAAGGTATCAACTAGTTAGCACACTCCCGTCCTCATTGAACTAATCGAACCATCTAGAGGGCAGGTTATGTCTAATGAAGTAGGCGGTGAATACTGATCGCCAATCACCTTGTACTACTACTAGTAATAGTACCACTAGTCTGCACGTACAAGTGGAACCTGAGGTTGGGTGTTTTTGATGCCTTTGTGCCTCAGGATAGCATATACCAAACTCTACTACGGAACCGCGTTCCTGCTTTGCGTTATAGCTAGAGAGCTAGAGCTACGATTAAGGTCATTCAAGCATATGGATAATTAATTTTAGACATATGACCAATGTATCCATGGATAGCGGCTCGAACATTCAGACCATAGATTACTCATCTCTTAACTGCTGATGGCATCTGTTCCCTCAGCCTCTGCCTTCTCATTGCCAATTCCATCATGGCAACAACCCCAGAGTGCGCGCGTTGCCCGGTATGAGTCGAGGAAGCGCAAGAAAGTCTATGATGGCTGGGACACTGAGGACGATGCTTTTGAAGGCGAAACAACTGACGCCGGATCTGAAGTCGCACCTTCTGGGACATCATTAATTCTATCACCAGAAGAAGCACACCAATATCGCATAGCCGGTCTATCTTTAGATAGAGAAATACCAGGGGGGCATTTCCCACATGGCCCCGCCAAAGATGAACGCTCTAGCAACCGGGGAAAGGATAATGTTATGAAAGGATTATCATCATTGACACCACCGATCTACCCACCACAATCTGCAGCCTACCAAGGCAACCTTCGTCTGCAACATATTGCTGTTCTCTCTTCTATTTTGCATCGCTGTCTTCTTGATAGAGACTATGTTCGTGCTGGAAGAGCTTGGGGCTTAATCCTTCGTGAGGAGTTTCAAGGAAACCCAATTGATGTGCGCGTTGAAGGGAGATGGGGTATTGGGGCTGAAATATTGCTCCGCCGAGATCGCCAGCTTTCTGATATCGCCTCAGGGTTTGCGAGGGCTGTCAGTAATGGCCAAAAAACGGAAGTTTCTAAGCTTTGTTTTACAAGAGAAGGGTTCGAAGCTGCCAAGCAATACTATGAAAGACTCGTGATCCAGTATCCATTTCGGAAAACTGCTCCAGACTTCACGAGTTCTTTGCATTTTTACCCAGCCATGTTCGGACTTTGGGTTTATGTTACACAAGAGGAGAGCAATGCTGCTCGTCAAGATATATGGAATCGCCAGGAAGTTGCACCAAAGGAAGACCCGGACGATTCAGCATCTGATCTAGAGAGTTCCGATGGCTCAAGCCAAGAAACGCAGAGCCTGGTCGCAGATATCAGGGCAATTGAGCTACACGAAGCCCAAAAGATTGCAGCAAGGATGGATGAAGTTCTTGTCTCTCCCCCATATTCGGATTCTCCGGAGCTATTAGAACTTAGAGGCATGGTTTCCCTTTGGATCGGCGACCTTTTCATGTCCTCCTTAGCCCATCATGTCGAGGATAATGACGGATTTGATGACAATGACTTGACCGCGGGAGAAGACTTTCAAAATTCGATTCAAGCCAGACGGGAGCAAAGACTTGCGGATGAGAAGAGACAATCTGAGGTTGAAAAAGCTCAAGATTTCTTTGAAAAAGCGAAGCAGCGTGGGAAAGGGATGACCTCGACACTTGAGGACCTACACATTGACGACAATGCTTTGTTCGACGAGTAGGGGCGATTTTTGCACGCGTACATAGAATTACTCTCCAACGAGAAATGTTTAAGATGAATCTGTATCTCTAAGTGATCACAGTAGAGACGTGGGATGCAGTATGAGTTACTACACAATCCGATATCTGTCTCTTCATCATGCATTGACAATATAATATGCACAACTACAAATTTAGATTCTTGTCTAGCTCCATGTAAAATACCTAAAAAGAGCTTTATTGGGATTGGAGATATACAATGCACTGCACGTGATTTCGTGGATGCCTCGCGCGTGCCTTAACGGCAAAATTAAGGTAACGCGTCGACCACTGAGCAAGGCCAATATTTACCCATGGCAAACATGATTGACCCCACTGCAACCACTGGTAGATTATCTGTGTCCTGAGTGGAGAACCCCTAGTATAATGAAATTGTCTCTGATTCCCTGTCCCTAACTGCATGTTTAAATCGGCTATTCATTCCACTTTCCGTTTCAGCGACAATGGGTGTCGGAGATTATGTACATTCAAAAGAAGCTGGTCAACCCAGACCACCCAAACTTGATATACCCAATCAATCACGGCAGCAGATAGCCGAACAGGCGCGGGTTGAAGTTCCGACACCAAAATTGATTGCGCCTACACAACTGCCAGTCAATAGACCAACACAGTTTGAGCACTACGGCGGCCCACCTGCTCCGGGGGGGTCACATGCACCAAATAACAATGGCGCGAAGAAGGACATGTTTGACACAGATGTGGAAGGTGTTGATGACTCGACCATTGCAGCGACGAGTGTTGTTGGTGTTGAGGATCTTCCGTACCGGTTCTCCCCTGGCCCGAATGCTCGACAGCAAGGTGCTGCTGCGAACTCTCTACATCAGTTCCAGCAAACACGCCGCCCTTTTGACTCTCAGTGGTATGACAATTTCGGAGACAAAGCCATGAAAACAGCTGGATTCGACTCTGATGAAATCGATAATGAAAGTCAGCTAACATCAGTGGCGGGTGACGACGAGGCCTCCGATGGAACCAACGAATCGGTGGTTCCTATCAGGAAACGCCTCAATGATGAGCCTCTGAGCAAACGTCTGCAGAACTTCTGGAATGCTGGCCGAAAGACGTACCAACAGTCAGAAAACCAGGCTCATGTGGAATCGTCAAAGATTCCGACTTTCACCCGGTCAATACAGGATGCTAAACGGACTAGTCGCGTCCTACCTGCCACTGCACCTAGGAAGGTTACACTCCCTCCTAATACGAGTACAACCCCGAGGACAAGATTCAGCCCACCAAAGCCTACTCTTCTAGAACAATTAGATTTGACCCCTACACGTCGTACCCCTGGTCCTCGGCCGCAACAATCTCAGAGGATCACAAGCATTGAAACTTCAGACTCCGTGGAAAATGTAGGCCTCGGGTTCTTTTCAAACAGCTACGGCAGACGTGGTAGCGTGCAGTCAATAACCGCTTTTGACGTGACGAATATCGATGCTCTTGGTGACGATGATGATCCCATCAACGATCCCTTCTCCAGACGTCTTTCAGTCCAGCGTATTAGTCCGGATCAGCACAATCCGAAAAAGCGTCATATCGAACCAGACTATCCGCCAGATATACTCTATCAGAAATCATTCGCTGAGCTCCAAGCGGAACCTTTTGACCACATTCCAGCAGCCGCCCCTTCACCGAACGCAACCCAGGAAACGCAACCTGATCCAGAAGACAAAATCCCGTACCTCATGAATCTTTCCGACGCCGACCGCCGCACCTATTTCTCCAATCTATCTATGGACGAATGGGAGGACTGTGGTGATCAATTAATAGATCAATTCACTCAGATGCTCACCAAGATGAAGGACCTACGTCATGCTCGACGAAAAACGGCCGCTGTGTTCGAAGCCGAGATCAAGAGAAGACACGAGAGTGTTGAGGAACAGTCTTCTGATCTTTCTAGAAAGCTAGAAGGAATGAGGTCGGGTGGTGCTGAGGTACTACGTGGTCGTACTCCGTGAAACGTAATTTTACTTTCGGTTTTATTTTCGCTGCAACGTATTCCGATCCTGGAGATTAGTTGAGTACAACTGCAGCCCTTCATATTCACTGTGTATACACATGTTCATATCACTTTCCCAACGTTACCAGGGTAGTATAAGCATATTGAGGGGTTTTAAGTTGGTTTTAATTGATATGAAGGGCGCCGTAGTTTAGCAAGGGTAATCGTAGTGTTACTACTGTACGAAATAAGCTTTCAGATCACACAGGATATATTCAAGCGGCATTCAATGCCAGCTACCTGCATCCTTGAGGAAATATTCATCATGATAGGTAAAAAGACAGAACGCCATCAGTAATCTATAATCCGGAATTCGCAACGCTATGATGATGGCAAAAAGGGGGGAAGATTAAACTATTACAAGAAAGAAGGGACGAAAACATGGTTAGATCAGAAATTCGGTCCTCATTTTGGATTGGAGCCTTGCTTTAACAAGACTGCGGCAATCCTTTTATAATCTTCAAGTAGGGTGGTTACGTCTCCAATCGTGAGATCGCTGGCGTGTGCTGTCTGAAGGAAACGCTGAATCGGGGGATCGATCTTAGACGGAGTAGTTGTCATGCTTGAGGATATTTCTCTTGAGATAGGAGGGCTCTTTGTAGAAGGAGAGGGAGTGGAAAGGACCCCCGTGCCGTCTGGAGTAGCACGACCGAAGCTCCTGATCATGCCAGGTATATGATTAAGGGGGTTGAGTGTGTTCCCAAAGTTCCGCATCGATTCCAGAGGTGTAGGGGCCAGAGAAGACGAGCTCGCAGGGGAGCTCTGGGGCATACCGGATGCCGATTCATCTCTCAAGGAGATCGAAGCAGCGTTAGTCTTCCTTGAGCTTCCTTGCGTTCTGACGCTGTCTGCACTTCGGTCGCGCGGCGTCCTCTGCCCACCAACCAGTCCTAAGAAGGTATCTTCTGCCTTCGAGCCGATACGTCTGAGATGAGGCCGGTCGTTGGGAGCCTCCCTCGTTGACTTGAATTCTTGGCCAGGGGAGTTATTATCTGTAGAAGATGGGGACGCAACCAGGCGTCTGGCTTCTGCCAGTGTTTTTGGTACTATCGGATTACCTCCATCCTTGCCAGCATGTTGGCTAGACTGCAATTCTTTGAGACGGCCGAAAAGGAAAGTGAAACTGCTGTCCAATGTTGCACCTATATTTTTCAGGCTCTGGTCTGCGGTATTACGCACAGCATCGTTGGCTGCACCGAAGACCTTTGATGGGGGTTGGAATAGGTTATTTAAACGTTGCTGCGTTGTTGCGGACTGTTGAGGCCTGGGCAACGTATTAGACACGGATTCCTTGCCAGCGGACTTCGAGAAATCCGCAGAAGTCGTCACTGTTGTAAGAGATGAAGCTAGCTCATCTTTTGTAGGTGACCGAGAATCGCCCTTTTCTATGGCTGGTGTAGGCTCATTGCTAGAAACTTTCGTCTGACCTTCCGGCACTTGGTCAGCGCGGAGCTCAGAAAGTTCAACGTTTTCCAAGAAGCTTATTGCAGCTTCAAGATTCGTCAAACAATAAGCAGTTTCGCCATCAATTTTATTTGACGAACGGAATCTCTGTATGAACTGTAAGTTACTTATGATGTTAATGCCCTCCGGAGGGGACGTGATAAGTGAGTAGATCAGGGTAGGTAAAATCTCATCAGCGGAGGATGAAGAAGGTAGTAGCTTGGTTAAGGCATCGACTATCGCTTTGTGGGCGGCGGCAAGATGCCGAAGCTTCCCTAGTGGGTATTTTGCTTCGTTCATTTTGTTAAGATAGTCTCTGGCAACAGACAAGCCCTCATCAGCTTCCTTCTGCTTTTCTTCATCGATCGAAGCCGTGTCGACATCAACCCCAAGGTCATTCAGATTTATTCCGACTAGGAGTAATGTGGCTGTTTTAGAACGTAACTTCTCGTCTCTAACTTCATCTAGCGTACTTTTATGCCGCCATATTTTGTCGTAGATACTCTCACAAGCTCTTCGCTCCACTGCTTCTTCCAAGGCGACGCGCTTAGAAGCAAGCATTTTCCGGGCAATCCGCTTTTCTGTGACTTCTGATGCTGTTAGCATCTGCCGGCTGGTTTCGACGCGTTTACTCTTTGACTTCGGCTGAGGATGTGGCGAAGGATCACGGTTTATTCGGGAAGCAAGGGCAGATATGTGTGTGGCTATATGTGATTCTGCTCGGACATAAAAATCTTGGTAAAGAAGGGAAATTTTCTCAATCGTTGGTGGCGAGCTGTGCACTTTGGCACTTAAAGAGTTGACAAATCTAACAAATAACATTGTCAGCAATTGAACAGCGCCAAAAAAAAACCGAGCGTTCACCCTACCGGTCAGTTAGACTGATCAACTCTATTGGTAGCTCCTCTGATTGTTCCTCCGTACCCCGCGATAGCATTGAAGCCTCCTCGCCTTGTCCATCATCATCAATGTCTAGCTCTGAGGTACCTGTTTTTTCGAAAAGGTCAGGGCCCGTTTCCTGGTCCTCTTCGGCTGGCGACAACGGCAAGGGATGTGCATCAGACTCGACATGCTCCGGTGTTGCCACTGACTGAAATGTCTTAGACCTCGAGCGAATGAAAGGGCTCGTCTCCGAAGTATCCATCCTGGGAAACGAGCGAGCCGTATGCAATCGAGGCTTTCCAGAGCCATTTTCAGTAGGGTCAAAAGACATGATTGTAATAGATAAGTATACTGGGCCCGAGACCGGTCGAAATATGTTGTGGTATACTGCGATATGGCCCTAAAGTAGTTTAGTCGGTCGGTTCTTGCAGATTGCGCGCAATTATCTGGCGCCACTGTTTATCGATAGATAACACATAAACCAAGACGAGTATGAAGGAGGCAAACACCGGAAGAGAAACAAGGCAACACTGGTGGGAATAATTTACTCGTGCAGACCAAGCATACTGTTAGTAAAACCCGGAGACACCCAAGGCGGTTTGGGGAGAAAGTGATAGTGAAGAGAGCAGATGCGGAGTACAGATAGAGGAGTATTCACTGCGACAAGCCATGATTGACAGCCGTCACGCGTTCCCGAGCCAATCACGTGGAACCTTTCCCTGCTAAGCAGTAGACAACCTAACCAGGCACGGTTAGATACTCGAATCACTTGGACGTAAATTTTGCGCAGAGTCACTGTATTAGGACTAGCGTAGAGAACACAACTACCTTTTAGGAAGTGGACCCCTGTCTCTCCGCACTGCGTCACGCCGCCGCCTCACCGCCCAGGCAATCGGTCATTCGCTGATAAGGTCGACTGTTCCAAAGTCATCCCCAGCATCTGTGATCATCTCTGTATTACTATGGAATTTCTCCGAGTGTGAAGTATAAGGTACCTCTCAACAAATATGATTGTTTCAAATGCCCTTCTGGGTGTGGCCCTCCTTCCCAGTACGGCTTTCGGCTTAGGGTCCGTATACTTCGGATCCCGAGGGTCATCTCCCTTGATCCCTCCACAGGTCCCCTTAGCTGAACCTCCTGCTCTTTCGGGCACCCATGAATTTGTAGGTGCTTTGCTACTCAGCTTACATACTTATGTTGAGTTTGCAGTAGACTGACGCTAAACAGACACTTCGCCACATCTTCCGTCGCGGAGCATATGAACAACCAGATCTCCACCAGAGGCTCGACATCAAACCGTATACCCGTCTTCGGACTGTTTCAGAAGATGGCCTCGAGGAGGGGCCCGCCATCTTGGACTCCCCATTAGTAGCTTCATCGCGTCCTATTAGCATCGAACGGCTTGCAGATCGACGTCCTTCGAATATCGAGGCACATTTGATGGCAGCTAGGTCGTCTGGGTCAGCGGTCGTACTCTCCCCGTCGGATTGGGTCATGGATACGCTAGCTGGGCCCGATGTTACGCATAAAGAAAGTGTTCTCACGTTTGCCCAGATGACGGCGAATGATTATATTGAGGAGCCAGGCAGTGAGGATTGGCAGGATGTTCATGGTCACTTCAATTACTCATCGAGTTTCGGCTGGAGAGGGGATGGACTGAGAGGTCATATCTATGCTGACAAGGCAAACGGCACTATTGTTATATCTCTCAAGGGAACTTCGCCGGCTCTCTTCGATGGTGCAGGTACGACTACCAATGACAAAGAGAATGATAACCTGTTCTTTAGCTGTTGTTGCGGGCAAGGTGGCTCGTACCTCTGGCGACAAGTATGTGATTGCCAGACATCTGCGTACAAGGCCAATTTGACCTGCATAACTGAGGCCATGAATGATGAAAACCGGTACTACCGCGCGGCATTGGACCTCTACTCAAATGTCACCGAGCTTTATCCAGAGGCGAATGTTTGGTTGACAGGCCATTCCCTGGGCGGTGCAATGTCCAGTTTGCTTGGTTTGACATATGGACTTCCTGTTGTCACATTTGAAGCTGTCCCCGAGGCACTTCCTGCGGCACGCTTAGGTCTCCCCAGCCCGCCAGGATATGATCCCAGACATCCTCAGTCCAGACGGTACACTGGGGCCTACCACTTCGGGCATACCGCCGATCCCGTATATATGGGAACCTGTAATGGTGTTAGTTCTGTATGCACATGGGGAGGCTACGCCATGGAGTCAGCATGTCATACAGGTCAAATGTGTGTCTACGATACCGTTGAAGATAAAGGCTGGCGCGTCGGAATTGGGACGCATCGTATAAAGGCTGTGATCTCCGATGTTATCAAGGTATATGACAAGGTCCCGGACTGTGCCGCGGAAGAAGAGTGCTACGATTGCGTGTTGTGGAAATACTTCCGCAGTAATGGCTCTGAAATCACCACCACCAGCTCGACAACGTCCACCACGAGCTCTACCCCAATAAGTACCTCGACCTGTAAGACTCCCGGATGGTGGGGCTGTCTTGATGAGAGCACAACTACGACAGCTACAACGACATCCACGTCAACGTCCACATCAACCTGTAAGACACCCGGCTGGTTCGGTTGCAACGACCCGACCACTACAGCAGACGCAACCGCCGTACCGTCGCCCACAACGACCGCACCTACCATGACCTCGTCAACGTGCAAGACACCCGGCTGGTTTGGCTGTAACGACCCTACCACTACTTCGAAAGTTCCCCAAACAGCACCCCCAACTCTAACTCACACATGCCTCACGCCTGGATATGTCTGGGGCTGTTGGGACCCCGTAACCACCAGTAGTCACCCCATGACCACGCCACCCTGATCGGAGCACAACGACGCGTACATATAGCGCTTATCTGTGCTGAACATATACACCGAAAGTTAAGACTCTGCATCCAAAGCGCGAGCTGAACTGACATATAGAAACTCTTAACATTCCACATCATAAACGACACGACTATCTACGATCTTTGCTCTCTTGCCTCTTCAACATAGCGAGTTTCAGGTGTTTCTGGCTGACAGATCGGCGACTGTTATTATTCATTTATTTATTTTTTTGGACACGCTTGGTTTCCGGGTTGCATTGGTTCTGTTTTTGGACTACATTATATATACGGGATCACGTATTGCTATTGGTTGTACTGTAGGAAGTTTTATATATATACTGCTTTGTCTTTGACATTCATCTTTCATCACTATTATCACTGTTATCATTACAGTTCTTTATCTGTTCCTTCTCTATTTGACAACTAAAGAGACTAAGAACTAAATGTGACATGCATTGAAAGAGTACGAATATAGAGCTAGGTATGCAGACAAGTGACATGAGCGGTTCGGTTCGAGGCAACATGATAGGTAGGATTGTAATCCCACAAAAGAATTAATCAGGGTAAAAAAGAGGCGAGATTTACTTCCGTCCCAATAGCCTAGGCGAGACAAACCATAAATGAGAAGAAAAAGCAAAGATAGAAAGAATAGTTTATCATTTGGTTCGTTAATTCATGCTAATAATATTTTAAATCAAACTGAGTTGCTAGATGAATAGTACAAAAGCGGGATGATTCTTGGATTACAAACGAGCAGACTTGGCGTGAGTGGCGTTCTTCTCGGTAGCCTTCTCGAGGCGGGCACCGAGGTCCTTGTTGACACGGGTGAACATCTCGTAGGTGGCCTTGCGAACGCGCTCGTGAGCGTTGCACAGGTGGACGGAGATGTTGTGGACGAGGGCGTCCTGCTGGCCAGGCTGGCGGCCCAGGACCTGCCAGAGACCGTTGGCCTGGACGTAGTCTTCCGATGTGACGGGGAGCTGCTCGGTAACGACGGAGCCGGACCACTTCTCGTGCTCCTGGCTAGCCTTAACGGGCTTGTACTCGTAAGGACGGAAGGTGGATGGGTAGTTGGGGTTGGCGCCGTAGTTGCCGTGCACGTTCATGTAGCCGTCACGCTGCCAGGGGGCGAAGGCCCGCATGGGGCAGTTGACGGGGATCTGTTCGTAGTTGCCACCAAGACGGTGGCGGTGGGTGTCGGGGTAAGAGAAGAGACGGGACTGCAGCACAGGGTCGGCGGAGGCCTCGACACCGGGGACCATGTGCGAGGGAGAGAAAGCCGCCTGCTCGACCTCGGCGAAGTAGTTCTGGGGGTTCTTGTTGAGGGTGAACTTGCCGAAACGACGCAGGGGCACCTCGGCCTGGGGCCAGACCTTGGTCAGATCGAAGACGTTCCAGCGGAACTTCTCAGCCTGCTCCGGGCTCAGGGTCTGGACGTAGACGGTCCAGGAGGGGTTCTCGCCACGCTCGATGGCGTTGAACAGGTCTTGGGTGTGCCAGTCGGGGTTCTCAGAGGCCAAACGACCGGCCTCCTCGTTGTTCATGGTCTTGCTGCCCTGGTCGGTCTTCAGGTGGATCTGGACGTAGTTGAAAGTGCCGTCCGGCTTGATCCACTTGTAGGTGTGGCCAGAGTAGCCGTTCATGTGGCGGTAAGAGTAAGGGGTACCGCGATCGCTGAAGAGATGCATGACCTGGTGAACGGCCTCCTGGTGAGTGGAGAGGTAGTCCCAGAACATGGTGGCATCCTTCAAGTTGGTCTGGGGATTACGCTTCTGGGTGTGGATGAAGATGGGGAATTTGGCAGGGTCACGAAGGAAGAAAACGGGAGTGTTGTTGAACACCCAGTCCCAGTTACCCTCATCAGTGTAGAACTTGATCGCGAAACCACGGGGATCACGAGCGCTGTCGGGAGAACCCTTCTCGCCACCGACGGTCGAGAAACGGGTGAAACACTTGGTCTTCTTGCCAACGGTCTTGAGCATGTCGATGACAGTGATGTCGCTGATGTCATCAGTGACCTCGAACTCGCCATAGGCGCCAGCACCCTTGGCGTGAACGACACGCTCTGGAATTCTCTCTCGGTCAAAGTGTGCCAGAAGGTCAATCAGGTGGAAGTCCTGAAGCAGCAGAGGGCCGTTACGGCCAACGCGCTGCGCGGCCTGAGGGTCGAAGACCGGACAGCCATTGGAGGTAGTGTAAACCGGCTTCTCGTTGTAGCGGTAGGTTCCTATAAAGAAGGACTAGATTAGTTTTTGCTACGAAGGAGGCGAAGGAGGCTAGACATACTAGGCTCGTCGTCTTTACCCATGATGGAATATGTGGAGAGAGTATGTGATGAGGAGAGAAAGGGATAGTCTGGAAGAAGAAAACCAAACAAGTCGGGAGATGGAGAATGCGGGGATTTATATACCCGGAGTTCAAATCGTTAATGGAGCCGACAGGAAGGGAGGGGAAAGCAAGTAGAGTATAAAGTGGTTGAGTCGGACAAAGACATGGTAATTAAAAAAAAAAAAAAAAAAAAGAATTACAAAAAGGCGAAACGGTAGGTAGCGGTTCCTCAAATCCATTCCAGCTTCAACCAATGATTAAGCAGATTTACTCAGGTGATGACGTCCCCATCCACTGGCCAAGACCCATAACTTTCCCCTAGTTCCAGACATTACTAACGTCTTCAATACAGGATGTATAGTATGGATGAGATGGATTATCATCTCCGCATTGCACCTATGCGAGGAAAGCATTTACTAAACGGGTCTAACCGAGCAGGGCAAAATGAGGAGAAGCTCCCAGCAAATCTTGTATACATAAGAAAATAAAAGGAGTTTCCCGAAGCGCTAACGGAGTAGCTTTTATTTTACCCCGCACAACTCAATATGCATCGCACCAGGGTCCTGGCCAATGATACCTCTTGTCATTGTCAGATGGAGACCGACCTTTGACCCTCCCATATTTCTGGGGTAGATAAAAGCAGCATTGAAAAATCCTTAAGAATGGTAATTCTGGTCTCTGTTATGTCAATCCATATCTATACACCGCAAGTCGTACGGAGTGGTACAGGTATCTTGCAATAAAAGACACGGTTGTATCTCCCGGAAACACCTACTCTGTACGGCGGTCAACGCTAAGGGAACCTTGAACCGGGAGTGGGACCCGATTTCCTCCAGGTCGGCTCCTTCAACTACTAACATTCCGAGGTCACACTAGTTAGTAGTAGCATGCAATTAACTCTGCCAGCACTGCACATCAGGCTTCCTTCTAGAGATCTTAGTCAGTGGACCAGGCTAGAATGGTCCTGTCGACATCGAATGCTGAAAAATGCACCCTGTCTGGACCTTCCCGACCAGCAGGATTACCGATACACATTAATTTACCTGCGGGGCGTGAGTTTTGCCCTTTTTGGGCAATAGAATGCGCCCCACGACCTCAAGTTCCCCATTGGCTCATATCCAACGTTATATCCCCAGTGAACATGATACAAATCGGTTATCTAATACAGTTATTCAACAAGTAGATAGACATAAATATGCCCACAGTCCGCAGACCTACGAACCGAAATTTCCTGGCTTGTACTCGGTACCTCAGGTGAATTGGACATAGTCACATAGGCAAAGGCCGGGCGAATTCAAGGTCTACGAAACACACTAACGGACAACGGAGCGCTCCGCCTTGCGGAACCTATTCCGTCCCGATACTACGAAGCTAATGAAGATCACGAATACAGGAACTTCAACGTTCCATGATCGAATGGTTCTTTCGATTGTTCTCCAGCTTCGTTCATCGTTCATAAGCCCTATACACCTGGTATGCGACCCATGCCGCTCTAGGGACCGTAATATGAAAGACTATGCACAGCACAAAAATCAGCAAGTAGTTATGCTCCCAAGGCCTCCACATCTAACCGAGCACAATTTACAGTGGAACCTGATGTTAGGTCTTTTCCGGCCCTGAGCAGTTCCCCGGCGGGAGCCTCCATCCGCCGGGAAGCTCCGCCCTCCGAAGCGGAGAACATTGAAGTCCGATTAATGCTGGATAATTGCTTGATCTCAAGATCACTAATCTCAAAAGACGAGCATATTGTCCTGTCTTGTCGGTACTTGTTTTTTGTAATTAAATACGCTCTGACCTATAGCGAGATCAGAGTTTGTTATCTGGAGAAGACTTAAATAGATTTAAGGTAATCCGCCATACGTACTCCGTAGCCAAGACACTTTTAGATCGTCGAAAGACCCACTAGACAATAACTTCAACATTCAAACAAATGTTGACCATATATTGATGATGGTGATGATGGTCTACTGTAACTCAAGTCTAGCCCCCTCTTTGCTAGAGCAAAGACAAAACGAAATCGAAGAAAAAAGGCCTAAAGCCAAATAGCAGCTATCGAAGCAAGGGGGCATGTGGCTTATAGGTGCTTAGAACCCTTGGGTTATCGCTCTGAACCTTTGTTCCAAAGCTTGGACAGACAAAATAGAGGCACACAGATCGGAGAGATGTGGAGTCGCAGATGTGTTCACGTCATCCAAACAATGCCATGCGCTTCGAAACGATAAAGGGTCTTTTATCCATAAAGTACCTTTATACTCGAGTTCTTCCCCAAGGGTATAACTCATCAGTATAGGAACGTATCTTTCTCAGCATGTTCTCTGCGATGAGTTGGTTGTTCGTTTTCAATAGCTGCCTATCTCACAGTTAGCATTTCCAGTTGGACTGTGAACTACCTCGATTCTTATAGATCATTTGTGAAGGAGAGTTATCTCTTACATTCCTTTACCGGTCCGGCGAATATGAAACAGCTCATGCGGTAACGTGCAGAAAGCGACAGGACCCTGGCATTGCTCAATATCGAGAACAATATGGAAGTACTTCTGAGGCACATCGTCACTCTGGAACGGCTCTATGTGAATGAAATGTCGTCCTAAGCGTATCTCACTCATAGATCGCCCAGATACCATAAGGTATTTTTCAATGGCGTCTTCAAAATCATCTTGCAGGCAATCAATGAACTGGTCCACGCGCAGTTGTAAGATAACCCGTTTCGGCTGTTTAGGTAGTTTCTGGAAGACAGGGGTTGCCATTGAGTAGTAGATGGTCTTATACTAGTAGCTCTAGCTCTGACGCTTGGGCCCCTCTAGAACGTGTAAGATAGCTCGGAGGTACTAAGCTAGACTGTGCGGTTACCTATGGGATGGGTAAGGTGTGGCTTGAGGTAATCTGTAGTTGGCGGCAGTACTACTTGGTATTAGGCGTCTCGAAACACACAGCCAAGGCTGTTAACCCCTCTTCTCGAACAGTGGTTACGCCCCTGCCCATCACGGGATACATACGGATGGGGACAACTGTGCAGAGATGCTGCATCCCGTGCCGTCCAATAGATGTCCGACGAGCCAGGATTGCGCATCGGAGCGTTAGGTTCCCAATGGCCGCCCAGGTATATGGGACCTAGCTCTCCTTTTCGTTCGCTGCAGCTGCCTGGGGTTGATGTCAGAACGCATGAAGCTATTATGTTCGAGATATAAGAGGGCGTACAAATATTAACATTGCGGCAGTTGGAGGGAACTATACCTTGACTACTCAACAAGTCCCATATATGAACCTTCAGAGCTGAACGGCGTTTGTGCAGCACAGGCTGGACAAACTCCAGATACCTCCTGATCTTGCACATCAATCATTCGTTCGAGGGAGCGCATAGTGCCATCCGGACCAACACAAAAGCGTTCATTCGAACGAGCTTTAGCGTCGCTACACTTTCCATAGTCGTATCGGTACATGTGAGGACAGTCTTGATAGGTACGACATATCTGCCAACACATGATTATTAGAACTGTATCAGTTATCACTATCCAGTTAAGCTCCGGGAGTTTGACGATTTTTCATCCGGTCGGGAACTCTCAATTTATACAAAATCTTGATACTTCAGGATTAGAAAAACATGTTTGTATCTCTGTGTTATTTTTCGCCTAGAATCTTATATGGAATACCGACCACCATGGGCTGGTACTTAGACGCGGGGTGGGACATTCAATCTATGCCACATCTCCAAGCTGCCTTAAGAGGGTAACCTAACGAAACTACTAACTTCAGGCATCGCCCGATAAGCTGTGTGCACCTCGAAAATGGCAAAATCTTGGCAATCACAACTTGGTGGACAACAAATACAGAACGTTAGCACGCACTAATTCATGACACCTTATGCATCTCACCTGATGTGTACAAAATAAAGACAATCTTGTCTTGGACAAGAAGCCCAGAATGCCCCCTGTAACTCAGGGCAGTGGAGCATGGTCGCCCGATTGGTGGTTGTTCTTCCATACTGGCGATAGACCACTTCGTGAAGAAATGACGAGTGGGGCATCTCCTCCAACCCCAACGGTCAATCCCACTATTCTGCATACACCAACGGCTTTCTCAGCCATAATATGGCCCGGTATTTGCCTACGGCAGCCGTCATACTGAAATCCCCACAATTCAAACACTCTTCGTTAGACAATCCTCAGAGCAGCTTTTAGAGGAATTGAGTCCACTGAATTATATGATAACGGTTAGGACCGCTCTAAAGCCACCGCACAGTCAAGCGAGGTTATCCTTCACACATATATAGACTGTTGAGTATGGTGTCCAATGGGATTGAATGAGTTATATATAAATCAAAGGCTTCGGGCCCATCGTTATGGAACATCTGTCTTGGTGGCGAATCCGGGACAATAAAAGCCATGATATCGAAGCGCGATTCCTCATGGAGGATAACTGGAAACATGCTCCCACGGAATGATTCCTATCGAGCGAAATCTTCTAAAACACCTGCGTATTGCAGTTCGCATAGAATGTCTAAGGAGTATTCAGCAACTGCCACCCGCAGAGCGAAACATTCAATATCCCACTATCATGTTCTTCTATCTCGGCTCAGTAATAAACTGTTTATGAGAGGCGTTAGTGGTGCAGAGCAAAAGATAGTACTAGATGATAAGGAAGAAAAAAAGCAACAATAAAACAAAAAAAAAAAAAATAAAAAATAAAAAATAAAAATAAAGTGAAAGGGGGAAACAAAATCCGAACAAAGGGAGTATAATCAAATTTAATAATTTGTATTCCTTCCAATAGTCGAACAAAGTATCTCAATGGAGCCAAGATACAATTGTATACTGTTTACAGCCTTGTAACAGAACAGACCTCTTCGTCTCAAGTCACCTCAACTAACAAGGGCATTGTGTAATGACGTCTCTGTGCTTCGCAAAGTGGCCAAAGGAACGTCAATAGCTGATAACGCGTTCGGTTCAGATAACTACATTATCGTTAATGTCATGCAGTTGCAAAACCTCACTGTCTGATCAGTATAGCGCAATATCGCCCATACCAAACATCCCTGTGACTTTTACATACCATTAAATTAGCCTTATTTTTACCTGCATGGCAGGTATAATTCTGCATGCACGATGACGGAAGAGGTACTACCACGCGTATCGAATCCATCATCGGCAGAAACAAAATGTACGATCTTGATTCTCACACTTGCATCATATCCATCAGTTTCAAACGACGATATCAGTTGACCGCCTATTCACCGAGCGATCTATTGGACATAATTGGCCGGGTGCGACGCCGTTGATATCAGCCGATGATATCATAGTGAGTCAGTGCCCTCGGGGCTGGAGCCTGCAGGCATACATATAAGAACTGTATAGATGCTAGATTTAACTACAGTATTGCAAAATTGGTGATATCAAGATTGTTAAGTCTGGTACAACATCTATACTTAACTACTTAACTACGTGACAAATACCTTTGCTGAGCCACACCACCAGCTTCTCGTCAAAAATAATGTCTTCCTCCTCTTCCGACAAACAGAACCGTAAGTATATTAACCGTTCCCTCCCGTAGAAGATATTCCCCAAACCCGTGAATACCCCTATCTATCTTGGCCGCATCTCTTGGTCTATACGACCTACCTACATGACTAGTGATGCTGACAGATGTTGTAGCCGGCCTACTTGGTGGGGTCGGCGACACCCTGGGCAAGACCATCGGTGGAGTAACTGGTACCCTGGGCACTGCCGTAGGTGGTTTAGGAAAAACCGTTGGTGGAGCGACTGAGGGTCTGGGAAAGACTGTCAGCGGCACCAGTGAAGGAGTGGGAAACACCACCCAGAATGTTGGACAGTCGGCGGGGGGCATATTTAGCAACACTGAGCAGAAGAAGTGAGGGTATCTCAAGTATTTTCTGGCTATTTGACGGCTATCGGAAGGGGCCAGTTTACAGACTTTGAAGGTTTTTGTTGTTCTTCATCATGTTATTACTATGTTGCTTTAAGGGGTTCTACTGCCGATGTATTATTAGTTTGGAGATCGTGGTGAAATTATCGCGTGATATTTAGCTTTGTGATCTGGTTCTGTCGTTGGAGGTATCTCTGTCCAGCCTTAAAGCTTTCGGGGGCTAGGCGCTAACCTCGATAATGATAATTGGTTGTAATAGGTGTTTCTATTCTTGTTGGTCTTTATCCTGAGGTCGAGCCATATATATTTGGGTCTACTAGATATATAAGCCCTCGAAAATGAGGCTTACAGAGGCTACCACCTGTGGTGAGTGCCACTCAAAAAGGCAAGGACAGGGCTGAATATTATATTTCAGCGCAATGAAGCGGATTCACTATTTACATCATCCTGATATAGTTAGCAATCATGCGCCGGTAGGCAAACACAAAAATGGAAAGAAAGAAAGAAAGAAAGGAAGGGGCCTTCTATCGTACATACCGATTGCTATGATATGATGGTCAAGACGGGCCGGATGTACTCAGCACAAAGTCTTAGTTTATCGGAGAAGTTAACTGGCCATGAACTGACATGCAATGCCAAGTATAGCTTATTTTGATGAATGAGACTACATTCTTACAGTCAAATAATTTGAGCGTTGTAGGGTTATTTACGAATTATCCGTGCTTCAATTTGGAGCGCATATGCCGCTCTTTTGGTCGCCCTCTCTATCTGATCTGTAGACACGTGCAAAGATGAAAATCTCTACATTATGAGCGTCGCTTTTAACTATATTCTACTGAAATGTACAACAGTCCACGGAGTATTGAGCTCTAATTTCTTTCCTTGCTTTTCAATACGTTCTTTCTTACCGTATCACGATCTCACATGACAGATGGTAGGAACTAGGATCATTTGGAAAGGAAGGTCTAGACCAAAAGTGGTGATCACGGGAACCTACTAGGTACCTTACTAGGTACACAGAAAACTTCCGGCACGACGAATCATTAAGGTGTGATAACCTTGTCCAGGTCGAACCATTGCAGAAAATTCTGCGTAACTCGATTCCATCTTTGTGCTCTGGGTTCTTTTTCTAGCGTCATCTACTCCGTACACAAACATTTTTTCCAATCTGTTCTTTGTGATTCCTTCCTCGGGACAGAGTCTTCCACTGACAGGGAGCTACAAAACCTTGCGATTGACTCCATACACCCAGTTCCAACAGCAATCCAATGAGCGAGACAGACTAATGGCTTGGCCGCCTATGATCTGCTACAGAGCACGAGTCAAATCTCCGTTTCCCCGCAATTTAAATCCCCAGTCTCGTGTTAGTCCGGTTTAGGGCTTCCCGAGTTCCTGAAAATTTCCTATTCCCTTTAAGTACAATTTTATTTCCTCGTTGGCGTCAAAGGCCAAAAAATTTTACCATCCAACCAAAACGCACTCCTGGCGTTCTGGGATGTTCCTGGGTAGAAGCGGAAGTGGGGACTCAAAGGGCCCCGCCGAGCCAGAGGCCATAAATTTCTAGCGACGTCGTCCCACTGGCTGTACCAGACGAGGAACCACTGGTGCAATCTTTGTCCACGAGTGTCCATCCCTTTTCTCTTTAAGATCCCTTTGCTACCATTTCTGTCCCCCTTTATTCTTTTCCCTTCAATTGGGGACAGCAATTGCCCAGCATGGCTTCCTTTAAGCCTCAGGATGCCATTGACCCGGCAGACGAACACTTGCCAGAGTCTCGCGACGGTCGCCAGGACTCCACGGCATCCGCGGCTAAGATCGTTCATAATGCGAAAGCCGCGACGGATAAGGAGCAGCAGATGACCCTGCTGCAAGGCATCAAACTTTACCCGAAAGCTGTCGCATGGAGTGTTTTCATCTCTACTTGCATAGTCATGGAAGGTTACGATATCAGTCTGGTCAACAATTTCTACGCTTTTGATCAGTTCAACAAGAAATACGGTGAGCTAACGGCAGATGGGACATATGAAGTACCAGCTCGGGTATGTATTTCTTATCTTTTCTTTTTCTTGTCAACCGGCAAAACGTATGAACATGTACTGACAGAATTTCTAGTGGCAAGCAGGTCTGAGCAACGGTGCGTATGTCGGAGAAATTATTGGGCTTTTCATCAATGGATGGGCTTCGGAACGGTTCGGATACCGGCCTACCATGATCGCATGCCTCATTTTGATCACAGCGTGGACTGCCATCTTTTTCACCGCACCCAATGTTCAAGCATTACTCGCTGCCGAGATCCTCGCCGGTATCCCCTGGGGTGTCTTCCAAACGCTCTCGGTCACATATGCATCAGAGGTTTGTCCGGTCGCTTTGCGGGGATACCTAACAACCTATGTCAACTTTTGCTGGGGTCTAGGTCAGCTGATTGGTATCGGTGTGATCATGGGAATGATCGACCGGACTGATGAGTGGGCATATCGGATCCCGTACGGCTTACAATGGATGTGGCCGGGACCCCTGCTCGTTGGAATCTTCCTGGCACCTGAGTCGCCGTGGTGGCTTGTGAGGAAAGGCAAAACGCAGGAAGCCAAACGAGCTCTTCAACGGTTAACTAGCGCGAAGCGAGACACCGACTTCGATCCAGACGAAACCATTTCCATGATGGTTCATACCACGGCACTCGAAGCCAAAATTACGCGAGGTGCTAGCTATTTCGACTGCTTCAGGGGCACCGATCTACGGCGAACGGAGATCGTTTGCATGGTATGGGCTATCCAGAACCTAAGCGGTAACTCCTTCTCCAACTATTCCACATACTTCTTGAAGCAGGCAGGCTTAGCCACCAATAAATCCTATGCTTTTGCTATGGGGCAATACGGTATCAATATGGTGGGCGTTTTCGGGGCATGGTTTCTCATGACCCTGGGAATCGGTCGCAGAACCCTCTACCTGTACGGACTTTGCGGTCTCTGTGCCATGCTACTTGTCATGGGCTTCCTCGGTCTGGTTCCAGATTCACACCGGGATCAATCAGCTCTCGCGACAGGCGCTATGATGCTTGTCTGGGCTTTGTTCTACCAATGCACTGTTGGAACAGTCGCATACTCCCTGGTCGCCGAACTTTCAACCCGCCGACTGCAAATCAAAACGGTGGTCCTTGGCCGCAATCTATATAACATTGTCGCCATTGTGTGCGGTGTCCTGACCCCATATATGCTCAACCCAGAGGCCTGGAACTGGAGTAATTTCGCGGGTTTCTTCTGGGGTGGAATCTGCTTCCTGTGTGTCATTTACACCTACTTCCGCGTCCCCGAGCCCATGGGCCGTTCCTTTGCTGAACTGGACCTTCTCTTTGAACGAGGTGTTAGCGCACGCAAGTTCGCTAGCACCCAAGTGGATGTCTTCGACGAAACCATTGAAGACCACGTGGTGAAAGACTATCAAACACAGAAGTCGGCCACAACTGACGTGGCTCAGTTGGAGAAGCAAGCCGGGTCGTCATGATAATATTATACTATTCTGGAACATAATATGATAACTAATGCTGTACATACTCTAATCATGAATACGATTTACGTTACGATGCTATGTCCGATCTTGATTGTCAAACTGTGTTGTTGGCTACAATATTGAAGCGATGGGTTATCACAGTTCTTGCATTAACGTCCTAGGATTCTCTTTTTCGGTCAAATTATCCTGAATATTGAAGCCAATCGGGGGCTCTGGAATATCGATCGTTACAATCAAGTTTACTCATTCGACCACTCAGGCTTCTTCTTCTCGGCAAAAGCCGTCATGCCTAATGCTGTCAGCAACGTATTAAGTAAAAGAACAAGGGGCAACTCACCGATCTTCTGGTCTTTACTACCGAAAAGTGCATGGAACAACCGTCTCTCATACTCGACGCCCTCTCTCAACGAGAGTTCTTGACTCTTGTTCACCACCTCCTTGCCAGCAACGACGGCAACACGACTATATCCTGCAATCGTCTCAGCAGTCTTGAGGGCCTCCTCGAGCAACTCATCCTTGCCTCCTTCAACGACCTTCGCAGCAACGCCCCATTCTCCTGCTTCCTTGCCGCTGAAATTCTTCCCAGTCAGAATCAGCTCCATAGCCTTGCTCTTTCCTACCGCACGAGTCAGGCGCTGCGACCCGCCAGCGCCGGGAATAACACCTAGTTTGATTTCCGGTTGGCCGAAGGTGGCATTCGAGGTACAGTAGATGATGTCGCACATGAGGGCGAGCTCGCAACCACCACCAAGGGCATAGCCAGACACTGCGGCAATAACGGGTTTACGGATATTATTGGCAAGGTGGGACCAAGGGGCGATGAAGTTGTTGCTGTAGGCAGCGGAGAACGTCAAGGGCGCCATTTCCTTGATATCGGCACCAGCTTTGATTGCCAATCAGCCTTATCTTGCAAAACTAAATCTAGGAATAGATAGTTACTATACCAGCGAAAGCCTTCTCACTCCCTGTTATAATGATGGCGCCAATATCCTTGTCCTCATCGTATTTGGAAAGGGCATCGTTGATCTCTTTGAAGAGGGGGCTTGAAAGGGCATTAAGGGCTTTAGGGCGGTTCAATGTGACTATCGTCCTAGTGAGCAACTATTATTGGCTATATTAAGCGTAACAAGAAATCTATACATACTCAGGCCGACACCAGGCTTGGGGCTGGAGGTCAGGATGTGCTCATATCCTGATGCCGAGGAATACGGCCTAACACGGGAAAGATACGAAGACAAGGGGACAGCAGTCCGGGAAGACACCAATCGTGAGCACTGTCGGGCGAACATTGTGGCTTATATAGAATCAATTGATGTCAAATGGCTTAAAATCAGCTAAGAGACAAAGGAAGGGCGTAAAAAGACGATGGGATTATTGTTATGTCGACCAGTCCCTATGCTATTTGTAAACGGAGCTATGACGCTCCCCGCAGCCGAAGCGAACCGTTCCTCCGAGGCAATGCGCGCACGTGAACTGCTGGTACCTATCTTAGGTAATTTCTGAGTAAGCATGGGCCAAATTAAGGCTAGCGCATTTGGTACAGCCTGCGAGTGGCTGGAATCCCGAAAGCGGCTTAGTTGACGTTGACAGGCGCTGTGGACAAGTTTCCTACGCCTGAAACAGCGCATTTCTCCAGTGTGTAGATTAGTCGCGCCTCCTCTCAGCCTCAGGACCACAGTCGATTGGGTTTCTCTGGGAAGTCATATCGTGCATGAGAAGTACGAATATCAGGGGCTTCTAAGATATATTTTACGTTTCCTTTTTCCCTTTTTCTCCCCACTTTTTCCTTGTTTACGCACACCATGGATGTCCCTGAGCCCGAGCAGACTCCGTTCACCGCGGTGACTGCACAGACGTCGAAGCTCGCCAGAGTACGTACGATTTAAATGTCTTGAACCGGCGCAAGACATCGTGAAAGATCAAGGAATGTCACTAACAGTTCCAAGAAATATCAAACCCTTCTCGATGCCTCGACGCCTTTCACTGCCTACCGCTGGATCGGCACCGTCGTCCTTCTCATTATCTTCTTCCTGAGGATCATCCTCGCTCAGGGCTGGTACATCGGTACGGACAATATCCACTTTAACCTCTTCTACCAAAAGAGAAATGACCAAGCCTAGAAAACATGCGCTAACGATATATCACCAAATAGTCGCCTACACTCTCGGCATCTACCTTTTGAACCTCTTCCTTCTCTTCCTTCAGCCCAAGTTCGACCCTTCTCTCACTCAAGACGAAGGTCTCGAGGACGGCGACGCAGCTGCATCCCTGCCCACCAAGCAGGACGACGAGTTCCGTCCGTTCATTCGCCGTCTCCCGGAGTTCAAGTTCTGGGAGAGCGCCACCCGCGCCATTGCCATTGGGTTTGTCTGCAGCTGGTTCAGCGTCTTTGATATCCCTGTGTTCTGGCCTGTGCTCGTTGTGTACTGGATTATCCTTTTTGTCTTGACCAGTGAGTCTCCCCATCCCCTGAAGTTTCACATGGGTTTGCTTAGCAGTACTGATCGAGTAATTGTGTGCAGTGCGCCGACAGATCCAGCACATGATCAAGTACCGCTACGTACCTTTCTCCTTCGGCAAGACCAAGTACGGTCGGTCATAAATTGGGATTGCATAGTCCGTTTTCCCGATGATTCTCGTGTTCAACTGAGCCGGGCACCGCAGACCTGGCTTCTGCATGTCTTTCCAGCTCGTCTCACTTTTTAATTCGTCTATTCTTGACATGATTAACGTGATCTTGACCAAGCCTAAAAGCGGATTGGAAAAGAAAGGAAGAGGATCCTGATATTAATTATTGACGAATGACTGTTCATGCGACCGCCTTCATGAACTGATGTTTTCATGTACAGAGTTATAGTCCGCTTTTTTCTTTCCTTCCTTTCCATGTTTTTAAACATTTATTATACACTTGTGATTCTAGATTGTGTCTGTAGTATAGTTTGCGCCAATAGACCGAGATTCTGCAGAGCTAAGCTTATTCCTATTACCAATATACAATAGTCCAGATACGCCACAGCCACCATTAGCAGGCATGCCTTGCAACGAATCTACCTTGATCCAGTATACAGTAACATGATCTCTTACTTCCTTCGGATACCCATAGACCGCCAAAAACCAGGTCCCTCAGGATGAATCTCAAAGAGCATCCAAGAAAACTCCCGTTGATCCACGCAGGCTCATTTCTCATAGTGGTCAAGAACACATTTTCAAGCGTGTTCTAGTGCAGGATGTTGGTGTTAATCTTGCAATACAACCCCGAACAACTTGCAGCTAAACATGATGTAATATGATTATAGCCTCGGATATTTAGTACCCTTAACTTGATTTCCCTCAGCTCGCTCGGGATAATGGTATGTGAGATGTTACATGTCATGTAAGCAACCACCGATGTAATTATGACACGCATTCGTACTCCATTTTGTTGCTGTAGCTGTAAGCATATTACATTGCATTTTAATATCCGTATTACGTGCTGAGGATACTTGCATTACGTTAGGGCTAGGAAATATACTTTCGTGTTGTTCGGCAACGAGCAATATGGTCTGTCTGATTACAAGGTCCAATAGAATGTTTACATTATAAGTGTCTCCATTTACGAGTACTTTGCGGATAGCCGGTGGAAACTTCGAAGTATGAGTAAGTCCTACGTTGGTAGAGGCGCGGTAGTATGGGATCTGAAACAGCGCGGGTCAAAAGTCAACTGCTGTAGACGGCGTACCATAAATGTGAGATGTTCAGGTGCTCTGAATTGACTTGAGGAGTTCACCCATGTTTTATCTCTCAACTTCGATATTGTGGAACATGGATCGGCATCGGGGCGTGGAAGTAGAAGTACTGAGCACATCCACTATATTGACAAACCCTATAAATTCAGTTCCGTATTGCCAACATTTAAACTGCCATCATGCCACGCTACTGAAACGGCGTATATCGAGCTGCTTGGTCATCTTGAAGGTTACTTATCTACGCTTCTTCCCAATTATTGGGCTTGTAGTCACCCACTCTACTGCTCCTATAGTGAGATTCGAGTCAATCGGCTACCTCATTATTCAAGTCGTTAGCTCATGACCATCCTTCATTAACCGGTTAGTTTTGTTGTAACACCAAGAGACATCCTGTCACCGGGCCAAAAATGTCTTCAGTCCGTCCCAATGCCCAGACTGTATGTACATTATGCAGAGATCATCCCTGCTTCCTTCCATCCACTCTCCTGAATTAACTGTCAACCGCCTGTGCCCCGTCGGCCATACAGATTGTTCATCAGGATAAATACTATTGTACAGATAACCCGTGGGAAGTTTCACATTCCCACCATTCCACTACTGCGCATAAGTCGGTGACTGCGCAGCTACTGGCGCATGGGCCGCAGAGGGCTTTGACGAGGAAGCATCATCGGGGGTCCCCGAGCGCGGAGCCAGGCATCGTTGTGAGGTCCTTCGGTACGGATGACGCTGCCAATGGACATGAAGAGGCTGATAGGTGACGAAAAATATTGGTTAGCAAGGTATCCTTTACCATATAGCTAAAACCTGAAAAGATGCGCATGTTGTGTTTTACAATAGACAACCATAGTGATTCGAAGATGTAAACGTACCCAAAAGTCGCGCCAGAGCCAAGCATGTATTTACCCAAGGTCCGCATAACACCGTTGGGTCCTGCACCGTACTGGAAGATGGTGACAGTCCCTGATGAATCATTAGCAAGCCTGCTGGGGCTCACTGTATAGAAAGCAACTAACCGATGATGAAGCCCATGATACCGCCGACGGCTGGAGAGACACTGTTAACAAACTCCTCCAATATGACGAGAGTATATAGATTATGACTTACTTGATCCCATCATAGCACCCATCTTCACTATAAAGAAGGTCAGCAAAACAAAGTTAATCTGTTGCTCTGAAGGAAGAACCTACTCTTGTCGAAGGTAGAGGGGCCGTGGGCCTGAGGAGGACCTGCAACGACGGGCATATTGAGAGTGAGGGAAACTGAGCTAGGGATATTCTAAAGATATAAAGATGAATTGACGAGGAACTTGCAGGCAAACTGCAGTTCTTTTCTCCTTCTTTCAACAAGGCTTATAGAGAGGTAAAGCTCCGACGGTTGGACCACCAAAACCGGGGTTATTCCGCCGGCGACACGTGACACCGCCTTCTGCTTGGGGAAATCATGACCGTGTCGAGGCGAAAGACCAGCTTAGATAATCTGCACGTGTGGCTTTTCACGTGAGGGAAGCCTGAGGCGTTAGGGATCCGTGAGCTGACCCTCTCAACCGTTGCCCATGCGACTTGGTCCTCGATCTGTCAAAATCCTCTGCATCGAGTTAATACGCTTTTGGCGGCTTACAAGCCTGTGCAAGGCGGTATTCCCGTCTCGTGCTGCTTTCTTTCTTCCCTTTGGACGGCGTTTTTAACGGTCGCTGTGCGGACTAGGCTAAGACTCCACGCCTCCTTGGTCTGAAGCACCCATTGCTTTGCATCCGAACTCCACATTATTTTGATCGTCAGCATTTGTACTACGGAGGTAAGCGTCTCCTGTCTTCTGTACCCCTGTGGTCTGGACCCTTTCTATTTTTTTTGTGTCGCTCCCCCCTCGCGAGAGACTGGATTGCCGTTTAATTTGACGACTGCGGCTTAATACTAACGTAACCCTCGATAACAGTTGGTTGGAATACGGAAAACGGGTTTTTGGCGCACCACACATCCCTTACCTGCGATCTGGCTTTCGAGACTGTCGCGAAAGAGAATTATCGGTGAATTCCAGACGATTGGTTTTCGAGTTGTATATTTAGACGGTTGATTGTTCACTGTTTTCTTTTTATCCGCCCAGCGCCTATGAGATAAGGTAGCCTTGGAACAACAGTCTCACCTACGGACTATCGCCGGTATCCTTCTCCATGACTGCTGTGGCATCACCACCTAGTGTGCAATCGGGGCCTCGCTTGGGATGGTACGAATCTGGTAACGGAGGACAAGGAGCTCTGTCTTCAATGAACGGGGACGAAGTTTCACGCATGTTTATGCCACGGAAGACCATTCAAAGATCGAATTCCTCCTCTTCTCTGGGATCTACTACGTCCACGTCAACCGTGACATCAACTCCGCAGAATACTAATGCCGGTCAAAGCCACATCCCTGAATCAGCCACTTGGTCGTCAAAAAAGAAACCTTCGCGCAGTTTGTGGCCTAGCTCTAAGTCAGAACCAGTGTCTGGCGTGAGCAACGCACGCTCTCAAGCAATGCCCGCATTTTCTTCCGGTCCCACTGCCTCATCGGCTATGTCCGCCATCCATCACCAGCCCTCTTCCATTGTTCCATCCCAACATATGCTCCAACCCCAACAAAATGGCGTCCGCGCAGGGAGCGCGCCTTCTGGAGAACCGCCCGCAGTTTTGACCCTGGTACCGCTCAACGGTACATTTGAAAAGAAGCAGATCAATGTGCCCTACTTCCCGGAAGTGGTTCGAATCGGCCGGCAAACGAATGCAAAAACAGTGCCTACACCAGCGAATGGATTCTTTGATTCCAAGGTGCTTAGTCGACAACATGCCGAAGTTTGGGCCGAAAAAGGGGGGAGAATCTTTATTCGTGATGTGAAATCGTCGAATGGCACGTTTGTTAACGGAACGCGGTTGTCTCCAGAGAACCGCGAGTCAGAGCCGCATGAGCTCCGTGAGAATGACCAGCTGGAACTGGGAATCGATATAATTAGCGAAGATCAGACAACGGTTGTACATCACAAGGTCTGTTGCAAAGTGGAATATGCTGGTGTTTATGGCACCATGCCGAATATTCTCGATCTCACACTTGGAGATCTGGACCCTGCCTCAGGAGGAGGCCTTCTACCTTCCCCCCTTAGCCAGCCTTTATCACATATGCGAGGGCGATCCGGGAGCTCGTTGAGCAACCGGAGTGTACAGAGCACTGCCAGCAGCCAGTTCAATGCGTTACAGCAACAGCGGCAAATGAATTACTGGAACTCTCCTATATCTATCGAACAAGTTGTCAAAAGACTTACAGTATGTTCCATGATGTCCGGTTTCCATTTCGATTGCCTTTTAACCCTCTATAGAGCGAAATGAAACAGGCCAAACAGCAGTCACAAGATCTACGCCAAACGGACGAATTCTTGACCAATCTTACGAAGTCAGGCCACCCTGAGAAAGAACGAGTTAAGAGCTCTCCTGCGGATAGCACTTCGTCCCGTCAAGTCAATGGCAGGCCAAAGATGCCTCGGCTTGATTCTTTCTCTCGCTTTTCTGACCCTCCCGCCCCACCTCCACAGCAACCTCTGCCTGAAAAGCCCGATGCCTTTCCACGCAATGGCACTGACGCTACTTCTCCTCTTAAGCGATCCGATACAGAGAAACCGAAGCTTGGAGCCACAAGCTCACCTGTCTCTCGTGAATCAAGTCAAATACTATCGCTGATTGAAGCTCTGTCGTCAGCTAAAAGAGAGCTCGACAGCCAGGGTGCTCGCGTGAAAGAGCTAGAGAGCCTTTTACTTGAAGAACGGACCGCACGGCAATCGGCAGAAGAAAAGGCCAGAAGTCTCGAGTTGAGGGCTAAGGATAATGACATCATCGCAAACCATACTATCTCTGATTCTCATACCATCAATAATCAAGAGACATCCGCAGAACAGTTAAGCCCTGAGGAGACGCTAGTAAATGGGGTGTCGTCTGAACCTAGCTTGGACGATTCTATCCCAGAGGAGAAGTCGGCGGCCACAAACAATAATGATTTGCAGCAGCGCCTAGAGGCAATGATGGAAGAGATGGAAGAAATGAGGAAGCAAATCACGGTGTTTAGGGACCGCGCTGAGAAGGCTGAGAGTGAGACGGCTGAGACCAGAAAGTCGTTAGCAGAGATAATAGAGACTCTAAGACGAGAGCGTGAAGAGCGTTCTGAGGCAAACGAGTCGACGACTCAGACACAGGATGTTACCGACCACTCTAGCCCTTCTAGCGCAGATGAGGCGAAGAATCACCCAGTCGCAGACAGTGAGACGGAACCAGAGTGCACTGGAACATCGCCCCTATCAAAGGAGGCCGAAATTTCCGATACGACGTTTGCGACACAGCCGCGCAAACATGATATCTTGCAGCACTCTAGCCCATACGCGTCGATGCTTGGGGTCGTTCTTCTAGGTGTAGGGCTAATGGCCTATCTGAACGGATGGCAGAAAATGGACAAATGATTGTCCTTGTATTTGTTTTAAAGCAAAGGCCCCAAGCTTGCTCTACAAAAGAACTTCCGGGGCTCGACTTTTGGATCCTTCCACACTCATTGGACCGTTCGTTTCATTTTCATTTTCTTTCCCACTTCACTTCGATTTTCGCATTTGATATCATTGGGTTTTCGTGTATTTTGCAGATGCTCGAAAGAGTATTTGCTCAGCTTGGTGTAATCTTTATCGTTTTACCTCCCATTTCCGCTTTTATCGGCAATTATCAGATTGCATAACTTGCATGACCCTCCCTTGTCATCTGCTGTTCATTCTCATATATCTTTCCTGTACTGCATGTTGTTCCAGTTACGATCTTCTGGCAACAGCAGGTTTCCTCGCTTCTTTCTTCCTTCTCATTTGATTTTCACTCTACGTTAATGTTTCCTTCTTCATGGGCAGAAGCAAGTCATGTAAGGCTCACCCGCCTTTGTGTATTAGTCTATCATAGCAGCATCACTTCCCTTGGCAGTTTCAGTGTTAAACAAAGCGACGAATGATTATCGATATGTTTTCCCATCATCCCCTCCCTGCAGCCTTCGAGATATCATCTCCAGTTTCCTATTCTCGTCCGCCTGAGTTCAGCCGTATTTTCATTCGAACAGTGGTTCAAGGAAACAGTTTCTTTTGGATTGAAAAGATCAAGAGAAGGCAACTCTAGAAGCGTTGATATGCAAGACACCACCCCCTGTGACTCTCTGTCCAGGCTGTATATATCTGATGTAGCTGTGTGTACTAAACTACTCTGAGATGCATTATCTCGGGGTATTGCGCCTAGCTTCCAGTTTTAGCGTGAGCATGCGAAAAGTCATGGTATTTAGTTTTGAGATTGGTGTGGAGTTACTCTAAACCATCCTCGTTTTCTGACAAATTCTCCGCTCTTGAAAACGCTAGATTTCCTAGTTTCTTAAATTCGATCAGTCGGCAAGTGACCTCTCAACACATGATTTTTCATATGCATTGAATATGTCCCAAACGTAATAATATGGGCACAGGCCCGTAGACGCAAATGCCTTCACGCTTGGTAAATTTCCCTTCATTTCCCCTTGAGTTGAAGATGACTTCTTTCGTGAGCGGTTCAATCGGACTGTTGCCCGTTGTGACGCCTGGCAATGTATGTAACTGCGGTCGTCCACCTCAGCAAAACTCGAGCATCAAGCGGGATATCAGCAATAGCTGCACCACGACAGATGGTATGGTAACCCGGCTCTCGTGTTTGGCGTTAAAACGAGGCATGTTCATCACATACAGTCCGAACTATAACATCGCATGAGCAGTTGGGTAAACGACCAGCGCTGCCCCCAGCAGCTGCTCTCCCTCATCTTGATACTCAGTCGACCATCAAGTCCAAGATTTCTTTCCAAAGCACACGCATACCCTTCATTTAAAGGCAATCGAAACCTCCACCTTATTCACCCACCGCGTCCTCGTCTCAGGCAACTCCTCCTCCTCAGCAACCGCCAAAGCGCTAGCCGCCCGCCTCTGCTTTTTCGCCGCAGACTCCGAACCCTGCGGAGCGCCACCATTCACCTTCTCCTCCAACTTCCTCTTCCTCTCCTCATCCTCCACAACATCATCAACAACAAGTACACTCCCCGTCTCAACCCGCACCGCATACTCACTCTCCCTCTCCTCAAACCACTTCCCTACCCGCAGCGCCTTCTCAATCGCCCGCCCCGTCGCCTTAACAAACACCTCCTCTTTCTTCAACGACTCATTCCCCCGCGCAATCTCCGCCAGTCTCTCCCGGTCCCGCTTCTTGCTGCTCGATAGATTCACGGACGCGGTCGCGCGTTTCTCGGCTTGCTGGAGGAACTTCTGCACGCGTTTCACGGCGCTCATGAAGGGCGTGTTGCTTGATATGTAGACGACTTTGGGGACACTGGAGCCGGCGTATGGGGATGCTATTGGGGCGTGGGGGATGGGGCGTTTTTGGATTCCGGCATCTGTGGTTGGGTTTGGGTGTTAGCTTTGGGGGTTTGGGTTGGTTTGGTCTTTGCTTTGGTTTTAAGAGGGGATTGGGGGTGACGGACGTTTGGGGAGCTTGAGCATGTCTTTATTCTTTTTTTCGAAGTTGAGGGCGTTTCTTAGCGGTTCTTTGGGCGGCATTTTGAGCGTTTTTGCTGCTTTGTTTGTTGGATTTTTTCGGGGTAGAGTATCCTGAAGGGGACGTAGAGATAGAGAGTTAAAAGTTAAAGGTATATTATATGCTCAGAGGTTGTGTCGCAGAATTGTTGGTGATCGCGAATTGTTCGTTGGAGTTTAGATAGATAGGAATTGGTTTGCGATAAAACTAGTCCTAGTTTGGTGGTGTTTGTTTAGTTTGCATGGCTTTTTCATCTTGGAGAAGTATGAGTGAGGTCATTGGTTAGGGCTATCTTCCTATTCGGAATTGACTGGTGGAAATTTGTAATTTTGAATGTCGCGTGGAGTAGGAAATGGAATTGAATGATCATTGGAGGATTTAAAGTCGGATTATGAAGAGTTCGACTCATTATTGCTTATCTCATTTTCCCTGAGGGCTTTGTAGCACTGTCAATCTTTTACTTCATTCTTCTACATATACTTATTGCCACCATGCTCTGGCTCGAGTGGTGGGGAAAGCCTTCATTATTTTGGAAGATGATTTGTATTCATGAAATATAATCTATTGCACGTTCATTGTGACAAAACTATCATGACAACGCATATGCGAACCCAATTCATTAATCATAACCGTCGTAACAAGTCGAGCGTCTCAGTAACCTCAAAGATCTGTATGGTAAAAGATATAATTGTTCCACCTCGGATGGAAGAAGTAAGATGAAGGATTGCCCCTGCAATCGAAGAAAGAATTGATGAAGGTGGTCGACGAGAATGATGTATGGTAAAATGATCCTGACGTGAGACCATCAACCCGCGGCATCCTGCCATAGAGGCCGCTCCTCAGGTAAAGATTTCCGGCTGAAGAATAATTTGACTCTGCACTGCAGACTACCGGCCATATTGCTCTTCCGGGGCGAGGTATGTGATGGCACCCGGATCAGATGGTTTTCAGGCTTGATCGATGCACTGATATGTCGGCGTTGGGTCATGGCTTTGATGACTTGGGTAATTTGTGATCGGATAGGAGGGGTAGTAGTAGTAGTAGTGGGTTCATGTTTTGTTGCGTTGTCCGGAATAGTATGAGATTTGTTATTGTTTACACCATATGATGCATGGATAGGCTGGCTTGCGGCTTCTTGAGCGGCTTGCACGCACTTGCGGTAGACGCCGTGGTGGCCCAGACAGCGACGGAGATCGGGAGTAGGAGAGAAGGATTCTTTCTGAAGCTTTCCATGTGAAATTGCAGCCAGAGACGGTCGCCCAGGTACGCTGACGCGTGAAACCTGTCGGAAGATAGTAGCAGATTGTTTTAGTTCTGCTGCTGCTATTGCCATGAGGATTGTGATTCTCGTTGACTTTTCATGCACTTTGATCGTGGTTTGTAAGCCCAGGGGGCTTTCAGGTCCTTTAAATGCATGGGCATGAATGGCTATGATTCAAGGTTAATGGACCTGTACGCTGTTACCCAGATAGGTAATACCTGGAAGCTTGATCGGACATGCCCGTCATCTTAGACTCCAGGGAAAGAGATGGGTCAGTGGGCTTTTAGACCCACGGTTGAGATTCTGATTCGTCGCCTGTAATTCGCGGGATCATTAACCGCCATCTATTTGAAACCAAAGATGGTCAACCACAGGTTGCGGTGCTCATGGCAGCAATGATGTTCGCTGACATGCCATTCTTGTTGGCTGGGTTTATTCGGTGCAGCTCATATACTGTTGCATCTGCCTATCAGCGTCAATTGTGGCGACAGGCTAATCTCTGATAACATTGAAGCGATCGAGGTCCTCAGATATCACACGTCATGTTGGGAAGGTAGCGCCAAACCTCCCAAGGATCGTCAGTGTCGTGCTTCTATGTATATTAGCAGTTTTTGCACGTCATCTATGAGCCCGAGAGGCATTGAGCCACGCGTTCGGTCCCTGGATGTACCATAGTAACGACCAGGTCCCTTAAACCTACACTGAGCACAATATGCTTCATGTTTACCATCATTCCCCACATGATCCCCGATAATTTACAACGCAGTGACGAACGGCACGAGCACTGTTCACGGATGGCGCATGAACAGTACCACTAGTTGACTGCTCGATTACCGATCATTGGGCAGGCTGGAGCATTTCTATGACGCCACTAAAACACTATTATCGGTTCTGTGGAGATCAAGTATGTCAAAGTTTGCGGGGTCTTGCCATCTTTGAAAGATATGTGGCCTGTGCTTGTCGGCTGCTCTCAGACTCACTCGATGATAAAGAGCGGCGCGTGGAGCTGATCATCATGCTGTGCTCTCACGGTTGCCACAGATGGCGTAATCAACCAATATGATCGGACTTCGATCGCTATGTGTACGCGACAACGATAGTCAGATCGATCGCCCCTCTTTTATTGATGATGGAAAAGGGCGAGCCCTTAGCGGTGGGCGATAACGGCTGAGTGAATGCCCCTGAAGAATGGACATAATCCCTCATTCTTTCTGAGATAGGATCCACTGAAACTGGAACTTTGTTTCAGAGGCCGTGGTGAAGCTTTGGGAAGTTGTGGTGGGGAAATTTGATTTGAATGGTGAATTTATGTTAAACTACAGCACTGCTTTTAGCCAATTGCATGACTTGCACCGCTGTACTTAAGGAGGACCTATTTTTTCCGTAATCCCCTTTGTGCCTATACTATTGCATTTCTCTAGACGCAAGACTTAACGAGGCTTTAGGGAACACCTAACTAAAATACTATAGTGCCCAGAAGCGCATTGAGGCCATGTTTTTATACATAAATCCCCCAGCAACCTTAGTGGTCGGATATTGCTAGATTGGTGCTTGGACCTTATCCGTGGCACTCGGCCTTTGCAGTAACTACAGTACGAACGGATTTAATCTCCAGTGGTTCCGCGTGATAGACGAAATGGATGGACTGGTGCATGCTGAGATGTGAGATCTCTTATATCAACGTGACCATCCCCTCATTCCCTGAGGTTCTACCTACAACAGCCGGTTCATCATCTTAATTAAAATTGACTACTGGTATCTCCTCAACTCCAAGCCACAGATATTTGTCTGGACCACTTGCTTGACTTCGCAACAACCTCACAACTTACAACTATACATCCACCCACGATGTCTGGCACCGATCCTATTGATCCTAACGCTCGAAGGGAAGTGAGCAAGGCGATCGCTAGCTCGGGAAGTGCCGCCGTCGGACAGATGATTGACGCCGCTAACTCTTCTGTTGAGAAGCGTAGGAGGAATAAAGAGGCGCGAGCGAAACGCGAGGCTGAAGAGAAGGCCGCCAAGGAGGGCCAGCCCCCTTACCTAGTCCACCTGGCGCGCCTCTCAGCCAACTCACTCGTTCACCAAAGCCGTATACCTCAAGTGCTCGTCCTTATTGATTAGGCCTTTTCTGACGTTATGGACACCAATGCGCTTGTCGATATCATCCACGAAGTGCAGGGCCAGCTTTGGGTTGACAAGATGAACGAGACTCACAGAATGGGTCGTCTCTGCCGGTGGGTGTCGACTTTCCATCCCGATAAGCTTCCCTGTCAACTTGACGGCACCTTTTACCATGGCGCCTTTAATGCCGGTATAAAGATGGTCTTTAGTGATAGTACGGCCTGGATGGTTCGTTTTCCTCGGGTAGGGATGGTCTGTGACGACTACACCGACGAGAAGGTTGCAATGGAGGTGACAGCCCTGGAACTCATACGCGATAGGACTACCATTCCTGTCCCCAGAGTCCGGGCGTGGGGCCCCGCTGCCAGCAACCCACTTAGTCTCGGTCCGTTCATTATAATGGACTTTATAAGCGGTGTGAGCCTCAGCGACCTTCTCCGGGACCCCAATGCCGAGTGCCCCACAAGAGTTATAAGAGAGGACATCAGCAATAGTGATATTGAATTTATTTACAGGCAGTTGGCGACCTTTTTGCTTCAGCTCTTCAAGCTTGACTTTGACCGGATTGGCAGTCTGCCGTTGCCACAGACTGAAGCCCAAAGCCCTACACTGCCACGGCCGCTAACATTTAAGGCACATAGCATTTTACAAAATGGAGGAGTTAACACTTTCGGTACGCCATGTTTCATTTTTTTATCTTCTTTTTCCTAACGCTCTAATCGATCGTGCGCGTCAACTAAGCAAATGATGTCTAGGTAACCGAGCGCAAGGGTTTGCAACAACGACCGAGTATTTCCAGTATGTCGTCGGGCAGGACTGGGAGCAGCTCGTTCACCAGCCGAACTCGACTGTTGGTTTATATAATGCTAAAAATAAATATTTGGCGTTCAATGTCCTGAAAACCATGATACATAACTTGGTCAACGTGAAGTATGACCGTTGCAGGTTTAAGCTGATTTGCGACGATCTCGGTCTGGCGAATCTTATTGTCCGTGGCAGGGAAGACTTCACTGTCGTTGGAGTAGTGGACCTTGAGTGGTCATACATTGGACCAGCCCAGCTGTTTGGCTCGGCACCGTGGTGGCTTCTCCAAGACAGGCCCGTCAACAGCACGTGGGACTGCAAAGGCGATGAGCCGCCCAAGATTGCCACCCGGTACTTCAAGTACCTAGATATCTTCATACGTGTCTTGGAGGAGGAAGAGGCAAAAATGCCAAGGCACGAAGAGAGAGAGCTCTCTAGTCTCATCAAGTGGTCGCAAGCTTCCGGGGCTATGTGGCTGCATATGCTCCTCTCATCTGGCTTCAATGACCATTGCAGCTTTCCTTTTACGCAGCTGCGTCGCCATTTTGGGGCTGAGTGGGCGATACATGAGAAGGAATTTGACCACACAGAAAAGCTTGAAGCATTCGCGGCGCGGAAAGTAGACGAGTTGGATAAGTATGATAAAGCCTTGGAGAAGATGGAGGAGAAAAAGGCGCTCGTGGACAGCGAGAATATGACAAAACAGGAATTCGTTGCCAACGCTCTAATAGAGGCAGGCAGTATCTCCCATTTCTCTTAGATGGACAATGGAATAAGGAATGACGCGGGGTTATCCCATAAGCTGGTTGCCTGGCTTGGTTTGCGAAGAGTAGCCTCATGGGTGGGGTAAGGAGAGACATCAGCAAAAGGACCGAAAGCGTCGGTCTCTCGGTGTTATATAAGGGAAAATAGTAACCATCGAACATACATGGTTTCTGCGGGGATCTGGAACATTCCCTTTCCGCTTGGGGCCCGGCTTGCCGTAGCTTTTGACTTACTGTATGGCCCTGAACATGGGATGTGCACCAAGGTGCGTGTTTGGAGAGATCCAATAGCGATAGAGACCGGGCTTCGAGTTCAAGGGGTGAGATGGGAACCAGTGCATTCATGGCCCTAGGGCTCTTTCTAGGAGAGATGCATTACTTTTGGCATGACCCGGAGTCATCCTTCTGGGTTCTGTTCTGGATATACATCAATTACGATGGACCAGGCCAATTCATCGGGCTAGTCACATCAAGAGTCAAGTGTTGCTTGAGGCCTCCTTTCCTGTCGGGATGTTGAACATAACCGCCGGCTGGCCGTCACGGTATGCTTGGTCGACCCTACGGTCAAACTGAATGATGTCATCCTGTGAGAGCTGTGCAACATTATAGTCCGCCCGCCACATCTTGGAGATAGGCAAAGATGGCATCCCTAATTAGACGGTCTCCTGTATCGGTAGCGAGTTCCACCGCATCCTTGTCAGACCCTAGATGGTCACCCTCTTCAAAGGTGATGTCTACCTCCCCTCCTTGATGGGTAACATACGCCGCAGCTAGAATGGCAGGGAGGGTAAGGGCAGCATTTGCGTTTGAAGCGACTTTGAGAACCGCCATTATGGTGCCCGTTATTTACAGGAAGAATATGACCGGGCGGCATGTCATACAGAAGGTGTGTGTGAGACTTAAATTGAAATGGTTGATGAGGGGTGAGTCAATGGCGCATGTGAGTGAACCCCGCAGTTTGGGCTGATGCGGCGCTATAGTGTATAAAGCTTAGGGACCGCAAGTGCCTAGACTTAGGGGACCTTAGTATCTAGTTTTGAGGGCCCCAGTACGTAGATTTTAGAAGCCACGATACGTAGAGCTCCGAGTGATATTCTAGGTATATTATTCCATTCAGCGCTCACCCCGTAATGCCCTTGTTATTACCAATCTAGAACTAAAATTCCTGATAGTTCAGACTACCATTCGACAACTTACCCCTTCCCTGAAATACGAAATTCAATCCCATTTGACGCAGGAATGACAAGCTCAAGCCTTCCCCCGAACGATGCGGTGGCATCTTCACAGTCGTGCCCGACATGTTCGTCCACACCCCCATAATCCCACGAATCGACCACACCACCCTCGAACCGATAACGCCATGTATCCCCAATCTTCCAGTTATATATATCTTCTAGAATTGTCCATGGACTCCAGCTTTCTCCAAGCCTCAGAGTCACAAAATCTTCGCCCTCCGCTACATACACCGTGATCTCAGGATCATCCAGAAAGATCCCCAGACATCTACATGGACCCTCTTGAAGTTCTCACAAACCATTTCTAGATGATAGGAGCAAAATTTCTCCCCGATTACATGGACACGGAATATTATCGGCCGGTCTGTGGGGGCCCCATGGTAATGAACATGCAGCGATGCAGAGTGTTTTTCCTCGGGGAAAATGGTATCAGGGCCGGAGAGTTCTACGCTCAGGACGGGGCGCCCTGTCTGTTTGAGAAAAGTGTAAGCCCTATGGAGTGTCGAGGTTGGAATTCAGATATTTGGAGACTGCCCCCGAAGTGTGGGATGAAATGACTTACACACGGTCTGATGGCAGTAACGGTGGAGTGGATTTTCGGCAAATGACGGCCGAATGCTCTATCTACTCATATGTAAACGTAAAACTTGCGCCCCTGGTATAATTAAATCTGGCTGTACTGGATGAGCTGCCAGATCGGATCCCACATGGTCACTCGGGGCTCCCCAGTTCCCCAGTCCCACAGCCGAATCTTCGTCCCGGGCCAGACAAGCTTGTACGTTTCGCCGGGCTCCAGCTGCTCTCTTTATCTGTACCTGCGTGGAAGACTATGACAGTACTTGATGGAACTGTCTGGCTTTAGTTCTTGAACGTCAAATGAGTACTCCACGTGCATGATGCCTAGCGCATCTTGGGTCACATCTGGTACGGGTACCCTTTCCAGCTTGCCGTCTGAGGTGCGTCGTAGAAGTATGAATCCATCTTGACAATAGCCTTCATTGAGGGGAGACCACAAGAAGACAAAGGACCTTGGGTCACTACCCTACATTTATTAACGGAGAGATACTGTAAAAGCGGATAGAGTTCAATCTCGAGCTGAAGACATGGTGCTTTGGGACTTGGGCTAAATAGTAAGCCTCTGGTCTTGATGGACAGTCCGGTTCGAATGACAAGGTGGGGATCAGTAATAGAGAGAGAGGGAGAGAGATGTACATACTGTCTATCAGTGGGTGCAAGTTTGATATAGGAGGCAATTTGCTGATCCATTTCCCGGTCTTTCGCCGTTCGTAAAATGAAAGAAGAGAATGAGACAAGCCAAGGACACTAAAGAGGACACTAAGCTGAACTGTATAGTAGCTGCGTTAGCCTGTCATGGCGCCAGTATAGTATATGCTGGATCTAACTCCAAGGCAGCATTAATGCGGCGCGGGTGGCCAATATGATATGACAGCTCCAACACAAGCTAATAGCTGGTAAGCCGCGCACATATATCGGATCAGGAAAGTTAGGTGCATTTAGTAATATCAGTCCTGGACTAGGGGTGCCACATCGAAATGGTTAAATTCTCCATACATCAAGAAAATAGCCCGTGCACGCCGCTGTGTCGTGGGACGAGAAGTTGTACCTGACGCTGGGAACACCCTAACCATATCCCCGCAGAGGAACCCGCCGAATACCTAGAATCCGCCCATCAGTTTACCGCTACTTTCACCACCGCTAACCCCAGAAGCCAGGGGCTTGGTTAATGAATGTCACAGTGCCAGCTCGAACAACCCGTCCGATCATGATCCTGTTGTGGCTCTTCGAGCTACATCTGTCTATCTACCTGTATACAGCTTGACCCGTAGCGTGTCTGCCCAAACTCGCACTCTGACATAAGCTTTGTTGCAGAAATTCACTCCTCAAAATAGAATCACTAGCGACATATCTGATATCATTCGTCGACTTCCTCATCATATGGGATCTATAATTCCCACTTCCTAATGATATATTCGCCAACACCAATGAAGTCCCAAAAAGATCTAATCAGCCAAGATATACGCCCATGTCAAGATAATACACATATATAGCTCTTCTGCATCTTACCCAAGCATAATCAAGATGGACCCAAAGAGAAGGAGAGAATGAAGAAAGGGTACTATCGTTAAGCAAAGGGGGAATAATGAGTACCAATCTTGATAAGAGCAGGGTTGACTATGGCAGGATCAGCTGCTGGTGACTTGTGGCCATGTCCCCCTGCTCCTTGGCAGCCCGAACTCACTCATGGACCACGAATCGTCACTATCTAGCACCAGTCCGGACTGCATCCCGGAATCTAACCTGTTCAAATGGAGGAGTCGCGCATTGTGGGCAGCGTCGCCTAGACCGTGTCCGTTGGGGGTGAAGTAGGTCGAGCTGGAGCCATGAGATACGTTTCGAGCAGAAGGTGACGCTTCGGGAGAGGGTTCATAGGGGTCATCCAACTCCTGCTGTGGCGACATCTCGTAATTTCCCAGAAGGTATTGTGGGTCAGATTGAGCCTTTTTGTACATCCCATTCAATTTCCGGTTGATTGTTTGAGCACTGCTTCGCTCGTGCGCTTGTATGCGGATCATTTGAGACATGATCAAATCCAGCAAGTCGCGAAACACGGGGGAGCACCGCGGTTCTTTCTTCAACTTCAACACCCATTCATTCACAGATGGACGGACTGTTGTGTGATCTATGCTGTAGAAGCAATCCGTAGTGAATTCGCCGCGGGGGTCATCGTATCCCCTGAGGCGGGAGAACTCTTCGATAGCCTGATCCCCACATATGGCATAGGTAGCAAACTCCAAATATAGACACCCGAGACCCCAGATGTCGAAGGCACGGTTTATGCGCTCCCCGGAACGGCGAGGGGGTGAGTATGTTAGAGGGAAGACTGCATCTACGTCGTTTGACCTAGACTCAAATCCGTGAAGTTTCGCTAGCCCTAAATCCGCAATCAAGAGTATGCCGTTTGCATCTGTGCATCCAGGACGCTTCTTGAACCATAGAATATTCGTGGCTCTCAGATCACCATGTCGTCCATAAAGCTTCTTACCAGATGTTTTACCCGCCCGGTTTAGCTTATGTATTACAGACAATCCACTCGCGATTCCGACCATCTGCTTGAGCAACCACAGGATATTCTGGCTGTCCCATTCGGGTAGCCGAGTCCGCTTCCAGTATTCACGAAGGTTCTCGTCCGCGTAAGGGAACACCAAGTGATTGTCTTCATGGAAGTTGAAGGTGCATAGAAGATTGATCAGGTGTGGATGGGGACCAGCTGAGCCCAGGGCCTTGAGGAATCTTCTTTCTCTCTCAAACAAATGTGGTTCTCGCCAGAGGATTTTCTTAACTGCAACTCTATACCCTTGACTCTGCTTTGGGTTAGCAACCAGGATGCACCATCGCCCAGATATTTGCTTCGCTATCTCTCACCTTGCCGTCAGGAGGTTCCCAGAATTCGTGGTGGTCGGCATGGATGCGTTCACAGGAGACTCTTCCGTAACCACCTTCAGCAGACTTTGCAGACTCCTTCCCCACAAAAGGAAAGATTTGCTGCTCTGGAAAATCGTAATGAGCACCTTGACGAAAGACCGGCACGAGCACACGCCACTGTTTTGCTTCCAATGCTTCTAGGTCTTCATAGTCCCAATCTTCCGGCACCAGGACCTCCTGGCCTTGACTGGTTCGCAAGACGTTCCCGTCCAGTTTGAATGGAAGATCGTCATCGTGTATCCCCCGATCCAGGAAGGTATTTATATAATCCACCTTTTTTGACATAACCAGAATTGTGAATAGCTTTTGAGCACTTTGGACAATCTTCTTTGCCAACTTGGGTCTTCGGAATATACTCCCGATTTTTTTCTCGGTTAGTATGTCTCGCACAGCTTTCTCGTTGATCTCGGCATCGATAATACTTCGCGGAATAAACGCAAGTTTGATGGTACATTCTCGTATTCGATCCAACGTTGAAGCCAAACTTGGAAACGAGTCTTGACTGGAGTGAGAGCCTTCGCGGGACATGGGTGGACTCATGGCCGGGGGGTATCGTTTGGGAGAGTCGGGTTGGGGACGAGGGCCATTCTTGATACGTCGCGAATTCCATGAAAGAAGCAGGAACAAACACGCCAAAAGGAAAATCAAATAGTACAGAGCATACATGGTGGATGCTGTACAAGCTGAACAGCTTATCGGAGTGTAACGTCAGTGAGAACTGGTTGGACGGTGACGGGCGCGGAAAGCGAATAGGAATACAATATGGGTGATTAAAGGGGAGAAATATAGCATCGGAAGAGGAAGAAAAGTATAATGAATAACAAGAAGGACCAAAACGAACTGGAAGCAGTTACAACGCCTCCGTTCGGTTGGGAGAGGACAAAACGTCCGGTAGAATTGGAGTAGGGCGCAGGTGGTGGTGATTTGAGGAAGTTGAAGTAGAGGAAATGGTTAAAGTGACTCAACAAACACTGGAAAAGGTAGGGCGGAAGTGCTACCGCCTGGTTAACTATTTATTTCCCATGGAAATATTACTAAAATACTAGTATTGCTACTAGTGGTGGTGGTGGTCAAGAGGAGGGAGGGACACCCATCTTATTCTAGAGCTCTCGATCGACGTGAGCAGTTGCCTCCGTCGAGTCTGGGGACAGACCCACGGTGGTTGTCCTCGAGAGGTTTGACTTGTCATTGGCGGGCTTGACAATAGTGTTCTACTAGTAGTAGGATTGAATTGTCGAAAAAAAAAAGAATGACATTATCGGGCAACGAGGCAGTGAAGCTTAAGGCTTGCCCATTGGCCACAGTTGACCCTCGTTCCTGCGGCTGCGCGTCACTTCACCCTTGGTTGGTTGCTCTTTCTTTACCTTCTTTTGCCCTTTCTCAATGCTTTCCTACCCACATCTGACGTAGAACTTCTAGAACATTGGAAGAGGAATGTCCAGTACGCTGTAAATCCTATCTAAAGTACACTGATAAAGACTATGAATACTCGTTATCCTCGGTTCAACACGCTCCAAAGCAAAACCCAATTACATAATAACGGGCAACGGGGTAAAATTGCTAGGTTAATCGGCCTTGGTGGTGGTGGTGGCTAGAGTGGACAGGCGCATCAGGCTGAAGGGCATCGTGCCCTGATTCACCTCCGACTCTGTTCGGCCTCGCAACCTGCCCCGTTCCAAGTCTGCCTCTTCCCCCTCCCTGTGTGATGATGGTGGATGACGAATCCGAGTTACCTTCAGAAACCAAGACGAGTCGCTATATCGCACCGAAAGTATCCACAGAAAGATCGTAGCTACTGTTAAGGGGACTGAAATAACAGCCAAAATCCAAACCCAGGGTGAAATGTATATGCCTCCCTTTTCATTGATTTTAACGAACTCAGTGGAGAAGAAATTCTATCGCAAAGAGTCAGCAATCCCATCTCTTTTTCCCCATTCCAAGGTCGGCCAATGGAACGCACCGCTACAATGGTGGTGGGGAGGTAAACCAGACCAACAAGACTCAGCATCTTCACAGCCGCAGCGTCTTCTGCACTCCGTTTCTAACGGACGTCATCATCAGCAGTCTGTCCATCATAGCCACGTTGGAAAATAACGCACTGCAAGCTCGGCGAGGTGGTGGCTTTCCTCCTGAGACGTCTGGGCCAGTTCCTTCAGAGCTTTTGTCTCCACATGTGATGCCCGTGCCAATTGTTTCAAGGCTCGGGTCTCCTCAAAGCTCAGTAGATCGGTTAACTGCCCGTCCACGATCTGTTAGCAGTAGTGGTGAGGGACGGGGTGGTGGTGGCTGCCTACCAGTTGCTCTGTCGACTGAACCCGCTCATGTAACACCTTTGCCCGTTCCAGGTAAACGCGAGCTTCTGCTTCATATTCAACAAACTCTCCGATCATGGAACTACAGAAACAATCATCTCTGACAGCGCAACTCATTTTACAGTGTCTTTCGCAGCTCTTCCCAATGCGACCGATAGTGTTCACAGCAGTCTGAAGGACGACAATCAAATCCGTTATGTAGTCTCCCAGTTGCTTAAGACGTTGTCTATCTTCCACCTTGAAGTATGTCATATGTTTATCTCGGTCTTCGACATCCCAGACAATCAGTCGGTCGGCCTAAAGAGTATATAATTCAGCCCGTGTACGCCGAAATAGAAAGCACATACATATAAGTGTATACACACTGGGCAAGAGTAGAAAGCTAAAAAGAAAGCCGGTGAACAGACCTTTTGCTTGCATTCGGACTCTAACCAAGCCATGTAATCCATCCAGCTTCTCAGGCCATCAGCGATGAGTCTCTCGTGAACAGAGAAGTGCGGCGTCATGACCTCCCCTTCGAATTCGCTTCCTGAAAGGCATACAGACACCTCGGTTTCAACTGTACGGGAGGGCGCAATCAGAATAAACACCGAAGAGCTTGTCGAGCCATCATGCGGATATGTCAATTTTTGGTAAACTCCTGTCTGGCGAATTGACCAGGGACACTCCCCTTTCGACGTTGAGCGTTGGTTGCGTTCGACTCGTCGGATCACATACGCAATCTCTATGCCACCAGTCAACTTATAGGGTATTCTCTGCATTGGAGACGGAAGGGCTTTCGGGATCTAACCATCAACCTTGCCGTCTTCCCTCTGCGAGCTTTTAGCACGAAAAGGAGGAAATGCATATTCGTTCTCCACGACTCTGATGCCGAATGTGAGGACCGACTTCCAGAAATATGGGAAGACGTTGTGTACTTCTAGGAGATAGTGGAAAAGTTCGCTCGATATGTTTAATGTCGTCCACGATCGCAACTGCGCGACCGTATAAACTTGTGCACAAGCAGTGCTCTCTTCCTATGGCAAAGTAAATGGGTACGTTAGTTATGAAATAATGAAGGGAATAGTATCCCGGGTGGTGGAATTACCCGTTGAAGTCGCTTCAGCTCGGAGACGTGATTAATCGGAATGGGTTGCTCGGTTTGCAATGTCCGTCTGCCGCATGAGTCCTTTGACGAAGAAGGAAGATAAACTACTAGCTGAGCAACATCGTTCCTAGATTTAAAGAGACTGTTCGTCCTAGCCTTGATTTTCTCCTCTAGGAATTGATCAACGCGGGAAGAAGCGCAAATGGGGTTCATTGTCCGGCGCACCGAGGGACTGAATTGTTGATCGACATCTGGATTGCCACGAGTCTGGAGACGTATGTATTTATATACAATGCCAGAGCACAGCTTGAGGCTTCAATCTCAGTGCTCACGATATGATTTACATGCGGCTCTATTGAGGCTTAGAATTTAAGCCGCAACCATAGAGGCATTGGATGACAATGTTTCTACCCGGTTAACATTAAAACTACCGGGCGAAACGGTCTTATGAGGGCAAAAGACAGCTGAGTGCGGAGCGAATGTAGTGTGACGGGGTGAATTCCAAAACATGTCAGCGATCAGCAGGCTTTCCTCGTGTATGTCAGTCAGCGGGAGACTCTCCAGGGCTCGCGGAATGCCCCTTTAAAACATTGAGGGTCAACCCTAGTCGTAGCGCCTACACTAGCCAATGAAGGTACATCATTACTTTATCAGGGCCTATAAGTGAGGTTCAAGCTGGAGACTTATGCAGGTGCCATCACAAGGTGACGTTCTGTATGTACTTATGGAGTAATAGGTATGTCAATCAAAATTACGCCAAACTAATTGTGTATGTACAACCTCCTCATCCTACCCCACCATCTTTCCCCATTGCGTAGCGCTTTGTGTTGGTCCACGTTTGATGTTTATTGTACAACGTATTGATATGAAAATCTTCTAATACCATACTCGACACTCATTGATTTGCTCCTGTGTTGAAAGTTTAGTAATTCCTATCACGCAGTCACCCACAAAGCTCAAACCTGAGTCAGTCCCGGAGAGCGTGCCCGTTCTTGGTCCAACACGTATATCTTATATTGATCCAGGCGTAACTGTGCGGCATTCCTTAGCCATGGACAGATACCCTGACAATGAGTAAAGAAACACACCTCGACCCGAAAATTAGCTTGCCCATATTCATTTCTTAACAATTTAACGAGCTTCTTCGGATTCATGTATTTGCCCTCAATAACCTGATTGGGGGTTATACTGGGGGAGCGTCCTCGGCTCATCGCACGACAAGGCTGTGGAATATGCTTTTGCGCACTCGAAAAAAAAAAAGACAGAATTAGGAGACCAGATTTATACACGAACAATAATGGAAAGTTTTCATATTCACATTTGCACAATCGTCATGGTTTGGAGGAGCTCAAACAAAATATATATTTTTCTCATCCTTATATACTGCGACTACTCCTTCCTATGAATAGAAGTATAAATGAACTGTCTTCAGCTGCGTCCTTCTGCGTACTTCTGAGCACGAGGCCCTGGTCAGGCTTCACTACAACTTTCGATATCGTCCTATCAGGTCAGCGTTAGTATTGCCTCTCACAAAATGTTAGGGATTCGTTTCAAGCCCCGTGCATAGGTGGCGGGTACGGCGCAATGACAGACCTGCGATAATGCTTGTGGTAAGGTCAGGTAACAAATGCCTCGTCGAATCTTTGGTCCATGTTAGCACAGCCCCATCTTATCCAACCTTATGATGCATTAGTTGCCGTAAGCTGCGCTGATGCTGAGGTGTTTTTCGTGTTTCTCCGCGCCTTCTCCGCGCTCAGCAAGCAGGCTGCAAGGCTGAATTTGAAAACCAAATAATAATGATTGATTGGGTAAGACAAACACGTAAACCATACGTAAGACCAAAGAGGGAAAACTAACAACGAAAACCGAGGCCAAGAAAAAGAGGAGGGTTTCAACCCGATCTCCTGGTATCATTTCATCAAGATGGGAATACCCGCACAATGATTTCTTGGAGAAAGGCCGTCCAAAGGAATTAGAAAACCAAATGTGGCGATTAGAGACATTAATAGAAAACCTGAACTTACACTGACTTGATACCCTCCCTGTGGGTACCGCCTCCTTAGCAGTGCCTCCAGGCGATCCTGCACGACATAACGCATGATAATCGTCTGAGTTTCCATAATCAAGAGACAATGATGCCTTGTCACTAAATCTATTTGGGTGAGTACTCATTCAATCAGAGCCAAACAAAACGCTCGGTAAGGATATTTAGCCTTGGCAACTCACAGTATAGGATGAGCAGAGTCTGCAGTAAAAGACAGCCCAGCAAGGCTTGATGCACTGCAATCAGCTTGTTCTACTTAGCCATCACGGAATCCCTTTCGCCTCATATAGCCCATTGGTTGCAAGAGCCTCATCACAGCTTGATGCGAAACTGTAGATCTTGGGTAGTATTGTCTATTCATTTTGCGCGGATGCCCAATATACTATGTTTGTTTGTACAGGTGCTACATGTCGTTTCCTCTGATAGGAAGGATACAGAAAAGAAAACATGGGGATATATTACGCATAGGTATCAATTCGGTCCATCCCGTGTTGTCCTGTCCTATTACGACCGGTCGCCCTCATTTTAAGTGGATTAGCATTGGCTGAGGGCTCTGACTGGTGTGTTTGTACCACCGGTAGTCAGATGCTTCCATGTAGTTAGCCTGTTGACGTGGTCATAGCAGAGCCTGGGGCTCAAACATGGCGGTCTAACTCGTCCGTGAAGTCGAGATGGAGTTCAATGCAGTGCAGAGTCATGGATGGGGAGATTGGGACCTCGTATCTGCAGAATGCCTGCGTACATCTGTATCGCGAGTATATTTCGGGATAGTATACCTCAGTGTGGTAATGATTGGCTCTATTGGTAAAGGCTCCCTACATGTCGGCCTTCATGTGAAGTGAAGGCCATTTGCGAAGTATCATTCGCGCATAATTGTTCCCTACTACCACTGATTCCCCGTGATATATCACATGCACAGCTGGTATTGCGAAATGACCCCATTGATCTTATTCATAATACACTCTAAAAGCATAATATTAGGAGCAAGTTGGTTGCGTTCCCTAGTAGATGACCAGCATGAGAAGACTTCATGGTATGGGCTCTAGGGGTTTTAGGCGTATATGGCACGGAGTCTGCCTCGTCTGTAAATGCTTGCATAGCTACACGTTTCAATAGTTAGGCTCTAACAGTTTAATAGAATTTTAATTGATTGTTTGGGAGAACCCCATACATGCATTCAATCACCATTCTAAGCAGTTCATGCAGTACGTGAGCCCCTAGATGTATGAATGCGTTCAAACTGGGCCAACACTAAGATAATGTTGTCGGAAAGCTCGTTATACCTATACTACGATGTCTAAGCCGACATTTTGAATAATGGGCAATTCATTATTCACCTGCTATATCTTCACTATCTATACCCAGCTAAATGAGAACTCCCTAACCAATATTCTTACGTTCTTGCTCGTTCTGTTCAGTTGCCATCATCCAGTCAATATGTTGCCTGGTAGCCACCACGTTTACCTCGATATTGAACCTATGGCGATAGCTTCCAATGTACTCTTCCACTTTACCCATAACTCAATTAGTCTAATTCGATTGTCTAGCTTTCTCTATCCTACAGTGGACATCAAAGTCAGAGCAGAAAATAAGATTAAGCAGCGATCATTGTCTAGCCACATTGTCCAAGATGAGAAGCATTCATTTTCTGTAAAATACCCCCCAAAAAGCCCCAAACATCGCTTTCATGGTCTCGAAATAATTATCAAATTGCTATACACTACTTTTCCAAGCATGGAACCGGGTCCTAATATAATGATGACCATACAGATACACGAAGGGGTTGAGATCAATTGTCCACACCCCAGGCTCATGTTAACGGTCTGCGTAGTCAGTCAGTTCATGACGGTGATCATATGGGAGGAAACGACCAGCCCCAAAATTAACTGACATAACACCCTTACTAAAGTACTCTACTCATGACTGTATTAGGATATGCACAATACTACTGCGAACTGGGTCTATGACAGGTGCAATTTACATTTCAGTCTTAGCTCCATTAGGACTCTTACAATATGCTCGAAGGATTTGTTGATGATAATAAATAATATAGTCTTTGTTGTCGAACGAACAATTGAATCTTCCGATACAATATAAGATCAAAGATAGATTCCTGATATATAAATAGATTTCAGCTTCGATTTAAACTACAAAACAAGCTTCACCTCCATTAGGGTACAGGCAATCCGCACCTCCTCCTTTCTACTTCTTCTCTCCACACACATAATGTCTAACGACCGCCAATAAAAACCCACAAAACCCGGAAAGATATACCTGAACCACCGCAGAGTCATGATGCTCTGTGACCAACACACACACCATCACGTATATACATCCATGTTCATGCCCGGTTCACCACGCCGAATCCGAATCCCCGAACAATATATATGTCTGAACAGTAACACCATACACGCACTAAACCATTTCAGGAAAGAGATACGCCGAGTCAGCTGTGGATCAATCTATGGCGAGTGATAAGTTACAACGCAGTATCAACTGGGGCTCGAAGATTCCGCATAGAGGACATCCGCCGATGCCTTGACTAAAATGGTAGTACTATTTTTCAGGTCTAGCTTTGCCGGCCCTTCCCGGAGTTAGTTGCTAAGACGGAAGGCTTCGGGTTCGGCATATAATTTCTGCGTTCGGCTTACGCTTTCCGTCTTTTGATGACGGGGAAGTTGATGAAGGGATGTTTTTGTGATGTTTTTTCCTCTAGAAAATTTATGAAAGATATGTTCACGTTGAGCTATATTACGTTAAATCGTGGCCGATTGAGTGTTGCCTGCGAGTATACTGTAGAGGGTCTTTAAGTTATTGAATAAGTGGAGTTTTGAGTTGACGCCCCACGGCCTAGAAGGGGGTTAAGGTTTTTACTGTGCCCACAATGGTTTACGAGAGTAAAGTTAGGTGGAAAAGGGCAGAAGTAGCTTAACTTTGAGCGCAAGGCTTATCCAGAAAACTACTACTCACTACGCCCACTCAACGTATTTTCTGGACCGCTGGGAGTCCGAATTTTCAGCGTGTTTTTCTTAAGCTAAGTGGCCCGATTAGCCGCACAGCTCTTATATATCCAAATGTGGCAATATTAGCTGTCAACCTGGGAGTAGTGAGCTTTGTGGCCCGATTGGCTTCATAGCTCTCATTTACCCGAATATAGTAATATTAGCTGTCGGACGGGCAATCAGACCACTTAAGTCTTAAAACGCATTGAACTCCTTTTACCTCAGGGGATATTCAGGATTATGTCTAGATGAAATGACAGGAGTGATAATTTATGTGGTATTGAAACTGAAACCCAACGCTAACCAAAATCAAATGTTCAATCCCAATGTGCCTATACTCGAATAAACGAGGCCAACGAACGCCGGTTATGATATATAATACAAGAAATCACGGTAGGATGCTTATTACGCATGTACAACCCGCGATCAACGGAAGTGTCACTATATACTTGTATGTTTTTGTAACTCCAATCAACAAAATGACGGCTGTAAAGCAAAACACCAATCCCGTATGAAGTTCAGATAATTCTTAATAAGATATACCATGCAAACATGTCGATGACGAGGTACGTTATCGGTCCTCTCCGGGGCTTTCTTTATGCGAGGCGGACTTTGCTTCGGAGCGAACAAGCTTGCGAATGCTGATGTTGGCCATATGGACCATGGCAAGCATATGTCGCAGTCCAGGGACACCTGATGGAAACACCAAGTATAACTCTGAGTCCAAGAACGGGTCGGGGCGGAACTTGTCATGATATGCCTTTTTTCCTCCTATCGGTAGTCGTTGGAAGGTGTGACGGTATAACGACCGCGTAATCTTCTCAATGGTCGATGGTAAGCCCGTCACATCGCCCAGGATCGTAAGAGGTTCGTATCCGAGACTGAGGTAAGATATATTCATTTGATTGAGAAGCGCCATGGCTGCGTAAGCCAGCAAGTCACTAATCCCTTTGGGTGCTCCGGGGGCCGCGATGCAGGGGTCAAGATGATATCCTTCGTTGGCACCAACCCGACGAAGCGCCGCAAATCCGTTAGCGACACCATCGGGGCCACGGGTATATATGTAGATCATCAGATTAGGAAAGTCGAACGGGTTGTAAACGGTAATAAAAGCCTGGGCTGTGGCGGCGGCCTGGTTGCGTTGATGCCGCCATGATTCATAAATGCCCATTAGCTCGCTCTGTAGGGACGGGTCTGCCCCGTTTGCTGGGGCGTAGGCACCTAAGGTGATACCACCTTTGTCTGGATTGAGGAGTTGTTTGTTTTGGACGATGATTCGCTTGCCACTTCGCTCCATAAGCACATCGTTTGTCATTGGATTAAGCACACGCTCAGCACCAAATTGTAATGTAGTCCAACGTTGCTGTCGCGCATGCTTGACTAGACTGTCGCTGGCCCCCATAAAAGCAATTCCCCAGTGAAACTGCTTTCGATATGCCTTGAACTCGTCTAGTATATCGGAAAACAGATACGGCTCACATAGGGGGTCGCCTGCGACTATTGCTACTTGGTTTTGCACCTTATAACACAAAGCCCCAGTTCGGGCCTTATTCAGGAAGAAATTGTAACTTCGGTCGAGTATTACCATATGTGAGACTTTCCCATAGCGCCCAGCTAATCTCTCTAAAACTTCAGCATTGTCCATCTGATCTCGGTCGGGTAGGTTGATCTGCGGTAAGGATGTCGACGTGGACAGCGGTACGAACCCGGCGCGTCCTAGGGGTAAGGATGATTCGGAGCTTGAACGACCGTATGTGTTCGAGGAATAACGAGAGGATAGCGCATCTGAGTCTGATGTGGGTTCCACAAGGGTTTGGCTGCTGCTGCTACTCCCACAACAACTGCTGCCACAACGGCGAGATCTTGCGCCATGCGTAGGATGTGCCGCTGGTGGAAGTAAGAAACCCTGATCCCGTTGATGATCCGCAGCGAGTGCACAACAAGTGCATGTATTATCTAGCTTTGAGTGGCTGAAGAGTTGACTCGCAAGGGACTCGCCCACAGTACGAAATAGGAGGTCTTTCTTCGCCGGGTTTGGCTTCTTCTTAGAAGCCTTCGGTCGCTTAGCCTTTGCGCCGCCGGACGTTTGCGGGACAGTCGGAGGAATGTTCTCAACGCTCGATTGGGCAGACATGGTGGACAATTGGTATAACGAAATGCGAAAATTTTTGCTTCATTGTCTAGGAGACAGGCAGGCTCCTGTGGTCAATTCAGATTCAAGAGCCCTTTAATGGACCCCTAAAGGACCCCATCAGGGCACTGAGTGGATAGTCGCTTCGCTCCACTCACACCAAACAATAAGAGTCGGATTTGGCAATAGAATGGCATCGGGTATTCCGATGGACCCTTAGGCAGTAGCATTCATTGGACCAGGATTGGTCTATTCACACAAGGGGCCCGCGCGAAGTCTGCAACTATAGTGCTTCCTTTTTAAGTTCAGCAGCCGGTGGTTGTGACATTTGCTTATGCGGACCCCGCGGGTGCCGCCCTGGACGGACTGCGGATCTGTAGGGATTCCATCATCAGATCGTATTTGTGAAACCCTTTACTTGTCTGCCTAATTGAGCCCTGCTTAGCCCTACGCTGGGTTTATTTTGGGCACACAACATGCCATCTAAACAGGTTTTTACTCTTCAAATCCATTTCTTTGTTTTCTCTAGGTGTCTAGCGTGTTGACCTTGTTAGTGACTGCAATCTCAGCGCAATGCGAACGTCACTGGAGAGAATGGCCGTGTTCGTCTGAACAAAAACCATCCACAGTTCACTGAGACTCATTCCAAGGTTCCGAGCAGTGAAGCGCTAAACGGTATCGAATACGAGTGTCGGGTTCGTACCAACCCTAAAGGAATAGGCTTCGTGACCCTTTATTTAGGTAGAAGAACGCGCAGCGGTGACGACACGACAGGCAGCCGTAAAAAATAAGCTTGAACCAAGCCTTTCGTAGTTCCGTGCAGGACTTCGGCCAATGGTGAACCGTCTTAGCACGGGTAGGGCTGGTTTCCGAAGTGGAGAAGAACATCTAGAAGATCGACACTGCCACACCCTGATGACCCGGAAGATCAAATATGGTAAACAATTCATAATACGAGACAGATAGGGTGGCTATGCCACGGTGCTAGACCAAGCATACCAAAAGTAGCAATACGAGTCTAAGCCAATGTCTCGTATTTTAAGAACGACTGCAATCATGCATCCAGGACCGCTAGAGACGGACCCTTGGTCTCTATGGGAAACGATCTGTCTAGAACGTCAAGTTCTCTTGCGGTGTATACGTACATATGCTTTGAATTATTTGGATCTTAATGAAGGAGCCCGTTGAGCACTACAGCCAAAACACCAAGCATACGGGTCAGACATGCGAGATAACAAGTTGCAAAAGTTTGACCAGAGCTAAAGGGAGATATAGCACATTTCTTGGGTAGTTCCCTACTAGGCCACAGCCATTAGGTATAGCCTGCAGCCGGGGCACTCCATAACTAAGAGAATCACGGCATTATTTCTTTAGCAGCGGTTGTAGAAGCCGCTATGGAAGGTGGGTATAGCTACCGGACCCGTTGATTGCCCCTATGTATAATCTCGCTCCTAGTGTTCGAGACCGCTTCATTCTGGTTTTAGCTATTATTATGTAGCAATGTTGATTATTTGTACAAAAAATAAAATGAAATGAAAAAGAACAGAATGACCCACCTCCATGCTTGGTGCCGCTGTGCACCTGCGCCAAGTTAAAGTTGTGGGTCACTCGTGACTAGGAGGACTGCAATGGGACATTATATATGAAGTGACAATTTTTTCCCTCCTAGTGTAATATCAATAGTAATCACCAAGTGAGTGTTTTTCCCAGCTCAATGCAACTCTTGGCAAGTTGTGGGTTATTCATTCTTCGAAAATAATATTAGGCAACCTGTTGTACCCACCCTCCGGGGCCAAAGAAAAAGGAGGAAGAAAGTAAGAAAAAAAAAATCAGTGAAAGATTTGGGAGATATAGATACTTTCTAAATAACACGAGTATCCAAATTTAGAGCTTTCCGTTCATAAGAAAGTGCTGGAGAATAATATGTAATAATTATCAGATGAGATTTTATCCTTTGGGCGGTGCCCCGGCTGTGACAACCATAGCTGTATGGATGCCCCAAGACCATACCCAAAATTGAGTAGGAGGTGCAAACGGACCTACCGCAATCAGGGTAGTCAGCAAGGTTTCACTCGCCGATCATCCACACTTTTCGTGGTTCTTACCTAAAATGTAATCCTGTCTGATATACTCCGTACCAATGACCCAATACTATAGACATAAACTGCCGAGAATCTTGCTGATTATTAACACTACCGCTCTACCACTTTGAGTAGCGGTGTCGATTTAAGTACTCAACTAGGACAAAATGTCCTATGGCACGTCATGTTCTGGTGCGGCAAGTGATGATAGCCATGGACAAGACATCGTAAAAGATCACAACTATAATTTTATATCAGACAGTCCGAGCTTTCTTTGGAGAGAGTAACCTCATGACTTCGTCAACGGTCCAGCGGTATTTCTCAGCCCAATCCAGAGCAGTAGCACCATACCGACTTCGTATACTGAGGTCGGCACCATATTCTTCAACAAGAAGTTTAACAACTTCCAGATCGTACATAGTCACTGCGCGCATCAGGGCTGTCTCGCCCTCCCAGTTTTGCGCGTTGGCATCGACCATCTTGTTTTCCAGGAGTGCCTGAACCAGCTGCAAGTCTTGCTCTCGGATTGCTGTCATCAGGGCTGTTTGACCGTTGACCCTGTCCTGAGTGTTAGGGTCCACGCCTGCTATGTCGAGGAAGCTGCGAATCATTGCTATTTGCTAGGTGGAGATTGCTGCTTGGAGCCCAAGGTTCGGATCTGCCTTTCCGGTGTTCAAAAGTATTTGGACGATGTTTTGGTAATTATTTTCTACCGCGTATGGAAGTGGGTGTTTGAATGGGCTGTCTGTATATGAAAAGGATTATTTAGTTTTCTTAGAAATACAAAAAGCGAATAGGCCACTCATCGCAACCGAGATCCGGGTTAGCCATTCCGATTTCTAGAAGAATCCGGGTTATATTCATATCTCTCCTAACAACTGCTAGAAACAGAGCAGTATCCCCGTTCTTTGCCTTCGCATCGGTGCATGCGGAGCCAACACACAGTAAGGCTTCCACGACTTCCTTGTGCTTGTTCTCAACTGCTAGCATCAGGGCGCTCTTGTTGGCGGAATCGGTCAGATTGGGATTTGCCTTCCCAGTGCGCAGCAGTAGTAAAACCACATCAACAAGGCCCTTCTCTACTGCCATCCAGAATATCCTTCTAGTCTCTGGACTTTCGTTATATGTTAATAGGCCGCCAGGGCGATGTCCAAGACCCAGTGTTGGTAGCGGACCCGCTGGTGATGGCAACATCATCGTCTCTATTGCGTTGGAATAGCCATTTTACAATAACAGGTGGATAACGTCTGTATCTCCGTTCTCGAGAGCGATCATGAATGGGTCTCTGCTAGTTAGGTCGGATGGGTTGATCTCAACCCTGCCACTTTCCAGTAGCAGCCTCACTACGTCTGTGAATCCCATCTCCACTGCCAATTTAAGCGCTGTTTGACCATCAGGACTTGTAAAGTTGGTGTGGGTTTTCTTATCAGCTAGTAGAAGTTTGATGACCTCTGTGTGATTGCCTCTGGATGCATACATGAGTGGTGACCATCCATCGGACGCAGGGAGATTGAGGTCAGTTTCGCCCGTTGAAAGCAGCTTTTCAACCACGCTCGCATATCCTAATTGCGATGCGATTGAGAGAGGCGACCGACCATCATCGTCGGTAAGATTGGGACCTACATTGCTATTTTCGAGAATGATGTTGATGATATCCCAGTGTCCATGCCTTACAGCCAAGGCCAAAGGTGTCTGGCCGTAGGGATCCCGACTATTGATCTCTGAAGCTGGTATTTCCTCCAGTAAATCTCGAAGTTGTGTCACGAGACCGAATCTGGCCACCAGGTGAAGGCCTGTAGCTCCAGACTCCTGGGAGCCGTCCATAAGCAGAGAGAGGGAAATATAAGTGTGCTCATTCGCGGGGAACATTTGATCTGCGGAGCTAGTTAAAGGGGGGTTTTTGAGAAACCTTTTGGCAGTTTGGCGCACCTCCCAGTCCGCTTGGACTGGGCCGGTGTGTTCCACCCAGAAATGAACAGCATAATCTAGAAACGAGGTATGCTTTTCTCTGGATGAAAATTGCCCGAATGAAAGATACCTGAGGCAAGCCAAAGATATCTCCTTAAGAGACTTGGCAATCCAAGGGTGTTCATGATGGTTTCCTTCAAAATACTGATAAGCGGTCAAGTGAACAAATTCGATCTTTTCAGTGTTAGAACTTGCAACTATAAGACCTGAGCAGTATGATATGACGATGTGTATGTCTGGTGGAGCGAGTTCATGTCGAGGCAATTGTTGTCTCGTTGGGTCTGGGCTGCCAAAACCTCTGTGAGTTCATTGACGCTCAAGGGCCTCCGAGCATAAAGCACCCAAGATATGATACAATAGGCCCATTCGGAGTGGTCGGACCTTTCTATCATGAAGGAGGTCTTTTTGTATGCTTCATGAATAGGATCTCTGATTCGACCGTGCTCGATATTCTCTAGTTCTTCCTGTATCTCCCCTTTAGTGCACTGTTTCTTGAGAATGTTGACAAAAAGTCGAACGAGAATAAACCTAAACCCTTTAGTCCCCATCGAGATATGTAGGTGTGGAAATCTTACAATCCCCTCGCAGACGCTATGACCACCTGCTTGAAGCGAGCGATTTGTGGCAATTCATCAGGTATTTTATAAAACGCCGAGAAGTCAAAGTTGCGCGTAATATATGTTTCCATGTCCTCGTTGACCGCACGGATATCCAAGAAAGAGCACTTCTTCATAACCCTGAATTCTCGTTATATGATATTTGTATAGCGTGAAGTCAACATAAGGCGAGCTCCCATACGCTGCAGGTTTTTAACAGCCTCGACAAATCCAGCCAGATATTCTGGCAAGCATTCATCCAAGGCATCAACAACAATGTACATCTTATCATGATTTTGTAAAACACCGGATAATATCGTAAAGGTTTCACGTAGGGAGGGAAACTGGTTAGCACAGTAAAAGCTCGGTGACTTCACTTGGGATAGACGGTAGAGTATTAATCAGCTGCCGCAGTATTGTTCGAAGCACGTGGATAAGTGTCTGTTCAGCTTGCAGATTATAGCTGAAGTATAGAAAGGCAACAACTGAATTTTGCTTCTCTTGAGCTTTCCGAAGCTTGTTTATAACGATTGAGGCTAGTGTCGTTTTCCCAGATCCAGGCAATCCCGGGCAAAAAAGTGTTTCAACGTCTTTGCTTCCCACTGACCATGCCTTAAATTTTCCATTCTCAATGAAGGTTTCAAAAGAATCATGGTCCAAGTTTCGTTGGGCATCGGCCTGTTGCGATTCGTAATAACTGGGGGCAAGCCAATTCAAAACCCTGCGACGTTCTTCCCGTTCTTGGGTTTGTAAGAGCGGTTTGATATTATCATTCAGTTTCGTAAGTTCTTTCTCCACTGTACACGACAAAATTTTAGCTTGTTTGTACCAGGACTGATTTCTAGGTATGATAACTCTTCCAAATCATGAACGACACCCTGTGAGCTCTTTCAAGCTGAACAACCGGGATGAGTTGAAGAAGCTCTTTGGTAAATGCAGCGGCACCCCCTCCGATTCCAACCATGAAGCCGATTTTAATGTTAGGAAAGCTCCGAAGCATATCCATGGCAACTGCTGTGGCAGGGCTTTCCCCAATGGTGTCAAGGGGAAGACATCCGACAACGATATTATGCCGACCAATCCGACCAAGTGTGTACGCATTCATGTCTCCAGGGTCTTGATCGAGCGGTGGATGCTCCTCATCTAGAAGTGCAGTTGCAGCAGCCGCCTCAAGTGGTAAGGCGCAGATCTATCCCACTAGGTAGTCATTCTGTGTGAGTGACTCACTGAGGTATTTTTGTCAGTGAATAGCTGTGATTTGACATGGAAGGTAGATCGATACCTTGTTGTGTCTTTAGACATAGCTGTGACCCTTCGTTATGAAAACCTTGGTAGTTGCTAGGGTTTGGAGACATTGAAATCATGGAGTAGATGAAATGTGATAACACAAGGCTGAGAGATTTCGTATCCAGCACAGCCTCCTGTGACAAGACAAGGCTACCAGTAATAAATAGCCACAATTGCCCGTTTTATTGCGCTCTAAAAAACCTGATATATAGTAGTCAAAAGCTGTACAAGGTAAATACTAAAATTTTACCATAACTTTAACGTATTGTGTTTAATCAAGGCTATCTTAGATACGATAGTTAATGATGATCATTCGTTGGTCCCTTATTAAGCAGGTACATCTGTGAGAACTCATACAACACTGGTGAATGCTGGTTTCTTTCGCACCGTCTAGGATTGATTATATGATCATAAGCAAAGTTATCCTCTTTGAACCCTTTTCCATACGTCACAGCAGCTCCATTTATTGTTTCTGCAACTGGTGGTAGTTCTCAAGAGAATATTTCCAAGCGTTGAAAACAGTCCTTATCTGTAATTATGAGTCGTTTGTTTTAGGGCGTTCCTTTCGTCCCACATGTGAAAATAATGGCACTAACAAGATTTCTTGCTCTTAACATGTCAAGTATCCAGATATTATATTTCGTGTAGAGATGTAGGGAGTATATGACATTGATCAAATTATGCTGATTCCTCTGTTCTCATGCAGCTTGCTGGACCCACTGATACAGCCTGGTCTGTGGTCAATACTGGACGATAAATGGAAGTGTAGAATAAATACTGATATAGAGCAGAATGCAATGATTTTCGTCCCATCGTCAATTCCTATCATTCCTTCAAAGTCGTTGAGACCCAGAAGCCAGTCCAAAAAAGAAACCGTGGAACTCAAGCACGATCTGAGTCTCCCTAATCAATTAGCCATTTCCTGCGTGAAAACCCCCTCTTCATTGAATTTGGTCATTGGGAAAGGTGCTCCGGCCGACACTGGTATTTCGACCAAGTTGCGTTCCAGGGCGTCAAGCTCCGTGGGTGGGATGATGAATTTCACGTTAAAAACACGGCCTCTCTGCTAGAATCTCCTACAAATATGACCTCCTAGCTCAGCGAGTGGCTCCATTCCCCACCTCGAGGGCCGAGATTCGAGGGAATGCGAAACTTAGTCGCCAGCTGTGCTAGTCAGAGTCACAATTCTACCTGAATTCGTGGAGCTATCTATAGTATAGGCTGAAGTTAGCAATGAGCTAGGGGTAAATGTCCAAGACTCCTTTTGAATAGAGATATTATGAGGTTGGTGCCTTATGACACATTTCTGGGGTTAATACACCCAAATCCAAACTTTAGCCACTGCGGAGAGGATATAGATTGTTCGAAAGGTCCTTATCGTAGATAGTTTTAGTGCTGTTCAATTTTCCCTGATTTTTTACTTGCATCCAAGAGCTTTGAAATCACATTTGGTTTGAGGCCCAAAGCATCGATCAATCTGTACTCTTTCGCGCACATAGCATTAAGTGACGGATGAAATTTATACTTAGATTCTCTGTGCATGATTGAGTAGTCGGCCATCTGTAATTTGGGCCATGGCCGTGCATGGTTTGTTTGTTCACTTGGGTAAAGGGGAAAGGGGAGATGCCTCTTACTAGCAAATAACATGGTTTATCATTCCTAGAGTAGGCTAGTTCATCGCTAATAGGTGTGCCATGTTTGCTTCAGACTCGATAAAACTCAGTAATAAAACAAATAGAAGACCATGAATCTTTCACTGGCAGGAGTGAACAATCACTAGCCTTGTACGAATCAATAGTGAAGAATAGACTAAGCCACTAGGTTATTAACGGCTCATACCTCTACTATTCCAGCACTTATTAGCATAACACATTTCGAAGATATCAGGTGGCAGCTGGCCTAGCCTTCACTCATGAGATATATTGCGGTCACAACAACAAAAAAAAAGCTGCTAGTTTGTTTCGACGTACAAGGATCTAAGCGCCTAACCTTTGATTCGAGATCTCGCCTTCCCTTCCATACTTTGTCTAACAAGAATAACGTATACCTATTTGGTAAGTTGGATCGATTCCTTTGATGCGTAGCTTGGGACACGGTATGTCTCGAAAAGAATATCCACCAAACCGGTGGCCAAAGTTTGCGCGCTAGTAGAGACTTTGGCGTAGTGGGCCAAGCAAATCATCGTTCTAGAACGGGTATTATCGCCGCGTACTATAGTTGATGGTACCTTTGGCCGCGATCCAGATGTGGAAGTACACAGTAAGCAATAGTAGGTTTAAGGTTGGCCTGTCATACAAGGATCAACCCTGGGGAACACAGGTGAAGCGGTCAACGAGGGATCTCAATAATTTTCCGTGCTGATCTTTGGACGATTAGAACCTTTCGCAATTCCTCTTTTATTCGAAAGGTTTAGCTCCTTGGGCATAAAGAAAGGTGGGCCTGATGATCGTCCAGCCGTCTCAATCTCGAACCGGCGATCTAAATAAACAAGTTTCCAACGGCTGTCAAGTTATAATACTAAACCCACTAATGTACCAGACATGAACACGCCAAGTACGTACCGAGGTAAGTGTTCTGCCTTGACCTGCGCGAACCCTGGTACCATTATAGTACCGGATGTATTGAGCCTCAGGACTCATATTGTTCCTCCACAGGACTGGAAGATCCACAAAAAGAATTGTGATACTCCGCACTTCAGCTCCTTGGGAAGACATTCACATGGGCGTGGGCTACATGGAGCAAATCCTCCTGTGCTCCTGCGGAAACGAGTACGATGAGGTGAAGGAACTGAAATGACGTTTGGCCCGGTGAACTCGGGAAATTTTATTCCCATCGAAGTGGTCATAACTAGTATTACTTTGACTATGCCCAGTCTACTAGGTCGCTACGGGTGCTAGCTCGGTGACCGAGTTACCCGTAAACGAAATCGCAAGCCTATACGTTGGCAGAGACGTGAAAGGGGATATCCGGCAGATTCGAATAACTGTTCGGAAGCGCTCACTAAATCCGAGTTGATCCACACAGCCACGTCCTATAGAACGGCAGAGCCTAGGGTTGTTGAGTTAAAGAGAAAGGGATAGTAAAAGAGGATCGGAAAGGTTTGGGGAATCCCTTGCCGGTGTGCCGCACATCTGCTTGAGAGGGTTCTCCTGGGAAAAGAGCGTGATGAAAATATAAATACCCCCACTGTTTCACTGTAAGCTTTGCGGTCGATCATAATGTATGTTTTTATCCAATGCCACTGACATCATTTCCCGGGCCATTGATTGCCTTTTCTTGACTTTTCTCGTTCTCGTTTGCTTTTACTCTTTGCCTGAACTCGGCTGGGCAGCTTCCTGCGGCTCACGATGATCCAAAGAACTAGACCGGCAAGACGGGTCTGCGCCTGGCGATCATCCTCGGTTTCCCCCTATCGAGCCAGGCCAATTACGATAGAATACCCAGCGAGAAAAAAAGGGCGACTTTAGCGTATTGATCCTTGCCTTGATTGGTATAGCGCTTTGTGTCTCTCACGACTCTTTCGGTAAGGTTCACGAGTATTTCCCACTGCTTTAGAATCCACTTGGGCATCATGGACGATTGGCACGTTAGCTTAACGCTCCCCATCGTGAAGGACAACAAATTCATCTAGCCCACATAGGCTATGGGACAAGTCAACTATGACCGTACGACGGTCTTCAACTGATCGCTCCTCGGTGTGCTCCCGATGCAGTAGCGCAGTCTAGATTTGTCTGCCTGTGCTTGGCCTGACACAAGCACATTGACTAGGTGGGGGTTGGGGCAGGGACCGATATGATCTTGTGGATGACTCGCGAAACGAGTCTCTATTGTCTGCAGCAGCGGTGCTTAAAAGTGAGTGACCCCTTGTCCAACGCGCATAACATACAAGTTGCTTGCTTTTTGCTGTACCCCTTGATTGATGGTCAAATGTGATGAAATGAGATGATAGCTGTCAGGAACGTCCGATTGATTGGGTGCGGTCGGGGTGTACAGGTTCAGGCTTCCAGGATGTCTTGGACCATAATTGCGGATTTATGAGACTATCAGGGTACTACTCCTTTAGTTATTCTATAGTTGCTTTTGAATGGATGCTACCGTTCTTCTGGACGGTGACACTGAGCAAAACACGTGAGCATGGTGGGTACCATCTCACCTAATCGGGGTGCTGTTGGACCTACGCGAGGGAATTTGCTACCGACCATTGGACGCGGTTAGGTCACGTGTGAGACTAGTTGGCTGTTTTACCCTGTCATGTCACGGATATTCTCTTCGGCAGGGTAAGCAATCCATGGGACGGAGTACTGTATGTATGTACGTACCAAGGATTTCGCTCCCGCCCGTTCACCGTGCATTGTAATCATGTCTAGTACTGCGTACGTCTCAGAGAACTCCTGAGCATGGACGATGTCGACGACCCCCGTCGGGCTGCGAATGAAATGAATGAAAGAGGATCCCCCCATTCTCCAATCAAGCTAACACCCCCCAATCAGAAGGTGGCCCGGACTAAAAAAAACGTGGGAAGAGCAAAGACCCTGGGTCCGGGTTTTAGATTGTTTCACGTAGAATAGCGTCACTGAAGTCGAACATTCAAGGCAACCTTACTACGAAGCATTTGATACACGTCGAGTTTTGGTCATCTGTACTGCTCCCAATTAGTCACCATGGCCTGAGTAGTAGATAATACTGTGTGTGCCCTATCGATGTCGTATCTCATGAGGAGCATAACCCAATTGACTTCGTCAAGAATGTTTCATATTTCGCATGGAGAAGATCGTTAGTGGCCCGCGGGATGTCAGTCAGATTGCGCGTCCCGACCGACCCACCGAGGTTGTCAGGCAAGACAGATAGAGAGAAAGAGAAAAGAAGACAGGTAAACGAGGAGGAGGAAAGAGTAAGGAAAAGGCAAGTATCTCAATTCATTGAACGATCTCATCCGCCCCTTACACGCCGATTGACATCATCCACACCGAGCACGATGATTGAATCATCAAATAGCCCGGTCGAATGCCCGACAGAGAAGCAAAAAAAAACCTCCTGTATGATCGATCATTTTAGTCGGTCCTCGGGAACAAATGACGGCAGAGATTTCATTGTTTGGGTTGACTGTACATACATATCCATCAACCCCCGTCCTCAGCCACACCAACGCGCATGAACTCAAATTCCTGCACTATGGACTCCTAGTTTCTCTCCCGCCCCAATTATCGGGCGTTGGTCTCCCTCCCTTCAGTTCTTGCCATACTTAATTTTAGTTTTTTCGCTAAAAACGGGTCCGCATTCCGAACGGTCAATACCCAGCCGACTGGGGCCGGAAGCTGTTACGCGGAGTCCTCGAAACTTTTCGAAACGGAGTCTGACGGACATCCCAGCTTCCGACAGATCAACTGCGTTAGTGGTGCTCAGTATGCGTGTCTATGTCTGTATCTATGTGGCGATTTTAGGAAAGGGTGGGATGGCTGAGTTTTTCTTTTTTTGTTTTTTTTCCTTCTTGTTTGCCTCCGATTATTCTAAGAACACGTGTGATTTATTTTTATCTTCTTTCAAGTTCAGGGCAATTGAGCATAGGGCAATAAGAGTATTGTTATTATGTTTTAGTCGAAGTGGACTCGAGGTGACATAAAATAAGAAACAAAAAGAAAACAAAACGTAGTTCTCTAGTCGGTGATTGGTACTATTTTACCAAAGACACGGGCAGTATCCGTGGAACTGGAACTGGCAGTCGATCGATCCTCCGTCTGGAGTGCAAGTGGATGGTGGACACTGGACGCTATGCATTGATTAGGTAAAGGGCCACTGGAAACTTGTACTTTTGGATCGCTGTTAGACGCAACCGTTTAAGAGTCCAGAACCGAGACTTGACTGACTGTACCTGTTCCAGTCTCCACTCTCGTCTTTCTCCTCCTTCCTTCACATCAAATAATATTTTATCATCTTATTAAATTGTGATTGCTTCCCCTCTCCCGGTGTCTTGGTTTTTTATTACCCTTTCCTTGCCCACTTTCTCTCTTCTCTCTTTCCCTCAGTCTCTTTCCTTCCTCTGGACGAAACGCTCCTTCGTTTGGACCTTCAATCATTCGCTCTCACCTGTCTCTATCCTACAGACATTCATTTTTGTTTTTAATTCTGTCTCAGCTTTGACCGTGTCTCCACCCATCTTCTTGTATTCCTTCCTGTCTCCGTGTCAACCAGCCAACCAACCATCAACCCAAACCAAACAAAAAAAAAAAAAAGTACCGTGCAGTGCCTCGGTCCCGATTGATAGTTCATATTCCGTGGCGTTGGTTTTGCTTGGCCGGCAACCCTATCCGGGGACTTTAAACTATTGGCTTACCGTGTAACCTAAGCCATACTTATCCTTCCGTTCTCTGCATTTAGGTTATTGATAACCTATCCAATCTTTGTTTTTACTTTTTTTTTTCTTTTTACTTTTTTCTTTTTTCTACTCTCCGATCTCCTTCCTCCTTTTCAATCTGTGGCCCTTGCGAAAGCAAAATCGTCCAAAAAGGACAAAGGAAATTTGAGAGGCAGCTCCGTCTACTTCAACTCAGCAGGCGACAGAACGGGTTCCACTGGTGGACTCCCGCAGGAACGTTGCCCCTCACGCGCACCACACAATCAAGACTCAAGGGATAAAGCGCTCGCTCCTTTACTCCCCTAGTTAAGGAGTTTCGGTACCGGTCTTGACTCTGTCAACTCTGCATATTCGTGCGATAAGAACATACGTTACACACGAGTTATGTCAGTCGTCCTTCTCGCGGACAGCTCCAGTCAACTTTGAGAAAGTGTGTGTACGGTACTTGACTGCATCCCGTCACGTCGTACAAGCACCATCCTATCCCTAAGCTTATCCCCTTCCATTCGATTCTCGCCAGTTTGGATGCTTGGCTTCCCTTCTTATACTCCACTACCCTCGTAGTTCCTCATCATCGCAACCTACATTTCTTCCCCCTTCATACCATTGTGACTCCTCATCTCAATTGCTTTCTTCCTCCATTCATTACACATCATGGCGCATTCACAAGAACACCTGGATGCCCCTGATGGGTCCGCTTTGACCTGGATCTTTGATCATTGTCTTCGTTACCCTGGCTCTTACGAGCTTCCATTACGCACTATGTATGCATTAAACTGCAACCCAACGAGACAGCCGCCACCCGCCAACCGTGCTCCCGAGACAGCTTTCTGCGAGCGCCCGTCCCACTCTCCGAAGTCCTCTGTATCGTCCCAGGACGCTCCCTTGGATCGTGCCGCCGATTTTAGGGCATTGCTCACCCACCAAATCTCCCGATTGCCGTCACAGCCATGCTCTCTGCCTCCCAGCTTTGTGACCTCCTTTCTGCGTCGCTGCTTCACTCCGGAGCTGGGTGATGTTGACTTTCCTCAGGCGTTGACCGGTCTTGATTATCTCAGAGATCTGGAGATACGTCGAAGGAAGGAGGTGAAAGCGGCACTGGACCGTTTACAGGTCAAGCCGGACGATCTTAAGGAGAAAGAGGAGCTTGGAAAGAAATGGCCCAATGTCTTGACCTGGATCGAGTCCAACTGCGCCAAAAACCGCACGGCTGAGGCACTCTATACCCAGGTCTACATTGGCCTACGCCGCTGGGTAAGTCCCAATGTTTATCTCTTCCCCAATAGGTGACTAATGATTTCCCTCAGACCCTGATCAATGAGATGCTGCTTGAACCACACAACAAGGCCAACTGTATTGCCATGCTTAACACTCTATTCCCACCCGTTACGGATGCAACCGTCAACCCTACGCCACAGTTGACTGCTAAGATTCTCAAGTCTCAACGAGATGGCTTCTTCCGGTACATTGCAGCCTTCGATAAGCCCAATGGAAAAGAGATCCTCCAGAAGGTCATTACGCAGGGCGCACCGGAGGGAGAGGAGACGGGATGGCCGCTGGTGCGAGACGCCTTGGACCGGTACCTTCGGCTTACCAACGAAATCATCGATGACTGTGCCATGGTCAATGATCAGAGTAGTCTCGAGGTGACAGTAGAGGCGGAGTCTCAGCCCCGTCGGAAGGTGGATTCAGGCATTAGCTTTGGCTCGGCAGATAAGTTCCACGCCCCGTCTGTTCACAGCAGAAGTGGCTCCGAAGACATGCTGGACAAACCCTTGCCACCGGCCCCGAAAGAAACTCATCAGAAGACGGGTGGTTCCGCATTAGAGCGGCTAACACGAGAGCTGCGGAAACTTAGCGACGCTGGAAAGGTCAAGAGCCTCAAGAAAATGAAGTCCTCGAGCGCCCTCGCTATGCGACCGGAAAATATTCCCAGCCACACTCCTGATAACTCATCTTTCTTTGAGATTGATGACCAGAAACGAAAGCGTCTGATTTGGGAGGCTACCAGCCGCAAAAGGTTTCATAGCAAACAGCCCAGCAACGACTCACATTGACTGTGATTCGATTTGATTCTATTGATTGTACACTTATGACATCTTTCTTTTTCTCCAAAAAAGCAGGAAAGACAAAAGCTGATGTTCTACTATTGGAATTGTAATGGAGTTGGCCGTTTGATTTGTCTTTTTGTGATATATCTTGTTACTTTCGGGTTGGGGGCGCAATTGCCAGCTCCAGGCGTCTTTGTTCGGTTCTTTCAGCATACAAGAGGAATTGGCGTGTTATCTTTTCATTGGGAGTTTTGAGCGTGGTGGAAGAATTTCTCCCAGGTTGAACAGGAGAACCTCAACAGCAACAGCAAAAGATAAAATGGCTAGAGAAAAGCCTTGATGAATGTTACTACTAGATGATAATGATTTTACGAATTGATATCTGTTGTTAGTTCATCTTAGAACTGGTGTAACTCATATTTGCATTTGCGTAGATAATAAATCTGCGAACCTATGTATAGGAGCGAGCATGGGTAGTCTCCATGTCTTCAACATGACCAAAGCAAGGTCTAAAAGTGTATACGACTAAAGCTTCCCGTCTATAGGGGAAACACCATCGCTTTCATGAGGGCGTCCCGAATTCAATGATCAAGAAGGGATTTATAAAAGAGGGATGGATGTAGCCCACTTCAGGATTGAGAACCCGCTTTTCTTCGCATCATTCAATACCTCAAGTGCCATATCCGGAATTTTCGGAGAATCCGTACGTACAAAAAGGCTCAGGTTATTTAAATGAGGCAGTTTTGTGGTCCGGGCATCTGAAAGACCCTCAATTAAATGAGAGATGCATTTCAGATGATCATCATCGAATGTCTCGAGATACAAGTTGAACCTTTCAAGGGACGCTGGCAACATATCGATCAGTCTGGGCCACGCTGGATTTCCAACCAACTCAGTTTCATCCCATTCTAAATCTCTCATCGACGGATCATACGCGGGGCCGCACAGCATATCGACGCCTAAATCAAGCACTTCCAACTTTTGGAAACGAGTCATATCCACCAGTGTTGCCCCTCTATTACACCACTCTGTGAGAGTTGTGACCGAAAATTCCTTGAGTGTCTTTGCACAAATATTTTGCACCGTATCCAAAAATGCACCAACGTTCCAGTTATAACCGCAGCCATGCCATTTGGTTTCATGAGAGAACTCAAAGATCTCCAGGTTTGGGATTCGCGATAGTAGCTGTGATAGCTCCTCTGGGCCAGCGACAGAGGATTCTATACACAATTTCCGCAAGTTTGTGCTGTAGCATTCCACCACTGGATCGAAGGCGTATCCAGTGTACCCGTCATCCTTGAAGATGCAGCTACCCAAGTAGACTTCGGACACAGAATTGATCGCTAGTAATGGTACAAATGGTGTCAATTGGGACCTCTCTTCATAGCCCATGTCACGGGTAGGCTGCACGATGGAGAGCTTGGACAACGGCGCATTAGGAAATTCCTCCTGGTGGTTGGCCCGGTGTGTGATCAGACGGAGTACCGACCACAGACGTTTGTTAGAAGGATCCGCTTCGTCCCAGCGAGGATGTAAAGCTACCTCTCGCACTTGTGGTAGCAAGGTTAGGAGAAAGACGTCTGCATCTATTGTGGACTCTTTGATTCCTCCAATCCAATCATTGGTATTCCCCCCGGCGGCCTCAATAAAGGGCGATGCAAGTACCAAGTCCCTTAGAGCTTTAGGTACCTCGGCTTCCAGGGACTCTATCACCTCGTCATCGTCATCGACATCTCCATGCCCCCGAAGGTCAATGGATTGTATGTATTGCGCCACAGAGGGATCCAGCGCAATTTGTTCCAATAGCTCCCGTGTGGTCACAATTCTGATGCCCGTTTCTTTAGTAATTTCATCCCAATAGTCGCCTAAGCCGGGTTCCTCCTCTCCTTCTGAATTTTCTTCGATCTTTGTTGAAAATTTAAAGCTTCGAAACCGTTTCCGTCGAGTGGCATATTGCGCCCGGAACGGAGCGCTGGCGGCAAACATGGCTTTACACGAGAGAGCAGCGGCTTCAAAATCCACTGGGATCGTTTCTTGTACGATCTGTATCAAGAGCTCCAAGGGGAGGTCAAGTAACGATGGCATCATGGGCAGGGATTGAATGAGGCTAAAAAAGATCAATTGTATAAGGAACACAATATTTTTTGACAAAAATTGGGTTGTATGGTTAATATACTGGTAAAACTCAATTATATTTGGTGTAAAGTCCACTTTTGCTCGCTTACCCGTTTCTCCAGGCTGCTCACATCTGGAGAGAGTTGCCTAGTATCTTGTAACCTCGGTCACTGCTTCCCGCATAAATATCGCTGTCTGCCGCACGATTTCGCAGCCTCACATCAACGTCAAGGATGAAGCTCCTCATACAACTCGAAGTATATGAAGATCTTTTGATTATAGTATTTTTAAGATTCTGAGTATTTAGGACTGGTTTTTACGTAAACTCTGTACGACATGAGATTACCGCAATCAATGAATTTATGGCTAAAGCCAATTCAGTGACAGAGGTTGTGTCAGCTGAAACTCTATATAGCCAGGATATGTGTCACTCTCGGCTTGCATTGAGACACTTTATGACGTGCTATATTAAGCTGTTCGAAGTATATTCCGCTTGGCGGGTATTGGGAGCTGTACCTAGGTAGATAGCTGTACCTAGATTACCCCGCCTAAGCCCTATGCTCCGGGATCAATCACTGAGCAAAAAGCGGCCCTGAGCTAGTTCTGTTCCGGAAAGGGAAAGGTGCATTGGAACTTGGAGATTGGAACAAGTTTCCGTAGAAGAATAGTTCGCTAGTAGTAGTATTAATCCACAGGTCGCTTGGGCATGAGTTTATGGAGCAAGAGCCGTCACACTGGTGATCCATGGATGTGAGCAGCCAATAAGGGGCCGGAAAAGAAGACACGGAAGTTCTGCGCAAGTGGCCGCTGCGCCTCCCGCAAGAGCTCTCCATCAAGGCGCCGAAGTGGCCAGAACGCATGAGGTGACCATTCATTGTTTCACTCCTTTCTAGACGGGTAGTCGGGGATCAGTCTGTATCATCCGGCATCTCCTCCATGTCATATCGAACTATCGTTACATGAGATCTCATCCTCTGTTGCATCACTCAAAGATTGCCTGCCTCCTTCGCCCGTTATGCTTACTTTGCTTTGACTTGAGACTATAATTAGACTTGCTCAATTTGTGGCCAGATAAACCGCTATCAATCGTTTTTCTGTATACACGGATGTGCTGAAGGCAGCAGCAGACATGATATCCGGCATTGGTTCTGTCGCTTCATGGCGACTTTCTGTAATTGTCGCTGCTGTGCTGACCTGCCTCGTACACGCAAGCCCATCGGTCAATGTTGCTTTACAGGCTTCATTTGACTCGGCACCGTATCTCATAGAGCTTCTGTAAGCAACTTCCCATGGGCCTTCCTTTTCTCAGATTACTTTGAGTCAATTGCAGTGACTTATCCATTATAGAGAAACTGCCGCAGAAGAAAACGCAACTGCCTATTTCCCACTGCTGGACCGTATCGCCGATGGAGCCTTCGATGATGCTGTGACCGACAAAGAAGTATATAATCGTTTTTTACAGGTCATACACGAGGATGGCCACCTGAGAACTCCTGAAAGCCTTTCATCGTTTAAACTCTCCTTGGCAATTCGCTCGGCAAGCCCCCGAATCACAGCCCACTATCAATATTATAATTCTTCCGTACAACATTCCTTGATGGCAGCGCAGGACGCAGCTTGTCCGGTATGGGTACACTCAGATGGCAAACAGTACTGCTCCTCGACCATGGAGCGTGCTCAGCAGGATGTTTCTGGAGATTTGTGGGTGGCACTCTTCTGAGGATGGGAAGCCGGGCGATACACTAACCTGTTGTCCTTTCCAGGCACCCGCGAGAACTCCCGTTTGATAGAGTCCTGGGTGATATGTCGTTGCCTCCGGCCGTCTTGTACGCGGATGTGGCATCGCCAATGTTCAAGGACTTTCACCAGACGCTGAGTGCTTTGGTAAAGGAAGGACAGATTTCATACCGAGTACGATATCGGCCACCTCAGCACTGGAGCGCTCGACCACTTTTTGTTTCCGGCTATGGTGTTGAACTTGCGTTAAAGCGAACCGACTATATTGTGATTGACGACCGAGATGCTGGACAGAAAGAACCCAGCAATGGGGAGGCCAACAAGGTAGGCGATATAGAAGGGGACGCCCCAGATGATCTCCGGCCGCTCTCCTCGTCCGAAGTATCACGGCTTGGCGTGAACACTGTCAGCTACGTGATGGATAGTGCCAATCCTCTGGATACACTTGTGAAGCTTTCGCAGGATTTCCCAAAATACTCCGCCAAGGTAGCAGCCCACAATGCTACTACCAAGCTCTTGCAAGACATCCGCTCTAGTCGATTGGGAATGCTCCCATCTGGAGTTAACGTTATGTGGATTAACGGGGTCCAAATGGATCCTCGGAAAATCGATGCATATTCTCTCCTGGACCATTTGCGCCGTGAAAGAAAATTAATAGAGAAATTCAGAGATCTAGGGATTTCTGCGCGGGAGGCTGTAGATCTCCTGTCCCACAAGCTTCTTGGGGAGTCTTTAGAACAGGATGCACCTCAACGTTACAATTACCGAGATGAAACCGAAGGTGGTAGGGTCCTCATATGGCTGAACGACCTTGAGAAGGATGCCAAATATGACTCTTGGCCAGGCGAGTTAGGGGCTGTAAGCCAATCTATCTGATGGCTACTTTAGGTATCCATGCTGATCGTTGCTAGTTCTTGCGGCCCACATTCCCAGGTCAACTTCCGCCAGTCCGCCGCGATGCGCACAACATCGTTGTCCCGGTAGACTTGACTGATACTGAAGATATGAACTTTGTAGTAAAGACAATCCAGGTGTTTGTAAAGAGAAAGATACCTGTGAGATTCGGCTTGGTTCCTATTGCATCTTCTGCTGGATCTACAGCTCAACTTAAAGTCGCACATTACCTCCAAGAGACCTTCGGTTTGGCGAGCTTGATTCAATATCTCGAGGAGGTAAGCTCCAATAACCCCAAAGGTTGCACATTTTGCCAGACGCTAACTCTCCCCAGTCTTTGTCTTCAAACAAGATCGCATTTCCAGATAAAACTTCCTTCCAAGCTGCAACCAAGGAGCGGAAAGTCCGCGCTGATAGAAGTGCCTTGTCGCTTGAAGAGGTTCTGAAACATGAAGAGCTCGATGAGATAGTGTCTCGAACAGTCAGCTATCAGAATCGTCTCAGAATCACAGGTGGATCATCGTTGATATTCATCAACGGCGTCCCAATAGTCCGGGATGATAATTGGGTGCAAGAGATGAGCAATAGGGTAGGCAAAGACCTACAGTTACTCCAGCAAGGGATCATGGATAATGCTTTTGAGGAGGACGCATGGCTACCAAGGTTCTTCCTTTCCCAGGCCTTCGATCGTCGCAACCCCTGGGTGATCCCCGAGGATCCAAAGGATATCCGGGTTGTTGATCTGGCCAAGGTATCGGAGTCGCAGAAAGGAGGTTTAGGTGTGCTCCCGCGCGTTGTCTCTAACAAAAATAACGCTCTCGACAGCGTTCATATGATTGTTGTTGGTGATTTTGATTCCGAAAGCGGTACCAAACTGCTCACTGCAGCGTTGGAAAGCCGGCAAAAGCATAATGAAGTTGAGATCCTCTTCCTCCACAACCCGGCCCATGTACCTACCGCGAGTGGATCCATAGCTGTCTATCAATTGCTGAAAGAAAGCCAAAACGTGGATGTCACACAGGTCTTGGCAGAAATTGAGTCTTCTAGTGTCTCTTTGCCAGCCCATAAAGAAGCTGAGATTGCCCGTTTTTGGGCGTTACAACAGCCATTGGCTGGCGAGCTTGGCTTTGCTCCCGGAGCGAGCGGTGTTGTTATCAATGGCAGAGCAGTTGGGCCTATTCCGAATGATTATACAGTGGTGCCAGATGATTTTGACCAGCTTTTGACATACGAGCTCACGAAGCGCATAGGTCCTGTTTCGGAGGCCGCCAAGGAGCTCGAGATTGACTCAAAGCTTTCTGGACCTTTGGCTTTTGCTAAACTAACCTCTCTAGCGACTCTCTCTACTATCTCTGATGTCCCGGAGGGTATTTTCGAATCGACTCCGGACGTCCGAATGAACCTGTTTGATAAGTGGAACGATTCGCACTCGGTCGTAACCGTCTCCAACTCTGAAGATGCGGCGATCACAATTGTCGCTTCTATTGACCCGACGTCTGAAGTGGCCCAAAGATGGCTACCGATCTTGAAGGTACTTTCAGAATTGGCAAGCGTCAGGCTTAGACTTTTCTTGAACGCCCGGGAGGAAATCCAGGAGCTTCCAATTAAGCGTTTCTACCGCTATGTCTTGGATCCGGAACCCTCTTTTGCCGGTAATGGAGCTGTATTGAGACCTGGTGCCTCTTTCTCGGGTGTGCCAGTTGAGGCACTGCTTACCTTGGGCATGGATGTCCCATCATCTTGGCTTGTAGCTCCCCAGTACTCCGTTCATGACCTTGATAACATCAAGTTGAGTACCTTGAAGGCAGGATCTGATGTTGATGCTATCTATGCATTGGAGCACATCTTGATAGAAGGCCATTCGCGGGACTTGACTACAAAGACCCCACCAAGGGGAGTTCAGTTAGCTCTTGGTACCCAGGAGAACCCGTATTTTTCTGACACCATCATCATGGCCAACTTGGGTTACTTCCAATTCAAGGCACAGCCAGGACTGTGGCAGATTAATCTGAAACCGGGCCGCAGCGAACGTATCTTTAAGCTCGACAGCGTTGGTGGCATGGGTTACGCTCCGCAACTCGGAGATGAGAATAATGAAGTAGCGCTCCTTTCCTTCCAAGGCAAAACCCTTTTCCCTCGCTTGTCGCGCAAGAAGGGTCATGAGTCCGAAGATGTTCTAGACACAAATCCTAAGCCCGGATCTGCCATGGACTACGTCTCTAAGGGGCTCAACTTTGCCTCCGGCATCCTGTCGAGCGTTGGAGCCGGCTCTAAGCTTAGCACCACCGAAAAGCAAGCCGAAATTAACATCTTTTCAGTGGCAAGCGGCCATCTATACGAACGAATGTTAAATATCATGATGGTATCAGTGATGCGGAACACCAAACATTCCGTCAAATTCTGGTTCATCGAACAATTCCTCTCTCCTTCCTTCAAGTCTTTCCTCCCCCACCTAGCCAAAGAATATGGCTTCTCCTATGAAATGGTCACCTTCAAATGGCCACATTGGCTCCGTGCCCAGCGCGAAAAGCAGCGCGAAATCTGGGGCTACAAAATCCTCTTCCTAGACGTTCTCTTCCCCCTTTCCCTGGACAAGGTCATCTTCGTCGACGCAGACCAAGTCGTTCGCACAGACATGTACGACCTCGTCAACCTAGATCTCGAAGGCGCTCCTTACGGCTTCACACCCATGTGCGATTCGCGCCATGAAATGGAAGGCTTCCGTTTCTGGAAACAGGGTTACTGGAAGAACTTCCTCCGCGGCCAGCCTTATCACATTTCGGCCCTTTACGTGGTCGACTTGAGCAGATTCCGTGCTCTGGCTGCCGGCGACCGTCTCCGTGGTCAATACCAGATGCTCTCTGCTGATCCCAACAGTTTGAGTAATCTTGACCAGGATCTGCCGAATCACATGCAACATCAAATCCCGATCAAGAGTCTGCCACAGGAGTGGCTGTGGTGTGAGACATGGTGCTCCGATGAGTCTTTGGGTCAGGCGAGAACGATTGATCTATGTAATAACCCGCAGACTAAGGAGCCTAAGCTTGATAGGGCTAGACGGCAGGTTCCCGAGTGGACTGAGTATGATGAGGAGATTGCTGCGTTGGTAGAGAAGGTTGCTCTTGAGCAGCAACAGAGTGAGGAGGCACAACCTGACGATGAGGGAGATGAAGATGATGGGGGATGGACAAAGGATGAGCTGTAGGTTTACATTATATTATGTGTTATATCTCGTATTTCAATAGATATATGATTTGCGCTGAAATGTATGGTATATCGACTTGGGGTGTTCGAGGTGTAAATGAGTGCTCGAACAGAGGTTGAGCGCCGAACCTATACGTGGTTAGGTAGAATTTAGTAGATAGAAGGAGACATAGCCTAGGTCGATGATAGATTTCGGAGCTAAGGTATCAGGGCTTGGATCGAAAGCCTCGGAAACTTGCTCGGCTCATTCGGACATCTACACTTTTTACGAATCACAGATACATTCTCGTGTCCGAAGTCATTCTTTGTTCTGAACTATACATGTGGATGATGGGGTATATGAATAAAAGAAAACACAACTTTTTAGAAAAATAAATAGCAAGAACTTCATCATCCAACAACACGATTATGATCCATCTCACCAACGCTTAGACAAAACTTGTGCAAACATTTGTTTGTTCATCATTCGTCAGCCAATCCCTTATACATACACCTCATACTGTGATTTCTCGTTCTTCTGTTCCTTTGTCGATAGACTCCGACAATGGCTAGTCGCTAGTAACCTCCATTTTAATATCGCGGGAAACAGATGAACGAGCCGAAGCAGAAGTTGAGGAAAGTTCTGCTACAAGGCGTCGTTTCATGGCGCCTGCTTCCTTTGTGCTCTTTTTCTTAGATTTGCTGGACTTGGGCACTTCTGGGGTTGACTCGGATTCTGATTCGGACGAGTCGGAATCGCCGCTTTCACTTTCATCCGCCGATGAAGACTCCTCTGACGAGGATTTCTTGGGTTGTTGCTTGATGTTGTTTGAAGCCTTCTTCAGCGACTTTCCTTTCTCGTTGCCACTGGAGCTGGTTACATCGCTTTCACTCTCGTCAGATTCCCCGTCGCTTTCACCACTTCCGTCATCGGATGAATCGCTTGAGTCGTCTTCAGAACTCTTTTCGACCTTGTCCTTGTTCTTTGGGGCTACTGGTGAAGTCTTCGAAATGCCGTTCGTCGATGTCTGTGGATGGGCGGGAACATCGGAACCTGTGCTCGAGTCGCTATCTTCAGAATCTGATGCGGAGGATGATGACGTTGACTGTTTTCTTTTTTGAGGGGTAGCCTTTGTGCTCTTCTTGCTCTCTGTAGCTTGTAACTGGTCTTTGATCTTGGGGCGTTCGCTCCGCTTTGCCTTAGACTTCACATCTTCAGTCGTATTACCAGAGCTTGAGTCGTCCGTTGATTCTGATTCAGAGTCGGGAGATGAAGACTTGTCGCTAGAGGTGGATTCCTTTATAGATGCTTTGCCCGACTCTCCCGTCTTTTCATCCGGGTGCGCGGCTTCATCTTCATCTGAATCATCTGAATGAACGTATTCGGCGCTTTTGTGGAGGGTCTGTGGAGTTTGCGAGGACGAAGGAGTGCCCGTCCGCGACTTGCGTCTGTCCTTCTTTGACTCTTTAACGGGGTCAAAAACAGCATCCGGGTTCCCTTTGTCGCGCAGTTGCTGAACCTTTTTCCTGGCCTTGCGCCATTTATCTGCACATTGCTGTCTGGAACGACAATTTTTTAGTTTATTGCTAATATGTCCCCAGGATATGAGCGTCTCGTCCATTTCATAGATATCTCGGCCCACATCATGGCCCTTTTCCTTCAAGTTTTTCCATACGGCCTGCAAGGCGTTCTGTAGTGAGCGAATTTCCTCCTCCGACCATGCGCCTCGGTTCATCGTAGTCCTATGCTCTAAGCGGTTCTTCCATCTTTGGACAACGTCGTCGTCACTCCGGCCTAACTCTTTAGCTATCTGGGCAAATTTGAAGCCATGCCGTGCAACGAGCTGAATGAGTTCTTCGTCTTGTTCGTGAGTCCAATGATGAGGCTTCACGTCAGAGTTCTGGAAGTGGCGCCTCATGAAGCGGTACACTGATCTCCTATCCCGGTCAGGAAGAATCTTGTAAATAGTCTTCCAGAACTCAGGTTTCATGGTGATAGACGAATCACAAGGGAATTCAATGCCCTTCTCTCGTTCGGAGTGTTGAACCATCGCATCAAAGGCATGCGACGGAAGACCATGGGAGTTACAGAACTCAATCTTGAAACGCTCCAGCGCCTGAACTTCGTCTTGCGAGAAAAAGCCTGTAAGCCCTTTCCCGCCTTGCTTTCTCTTTCCTTTCTTAACAGTCCCCTGCTGTATGGTTGCGTCATTCGAAGTCTCGATCGGAGGGCTACCATTGACTTGAGCTTTGACCGGGGAATCAACATTCACGGTGGTAGATGCTTTTTCTGTATTGCGGCCATCCTCAGTGTTATCCGTAGGCGAGTCAGTGAGCTTCTTGCGCTTCGAAGGTCTAGGCCCCTCTTCGGCTGGGGGTGATAATGTCCCGACAGCCGGCTTGCCATGTTTGCTGGATTTTCGTTTTCGTTTCGGCGTAACTGCGTCGTCGGACTGCCCCTTCGATGTTTCCTTTTTCTTGGCTTTCAAAGTTTTCGGGCGACTCGGCGTGAGGTCTGACCCGTCTCCTTCTACGATCGAGGCCCAATGTCAGGTATCATTCAAGGGTCTGAGCTTTTCGCGCCGGCATCCACTGGTAAACTTACGCGTATGGCCGCGGATGCCATCTTCGGCCTTTTTAGAGGACCCGTTACCCATGGGGTGGGAGGAAGGGGGGGAAGAGATCGCCTGGATCTGGTGAAAGGAGGTTGTAGGTGGAGGCAAGAATGTAGTTGAAATTGACAGGAACAATGTTTAAAACAAGTCAGAGTCAATTAAAAAAAAAAAAAAAAAAAAAAGGGAAAAAAAAGAAGTTCCGGCCGAGCGACACACTAAAGTTGAGAGCAAGACGGGGCGAACTTGTTGCGGTCTTTTCCGCGCCTAAGCTTTAGAAATTTAGCGGTCAAGCCTTCTGTCTTTATTTTTCCCTGTTTAATATAAACATTCCTTTGGGTATGCTTTCGGATTGCGCTCAGCGTCGTAAACTACTAGTAGGTACATGAGGAATGACACCATCAACAAGAGATGTTGTATAATAAAAAGATAATATGGAACACACAAAGACACTTCACGATTCTATCTTCATTTCTCGTAATATCCTGGTCACCAGTTTCCTCTGGTCTGTCGAGCTCAATTCATGCTCGTCGATGGTACTCAGGCATCGCCCGATTGCGACCGTCGCCTTGACAGCATAATCGCCTCCATTGGCACAATCCACCCAAACCTTGCCATTCCTCCCCACAGCGATCTCAAATCCACCGGCCTTCTCCAACTTCTTGCCCAGTTCATCCAAGACCACCAACCCTGCTACACCATCCTGTTGCTCTGCCGACGAGGAGCTCGCCTTTATCAACCGAGCCGCCAACCCTGTCGACACATCAAAAACCATACCCCCAGTCAACGGACCCAATCCTCCATCAGCCCGCCCCGTCGCCGGATTGACACACGTAAGTTCAACCTCCGCGCCAGCGCCCAGACCAGTCGACAACACACGAGCATAAACCAGATCACCCTGTTTCAACATCGGCCGCGTCTTCTTCGTCGCACCTTCAAATGAAAGCTGTCCCAGCAGCGCCTGGGGCGCTTGCGGTGTAATCATGCAATGGAAGTAATCCGGACTGGAGTGGTGGATTTGCGCTATCACGAGATCGCCGGGTGTCGGGAGGTAGCGACGGTTTGGGGTAGAGAGGATAGAGACGGCATTTCTTTTGTTATCTGTTGAGAGGAGCCCGGGTTGCGTGGCAGATATAACATGGCTGGGGGGATTCGACGACGGTTGCGACAGGAGACGAAGACCTGCTCCGAGTCTCAAGGGAGCGGAATTGTTGGATGGTAGATATTCAGAGGGAACTTCGTCGCCTGGGAGTAGAATTAATGGCGACGCCATTTTAAGGGAGTAAATCAACCAGCCGGGTTGTTATGGCGGTTTGTCTTTGCTTTTGAAGAGATCTGATGGTGGAGACTTGAAGGATCGCCCTTGGCTGTGAAAAGCGCAAATCGTTGCTTATCGGCTATCTCCACGTGAGAGATTGTTTCTACACCATTATATCCGTAGACTAGGCGATGGTAGTACTGGTGGTTACGTATAGATGACTCAGTAATATAAGGTCAAAATCCATATTAACATGCTTGTGAGCTAACGACATACAATGTTTTCAATGCAAGGAAGGGTCGGTCCATGTGACCTGTACAATTATTGTATATGCAAATTTTAGCTGCCCAGTCTAGATCGCACCGCCACCGCGCTATCGATAAGCACTAGCCACAGCTGCCCGCCTTCTTGTCAAACAGACCAAAAATTTTTTTTTCTTCGTCTGGCAGAAAACGAAGGAAGAGAATCAGCCATTCCGAGGCGGAGCCCGAATTGTGTCCCATTTTCTATCTCCATTTTCTCCATTCCCTGTCTACCTTGAATTCTTCCCTTTTACCTCTTTCTTCCCTATAACACCCTACACACAATTCACAATGAGCGACGAAACAAACGGTGCCCCGGAGCGTTTCGCTATCGGTATCTCTTTTGGCAACACCTCCAGTTCCATTGCCCGCATCAACCCTGTATGTGAGCCTGATTCGAGACCTCGGATTTATTTCAAGGCTTCGAATCACTTTTAAGGCAGAAGAAAACAATACTAATGGTTATCAATATATAGGAGGGCAAGCCGGAGGTTATCGCCAACGAAGAAGGAGGTTAGTCCAATCTTTCTCTCCCCACTACTGCTTGGTGGCGGGTAATCTTAAGAGCACAAACTTACGGATACACAGATCGTCAAATTCCTTCCGTCCTTTCATACATCGATGGCGAGGAGTACCACGGTACTCAAGCCAAGGCCCAGCTGGTCCGCAACTCCCAGAACACTGTCGCATACTTCAGAGATTACCTTGGCAAGGAGTATGTCTTCCTAGTATAAAATGCTGCTTCATGTGAGACAAACGCTGACATGATTACCCCACAGCTTCAAGTCGATAGACGCCACACCATGCCATAACTCGGCGCATCCTCAGCCTCACGAGTCTACCGTTGCTTTCTCCATTGTGGACTCTAGCAACGAGACCCCCAGCACTGTCACCGTCTCCGAGATTGCCACCCGCCATCTCCGTCGTTTGAAGCAGTCCGCCTCTGACTACCTGGGCAAGGAAGTCAATGCCGCCGTTATCACTGTCCCTACTGACTTCTCCGATGCTCAGCGCGAGGCTTTGACCGCCTCCGCTAAGGCTGCTGGCCTTGAGGTCCTCCAGCTCATCCATGAGCCTGTTGCCGCTGCCCTGGCTTACGATGCCAGGCCCGAGGCTACTGTTACTGACAAGCTTGTTGTCGTCGCCGACCTCGGTGGTACCCGATCCGACGCTGCTGTTCTCGCTTGCCGTGGTGGCATGTACAGTATCCTCGCAACTGCTCATGACTACGAGTTGGGTGGAGCTTCGTTGGACAAGATCATCATCGACCATTTCGCCAAGGAGTTCATTAAGAAGCACAAGACCGATCCTCGCGAGAACGCTCGTGGTCTCGCCAAGTTGAAGCTTGAGGGTGAGGCTGCTCGCAAGACCTTGAGCTTGGGCACCAACGCCAGCTTGAGCATTGAGAGTCTCGCAGATGGCATTGATTTCGGCTCCACTGTCAACCGTACTCGCTACGAACTTCTCTCCGGCAAGACCTTCGCCCAGTTCACCGGCTTGATCGAGCAGGTTATCCAGAAGGCTGGTTTGGATGTCTTGGACATTGACGAGGTTAGTCCCTTGTGTTGTTTTTCAGGATCCACGGTAGTATAAGAGATAAGTTCTAACTAGGGTTTAGGTTATCTTCGCTGGTGGTGCCTCTCACACCCCCAAGATCGCCCAGCTGGCCCGCAATATCTTCTCCGAGAAGACTAAGATCCTTGCCCCTTCGACCTTCACTGGCGCCATCAACCCATCTGAGCTTGCCCCCAGGGGTGCCGCCATCCAGGCCTCTCTTATCCAGGAGTTCGAGCAGGAGGACATTGAGCAATCTATCCACCCCATGGTTACTGCCACTCCTCACCTGAAGAACGCCATTGGTGTCGAGTTCACCTCCGGTGAGACCGTCGAGTTCCAGCCTCTCCTGAACACTGAGACCGCCCTCCCCGCTCGTCGTGTCGCTCAGTACAACGCCCCCAAGGCTGGTGGCGACGTTTTCATTCGCGTCTGCGAGGGTGTCCGCGAGATCAAGGTCACCAAGCCTGAGCCTAAGCCCAAGGAGGAGAAGCCCAAGACTGAGGACGATGAGGACGACTCCGACTTCGACTCTGACGAGGATGAGGAGGAAGAGATCCGTGAGATCGTCTGGAAGACCGAGAAGCCCATTGCCGAGCTTGCCGTCAAGGGCGTCAAGGCCGGCAGCAAGGTCGAGCTGATGGTCCACGTCAACGCCGACCTGGGTCTGCAGATCACCGCTCGCGAAGTCGGCGGCCAGAACGCCGTTCGCGGTGCTGTGCAGGCTGCTTAAGCTTTTCGCCGGTAGTATATAACCTATTCCCTTCCTATCTTAAGACGCACCTCACGTTTAATGCCTTGCTCCTTCCCAACGGACTTATTAGAACATCAAAATTTTATTAGACATCATGCACTTCCTGTCTATCTCCACTGCGTCATATCCCAGTCTCGATGTGATCGGTTTATGAGAAGAGATTCTGGATATGAGAGACCTTCTGTCTTAGACGCGTCCTGTCTTGCAATGACTGTTCGATGATGAATGTATCAATGATGGTTTCTTAAAAAGTATATAGAGAGGCCTAGACTCTAGAAATATGATTCCTTACTGATAAAACAATACAGCTCAATAACCACAAATAGATATGTAGCTTGACCATTTTTGACAAAACATCAATTATATTACAATTAATACCTTGTACGTATAGTAACAACAAAAGAGTATCAGATATCATCAAGCACCACATACACCATCCAATCATCCATAAAAAAAGCAAAAACAAATAGAGATCATGGGACTCCGTAAATTAGGCCACCATAGTATAGAAACCGAGCGAAAGAAAAGCACATATTTTACGGTAAACAGGGTTGGGCTCTGGACAACCTGTCCATCACTCATCCCCCAACTTATAATGAACGAAGCCGGAGGTTGCGTCGAAATGCACCCCTTATTAATAATCTTGATTTCTCACCCACCACCCACGATTCCAGATATATAGTTCACTGAACCTATCCCTCGTAGACAGATCGAGAGAATGGGGGGTTATACGGCTAGCTGGCTCATGGGTTGGCCTCCTTGTTGCTCCGGACGCTATTGGACCGTTGGGAAGAGAAGAAACCACGACGACGGTGCTCGCGACCGCTGTACCCAGTTTCTTTGCCGCCGACAGAGCCTCCGAGGCAGTACATTATGCAGGCGAGGAGGAGACAGGCTACAGCAGTCCACATGAAGCCGAATGACTTAGAGCCCAGGCGGGCGGTTTGGCCGTTGGCGTTAAACTTGTTGCGACCCTGGACAAAGACGGCGCTAACATAGATATTAGTACGGCTTTTTCTAATAGAGAAATGGATGTAGTCAATGGCCGAACTTACGTCATCAGGGAAGTGGTGATGATTTGGAAAACCAAGGAAATCCATGCCATCAGGGATGAGAGGTAGCTGCCAATACGGGTGCACATGGCCAGGAATCCCGTGAAGAGAGATACAACGCCAAAGAAAAGCGCGATAATAAGGAATGGGAATGTGAACCGGGAGGTCAGGAAGTAGTGGTTTGTGCTGGGAAGAGTTAGTTAGCGATTCAATTCGTCGCGATTCGGTCTGATCGAGTGTCTTGCTTACCCGATGAAGGCTGCAGGGATATTGGTTGTTGTGTCGAAGTTGCGGTGGCTTGGGGGATCGAAGGGGAAGTCAGGGTAGGAGCTTCCACAATCGCTCTTTCCATTGTTGCCGACGGCGCAGATGTTCCAGAATGTCCATCGGGATACAGATGGTGCACCTGGGATGTTGCCTGTGTCGACTTGGAGGAAGTAGATTTCATTCAAGGGGACTGAGTTCCGTGCTCCTCCGAGCAGGGTCAGGAACATTAGTAGCAGAGCTCCGGCCGTGAAAAATAAGCCTAGGAAGCCCAGCATTACTCCTATGCGGGTTCGTGTCAGTGGTTTTGCGCCTAGAGAGACCGTAGGGGGAGAAACATACTGCTGAAAGCCATGATTGAAGCAGCTGGCCTTCTACCCGGCTCAGGATTTTATGGATTATGTATAACCACGCAAGTGTTGAGCAATATGGTCAATCCCAAATGTTCAACTGGCCAGTTTGAGTATACAAGGGGAAGAGTTGAGGGCGAAAAGGAAGGAAGAGGAGTCGAAGACGATGAAAGTGGGAGAACACAGCTAGGGCTTTAGGTATTAAAGCGAAATTCCGGCAGTCCCGGCGACCCATGTTCACGGGGAAGAGTAGTGATATAATAATGAGAATGCATCATAGTAGTGGTTGACTGGCGAAAGTTGCACTCATGCGACTCGATCTCAACGTCATCGTTGCAGTGTGCCCCGCTAACTATCCTCGGCTAGCCCCAATTTTACTCCACGCCAACCCCGTTCAGGCAACTTAAACTTAACGTCCATGACGTTGTCGAACTACATTTCGTGAACCGACGTTGCACCTGAACTGACAACCTTTCCTGTGTTTACCATTAGGCTGCAATTTTTTCCAAGATGATCGCTGGTTGACGTGGGTCCCAAAAAGTCAATGCTGCAATTTCTTCTCCCTTCTGCCTATCGAACCGGTCAAGTGGCTACGCCTACTTAGGGCGAGGTAAAATATTGGTCACTGTCTTTATACGGTGCCTCTTTGGCCCACTAGGTACATCACAGTACCCAAGTTTTGAGGATAACGAACCCGATTGCATTCCCATGAACCTAATCAGCCGCTTGGGTACATTCGCCACTAGTTGCAGTGCAGTTAAGCATCTCGCTACACGCATACACCCTTCCATGAATCCCCCGCTACTGTCTGACTTCCATTCAAATGGGAGCGGCATGTACGCGCAAATCTAAACTGCGTGAAGTGTGACAGTTCCTGCAGAAGTTTCAAAGTACTTCCAGATATTCATGGTTTATTTGCATGATATCATATATTGACGCCAACGGTCTACGCTTGACTTGAAGCAGAGACCTAAAATATTTCCCAGAGGTCGATGCCTGTCTTTTACTGTCCCTAGCACTTAAATTAACTTCAATCCAGACCTTTGGTGGCTGAACACTTGTACCGGTCCGCTGTTGGGTAAACTTGGTAATGCCCAACATGTTCGTTCATGAAATTCCCGAGAAAGGTTTTCCTTCTCTTTGCAACTGATAAGAAAACAATAGTCTTCAAGCAAGGGTAACCAGAAAATTCAGCCTACTCATTTCTCCAATCCCACAGCAGCGTGGCTCCTGCTTGCTACAATCATCCAAGTGTCTACCGATCCACTTTTGGATGATGTACTACTGTGTAGCTTTCAGGAGAAAATCCTCTAATATCGCCCGCAGCATCGGAAGCGAGCTATGCCAACGCCTCGGCAAAACATTTGAAGATACGCTGGTCATAGGTCACACAAATATCTCTACACCCCAGCTGGCATTTCAAACATAAGTAGAGCTTGGGTTACTTCTTATCTTGTTCACGTATACAATGAATGTACGCAGAACTGTGTTCATCGAGCCATCCCTTCTCGCAGGAAGCTTTATCCTACAGCTTGCCGAGCTGTTTATTTCATAGCGCTTTCAGAATAGCCGAAAACATTTTGAAGCTATTACCATGGGCCCACGACATATTTTAATATTTTAGAAATGTTCGCCCTCCTGAGTATAGTTCTTCAAATGCCAGAAATGCCATTGCCTGTCTTCTATGTATCGTAAAATTTCTCAAACGTAGTACATGCGACTAGAGGGCGTAGAGAGCAGGGTTTCGCGCCCGCTCGTCCGTACTCAAGCCACAGGTATAAAAGTGGCCAGGAGTTATTTGTGGTTTGAAGGCCTTACTGCTCTAGGGGCGAGCGTGCTATAGCACCCCAGCGGCCACTTTTATATCCAGGGTGAGTCGATGGCCCCCACCGAGAGCCAGACATCAGCGCCAATGTATCATTTCTATGTATATTCTCAGTCTACTAATCAAACAAATTGTCTGTTTAATATAAACTTACTCCCAACCTCGTTGACTAAGCGGATATCTCCCCTTTGAGAGGATATATACCTGCGAGATGTTAAAAATGTTATCTCTCACCCCTCACGATCTCAAGGCCTATAGTATCACCATCGGAATCTCAGAGGCACTTGGACCAATGGCTATCGTTGTTTGAATTAACGTTAGACGAAAACCTGCTAAAATCTCCAAGTTGCTGAGGCCAGCAGGAGTAATTCGTACGAAAAGGGAAGAAGAAAATGTTTAGGCTTAATATTTCTTGTTTTAGTCCATTCTATCTTGGTTCTGTCCAAGAACACTATTTTTCGAAGTATATGCAGCAAGGGGAAAGTTGAGATTTAAGAAGTATTTCGGACAGTTTTTCGTGTTGGACCCTGGACCTTCTTATAGTTTGGATCCAAGAACGAATGATAACAACCTATATCATTATGTTCTTATCTATTGTGATTGCCTTACGTACTTGGGAAGGCATGTTATCGCCTTTACTTTCACCCTCTCCATTCCTTTCCTGGTCCCAAGCTGGCAGTCATCACGAGCCTATATGAGTTCTACTATGCAGTGATTAAAGATGGTCAATGAGCTTGGGAACTTAGCAGGTTACATGACAAATATAATATCTTGGAACGGCTTCGCATTGAACCTGTTATCTGTGAGATGCTTAAAGACGTCTGCGAGAGACTGACAAATCAAAAGGACCGATTGTACGTATCACGCCAGATGAGCTTCACATACGAGACTCGTCCTTTTACAATGAGATATATGCTGGTGGTTCTCATATGAGAGACAAATCTTCGTCTTTTGTTCGCTTCTTCGGTGTACCGGATTCAATAGTTTCAACTTTCAGCAGTTGACCACAACCATCATCAGCTGCGCCGTAAGATATTGAGCAAATCCTTCTCTAAATGATCAGTTTCAAATATGCGGCCACTTATTCAGGGGAAAATTGACACTTTAATGCAGCATTTTGGAAAGGCCCAAAAGGAACAAAGTGTCATCAATCTCTCTATAACCTTTTCAGCAGTAAGTGGGGACATCATCTAAAATTATGAATACAGTAAAGATCACCGTTCTTTGAAGGATATAGGACACCTGAGCGAGATTAAAAATATGATACAGGTTTTTGGATTGTTTGGTTACTTTTTTAGACTTATTCCTTTTCATATGCCAAGGATTAGGTGCATTCATTCAAAAATGATGGAGAAGATCTTTCTACCAGCAGCCAGGGTGATTAAAGTACAGGAGATGCTGGAATAACAGGTTACTGTGGCAATGTTTGCTAAGCAGTATGTCACTTCCAAATATAGTCTTCACATCTTTGATTGAGTAAAGCCTGCCCCCGGAGGAGCGAACATTGGATTGGCTGTAGGATGAGTATATTCTTCTTGTAGTAGGACTGAAACAACAATTTGGGTACCAAGTGTAACTATGTTCTATTTATTGAATAATAAGGAGTCTCCCTTCAGGCTTTATGAAGAGCTTAGGTATGTGATGCCACGGTTAAATTATGTTTCTAATCTACCCGAGCTCGAGACTCTGCCACTACTGGTATGGCTATAGGATTTCGCCTCCCTTTCTTCTTTTTTTAGTATATTGCTTTTGACAAATATTTTACTTGCTGATTCCACGAAGCGGGCAGTAATACAAGAAGGCCTTTGGCTCTCCTTTGGCGTACTCACTCGCCTTCCACGAGTCGCCCCTTTCAAAGCATTGAACTCCAAAGGACACATTATACCTCCGGGTATAAGTGTAGCACGTTGCCCATATAGTGGCCATAACTAATACTTTGGCAGACACCGGTGAGTCAGTCAATATGCTTTGTCCATATGGATCCTCAGCATTTTCCGGATCCGCCCACATTCAACCCAGAAAGATGGCTGGGCACGGCCGAAGAAAGAAAAGCCCTTGAGTCGGTGCTTGTACCATTTCCCAGAGGAAACCGCCAATGCCTAGGTATAAAGTACGTGTGCTCGCCCCATTTTTTCTTCCTTGGTTTTGATTTGCGCACATTTTCAGGAGATACTAACCATGCTATCTCTAGGTTAGTCTTGCCTACGCGGAACTCTTCCTTACACTTGCCACCTTGGTGCGCCGATTTGATCTTAGCCTGGTTGATACTACACTCGATGATGTCGAGCCATATAGGATCAGATCACTTCATTATAGTCCCAAAAAAATGGGCATAGAGGCATAGAAGCTATAATCACGCAGGAGTACACATGAAATATGTCATGGAAGCTTAAATTGTTTGTGTTTGAGCACTGAATTGTCCTTTTTTCCCCCTTTAACTTTCACTAATTTACCAATTTTCTAGACTGGGTTATTTCAGGCCTAACTTTTACGGCATACTTAAGATCAATATAGTAGCGAATTGCTATGAATTAGAAGTAGGCTGAGCTATTCCCCAGTTTATATTCCCTTTTCCCTAGGCAGAATACGAGCTGTGGGATGCAGTAGACCGGTCAATGAAGATATATTCTCCCGTATAATATTCATCTACCATCTCCCATTCAGGACTTCCCAATTCAGACCAACCTCGTGCTGGATGGCCTTTGTCTGCTTGCCCGTCCTTGATGTCCACGTCTGTGTCGTTCCATCGGGGACCAATTCTTCGACTTCCAATGAGACTAACGCATCCAGCACCCAATCTTGACAGTCCTTCCCTCCATTGCTTGGTGGCTTCTCATTAAGTAGTATTGAAAGTGCCTTGGCACGCTGCACATCATCCAGCATTGCTATCTTAGCCAAGCCCCATGCGTTTTGATCATCTATGACATGCCCGGAACGGTTTTCGAATGCAAACAGGTTGGTATCCTCATCGATGACTCTGACATGTAGGAGGTCTCCAACTCGATTTGGTGGCTTATGGATAACCAATCCCCAATGAGCACGCTCGGAAGTCCCCGGGCCGGATATTGACACGGAAAGTTGATAGGCCATGTCGATAGGAGCTTAAATACCACTTTCCTCATTACAATATTCTTGTACAGTGAGGCAATACCTCTACCTCTACACTAGTCATATCAGTATTAGTAGTCGCGCCTGTCAGGGGAGAGTCCATCACCAACCTTTTGTACGGATCGTGTTCATACAGACTTTGTATGAGATGAAGATGGCTGCGGAAGAACGGTCTGGATAGCTTCGAAACAAAGGATAGTCCATCAACACTCAGCGCCTAAAGCCTTGCTCACTATTAGAATATCTAAATAGCGCATGAACAATTAGTATGTTATTAATACCCCTTCGCTGGACGGCGCTCGCGATGGAAGGAAACTTGAAAAGCAAAAGGCTGGAAAAAATGGTATATATATATGTGTGTGTGGCGCTACGCCAAATAGATGGGTATGCGTAGGCTATAGATGATATAACCGTTAGGTACGGCTTTGATCAAGGGCGAAAAAGGTGAAAATTTTGGCATTGGTTTCCCTACCATACATTTCTCTGGCATATAAAGATCTGTCACAATACCAGATAGAACTATGGATAAGTAGACTTGAGTGCATACTTGTGCTAGTACATGGTAGATCCGATGCATATTTGACTTACGTAATTATGCAGTTGATAGATTAGATCTACGCTAGTACGTTTCCATCCGCCTACAAACGTCACGAGAGCTGAAGCAATAGCGCAATAGCAACCGTCTGACTGAACAGTCTTCCCTGTTAGATTTCTACCTTTTTCTTAATCCTGGGATAGTAACAAAAATTCGATACCTTGACTAAACAGTACAACCCCCGAACTAGTGGACTCGCTTCGCCAGAATGGCTACTTGGGTATACCCGCCACTACCTCCGCAGCAGCTGGAACGGGAAGCTGATAGTGCATTGGTATACCTCTCCCCAGATGCCTACGAGTTTCATTTTGCCTTTTAAGGGTTAAAGCATCGCATGTATAATATACCTCTGTTGTTGACTTTTGACACCGACACAGGCCAGGGAATTAGAATGGTTACTGCGTTCTCTGCAAGACTCACTCGCCTCCCTAAGGGAAGGCCTGCATGAATGCGCTGCGCTTCTTGCCCCTAAAGAGCCAGGCTCAACATTGGTTATATCCACTGTACGATCCGAGATCGTGAAAGGCTTTGTAACAAGGGTCGGAACGAAAATCGTGAAAGGCGTATGTTGTTCGCGCTTGCATTCTCCTATTTCTCGGCCGAACCGAGTAGACTGATCAGTTATCGTCGTGCGCTAGGATATCCAACTACGCCTTGGTTCCCTTGCTCCTGCGCGTGGCTCCCCAACGACTCGCTTATGTTTATCGAACTCGCCCGGTGCTCCAGAGCTTGTGCTACATCAGTTGGTTTCGGTGAGGAACTTGGTCAACCAGAGCCTCGATGTGGTGGATGTCAGCACTTGGACTGGCGACCCGCTCAATGCAAGTTTCATATATGGACAGCTGCGTTTGCTATATGAGACTCTGTCCGAGGCTCGGCAGATGTTGAAGGGCGAGAGCGATCAAGTTAGGGGCAAGTGGTGGGAGACAAGTGCGCTTGAGAATGTATGTTCGGCACCTCGTTCTTTTGTCCTCTTTATTGGTGACTAACATAACTGCGAAGATGTTTGACCCACCGTTGCCGCTAAACCTTTCGTTCCATCTATCCATCGCCGATTCTGCTCTCGTCTTGTATCTAAGGACGCTCGAGTCTAGCACACCCACACATACTCCAACAGCTTTTGCCACCGACATTTCTTTGACTGGATTCAATTTACGCGACCGTTTGTTTGGAACTCGACACCGTGGGCATGATGAAGTCGGAGATGTTTTCACATGGAAGGGAGACGAGGTCAAAGTAAGGGAAAAGATTCGCGTGGAGAGTCAGGACCCGAGCCTGATGGCAGTCATGGCGAAGTTGACTGCTCTGCAACACGAAGTGATGAAATGGATTTCTGCATTGAAAGTGCTCATGGGCAACGAAGATACCGATAGCGAGGAATAGACCTGGAAAGGCTCTAAATTGTACATACTGTTTTATATCATTCAGATACATTAACATATCATTAATTACTTCTACATATTTAATCTTATGTCCTTAAGGTAATGCGCATACTATGAAAATTACATAATTGGACTACCTCCTTCCACCCGCCAATAGGAAGAGTGGAATTTCTGATGGCCGCATTTCTTGGCAAAGATTTTCCTAACAGAGCTCTCACGAGTGGCGTTTTTCCTCCATCCCCAGACTCAGGTCGCTGATTATCGCTTTCAAGGTGGTAAGAAGGGTTGATGATGCTATCAAGATCCCCAGCATCAAGGGCGAGCCGGTCTTGCTCCCACGGCCTTCTGCGCACCATTGCATCGAAGTCGTCGCAAATCAGTTCGCAACAGTTCCGCGGCGGAGCTACCAGTTTCATAGCGCAGCGGTACAGATGCACAAACGCGCGATACGAGTTTCCCCTTAATTCACCAGTCGGATTTCCTCGAAAGACTGCTACTGGATACTCGATCGGCAGTTTGAATAATGGACGGCGGTATGCGTCTACGGTGCCCCCCGCGGATGGCAATGTCAATACAGATCGGAAGGACGCCGTCTACGATGTGATTGATAAAATTGAACAAAATGAGATGGAAATGGCTGAGCTTATGGATGAGCTGAGCCTGTTGGACGATTACTGGGAAGCTCTCAACCTTGATGGTCCAGAGCTTGATCATGCATTCAGCGAGACCATCGGCCATCGGGACCAGGAGACTTTAGAAGCGCGTGTACAGGAGGCGAGACAGGTGTTCGGGGACACTCTGCCCGATGGATTTCTAAATGACACTGAGTTGCGGTTATACACCCAGTTGTATGGCGAGCCGATCATTCGCCAGGAGGAGTTAGAGCTTGAAGCGGAGGAAGATGAGAAGGACCCCGATGTTTTATACCGTGAAGATGGCCAGGGAGGATGGGAAGCAGTCGATTTAGAACAGGCTGAGTCAGAGGATGAACCACCTGTGGTCTATGATATGGAGGTTGGCCCGGTCGAAGATGAATCTATCGCCATGCAACGGACAAGGGAAGTGGCGGAACAGCTCGGCGGAGAAATCATGCTGGAGCAGTTTGAAGAAGAAGCAAACCCCGATGACACACCTCGACTGCATCCTTTGACTGTGGAAGGGAAGTTCTCTACCGATCCCAGTACTGTTTTCTTGCCCAAGGATACAGTAACTGGACCCATTTCCATCATCCTGTCCGACTACTCCAATAAGCATATTGCGGATGTTGCCCATCGTACCTTTGGCGGTACGCGCCTTCCTTATTCTACTACCACTCCTCCACCGCGCGCACAGATGCCCCAGCTCCCTATTCCGCTAGACGCTTCCCAGCGACACATGACAGAAATGGAGGCGAATGCATACATTGCGGCTCTGTTCCCTGGAATGTATACATCTATATTGAGTACCCTGGTCGAGGTCCGAAAGCGCTTGGGCACGGAGTGGTTGCGTGGGCTCATCTCGAAAGAAGATGGCCCGCATATCCTTGATGCGAGTGCTGGTGGTGCCGGTATCCTTGCTTGGCGAGATGTCATTCGTGCAGAGTGGGAGTCTATGGTTCCAGACCATCCCAGGGCAAGTCCTTATCCTGTGGGTAGATCGACTGTTGTGACTGGTTCGGATGCCCTTCGAATGCGTGCTAGTTTATTGTTGGAGAACACTTCGTTCCTACCACGCTTGCCTGACTATGTTCACATTCGCGAAAAACCTACCTTAGATGATGAGAGAGCTCCTCCAAAGCGAAAGCAGTACGATATTATCGTGGCCCCCCATAGCTTGCTCGGCATAGAGGAGGAATTTTTACGCAAAGAGCACGTGGAGAACCTGTGGAATCTCCTCAACCCTGATGGCGGTGTTCTAATCCTTCTCGAGAAGGGACACCAGAAAGGATTCGAAGCAATTGCCGGAGCCCGTGAGATGATCCTCAAGCGTCTCGTATCAAGCCCTGGCTCTACAGAATATACCAACTTCACCGAGTCGCCAGTTGAGGATTCACATATTGAGAAGGAACCCGGAATGATCGTTGCGCCCTGCACTAACCATGAGAAATGCCCCATGTTCAACACTCCAGGCCATTCCAAGGGACGCAAAGATTATTGCCATTTCCAACAGAGATATATCAGACCATCATTCCTCCAGCGTATCTTGGGAGCCAAGGATCGGAACCACGAAGATGTGAAGTTCAGTTATATCGCTGTACAACGTGGCGTCGACTTGCGTAAGACGCAGGGTATTGTACAAGGCCCAGAAGCTACCGAAGCGGCTTTTGCTGGCTATGAAGATCTACACGACACAGCTATAGAAGAGATGGAAGCATCAGACGAAGCTACTGGCTCCCAGCCTGAGGCAAGCGAACAAGCGAGGCCCGAGAATTTCCACACCTTGTCTCTTCCTCGTATTGTGTATCCTCCAATGAAACGCCGCGGACATGTCATCTTCGATTTTTGTACGCCTGCTGGAAAGATTGAGCGCTGGACGGTTCCCCGCTCCTATAGCCGTCGGGCATACAAAGATGCTCGCAAGTCAAACTGGGGAGATCTGTGGGCGCTTGGCGCGAAGACCCGTATCCCAAGAAGCTTGAGACTCGGTGATAAGCACGGCGAAGGCAAGAAAGAACGTTTGGCTAGGCGGGCAGCCCTTAGAGCTGATTTGGCCGAGGAAGGTGAACTTGAGCAGCAGTCCGAGGGTTCTGATTGGCCTGAGGTGCCGATTCCGCAGAGAAAGAAGGGCCAAACGATCCCTAGCTGGAAGAAGCATGCGGACAAGAAGAAGGTGAGACAGGCTTCGAAGAAGCATGCCGCTGCGAAAGTAGCGCAGGATGACTTTTTAGTTTGAAAGCTTCGTTTGCATAGTTCATCGGCTGGCGGGAAACACAAGGCATAGGGCTACGGCGCATAAATGGTTCATATCTTGGTACAGGCACCTGGGCTTCAAATTCTGAAAGATGTATTATAAATGTATCATAAATAACGGATATATGTAATTAGACCACAACTGTATGGCTTATTGAGCTCTTCACTCAATTTCAATGTGACCAATATTCCTCTCACATACAGCATTAGCAGCTCCTGATATAATCCATGGACTGTGCCGAAGACAATTGCAATCGGCTGTTTCACGGGAAGACGCAAATGGTCTGAAGGTGCCCGCCAAATCCTAGCGTGGGGGATCAAGCAATTGTTGGCGGATGACGGTAGATCGAAAGACTTTACTTTCGCATCACCAATCTTCGGCTTTATGCATTAGTAGCGCATATGTCGAACACTATGCACCGTGGGCACTAAGGCAAATAGTAGACGTATGTTAAAGGTAAGTCTCAACGCTGCTCGGCGATGACAGCGACCTACTTCCATTGAAGCCGAGTTGTCGAGCTCTGGTAGTTTCACCGAGTATAATGGCAGGTGTCTTGAATAACAGGGATGACGTAGTTGCAACCATTTTGCGCTGTTGCTATAGTTTTCACCCCGCGAGTGCAGACTTACTGGGCGGCCATGCTCTTTCTCAACTGACGTTCGCGCTGTTTACTCTGCAACTCCAATCTCTCGACGGCATACTTCAGCCGTTCCTTCTTCTGTACCAACCGCCTGAACTCTGCCGCTTTTGCAGCATTGGCCTTTTGTCGATCCCCATAGGCATTCTGGTTACGACTTGAGGTTTGGCGGCTCTCGCTGGAGTACATTCTACCTTCCTGCAGCTCGGCTTTTGCTCGGAGAGCTTGTTCGCGACGAGAGAGCTTTTCAACGTGGTTTGACGCTAATGATAGCAAGTGTCCGATGCTGGGAGTAATTTCATCAAGTAATGATTGCTGTGCTTCGCGGAGCGTAGGCTCGGGGAGAAGTTCAAAGTGCTGTGATTGGATTCTTATCAGTACGTTTACCAGGTTCCGGAAGGTACGTTGCCGGCACTTACTCGGGTCGTTTGCAGGACCTTGCACAGTCGGGGAAAGTCACTAACACCAGACTCAAGAGTGGAGATAGATGAGTCGAGAAGTTGTAAAGAGGATTGGAGAGACGTGACTGAAGCATTTAGTGATGCCGCCATGGTGATATGAGGGGGCAACAATGTAGAAGTGGTCTTGAGTGAGTATATGTAGAAAGTATGAAGTTGGAGTTATGATTAACTACTGCATTTGTTTACAGGCGGAGGGGCTATCGGAGCGATAAAAGCGGCGAGGAGACCGTGCGGCTATGGTAAAAGCGGCCGGGAGTCGGACCTCCGGGCAAAACTCGTTGTTCCCGCTCCTCCTCGTTGCACCGTATTCCGCCTACATCAACTACCTCTCACCTCTATCTTCTTACGACATTCCCGTGCAATACACAACTTGTCACCATGTCTCTCCTCGGAAAGAAGTTCCCCACCCCCATTGGTAAGACACCGCGACGATCGGAGATTCTTGTTGGATTAAACCAGGTCGAAAGCTGACTGACCTACCTCGTTATAGCCAAGCCTCTGGGCCCCTTCTTCGCTGCCGGTATGCATCGCCATTATTGAAATCCCTCTTTGAATACGTTTATTTTATTTGATCCCGACTATGGGATACGTGTTTGGACAAGTGCGCAGGGTACTGGATCTCGGATACTGACGGGAGTCTTTCTAGGCGCTGTCATCCTCTACGGCATCAACTCCCTCGGCAACGCTCTCGCCAACAGTGAGTCGCCCCGTTCTTCAAATTCAGGGGATTTCCTGCTTGTATAGGGGCTAGATTTTCTATTCAATGCTAGCAATTCCCGCAATGTCTCAATTATAGCTAACCTTGGTTCCCTTCTACAGCCGGAGAGTTCAAGAACGACCCCCGCAACCCCAACCTCAAGAACAACAAGCACTAAATTAATCTCTGTTAATCTGAGAATGTCCATTTGACGGGTGAAATAGGATACGGGGGTGGCTGATTATCCGGATTGCTGCTTCGCCCAAATTTCGGTTCGCGGACAGTTATTCTGTACAGGCATATAGACCGTCATGAGATTTTGACGAATTGACAAGTTGTACCACTACTGCTACGGTCGTCTTTTCCAGTACATGTTTCATCCGTTTCCTTTGCCTTGAATGATATTCATTCGCGTAATTCGGCTGCGAAGTCATCGTGGTAGCTGACAGTTATCACACGCCCATGCTAGCTTTATATAAACTGTCTTTCGCTGCTAAATGCTTCTCAGTCCTCCTGGCTTGGTAGCTTCATGAAGTCGCTTGGAGCATGGTGGCTACATTCCATGATCTAGAGCTCAGGTCTAGTGTCACAGTGTGGATAATCTGTTCCATTCCTACAGAGCTTCTTTTCCATAAGAATCACTCGATCCACCGGCTTGATCAAGTTGAGGTTGCATCCCAGTGACCTACTCAAGGAAGGCTGATCATGCAGTTGCATGAGAAACTTGAGTGGTGATAGCACGATTGTGTGCATTTTGCCGTAATATTTAGGACGCCCAGTAGACTTGATGTAGGCCATATAGATTACTATCACCACATCAACTCATGTAAATGATAATCACCTGCACTAGGGTCATCCAGAGCTAGAGCTCCCTATCAAACAGGTAGGAACGGATGGGGACTGATAGCCGTTACATAAGTAGTTGAGATATATCGCCTCGGCCTTTCATCCCATCTTTACTATAGTAAGATGGGTTTACTTAGTCTATTCACCACCTAACTTGATGCCGGCTTGATAAAATCAATGAATATAAAGCTATTCAACTCCGTGGAAGTCATTCATATAGAGAAAGAAAAGGCATGCAGGGCCCCCGACTTACCTGAACAACTGCCTCAGCACGGGATCTCCATCATCAGAAGCAGAAGCTGCCATTTAGGAATCCAATGCCATGCCTCTAAAACTACAGATCTTGAGCGAGCACTTGAGCTAATAGGGTCTATAGAACCGTGCTTTTCCTAGTTATGATCCTTCATACAATTCCACACAGTTTCAGTAAGTAAGAGGTCAAGTGAAAAGGTAGACCAGCATAATATGTAGATTCCCTGCGCTTCTAGAGAGCTTTAATACTAGATCCATATGACTCACCATAGCAGTTCAAAAGACATCAATACAAACCTTCCACACTCTAGTACAGGGTATGCGGTAGACTTAAAACTATTGGACCTTTCACCGGAGGGGCCAAGTCTGCTAATAAAAGTGGCCTTGCCCTAGGTGTCTCGGCGAGGAGCAAAATGTCGTCAGCGACAGGTTGGCTATGCCCATGAATGGTATTAATGACGAATATGAAAGTCCGAGTCACCTTGACCACTCGGCCATACTGTCATACATTATTTGTAAAAGCGAGTTTCTAAACGTTTTGCGTAGATAACTGTCTTCACACTACTCCGTAAAGTTGGCTGCACAGGTTGTCGGCCTCTGAACGAATGGCAAATTCCGCATTTTAATCCCACTAGTCAGTCAGTAACCTGGGCGGCTTTGTAGTGTGATATATCATTCTCAAACTCCAATTCCTAACCAAAGTCAGTGTGGCCGAGTGGTTAAGGCGATTGACTCGAATTTTCATTCGATATCAATTCCATTCGTGGGCACAGGTTCGAATCCTGTCGCTGACGTCTTATCTTATTTTTTGCCTTTATCTCTAATAAGAAGTGTAAATCGGTGGCCCGGGTTGTAGCTCCGACTGCCTCGGAAGCTGGACTACGAACGGAGACGAAGCTATCGAACAAGTGCGTTCGCCCCACGTGACTCCTAACCAATAGAAAGCATTTACAATTTCAGATGATTAAGCAAACACGTGATTACAGACCCACTTGTGGATTGCACCTGACGTACTCTGCAGAGTATATTAATAGTACCAAAACTTTCCGATTCTATAAACAAAGGTCTTCAAATATACATAAATGTGTTTCATGCTTTTTGTTTTTTGGAAAATTTCCATCTAGGTTTATGCTGCCTCTTTTTGCCCCAGCCTGACCCAGTCGTGGCTGGTAGCCGTTAGATACTAGCGGAATCATGATCAGTTTCCCACCTGATCTGACCGAGTGTGCTTGGTTATGAGTCCCGGCTTATTTTGAACCATTTTGAAGTTTTCTAGACTATTGCTTTGATCTAAATAAGCTGATTTTCTCGTTACCTTACTGAAAACCTAGATAATAGAGGCCAACCATCCAACCAACAAAACGGTCAATCAAATGGCAGAGCTCAGTGAGCAGTTCTACTCGCTACATTGAAATCCTGATTGCATTGATGCTGTTTCTGGACGCTTGAAAATTTGCTCTAATTGTCAGCTTTGAGAGTTATATGTAACAAACACGCTGCAAGCTCACTACCTAAAAGTGCTTATTCATTCTAAAGTGCCTTGTCCCTCGAAGACCTTAGCTGAATACGCTTGGTGGGAACAGATCTCGCTGATTCGGAAAAGCTAGCTTGCTCTATAAATAGAACCCTCTCTCGTGCAGGAGCTACTCTCTACTACCGATTTTTTTATGTATTCTGATGAGACATACGAGGTAATGTGGCGCCTAGTTCTACGACGTGGTTACAAACTTACCCGAACTGCTTATATGAAAGATTTTAGAGCGAAGCGCATGTTCTATATCTCGATTTCTGAGTGTGTAAACTATCATCGTCTTTCGATCATGATATTGGATAATCTAGGCACGATCTTATCACCTGACTGCGTTTGCGGCTCGGAGTAAGCAGAGCAGAGCCTGTCCTTGCCCTTCCAGGCCATCTGTCCGCGCCCAGGTATTCTGACTGATTAACCGGCCACTGGGAGGGTGTAGTTTGGTAAGACAGAGGGGCGAGGCAATGTGACCGGGGAGAATATAGCAACTGTGGTGGATCGGTTATTTGCTTAGTCTGATACAAACGGTGGGTATAATTTGATTAATGGTGGTGAGCTGATTGATAATACCGTGGAACGGGTAGTTAGGGAGAAGGTAGATGACGTTGAAGGGGAGGACGTGGATGCCTGTCTCTGGCTATTATGTGGGCTTGAGTCTAAACTACCTACCTGGACTGCTAGTATAGAACTGAATTTTTCTTCTACTACCACCACTATGGTGAGGGAGAATGATTTTGTAAGGCTCTACACTACTACCAGAGAGAAAAGCAATCAAGCTTAATCAGTGATATAGTTTGGCAGAATCAGCTACTCAATTAGTGGCCTATCCTAGTCTAAGAAAGGTATCTTTTTCTTTAAACTACTAGAGGGCCTATTTGGTATAATCGGAATAATCAGCATATACACTGTCGATATTAGAGCTATATAGCTCCACACTGCTTTTATCTCCTCAACCCAGAGCCTTGTTCGGGTAATTGAGATCCTCCTATTAGAGGTATTTAGGCATGCCAATACCGGGTAACGTACTGCCCAAATCGACTATTGTATAGGGTCATTGAGTGCAATATAGGGCCACAACCACTCAACCACCAAACTACCAATGAATATCGGGGTGCTGCTAGATTAGGAAATTAGGTTGTATTTGACAGGGTATATTGACAACCTACACGCTCTAGACCATGTTTCAGGCCTAGCACACAATCTCTTTGTTCTCAGTTCACCTGTTCCAGGCAGTATGAATAGTGCCTTCAGCGCGACCTATAAATACCTAGCAGTTCATACTAGGCAGCCAGAGTCGCTGGGTACCTATAGGTATAGGGGTCACGTACTTTTGGACCCTTCACTGTAAATAGAGGTATTAAGACTTTTTTCCCACCTGATCTGGCTCTTTGTCATTATATAATATATTCCCATGTGCCCCGTTATCCTGATGTCTTTCCCTTCTTTCATACCACCCCTCTCCTTTAATATCCTTTGGTATGCCCCTTCGCCTTTGATTCCTCTCCTCTCATGTGATCCCCCCCTCCTTCTATAAAGATCTGCCCATTGACATCTGAATCCATCTTCAAGTTATACTATTGGCTATTAGTCACGTGATGGACAATCCACCTGGCGGCAACTTTCCGTGCACGCCTCCGTACCTTTGGGCGCTGATAATGGTAAATATAGTATTGGCTCTTGGGATACGAGCAATATGTCATATAACACCAGTACATAGCAACCATTAGTAAATTCGGCCTGTGAGGGCAGTGATTATACGTGGATTACTTCAAGAGCCTCGTTGGTATGAGTAAAGGCTGTCACCGGCAGAAAAAATTGGACATGTATGTGAGTGAAGTCTAATTCGGATTTTATGAGAGAGCATTAGCGGCATGACGAATGCGCCGCGAACGGAATTGATAACTCGAGTCAACCCTTAACCACTCGGTTACACTGACTTTTATAATAAACATCGACAAAAGAGGTAAAACATATTACTCCTTAGCTGTCTAACTCTTTCAATGAAATCCAAGTGTCATGGTTCCGATATAAAGTCGGCCCGTCAACCTTACAGAGCACCTCGGTCCTTTGTATGTACATAACTCGGTCCCTCTTGCAGTCTTGAACCGGCCTGGCAAGACATCGCCTGACTGATCAGTCGGCTTGGAACAGACTGAATAAAGTGCTGCAGAAGCAGTGACTTCCAACCCGCGCTTAACAGGTTCAATCCATGATTGTATAGGTGGCGTGCAGCTAGTAATTCGGGCAGTCTCTATTGTTCAAGTTTCGTGCGCCGCTACAGTAAGTATTTCATGATTGGTCAGTGTGGCCGAGCGTTGAAGGGTTGACTGCGTATATCTATATATATACAATTGTTTATAATAACTCCTAGGGGCGATTTTATATTCGTTATCGATTGCTTTTGTGAAGAAAAATGCATATATGATTGCTGGATTTAAGTTTAACTATCCATTACTTAGGAATAGACACCCTCGAGCATGGCCAAAAAAGTAAAGTAACGACCATGACCCTTCCTGGTGCTCGATTGCGTTCCAAGTCTCAACAGCAAAAAGCGTCAGCGACAGGCTCCTCCTGATTTACACTTCTTAGTGGAAGGTGAGGCAAAAAATTAAGATAAGACGTCAGCGACAGGATTCGAACCTGTGCCCACGAATGGAATTGATATCGAATATGGATGAAAATTCGAGTCAATCGCCTTAACCACTCGGCCACACTGACTAATCATTGAGCACTGTCAGTGAAAACATATTTCGTACGAGGATTGCCAGGGATAATGTGCAAAACGCACTGGGACTCGGAACGGAGAGCGTATCCTCCCGTGACCCCAGAACTCCGATCACAACCGCTATCAAAAGATATCGAGTGCCGACATCCAGACTATTGCAGTTCACCAGCCACAGGAAAATTCACCATGTCGCTCTTCAGATCCAAGCGCCTGGATCTTAGCGGGTTTATCAACGCCCGTGTCATCCGTGACCACACCAAGCGGAAGGTTTTCGAGCAGCACGAGCCTGAACGGTATGCTAAGTCGGCTTTTTTTGGACCTTTGTCGCATTCCCTTTTGACAAGGATTTGGGGGACCTATCTCTAATCAATTGGTTTTTATCTTATAGCCAAGCTCTCCGTTACATCATCCGCAACACCTCCCTTCCACAGCGTACCCGTGCCCAGGCTCAGTTGCAGCTTTCCCAGATGCACGCCTACACCCGGCCCACTCAGATCAAGAACCGCTGTGTGGCGGGTGGCATTGCTCGAAGTGTGATTCGCGATTTCAGAATTGCTAGAGTAAGCAACTCCCTCCAAACTCAGTTAATGGAGTAGCAGGCATTGACTGGCATCGTGTTTAGTACCAATTCCGTCAACAGGCACTGGCTGGTGAACTACCCGGTGTGAAGAAGGCCAGTTGGTAGTGTGTCCATATACCGCGGATTGTTTTTATTATGTTCATGGCTACAGGGTCAGCCGGCTTGCACGAGGGCGTTTAATTCCACACTTTTTTTTTTTCGAGAAAGATGTACAATATATCAACTGCCGGGTTTCAATAGACGATATGTGTTGGATTTTCTCCGCTGATTATGGCGACTTTTTCGTTTATATCAAGCGTTCACTACCGTCTGCTAGGTTTTCCAAATTGAAGTACATTGTAACAGGTCAAATTTATCTGTTCTCCAGTAGATCAGCGATCTTGTTTTATCATTCATAAACAAGTGCTATATAAGGCTGGGCACGGACAAACCCAACACCGTCAGGTAACCTACTTTTAACCTGGTATTATATTCATTAGCAAATACACTCGTTGTTCCTGGTCTTTTCCTTCATGTCATAGTTTCGTGGACAAAGATTCACCTTACAGGTGAATATTTGTCGTCAACAGTATACCTTCACAATAACAGTACAAATGCTTTGACTCGACCGCCTTAGCTAAGATCTCGTTTCGATCTGTTCTTGAATGACATCCTTTACTCAATATATCATCACAAATCCACTGCCATGTATTTGAAGTCTAAGGCTTGACTAGCCGTCTTCGTTCTGTTCATCGGTCACCATAATTGAGACTGCGGTGTTCATGTTGCAGCTCACAGATGCTCTTGATAGAGATATCTTAAACCTAAAGAGTATAAGCGAGGGTCTAACAAGCATACAAAGAAACTATATATCATGATGTGTAGTACAGGCCCTGTGATCAAGTGTTTATGGCTAACAATGGATATCCGTTTGCATGAATTTATTCAATCATTAGTCTGATTCACTGTGTTTCATGCGTTTGCAATACAACAACGACTAATCAACTCTAACACTTTTACTCTCAGTGAAACAGCTTCTCCTCTCATTCTTCTCCTTTCATCATAGCACTGATCCTGTGCCCTCTTGTCTTTTCTTACAATAAAAAGAACAAAGCTAGCAAGATGTTTGTCTACCGTCGTGAAGACCTCCCACCCGAGCACGAGTTTCCTGCGGACCTTGAGAAATTAGGGTATGGACTCGAGGCTTCCTTCACAGTTATGACCAAACACTAAGCGAAGAATGACAACTAGATACTTCATCAATGAGAACGATCAGATCAGAAAGATCGCGGATCCTACACAGGAGTTTCAGTACAAGATCAACAAAAATGCCCGCGTCAATGACATGCAGAGAGAGGCGATGAGTGGTGCGTCCTAATGAGATGAGATACCTATTTCTCCCAAAATATCTTGCAACCTGAGGTGTCTAACACCGGTAAACATTCTAGAGTGCATCCGCAAGATCGTGGCCTCTCGCCTACGGGAGCTCAACCTTACAACCCTGCGTCTTCCTCTCACTTCTAAAGTGAATGAAGCTCATGTTCCGATCCTGGTGTCATCTAACCTATCCACGGCATCTCGTATCATTGTCGTCTTCGGAGAGCCGGTACAGGATCTGGGGATCTGGGCGTATCGAAGCATAGGTATGGATGGCATCAACGCAGGCTCTGCTGTCTCGTTTGCCAAAGCCGTCCTTCAGTCCGAAACTAATGAAGAGGAAACCAACACTGAGTCCGCCCCCAAGCGCGGCGACACTGCTCTGGTGCTTGCAAACACAGGCCAATTAATCTGGCATTGCGGTGCTCGTCGCCCGATGACCCTGCCGACCTGGCTCGCTTATCCTCGTCCCTCAGCCGTTGACCCTCCCCTGATGATGACCCATAGAAACAAGATCCCTGACAACGGCTGCTGGGAAGATCACATCTCTTGTGTCTTTAATGAAATCCTAGCTGACCGCGGACGCTTGGTGCGCCACGATGCTAAAATCAGCATCGTCGGAATCGCTGAAGGGGGCCAGGGCGCAATTCGCCACTTATCTCTAAATTGTAAGTGCTATTGTATTGAGATCAGTGTGAACCTCCGTCTGAACTACGGCTAATATATGAATCAATTCAAAAAGGGGAGGCATGGCGTGGATATATATCTGCTGTTGTTCTTACCAACCCTCTCCACTCCACCGACGTTGAACTGGCTGTCCATGATGAGGTCTCGGACTCGTTCCTTGCCTTCATTTCTTCCCGCTGTCGTGCCTATGTTATCTCTGACGCACCAAAGGGTTGCTTGGTCCCGGGCTCCCGTCGACATGGCTGTAACTGCTACTCATCTGGGGAGATGCAGCATGTGGAGTGTATCATGCCGCGCGCTTGGAAGGATATGCTTGAGTGGCTGGATCAAGCACATGCAGATCCGACCATGTATGAGGCTCAGCTGAAGCTGAAGGAGATGAATGATGGTGATTCGGAGACTCTGAGTACGGATGGAAGCAATGAATGAGCCTCGTCTGGTCTCTGGCCGTTTTAGGAGCTGGCTTGCCTTTATGGTTTTTGGGATTTATGCAAGGTTAATGGCTGGTGGGTAATGGGATGGCTAATATGACGAGACTCGAGCTTCAGCAGACGATTAGTAGTCAAGCATTATGTAGTTATTGAGTAGTTTTTACTCCAGAACACAGAGAATGACGTTTAGTTCAAAGGATGTAAAGGATATGCGGTGTCAACATGGGGCTTCTACCTGGTAGCTAACTTAATACATTGTTACATTGACAAGAGTTTGATTTAACGTCGATGATTCGTTCCCCAAAGGCCGTCTATTAATTCCCTCCCATCACACAAACTACTAATGATTAGCGGGTTACCTCGAATCTAGACTCTAACCATTCAACTAACACCCCACCTCACATATACAATCACCGTTAACAACATCAACATCCACAACCGTGAGTGGTTTTTACCACGATCATATTTTTGTTCCGGAGGCTAGAGAAGGGGGATGCGATGGGGGTTCTGGCGAAGATGATGAATGGAGAATCATGATTGTGGGCTGCAGTATGATATTGTGTCATGGTCTAGGGCGACAGGGAATTGAGATAGTGTATATGATAGGGAAAACAGGGCTATGTAGGGCTTCTTGCACGTCAGAGGTTACCTGGCGTAACCCAGAGAGGAAAGTCACGGGTGACCGTGACCGGGTTGTAATATGTTTCTCCCTTATTTAGTAGATGGAAGAGAAACGTTCAACATATCGCTTCTTGCTGATGATGCTCGTTTTCATACTCCCCCTTCGATTATTATTGTGTCGTCTACCATATAGACGGTTGACAGGATGACGCCAGGACAAAGCTTATATAGAAGTCTAAGAAAAAATGGCCATTACAAGCGAAGCGAAACAGAAACTAGTTGGAAAATGTCATGAACGAATAAGGGTTTATCAGCGATAGGAATTCATTTCTGGACCAGTTAGGTATCGACATCTCTGGGGCTGAATCGGGCACTGATGTCAGATCGAAGGACTGGGCTTGAGGTCCTTGGTTTTGGTTTTGCTTCTTTTTCTTGGTGACAGGGAACTAAACTTATAGTCAATCCCTGTCTGGTAGTATACGATCAGAACTTCGATTCGTCCGAAAAGTGGATACTCGAAAGTCAATTGACAGATCTATTTGCACAACTACTCGCCGTGGCGGATCATCGTCGCATCATGCACATCATTTGGATGATGCTAGGTTCTACATAGTACACACAGTGAGTATTTACCTGGAAGCGGCGTTGACACTTGGGTGGCTTTGGTCCGACCACAGGTACGGACTTTCCTCGGTTGGGTGCCCTGAAGCAAAAGAAGGCTTAGCCGGGTGGCGTTCTGTGGCTCGGAAGTATTACAATCGGAATTTACAGGCAAGGCCCCGGTAATTTATCAGTTTTCCCCTGATTTGTTGTCCAGGATCTACCTGAGATCTACCTTTACGCAGTCGTGAGGAGGAAGTTGGAATGAATACTGGAATACGAATAATCAGAGAGAGACGGTGTGTCTAACGGGGGCCTCCGACCCAACAAAGGGAATGTTTAGCCGAATGGTCGAGAGCTTGGAAGCATTCACGCGCATGCGGAGTGCCTGCATTACGATTTTTCGCACTGCGTTGTACATCTCCGAGGGCACTGTCCAACTACATGAAACCATCGAGTAAAGGAAATTCCTGAAGGGGAAATGGGACAATTTTGATCGAGTAACGACAGGTACTAAAAGCAATTGCAGGGAGCGAGCCGATGGCGGATGCCGGAGGCGCCCGATGCAAAACCACGGTTGAGGGGGAGCAGTCAGGCTGGCGAAGACCCAGGCCAGACAGGATTTTACGAGGTCACCAAGAACACTTCCGAATACCCGAATCGGTAAGAGTGAGGGTATCGAGGGTCACATGGATTCTTCTAACTTCCCTTTGTTCACAAATCTCCCCACGATGAGGGAGAACAAGTCGCCTGATGGGTTTATCATGGCTGGGGTGAGAGGCCTTTTGAATACAGCGACAGTCAGAAAGCCTTATCGGTATTTCCATCGAGTAAGACGAATCTCTGATACTGTTCCGGTGGCACCAGTGGATCCCGCTTGTTTGTAAAGTGGATCCCCCTTTTATACTTTTTTCTTCTTCCCTTTCCGAATTACTCGATTAGTATTGTTATCGGTCGAGGACCAGACGTGGCCAAAGTTCGGGGACTGAAAAAAAAAAAGGGCACTAAGAGTTCCCACAGACGATGGAGATGATGGGAATAGTTATATAAAACCCTTATCGGTACCCCGGATTGCGCTATCGTGCCTGCCCTCCCATATCGCATTTCTTCATTCGTGAGAATTTTAGTCCTTATCAGTCTGTCTTCAGGACTTCCCAATAAGGATCCCTTGCCTCCCAAACCGGTCTGAAACTGCCTTCTTATCAGTTCATTGAACTCGTCCTTATCTTTTCGTCCACTCACTCACTGTCATCACCTCTTTGGGCCCCTCCTTGACCTCTTCCTCTCTCCCATTTCCTCCTCTTTCTTTCTTCCTTCTTCTCTCTATCCCCTTATCTCTCTCTGTTCTCCTATCGATAACCCTCCTTGACCATGGAAGCGCAACAAATACCCTCTATCGCGGTGGTGACGTCGTCTCGAGCCGTCATCTCGGGTCGTCTAACGTCAGCCACAATCGTTATCTCTCGCACCTCTGGAAAGATCACTGCGGTCTTCGACTCCGTCATTCCTGCCTCTGACTTCCCTGAAGGGACTCCCTATACCGACTATTCGCCTTATGTCTTGCTTCCCGGCCTGGTTGATGCTCATGTTCACCTGAACGAGCCCGGCCGCACCGAATGGGAGGGCTTCTACACAGGCACCCAGGCTGCTGCCTTTGGTGGTGTCACCACCGTCATTGACATGCCTCTGAACGCTATCCCGCCCACCACCACTGTGGCAGGTTTCAGGGAGAAGCTGAACGCTGCCCAAGGCAAGTGCTGGGTCGATGTTGGCTTCTATGGCGGCATCATCCCCGGCAACGCTGGCGAACTGAAGGCCCTCGTTAACCAAGGTGTCCGCGGCTTCAAGGGGTTTCTCATTGACAGTGGGGTAAGTATATCAGTGCCCCCTCAGTAAGTTTCCGTGCTTACCGTTTTAGGTTGACGAATTCCCCGCCGTCTCCTCGGAAGACATCCGTAAGGCCATGGCGGAACTTGCCGATGAGCCCACCACCCTCATGTTCCATGCGGAAATGGTGCCCCCCAACACATCCTCCCAGGCGGACCAACCCCAGACCCCCGAAGGCCCCGCGGAAGCATACTCCACTTTCCTAGCATCTCGTCCCTCCTCATATGAGACCTGTGCTGTAGAAGAGATCCTGTCGTTGGCCCACCTGGCTCCCAAGCTTGCTTTGCATATTGTCCACCTATCGGCCATGGAGGCTATTCCACTCCTGAAGAAAGCCCGCGCAGACGGAATTTCCATCACTGCAGAGACTTGTTTCCATTATCTATCCCTGGCCGCCGAGGAGATCCGGGACGGTGATACCCGCCACAAGTGCTGCCCACCGATTCGCTCACAGATTAACCAGGATGCCCTCTGGGCCGAATTGGAACGCCACGCCGAGGATGGTGTCATCAAGACCGTCGTGTCGGACCACTCCCCGTGCACCCCGGATCTGAAGCTCCTTCCTTCCCATATCCCGGGCAGCTGCACCTCCAAGGGCGATGCCGCTATCGAAAAGAACCAAGGCAGCTTCTCCTCCGCCTGGGGTGGTATCTCTTCTGTCGGTCTGGGTCTTCCAATCCTGTGGACGGAGCTCAGCCGCCGGAAGGGTCTCACCTCTGCTCCGGAGGATACCAACACCAAGCGGGCCCTCCAAGACATTGTACGCCTGTGCTGTGCCAACACCGCGGCACAGGTTGGACTTGAGCGCCAGAAAGGTGATCTCGTCCCCGGGTTTGACGCCGACATCTGTGTCTTCGACGACTCTGCCGAGTGGGTCGTGGAGCCTAGCACCATGCTCTTCCGGAACAAGTGCTCGCCGTACCAGGGTCGCACCCTGCGCGGCATGGTCCGTGAGACGTGGCTGCGCGGCGAGAAGGTCTTCAGCCGAGACGGCGGCTTCAGCAGGAAGACTCCAACCGGTACATTGCTGTTAGAGAAACGTGTTTGATTCTTTTCATTTGTGCTCCCGTACTTCGATCGGGCTATTGACCAACGCACAGCCACCCACACATTTCAGACGACAACCACAAACACAAAACATACCTGATGACCATAGATATCCACGCTACTGATGATCACTAATGACCTGACAGCAGCACAGCATATATCAGCGCCATAGATTGAGCGATGATGTAGCATTTCTGTTAAGCATTGTTTTCCTTGTTTTATTATAGAGGGCATATGAATACCAATATTAATGATTTGTTAAAATCTTTCCGTCCAAGATGGTGAACGTAGGTGAAAGCAATTAAATGGAGTAGATCGTTTCACAAAGGTGTGTTCTCATTTTGAAGTCGAAAGAAACGTATCATACAAATCAGTCCTTTCAGACCGAGGGGTATCAAGAACATGCAACATGCATCCTGTTCAAGTGTCAACAGAAGACCGGCGGACCGGCAACTTACAATCAATCCCCATCCCCTTCCTTTCCCTTTTCCTCCCACCGCTCTCTCACCCTCCTCCTTAACCCGCCATTCGGCCCTCTCCCCCAAATCTCCTCCTTCTCCCCATCCACCCGCTGCACACTCTCACCCTCATCACCCCTACCCAAAACCTCCCTCCCAACAACCACCTTCCTCTCCTTAACCCCCCTCTCCTTCTTCCTCGCCCGCTCCACCTTCCCCAGGTAAATCGCATAAATCGCCACCTCAGCAACACCCACCGCAACCGCAGCCCCAAACGACACAAGCACCTTCACAGCCTCAGACACGCCCCCACCCCTCCTCGACCCCCGGTCCAGGTCCCAAACCGACGAAACAGCCTCCGTCAACACCTCCGGCGTCGAAAAACTCGTCAACGCCCAATAGACACTGAACCCGGTAATCACAACCGAAAGAAAGATATTCAACACAAGCCCGGGGGTAAGAGTATCTGCGTCCGAATATGCATCATCTTCATGAAGTGCCGAAACGGTCGGTGTCGAGGAACTGAAGATCGGTGATGGGCCGTTTGTGGTGTTGGATGAGGTCGTCATTTGGTTGTAGGTGTCTGTTTCGTAGGCGGCTAGGAGACGTGCTTTTAGGGCGAGGTACTCCGGGCTCTGTGTCGTTGTTAGTTAGATATGTTTGTATTGATTATAGTGGTTGTGGTTGTGGTATGTATGGTATTGGGAGAAGGTGAAGACGTACAGGTTCAGGTTTTGGCGGCGGAGGCGGGACATAGACTTTTGTTCCGTGGAGGAGGGAGTTGAGGGTTCGGGCGTCACTGGGGTTGGAGGTGGCATTTTCGGAGCGGAAGTAGCGGGATAGACGGATTAGTTGGTCGTGGGTGATGGGACTGTCTAGGGATGGGTTGGAGGGTAGATTGAGGTCTTTGCGATCAGAGGTTGGGATCGCTTCTAGGGCGGAGAGGATCCGGGTTGTTGTTATTAGTTGGACCATTTTTGTTGTGTAGTGGTGTGGTTTGTTTTAGGACATTTTGGGGGTGAGCGATTTGGTTTGAGGTTTGTTGGAGGGTTGAGCTGTGGGTGTTGATGGATGTACAGTATTTAAAGATGATGGTGTTGGTATCGAATCACGATATCGACTCCACATGTGATGAATGGGGTTACTGGATTTGGCTTAGTGTTGTCTGGTTTGGGGTTCGTTTTGGTTGTCACATCAGGATACCTTATAGATGTCCTCCTACATTTTCTTCAAAATGAAACGAATCATATCTTCTTTCTTCTTTCGAAAGACTTATTTACTTCGTCGACTAATTGTCTTTAGATTGCTCTTTATATGATTAACAATATGTCTATCGCAGCCTCTTACAAACAGGGCATATCATCATGTAGGTTGCTAAACGTGAATCTCTGATAGCCCTAATTCCTAGAGCCGCGTTAAATCATTGGCTAGTAGCCCTGATGTGAAGTGGTGATGACATCGTATGGCTGCGTTCGAGATATTCTGAGATACTATTCTCTGGGAGAGTTTAGCAGGATATTATCCTACTAGCAGGCATGGTTTTAATCGTGCATTGCACTTGCTCCTCTTCCTGGTTTGTATAGGTCTTTTATTACTTTTTTGCTGCTTACTAGGGTTTTCATGAGGCCTTGCGTCGAGCTATGTGATGGACTTGATATCGTTTAAATATGTGGCATTTATTCATAATGCTGCTAATGAGTCTAGAAGAAGGTCAAACCAAAGCTCATCTCTCCCCGTCGCTTATTATCTAGGATTTACTTCGGTGCTACGTGCTCGTAGTAGTATATGTGAGCGGCATCCATGATTGCCTTCACTCTGGCAGCCGGCACTTTCTCTTTGCGATCGTACGAGTACAAACCATTAACCTCTTGCTCGATATCGCATCTGCATCTAAATTAGCTATCATGCTTGTCATACCCATATCCTCTGTTGGGACAACAGAGAAACACAGGTATAATCAGGTGATCTGTGGAAAAAGGCACTAAAAAAAAGGTAGAAACGTACAACTGCGTATATACCAAGCCACACGTATGTCCTCCCTTGACGACGGCCATCACCAGGTTTTCAAGACGGCTCAGCAGGTCTTCCGGATCGCTTGCGGTAGTATAACCCCAGTCCCTTTCACCAGCAGCGGTGCCCTTCGCAGGAATGATATTCACTCCTCCGAACTCGGAGCAAATCACCGGAGCGCCGGGCGTATGTTGAGTGCCGGGGTCTAGGAGCTGAGAGTTAGCGGAAGGAATGGGACCCACGAACATGTCGCGGTTTGATTTCTGGCCCAGAATGCCGTTGTTGAAGTCCAAACAGGTTGCGGCCAGCGCAGGGTGATCCGAATAGTCGTGGTAGGTTGTCAAGTCTGTCGAGACGTGCTCCCAGCCGCAGTTGTCATTGATGGGTCGAGAGGGGTCCAGAGTCCTTTCATATTGGTCAGTCCATGACAAGAGGATACATCGTTAGGAAGAGAGTCGAAAAACGCACTTGGTCAAGTAGTACACCGCTCGGATATGGTTTCGCTGCTCAATGTTATCCTTCAGGGAAGGATATCCCCAGCTCTCGTTGAAAGGGGTCCAAGCCACAATAGATGGATGGTTGATGTCCCTCTTGATAGCTTCTATCCACTCGCTGTTGAACCGAGAGATATAGTCATCACTGAACTCGTAGGCATTCGCTATCTCGCCCCAGACCAGAAATCCCAGTCTGTCAGCCCAGTAAAGGAAGACGGGGTCTTCCACCTTTTGGTGCTTTCGGCACCCATTGATGCCCATCTCCTTCGCCATCTCAATGTCTGCCTTCAGTGCCTCTTGTGAAGGAGGCGTCAAGCCGGTCTCCGGCCAATATCCTTGGTCTAATACCAGAGTTTGGAAACGAGGCTTCCCATTGAGCCGGAAGGTCCCGTCGCCATTCTTCCAGGTAATACTGCGCATACCCGTGGTAGTCTGAACCACATCAACCAGATTACCCGAGGCATCATACAGACGCAAAGCCAAGTCATATAGATTAGGATGCTCGGGTGCCCAAAGTGCTATCCCGTCGTGCCAGCATCCATCAACGTTGAAGGGCACTTTCTCCCTTAACGAACCCGGGTCCAGTCCACGCATATCTACATCGAGACTCACGTAGTCTTTGTCTTGCGGCAGATCTTGTCTTCTGCGACTCACAACGACACCCCCTAGACTCGTCTCAATCTCTACCTGGCATTTCGCCGCTGCCGGGCGATCTAAAACCACAACCTGCGCATGAAGCTGCCCCCGGTTGATATCATCCGACCGGAGGACCAGGCCGTCACTGCTACTGCCCAGTCGCATCCTGGGCACACTCTCCAACCAAACAGACAACCAGATTCCACTCGTCGGTGTGTAAAAGATACTTTCAGGGACGGGTCCCCAGTACTGTTTCCCACGCGGCTGGCAAAGGTCAGACGGTGAGTCTCTAACCCGAACTGTTAAACGTCTATCCGTTGTATCACTTTCTTGGGTGCCAAATGCATCAGTCACATCGACCTCGAAGGGTACATGACCACCCCGATGCCCTCCAACCATCTGGCCATCAACCCAGACAGTACAGTCATAGTCTACTGCACCAAAGCGAAGCACTAATCGATTACCCTTGGCCAGTTCGTCCGCCGTACGAATATCTTTCAACGTGCGCTCGTACCACAGCACTTCGTGAGCCTCGTGGAGACCAATTCCTGACGCAGGGGTTTGAAATGCATATGGAACTTGGATCTGACGTTTGGCGTGGGTGGCAGTGTTAGCGGGGATTCCCTTCTGGTGCCAACGCTGTGATAGACCGTTGTCTGCATCGTCGAAGATGAAGTCCCAGGGACCGTCGAGCGACGTCCAATTGAGTTCTGGGCGTTGGAAATCAGGACGAGGGTATGCTGCCATTCTGTTGATGCTTCTTTAATGCTCTCTAGGTCGTGGATGGGGATTTGTGAGAGTGAAGGTGCAACTGTTGTCCCCGCGATCGACGGTTGTCTCCCCGCACCTGACATGGAATAGATTATTGGCCATATCTTTCTATGGGGCTGCATGGAGGGAATGATTCATGTAGGACGATACTGTAAAGCAAGGTCGGAGCACAACTGTCTTCAGCACACCGATAGGTATGATAAGCGCCAAGTGTGTATAGTAAAATTGTTAGTCTTGCTGCCCGTACCTAAGCCCACGTCTATGCACTGTTGAGTGACCTCAACTATATACTTTTTTTTTTTTCTTTTCGGGGTTCTAGCCAGAAGTCGAGGTTAATGGGGGAATCGATATCAATTGAGCAATTTCCGCCGAAAGATATATTCCTCATAGTTACAGACTGGCGCAGTGCAATTTGCCCATCGAATGATAGCCCTATACGAGAAGCATATCGCCGATATGAGCTAGAACATACACTATATCGCCGACATGCTTTTCAGTGTCAAATATGTCGGCGATATGAACATGTTCTGATAATATATTGAGAATTTTCCTTCGATGTATACTTCATTCTATTTTTTTCACCTTCTTTCTTTTTTCTTTATCTTTTTTTTGGGACATCATTCTGACTTCCCTGACAACAGAGGTTTACCATGTGGGCCATAACAACCATAACGATGAGGACTCAAATACTGAGACTCCAAACATGGAAACAAGCTTCTGCATGCGTTCCTTTAGCCCAAGGAAGATTAACACCTCTATCATTCAAGCTCAAACAAATCCGACAATCTTCAACCTGGAACCCACACACCGTCCCCAAGCTCCCAAGTCAAGAACAAAGCATCACCACGAACAAAAAAGAGGACAACGGCAAACTCGAATATTTCCTGTACTATCTACCTCAACCATTCTAACACCACTAGCTAACCACATACACAGAACAACAACTGACCAACTCATCAACTGGGTCCGCCAAGGCTCCCTCTGGCCTCTCACCTTCGCTCTCGCATGCTGCGGCGTCGAAATGATGCATGTCTCTATGCCACGATACGACCAAGACCGTCTGGGAATCATCTTCCGGGCCTCGCCCCGCCAAGCGGACGTCATGATCGTTGCGGGAACGGTGACTAACAAGATGGCACCGGCGTTGAGGCAATTATACGATCAGATGCCGGATCCGAAGTGGGTGATTAGTATGGGGAGCTGTGCTAATGGAGGTGGATACTATTACTATAGTTATAGTGTTGTTAGGGGTGTTGATCGGGTGGTTCCGGTGGATATTTATGTGCCCGGGTGTCCACCGACGCCGGAGGCTTTGATGTATGCGATTTTTCAGCTGCAGAAGAAGATTAGGAGGACGAAGGTGACTAGGATGTGGTATCGGAGGTGAGTTAGTTTGTGTGCTGTCTATTTTTTATATGTACAATAAGAGTTCTGGGTTTAGATTGGATGAAGTTTGTTATAGTCGTATGTCGCCATGTTCTTTCGACCGGTTGGGAAGCTATTCCACGTTTTATAGAAGCGATGGATCGAGGCTATGGTTTCCAAGATCCGCTGATGTCCCGTCAATTAAGTCGCTGTCAAGAAAGCTGGAGAATGCAAACGATGCTGTCATCCCAGACAGGCCAAAGTCGCAAAGTACTGGATTTCCGGTCAATGGATCATTGGAGATATCATTCGGACCAACCTCTTGCGAACCATTCTCAAATCTGTTGTTGTAGAGAAAGCCAGCTGTAGGTGATTGCAGCCCATGTAGACGCTGATCAGAGTGATGTGAAGCTTCTCGACTTTCTTCATCGAGGATTTCGCAACCCATACTACGTAATAGCCGTACAAAGAGGCGATAGTACCACAGGAGTGGAGGCGAGTGGTCTTGTAGCTTGTTTACGATCATCATACAGAGTCGAGCTCTATGCTTCGAAACATCGACCACATGGGATGGACATCCGCGCATATTTGCAATTTGGACAGAGAGAGCGGCGAAAACAGCCGGCGCACTTGACTTGTGAATATCCTCAACAATGTAAATGCGTAGAGGAAGAACATACCTGCGCATTAATGCAAAAGGAAGAAGTTGTGATGATACAAGGTCCTCCAATATTCGCACGATTTGCACAGCTGCTTCAAACACAACCGACCCGACTTTCATCCTGTCCGGATCATTAAAGCCGTTCCGGCGTATTAAAATCTGCACGGTGCTAAAAGTCTGTTAGAGGTATTTCTTCGAGGTGAATATTTCTTACAAATAACTTAGATTGGCCAGGGTGGCCCAAAGGCCATCTTCCAGAGAAACTGTAAATTCTCGATGTTGCAATTCTCTTGGAAGCGACGCTTTCCAGGATGCAAGATCGTCCAGGCTTTTAAGAATCATTGATTCATTAAGCTTTGCCCCAGCTATGTTTAACCAACAGTTACTTGCTTTTACAATGTTAGCAAGGCTTTAGTCGAGAACACAACTAGGTAGACATACTTCGCGAATATAATTCTGCTAATTGGATAACGTAAAGTCGACTTTCACGTGTTGGTTCTCGAAACAGATCAGAATTGATCAAGTCATCGTCCAATGTTTCGAAATCATCTTCGTCCAACATCTCCACACTGCAGTACGCATCGTTGATGTGCGGAGTTCGTCCTAACATGACTGTTACAGAGATGTCATGTATCTATATAACTAAGTCAGCAGATGTCATAGTTTAGCCCAGAGTTTCGTACATAAATAGTCCACCAAATTCGCCTCCATAGCTTTCTGTTTCTCTCACTTAACCCCACATAAGTTTTCCTGAAGAAGCGTCAGCTAGGTCACAGCATCTGCCATAAATGACCAACCGTTGATGTAACCCGAGGGACTGTGCTCGGTTACAGGCAATACCAGTCCAATGCCACATATCCTTCTGCTCCATTGGGCTTCCCCACCAGAAAGACAACAGATAGACCGCTTGAAGAGTCGCTATAGCGTCAGATTCGTAGTTGGTGTCGTATAGAGTTTTCGCTCGCTGATAACATGTAAATGTTGCTAAATACCTATTTGCAAAGCCAGCCCTCTTATAAAGTTCTGCACTGCAATGATTGACGGCCACGAAGTACACAGCTTGCAAAACCAGCGGTGACACCCTCCCAGCCTCATACTTCAGCTGAAAGTCCGCTCGATCAAATATAGGACACTGAGGATAGCACATCTCAAAGAAAATCCTGATCAAGTCATCACTAACATTTTTCTCCAAAGTTTTCAGCGCACCAATGTCTCTCAGCTGCAGACGCTGGTTTCGAGAATGCTCTTCTATCTGTGTTTTTGTTGATTGCCCTAGCTGACTGAAGTATAAGTGCTCAAGTGCATCCTCCCAAGTGCGACCATTACGGGAAGCACCTAAAGGGTCTCCCATCTCATGTAACATATAGTCGAGGTTGAAGGAGTCGCCGTAGTATACTACTTTACTGTCTGAGCTTGTCGGGGAATATTGATAGCCTTGCCTTGGTGATGGGGCACTTTGATGGGAATCGGAAGGCTCACACGGCCGTGCTTCAGCAGTAGTATTCCTAACACCAAAGCTTGGGCTACTGGGATCGATGATGATGGTATCTGAAGCTGATTCGCCCGGTACAGCACTGGTAGGGTTACGTTCATTTTGCTGCTTTCGTGACGACCGACGAATTGCCGGTCGAGTACCAGTGTTTTTATCATGGTTCCGTTTGTACCTGAATTATTTCAGCCTGCTGTCCATTCATAGTTTATCTGTAAAGGTGAGGTGGGAAAGGCAAGCATACTTTCCACGTCTCGAAACGATTGGCTGGCATTCTTGCCCTGCTAGTTGGCAATATGAGCATGGTCTTTCCTCAGTCCGATCACACTTGACTCGTCGCAAATTACATGATTTACAGGCGACTTTGCATTTAGTCTTGACGGTTGGCATCGTGGATTGGCTGATTCGAGATAGTGTAGACGATGTGGATTGTTGCCATCAAGTCAGATGAATTCGGGCAGCCTCGGAGCAGACCTTGTGACCACCCGAGTATTTCCGAAACGGCATATACTATCGCTGTAGCCAGGAAGGCAGTGCATAGACTTCCCTCATCATGGAAGGATATAAACATCAGACTGCCATAGATCATCTTGAGTCATCACTGGAATATGAACCTGAATGGGCCATAGTGCTAATAGTTGGCAATAATTCATGTAGTTGACCTATCGTCGTACCTGTAATTATCTATAAGGTGCCCTACTACATAATTACCATATACTCTTTAAATAACAGTGTTAATGCTAACCACTTAGTCATTTAGAGCTTAGTCCAATAAGGTGAAACCCTCTGACATTCTAACACATCGGCTCTCTAAGATGATCTCTCAATCTAAATCACTATCCAAAACTAGGGTGTCGTTTCATATGTCGCAGATAGTTGTCATACCGCATTCCCGGCTTTCCCTTGCGCTCGCGTTGTGGCTTGGAAGCGGAGCACCAGTGATACCTGCAGTAATAATACTTGGAACTTCCTTCCTCGTGGACATCGTTGTAATGTCGTTTGAGATCATTCTTGGATTGAAACCCCTCTGTTCGGGGACAGCCTGCTACGTCACACTTGTGAGGGCGATCGTGAATGGAAGTCGTGTGTTTACTGTTCAAAATTAAAATACAGCTCAGAAATCTGCCTGCAGCTTATGAATGCCACTTACTTGAGTAGATGTCTTTTGTCAAAGACACGATTACACCGATCACACGGGAACGACTGTGAGGGAGAATCACTCGATTGATTGGCAGAGGATGTATCTTGTCCTGGAGTTGAGAGGTCCGACGGTAACTCAGGTACAATATGTTGTGTCTCGGGAGGACGTGGTTCAGAAGTGGATTGCGGCGACTCGAAATTGGTCTGTGTATGTGCAGACTCTTCTTCCCAATGCTGAGTTTGATCAAGATCTTGTGGTGGAGTGTCTTGGCTCAAGTGATGGAGAGAATCATCTGACTCTGGCAGTGCCTCCGGACCCGTCCGGTCAGCAGTATCGAGCCAGCGAGGGTCGACAGTTCCGTAAGGTGCTGTGTGATAAGAGTTTAATACCTGTGGTGGCCGACCTACGCTATTTGATCTGGGACTCGGTATAAGAGTAGAAACTCCGGGTACAGAAGGTTAAGGGTTATATGTTCTCTTAGCAGATGATTCCTCCAACAAGCGGCAACCTGAGCCTGGATTGCAGGATAGATCAAGCTACGTGGAACAAGAGGAAACGATTCCACGTAGATGTGCAAGGTGGGAAGGGGAGAGAGAGCACAATAGAACAATTTCGCGAGAAGTTGGAATCAAAAACAAATTGAGTAAAGAGCGGACGAGTGGCAGTACCACTGCCCTGGAGAGGAAAAAGAAAGAAAAGAAGCTCAGGAGATTGAGGGCAAAGCAGCAATATTTAACCAGGCTTGGTGGATGCCTCAGGTTGGTGTGGCTATGGTAGGCCTCAAAACCGGGATGTTTCATTGGTTGGGGCTTATGCATCTCCTAGTATTGCAGATACTATGCCAACCCTAGTGGGTGATCAACGGTAGGCCTCAGATTGTATAATATTCATTGGGTCAACTATCATGCGGAAAGATGCAAAAAGACGTCAGGAATGCATCGAACAACTGTAGGAGTCCGGGTGGCCTCAAAACGATAGGGTCTGGTGATTTAGTATAGCGGAAAGCATTTCCGTCCTCATCCTCTCTGACAGAAGTACTTCTCATACAATGTGCTGTAAGTTATAGTATCCTACCAGATAAATAATACACTGCTTCATGTCCTCTCTATATATTCCCGTGGCTTTTCTCAGGCATACTATCTAAACTTGTCAGTGCCCTACAAAATGGCTCTAACCCCTACCCCCATCTTCTGCTGTTCGCACATAACTCCTTACCGGCCGCAAATCTTGGATCAAGAAAGCAAATTTAACGAATTCCTGGAGTGGGCTCGCTTGACCGTGACGATCGAAGTCTCCTCCGGTTACGATACTTCATCACCCGTACCAGAATACGCAGTACAGCTGGTAAAACAAGTAAACTACGGCCCGTTGGAGAGCAGAAGATACTTCATTCCACACGGAGAACGCTCTGGTGTGAAATTCACCGAAGTGAGTGAGAAATGGCTCATTGAGAAGAACTTCGAGAAGTTGAACTCGTAGGTTTATATCGTGCTATCTGTGAAAGGCAATTGCTGATAGGCGGTAGTTACAAGAACTTCAGGTGCACCCTGCACAACAAGTTCTTCGAGCTTAACCTATATCGGAAGGATCCTGTCAATACTCACCACTGGAGGGCTAATATGGCAAGACCGTCAAATGAGATCGACCTGTAGGTTATAGCTATGTCTAGCTATCATACTACTGGAAAAACTTGACTGTCTTTTTTGAGGAGGTTTGCGCAAGGACAATGAGCAATATCGCTGGTAAACTTTTTTGCATTTTAATCTAGCTCCTAATCTAGCTTTCAATTTATACAATAGTTAAGTAGCTACTGCTTGCGATAAATTCTATTGCATGGGTACCAGGCCCAACATCTAAGTATACTCCGTACCTACGTAGTATATCATTCAGAAGTGATCTCCCAGTAGATTCCGCTCCAGACTACCCAAGGATACGAACAGTAGAAACTCGAATAGCAAGAAAGGAATTCAAGACTGTAGCTCTACAATAATACTGCAAAATCCAGAGTTATATCAATATACCAAAGCTCAGCCCTAAAAGCAACCAGGAAGCTTACCGCGAATACAGTTCAGTACCGCCACCTTTCCCGAATAGGCAAGATGCTCCCCCACATGAACCTTTCAGCGTTTACGGCTTCATCAAAGATAACGAACGCTACTATCACTCGACATATCATTCCTCATTTTCCTCTTTCTTTCCTCCCCCTCTTCCCTCCCATTCAGATTGACCCCAGTCTGACATGCCACAATGGCAGACAAGAAGACCCCGTAAGTCACGACGCCCAAAAATCTGCGAGAAACCAAAACTCCCCGGCGAAATCATAACCCCTCCACCATCCCACTCCCCAACAAGCAAATCCCCAAGCCAAAAAAACACCGCCGCAAACCAACTACATAAATAATTAACCAACCGCTGAACACCCAGAACAATAAACCCTGAGACCAACCCGCGCGGTATCCCCGTCGCCCCCTTCGTCGACAATGTAACCGACTACGTCTCGACGCGCGCAGACGTCGAGCCCACGCTCCGCTCCTTCCAAGAGATGATCTCCAAATACCAATTTATGGAAGTAAACACACAACGACGGGCGGCTGGCCTCCGTGAAAAGATCCCAGATATTAAGAAGACGCTGGAAATGGTCAAGTTTCTTAAGATGCGCCGCGATAATAACGCCGATCCGCTGGAGACGAACTTTGAATTGAACGATACGCTCTATGCGCGTGCGACGGTCGACCCTGCGGACACGGAGGAGGTGTATCTTTGGCTCGGGGCGAATGTTATGTTGGCTTATCCGATTGGGGAGGCGGAGACCATGTTGACGGAGAAGTTGTCCACGGCGGAGTTGAGTCTGGCGAATTGTGATGAGGATTTGGAGTTTTTGAGGGAGCAGATTACGGTATGCATTTCCTCTTTCCCGTTCATTTCCCACTCTCTATATATACGCTGCTCCGGTGTCTTAGAGCTATATATGTGTGGTTCGGTGCTAACTTGTCGCAGACGATGGAGGTTGCTACCGCTCGTGTGTATAACTGGGACGTTGTGCAGCGTCGGAAAGACAAGGCGGACGGGAAGGGCGACGAAGACGATGATACGGCAAAGGGTCCTTCGGGTGCTTAAAGCTCATTTTCATGATTCTGTCTTTTTAATGACTTTGTCTGGCTTAGAAAAGATTTTCATTTACTCGGGTTGTGTATATCCTAGCGAGGATTGGGATGAAACAAAAATGCTGCCTTGATCGGTGTAGATATAAGCAATTCTTGCTCTCTATTAGTCCTATGGGTTCGATTATGAACTGGATAAAATAATAATGCACAAACTATGCTTCCTGCGCCGAGCCATTATACCCGTCTATCTCAGAATAGACAAAAAGGAATTAATATAGGTCGATGCCGCCATCATAGCCAGGGAAGGGGCTAACCGAGGGAGCTTCATGCGTATATCACCGCCCAAACAATCATCAGTCATCACGTACAATGTTAACGCAAAGGGGGAAAGGAAACGACTGAGGTGAGACCCTCGTAACCCATCTAAATCCATGCGATCTGTTCGAAAAAGAAAACACTAAGAATAAAATGGAAAAATATAAAAAGAGTTCAAGCAGAAGTCAAGCGAGCACACAAAGTAACATCCGTAGCGAAGAAATAAGCAGAATCATGAATCATGAGCTGTTGAGAAAAGGTTCCTCACAGATAGTGATGGTAACATCTCAAGGTAAGTCGATAAGTCCGCCTACGATGCGCTTGTCACTGGTTCGGGTAGCATATCAGCATCAGATACTGCTCGGTCGCGCAGCCGTCTCGAAACATCGATTTCTGTGTCATCACCGACGAATGTCCACTCCTCACTGTCATCCATGTCATCCTCTTCCTGCTCGGCCGTGGTCTTAGCCGATGGTGTTGGGGAGAATGGAGTGGACGAGACAATCGAGCGCTGCCGAGCCAGTGTTTTAGCGTACTCAAGGTCACGATATATTGCTTGAATAGCCGTATCCACACCGTTTTCCTGGTTGAATGTTAGCTAACGCACCATGACAAAGGATATTCGGAGACTTACGCTCCGTATCTGTGCACCTAGCTCTCGGGCTTTCACAATCATTCTCTCGCTATGAGTAGCCTCCCACAGAGCCCGCGAAAACACGCTTACGTTCAACTTCTTCATACAGATACCCACTCCCAAATCTTCCACGCGTGTGCCAAAGAAAAACTGGTCACCAAAGAACGGCTTAACGATGGTAGGAACACCTGCCCGAAGGCTTGCTCCGGTAGTTCCAGCGCCACCATGGTGTGCCGCTGCGTCGATCTGGGAAAAAAGCCAATCATGCGGCGCTGCTTGAATTTGGAAAATCTCCGGCGGTAAGGGAATCTCGACCTTGGCACTGGCAGGATCTCCAAGTCGATCTGACCACCCCTTCGATAGAATACAACGGACGTCGGCCTTTAGGACGGATTCCACCACAGTTCGTGTCAGAGCCGAAGGGTCAGACACGACGATAGACCCGAACCCAATATAGACAATCTTTTTGCCATCACTGCGGGCACGGTGGATGAAGTCTAGCAGGTCTGTTGGAGGAGTCCAATTGCCCCCCTCACTTAGGAACCAATATCCTGTTATACGTATCCAGTCCGGATAGTCCAATGGAGGGGCCACCACAGAAGGAGAATAGTTATAAAGGAAGGGGACCTTGTTCGGCTGCATCTTATCGAGAGTAGTCGCCTTTAGTCCGAGCTGCTTCTTTCTCCAACGATTCACCTGTCCCGCAATGGCTTTCCAGAAGACAGTGTCGAACATAACATATGTGATGTAGTTGTAGGCACCGCCCATCTTATTCTCCGGGACAGCGAAGGCATGCGGGTATGCTCTTGTTCTAGACCACGGCATCGTAAAGGCACGGAAATAGGGTATTCTGAGTGCCTCAGCGATATGAATGCCAGCCATTGCACTGGGAGATTCAATAAGAAGATCACTGTCCTGACAACTGGCCCATGCCGAGGATAGAAGGTCATCAATCCATCCTCGAAACTTTGTAGACGCCTCTTTCAAGAATGAATATGTAAACATTCCATTCTCAACGCAGATTCTCATGAGCTCTGCAGGATCACCATCAACCGGGGCAAAGTCAATACCATGCTGCCTCACCCATGGTTCGAACTCTGCGTGGGTTGCAATTTTAGGCTTATGGCCTTCTGCTAACAACCCTTTACACAGGGCAATATAGGGCTGCACGTCACCCCGTGAGCCGATAGTAAGGCATGTGATGCGCAATGACTCGGCGGGCTTGAAGTTGATAATCGAAGCACGAGGGTCATCAAAAATAGGATGAAGCTCCGATGACTCATTCACAGATGCATGAGCGTCGTGCTCACCAGCTCCATCTAACCTGGCTTCCTGTAGCATGCGATGCTCTGCCTGGGCCGATTCGATCTCGTCTTTTTCCTGTTCTGCTAGCAGGCCAGACTCTACCAAGAACCTCATAGACTCGAGGCTCTGGTGTACTGTGACAGCACAATCATCTCGAGCGTCTGCCGTATTAAATTCGAAGAACAACTCTTCATGTCCACGAATGATGATGACTAGCCCCTGGTAGCCGAAGCGAAAGCCCTTCTCTTTCTCAACATTTTCAATGTCTTTGAGTGGTAGTATCAGCTTAGTGCGTGTTCCCGGAATGAGACTACGAAAGCAAAGCTTTTTCTGGCTGATATATATTTTTCCATAAAGCGGGAGAACACGATGCAGATATGCGTAATATGTGGCTTGCAGCCTTTCGGTTGACGGCAGGGCGAAATGGGCACGAAATCGATCTCCATGTTTAACACCATCTTCCTTGTCTTCAGGATCAACATCCTGATCATCTGGTAGCACGCCTTCGGTTTCTCCATAATGTCTGCGGCCACCGGCCCACATCCCGGAGACTTTCTCAATGTAACCCATTGATTCGCTTGCCAGAAGATTACTCATTTGCCTCGACCGGCTTCTCAGATACTCCGCAAATCCGGCGGCGCGCTGAAGGGGATAAGCACCAGCTTTGACCAGTTCATTCAGGGTTGGCGCAGATGAGTTCACCTTAGATGGGTGCTGTGTGCCCTGGTCGGATTCACTGCTAGCATACTGCATTTCCTGCCCATTTCTGTTCGCATCGGCAGCATTGGGATGCGTTGACCGTGCCGTTCCGTCTGAAAGCCGACGGCCTGTTCTGTCTCCACTGGAACGCCGTTGTTGCAAGGTGTGGATTGTAGGGGATTGAAAAACATCACTTCGATTTAAGATCTGGCTGGCAGATTCCGTCGTATCAGTCATCGACTGCAGAACCGCTGAAGCGTCTGTTGCTTGCTCGAAAGAGTTAACAAAGGAGTCCGACAAATCCCGCTGTCGGGGAGACATTCCGATTCCATCGGGGCCAAAGTTAGTTTGGCCGGTGCTTGCACTCCGTTTCCGTTGCGTTTTGAAAATCCCATTCCCTCGAGATTGACTCAAATCACTATTCAACGACCATCTGTTCCGGGACCCGCGAGCGCGAGTTGCGGGGCTTGTTTGCTCGGGTGGAGGTGGTAAAAGTTGGGACGTTTTCATCGGGCTCTCACTGATCAACCCTTTCACAAAATTATATGCGTCCCGGCCAGATTCGAAGAATGAAAAGTAATACTAGACCCAATGTTTAGTGACAACGTGACATTCGCTCGAGAAAGACGTACCTCATCAATGGCATATGATTCATCACTCTCAACCACCCGGATTTTGAATGTCTCAGCAAGGTCGGTAATAGGGCTCTCCTCAATATCTATTATGCTCTCAATGGGGAAGGAAATCTTGACACTGTCACCCTCATTGTGAGCTCGGAAGATAACTTTTTGCAAGGCTTTGACCCATTCTTTCGCGCTAGCAGAGCTATCCGCTCTGAAATAATATGTTCGCTGATCTGTAGTGACTTGGAAATCTCGTATTTCCTTATCTTTGTCCTTTTGCTCGGTCAAAGAAGCAGAAATTCCATATCGGAGATCAACATGGCCACTAGGAAAATAAAGACTGGACGGATCCGTATAATACGATAGAACGTCCCCTTTCAGTGAAAACCAGTACCGGTTGTACTTTGGATTCTTCCGGCCTCGTTTATGAAGATATCCCGACCTTATAGTAACGGCAGACTTTCTGGGCAGGTATGCGTAGAAGCATATGTGCCCCTCCGTGACGTACATGTACCCTTGAAGAAGAATGTTTTGTAATAGGGAGCAAGCATACTCCATAAGTACTTTTTCTGGCTTTTCAAACCCAAACATCTCCTTCAGTCGGAGAGAAAGCGGAGATGCAAATGACTGTTCAGATGTGCCATCAGTCTCCCCCTTGGTAGATGATGAAGGTTGTTCTGCCGATTGCTTTTTGTCCAAGAGAGCCTCCGCTTCAAGCATACGACTGAGGATGGGAGCCGCGCGAGGAGTGGCACTGCGTGCGCGCCTAGGAGAAGCAAGCGGAGACATTTCATCACTCGTCGAAGGCTCAGTTTGTACAGTTGTTTCTGCACCTTTACTACTCTTAGGGTTTGGCTTCAAAGATCGTAAGAGTTTGTTGTCAGATATTGACCTTCGATGGCGACGCCCTCTTCCTTCCAAGGTACTTTGAGGCTTGAGAGTAGGCGATAGCGGAACTTTCTTCTTATTCGACAATAAAGCCTTTCCAGGTTGCTTCTGGGTTTGTCCCTCTGCCTCTCCCTCGCTATCACTCGATTCATCAAACCGTGCATGAAAATCAGATTTGGAGCCGACGGCAGCAATCATTGAGAATATGGACTGGTGCATATACGGCAGCTGACCGTCCCGGGAGCCGGTTCCACGAGGTGGTGCGGTATAGTCAACTTGGGCATCATGATCGTCTTTCAAGCGATCCGGAAAGGCACTGGAAAATATGCGGCTAGAGGAGATTGATTGTCTGCTCGCACTCAGCCTACGGTCAACTCGCCGTTTTGCGTCTTCGAGAAGAGGTTTCATGTTGGGCATCTAGATCGGAGACAAGAAAATAAAAGAGCGTAAACGACGGCAAGGAAGCCAAGGACTAGGGTGTTAAACAGGACTGCGAGCACGCGGGAAGTGATGGTCACAAGTGTGATCCACTCCCTTCCGTCAAGGGAGTGAGTTGTCCGCGCGAGTGACAAAGGCGGAAGGAGCTATGCCAACAGATGACCTTAGGTTAGCCATGTCATCAGTTAGCTGTCTATATATTTCAGGACAGCGCAAACAAACGGAAGGAAAGGGGCTACAGGAAATGAGGCAGAGCACATGGGAAAAGAAAAGAAAGAAAAAGCAAGGGAAATACCCAAAACGTCTTTTGTCCGTGAGCCGATAAGCGCCGTTTAAAATGGTATCAACGGCCCGTCTAGAGCGGAGAAGGGAGCCATCAAAGCAGGACACGAGGGAAGTTGTGAGTCATCACGAAGAGAGAGACATGGTGATCGAACTGGGGACCAGCGACTAAAGAATGAGAGGAGCAGAAGCGGTCGACGAGCGTACGAGATGCCGGTAAATTCTAGGCACGAACGAAGGAAGCATGGGAGTCCGGAGTCTGGAGTCTGGCGTCACTCGTCCATATCAGCTGTTCCTCCAGTACCGGAGAGCCAATCAAACTCGGTGCATGTGATTGGGGCCCCCGGATGGACCAATAGAAGTCAGTCCATGGATGGATTATGTCATTCTCTAGGATCCGATCTGTTGGTAAATTAATTTAGAGTAAATGGAGATGCGGTCAAGAAAGACTGCCAACAACAATACTACAAAGTACCCGTGAGGTACCTTGATAATTCATTGTTTACTACATACTAATCCGCCTTGATTTTTGGAGGTAATAATCAACCCTGTGAATTCAGGGGGTCATCCAACCCTGGGTAGTATTATTACATACAATGGATCAGTGACAGTCGGACGACTAAATTAGTTCACGAGGCCCCATAATTGAGGTTTAGTGGCTATGCTTAATTGGAGAAATAGACTCGGGTTGATCGACACTCCTTGGTGGGCCTCTTAAATTATCAAACCCCAAGGTAGCCTGGATCAGCCTACTCCAGTTATAGTCACTCTATTGAACTCTACGGACTATTGTGCTCCTTCTACAGATATGGTTATCCATGGAAATAATTGAGAGTCATAATACTACTTATAATCGCTAAACATGATACCTAAGTCTTCGTGTCCTTTCTACTCCGCAGGTTCTTTCTCTTCCACCCCTTACTTGTGGCGGTCTCTCGAGTCCCTAAAAATACAAATGTTCTTATGACAAATTTACCAGATATAATACTCAAACAACAGAGATTCTACATTTTGACCTTATGTACAAATGCTGCAGGGCTAACAGGGCAAAGAATAGAAGGAAAAGAAAACTAGAGGTAATAAAGGAAACCGTAAAGCTCGAGGCCATTGCAGGTATCATCACGCCTTCATGCATAGCAAATACCATTCAACTTTTGGTGAAAAAGGAAACAAGCGCTATCCGAATTCATAGAATTACTCTCAGGCAGACTTTTCGGATTTCTTGCGCTTCTTCTCTTCCTTGCTCTTACTCGACTTCTTCGACTTCTCGGCCTTCTCCACTCCATCCTCTTTCCTGGACTTCTTCCGCGGCTCAGCACTGGGCTGGCTGCCTTCCCCGTCTGTCTGGTGGTGCTTTCGTTTCTTATATTCCTTCTCTTTGCGCGATTCCTTGGGCATCTTGAATGTCGGCTGCTCCCCCTCCGACTCCTCGGAGCTGCTTCCAATGGTCTCCGGTGGTCCTTGATCGCTTCCAACGGGTCGGAAACGCATCTTGAGATGCTTAGGCTGCTTCCTTGGAGGCTTGATCTGTTCCTTGGCTGCTTCCAACACCGTGTCATTTTCCTCAGATCTCTTAGGGAGGTTGATCAACTCTTGGACATGATAGCTCCGGATATCGTTGGTCGACGTAGTGTAATATGTTTGAGATTTCGGGTCGTACAAAAGAAGTGCCTTCCCGCCCATATCGCCCTGGTTTATACTCTCCGCTGGGATTCCGTACTCCACACCTTCGTGCTTCATGACAGGTTCGCCCTTCATGACCTTGCCCAGCGAGATCTCCTTCACCTTGGACAGAGGCAGGAACGCAGGAGCGGTGATGTGATACACTTGTTTGCCGCGGAGATTGGAAAGAAGGGAGGTAGTGCTAGATGAGGGGGGCGACTGTTTCTTCGCGGCTTTGAAACCAGAGGGTGCCCGGTAGGGCTGAGGTGCTTGGGAAGAGAACTTGGAGGACCTATGTGAATTAGATTTGAAACCACTGTAATGCATGACAAATGCTCACTTCTTCTTGTCCTGCGTCTCGGAGGCAACGCTGTCATTATCGCTATCGCTCTCGTTGGAGCTGTTCTCCGGCTCCGAACTCGAGGAAACCTCCGCTTTCTCCGCTACTTCAGGAGAATTAGAGCGACTGCTCTCACTGTCTGAGGCGACTACTTCCTTCGACTTGGGGGCCATTATGTCTTTCGCAGGATGTCTGAACAGTATGTTCGTTAATGCGAAAGATTGCGGAGCAAAAAGAAAAAAAAAAAATTGGAGCTTGCGATGCGGAACGCCAAGCCTTACAGAGCAAAGTCGATTTTCGCAAGACGACAGGGAATATTTAGGGACAAAAACTGGATATTCCAGTAGTGGAATTAGCGATTGTATTGAAATAGCGGCCGCAGAGCAGAAATTCCTCAAAAATCGAGAGAATACCGACGTAGTTCTTGTCGGGGCGATAACCTTTTTTTTTCTGCTCCGCGAAGCACGGACCACCATCAAAGTCCGCGGTCCAATATGATCTTCTAAAAAAAAAGTGCCGCCAACATCGTTTTCCCAGTTTTTACGACGCTGACGAATGACTTAGAAATTTAGTCATTCTCATTGCGATTTTATAAAATATGAAGAGAAAGGCGGAAAAGCAACAGGCGGCCGGTGCGCAAGCCATACTATCCAGGTTTCATTGAAGGAGTCTACTGATATGACTTTCTAGCACCGGCCCCAATGAGCGCAGTTGCGGCGCGTAAGGCTCGTCAGCAGCAAATGCAGGCTGCGGTAGCTGTGGCGAAGCCTTCGCAAGCCGAATCGGTGCAGGAGCCACCATCGAAGAAAGCACGACGTTCGCCAGAACAAGCGGCGCCAACCCCGCCTGCCAGCGAAGAACCCCAAGGACGGACAACACGATCCTCGAAGCGGAAAGCTGAGAGCTTGAAAGTTGATAAACCGGTTGAGAAAAAGGAGAAAACACCTTCGGCTGAATATACCGAACAATTGCCTGTTCGTAGCTCTCCCCAGGAACCAGAGGACCAGTCTTCTTCAGACGAAGAACCCGAAGAGCAAAGTCCAATTGTGGGAGAGAATGATGCCGGAATCGCTCCTCTTAGAGGCGATGTTGATGGGTAAGTGTAGAGGTACTAGCTGATGCATGGAACATAGACACTAATGATCTATAGTTACGAGTCTCCCGCTGATACTTCCGGGCCTATCCAAGAGTTCCCTCTATCCAAAACTCGTTTGAACAAGAGCAATATAATTTACAGCGATGAACATACACTGTGTGTCCGGATAAAGGAGAAGATGAGTCTGGTGTTACTTGGTCATTACGACCTGTGGGTGAAGCGCGGTGTCGTTAGTGTCATGGGTGCGAAATTACACCCCTCACCACGACTCTACCGAGTTTACGCTCCGTCTACACACTCATTACCAGTGATCAAGTGTGTATCTGGGGTTGACGGGGTGGCAGAAATTGAAGTCAAGTCATGCCACAGCGGTATATATCGCCTCAGGGATTTGTCTCCCTTATATCGACGGATATGGAATGGCAAAAATACTTCAGCGGACAAACTCACGCTCAGAAATGCCCCGTCTTCCGCTAAGAGGACGTTCTCTGTCGTAAGTTAACCTCGTTACCCTGAAATCAGGTCACTTAATCTGACATCTTGTAGCTGTACACGTCTGCAGACGATTCCTTCAAACGGCACCTCCGGCCATTGCATCTTGAGAAGCAATGGAGCTCAGCTATCAAATCGCTATCTCAGCGAGGAGGTCGACTAAAGGCACTGATCTGTGGCCCCAAAGCTTCTGGAAAATCCACCTTCAGTCGATATCTTCTAAACCATTTGCTCAGCCCGGCACCCCAGACTGAAACGAATTACTGTAACACTGATGGCGTGGCCTTCCTTGATCTTGATCCCGGCCAGCCAGAGTTTTCTCCCATGGGACAAGTGTATCTGGCGCATCTCCGGTCACCCGTCTTCGGCCCCCCATTCTCCCACCCATCGTTAGATAGTTCTCAGGAGGGAACCATCATCAGAGCCCACCACATCGGTGCGACGTCACCTAAAGAGGACCCCGACCACTACGTGCTCGCTGCCATGGACCTCATGGAACGCTACCGTGCCTTACTGGCAAGCTACCCCCAATGCCCGCTGATCATCAACTATCCAGGATGGATCTTCGGACTCGGCTTAGAAGTTGCGACATGGCTCGTTAGATCCCTTGGCTTGTCCGACGTCGTATACATGAGCGAGAAAGGCCCCACAGAGGTCGTGATGCCTCTCGGTCAGGCAGCTCAAGAAGCCATGGTCCCTCTGACCATTCTCCCATCCCAGCCAACTGATTTCGTAAGTCGGTCCAGCGCACAGCTACGCTCCATGCAAATGCAGTCCTACTTCCACATGACTCGCCCCACCGAAATCAGCAACCCGCTGTGGTTAGAGAAGCCAATCTCCCGCACAAGACCATTCCACGTTCACTACGCCGGACCGAAACAGGGTGTTAAGGGCGTTATGGTCATGGGCTCTCAGATCGACCCTGATCTGCTCCGGGAGGTTCTGGACGGGTCTATTGTCGCCGTCGTCGCCGTGGAGTCACCCAAAGCGATTCTAGGCCAAAATGATGGGCCCGGTCTAACAATCAATCACCCTGCCCAGTCCACAGATGCAGATGTCACCATGGACGATTCCACCAATACACCGATGGAGGGAGTTCCTTCGCAGGACCCCATAAACCCATTCATCGATGCCAACATCGTTCGGACACCTACCGAGAACTTACCCTACCTCTTCGTGGGCTCAGGCAGCAGTAACCCTCTCGACCCGAAAGCATCTCGCTGCTTAGGTTTAGCTCTTGTACGCTCCATAGACGTCTCCTCGCAACGACTGGAACTAGTCACCCCCATTGCAGGATCCGCGATCCGCGACGCTCTCGAACAAGGCCACGGCATCGTCCTCGTCCGAGGCCAGCTCGACAACCCCAACTGGGCCATCAGCGAAGATTACTACGCCGCACGTGCCGAAGAGAGACGCTATCGGGAGTCCCTCGAGAGGCTCAAGAAGAACGAAGCCACCACCGACAAAGAGGACAGCATTTTCGAACCAGAGCAGCAAGCCCGGGTGTCTGCCATCCTTCGGGACCGGATACGACGGGCCAGCAACGTACCCTGGATGACAGTAATTGAAGACAACAGCGGCCATCACCGAGAGGCCGCACAGCGGGAGAAATCCCTATGGAAGCTGCGCAAGAAGGCATACCCCGGCAGCGATAGCGAAGGAGACTGGTAGTTCATGCAGCCGCGTTGATAATCTCCTCCCTAGTTAGCGTCTACGATGCGAGGAGTATGTATATGTGTGGTTAATTTCATGTAGACTCAAACAACACTCATCACTGTATACCCAAAATCATGTATGTATTTACTTGACAACGAGGAACGACCATCGCCGGCCAGCCAGCCACAGTGGAAATCATTCCCTAAAACCCAACCAAACAAATCCACACTACGAAACGAAAAAAAAAAAAAAAAAAAAGGCCAACCATCCCCATGACCTCGCGACTAGGATTGTCCTCTTAAACAAAACCCATGACATCGGATGCTGCAGCCAAGACCGCGAAAATCACCCATTTATACGAGCAAAAGGTTACACCATCACCATGCATACAGATAACCCAATACCCACCAAGCAACACCAACACCAACACCAAAAATAAAAACAATAAGAAAAAAAAAAAGAAAACAATTATAAACAAACACAAACACGAAAACATATACGTATCCAACACTAATCCTGTAACCCGATCCACCGGGGGCGCAACGAGATGAACTACTGCAGGGGACAGCGCAGAAAATCGCTCAAATGTGGATTCCCACAATTTATGGAGCAAAGAGGTAAGGTTACCTAATGGCGAAGCAGCACGAGACAAATAAACAACAAACAATCCATGTCAGTCCAGTCTAGAACGTTGCATTTTGCTTATTGCTTATTTCTCGTGGTCTTGACTCTTAAATCTCCAGTGCATGCATGTCTCACTTGAGCTGCCTATTCTAGTTAAAATGTACTCATGGATGAGCCGGAATCGGTCCGAGTATGGGGATTGTTTCGGGTCGAGGGAATTTTGGAATGTTGGGGTTGTTGTTATTGTTGTTACATATCTACGGGGGATTGTACATAGTAGGTAGTAGTACGGAGTTGGGGATCAATATAATTACTTATGTGTACTATACTGGGTACATACTTACGGATGACATTTGACCGAGGCTCGCGGTAGAAAACTAATGTACCCGTACTTGGGAATATACTCCGTTTTTACTAACCGGCTGGAGTCGCTGGACAAGAAGCACAGGCCAGAAGGAATTCAGGCACCAGTTCAAAGTTCACAGTGGATGTCAACGGTTGATCCACCACTAAGAGGGCCAAGTCCTTCATCCATAAGAGAGGAGAGCTGAAAGAGAGTACTAGCGCTAGTATAGCCGAAGCTTCCGCCGCACCGTGGATGTTGCCTTATTGGAGTTTCAATTGACTGCACCGTCCACGTTCTAGTAGCCTCTATGTACGAAACAACATATACGGCATACATACGACTACCCACCGTCCTCTGGAGAATGCATAACAGAACATGTACATCGGCAGAATGACACGCAGCGAGTCGAGGTCATTGGTCCCTCGTGCATTCAGCTAAGACGGGAAGTTCTCAATGGAGCCAACGCAAGCAGCAAATCATGAGGATAGATTGCCACGTGGGGACCGTACTTCTTACCCAAAAGGTACAGTAACCTGAAGTTGTCTGGGCGCCGCAGTGGATACATTTGGCAAGGAAGGCAAGATCATAGAACCCAGGACCCAGGGTGGTTGTTTTGGTGAGAAGAAGTGGAGTGTGGTCGTGTGCTTGCTTACCATTCTGTGAAATTATTTGGTGGTTCTGTCATTGTAGTACAGTAATTGTATGTAAGTATGTAAGTAACTAGGTATTCGTGTATGTATAGTAGTATGTAAGCAAGTAGTCGGGTAAACCTACTTCATCCGTATGGAACTTCCAGTTTACATCATCTCTGCAGGAACCTCTTTAATCGAATGGGATGAAATACTATATCCCCATGTCTATAGTAGTATATACAGCCTGTTCGGATATATACCGAGAAACCCTGTCTACATTAGCAAGTACATCCAGGTTTTTAAGGCTGATTACGGACGTGGGTGTTTCAGATAAGGATTATGCGAGATTAGAGGGCGCGCGGGCGGATAAGGATTAAGTATGGCTGGGGATCATTTTAATCGGACGGGTATTTAGTTAGAGAGGATGATATCGTACCTAAAATCAGCTTCACTTCGGGTTGACAATCGCATTGTATTGCAGATACGGAGCTTTATCCGTATCGAGTTATGCACCATCTCTATCTTACTCAAGATCTATCACATCTTTCAGCCTGGTAAGAGAGCTCCGACACTTCACATGTCTCAAGCCCTAATGCGGCGACCAAGTTGATCCATGGCATTAACAGTGAGTTTCCTATAGGCATGTAGAACGTACGACCTGACCACCCGACCAGTAGCTCGCTATGCAGGATGTAAGGGAGGATGAACTTAGAGGACGCACTGTCCACCCTGCACCGTGACATTGGGCGACAGGGAATCTGGCCGGTCGCATCCAACCCCAGCCGCATTGATCCGTCACCAAGAGCTCAGGATTAGTTCGGTGTTATTTCGCGCGGAATCCCCTAATCAGAGTCGCTTCCAGATGACAAGTCCCCGTTCCAGACACACATGCTCTCCCTATCGCCAGCGATGATCCCGAGCTCGCATGGGTAATCATCGGTAGTTGGAATCTGGGGGCGAGTTGGAATGGACTAGGGGCCTCCCTCGTCTGTCAACCCCGTGACATCCCGCTAATTATCATCGATGGGGAGCTGCACTCCGCATGCAGCAACAAATGTAGTTTAGTAGTGATATCTAGTGTACTAGTAGTAATGTACAAGACTACGTAGCGGTAGGCGACGACACCCGCATGGCTCCCAAGATTGGGCTGAACCTGTTTTACTTCTGATCCAAGGCGAGGTGGAACCACGAACCAGGAGTTCTCTTGATGCTAAAACATTCTTTTTTTACTCGGGGTTATAGTTTCCTGTTACCAGAAGCAGTAACGAGTAGCATATGATTGTCGGGTTGAGTGCCGCGTTCCCGAGTCCACTGAAATGCAAAAGGTTAATCTTGCTTCCTTCTAGACCTGCTCCTTGTAGCAAATCGGAGGGCCAGGAATTGTACTGACAGGCTCTCGACCGTCTGACAGTGTGGTGTACACCCGAATCACGGAGTATATCCTCGTCTGTACTTTTCGTTGCGCATTGAGGAAAGACTATTGAGTTGATAGTGGTCTGAACGGTAATCAATCCAGCCCCCGGGGTGAACCGGTTGTTTGTAGTTGAAACCCCCTTATGTTAGTAGTTGGTGTGTATTTTCCCATGAGGATAATACTCCGGACTCCGGGAGAATTTAACCGTAGCATTTACTTACTACCTCCCGCCGAGGTTTCTAGATGGAACAGCTAGCGGACTTAGAGAAACAGAACAAAACTCCATTTTAAGGGCTGAGGCAGCAAACGTGTATCCCCTCTGGACATGTGACAGAGTCTAGCCTGCTTCGGATGCTATCTCGTCGCGGAGCCTTACTCGATCGGGGCTGGCTTGAAGACATTGCCAGAACTTAACAACAAGACGAAAACGGTTCCAGCCGTAAGTTACGGAAGGGTTACCACAACCCTAGACCTCCGGGAATGATTATTTACCATGTTTGTGATTGCTCCGAGATCCATAGAGAAGACTAGTTACCTTGAGGCTTATCATGATTCTCAACTCCAGACTCCAGACTCCAGACTCCAGAGAAACAGTCGACGAGGATCATGCCGGTACAATCAGGGAACAACCCTGGGACGTAGCGGGACAACCGGCATTGGGACGGCAAATAAGTATTCCTGACTTTGGGATGGATACTACCGATTTTCTTCAGTTCGTCTTTAATTTATCTTATTCGATTTTATTTTTCAATTTTTTAATCTATTTTTCATTTTATTTTATGTTATTCCTTGAATGGTCACCGGCCAAAGAAACTCATAGACAATTTCCCCTGATAATCCTATTTTTATTTCAAGACCGAGTTTTTTATATAGATAAAAATATATTTCCAAACAAAGAAGAAAAGCCTGTTTTTTCGAAGTGCCTTGCTGGAAGCAGTCAATAATCGTCATGAACGTACTTTTTTATTTCTCGGAAAGTTGGTTGAAAGAAAAACCAAAAAAAAAAGGGAAAAAGGCAAAGAGCGCGGAAAAAGGATAAGGATGGATCTGCGATTGACTTCTTCCATTTCCCGTTCTACAAACCTTCGATTGCGTAAAGAAATCGGGGAGCATCGATTTTAGCGGCCAGACGCCGTCCCGCCAAATTGGGTACGGCGAGATTCCTTCCACTCTGGCAAGCCTTTACAAGCCTTGGGCGTTTTCCCGAGACGCTCTTTGTAACTTTACCACCGGTATGAATGAATGATTATTCTACAGTCCCTACTTTTCCTCTCTTTCCCCTTTAAACCGATGATCTCTCCTGAAACGTCTCAGCCTGATTAAGCGAACTAGAATGACAATCTACTATATTATCACTATGGAAGAATATCGAGTTAAGTTCGGTGTAACTATGGACTGGAGGAAGACCGTTTTCTGTCGGGGCTCCATCCGACTAGTTGGCCAAGAACTGAACGATCTCAGCTAGTTTCATTCACCACAAGCGAACCAGATACAGAGGAATTGGGCTTAGTTTTATTTATTTACTCCGTTTGACGAGGAATTGTGCTAGCGCTGAGAATCTGAATCAAACAATGAGAGATTACGTCGTACGAGGGAGAGGCCCTTTCGTAATGTTATATTTAATTGAGAGCAAAGAATTTCTAGCTACCATGGTACAGTACATACTTCCAATACTAATAATGGAAGTATTTCCAGGAGTGTAGGTACCGATGTAAGTCAGTCTGTATGTACATATAGTTAATGTAGGTGTGTATGTATGTACATATGTAGGGCAATGAATTGAATGCATGAGTGAATGAATGCCCCTCCAACCTTACTTCCATACATCCCCAAGAGGTAAAGTAAGTAATTTGTTACCATTCGGTATGTATGGACGGGAAGAAATGATTCAAGAGTAAAAGGAATTGGAAATGGCCTAGTGGGGGAAAGGACATGAGGCTTTCGTTTGGGTCAAAGGTCATTGGGCCTCTTACTGTTCTCGGCCTAAACGGTTACGATACCGAACGATACCGTACGCAGCCGATGGGATCCACATTGGGAGTCTTTCCACCCCCCCTTCCTTTTGATCCATTAATCTTGCATAGTAACAATCCTGCCAGTGGAAAAAGTAGACTCGTCGGTTCTTCCATCTTTAATATTCGCCTCTTCTCCCTTCGTTTCTTTCCTTCCTTCACGACCGGTTTCTTGGTCTGCAAGCTGGTCTTTGCAGCCCTTCCCAACCGACGACGAGGGAGTCGATTCGTCTGCAATTTACAATCTCTCGCTCTCTACTCCGTATTTTGACTTGCTTTGGTCTGGAAACCCGGTCCAGCCAGACTAAAGCCTACATACATTCCGCACTCTCTATCTCAGTCTGACTTCAGTGTTCGACCCTGCATCATTGCCACAACCACGATCTTCGCCACTTGGTTCTTTATTCTCGGAAAGCATGTATCGAAATTATAGTCTAATATGGTTGTTGGATACTGCTAGACGTTAATACTCGTGGATATGGATTTCATTGTAAGTGTGAAACTATATTTTCCGGCTTGGACGCACGACACTATCACCCTACTATTCCTATCCGTCCCCTTGGCTCTATCGCATCGACGTAACGACGGGTACTATCACTGCTATCCTCGTTCCCATGGATGCTTTCTTATCTTCCTCATGAATTGGCCCTCTTCCCAATTCACGTGTTGAGCGCATCGTGGTCGGATGGGGCCTCTCCATAATGATGATCTCATCATTGTTCGCCTCCCTCACGCCGTGGGGGTTTCAACATATCCTCGTATTTCTCGGGGTGTTACTTGTCCGAAACTAACGGTTCGTCCACTAGCTCTCCTTGACGCATTTCTGCGAGGTGCATGGTCCCACCTCGATCATCTGCTCGCAGGTCTTGCCATTCTCCTGCTCGCAATGCTACCCAGACAGATCCGATTTCTCTCCCGACGACACCCCTGCAACTTCTCATGACACAGTATCTTCTCATCTACAGAGCCCTACTTATGGCAAGGACTCCAATTCATCCAAACTTCACGGAAAACTTCCCGGCAAAGCCGACTTCGAAAAAATCGAGGATCACCCCTACTTTATCAAGCCACAGGCCAATTCAGCTGAGGCCCAGCAGAGATTGAACCCACTTGGAGGCGCAGACGGCGATACCTGCGCAAGCTGTAGTTTGACATTGCCAGACAACGTAAGCAAGCAGCTCCCTCCAGGCGCCCCCGGTACGCCTAAGAGCGATGGTAAAGGGAAAAACGGGAGTCCCGTTTTGCGCTCCAGAGAGGTCGTCTACTCTTGCGGCTCAAATCACTCCGAAACCGAAGACGGTGCACGCGACCCGCATGTACACGCCTCCTATCCTGAGTCTTTACATTCCTCGTCGGTTGCATCTGACGCCTCTTGCCACACCCATATTCTCACCTATCTCTCGCTACGAGGCCCTCCAAACCCAGCGGATTATGCTCTTCTCCGACGTTCTTCCATTCGAACCCTGAGTTGTGAACTCCTCCCGCAAGGTGCCTCCTCTGGTCCCTTGTGCTTCGGCGACTCCTCTGCAGGGTATACGATCGCGTTTGTCTTTCGCCTTCCGGACCCCATGGCACGCGGTAAACGGCGCAGCTACGCATTGGTTGCACTGGCTGGCAAAGACACTGGAAGGGCGTTCCGCGCTTGTCCGGTGATCTGGCGTGCTTTCGGTCGAATCTCAGCGGGAATTGTCAAATCGGCTGAGAAATATCAGGAGGAAGAAAAGCGTCGCGAAGAACAGAACAAAGGACCTGATCGGACGAACAATAGACAGTACACCCCAGTCTCTTCCTTCCTCACCGGCCGTGCCCTTGATCCAGATGGTCAGCTTCGTCGCCCTGGCCAGGTGAAGGCAAGGAATCTCAGCGAGATCGTGGGCAACCAGTACATCTTTGCAGAAATTCACGCAAACTTTGTTGCTCTCTTGCAACAGTTAGGCTCGATGTTCGGAGCCGACCCCATTTCCGAAGAAAGATTCGTTTGTAGTACGATACGTGACGGCGAGGATTCGCGACGGCCTTCGATCGTGGGTGGCGGTAAACCGAAAGCGTCGCAGAAATACGAAGATAGCGACCTCGGGATGTCTACGCTTGATATATCTTCGGGTCCCAAGCCTATCCCTATCGCACCACGCCGGTCAGTTGTCGCATAAACCATATTAGTGGTCGCTATCAAAATACGTTGCATAACAGATCACGGTATCACGTGCATCTTCACAATATCCTATCATAAACAGGTGGATATTGCTTCATGAATGACGGTCAATGACCATGCCCTTTTTTTTTGTTCTTTTTCTTTTGTTCTTTTCCTAGCCTTTGTGACATTGACGGACGGATTCGACATAGACTACGGCGCCTTTTAAGATGGAAGCGGAGTTTCGGTTTATTTTGGGCAACATACCTCTATTCCAGTTTCTTTACTTCTTTCCAAGCGTGGGTGGACAAGCGGTCTAGTTTTGCTCGATTCCCTTTCAACTTCGAATACGCACTTTACATTCTTGAATTATATTTTTTAATAATGCTAAGGGGAGAGGACGAGGCTGGCAAGCACTTGGTTCATGATGTGAATGTCGTTACGAAAGCGATGAACGAAACGCTCGCGCGACATTTGACATGCTTGTATGTATTCTATCTCAACAGTGCCCTTTCTCTGGGTTTGAATCAATTATTGTGATCTTAATCGAGAAATGTGTATACCTGTAGACCTTGCTCTCCTAAATATGAGATAATGCATTGATAAATGTGAGGGTTTCGAGTACTATCACAACTGAATATCGATCTAGAACAGCATCATTGCCTTGGTACTGGATAGAGCATCCCTCAGTAATTTACTCATGAAGTAGCTATTCTATTGCACTATTCTACTAGGAAAGCCAGAGAGTATACGTAAATCTGCAAAAGCATTCCACAAATATCCCCATGGACAGCGATATGAGAGGCCCCAGGATCCAAGCCCCACGTGAGTTGGTCGATGATATATATGTACTTGTTCGCTCGCGTTACAGTGGATCGCATCGTACTAAGACATATTATCGCCCCTAGAACATATCCGTTCTAAATCCACTACACGATAGCGCAAATCGATCAGCGGTAGACACCTACTGGTCTTCAGAGAAGCATAATTGCCTTTAGTGTCTAGTCGACCACCGTTGGCTAGCGCGCAGATGTCGTCCCTAGACATCATTGTGTTCTATATCTCGCTAATGGACTTGATTTTCTCCATTTCTATAAGTGATCTTCTTGCACGCTCTCCTCCCTGTCTTGTATGGCTATGAGCGTGCCATTACCAACAATGAAGTGAGTGCTTAAGAAACGCATGATTGAGATGCCGCATCTAACAAGGCTTGACCGGTAGATAACTGTGACGTGATTATGTTAATCGATCTGAAGATTATAGATGATGGCAAACGAGATGTAAGTTGCAGAGATTTCCATCTGTCAGAAGAAAATTATATACCAAAGAACACAAGGAAAAACATGTTCAACCGAATAGAAGTGACCTATCCCAAAATCCCCGTCGGTATCCGTGGACACAATAAAAGAGAATCGATAACACTGGCAGGAACCCATCACACCGAACAAACATGAACCACATCATATTCCCATCCATTTCCGGCTCATAAACATCGTTGAGGAAGCAACGCAAAACAACAAGCACACTAACTTCAGCATTCATTACTGTCTCTTGATATAATCCTTGTTCTCGATGGTCACACTCTTAGTCTTATGGTTGACCTTGTAGACACCGACCAGGCGCGATGCGAGTTCGAACTACTATCGTTAGCGATATCCAAGAATAGTCCACTAGGTTGAGAAGCTTACCATGTTGTTTCTCAAGGAGATAACGATGAATTGCGCGTTCTTCGTCCTCTCTTTGATGTACGAAGCTACGATGGAAACCTGGAACGCTTGAGTTAGCTGGCTTGTTGTGTCGAGAAACAATGAGGTACACCTACGTTTCTGAAGTCTAAGGCGGCATCAATTTCGTCCATGACATACAGCGGCGTAGGCTTGTAATGGTGCAAGGCGAAAACCAGGGCTAAACTAGACAGTGTCTTCTCACCACCGGACAAGTTGCCAATGTTCTTCCAGCTCTTCTTCGGAGGCATGACGGAGAACAAGATACCTTCAGAGAAAGGATCTAAAGAATCCACTAATTCGAGCTCTGCATTGCCACCCATTGTAATCATCTGATACATCTCCTTCAAGCGGAGCGAGATGATGCTAAAGCCTTCCATGAATCCATTCAAGCGAGCGGATCGAAGGCCGTCAAGACGAGCTTTAGCACTGTCGCGAGATGCCAGGGCAGTATTGAGATCCGCTGAACGCGCCTCGTGTTCGGCAGACCGGCGACGGTATTCTTCGATGACAGAGAGGTCAACAGGGGAGTTCTGCGTCTTCTCTTCCAAAGCTGCAATAGTAGCTTTCAAAGACTCCTTGTTCATTTCCAATAACTCATCCTTGGTATATGTCTGCAGCTCTGCGGGTGCTTCCTCATTTCCAAGGTCGCTCACATTCTGCAGTGTTAACTTGGACAGCTTCTCGTGCCAGTAGCGCCCGCGCTTTTCGTTCTCTGCTAGAGCCTTTTGGTTCTCTTCAAGCTTATTGCGCATTTCGATTTCCGTGGCCCGAGATTCGTTTAATTCGGCCACTTTCTCATCTAACTCGGCCTTCACGGTCTTGAGCTCTCCCTTCTTCGACTCGAGGGCCTCTTGTGCTTCCTCTACCTTTTGCTTCCAACCGGATGCGTCGTTAGCCTGCTTGGAGACATCCTCATTCAGCTTGTCAAGGTCTTCGGTGACATGGTTGAGCTCCTCTTCAGCGTCCCCACGTGTTTTTTGATGTTTGGCTATAAGCTTCTCGTTCTTGGACTTGCCGACTTCCGCATTTGAGATCTCTTCGGCAAGCATGCCGATCTGTTCTTTCAGACCGTCGACTCTAGCCTTCTGACCTCGCAGTCTTACACCACCAACCTCCATGATCTTGTTCTGGAGAGTTTGAATCTCTTCTTCAATTCCTCCCTTCTGTGAACGGAGATCTTCGATTTCCTCTTCGAGAGAAGCGATCTGCTTCTCCAGAGCTGCAGCCTGGGCTGCATCCGTCTTGGATGGCTTGTGAGCAGCGCTCAACTCCTTCACGCGCCGCTGGGCATCTGCGAGACTGCGGTTGGTACTTTCAATCTCGATCAAGATCTTCTGAATCTTTGTTTCGACACGTGGGATTTCCTCCGACTTCTCTCTCATCGCCGCCTCTATATGTCTTTGCTTCTCCTGGAAAGCTTGGAACTTCCTCTCCATCTCTTCGAGGTCACCTTCAAGTCTTGCAACCTGCTCTTTGCTGGTGTCCGCGACCTGCTTCGACGACATTGCACCCCGAGCAACACGGGTACCACCACCACTCATGGTACCCGAGGTATCTATGAGCTGGCCATCAAGTGTCACTACTCTCCACCGTCTGGCACCGTAGGCAATGCGATTAGCTTGCTCTAGGTCCTTGGCGACAAGAGTATTTTGCATCACGCTATAGAATGCTGGTGCAAACTTCGGATCCTTGGGCTTCACGAGATCAAATAGACGTGGGACACTCTCCGGGGTGAATACCGCTGACATGTCCCGTCGTGGAAGACGATCTAAAAGTATGAAGTTGGCTCGACCAAGATTGTTCTTCCGCAAGTAGTCGATGCATTGTTGACCAACCTCGACTGTATCCACCACCATATTTTCCAATGCGGGACAAGCGGTGGATATAGCCACGTCATATTTCTCATCGATTGTCCCGAGGTTTCCAAGTCGTCCGTGGAACCCTTCGATACGACCAGATTCCTTGAGACGCATGAGGCCAGACAGTACACTGCCACGATTTTGTGTGCTTGCAAGGCTAGCTCTTGCTTCGTCGGCTTTTTGCCGGGCGCTGGAGACATGAGCGCGAACATCTGGCTCCCTGTGGGCGTACTTTTTGAGGTCATGCTTTAGCTTTGCGACCTCTTCCTCAAGAATGGCCTTCTGCTCTTTCCGCTCCTCAAGATCGGTTTCCTTGGCGGCTAACGTTTCCTCAATAGATGAAACCTTGCCCTGTGCTTCCTCTAGGAGTACAGCACCGGCATTGCTTCTCTCCCGAAGAATGTCAAGCTCACTTTGTGCCACTGCAACAGCGGAGACCTTTTTATTGATCTTCTCATCCCATGGCTCAAGTGACTTCTGTTTGGCCGTGATCTTATCCGAAAGGCCCTGGGTTTTGCCCTTCAAGCTTTCACGAATTGCCGACAATTCATCCTCTTCCACTTTTAGCTCTTTCTCTAGATCCGTTGTCTCTTTGGTCTTCTTGGTAATATCACTAGTATGTTTCTCGACCAAGCTTTCGCATTCAGAAGCAGCCAAACGGGCAGTCTGCATTGTTTTTTCCAGCTTCTTTTGCTTGCCAACCAAGAACTTCTTCTTTTCCTCAAATTTGACGGACTCCTTGTCGTACTTCGCCATCTCTTTTGCCAAAGCCTGTACTTCCTTCTCCATGTTTTCGTATTCACGCATGCCGCGCTTGTAAGCTTTCTCAAGCTCCTTAATCCCCGATTCATTGCCCTCATGCTTCTCAAGTTCCATGTTCAAGAGCTCTTGCATTTGGAGGATAGCCTCTTCCGTGACGCGGATGTTATCGGCACATTCGTCAATGTAAATTTGATAAAGCGCCGACTGCTTCTGGGTGAGCTCATTTTCGTCATTGAGGTAGGAAAGAGCTTTATCTTTCTTGTCCTCTAGAGCATTCCTTTCCTTCTCCACATGCTGCACACGGTTATTCTTCTCAACACAGACGTCGTTCAGCGTCTCTAGTTCGGCGGCCGCTTCGTCAATGGGGGTCTTGTATTTCGAAGTTCCAATAATATCTTCAAGATATTCAAGAAGCCCGTCCTCATGCTCATTGGCGGCCTTTGCCTTCATCTGGGCAATGGACTCGACTTCACCCTGGAGAATCAGGAAACGCTTATGGTCTAGGTCGATTCCTCGGTCACGGAGCAAGGTCGTTACGGCGGTGAAGTTTGTTTCTTTGCCATTCATGTAATATTTACTGGTGTTGTTCTTAAATGCCTTTCGAGAGATAATCAGTTGGGAATCTGGGACTATTTCGTGTGCTCCATCTGGCAGATCAAGGACCTCTTGGAAATGAACCTCAACTTCGCAGAAGGGCAAATCTGGGAAATCAGCAGAGTTGTGAATCAGGGCAGAAATTTTGCCTTGTCGCATCTTGCTGGCTCGGAAGCCAAACACGAATAGCAACGCATCAATCACGTTGGACTTTCCGGAGCCGTTCGGTCCCACAACCGAGGAAAAAGAAGCGTGGAAGGGCCCTACGATCTGTTTCCCTGCGTAACTCTTGAAGTTGTTAAGAATCAAAGTTTTGATAACCATGCGACTCTTCGGTCCTGATGGTTCCTCAGCTATCGTCGGATGAGTTAAGTTGCGCGCCTTCATCATGATATCCATCGGCTTCTCGAGAACGGTCGAATGGGGATTAATGATCGAAATTTGCGACTTTGTATCATCGGGCGAAGGGGACTTGTTCACTGCAGTTTCGGTGATATCGCCAAGCGGTGGCACGCTGCCTCTCTGAGACCGGGCTTGGGATTGAGGCGGCATGGAGGGTTCGACTGAGGACCGTTCCGGTTTGGGCGTCATGGAGTCCCGACTCCTGCGAGATGCCGTACTTCTTCTTTTCGTTGCCGCCACATTTTGTGAAGGCGATTCAGGCTCTTCTACAGATGCAACTGAGCTCCCTTCGTCATTTGATTCACCAACTTGCGACGACGCCTGCTCCTGCTCTGCCGTTGTCGACCTGCGGGACCTTCGTGCGGGGCGTGCGGTGCTAGGCGTAGGTGCAGGCGCATCAGCTGTCGTACGCCTACTAGACCGTCTCCTTGTGGCGGGTTTCTTGGGAACTGGGGTGGAATCGTCTTCATTCTCCTCTTCAACGTCATGCTGGGACGGCGTGGGGGTCACATTTCCGGGATCTTCCTCTTCAGATGTCTCCGACATGACATAGCTCCTTCGAGGAGCAGAGCGCCGGGATGGCCTGCCTCTTGCGATTGACGACATTATGATATGGTGGTATGGTCCGCAAAGGAGGGCCTCATGAAGGCGAGTGTGAACGGGGACAGTGTCGCGATGTTACCGGCTGTTTGAAAAAGCGCTGGTGGGTGGAAGTGGGTTGTTTACATTGTCGCCCAAAGAGGAAAAGCCTTGTCTTTCTGCCACAACAGTCTGGCGGCCACCGCCCGTATTATGTCATCCGTATGTACTGTAACCATGGTACAGGTCAACATGATAAGAGTAATCTTTGGCATTTATATCAAAAAGGTCTCACAGCTAACAAGAGTGTGGCGCGGCCCAAAATGGCGCCTTGGGAAGATTTCGACAGTGTTTTCTCCTTCAACAAGAACTTTACATATGATGGCAAGGTCATTGAACAGATACTGTCCAACCGCCGGGCTTTGGATAACCAGTTGTTCGCCGACAGACTCCTAGGACTGCTCGGCGTGAAAGCAGGTAATATCGATCAAACATTGATAATGTACAATGTTCCTGACAAGCATAACTATATAGTGACGAAAGTATACCCTCCAAAGTCCAATGCAGACCTCCGAACCCTTTTCGGACACATCGTATCATCTCCACTGGATATCCATCACAAGCAGGCCTTGATCTACTATCTCTTAAAGGACTGCCGGGCAGCCAATGACTACGCTTCACAATTTTCGCGGCGATTCCATCTACCCGAAAAGTACCGTTTCTTCATTGAAGGGCTCTGGAACCTAGACAGGCTAGATTTCAAGGTACGTTGGGGATACCGGACATGCGATCCACGATAGCTTGCTAACGCCCGTCGGTGAATCTAGCGCGCTATTGAATATTTGACTGAACCCTCGATCATTCCAACATTTCCCGATGAAATCCTTTACGTTCTCACCCTACCACAGCTTCCAAAGCACGATGACAGCCTCGTAATGGCGTATTACCTCACCGTGAGCCCACCACTGGCATCCACAAAGGTCCAGAAAGCATTCTTCAAAATTCTTTGTCGCTCCAGCATTACGGAAGCCTTCTACTTTACCCGGAACTATGACGACTCGCTTCGCCAGAATTACCTTGTGCAGCTCATTGAATTCGTGCACTCGACGGAAGCTGGCGAGACCCGGAGCAAGCGCGCTATGGAATTGATTGGCCTCCCTTTCGATGACCAGGAAGAGGGGTGGTTTGAGGACTGTCTTCTCCGTGGGAATGCAAAGGGTTTGCATGGTTCTAAGGACACAGTCATGATGCGCCGTCTTGCGACAGGAAAGTTAGAAAACTTGTCGGCCGATCTTGAGTCCTTGGGCGGAAAGAAGGTCGATGGGCTGAACTGGGACATTCTCAGACAAGGCATTCAGCCATCGCAGACATAGTAGCTCCACTGCAATGGCCAAGTTTCGTGAAATGAGCTTGCAGCTTGTTGGAAATGCGACACGATTTTAATTCTTATGGATCCGGTTTGGAGATTGGAGAATTTGGAGTTTGAATTTGGAGCCTTCGTAAATTCACTTGTAATATTAGTACTCAACACAGCACCGTACCAGGATTTCGAAGATTGATATAAAATTGAAGGGTCTTCTTTAAAGACAAATAAACGGTGAATGTTCTTTGGCAATGTCATAGAATGATGTTGTAATTTACCAATACCGGTGCCGTACACTAGCCAGGGTATGCGTGGGACAGGAAGTACTCCGACTGGGTGAAATGTATTGTCATCGGCATAAACTTCAGATCGATGGACAACACTTCATTCGCTGGCGGCTCATCAACAAGAAACTTCCACTATCATTATTCACTTGGGGGTTGATCGCAAATATATGCCGTGTTCATTCGCTTCTGTCAGATAATGAACTTGGCCTACTGATACACAGCCGACCATCATTCTCGATTTGAAGATCCCTGTTGCAACAGCCCAGCAGGGAACTTTGATCTCCAGTTAAGTCCGATATCAGAAAAGAAGCAAGATGGTGGTCTGCAGCTTCTTCCAGCAAGGCCGGTGTAAATTTGGAGGTAGAGTTAACCCCTTTGAATCTCAATCTTTCCTTTCATACTTCCTAACTGTTGGTGGACGATTTACTGATCACTGGATTAGAACGCTGCAAATTCGAGCATCCCGGCCAATCAAGTTTAGGCTCAGGGAACCGCTTTGGAGTCCTGTCTGGAGGAGGAGGTGGTGGTGGTGGTGGAGGCTTCGGAGGTATGCCTTCCTTTTCATTCGCTTTCGTTTTTACCTTTGTCCTGCATCCCCTAAAACCTCTGAATGCTTTGTGTTCCAATCTTAGTGCAGAGGCATTTGTCACAAGTTCCTCAAGGGATATTGCAAGCTACGTGATCTTTGCCTTAGGAATATTATTCAAAATACCCATTGCACTGAGTACCTTACTGGGATTGGCATTAACTGTCACTCTTTTAAATTCCGTTTTTTTGACGGTCTACCGTGTATACTCTGAATCTGACTCTGGTACAGGTCGTTCTGCGCAACAGAACCAGCAGCCAGCAAAGTAAGTGATGCACTTCTGGCAAGAAGAAATCCCCCACTGATTTAAGCAAAGCTATGGTGTCACAGCGGATGATATCAAGGCCGACCTAACCGCTGGTAAGGGTCGTCCAGAATGGGTCTTTTCTTGTTATGGTCCTGGTAAAAACGCCCCAAAGCAATTATTTGGAGGTGCTCAGCGAGAGCAATCTTTCGAAGAGCTGCGGCTGCGTCACTATGAAGCTGCTGCAACGGGAAATGTAGAGCAGGCAGTCCAAGAGGCTCAGGCTTTGTACGCCGAGGCACTGAAACAGATGGATGTCATATTGAACGACCTTGGCGGTGCCGTGAAATACATCGTTGATGGTATCAACGAGCATCCGAATAGGATTGATATCACAGAAGGTAAGACAGGTCCTGCTGCCAGTCAAGGGCCCTCTCCATTTGGCCAACCCTCGGCATTCGGGCAGCCAGCTGCTAGCGGTCAGACATCAGGATTTGGTCAACCGTCGACATTGGGGCAGAGCTCTGGATTCGGACAACCAAGTGCTTTGGGCTCGGGATCTGGATCAGCCTTTGGCAAGCCCTCTGGGTTCGGTCAACCATCGACGGTTGGTCAGCCATCGGGATTTGGTCAACCATCTACCTTGGGCCAGAGTTCTGGTTTTGGACAACCAAATACATTGGGTTCGGGATCAGCCTTTGGTAAGCCTTCAGGACTAGGAGGTGGGCAGCCTGCGTTTGGTAAACCAGCGTTTGGGCAGCCCAGTCTAGGCCAGCAGAACCCAGGTCAGCCTGCTTTCGGTCAGCCATCAGCGTTTGGGCAACCTTCATCAGTAGGAGGCTCATCATTCGGCGCATCGACTAACGCGTCCCCCTTTGGCGCAATATCAAACCAAAATCAGGGCGCAGGTGTCGGTTTTGGCCAAGCCGCATCAGCTGTGTCTCCGTTTGCACAGGCTGCTAGCCAACAACCTGCAGCACCCTCTGGATTTGGACAACCATCTACAACCCCAGCAACAACGGGCGGCTTTGGTCAGCCGACGCAAACACCAACCCCGTTTGGCCAGCCCCAACCCCAGCCACAGTCAAATCCATTTGGACAACCATCCACCGCACCAAATCCTTTCGGGGCTCCCAGTCAACCACAGCAGCAACAAGCACAGGCCGCTCCTTCACCCTTTGGCCAACCAGCGGCCGGTTTCGCCCAGCCTGCCCAACAACAACCACCAGCTCCTACCGCCACAGCGGGCACTGGCCCTCCTGCCATAATCAAGGTTGAGGATCCAAACCAGCTCAGTCCCATTCCACCCTTATCCGGCCAGACAGTCCGAGATCCTATGACCAAGAGACTGTCCACATGGAAAGGACAACCAGTCAAGTATATTGACAACAACCCGTGTTATCTGCATCCTCAAGACCGCCAAACATATGTTCGCATCTTCTTCCCGGATGGGCCTCCCGACCAGGCAAGCCTGAGAGATGCCACAGGGAAACCGGAGGAGTATACCCCGGAGGTCACGGAACAGTATGAGTTCTTTGTGAAAAACGGATACTTCAAGGACGGCGTCATCCCAAGCGTACCACCCAAGACGGAATGGGTTAGCTTTGACTTTTAAGGCCTGGAGAACACTGAGGATACCATGGTTTTTTCGTTTCCGAGATGCGCTTCACGAACCCTGTAGTATATAGTTACTTCTTCTCTTTTAATATGATGATCACATGGAATACAAAGCGCCTTCAGCCAGCCAACCAGGGAGCTGGATTACCAAGCAACACCAGACTACAAAATCTACAATCGTACACGTCCTACGGTTCTATATGTTCCATACGTTCTATACGTTCTACAGCCAGCTTACAACAGGACCAAAGAGTACTTTCCCACAAACTTTTCCATTTTTATGCCAGATTCTAGCGGGTATCGACGAAAGCCCAGCACGCGCCAAACTCGCCCACCCCAGTCAAGAGCGGATGTCACTCCCTCCCTAAACTGAACTAGAACATTTTAGAGTAGATTTAAGCGGCAATGGTGACCTCGACCTCAACACCAGCCTCGATGTTGATGATGATCTGCTTGACAGTCTCAGTGGGGGCGAGGAGGCTAAATCATATCGTTAGTAACCGCTTCCTTTATCACAACAGAAGATAGAGTGTAACATACTCGATGAGACGCTTGTGGATGCGCATCTCGTACTTGTCCCAGGTCTTAGAACCCTCACCGTTGGGGGTCTTACGGGTGGAGATCTGAAGGGTCTTGGTGGGAAGACGGACGGGACCCTTGACGTGGAGGGACTTGGAGCGGGCACGGTCGATCAGCTCAGAGCAAACCTTCTCGAGGGAGGCGACCTTGCGAGAGGTAAGAGTGATACGGATCTTGTGGACCTTCTGTTGAGGTTGTTAGTATGGCTGGCGCATTGTTTCGTAGCTTCTCTTCCACCCATCGTCCGTCATCTTTTTGAGATGAACCGGGATTGGAGAGGTGTTGGGTCAACGTACAGGGCCCTCGCCGAAATCCTTCTCGGGCTTCTGGAAAGACATCTTGACGGTTGGTTTGTGGTGGGGAGACCGGGATTGAGATGGCTAGAGGTCGACTGGTTAGTTGCAAGAAGGGGAAGAAGGAAAAAGAGATAAATGTGCGAGTGGGGGGACCAACCGCAAAGTAAGGCTAGTTGCCAATCAAGACCTGAACTTCGAGGTTCGGTAAGGTGATGATGGCCGTTAGAATAGCTCTGGGCGATACGCGATTATAATTATCGTGAATTCTTTCGCTTTTTTTTCGATAGTGCGCTTAGCGCCGCTTGTGCGGGTGCGGTGTCTTGGCGCTCGCCTATCTGGTGCTAACCGGATCGGGCCCCCGGCGGTGGATGAGTCAGCAGATCACCAATGACATGCCATCTGATAAATGCGATAAAGAATATGGGGCTGATTGTCAAGCTTAATGATGACGATATATTCTTGACTTCTTTTTTTTTTTTTTTTACTTTCGTGTTGAGCTTATATTCTTTAGCATACTTCTTTTTGCTGCGTTGTTACTCTTGTAGAATCGCTGTGTCATGGCAAATTGGCCTCCTCTTGCACCAGTTCCACCCCCCGCGGTGCAGAGTGCCATCCCACCCCAGGAATGGGAGCTCTATATAGATGCGTGGATCCTGCTCCTGACCTTGCGCATAGAAGCATCCGATGCGGAATTCACAGAACATGCATCCACAGATGACTCCGCTGTCACCTTTTTGACTTCATTTTATGACCAGCTGGCAAGCACTGGTACGCCGGGTTTGCATACGGGGCCGAAAGCAAGAACACTACGGAAGCTATGTTTCTTGCTCACAAGACGACTCTTGTTGGACGCGCCCACCTCACCACCCGATCTACTAGGATGGAAGTACCTGGGCAGCATGTGCAGCTGCTATCCCTCCAGCTCTGCGCTGAAAAAATTACTATCCGAAGCATGGGACAAGCATGAAGAGACGATATCATCGAGCCTCGAGAAGGCAAAGACAGCCATGACGAAACAGCTGGCTATGTCGAGTTCCGCACAAGCTCCAAAGATCATCCCTGACATTCGCCTATTAACCATCCTGGGCTCTGTCATCCCCGCATGCGGCCAGGCGCTGATGGCCGGCTCCGACTTTCTGGACACATGCTCCGAAGCATACCAAGCACACAAGAGGGACGACTTCCGCAGAGTACTCGTCGCTATCATCTACGTTGGCCTTACATCTCTACTCAAAGGCCCAAAACCAAACCTCTCCCTACTCCTGGACCAGCTCTTCAGCCTAAAAGCCAGCGCAGGGATCAACGCACCTACAACAAAGAAGGAACCCACCCTCCTCTCAGACCTCATCTGCAGCTCCGATCTCCTCGTCCGTCTGGACCGGTACCTAATCTCGCACCCACAGAAACGCGGCCAAGATCTCCTCTCCAGTCTGCGCGCATACCAAATCGAATCAAATGTATTCCACCACCGCTACCAGAAACAAAAGAAAAAACTCGACAAAGGCAAAGCCCGTGCCGCGACAGATCTCCCCCAAGCAGAAGACATGCACATCCACCGCATGTCCCTCGTCACGCAGATCCAAGACCTCTTCCCCGACCTGGGATCGGGGTATATCGTCCGTCTACTCGATGTCTACGACGATAACCCGGAGACCGTTATCGCACATCTCCTGGACGACTCTATCCCCCCTGAACTCCGGGACCTTGATAGATTAGAACAACTCCCCACTACCAATTCCACTGCCCCCAAGCACGACCCCTTCCCTCCCCGTCCAACACCACCTCAAATTTCCTCTCCACCAGCCCAACCCCGCAAAAACGTCTTCGACAAAGACGTCGATCTGGCCGACCTCGCAGAAACAGACAAATTGCGCTTCGGCCGTGCAAATCCAGACCAAACAGCCGACGACATCCTCGCAGATCGCAGCAAACACGCCGTCAATAAAGCGGCCATCATGTCTGCGCTGGCGACCTTTGACTCAGATGACGACGAACGCGATGATACCTATGACGTAGCAGACGTAGGCGGCACCGTTGACGCTACCACCACTGACACAGATGCCGATGCGAAACAGAAAGCGGACGAGCTCGATCTAACGCTATTCCGGACTTACAAGGCTACACCGGCGCTGTTTGCTCGGGACTCGGCGACCCGTCGATCGCAGCCGCGGGCTTCGTTGAAACGCGAGACGGGCATGACGGACGAAGCGATTGAGGGGTGGGCTGTTATGCTAGCGCGAGATTCGAAGCGGTTGGCGAGGTTGGAGGATCGGTTATCGCTGTCGGTGGTTGGGCCTGGTGGGACTGGTCTTATGCAACCGGAGATTAAGCCGACGGCGTATCGGAGGCCTGGGCCTAAAGGTGATGGGGAGTCGGGGAGTGAGACTGATGAGCCGGCTGGTTCTGGGTCTCGAGGTAGAGGGGGTCCCAGTAGGGGGCGTAGTCGTGGTGGTCGACGAGGTGGTAGTGCTGGACGTGGGCGGGGTGGTAATGCGGGAGGTGGTTCCGGCGACGGGAATACCACCGCGCAGCGGCAGAGGAAGGAGGAGAATAAGGCCAGTAGGGCGAATCATAATCGTCGACAGCAGAGGGCGAAGAAGGTGGCGCGGGCTGGGGGTATGATGGGGTGATGCCAGCTGATGGATGGTGACTTTCCATGATGTTGTGATGATGACCATAGAGACTCGTGGTTTGTGTACATACTGCATTATTTAATAGACCCGGATGATGGGCATTATTAAATAGAGAAAATGAGCTTGCATGTGAAGAAAGGTATATATAAGGACAATGGATTTGTAAGTCATATGGTATGATCATAAGTCTACTTTCTAAGTGGATGCTCATACGTATAAATAATAATCGACATCAAACTGAGGGACATTATCACATCATAAATAGGGCATTACAAGTCTGTCGGCATCAAATCTTCCAATGTGGCCGATAGCGATACCCCAAAGCAGCCCGCAGGAATGATTATATACAACTGTGCAGGATACACATGGGGCCAGAGTATTCGGTTGATTGCGGAGACGACGGTCAATCAGAGGGGCAGCACACATTTAGAAGATCACGGTGGCCATCTAGTGGTGGTCTGAGAAGACGCCCTGCTGGGCGCACGACTTTCGGCATTCGTCAAGGATACGAACCTGCTTCGCGACATCACCAAGTTTTCCGATAACCTCTTTGTTGCCATCGTAGAAGGTGAAGACGGTATACGGGATGCCAGTGTCGCGGCAGAATTCCATAACCAACTTTTGGGTACGACGCAGGTTGTGGCGTGGAATGCGTGGGTACAGGTGGTGAATGGCCTGGAACTGCAGACCTCCGTGGAAGAAGTCGAGCCAGGTTGGGCAGTCGACATCCATGGTGGTGCGGAGCATCTTCTGGGGAAAGGACTCGTTGACACCCAAGTCCGCCGTCGACATGGCAAAATGGGAGAGCGTGATCTGCACGTGTAACGGAGCGGTAACCATGTGCGAGATTAAAATGAAAATCAGACGGCTACTCCAGTCGGGGATGCTACGATACACCACGGCGTACCCAAACCAATACCAGAAGAAGACTTGGCCAGCCATCTCGAACCACCGGTGCCACCAAGCAGGCCCTTTCTTCGGCGCTTGACCGCACAGCAGATATTCCCAGCTCAGGCGATACAGGTTAAAGCGGCCAAACAAGAGAATCGGATAGTAAAGGTAGTTTTGATAGCGCAGCATGAAGTTCGCAAAAGCGTCAAATGTCATAATACGTTCATAGTAAGTGCTGCGGAGACTGGTAAGGAAACGGTGCGAGATGGCAAAGAAGGGCATGTGTTCGATATCGGGGTCATGTTCAGGTGCATTCGTCACAATATGGTGGACATTGTGGTTGCGCTTCCACCATCCCAGGCTTAACCCTCCAAGGTAGTCGGCGATGATGATACCAATTACACTGTCCACGTGGAAGTGATGGGTAATGCCCATATGACCTGAATCATGAGCTGTAAAGACGAGCTGGTGCCAGAAGCATCCCAAAAAGAATCCCGACGTTGCATACCAGCCCGATCGGAGGAAGAGGTAAGACAGGGCCGCAAAAAGTGTATAGCGGCAGCATTCAATGAAGTAAGAGAAATAGTTGCAGTTGTATAGGCCTTCATCGCGAATTCGCTGATCTAATGCACGGTACTTCTTCTTGATACTCTCCTGGCTTTCCGTATCCAAAGACGGGTATTTGGTAGCATCAAGGACGATCTCTTCCTGGGTTCGAGCGTCGAGAAAGAACGGCTTTGGCTCAAACTCTGAGGTAGCTGAGGAAACGGACGTATCCGAGGAAACAGACTTTCGCCGGCGGAGGCCGGACTTAGCGTCGACTGAGTCGAAGATCGGAGACGGCGGTGTAGACATGTCCTGACCAGAACTGTCTTCATCTGGTGTGCAAGTTGCCTCGGTATATGGGCGGAACTTCCCGCCTTGAATCGGTGGGAGGAAGTTTAACCACGGACCCTGGATGCGTCCGATCTGGAAGGCCAACATCCGCTGGCGCGCTTCCTTCGAATGTAAACTGTATGAGAGACTGTCAGTGTCCTAGGAAGGCTTTCGAGCATATCGCAACCGGCATTCTCCGGGTGTCCGAAGTACATACGCATTGATCTCATCCGTCGCATCTTTTCCCACCATATGCTTAATCGACTTGTCACCACCCGGGTGGAATTTGATCCATGCATCGACCTTCAATACCCGGTCGTCATAGACAATAACATGCTTGCCTTCAGCGATCTGACCTTCGATCCAACGCCGTGACAGGATCGTATCCTTCCTCGACGAGGGAATAGGTGTTGCGGCAGCTTTGACAGTGTCGGCCATGATATGTAGAGAACGATCGTATCCAGCTCAGTCGCGGTAGAGTAAAGCAGTTCGGGTCAACATCGTACGGCCTGCGTCGGTAAGGAAGGAAGAAAAACAAGAAGAAAAACAAGAAGAAAAAGAAGGGAAAAGGGTAGCAAGGGATCCGAAGGAGTGGAAAGTGGTGGAGGAAGGTTGCAGCAGCAGAGAGGGTCTAGTTAGTAGGAGCGGGTGGAAGCGGTGGACTTATCGAGGAATTGGAAACGCGCCGTCGATCGTCACCCCATCCTTTTTTTAAATCAGTCCACTTACATTCCTCCATTTCCACACCCTCCTCTCTTATTCGGTGCTGCTACTTCTACTACCTCTTTCAGAATAGATCTTATGATCATCTTTCGTTCTCGATAATGGTAGTGACTCCCGCCCTACCGAACATGTTGTATTTTCTAACAGGTGTAGGACTCGCTTTCTCCGCTGATCCAAAAATGGCTGGAGTGGGACCAAGTACGTAGACGTTGATATTTATATATCCGACACCGAAAGCTTCAGGTCCATTCTAACGTCGCAGGACCCCACCACCCGCGCCGAGATCCAACAGCTTCGGGATTCCGGAGCTGTCGCAGATCTTGAGCAACGGCTTCAGAAACGTATGTGACATGTCATAAATATGTTTATTGTACCAACCGGTTCAGGTTAACCGTAAACAATAGGAATTCAATTTGGGACTGCAGGCCTTCGCGGCCGGATGGCGGCAGGGTTCTCCTGCATGAACTCTTTGACCATCATCCAGGCGTCGCAAGGCCTGGCCAAGTACTTGAAGGATAAGCATCCAGACAGTGCTTCGGGCGGAGTGGTTATTGGTCATGATGCTCGTCATAACTCGGCCAAGTTTGCAGCTTTGGCTGCGAATGCCTTCATCTCACAGCAGATCCCGGTTTGGTTTTATTCCGAACCCTCTGTGACTCCATCTGTGCCGTTTGGAGTAACTCACTTGAAAGCTGCTGCTGGTATTATGATCACTGCAAGCCATGTAGGTTTTCCTGATTCCAAAAAGCAGAAAATGAAAATAAAAACTAACTCTCCTGTAGAACCCGGCACAAGACAATGGTAAGCCTCAATCACTCAAGTCCGATGCATTGACCTACTAATATCCTTGGGTATAGGCTACAAAGTGTTCGTTACACCTCGCTCATCTGTGTTCCATTTAGTTATTACTAACATGCTCCCAGCTACTTCAAGAACGGCGCCCAGATCAACACCCCTATTGATGTAGAGATAGCCCAGTCGATTGAAGAAAACCTTGCACCATGGTCTGGCGCCTGGAAAGATCTCGAGGCATGCGAATATTTACACGTCGATGCATACAAGACCATCTTGCCTCACTATACAAAGACAGTTTGGGATTACGCGGTAAGTGACCATCCACTTTGCTTCCCACTGCGCTAATCACTCATATAGAACTCAACTGTGTCTGACTGGAAACAACCAAGACCTTTTGTCTATACGCCCCTGCACGGAGTTGGGGGCCTCGTTTTCCCCGACCTCTGCCAGTCTGTGGGCATAACCGAATTCACGCCTGTGCCAGAACAAGTAGAGCCCAACCCGGACTTCCCGACAGTATCGTTCCCCAACCCCGAAGAAGCTGGAGCCTTGGATCTGGCCATGCAGACCGCCGATAGGGAAGGCAAAACTTTGATTATTGCCCATGATCCAGACGCGGATCGCTTTGCTGCCGCCGAGAAAGTCGAGTACGTGTTACACTCCGATATCATTGAATACCACCGATGATCTGACCAAACCTAGCGGATCATGGTTTTCTTTCACAGGCAACCATATCGGAGTCTTACTCGCATCGCACCTGTTTGACTCCTTGGAGAACAGAAAGGACGACAAACGCATTGCGGTTCTAAACTCCACAGTATCGACAGGCATGCTCGAGAAAATGGCAACAGCTAAGGGGATCCAATTCGAAGAGGCACTCACCGGCTTCAAATGGATGGGAAACATCGCCCGACGCCTCGAAGGTGAGGGCTACAATGTCCCTTACGCATTCGAAGAAGCACTAGGCTACATGTTCCCAGCCGTCTGCCACGACAAAGACGGCATCACAGCAGCGATGGTCTTCCTAGCAGCACAAGCCAAATGGCAATCGCAAGGACTCACCCCTTACATGAAACTACAGCAGCTCTTCAATGAATATGGCCACTACGAAACCCTCAACAATTACTTCCGGTCCCCGAACCCGGAGACAACAATGGCTTTGTTCAGAGCTATCCGGAATGGACCCTATAGAGCCGAGAAGACCCTGGGCCCATTCAAGATTCTACGTTGGCGAGACATGACCGAGGGCTATGATTCCGGAACGGCCGACAACAAACCTACGCTGCCTGTTGATAAGTCGAGCCAGATGTTGACTCTCTGGTTGGACCAGGATGTGCGGTTTACGTTCCGGGCTTCGGGGACGGAGCCTAAAGTTAAGCGTAAGTAGCATACACATCCCGGGCCCTTTGGATTCTGTGACTGACTGTTTGAAAGTGTATGTTGAAAGCTGTGGAGCGTCTCGCGAACAGGCCGTGGATGCTGTTTGCAATGCCTTCCTTGCTGTTTTAAGGGAATGGGTGCTTCCCTTTGCGCCGTCTATGACGTATAGCAGACAGATGCCTACATCATCGGGCCACGTGTTTCAGATCTCTGAATAGAGCGGAAACCGTTGAGTCTGCTTCAATTAGGTGTAGTTGGAAACGAGTAGTCTATAGTAATGTCCTTTTATCAGGACAGGCCCACTGCCGTGCTGGCAGAAATTCAGCTAGAAACTATCTCTTCATAATGTTGCCCAGTCCGGTCCATCACATGAAATACGATGAAGTAATCACATACTGGTCTCGCATGGCACAGACACGTCCGTCGAGTTACTCTTTGTGATAAGAATAATGTCCTTTATTCATAAGTCTCAGTACACAACCAACATAGGAAATATAACCAGTCAAATGCTACAGGTTGCTAGCGTAGCTAGTCTAAAAAAGATACAGATGGCGAATTGGTAACATGAACTTAGAAGTGGATGGCCTTGGAGTAGGTAGCCATGGCAGCCTCCTTGAAAGCTTCGGAGAGAGTGGGGTGAGCGTGACACGTCCGGGCGATGTCCTCGCAAGAAGCACCGTACTCAACGGCCAGAGTAGCCTCACCAACCATCTCACCAGCGTTGGGGCCAATGATGTGAACACCGAGCACACGGTCAGTCTCAGCGTCAGCGATGAACTTGACCTGACCTTCGGTGTCGAGGTTGGTCTTGGCACGGGAGTTGGCGCTGAAGGGGAAAGTACCGACGCGGTATTTGATGCCAGCGGCCTTGACTTCCGCCTCGTTCTGGCCAACCCAGGCAACTTCGGGGTGAGTGTACATGACACTGGGGATGACGCCGTAGTTGACGTGACCGTAACCCTTGGTGATGTACTCAACAGCAGCAACAGCCTCCTCCTCAGCCTTGTGGGCAAGCATGGGGCCAAAAGTGCAGTCACCAACGACACGGATGTGAGGAACCTTAGTGCGGTACTCCTGGTCGATGACCAGACGGCCCCGCTCGTCCTTCTCAATACCAACGTTCTCCAAACCAAGACCCTCAGTGTAAGGTCTGCGACCGATGGCAACCAGGACAACGTCAGCGTCCAGGGTCTCCTCCTTGCCGCCCTTGGCAGACTCGACGCTAATGGAAACAGAAGCGCCACTGTCATCACCCTTGGTGACCTTGGTGCCAGTCTTGAACTTGATACCCTGCTTTGACAGGATCTTCTGAGCCTGCTTGGCAATCTCTGCATCCATACCAGGTCCACCGATCTGGTTCAAGAACTCAACAACGGTAACTTCGGCACCGAGACGAGACCAAACGGAAGCCTGTCACCAACGTTAGTATGGATATTGATATCTAACCTCTGACGTCGCAAAAATCGCAATCATACCATCTCCAAACCGATGATACCACCACCAATGACAACCATCTTCTTGGGAACTTCCTGCAGCGAAAGAGCACCGGTGCTAGTGATGATGCGCTTCTCGTCGATGTTCAGGCCGGGGAAAGGGGTGGCCTCGCTACCGGTGGCGATAAGGATGTTCTTCCCGCGAAGGGTTTGTTCACCACCCTCGAGCAGGTTCACCTTGACAGTGTTAGGATCAACAAGAGCACCAGTACCCTTGACGTAGTCGACACCGTTCTTCTTGAGCAAGAACTCAATTCCCTTCGTCAGACCCTCGACGGAAGTATCCTTGGCCTTCATCATCTGCTCGAGGTTCAGCTTGACATCACCGACCTCAATACCGCGCTTTTTCGTGTCGTGGAGGATCTGGTGGTAAAGGTGGGAGTTGTTCAAGAGAGATTTCGAGGGGATACAGCCGACGTTCAAGCAGGTGCCTCCAAGACGGCCACGCTTCTCGATACAGACAGTCTGTCGGCGATCTCCGTGGTTAGCAAAAAATCTCCGATTGAGGCACCCCGGGAGTTTGAGCGCACCTTCAAGCCCTCTTGACCGGCCTTGATGGCAGCAACGTATCCAGCGACACCACCACCGATGATAACAAGGTCATGTTCACCTATCCCAACGCCCATCAGTACCCTATCTCAGCCGTTTTCGGAAGCGCAGGGCCTGTCCCTGGCCGTTCTATCGCAGGGGAAGAGCTCGGGCACATACCAGACTCGGAGGCGTAGCCACGTTTCGAGAAGAAGGAGAGGGTAGGAGCAGCGACGAAGTTAGAAGGGACAGGCTGAGGGCGAGCAGTGCGGAGGGCAGCCCGCGGTGCAGCCCGCGGCAAGAGAGTCCGGAACATGGCGAAAAGGATGGGGAATTAAAGAAGAAAAAAACACCAAAGATAGAGATTATAATGGACAGCCAATCCTCCAATTAAAGTAGGTGGAGAGGAAAGGGGAGGCAGCAATTGCAGGTGGTAGAAGGAAGAAGGGTATAGTATAAGGAAAAAGGATGTTGGGACAAGAAGCTTTCTTGAGGTTTTGCCAGCAGAAGCTGGCGGGCCGGTATTGATACGGTATTCCGCCGCGTATGTAATTATCCAGGCCAGTGATCTTCGGGTCAATTCGGCTAACCTTTGCCATATTGCCGACCCAGTGGTATGGCACATACGCCGTATATGTGGATGTCTATAATTCAACTGGGCATGAGGTCATTGGGCTCTTGGATCTTCCCCTGGCCACCCCTCGCCAGGCATTCCAGACCTTCTATCTAGGTCCGATACGGTGGTGTAAGAAGGATTCAAGACAATATGCTACGCTTTGTCAGCGGGCCGGTGAACCATAAATACCTCATAAACCGCCCAAAAGGGAAAGCGACACTTGACTTACGATGACTAACAGCCCCATGCAGATTCAGTGAAGATCTCTCGCACCTTGCAACGTTGGCCTTTCTTTTGGTATGAATTATCAACTTAGAAAAAGGCAAAAAATGGACGTATAGGATGCCGCGTGTTCTCCGCGGGTAACGTGGAATCAGTAATACACCTCCAAGGTTATCATCGGCATCTTCCAGTGAGGCCAAGTCACCTGCGTGGTAAATAACGTAATCGAAGTATGTCTCTCTCGCTGTTCCCCGACAACAAGACCTTTGATACTTCTAACCCCAAGATGCCATTTGTGATACTAACTATGCAGGAGCGTTTTGATAGATTTTCTGATCGCCACGTTGGTTGGGTTGTTGGGTATGAATGACTTTTTTCAATAGTACAATGTCCACCTGTGAATACATGGACACAAGGGTGTTGTTTCAAGTGAAAGCTTCACAGCTGGAAGGTCAAGTTTTTCTGCAGCCAAAATCGAAGATCTACTAACCTAAGTAGACATGAGATGAGAGTCTCGATCGCTCAATGCGACTGGGATGGCAGAAAACAAGCCAAAGGTGTGCCAAGAAGCATATAAGTTCATGACATCGACTCGCTGATGACCAGTATACGGAGACGGTATGGTCTGATATCGAAGTTCCTTGTCCTCTAAGATTCCAGGGAAATGACTATACCTTATTGTTACTAGCCGCACCCCAGTTATTGGGTGCCTAATACGAGTCGTTGGGATATTGATCATGATCTGAGTCATCCAGCTTATGCAATCTTGCGCAAAACTGTCCTCAAGATCACTGGAGGCATGATCTAGCTGCAACACCATCGGTAGAAGTTATATTACCATAAGACCTTGCTCACTATCAGGATGCCCTCGAAAAGTGAGATTACAGAGTTTCAAATGCCGGGAGTTGTCGAAATCATCTCAACCCGGCCGCAAAAGTTGATTGAGATCGTGGAGCCGGATCCAACATGGCCGGAGTCGTTTGCGATTATTGCACGCCGGATTGCCGATGCCCTTGGTAATCGACTTCTCTCAATCGAGCACGTTGGATCAACCAGTGTGCCAGGGTTACCAGCCAAAGCGGTCATCGATGTTGACGTCGTCGTAGCTGACCCCACGGCGGAAGACTCCTACGTGCCAGCCCTTGAGGCTGCGGGTTTTCAGTTCTTGCTTCGCGAACCTGGTTGGTATGAGCATCGCCTTTTCGGTTTAAATGAACCATACGCGAATATCCATGTATTTGGTCCGAACAGCGCGGAACACGTTCGCCATCGACTGTTCCGTGACTGGTTGCGCAACCATGAGGACGATCGCCAAAGGTATGTCGATACCAAACGGCAGGCCGCTGCCGCTAGTCGATTGGCGGGGGAGACCGTGAACGAGTATACCGACCGCAAGCAATCTGTGATCCATGAAATCCTCCAGAAAGCTTTCAAGGAGCACGGGTACCTGAATGAGTAAAACCCCGACAAGTAAGGGGATACATCATTAGATGGGTTGTTGTTTCACTGTGGAAAGCAACGAACGATGAGGTTGATTGGAGCGCAAACCGGCTCTTCGGTCTGGTTTGGTTGGTACACATGTTCATATACATCGAAGACTAGGGAACTATAGTTTCAATTGAATCGCGTTTGGGTAATCTCGAATAAGATAAGTGACATGTCGGAGGTAAATCAACGTCCGACCGGCGCATGGACTCAATGTATGTAGCTTTACACATAAGGTATTGTAGAAAGACAAGAAAAGGAAAAAAAAAGGATAAATTCACCAGGGAATCAGGTGTTCCGGGTCACCTGCTCATGGTCGGGGAAGTCCCGAACAACTTTTCCATTTTCTCCTTGAATTTCCCCACCCAAAAGATCCCCAGAATCCCCGCAATGGAGGAATGGCACTGGCCAACGCCTGTATTCGTCAATCTTCACGCCCATACTGGATCCTTCCACCGTCCCGGATTGGTGCTCACGTTATGACACCGTCCCTGGACCGGGCTTTTTGAAAAGGCGATCTTCACCAAGTGACGCAATAACCTGCTCGAGCGCGTCCTCGGCTGGCGCTCTCAGGCTAAATCTTTCTTTGATGCAAAAGTCGGTTTCCTATGAAGATGAATTGTGGTCAAATTTTCCCGGGTTCTCTTCCCGGTTAAGGAAGCCGGTCCAAATAATCAATGGCATCGTCTTTCCCGCCGTCCGGATTACCGAGTTTGATTCGTATCTTCCCGGTCTGGAGCCAAATCCGGCCTTCGCTATCTCCAGATTTTTTTCTCTTGCGGGGCCGTTTGGCGAGTAACATCGTCTATCTCGGTGGAGAAAATCAACTACCTTGCATGTGCTATGTCTCCAACCCAGTCTTCTAGGTTTCTCCCACACGGAATGTAACCTAATTCGATTCAAAATAGCCTCCATTATCATCCCATGGCCTGGCCGATAAATATGCAGGACAAAATAGCCGTCGGCCATCGGCCGATTGCAGTTTTTCGGCAAGCCCTTATATAGACCTCGTATCACCCCACAGGTGTCTGTGGAAAGTCTCTACCGATATCATTTGTCTCGCTATTCTTTTCGTCAAGGTATTTGAGCGAGAAGTGGAGGGCCCTGAAGTACACCCTTTGTTGGGATATTGATTCATCATTCGCAATTAATTCTCGAAAGATTGGGTTCTCGCCATGTGTGATCAGATACCCAAGTGGAATGTCGTCCACAGATTGGAGAAGCGCAAGCTTCTCATTGGCATCAACAGTGTTGCCGCGTTGTCGATTCTTTTCTTCGGCTACGACCAGGGCATGATGGCAGGAGTCAACAACTCCAAAGACTACATCGACCTCATGGGGTTCGGCTACACCGAGATGAAGGATGGCTACCTCACCCCAGTTGTGACGGACAGTCTGCTGCAAGGTGGAATCGTGTCAGTCTATTATCTGGGGACATTGTTCGGCGCACTCCTTGGTGGCTGGATTGGAGACCGTATTGGCCGGATCAAGACCATTGCAGCAGGCGCTCTCTGGGCTATTCTTGGTGCTGCATTGCAGTGTTCCGCACAAAACCACAACTGGATGATTTGCTGTGAGTCCATTACGGGTGAACTCCTCTCAGGCGCCAAAGGCTAACAACTACTCAGCGCGCTTTATCAATGGAATTGGCACTGGTATTCTGAACGCAATTGTCCCGGTCTGGGCGACAGAGACTGCCGAGCACACATCACGAGGACAATTCATTGCAATCGAGTTTACTCTGAATATCTTCGGTGTCGTCCTAGCTTATTGGCTGGAATTGTAGGTCTTAGTCATTCAAGCATCTAGACTTGTCTAATAGTTTCTAGTGGATTGTCGTTCATTGATGGTGGAAGGTCTCCATTCCGCTGGCGATTCCCGATCGCGTTCCAGATTATCTTTTTAGTCCTCCTGTTCGTCGTCGTTTGGTTTTTCCCAGAGTCTCCTCGATGGTTGGTTAAAGTCGGTCGCGAGCAAGAAGCGCGCTACATTCTTGGTCGGCTCCGTGGAAGCAGTGACGAAGATGCAGTTCGCGCCGAAGCTGAGTTCCGGGACATCCAAAACGTGGCAGAGATGGAGAGAAGCATGAACCATAGCACGTCTTACTTGGCGATGCTTTTCGGCTACAAAACAGGCAAGCTACATCTCGGGCGGCGTGTGCAACTGGTGATCTGGCTGCAGATCATGCAGGAATGGGTCGGCATTGCCGGTGTCACTGTTTGTATGTCTACATGAAATCCCCACAAGCGCACCACTGACGAGGTTAGATGCGCCAACTATCTTTAGCATTGCTGGATTCGACTCGATGAAGAGCCAATGGATCAGCGGGTTGAATAATGTCTTCTATATGGTAGGACAGCCACAACACCGCTACAATGACATGACTGACAGGAATAGTTTGCCACCCTTGTCTGTGTCTTCACGCTCGATCGGATTGGTCGTAGGTGGACTTTGTACTGGGGATCCATTGCGCAGGGTATCGCCATGTTCCTGGCCGGAGGCTTCTCCCGACTTGCCATCGATGCCCGAGCGGATGGAAATCTCTCGCGCGCGAACTCATTTGGTGCTGCCGCAGCGTCGATGGTCTTTATTTTCACATCTGTCTTTGGAGCTACCTGGTTGACCGGTACGTAGGATGCTTGCATTACTTTTGCTGGCTCTACTAACGTTAGTAGTACCCTGGATTTATCCTGCTGAGATCTATCCGTTGGCGGTCCGCGCAAAAGGAAACGCCTGGGGTGTTGTGGGATGGAGTATTGGAAACGGCTGGCTGGTAAGAAGTGCCCTGTAGGCTGTCTGAGAAGTTCGATGACTGATTGGCTAGACTCTGTTGTGTCCGGTGATGTTCGAGGCGATCGGCGAAAAGACGCTGTATGTATTCGCGGCCAGCAACGTCATCACCATCCCGATGGTATGGGCTCTGTATCCCGAGAGTAACCAGCGGACGCTGGAGGACATGGACCTGCTGTTTGCTGCCGAGACGCCGTGGGTGTGGGATGCCGAGCGCACTTTCGCCCGTCTCAAGGCGGAAAACCCGGGGTACATTGAAACCGCCAACCGCAAGAACAGCGCGGTGGATCCGGAGATGGGAAAGCCGACCGATGCGCATGAGGAGCATGCTTTGAGTGCGTAGTGATGGGATTTTTACCTGAGGAACGACTGAATGAGTGGACGGTTGAACACGCTATAATATACATGTAGATCCCTTAAGGATACCCACTTTTGCGATATACCCGACGCCATATTGCAAGGACTGGTCGTCAATACATTTCTCTCTTCCCTAGAATGGCAAACTGCAAGTCTTAACCGTATCTTTAACGGATTTAAATGTACTAAGACCTAGTGGTGGTATGTCGTACTCCGTAGATCCGGTGAAGTGCCGTGGGTAGATATCAGCGCAAAACGTGATTGGTCAGTTCCACAACAACATCAACATCATCAACGGACATCCATCATAAGAACCATATAAAACCACAATACCTCCTACCCACCACCGTACTTCCTCTAAGATATATAAATAAATCAAGCCAAGATCACGACCTAGGTAGGTAACTCCAGTAAAACATACAAGCAAAAACCATCTAACCAACCCAGCCCTCCAACCTCTATAACAACAACAATAATGACCACCAAACCCCAAGAACCACAGCAACATACAACCACAACCACTCTCACCCCATCCACAACCCCATCCACATCCACACCCACACCAACAAATAAACCCCCCAACCCCAACCCCAACCCAAAAACCCTCAAACAAATCCACCGCATAAAATCCCACCCAACCCTAACCCCCCACCGGCGCCGCGTATACCTCACCCTCCTCGCCATCCCCGCCGGCCGCTGGACAACCTACACCGCCCTGGCAAAGCATCTCAACTCCAGCGCGCGCGCAATCGGCACGGCCATGCGGACGAACCCCTTCGCTCCCGATGTGCCCTGTCACCGGGTTCTCAGTGCCGACGGCGGGTTGGGCGGGTACATGGGCGCTGGGCCGGCGAGTGGACATGCCAGTCTGGAGAGGAAGAGATTGATGCTCGAGGAGGAGGGGGTGGGGTTTGAGTGGGTTGTTTCGTCTAAAGATAGATCTAGGATGTGTGGTAGTAGGGCTGGTGGTGGGGAGGGACGGTGGAGGGCGAAGGGGGAGTGTTTTGTTGGGTTTTCTTCATTGTGATTATGTTCTTTGGATTCGTATAGGTGGGGATTGGGGTGGTTGGGAGGTGTTAATCTTGATAGTATGTATCTAAGTGTACTCCGTATCTTGAACTAAGGCCGAGAATGAGAATGAGAATGAGAATGAGAATAAGAACCAATTTGTTACTTTTTTTAACCCCAAAGCAAAGCAAAGAAAAGAAAAGCATTCTATTTCCATCCTCATCTCTTTCATGCAGGGCCAATCTATCAGTCCCTGCCAAGTACATCAACTCGTCTCAGAGTAAGACCAAGACTCTATCAAACAAAAACGCCTCCAAGGTTAATGATCCAAGGATGTACCTAATTAACTAAGCCAGTGCCAAAAGAAACATGAAACACAAGACCCCAGCCATTCCGCATAAACTTTTCCCAGGATGTTATTTACAGCACTTCCCAGCAACCAGGGAAAAACGAAGCAGAAACTCGTTTTTCTTTGTTCTCCCTCAACCGTATATCTTCGGATCCACCCAGTGAAAGCGACCCTGTACCTGGCTAAAAGGAGTCAAAAATAAGGCTGGAGATCGTCCCTGGTGACGGTGTAACTATTTTTGTAGCTGCTTACTATCTTTCTTTTGTTTTTTGTTGTTAGGGGCCGAAGGCTTCCTTGGTTGTTGATATTATGGTGGTTGTTGTTCGGGTTGTATTTGTTTGTGGGGTTGTAAGTATAAAGAAAGTCTTATTTCCGAGGAGGGGTTTTCCTGATTGATTGATGACTGATGGATATCGGGGGGCCCGAGGGGAGGGAACAAAGAGATCTCTCTCTTTTCCTCTCTTTCTTGGGACTTGGGCTTGGACTGGGGCTTGCTTGCTTGCTTTAGTGTCGGGCTTAGTCTGGCTTGGTCTGGCTAAGGCTGCAGCGTGTTGGGTACTACAACGTATTTATACTGAATTGCCGAGGGTGTACAACGTTATTACATAAGTAGGTTTATTGGATTATAATGTAAAGCATTAACGCCGACGCCGTCTTGTCTTGTGTATCTTGAAGCTCGAGCTTGATGGAAAGGTAAATAAGAAAGGTAAAAAAAAGGGGGGAATGAGAATTAAAAGGGGGACTGAGAAAGGGAAAAAATTAGTGGACATGTTGTCTGCGGTCCTGAGCCCCTCAGAGACGGCCATGTCCGTCTTCAGTAGAAGAGAAAAAAAGAAAAGCAAAGCCCAGACGATACAATGCACCGTCTATCGCGTAACGCCGGCCTGGTATCCGTACATAACTCGTCATCAATACATGAACCTGAATCAAAAAAACACAGTAAAAGAGGATGCGGGTCGTCATGGTCGACGGTGCAGATGAAGGAAAGATAGTGGATACAACATATGCAGAGTATGAACCAGGGGATAAGGTATAGACAAAGAAATCATGCCAGGGGAGGAAGAGGCGCCAAGAATGTCACGCACTCACATATGGCTGATCACTGCCCTCCCTGAAGCCAATGAACAGCCATCGTCAAAGGCCCAAGCCCTTACGAGAGAGGCAAGCCAAGACATCACCGTGTCGCATCTTAAGCCGCCTTTGCCACCCGCTTAGTAGCCGCACGGCGCTTCGGCACATTGAGATGGTGGTACGACCGCAGATGCTCAATCAAGTGGTCTCGGCGCGGGAAGCCATTGCTGTCCTTGCGGATGCATCCCTGCACCGGGCAGTCCTGGAAGACAGGGTTGTGGACGCTGGACTCGTGCCGCTTCAGGTCCGCCGGTCGAGTGAACGCCCGGCCGCACTCACAGACGTAGGGCTTCACCGGTCTAGACAGTCAGTTAGCATCGTTGAGAAATGAGATGGCTGAACCTATTCCATGGGTTGATACTCACTTGGCTGTCTCGCACGGAGTGTAGTGGGTCTCCAGTGGGGGGTAGGGGATCTCCTCCACAGGTGCGACCTGCGCAGGGGGAGTGTGCCATGTGCCCTGAACAGGGGAGGAAAAGTACTGTGGGGCGAACTGTGGATTGAGATCCGGTGGGCAGTAGACGGGCGGAGGCGTGGTAAATTCAAAGGGGGTAGAGTCGTAGGAAGACGCCTCAAAAGAGCCCGAGTCGTAGGAGGAGCCGAATGAGGAGTAGGAATAGTTGGAAGATGGGTAGGAGGAAGAATACGAGGATGCGTTGGACTGGGCATGGTAGAGCTCGAAATCATTGCTCGCCATGCTGTACATATCATAATATCCCATGGGAGACTGCATGGACTCCTCACTGCTGGTCGAGTAGGAGTGCTCCATGGGAGGGCATGCCGCCGCATGAGGGTTCTGAAATACGACGGTTAGTTGAGTTACGTGATGCTGTTGATGTGTCCTGTGCAAGTACGCAAGAGAGCAAAATATTGTCACATTTATTATCAGACAGACAATCAGAGAAAAAGAAGCGAAAAAGAAAAGTAGGAAAGAAACACCATCAATTGCATACCATTGGAGATGAGTAACGTAACATCATGTATACTGGGAAAAAGAAAGGAAGGAATCCAGTAGGTTGGTCAAGTCAATCGCAGTTGAAGTCAAAACTATTGAAGGCCAGTGGGTAAGTATCCCCAGGTTTGGGGGGAAGTCGAGTTCTTTATATAAGGTGAGTATCTCGAGGCTTGTAGGTTGCACATGGAGTAGAGCAAAGCAAACCGCGCTTTCTCCACAACGATGTCTGACTAGGGGACCCGTCTGGCGTGTTAATAACACGAAGGAGATCCATGGCGACATCATCAGGTGAGCAACAGCTCTACGATCAACGACTAAGAATGCCAGCTGGGGGGACCCATGCAGGAAATCGACATGAATATTGGCCGGGGGAATGCAGTAGCGAACGTCTGCGACGCACTGCCACGAACCGCGGATGCGTCTTATTGGCGCAGCGGAAGTGAAGCGTCCTTGCGTTGCTGACGCTAAGAACGCCGCTAGAAAGGATCGAAGGTTCTGCCAGGCTTCTAGGGGATGAGTGGAATTGACTGATGATGTCCTGGCAGGGGATGATTGGTAGATCCAGCCCCAGGGGCACTGCAAACACGGGCCGATAAGGAATAACTGACAACAGGTAACACCACAGATGATGATGCTTCCTGCTTGAACTTTACATCATCGTCCAGGCGCACTAAATCCAACCCCACAAAGTACAGGTGGACCCTTCGAAACCAATAAGGCAGACATGGCACCCGACTAGAGTCTTGCCCTAAACGGACATCCTAGTCTCCCTCCGTCTTCTTGGACCGGGTCTCATTCGTCAGGAATGACTTGGACCGTGGGTTTTTATTTGCCCTTCATTATCGGAACGCACTGATGAATCCCTTGAAGAGCGATTTTTGTTGTTGTTGCTGTATCCACTGTAGGCGGAGGAGGGGGATTGTGCTCCGAGGAGATTGTTGATATTATCTCCGTCGAAGGAAAGAGATGCGGTGGAGAAGATGGCGATGATGGTCAACTATGGTTTGGGGACAGTCATCTGCCTGACTTTACCCGATTCGGCTTCTGACTTTTGTTTGACTGGATTATTCTTTTTTTTATTTTATTTTATTCTATTCTTCTTATCTTTCATTTTAATTTTGCATTTATTTTATTTTTTATTTTTATTTTTATAGTAGTATTACTTTGTTGTATTATTATAACCGGTTGAAGTTTATGAAGATCGTGAATATTATAATTAGTATAATTAGCATAATGAAGAAGAAGTATGATTGTTCCTGATGCTAACCAGGGACCGTCCCGTATGTACTGACATGGGGGGGGGGCAGACATGAGAAGGCATGAACACCCAACTTGACTTGATTTTCCAGGTCGGCACGTTTTCCGACACATTTTCTTTGATTCTCTCGGGACGAAAATCAGCGATTCGACAGCCTTGTGGCTGTGGAGCCGTCGGCCTTGGCGCCAAGTCCCTTCATTCGGTGAACACAAAAGTCTGGGGAGGAAAAATCAATAAAATCCGTCCAAAATCAAGGTTTACTTTTCTCCTAATAAAAGAACCACATAATGAATCAGGAAATTCATTCAATTGGGAACTTGGATTTCTCGGATTGAATCCATGGATGGGCGGATTATCACTGAGTACGTATCTTTGGTGAGTTGGGACACTGGTAAACTAGTGGCTACCCGGTAGCCGCACAGCCCACTTGCAACTACGACATAGTATGTACATGTTCTGGATGATGCTGATGCTGATGTCTTTGGTACTACCACTCACAATCGACTGATTGATGATCGATGATTCTATTCCTTCCACCAGCCTCCCCGTAAGAAGTAATTCTACTAGTCCATGCAGGGGGAACTTTGAGTCGTTTCCGTGAGGGATTTTTGAAGATGCGAGGTACTTTTTAGTCTGACCGTCATTTAATTATTTTTTGAGGCTTTTAATTTGCGTTTAACAAATGACTCGACGGTGAGTGAGGCGGACGGGCGAGAGACACACGCAGACACAGCGCGAGAGCGAGAGCGAGACGGAGAAATCAATTGTTGTCCTTTGTTTTCTGGTTGTCTGTGTGTCGGGCACAGAAAGCGTAAAAGGTCCAAGTCCGGTGATCGCCCTAACCGACCTTAGTCATAGCATCTGAACCTCTCTTGTCTTTACTACTACTACCACTCCTACCCACTACTGACTTGCTCGCGATAGCTGACCGTAGGTTCATCCCGCTCGTCCAATAATACTAGCAATAATTATAGCAGCAACCGTTCACTAGCAGAACGTTTACCTCTCTACTACTGTTTCATGTTTCTTCTTTGTCCGACAGTCATAAACCATCCCACTGGTGAATTCCGGAGGTGGATGCAGATTCGGCTTCATCTGTCCAACCTTGGATGACCGTGAGCCACACGGCGGCTCGGATTGCTGCTTCGGGCTACGCTTCTCCTGATCGCTACGGATTCCAGAACGCCAGACCCGGGCCAGACGAGTCTGAACACAGAAACGCATGCAGTAATAATCATCATCGGTCAAAGATATCTGGACGATGGTTGCATTCCTCAATGGGGCCAACCCAACAGTTTGTGCATAAGACATGGCTGTATATTCCATCAGCCGCCACGCAAGATCAGCGCAGAACTCCCCTGTCCCGCAGTCCCAGTCGTTTACTCGTTCCTGAAGAAATCTCGCAAACACAAAGAAGTAAAAAAAAGGGAGAAGAAAAGAAAGTCAAAAGAAATGACAGACCCCCATCCGTCGGCAACCCGAACGATCTGAAACTCAATGCCTGTCTCCAGTGTAGATGACCCATAACCACACCGCAAATAATTGGACCTAATGCCTACCATACATACACGAACTCAAGGAAACAAGGAGACTAACGCCGCATTATAGTTCGTCTTCCAGGTACTTGTAGACAAACTTGAAATCGGCCTTACGACGGTTCATCCTGGGTGCTGGGTTAGCGGTTTGTCCGAGACACATCGGAGATTGAACTCCGACATGTAAAACAACTTCAATGAAAACAGGGCAAAAAGGGGAAAGATGGTGTGGGAAAAAAGAAAGGAGAAGTGAAAAAGAAGACTCCACTCACCATGTACTCTCGTAATCAAAGAACCGATACGTCCCTTGTTCGAATTCCTCCGTGATGGTCTTGGGTTCCTCGTGCCGTTGGAACCAGGTCTGGTACTGCTTGTGGAATCGCCAACTTTGGTTCTTGAGCGCTTTGGCCGCCAAGAATTGCTGATACGTGCCTTGTCGGTAATAAAACAGGTAGAACAGTGTATCTGTATCGATCCGCCCCGTGTCGTATAATCGGGGGTCATCGAAGATGGCAAGCGGCTCTTGGGGGTAATAAAGAGGGGTGTTGTACGGGTTCTGAGGTTTATAGTGACGTGGCTTTTCTGCATCCGCCGGCTCGGGGCAGGTGTTGAGAGATGCCGTAAGGAGCCGTTGCACTGAAGGAGGGGGGTTTGTGGAACTTTGTGCTGCCGCTCGGCTCTTGGTCACCTCGAAGGAATGGATCAGATCTTGCAGCCCCGGAGGCAGATGGTATATCGATTCCTCTTCGCGCGACTCTTCCTTGCTTGCCTCACCGTTCACCGTTGGCTGTGGTTCCTTGGTGGCTGAGGTCTCCGCTTTCTTGGTCGCAGGCGTCGACTGTACCGTATTCGACGCACTCGCGGCGGTGACATTGGGGCTGAGCGCGGGCGTCTTGGACCGCTCCTCCGAAGCAATACTTGTCGTTGCGGTCGGTTTAGATACAGGTTGCACCGAGGCAACGCTAGGGGAAGCGATCGACGAAGGTCTCGAGGCCAAACTGGCAGCTGGGAAAGCAGGACTTGTGCCCGGCGGTGGAGGGAGGGGAGCAATGCCAACGCCGTTCTTATCGCTGGCTGCCGCCGCGGCCGCCGCGGAGGCATATTTGAGGGTCTCCCCAGGTAGACGGGTGGGCGGTGGTGCGGGCTTCATCGCAGATGTGCCACTGGTGGACGTTGACGGATGTAGCGTCGCAAGCACTGGGAGCGGCGATTTCATCTGCGCTGAGGGTCTTCGAGGCGCCGTGGATTCGCTCTTGATGGGTTTCGGTTTCAAGTCCAGGTCTTCGTCCTGGACGGACTGTGTATCCTGCGATGATACCCGGTCGTTGTCACCCGTCATGCCGAACTGTGCCTCAGTCTCACCATCTAGGTTTAGGTCATCATAAAGCGTCTCATCCTCTCCAGAGTAGTCCACATTATGCCCGTCTTCAACATAGTACTTTATGCTTTCTTTCAAGTCCAAGACTTGGTTTACCTCCACGTTGCCGTTCTGCAGCGATCGTAGCAAAAGTTCCAGCTTATTGACATGCCACTTATGTCGTTCCGTTATCCGCGTAAGATCCGCTAACCGGTTGGCCCTGGCGACGTCCTTCTTGCCCTTCTTCATCTGCATATGCAGTGTCTCTTCCTCAGCTTCCATGGCCTCAATCTTTTGTTGTAACTCATCGACCATGCTCGATAAGAAATCACTTGTCTCCACCTTTTCCTTTTCTCTCGGATCGAGTCTGGATGCGGCCGAAAGGCCCTCTTTCGAGTATGCTTTCGTCTTCATTTCCTTTTCTACCGCTTTGAATTGCTCCATGCACTGCACCTGTGTTAGCTACTCGCAAGTCCGATAAGCCGTTGGAGGGCAGGATTTGTCGGGGAATCGTTAGCCCACAGTTTCGATGGCTCGGCGCTGCTCCAGCAGCGGTCCCTTGTCTTTGACCTCATTGCCTGATGCCCATGACTTGATTTGGTCGCGATACCGTTGGAGCTTCTTGATCTCCCGTTTCAAGTTCTCCTCAAGCTTATCCCGTTGGGTCGGATTTGACGTGGATCGGATCTTCTCGTAGATGCCCTCGAACGACTGAATACCTTCGGCGACCTTCTTGAAGGTCTTGTCGATCTCTTGCTGCGTCTTTCGCGATGTCATGGCTGCTGTTCACATGAACAGATGGCCACGGAAGGAGGCTGAAAATTGCACTTGAGGTGTGGGTTCAGGGTGGGTGGGAAGCGGAGAAAGGTAGGGCGGATGGGGGGATTCGTTATGAACTCGACGTCTAGGAATTCCGGAGGGGGTGTAAATAAGGATCAAGGTTGCCCGGCAACTCTGTCCTAAATGGAAGGACGTGTGCGCGGTGGGTGAGTGAATTGATTGATTGTCAAGAGAAGTCCTGGGGGTGAAGGGTAGACAATCTCCTGATATGTGGTATGGATCCAGCGCCTGTCGAAGAGCTCAGTTGGCGCCAAGACTTGACGGGCGGCGTAACTCAGTATTGAAATCAGTTTGTGGATACCTTAAGTGTGTGCCTTAGGTTATTCATCGCGGGAACCACTTAACTTTCCTCCGATCATCTGCCTTCCTTACTCCTCTTTCTTGGCCGATAGTTCTGCCTCAAGTTTCTATAAGAATATATGACTACTTCGCTTCGCCTCGCATATGCGACTCAGTGGTCTTCTAGTCGCCGACCTTGAACCCACCTGTGTTGTGAATTCCCACGGTAAGTGAAAGCTCCGTTTTCAGCAAGCGGCTACAGATCTATAAATGCCATGAATGAATAATGGTTCCCTCGAGCGCTGTGTTCTCTAGCTGATTATACCCGGGAATACAGTTTTGTCGCATTCATTATAACCCACTTTATTCAACTTGCGACTTATTTATACGCCTATTGGTCGGTTCATCTCATTATGAAGGGTTCGTCGCCGTCTCCTCTCCTTCCAAGGCACCTCCGCTAAACGAACGTCAGCGGTTATACAGCGAGTCAAATCCGCGTCAGTTACAGTCGATGGCCAGCTAGTCTCTAAGATCGGTAGAGGCCTGCTCGTCCTGGCAGGTGTTGGCAAGGGAGACACAGAGAAGGATGCAGATACGTTAATACAGCGGATACTGAAAGCCAAGTTGTTTCCAGGCGATGAAGATAAGCAGGTAAGCTACTAGCCGACTCGACTGTGCGCAACGATATGGATTGGTTCTGACGGATGTTATTCGGTGCGAAGTGGAAGCGAAATGTCCAGGATATTGAAGGAGAGGTTCTCTGCGGTGTGTGATTATGCTTCGACGTATTCAGATTGTGTTTGCTGACCGTCGCAGTATCACAATTTACACTCTATGGCCAATTGAAAAAGGGCAAGCAACCGGACTTCCACGACGCCGCTGACGTGGAGACTGCACGCAAACTGTACGACTACTTCTTCCGACGACTGGGAGAGGCCTACAAGCCCGAACGGGTAAAGAACGGTATCTTCCAGGCAATGATGGAGGTCGAATTGAAGAATGATGGGCCGGTGGGTGTAGATTACAGCAGTGAAGATGCAGCGGTATAGCCATTGCTCGTTCTTTTGCTGCTCCTTAACCCTTTTATGAATGAATCACTAACGGATGGGAAAATCAATAGGTTACGATCGAAATCAACACACAGTTGCCGAAGAAGGAGAAATCGGAGAAGGAAGAGCCGTCGCAACCGGTTCAGAAAAATATCGAAATTAAATTACCTCCCGAGTTGTTGGAATAATGGTTCTATTTCCATATTATACATATGATACATGATATTTTTCTTGTTGTATTCTGTTTTCTTTCAATTTCTTTATTTATTTTTTATACCCTGGGCTAGTACATAGATTGATAGACTTGGGAATGGGGATTAATGAATGTCATTTTATTGATTCTAAGATCCATTGAAAAAGGAACCGCCAATGATCGACTGACCTCAGCTTGAATGATCCGTCAGAAGTAGTCTAGATCGTATGAATGGGAGAACTAAGTATTATTGTGCTAAGAATTACATGGTGCGGAGACCCGTGATCAATGGAAGCTTCCTGAAGCATCACTCGTTCCCATTCTTACCTTCAGCTCCAGTCCACTTCTCTACCTCACTCTCCCCTTCCCTCTCGTCTCCTACTGAGTACTTACTCCTGTACCTGAATCATCTCAGTCTATTGACTAATCCACTTTTCCAACCTAATTCTTTAGTCCGTCCAACTTTTGTATCTCCTATACTACTCACCATGGCTGACTCTCAGCGTGCGTTTTGCTCTTTTTCTCCGCTGTGGGGTTCCGCCCTCACATCGCAAACCAAGTACTGATCGCATTCGAAATCCAGGTCGTCCTCGTGTCTTCTTTGACATTCAAATTGGCAACGAAAAGACTGGCCGTATTGCCCTGGAATTGGTACGTTAGTTATAAATACCCAATCCCCCGTTGCTCATGGTTGTACAGCAGCCTTTGCTAACTACCCCACCTTTCACAGTTCAACGATGGTCAGTCCCATTGCTAACGGAGATTTTTCTCGCTACACAAACACTGACCCTGTACAGTCGTACCAAAGACTGCAGAGAACTTCCGTGCTCTCTGTACCGGAGAGAAGGGCGTGGGAAAGCAGGGCAAGCCATTGCATTTTAAGGGTACGGCGCGTAACCCCGCTTCTGCATCCCATGGCGCATACGTCCTAACCCCCACCGCATAGGTTCGATCTTCCACCGTGTGATCAAGCAATTCATGATCCAGGGTGGTGACTTCACTGCATTCAACGGCACTGGTGGCGAATCGATCTACGGCGAGAAATTCCCCGACGAGAATTTTGAGCTCAAGCATGACAAACCTTTCCTCCTCTCTATGGCCAACTCCGGCCCCGGCACCAACGGCAGTCAGTTCTTCATCACTACCGTCCCCACCCCTCACCTGGATGGCAAGCACGTTGTTTTCGGAGAAGTAATCAACGGAAAGAGTGTCGTCCGCAAGGTCGAGAATATGAACACCCAGGCAGACAAGCCCGTCAAGGATGTCACTATTGTCGAGTGTGGTGAGCTCTCAGGCCAGGACTACGATGATGCTGATAAGCAAACCCCTGATGCTACCGGCGACCCCTACGAGGATTTCCCCGATGACCACCAAGGCGAGGAGCTGAATGCCCAAGTCTGCTTCAAGATTGCGTCGGAATTGAAGAACTTTGGAAACGCTGCTTTCAAGAGCGGTAACCTTGCGCTTGGTCTGGAGAAGTACCAGAAAGGCCTGCGCTACTTGCAGGAGTTCCCCGAGCCTGATGAGAATGACCCCAAAGAGCTTGATGGCCAGATCAAGGCTCTTCGGTTTGCCCTGCACTCCAACTCTTCCCTTCTGGCCAACAAACTGGCACAGTACGGAAACGGTCGGTCCTGGGCTACCTACGCCTTGGATACCGCCAACGCCGCCAATGCGAAGGATGCCGACAAGGCCAAGGCCTATTACCGCCGTGCCGTGGCCTCCAGCGGTCTGAAGGAAGAGGACGAGGCCCTGAAGGACCTCCAGGAAGCCGAGAAGCTGGCCCCCGGCGACGCCGGCATCACCAACGAAATTGCCAAGGTCAAGAAGGCCATCAAGGACCGCCAGGCCAAGGAACGCGCTACTGCGCAGAGGTTCTTCTCATAAGCGCGATAATGCCATGAATGATTCATGAATGTTTCTACTACCAACCACTTTATTTTCCTTCTGCATAAAAGCGACGTCTCAATTGCGTCATCTAGATAGTCGTACCGCTCCTGTTCTCGTCTATCGTCATTTTCAGCCTTTCTCGGCTTTCGCGGCCTCGTTCCTAAAGACCATGTCTTTGGTATTCGGTAGCATGGTGAAATCGGCGCATTGATTTGCTATTTCCTAAGTTTTGATCGGCGGATTTTATATCCAACAGTGAATATGAACTAGGAAAGTTCCGAGATCTAACAACGGAGCAATAAAATAATGATCAATGGAAAACTACGAATATTTGGTATCTTCCAGGCGCTGGCGAACGTTCAAAAGCCTTCACGTACCCTTAAAAAATTACAATAAATCAAGCTGAACCAGAAACAGCAAGGAGCAGATAGCAAGATGACATGAAACAGTTCAAATACTCTGGCACGATATTTGTCAATATTGACGACCCGTCTCCGCCAGAAACTTCTCATAACGCCCCTTCCCCCGTCGGCGCCAGCTCTTCCCCCAGATAAGCATAGGCACGCCCATCGCCATAGAAAGAACCACACAAATACCGTAAAAGGTAAAGGCCCAGCCATAGTTCGTGGCGTTAATGAAATGTTGTACGGTGAACGAGATGGCAAAGTTGATAACAGAAGAGCATATGGCGAGTACGATCACCAGTTCACCAGAAATCTAGACATTTGGTTAATTGGCAAAGACCGGACAGGCTCAGTAAAGAGATCCGCTAGCAACATACCTTGTCGAAACATTCCATAGCGTAAGCTGTTGCGATACTAGTTGCTGAGACTTGTTGAGCTATCATACAACACAAACCAACGGCGATAGTCATCCAATGTGCTCCTGCTGTTGCGCCCCAGCCGTAGATGAAGTACCCGAGGGCCGCGAATATTAGCGGAAAGATGTAAGCCCAGAGTCGCATCTCTGGCTCTTTGTAGCCCTTGTTGCGACGGGCTAGGAAGAGGACGAGCCAATCTGATAGGGATCCGATGCCCATCCTGTGTTTATGTGAGCTTTGTTTATAATACGACGGGGAGAGAAGAAAGAAGACAGGGTAATTATTTACTCACCCGAAGAAACTGCCGATGAGAGCAGCAAGGAATAATAGGCCGGTTGAACCGTTACTCCAGTTGTATGGAGCTCTGGTCATGATTTCGGAAATGGTGTTGAAGGAGACGATTCCTGCGGTGCATCCGAACGCAAATTGAATGCCAGCTAGGACGATATTCGGGAACGCGAAGAGGTAGAATGGTCGTCGGAAATACTGGAACCATGTCGTCTGGTCGTCCTTGAAGTAGTGCACTAAGGCGATTTTCTGGGTATATGTCCGTGGTGGCATGTCTACCTCGCCCGCACCATTGCTTGGGGTAACTGACATCTGTGGCTCCTCTTTCTGATGCTTCACGGATTGCGTTTCAGGAGAAGCGTCATAGCCCTCTTCACCTTTCAGGTTCTCTGATGGTGTTCTTTCAGAGAAGCGGTACCGCGGGAACATGGTGTCGTCGAAGGTAAAGATGAACAACAAGATTAAGACTCCCTAGATGCTATGAGTTACTTATATGGTGATAATTCGAGGAGGTGGGTACTCACGCAGGCAATTGCAACAATGGGCATACTCCATCTCCATCCAATACCATCAGATATGTATCCACCGAGTATAAGCCCGAGAATAGACCCTAACTGCTGGAAGAAAATGTAGATCGCGATCATGCGACCTCGTTCGTGAGCGAAGAACGTATCGAAAATCTTCCGTCACTTAGCAGCACACAAAATAAAGACCAAGAAGTGAGACTAACCGTAAGTTGAATCAGGGCTTGGTATGCAGCTGTGCCCATTCCACTGATAGTCGTCATAACATAATATTGACCCGTTCCAACGTAAAATGCCCCCCAGATACCACTCGCGCCGACAAATATCAAACTTAAGATGTAGACGATCTTTCGTCCGAATTTCATCGCCGTCGGAATCCAGATGATGTTGAAGAAGCCAAGCATGAGGTAATTGAGGGCCGAGCCGCCGTTCATGTTTTCGAGGCTCACACCGGTCTCGTCGGATATCGTTGTCCATGATGCACCCCAGTTGTTCTCGCCGAAGGAGTTCACGCATGCATAGGCGGAGATGAGACACAGGGTCCAGTACTTTTTGTACTTGGGCCAGTTCTATACCTGATGTTAGTGATCGGTGAGCTAGTTAGAGGGCATATATTTACCAAAGGATCAGCTGCGGAGCATGACGGCTGGGGAAGCAGAAGAATGTCATTCGCGTGAGCGGCATCTGCCAAGTTCCCGGATGCTACATAAATGGTTAATGTAAATCAATACAGAGCCAATTCGAAGTAGATGCACACGTACTATCAACCAAGTAAACGGTTCCGGGGACATCAGTCAGGATGTCGTCAGAGGGAGCCATGTTGAGTTTTCAGTTCGTTCAACAGCTATGAACAGACGTCTATCCTGGGGACACACAGCGTCTTAAATACAACCGTGGCGGCGAACTCGCAAACCTCTTCTGAGGGGAAGAATGCCCAACATCCCGTTCATCGTATCCTAAAGCTCCCATCATTGGACGAGCCAGCCGAACTATCTAATGAAGCTTTGCCGGCCACTTACGATAGGCTTGGGCGATGTAGCAGATTATCCGGTTCAATATACGCCATGTTCCTCTCCACACGATATGTCCCGAGGTCTACGTTCCATATCCGGGCAAATCCATGGGAGATAATCTAGAGCGATAAGTATGTATACGACCCACTCGACAGGAGAGGGGGAGTACGATAAGTGATCGACATGAGGGAAGCTCCAAACGACTGGTCATGGTGCAACGGGAATTTGATACTGGAAGGGACCTGGTGCGGAGAGAGCCCTCTGGTCCACAATTGGGTGGATTAATATCTAGATTTGCCACGAACAATAAAACGCGGGGACAGTCATGCGGGTATTGACCAGTTTGAGTCAAGGGTTATCTCTGCTTCATCGTGAGGATGGATATGAAAGATGTATAAGGTTGACACAAAATGCGGAGAAGATATGATAGCTTAAAGGAAGGAAGGTCCAACCGGTTCTTCTCAATCTAACCCTAATCAGGTGATGGGCTGGTCACGAGTGTCCAATCAGATTGTGCATTGGGATAACCACTTCATTCATCCATGCATCATGCTTCTTGTTTTCCCTTCCATATATTCCATGTCGGAGGTGATAAGGCCACCTTGCCAGTTTTTGCTCCAGGAAGTGGTCCAGGCTTTACCTGTTGCAGCTTTCGGGATAACCAGCTAGATCCTCTGCTTATTGATGGCATGACCTATCTACCTATATAAAAACGCGGAAGTAGTTCCACTGTGGTTCTGTAAACATCTTTCCTAATAACTACACTCCTCGTTATACTCCTACACTTAACAACATCAATAACAAAAAATGACATCCTCAAACTTGACCCCCACACCATCTATCTTAATTGTCGGTGCAGGGACCTGGGGTTGTTCTACTGCTTTACATCTTGCCCGTCGAGGATACAAGAATGTCACGGTCCTAGATCCGCACCCGGTCCCTTCTCCTATCGCTGCTGGCAATGACATTAACAAGATTATGGAGCACAGGGAGGTGAAAGGTACGTAGAATCCTCATAGATCAAACCAACTGTTCGCTTACCCAATCGAAAAACCAATAGCCTCTGAAACTGATCCTTGGAGTATTGCCTTCTCAACATGCACAAGAGCTGCACTGAAAGGCTGGAAAAGCGATCCAGTATTCCAGCCATACTTCCATGAAACGGGGGCAATAGTTTCTGGCCACACCCCCTCTTTGATTAAACATATACAAGAACACGAGATCGACTCGTCAGACGCCGAGTTCATAAAATTGAACACCGCAGAGGATTTCCGCAAGACCATGCCCCCGGGCATCCTCACCGGCAATTTCCCCGGCTGGCAGGGCTGGCTGAATAAGACCGGTGCCGGATGGATCCACGCCAAAAAGGCCATGTTCTCCGCATACACCGAAGCGAAGCGCCTGGGAGTCACTTTCATCACCGGCTCCCCTGAAGGAGACGTTGTATCTCTAGTTTACGAGAATGGAGACGTAGTCGGAGCCCGAACGGCCGACGGCACCGTCCACCGAGCAGACCATACCATTCTTTCCGCAGGGGCTGGCAGCGACCGTCTCCTGGACTTTAAGAAACAGCTCCGTCCTACCGCCTGGACGCTCTGCCACATTAAAATGACGCCCGAGGAGGCCAAGAAGTACCGGAACCTTCCTGTGCTGTTCAACGTCGCCAAGGGGTTCTTCATGGAACCTGATGAGGATAGACATGAACTTAAGATCTGCGACGAGCATCCTGGATATTGCAACTTCGTCCCGGACCCGAAGCACGGTGGTGAGGTGCGCAGTATCCCGTTTGCAAAGCATCAGATTCCTCTCGAAGCCGAGGCTCGTGCTAGGGACTTCCTCCGTGATACGATGCCTCATCTTGCTGATCGACCACTGTCTTTTGCTCGTATATGCTGGGATGCTGATACCGTGGATCGCGCCTTTTTGATTGATAGACATCCTGAGTACCGGTCTTTACTGCTTGCCGTCGGTGGTTCTGGCAATGGAGCTATGCAAATGCCTACCATTGGTGGGTTCATAGCGGATGCTCTAGAGGGAAACTTGCAAAAGGAAGTGAAGCATGCACTACGGTGGAGGCCTGAGATTGCCGCCCAACGAGACTGGAAGGATACGCAAAACAGATTTGGGGGTCCGAATAAAGTGATGGATTTCCAGAAGGTTGGAGAGGATGAATGGACTAAGATTGGCGATAAGAGTCGGCTTTAAGCGCAATGTGCACGAAGCTGTTTGATAGTTTGTTACAATATCAATGACATGAAGCTATCACATAAAAGGAGTAGTAATCGTGCGTCTACTGGTGAGCCTATTCGCTTCCGCTGGTTAGAGGATGAAAAGAATAAATAAATAAAAGAGCTGTCATATGATAGGTTTCAGCGATACTTGAAACTCCACCAGATGAGAGAAGAAACAAGAGGAATGAAAGTTATAGCTAATAATGGTAGACTGCCCATTCGGGCTGCACACTCACAAAAGCTCATCAAAAAGTCCCTATTTTTTCAAAATAACCCCTTCCCAGCGTTGACACTCCGTAGCAAGCCCGCATCAGCTCACTTCTCAATCATGCTATAGAGCACAAAGTCACATCGTCGTTTGACGACGAGTTAATTGTCACCGGCATCATCTCCGCCTTCGATGTAACCGCCGATCTATAAGGGATAAGGGACCTCTCCAATAGCGATAGTATAGTCAGCACATCGAAAGATAGGGAGAATTGACACCCCAAGAATAGCAGCATCAGCCGATTTCATGTAGACATGCGTCGTATTCGGGAACTTGTTCAGGGCATGAGCATCCCCCCTATAGGAGGGAATTGGTCCTCAAATAGAGTAGCCCAGGCCCAGATAGTATCCATGGTGTGCTATCCTCTACATGGTGGATATGGCTGATCCAGGCAATCTTAGTAGTTTTAGAGGGGACCGCCTCTGGCGCGTGCCTAGCATCTCTTGTGTTGCGGTGCTGGCATACTATGTTGATGACCCCCAAGCCGCATATCAATATCCGAAACGCTCCTCCGTCCCTGCGTTATACCTGCAAGCCAATTCCAGAATTATGAAAGGTAGCTTTGAATTCTCAAGCGATTTGACTAATTCAATTCAGTCCTGGATTCATCGCATGCTCGAGAGATCTTGCCTACTGCTTGGTATGGATTTGTCTGGCTTAATGATACCCTTATTGAACGATTGCATAGTCTCTTCTGCGGTCTTAATGGAACCCCTATGGTAGAGATTCGCTTGGGGTATGTTTCTAGTACTTTTAGCATAAGAGCAATGTTCTCACACTTGCTACTTCTAGCTCACTAGCTAGCGATGATATGAATAAATTAGATGAAGAAGAACGATGACTAGCAAGAAACAGTCGCTACTACTTACGAGTTGAACTTTATTGTAAGATGGAATTAAGATCCGGTATGGTTATGAGTATACACCATGGCAGAATAAATCAACTCTGTCCCTTGAGATATGTTTTTAGCATAACTTAGGCTTCTACCCACTGTGATTCTCATGCTCCTACCTGCTGTGGTTTGACGATAGACGTTTTTCGTGACAAGATCCATGGACGATGATCTTATCCCTAATAAATTGAACAAGATAGAGGGGGGGCACAAAAGTGAATCTGAACAATTCATTGAGTTGATCTTTGTACTTGACACAACACAGTCGATCCATAACTGAATTAGTTGCTAGCAAATGCACAGCTGCCCATATCCAACTTAACAACCTCCGCCTCAGGTCTGATATCAAAATCAAAGATATCCATCGGCACCCCCATTGTGGTGCAGGCATTCGGAATATCCACTATGCCAGCAATATGACCCTGAACCGGAGCGCAGCTAAGTAGTAAATAAATCTGATAGTCACTGTAGCCATACCGACGCAGGTACTCGATCACGCGGAGACACGTCTGTCGATAAGCAACTGTAGCATCGAGGCAGTGCTGTTTCCCGTTCTCATCGACGGAGAAACCCTCGAAGGTGAGATATCGACCAGGGCCAAACTGTGGCTCAACCGGCCCTGGGTGGAAGATCGGCGACTTCATGCCTAACTTGGCCATCCCGCCCTTCATCACGGTGAACTTGAGAGTAATCACCCCGGCCATTTCAATGGCACCACAGAAGGAGATTTCTCCGTCACCTTGAGAGAAGTGCAGGTCTCCTACGGAGAATTTCGCTCCAGGGACGTGGACTGGGAGGTACACCTTTGAGCCTCGGGAGAGGTTCTTGATGTCACAGTTTCCTCCATGTTCGGGACGACCCTGCTTTTGTTAGTTTTTCTGATGATGACTTTGTGGAACTGGACATACAGGAATAGTCCGAGCTCCTTCTTTTGCGATTCTTTCTTTGAGACTCGCTTCCGCGCTCCCAGCATGTGCACTCTTGGGCTCAGGTGGCTTCGCAACCTCGCGACTGGTTGTATTGGCTGCGATCAACTCGCCTTCACGGCGATTCCATTCTGCAAGAACCTCTGTGGAGGGTGCACATCCTAGGATACCGGGATGAATGAGGCCTGCGAAACGCACATGAGGGATATGACGAGAGGAACAGAAAATGCCCTCGAAGTCCCAGATCGCCTTTGCTCTATAAGAATCCAGGTCAGTCTCTTCAAGGGTCTGCATAAAAAGGAGATCTCCAGTAGGTGGTTTTCTCGTACGATTCAGGATAAATCTCGTCCAAAAAGCCTCCACCATTCTGCTTATGGAACACACCAGAGAATCCCCAAGGCTGGTCTTGGAAAGGCTGAACATCTTGGATTTCGACCAGAAGGACATCTCCAGGCTCGGCAGTCTCAATGTCGAATGGGCCAGATAGATAGTGAATCTGCGTCAGGTCCACATTCTTGATGTCGTCAGCCGAGTCATTATTTTTGATTTGTCCTCCGGTCCAGTCCAGACATTCGATCTTAACGACTTCATTGTTGGCGATTTTACCGCAGGAGGGAACTGCTCAGAAGATATATGCTTAGAAAAGATGCTACATGTAATGATCAGGAGGATTGGTATACCATCCGGATGCCATCGGTTCTAGATCATTCTTTAGTACTAACATGGGGTTAACTAGGTGAGCTCATTGAGGACATACATGTAACCCAGGCTGCTCCCAAGCTGGCTTGTCGAGATCGACCTTGAGAGCTGTGCGAATGCCCTTGTGTCCCATATTTATACTGATATCTGGTTGGGATTGATGTTTGGTTATGTACGTATCCACGGTGAGAGGCTAAGATGGAGGTTCTCAAGGGGGGAATGGCGCATATAAGAAGGTTCGGATTGCAACTCCAAGTGAGGAGGAGAGTGTAACTCTTTTCCCCTCATGGCTGCATGATTATCTCTTGACTGATTCATTGTTTTACCAACCCCGCAGTTGGAGATTACGAAAACGATTGACTTATCGCGCTTATCAGCGGGCCTGGTCGGGAGGAATCAATGTTTTTGATATTCTATCTCATTGGAGAGGCCGGAATCTGTTCCGTACCGTCTCCAAGTAAGGATCAGTGGTGACGTGGATAAAACCATCCAGCCATATCTTCTACTCCATCATATCTCCTCGGCTTCCACAACTAAGAACACATCTACAGATCCCAATGAACATTGTAACCTAGGTGAACTTCCGCCGAAGCGCATCAGGCTCATCCGCCTTGTCACCATCTTTCTTATTCTGCGCAGCAAGGTTGATCTTGTCAATGTTCTCCAGTGACAACTGCAGGAAATCGTGCTTATTCTTCCAGGTTACCTGGCTTTCAGCAAAGCCTTCACTCTCCGCTGGCACTGGTGGAGGATCTGTGATCTTGGTAACAAGATAGGCCGTGGATGCTTGGGCAATACCGTACATGAGGACTCCAATGAACGGTGTCTTCAGCACAACAGTGAAGGCAAAGGCAAAACCAAACAGGACACCTTCCCGATCCGCAAACCAGCGGCGCTTCTGTTCGTGGGTGTATTTGATACGGCAGAAGTATGGCTCGAGCTGTTGGAATTGTTAGATGTCACACATAGCCTTATAGGATTTACAATAGTCATGAGCACTCACGAGTTCACGCATCAAACTGCGGGAAGAGTAATAGGTGTGGAGGAAGGTGACCAGGTAGCGCTTAGGGAGCACGAGGCCGGTTCCGAAGATAGCAGCTGCAGGAGCTGGGCCCACCATCTGCTGAAAGGAAAAGAACGAAGCTGCAGGCATCACGAATCGCCCAACGATAGGAAGAAGCGACAGCAAAAAGACACCAAGCATCATCCCGACCTTGCGCCCATACCGACGGATGAATACGAGAGCCGATTCGCCTTTTGGCTTAGACACCCCAACACTCCCTTTCGTGGAGTACATCGAAAGGCTTGGGTAGTACATGGCCCGCAGGGTCTTGGGATCATCCGCCTTATGTTTGTCAACATAAGTGGAGTCGACCCATTTTATAGATTCCATGAAGCTATCTGAGTCAGTCCATGAAGCCCATGCGGAACGGAATAACGAGGGACTTACATTTCATCGAGAGTTGGGGTGATGTATCGCATGAGCGTCATCACCAAGAAGGGAACTTGAAGGACCGATTTGCTCAGGAAATCAAGGCTCTCAAGAAGAGTATCGTCCCAAGTCGCGCTCTCCAAGTCGGCCATCCAAGATAAGATCCATAGTAGAAACTTGACCCCAATGATCTAGGGGCCATCGTCAGTTCTGTAGATCATTCCCTATTGTGGAACGGGGGACATACGGGGATCTGAATGAGTAATTCAATGGCGATTCCTACAGCTATTGCAAAACCCGCTTGCCGGAAGTGCTCATGTTTGAAAAGTTCTGGGTTCCGCAGTGCTCGAACAGCTGTTGGTCATTTGGTCAGCCACATATCCACTAGTAAAGATGCCAAGAGGATCTCCATCCATGGCCTTATCAAATGCTGAGAGCCCATGGAATCACTGTTTTAATAACCATGGTCGATGGAGCTCATGGCCCAATTGTCTGACCATTTTTAATCCAGGATAATAATCAAGGATAACCCCTTAAGGATCAAAGGACTATCCGGAAGTTCCGAACTCAAGGGTGTGTATTAAGGAGACTCACTTCCAACAATCGTGAGCTGAGCACCGCGAATAACGGCATTGGGCTCAAAATTGGGCATTTTGAGCGTTCTTCGTAATTCGAAAACTTCACAGTGAAGGAGAAGAGATGTATACGAGAGTCAACGTGTATTTTTCGTTTTGTGGATCGCCTCTGGACCTGCAGAAAGAGCGCAGGCAGCCGCATAAGAACCTCTATGGCAGCGGCAGGGGATTGGCCAAGCAGCCGCCAACTAAACGCAGGCGCTTGCAGGACCCACTGGGACATGTGAGCTTATGCCTGAGGCTACGATCTGTTCCTGATTCCCCCGCGGTTTTGTTGAGGCAAATCAGATGAACTTTATCACCCCGTATCACGCTGACCAGAGATGGTCGTTCATTCTTTACATTCACTCCCTCCATCGACGCTCATTCTCAAACAACTGCGGTCTTTCTTTTCTCGCTTCTCATATCACATCTGTATTATCTCACAATCGGTTTAATCTATTCAATGTAACCTGTGTTGTTATCCGCCCTTCCTTTTCACTAGTTCTCATGAACCATGACCGATACCTCGGATGCGCCGCTTCCTCAGATCCGTCGGTCTGCCACTCTCCCTTCGAAATTGTATCCACGTTCCAAACGCAGTGTAGAGTCACTGAGGCCTTCGGAGAATGATCTTTTCTACCATCCTGCAGCCAAAGTAGTCCATTTCGCCCCGAGAGCACTTGCGCCCATCCCGTCCAGCACCGCGCCAGCAGACTTTGATTATCCGGTTGATACAGTCGAAACCCTTCCATGGAGATCCCCTACGGAACGAACAGTTGCATTTGCGCCCCTTCGGCTTGAAAAGGTTCACGGCCTGACCGTGTTCCTGAAGTGCGGCAGTGTCGTCCATGCAATCCTCAAGAATTCCCAATGTTGGTGTGTCGACGGCGTATCAACATTTGTTCTACGCATTCGCCCTCTCACATATTATCGTATCGAACTTCCTAATGAAACCGAAGAGGATAGGAAGTCCGTAGCGGCAATGAAAGAGGCCTTGCCTCAGGTCCTCCGCTATGAAGTCACCCCCTGTCCGTTCAAAAGGGGGTTTACAGTCGAGTTACCAGAGGAGGCCAGGGTTCCGCGGCGCAAAAGAGCATGGCGTCCAAAAGGACGAAGGGAGAGCGCTCCTATCATTTCTGCCTACATACTTGATAAGAGTCCGGCCCGCGAGAACGCTCTGACTGATTCTCTGAGCGCTGGCGAAGACACCGATGGCAATCTAACGGACGATAGCTGCTTCACAACGAAAGGTAGCAATAACACAGTCCTCGAAACTATTCCCGACGATAACGAACCTTCACTGCCCAACAGAATCCCCGAAATCACAGATTTGCCACGACGCTCTGTGTCCGAAACTCAACAGAGCTTCCAGACCTTGCTGGCAAGGTTTGAAGACACGCCTGAACCACCCGTGGAACCCAAAATGCCATTATCTTCCAGTGTTGACTCATTTCACACCGTCGCTTCTTTATCGTCATCGCCAGCTGAATCAGATTCTGGCTCGACTTTCCCTTCGGCTATATCAACTGACGGCACTGATCTCGGTCTGCGTGAAAGCAGCAACAACCAGGGTCACTTGGAGAATCTAAAATTCGAGAAGGTTGATTTTTCTGCAGGACGCACTGTACCAGAAGTTAAGTGTGAAGATTGCTGTTCACCTAGGCCCCGGGCTTCCCCTAGGGCTTCTTTCTCGGAGGAAGAGTTTCGACGAGTGCCTGGTGCACTGCCAGATGATCAGATGTCCATTGCCAGCTATGCTGGTACATCTAAGACCACAGACTCCAATCCCAACCTCAGCAGCATGAGCATAGAATTTCGTCGTCGGTCTAAGGCGTCCCGGGAGCGAGAACTTTCGCCCATGCCACCTCAGTCCGCTTTAGCCCTTACCAGCCCCTCTGACAAAGAAAACGCGGCCTCTCTGATTCAAAAGACATGCACGGTGGTCCTTATCCCTCCGATTCAGTTATTTATCGTCCTCATCCATATAGCAGCTCGGATCGTATTAGGCCCAGCTTTGACATCGGCTGTGGGGGAGTTAAATCATAAGTATGAGTATCAAGTGGCGGACCCTCAGGAGGCTGTGGACGACTTTGATCTTCCACTTGCACCCGACTGTCCGAGAAAACAGTCGGTATCCGAAGCCAACTCTTGGGATTTGGATTAAATGTTCTGCCAAGGTAGCTTGTGTAACTTGGCTGCCGGCGTCTCTGACGCATATCTCCTCTTTGCCTTTCTTTTTGTCCCTCTTTCTGTCTGGTTCAATCTCTCGTCTGTAGTCCACTCACAGTATTTTCCCACGCACTCTGTACTCAGTATGACGTCCCTGTTTCTATGATGATGATTTGTGCACCGTTTTACCATATTTGTCGATTTTGGGTTACTGTACGGTTTGTTGGCGGATAGGTTCTTGCTTTGACTATTTATTGTTTAATGTCCCTTGTAATTTAGCATATCTCAGTTATAGTCATAGCTAATATACCCTGCTATTATTCATTTCAACAAGGGAAAAAGATTGAATCGTTCATTCCTCGATTCGGTCCAGGTCCTCGACTCACCAACCGGTCTAGGTATATGTATATCTAACATATCAACATGAAACGAACAAGGAAAAGAGAATAGAAACCTAGAAAAGTAAAATGACCAGATAACGCCATCAATGCAAAGAACAAACAGGACCAATCTCAGAAACATCGCCCATCAATGAATCACGATCCGTATTTCTGTGCCGCATCGCATATAGAGCAAGCCTTTTCCCTCCACGAATCATCAAATCATGCCCCATCAAAGTCCCGGCCCGTACGCCTAAGCCTTTGCAGCCTTCGCCTTAGCCTTGCCCTTCTTACGGTCCCTCTTCTTCAATCCAGTCATCCCCGCCTTGCAGACCTCCGCATAGCGGGTATAAAAGGCCTCGAGGTCCTCCGGTGCCACTATCGTCGACAGCTTCACTTTCGAGATGGTCTTCTTCTCGACCTTGTTGTTCTTCGGATTGGGTGCATTAGTGTTACCGTCTGTTGCACGGATAAGGATAGACGGCCGCGACGAGGAGGAGGCGTTCTCTGAAGATGCGGTGGTGTCAATGAGAGGCTTCTGGGTGAGGAAGACGGAGCCTCGGGCTTTTTGAGAGGTCTTGGATAGGAGGTCAGAGAGGGAGGAGAAGAACTGTTGATCATTAGTACAAACTCATACTTTAATCGAGAATTCTCAAGGAACTAGGACAGCGAAGAAGGATATACATACCTCCTCGTGACCGAGATGTGGTGCCATTGTAGATTTGCGACGAACGATGTGAAATTCGCTTGTGTGCGACGTATCCGGGATAGGATGTCTTGTTCCGTGCTGTGGATACCTTCAACAACAAACAATATACTGAGCGGAGGTTGTTCCAAGCTAATTGAAAGAGTGACAACTCTCAAAGACCCCTCTGTTCTGCAGTTTCGAACTGGACACTAAACAGCATCTTGACATCGGGCGGTCGAGACAACCCTCCGCAGTTGAGGGCGACTCACCGCCTTGGCTTAATCGCTCTCCGCCTCCACTCCGCCCACCTTTCTTCCCGGCATAAAAAAAGTTTCGTTGCGCAAGAGCTTCGAGCAACACAACTCTGCGGAGGCAGGATAATTGGCCCACAATGCCGCGTCCGATGCATAATACGACCTCGCTGCCGAGGAATCTGCGCGACGAGTTAGGAATCAAGGATTCCTATGGCGATAAGAAGAAAAGGCGGAACGGTCCTGCGACTCGGAAAGATCGTCGGCGGGAGGAACGAGACCAGAAAAAGACGAAACGAGCGCCAGTTTCCAAACACGGCGGGAGACAGCAGTCGAACCGTCGTAACGATGATGATGACGATGAAGATGGTTTTGAAGGGTTCGATGATGGCTCTGGAGCCGAGTCGGACGCAGCTGGCGAGGAGGATGTGTTTGCTAAGTTAAAGGCTGCAAAGCAGGCGAAACAGCAACCGAAACCGATCCTCAAGAAGGCGAAGGCTGGAAAGTCGGCTCCCGAAAGTGATAGCGAGGAGGAAGAGACAATACGCCCGCGTCAAATATCCAAAGCGGTTCAAGAAAAGCTCGACGAAGACGAAGCCGAGATTGCTGCGCTGGAGAAAAAGCTCGGACTGAAGAAAGGGAAGAAACTTCCAAAGTCCTTTGAAGAGGATGGTCTCGGCGACTTGCTAGGCGATTTGGACGAGGGGTCGGCAGATGAAGGTCGGAAGCGTAAAAGGGAAGCTGACGAATGGCTAAGGAATAAGAGGATGAAAGCGCAAGGCTTAGCGCCTGAGAGTGACTCGGAAGAAGATGGGAGTGACTTGGGAAGTGAGGAAGAGATGGATGATATGGATGACCTTGACGAAGATGAAGACATGTTCGACGATCTGGATGGAGAAGATGAGGAAGAAAGCGAAGAGGAGAAGCCCGTCCCGAAGAAACGAGAAAACCCATATGTCGCCCCTGTCGCAGAAACAAACGAGAATCGTCCACAGAAATATATCCCTCCGTCGTTGCGGGCTGCATCCGGGTCCGAGTCAGAGTCTCTCGTTCGACTAAGGCGACAGGCTCAAGGACATCTGAATAAATTGTCCGAGGCTAATCTAGTCTCTATTCTGGCCGAGTATGAAAAGCTCTACCGGGAGTACCCACGAAAAGAAGTAACTACGACACTGATAAATCTACTTTTCGGCCTCATTTGCGAACGGTCCGTCCTTCAGGATACGTTCCTAATTCTCCATGCAGGATTCATCGCCGCTGTATACAGAATTGTTGGAACGGACTTTGGCGCCGAACTCGTTCAAAAAATAGTTGAAACATTCGATGCCCGCGGCGATGAGCGTGGCAGCTTCGAAGGGAAAGAGTCCCTCAACCTCATCTCTCTTCTCGCGCAACTTTACAACTTCCATGTCATCTCCAGTACCTTAATCTTTGATTACATTCGCATCTTTTTGCAAGACATCACTGAGGAGAATACCGAATTACTCCTCAAGATCATCAGGAGTAAGTGTCATCTCGTACGTGCCTGGACGCAACAAACTAACAGTAATAGATTCCGGACCGCAACTCAGACAAGACGATCCATCGTCTCTGAAAGACATCGTTCTTCTTATCCAGCCGGCAGTAGCCAAGGCCGGCGAAGCATCTCTCTCCGTCCGCACGAAGTTCATGATCGACACAATCACCGACCTTAAAAACAACAAGCTAAAGGCTGGAGTCGGCTCCAGTGTAACCACGGAGCACATCACGAAAATGCGCAAAATCTTAGGATCTCTGAACAACTCCCGGGTCATCCGTGCCACCGAACCCATCAGCATCTCGCGAGACGACATTCACAACTCCTCGAAAAAAGGAAAATGGTGGCTCGTCGGCGCAAGCTGGAGAGAGGACCCGCTAGTCTCCGCTCGCCAGGAACTTTCCAACCTCCCAGCGGACCAGCAGAACCATGCCGCCGCAGAAGAGGAAGATAGCGATGGAGAACCAGACTTCGTCAACCTCGCAAAAGCCCACCGGATGAACACAGATGTCCGACGCTCCATCTTCGTTGCCATCATGTCCGCAACAGACTACCAAGACGCGCACGTCCGACTTCTCAAACTCCGCCTGAAGAAAGCACAAGAATACGAAATCCCGCGCGTACTAACCCACTGCTCCATGGAAGAAGAGGCCTACAACCCATACTACACCTTAATCGCGCGTCGCCTGTGCGGCGAATCAGGCCGCCGCCTCAAAGTCTCCTTCATGTTCACACTCTGGAACATCTTCAAACGCATGGGCGAAACAGGCGACATGGACGAAGAAGACGACGCCGACTTCGACGAGGACGAACAGAACCAACTCCCCATGAAAGCCATCGTCAACCTCGCAAAGATGTACGGCAGCCTCATCACAGACAATACCCTCAACCTGGGCATCCTAAAGACCCTCAACTTCGCATACCTCCAGCCCAAATCCAAGACCTTCGTCGAGCTCCTCCTTATCAGCGTTATCCAGCAATCCCAGAAGCTGAAACGCGGTAAAAAGCACGCCAAGAAATCCGACGACGAGAAGGATGAGAAGGCTCTCATGGAAATCTTCATTCGTACCCGTGAAACGCCTCAGATTGTCAAGGGGCTGATCTTCTTCCTGCGTAAGGTCGTGGCCAAGTCGGATGTTGTTTCTGGGAAGGAACAGAAGTTGGTCAAGTGGGGTTGTAATGTTGCGGTTGATGCTTTGAAGGTTGTTTCGAAGGAGACGGCTGGGTTTGATTGATTTCAATCATGATTATTGAGGCTGCTTTTGGCGTACGGTTCGATTTGATATGGGATGTGTGGCTTGTTGGATAAAAGCATTGCATTAGACTTTGTGCTCTGATCCTTTGTATATATGTCATCTAACGAAATGTATAGACCTCTCCCACGGCGGAGGAAATCATTCACAGGTAATCATGTAAAGTCCGGGGTATCATGCGTAGTATATACAGTCGTAAAAAACATTAGGAAATAATCACGATCATTATCCTCTATCAATCTACTGGACTGATATCAGATCCCACTCCATACACACGAGCCACTTCGTCGTGGTCCTAGATTGCCCGTGCCCATCGCTATCGGGATCACTGTGTGTACCATATCCAGCCAGCCTATCCTCCAAATCTAACTCCCAGACCAATCCGCGATGAACACCCACCACATTCCCCCCAACAAGCTCAGGAACACGACTAGCATCTGGATGCTGCGACGACACTCCAGCCGACTGAGAGCGCGGGGTCCCTAAAAGAAGAATATTTTTCATCTCACTGCCCTCACGATGACCAGAAGCGTCCTCTTCATCATCTAGTGACGTCACAGGCTCGCCTCGTACAAAAGCAAGCGGTCCGGAACTATCCAGGGCAGATTGACGAACATCCGCGATACGAACGACGATGAAATACCTTTGCAGATCGAGTCCGGCTCCGGTGCGGTTTTGGTGGTTCGTCTGCATATATTCTCGCTTGGTGCTCATCTCTAAGATCCAGCTGCGCACTTCGGCTGCCATGCCGCCGGGTAGATAACTAGGGGCCGAGGAGCGGGCACGGCCACGACGACGGAGCGTGTGAGATGAAGGAGAGAATGGGGTAGGAATAGCGGAGGGGTCTTCAGCGGCCTGGGATGGGGACGGTGAGCGCGGCAGAACGAATGTCGGTTTCCGTTTCGGGGGCGGAGAAGACGGCGCCGGTGTTGCGAATGGGGGCGGTCGAGCGCTTGACTGGGGTTGTACACTAGGGAATGCCTGGGAGGCTGATAGCATGAAGCGAGGGTTGTTGTGGACGGAGGGTCTGATTGTTGCTAGTGTTGAAGGTTGGGGAGTAGTGGTGGTTTGCTGAGGGATGTCGGGATATGCCTGGTTCGGAGTTTGGATCTGTCGTTGAGTACGGTCCTTAGTAGGCGATGGTACTTCCGGGGAAGACGTTTGGATGATATCATCATCGTGTTTCCTTCGCTGGGTGAAGGGTGTTTCTGGATCAAGCGATGCACGCCTTCGCTTTGTCCGTATTGTCGTCGGTCCAAAGAGAGCTTCGAATTCGGCCTCGAGTTCGCCTGCGTCGCCTTGGGGACTACTATCCGGATCTGGGCTCCCGGTGATGTCATTGTGTGAGGGTCTGGATTCATTGTATTCTAGTTCGTCATCAGAGTCCTCAATTATCTCTTTCTGGCGCTGGGTTGGTCGAATGTCTTGATGTCTCTTGGCGGCCTGTGTATTCGCGATAGGGGTAGATTGGGGAGATCCATCGTCTATGAGATCATCTTTGCTATTTACCCGTGCAGTTGAGCTAGGAGTCTGCTGGGAGAGAATGAAACGGGGTGTTGACGCGAATTGGGAACCAGCACTGGGCCGAGAGGAGGAATTGGGACGACGAGAAGAGGGAACGCGAAAAGGTGTCTGCAATCAATTAGTTAGATGGTTGTTATTGTTGGGAAGTAAGTTTTCTATAGACCACTTACGCTGGAAGGGGGCATTGAAGCAAATAGAGGGCAGGGAAGGGTTCAGTTGCGACATTTCTCAAGTAAACCCGTGGGGTTGAATGGTGAATGGATGGATGAATTAATCACGGCGATGACGATCGGTTTGATTTGATCTTATCTTCAGGTGATCTCTTATACATACTTAATCCCCGTCAGGCAGGAAGTGATGCCCAAGGCATCCAGACAATATCCCATGAGCATTTGCTATATGACCAGTCACTCATACTGACCACAAAAGAACTTGGATCGGTCTGGTGAACTGCACGAAGCTTATTACGTTTTATGTCATGACATCACAGACACAGTTGCCCCTACATATGTCTATGCATGCAGTATATGCTGTACAAGCTGCCTGCTACCGGATTCTTACTTCTGAATGATGTAGCACTAAGCCACAGGCTATAGAGTTCCTCAAGGAACAGCACCTGCAAGGTTTACGAACCACGAGGACCCGAGATATCCGGATTTTCACAGGTTGACGTGTCTGGTCATCGATGGACAGCTAGCCGAATTCGGTCGCTAGTCACCAGCGTCCTTTCACAAGTATCAGGAAACAGCCAAGCACCATTCGATTAGCACGGACATTGATAAAGGCGCGTAAAGCCACCAATCAACTTTCCTCGGTTCAAATCCCGCTGTCAAGCCTGACACCAAAATCGCATTGCATAATGCACTCTCTGCAGGAGGATCCTGTCCTGTGCGGCCCATGAACAAGAGAATTATGAACACTAAGCATAGGTTCGATCCTTCGAAGAAAAAGGCAAACGACGGGCAGCAAAAGTATTTGTCAAAAAGCTTACCCAATACATTGAAACGATTTGCCGGACTAGTCACCATACAGCGAAGCGTCGGAGGGGTCTTCAACTCTAAAGACGCTCGGCGTTTGCCCGTTACCTAGACCTGCGCATAACAACCGTTGATATAATGGTTTGGCGGGAGCACTTGCAGTTCTAAGAACATGGGTCATAAATTATAGTGGATTAGGGTTACATCATAAGATGAGTGAAAGGACCTTTGCTATGCATTCATGGCAGAAAAAAAGGACTGATCCTATATTGATGTTATCAATACATGAAGTATGCAACTGCTGATCCCTTCCCATTTTCTACGGTGAGAGTACCCGACGGAGTGTCTGATCCTCATGATCAGCATTATCTTCGACCCGAAAGATTGGCTGACAACGCATTAGATACTCAAATCGCTCGTTCTCTGGACAGACCGATTGGCCGGTCAAATCCTTCAGCCGAGACTCGAGTGGACCGTGCTCAGCCTGGAAACTGTCTGAAATAGAAAGAATCATGCCATATCGATTGCATACTGCGAGACAGTAAGAAAATGGTTAACAATGATCATTATGACGATGGGATTTGCAAGTGGATAAAGTACGAGGCATATAAACCCTTGCATTAATACCACATCATGCAAGATAGAGACAAAGAAAGGTAGGCAGGGAATAACAGGGAGTCAGCCCTGGATTAACCCCATTTCCACGCCATTTTAGTAATGATGCAGCGGAGATCCACTTCGAGTCCCAGAGGACGGGATTGACACCTTGAACTAGCAAACGGACCGTTGCTGTAGCCAACCCAGAACCGAGGACGACGATGGGCCCGTCTTTACCAGGCCTGAGCGCTAGCCTAGTAGTGAAGGCACGAGGGAGCCACTGAATGTACCTGAATGGACGACTTGCAGACGCTAGAAGGCACCGCTGGGACGCCAGCGGTCCAAATCCCGGTAAGGGTTGATCCGTCCTAGCGAGCTTCATCACTATAGTCGAAGGGGCCCTCTTTTCGTCAAACGGTCCCGAAATGGGTCTACTATTTGCGCATTTGACAGGTGGGGCTCGCTAAAGGAGCCTGTTTAACCGTTTGACGTGGTCAGTTGTCGGCCAGTCCTGGAAACGCTACTGATGTACCCTAAGGTTTGGCTCCCGGGGGTTCTCCGTGATGTCGGGTCGTGGTTTATATCAGGTGTGGTGCAGTGTATCCTGGGATATATTGGAAGACTGTGGGAGAAGAGCATCGGTTGTTCGATTAATTGATTGATTGTATCCTAACAGATGTTCTGAATATCAAAATGCCTACCACTACTGCTCAATGCCTGACCCTCTCCAGATCGACAATCCAACCCCTCAAAAGCGACCATGTAATCCCAAAGGGTGTCCATGAGTCCATTCGCCAAGTTCTGCATCATGAATTTCTCATCACAGAGCGACTACTCCGCGCCAACATCCGTGAAGGCCTAGTCCTCCCCATCATCGGCCTCATCGCCCGTTTCCTGCCTGCACCGGACCTCCTCCTCACGACCCCCTCGACCCAGCTCGCCTTAGTACTCATCAAGACCTTCATCTGCTTCACCTGCCACCTATACGTATTCGAAATCGTGAACCAAGTCCTCTCCGTCGACGAAGACATCGCCAACAAGCCGCACCGACCGATCCCAGCAGGCTTCCTCTGCATTCCCGGTGCCTATAGACGCTGGCTCCTCAGCTGGGCCATTTGCCCCGTCATCGCCAGCCACCTCGCGGGTCCGGAAGCAGCCGGCCTCTTCGGAGCATACCAAGCCTGGGTGTACTTCTGCTATGTCTGGCCGAAGATCAACCACTGGATCTTCCGGAACGCTTTTGCGTCCATCGGCGCCTACAACATGTTCCGACTCGTGGACACCATCGTTCACAGCGAGATCCCGTCGTTCCCGGTCATGCCGAAGCATATCCTCCTACTCTTCTCATTGTGGGTGGTGACCACGGTACACATGCAGGAGTTCCATGATGCCGAGGGTGACAAACGGATGAAGAGACGGACACTTCCGGTCGTGGCTGGACCCAAGGGGGAACGGCTCCTCCGGGCAGGCACCGCAATGCTAGTCATCGGGTCGGGCGCTGTGCTCCTCGTTGCCACGGCTTTTTGTATCCAGGATTCTTCTTTCCTGAGTCAACGATGGACGGTAGCGGGACTCGTCATAACAGGCTTCCTGCATAATGTCTTCGCATGCATAGTTGGATTCCGCTGTGTCTGGCACGGTGGTGTTGCCTTCGATCGCAAAACCTATAAACGGTTTTATATGTTGGCGGCGTATACCATGATCTGCTATTTGTCTTTTTGGCAAATGACGGAGAAGAAGATCTCGATCTCGATCTCGATCCTAGGTGGGAACTGGTTGGGTTGAGTATATCGACGGCGGTAGTTCCACGAGGCCCCCTCCACGCAAGGTGAAAACCTTCACCATTCCATCAGTTCCGGCAGCATGATCCGAAACAAAGATCAGCCGCTAGCAATACTCGTTAGCCAGAGCTAGCAATATATATACGTAGACATGACTTACGATTGAAATGGGTGTTTGTTGTTCTGTTTTTGTTCTTTACGTGACACGGTCTTGCTTTTGCTTTCCTGACATCTGTCAGCATTGTATTTGAAAGATAGACAAGAAAGAGATTAGTATTGTTGACTTACTCGATCAATGTCATTTCCGAAGCCGAGTCTTGCAGAGCATCCAGTGGCTGCTTGGGTTCTGGAGACCTGTTGCGCTTGAGAAGGTCGATTAGGAAATCAGGCATTTTGATCACGACTCTGTCCAGGTGGATTGTATGTACAGTTTGATTATGTGTGTTTGTGACTATGGTTATTATCTGCTATCTACAATACCCCTCGACAAGGAGCCCATTCTTATACTTATAGAACTGGTCCCAACACCAATGCCGATGGCCGAGCCCACGGTTGCCGACCTCGTCCCCATGGTACACCTGAGACAGGAATAATTGGCCGAAGATGATCAGTTCCCCGATGACTGAATTACCTCTTGCACGTGCTGAGGGAGAACGAATGTCTGCCCAAGTCCCACCCAGTGCACGGCGTCCAGTCGCGTTAAGCCAAGCTTCATCATGGGGAAGCTTTGGCTTTGGCAGCGGAGCACACGCAGCCAGGAGTCAACAAGCTGTTTACCCTTTGCTGCTCGCTCGGCATTAGGCGCTTGGACCAAGAGGAGAAGGGCGAAGTTGGAGACGGTTGCGAAGCCGATGCGGGACCCTGGACAGACCCTTGATTAGTATCCACGTGTTAGGCTAGTTGGGTACAGGTGTGGCGTGACTTACATGAATACCAAAATCCTGTAAAGTCACTCGACGTCAACCGCCGAGTGAAGCTGATTACTATTGAAGCGCAGCGCTCCGCCGAGTTGAGGGTCGTCTCGCCCGTGCTGTGGTCGGACAGCTCCACTGCAGGGAAGGACTCGATCTCGGGCATGTTAAGGAAGTCTAGAACGGGGGAATCGTCTACGGCTGTATCCAGTGCTGAGGGGTTCGTGGGGATCTCGTCCAGATCGAAAATTAATGGCGGACTGGATGACCGAGCCATTGGCCGAAGGAGCGCCCGGTAGACGAACAGGACAAGGATCAGGTAGGCGAAGTGGATCGATGTGGGATATGGCGCGAGTCCGCTGACTGATTTACTCCAGTTGGGAAGTCGGAAGCTTTCCGGTAGTGAGGAGTACCAGTCATTTAGCTTCTCCAGCAATGGCCGGCCGGTGTCGTGTGAGACACGGAACCTTTCTGAGAGGTATTGTGATTTGCGGAGGGTGCTGGTTAACTGTTAGTATGCGCTAAAATAAGTGCTGTCCTCGTATACTTACTAGAATGATTCATAGATCTGTTCTGCGATGCCAGACAGGTCCACCAGGTAGCGAAAAGGCACCGGATCTTGTGGTTGGTGGACCCCGGATGACGATGAAGAAGCACCCCTGGTGTGGTAGAGGAAGTCCGCTCCATCCAGCTCACTGACGTCCCATTCATCCCGATGAATATACGGCGGTCGACCCATCAGCAAGCTGCGCCATTTGTCCTCGGCATAGATGGCCCACCACAGCCGGCGACGCAGACGCTTCTCCCAGGCGGGTATCCCCCACATACGACATTCGATGTGCAGCCCCAGTGACTCGGCTAGGCCCACAATGGTGCCGACAAATGACCAGACAAATGGGGTGTCAGCGATGCTGGCCCGGGCCTCGTCCAGTGGCCGATGCAGGTACAACAAGGCCGTCTGCAGAACAGCCAGGTGTGGTGTGTGGATCTCCTCGGAAATTAGCTCATAGGCCATCCGCCAGAGCCTGTCCGCCGGAGGAGCGTTATATGTTTGCAGCACGCACAGATAATCGTCATGGGCGGCAAAAGGCAGAGCAGATGCATAGACCGCTGCAAGCAAATGCACCGGCGTGCGCTCTAGGGCCCATGGCTCGGGTATTGAACACGAAGGCGTCAACCCCATCTGAGAGCGGGATATGAGCGGCAATGCCGGCCAGACATATTTGATGAACCTGTCCAAGTTAGCACATGACCATCATGCTCAGGGCGCGCAGAACCTACAGAGATACCAGTCTTTGGCCATAATCATGTGGAACCAAGCGATTGAGCTCTTCCCGGGTAGTGTCGCCGCTGAATCGACAGGAAGTCTCCTGCTTGGCCGACGTAGCTAAATCATCTGCAGCAAGCATGAAATGAACCGGGATTTTGTCCGCCGTCGGAACACCGCCTGCATTACGAAAGTGGACCTTGTAGAAGCACTTCACACCGGCATCATCAAAGGAGCAATGCCGAAGGAGCCAAGGGTCGGACTCGGCAGACGCCCCAAACAAATGGGCCGAAAAGCCTTCGAGCTGGTCAAGGCTTTGCACAAACTGCGTGGGAGATCGGCCAACTGTAACCAGGTGGCCCGATACAGCAGGGGAGACAGCCCCATTCGTAGGCACATCCTCCAGCGGAGCAAAGGCCGGTTGGTGGACCGCAGGGTTGACAGAAGCACCGCGGGAGGGAAGATGAGACGCAGGATGGTTGGACGGCTCCTCCCATGACGGTGGCAAAAAGGATGATTCAGGGTCAATAGATGATGCTACAGAACCGGAATGATCACCCATATGACCTGACGACTCACGTCGAGGCCTCTTCGGGGGTGGATGCTCGAAAGTACAGGGCAGATCGGCCGAACGACAGCGCACACACGGTAGACCGCCGTCCGTCTGGCACCCAAGCTTCCTTTCACGGCATTGATCGCAAGGGCGGTGCCTTTTGGAGCGATAGGGACGGGCAGACATGATTTTTGCGCCTATGAGACTTGTCCATCGTAAATTTTAATTGAACGTGGCCGTCGAAGAGGATATGCTGTAGTCCAATGGCGCTGATGGCCGACGTTTGCCGACGTGGCGGGGATTCCTTGCTGATTCAGCCTCGGCCATCGGCCATCGCCCAATTTCTTCTATTTTTTTCTCGTTTTCCTTGTTTTTTCTTTTGGCATATGACCTACTATATAGGGCTTTCATACTTGAAATTATTTTATTAAGTAATTAAAACGAAATGAGCCGAGGCCGTTTGTGACCCACATAAGCTACGTCTTGATCATATGGCAGCATTGTCGTCACTTAGCCCTAATTCAACGTCCCTTCAAAGCTGTCCGTGAGTCCGTGACAATGCGTGTAGCAATGGCCTTTTTAATTAGTCACTTGTGTATATTACCTATAATAAAGTCTAGCTGTGTTTATAGCGCGGTCAGTAATGTACATCTATCCAGCCCTTCGCTACATATAATACAACAGCAGACATTGAACTAGTCGAGTAAATATATATCTGAAGACTTGTTATTTGAGTTGCGGTAATAAAAGTGCCTACCCAGCCAAATCTATATTTTATCTTAAGCTCAATTTATTCATAACAGTACATTCATCTCGCTACGCTATGTCTATACTCATGCTAATTTAGCGTCCCGTGAAGACCTTCTATCAGATCAGCCTCTAAATACATAATACATCAATCACATAACCAAGAAAAGAGCAAAGCTTACGCGAAATACTCATTGAACTTGTCCCGCGTCTCCTGCTGGCAATCAAAGCCATAGATGATCTTCTGTACGTCCGCATCGGCCCACTTGTCCGGAACGGGGCCGTTACCCTTCTTCAACGCAGCGAACTGCTTGTCTCGTTCCTCCTTAGCAGCGCCATCACCCAGATGAAGAGCGCGACCAGATGCAGCCGCCAGCTCGACAAGCGCATACGCCCTGTCCTTACGAACCTTCTCGTACACCTTCAGCGCCTTGGCAATAGAGGCGGGGGTCGTATCCGGTAGCAGGGACAAAGCGATAGCAATCACCGCACCGTCTTCAATCGCCTGCGCAGCTCCTTGCGCGAGATGAGGCAGCGTGGGGTGGCAAGCATCACCGACCAGAGCGGTGGACTCGTGCGTCCATGTGTCCAGGGGCTCGTGAACGCGCAGCTTCCATTCGCAGACCTCGCCTTCGGGCACGTAGCTCAGCATGCGCTGCACCATGGGGCAGAAATCGCCGAAAACCTCCAGCATGGTTTTCTTCGATCCGCGCGTCGTGTACGTGGCGTTGGTGGCGGCCGCGAAGTTCGTGTCGGGCTGGACGGTGGAGAGGTTGTAGATCGTGTTGTTGGACACGGGGTATGCGATGATGTGACGCTTCTCGCCAATCCAGCGCGTTACCTTGGTTCCGTTGATTAGCTCTAGGAGCTCTGGGTCGTCCTTGATTTGGTCCTTGTGGATCATGATTCGGTAGGCGGCTTGGTTCGTATCCTTTACGCCGGTCTGGATGCCGAGCTTGTCCATCATGGCGACACGCGTGTTACTCTTGATGCCGTCGGCGCCCAGCAGCACGTCCGCCTCGACGCGGTACGGCGCTTGGCTGGAGTCGCGGGGAGTAGCTGTGAAGGAGGGCCGAGGGCCGAACGAGTCGACTTTCCCGGCGGAAGTGGCGAAATGGAACTTGATGTTCGGGTAGCGCAGACAGCCTTGGTAGAGTCCGTTGGATAGCGATGAACGGTGGCCAACCATATGCGGGTATCCATATGTGTCTTTGATATACTGCAGCTCAACATGTGCCAATTCAGAGTCGGTTGCACCCACTGTGGCCAAATGTTAGTATATCATGCAATCACTATTAAGACACAGGGAAGGAGTTCAACAATACCTCTTACGCTAGTCTCTTCGATGTTTACGGCCTCCGCTTCAATTCCCTTCCATACTCCCAGACGGTCCAGCACTCGGGCCATGTTCGGCGCCAGCTGGATACCCGCTCCAACGAAACCCAGGTCAGAGGCCGATTCATAGACATCAATGTTCTTGAAGCCTTCTTGGGCGAGGGCCAGGGCACATGTAAGCCCTCCCATACCTAACAAACATCCTCAATGTTAGTGGTCTATTACTCTTGCGCCCGGAGAAAAAGATGTTCACGCACCAGCGCCCAGAATGGCGATTTGAAGATCTTGCGGTGACTTAGCCATTGTGAAATTAGTTGTGTGAATTGGTTGACTTGTTCGTCTCTGGTCTGGATGAGATGTCGTTAAGATGTAGATTTATTTAAATGCTGGGCACGGTCCTCGGCCTTAAGGCGGGAAAAGATTTATCCCGAAGCTCCCACGGTTCCCCACAATCCCACAATGGAGACGATCAAGAAGAACGAGAGGCGACTTCGCATTAGAATGTATTTCCTTGGCCATGGTTGATCTGGGGAAGAAAAACTCTCATCGTCTCTCTAGAGTCTCCACGTCGGCAATTTTTCCCCGTGGGGCGAATCAATTTACTTCCATCGTTCTTCGGAGTCCCGGACACTTGGCAGAGGAATGTCGGGTTTAAGTGATTATTCCGATGGTACGAAGCATTAAACGTATTATCTAATATTGTACACTGATTTATACATACATATACACACATCAGACCGCTGATCACGTCCCCTTTCGGTCAAGTCCCTTGCTTTCGTGGCGGAAGTGTTTCGGACGTCCGACGACAGTATTCTGGCAGATGGAAGTTAGTACACACGTCAGAGAGAATGGAAGGAACCGAGATACATACTACAGAGCCTCGCCAAGAGTCTTCACCACCTGGCCAACGGGAATACCCACACCGGGCAATCCGAGCCCGACAAGAAGGCCAGCAATAGAAGGAGAAAGCTGAACAAGCAGAGCGCCTCCGTCTTCACCGATGATGGTCAGGATGCACTCCACGGGGTCACCCAAGTCATAGACGAGATCGCCAACGGTCGCGGCGGACTGGATGACATTGCCGACAGGCTCGGCGAGCTGACCGAGACCCAAACCAATGAGCAGATCAGCGATGGGCTGGCTCAAGGCAATGAGAAGAACCTTGGAGTCCTTTCCAACAACCTTAAGAGCGCAGTTCACAATGGGAGCAAGGTCTTCGAGGAGTCCATCGTCACGCTTGAGGTGCTGGCCGACGGTGCCGACAATGCTGCCGACGGGTTGAGCGATACTAGGCAGTCCGAGCCCAGTGAGGAGTCCAGCAATGGATGGCTCAAGTTCAATCAGCAGGAATCCACCGTCCTGTCCAATAACGGTCAGGAGGCATTCGACGGGGTCACCCAAGTCCGCGATGAGTTCGCCAATGGTGGCAGCGCTCTTGATGATGTGACCGACGGGTTGGCCCAAGCCAGGGAGGCCGAGTCCGGTCAGAAGCCCAGCAACACCGGGGCTGAGCTTGAGTAAGAGCTCCTCGGTGTGTTCACCAACAATAGTCAGGATGTCGTTGGCTTGCGGGCCCAGATCCTGAATGAGGTGTCCAGTTCCGTGGCAACCGTCGTCGTCACAGCCACCCTTGGAAGGACCCTCAGGATCTTCTGGGTCCTCAGGGTCCTCAGGGTCTTCGGGGTCTTCAGGATCCTCCGGGTCTTCAGGATCTTCGGGATCTTCGGGATCCTCTGGGTCTTCAGGGTGGTTGGGGTGTCCAGGGACCGTAGGAACACCAGGAATACCAGGAGAAGGTAATCCTGAAGGAAGGCCAGGAATACCAGGAATACCAGGAACGGTAGGGACTCCGCCAGGACCGTTTGGCTCTCCACCAGGAACAGGAATTGGAACCGGCATCGGAACGGGAGGAGGGCCCTCCGAACCAGGTCCAGATGGTACCTCAGGCGAGCTGTCATCATGATCCGATTCACAGTCGCAGGGCTTGGATGAATCTCCAAGGAGGCCTCGGGCGTGGGGAGCGCTGCCCAAGGGGCTGGCGACGCTGCATGCCGCCAAAGCGATAGTAGCTAAGATGGTGGCTTTCATGGTGGAAGGAATGAAGGTACAATCAGAAAGAATGACTTTTAGATAACTGTCAAGGGAAGAAGGAAAGAAGAGCAGGACAGCCCGAAGAATGAATGAATGGTTGCTGTTGAGTGACAGGGAAGCGCTGCGAGGTCGTATTTATACACACTTCTCTTCTGATCGACTGGCTTCATTTCGCGTTTGCATGGTCAGATGCAATGGAACCTTCCTGCCAAGCAGTGACTATTCACAACTATCCAGTCCCATCGGAAGTGGTGGAGCAGTGACGAGCCCATGAGGCTGGTGGCTATCTGTTGCTTCAAAGGATAAGATTCAAGCCAACCGGCAGAAATATAATAGCATGATTTGACTGGTAAATACATTCTTGTACTGTATGTACCTATATAAGTTCTATTTCGACGCGTTTTCTATATCTCACTCAGAGGTATTGACATATCGACCCTATGGTAATGACAGAACTGTATCTCTGGTGAGGCATCTCGTGTAATTTTCTGTTGGACATCTCGCCTTGTCGAGTTCCTGAATTGGGCTCCATCTTCAGGGGTTCTGCGTGCATTTTGTCTGAGACATGCATTCGTAACTTCAATGTGGCTGACGATGGTCAGGGATTAGGGCTTGTTCGAGGCTCTAGAACCCTGTTATACAGCCTCATACTATATCCCCCACAGTGGCGAGAGGTGTATCTTATTAAAGAAATCCACTTTCTCGTCAGGTAGAAGATCCATAATAAGCTTAAAGTAGTATTGAGCCATTCGTCCGATTCGATGTGATCGCCGGGTTTTGGTGTGCTTTCGGGTATGGGCCTGCATGAACTATTGAACTTGGCGCAGTTAATCACCCGGATCCGATGTGATAGATCACCAGGAGAAGCCTAATTTGCCCCAATTGGCTGGGAAGTAATAGCCTGACAGGAGTTTATTCTAGAGTCAAAGAATAAAAATAAAGTAAGAAAAATACAAGGTAAGAAAAAGAAAACATGTCGCAACGGTGCATCAGGTCGCGAGCAGGATTTTTCACGGTCGTCACTTTTTATCGAATCATCGCCTGCAGGTAGTGTAGTATTCTCTGTAGCCAACTTGAGTGTCGGAATCCATCTGGACCTTCTGGGCCTCCAGGTCCTCCGGGACCTCCGGGCCTTCCACCCCAGTAGCGTCGCCCTTGACCACTCGGCCTCGACGCCTCTCGACACTGGGGGTGCTCGTAGTCCTCTACTGTTCCCATCGGCCAAATCGGAATCACACAAACTTCGTTGTCGGCACATCCCTTACATTCCTTCCATGTGGTCCAGGACAAATAATCCATCAAACTCTGAAGTTGAGCGACCGCTGTGTCGTAGTCTGTTTGATTCCAGGCCTCAATCATCGTCGAACAGATACTGTGGGTAACGGATCGGACGGCATCGCTGGCTAGCCCATCTGAGGGAGCCCCTGCAGGTACAAACTGCGTACTGCATCTGTCGGCCTCCTGAGCTGCATTGCGATTGCCATAGTCGATGAAAGGACCGAGGCTGTTTTCAATTTCCTCGTGAAGCGCCTGTAGCGTTGAGAGCTGTCCAGAGACCAGGTGCCTCAGCTCATGTGCGTATCGTTGTACTACCATATCTGCAACTCCCTGCCAGTTAAATGAGGCCTCGCTGGGATCATGGTTCAAAATGAGATGGTCCAGATCGTTCCGAATTGGACCCAGCTCATCGGCAAAGAGATGATTCAATCGCGGCAGTAAGTTGCTATTACTACCCGACGAACGAAACAAATCCAAGCCATAGACGTACGCTGTGACAAAATTATCATAGTTGAGGATAACCCTGTTGCTCCCAATTCCATTGTACCGTGCTGCGATAGCTTTGTACCAGAGCATGCCCCCATCAAGGCCGCCCTTCTTGCCCTTGCCACCACGCGGGCCAAGCCCCTTTCTATCAGACTTCACTTGACTGACCCGAATCTCATTGAGGTCTCTGGCGAAATCACAAAGAATTATCTCAAACCCGGCCTCCATACGGATGACACCATCCAGACGGCCTTGGTAATTGTCCCGAGCCATGCGGCAAATCAGTTCCGCGCGTTCACCTTCCAGCATTCCAGACCTGCCCTCGAGTGCATCGCGAAGCAGGATCCGATCCTGAGAGTCGAGTGTTCCGTTTTCTGTTTTGGCAGCCGACATTCCATCGAGGTACAATAGTCGCAAGTCCTTTGCGGCCGTGTATGTATGGAGATATCCTGGCTTATCCTGATCCTTATCCTGGTCTTTTCCTGATTCCTTGGGCCCTAGCTTGAGCGGCAGTTGGGACCGCTTGTGTGGACCTTTGCCTGGAGGAGGGCCATGATGGGGTCTTGCGAAGACCATAGCATGTTCAGGCTCGAAGGCTAACCATTCCGTTCCGTTCACTGGTTCTGGGGAGGAATTTCCGTGGTACAGTTGCGTTCCTTTGGGTACGGTGGCCAGAAAGAAGGACATGCCATTATGATGCAGCGATGACCCCCATTGGCGCATCGACGAGTGGATCGCATTGAAGATGTGGTTAGCATTGGGTGGAAAGTTGAGCTCCGAAGCAGTGATGCTAGAGACATGGAGTACGAAAAGCAATAGAAAAGCTCGCAGGAGAGCTACAGGAAGAGTAAGTCCTGTCATGGTTCATGTATTACTCTTTCTCCCTTCTTGAGCCTCTTGGGAAATTTCGATGACTTAACTGAGGCCGCTCTATTATAGTCTGCCGGGTCGGAGTTATCATGGCGCCAAGTGGGGGGATGACAACGACGGCCGCGTCACCCGTGAAACCAGGCAGAATCTGAGTTAAATTCGTCCCTTCGGCTTATTGGTTGGTGTTGAGATCGGGCTGTCCGGAATTGAAAGAGAAATTGGTAACTAGGCTGCCTAGAAAGACCGGATCTGAGTCTGAAGAAGGTCAAGTTCGGTCGTCAGGTCAAGTGCCGACAGTCGATCTTATCACAGATGTGGGTCTCATCCTTATCAGATCGAATGGTATACAGGCAAGTGAACCCTGAGTCGTTTCCAACTACCCTCATCATCGATATTTTGGATAAATACAATGTGTACCTGAATTTAGTATGATGACGATATCAGAAGCTATTCAATCACACGCTAATTTTAAGTGACCAAATTGCCAAAGATTAATCTTACTGTCTTTGTATACCAGCGCGCCAATTGTAAGAGAGTTCCATTGTATGGATGAATTCGTTTTCTGCCACACGCAACAAAGAAATCATGACGCGTCAGAGCTATATACCTGTAATACATTAGGCAACGATGGTCTTCTATCCCCATCACTCAAGCTCCGTAAGCCCGTTATAAGTAATGATTATAGCGCTTATATAAGTTGAAGCCGATCTGGAGATGAGAGTCGTCTCGCAGTGACCATTGGCTTGGGGATGTGTGTTAACCAGCGTCAACGTAGGAATATATAGAATCTAGCTTCAATATATTTAATATCCGTACTTGAAGGATTATTAATAATTCTGCTTTGTCCATGGAACTTGAGATACCCACTATAGTACAGAAACAAAGCTTTCGAAAAAGCCTCACAATCGGCAGGGTATCCTGTAAACTCCCCAGGCTGGATTGCCATTCAATCTATGACAGTAAATAGAGAATAACCAATGGCTTGCACGTATGGCATGCTTCTGCTATCACAGGCATATTATCATAGTAACCGGGTGACATACTTTCAGTTGAGCTCGGTAGAAGCAATCAATCATAGCACGTCATATGCCTAGAGCAATAAGCTCTCCAGAATACCTAACGGCTGGATTGCATCCTGCATGTTCTTTTGCTCTCGTTAATTCGATTCTCTGAGCAAGCTGGGACCGGCATACGACCAGGGTTAGTGATGGACTATTGGCTGTATCGATCAATCCCCGTTTGGCCAACTATTGTCTTCACCTCTCCGGGCCTCTAAGATGATCTCTGACAGGGAACATCAGTGGGGACTGTGCAGGTTGGCCACTGGGCAAAATGTGTATATCTGTTATGCATCATAAAGTGGGGTTACAGACACCGTGTATAAATATCCCGGTCCAAGCTGGCTTGAACAACTTGTCGACCTCTATCAATTCTCTAATCTGGCAAGCTACTTTTTCTTAAGCCAACCAACAAGGCAAGCAGTATCAATAAACCATTTCGCCGTCTATCTCCCAAGGTATAGTGCCCTATTCTTGTTAGCACAGGGTCACTAGCACCGAAGAAGATGGCAGGACCAGAGCACCAACGCTATATAACCAAGGGTGACAACCTGGTCAAGTCAGAGAAATCCACGTTATATTACGATCCAGGCGACCAAGCCCTGTACAAAATTGTCGACACGCGCCTCCTCGGCTATGAGTGGCCAAACTGATTTAGTGCCGGAGACGATGAAAAGTGCAGGTGAGAAGTCAAACGTCCTGCGTTTCGAGGATTGCACCAGTCGTGCCCAGTCATATCTTCCCCAAAAGGGAGTTTAACGCAGTTTAACCCGTAGTCCTGTGTGGACAGAGCTCTTATAATGGTTTCAACAACCAGATCAAGTTTGACTTTAATGTCCTCTTCAGTTTGCTGTCTTTATTCTCAGAATTTGTTTTGCTTTACTAGGGATGGTAACTTCAGTCGACCATGGTTCTTTGACTATATTGAACCGGAAGATGGAGCCACAGACGACGAGAAGCTGTCATATATACCACTCTTGGCAGAAATATGACATTTTTGTATCTCCAATTGATTTATCCGCCCTAAAGTAGATACTATGTATCATCCAGCCACCGTTTGCAGTCGACTGTATCCACTCAAGATTGTATTTCCGTGGTCGTCTCTTCTTACAGACAACTCAATACCAGCTGCGTGTCAGCTCTTAACTACTAAGAGACTGTTTTCGGCCAGGTCAATAGCTATGACTCTTATATCCTGGGTCCAACGTGCAAGTTAGAAGGCCTTGTCCTTGATCAATCATATTTGCTAAACAGTAATTCAGGGTAACTAGGAATTGTGGTCTCATTATTCTCATTACTTGGCTAGATACGAAAGAAAGCCCTAAATCGCAACGATATATATATCATTGGTCGGGATTAGGTGTTCAAGGTACGACCTTGGCGCTATATAGTGTTTTGGTCGAGCGAGATTGTCATATATTTTCTGGAATGTGTAGAGATTTCGGCACGACATTATTTGAATGTAACTGTACCAATGGATGGATAATGTAACTATATAAGCGTTACCCTGTTACATCTTGCTGCTCTGAATAGGCATACATTAGATCCTATATATAACACCAAGACGGTAGTTCCTTGTAACATATTAGATAACTCACTTATTCTTAGCTAACTCCGTAGGATCCTCAACTCGATAATCTAATCTAATCTAATGACTGGGGATCAGACCCGAACCCTATCCTCCCGAATCTCGGTATGTGTCACCGCAGTAAATCTCCCCGCCCTACCCCAATCAATCCTCAATAAACTCTTCAATAAACCTAGTACCTACTACCTAGAACCTCTAATCCCACCATCTCCCCAAAAACCAAGAAAAAGAAAAAAAAAACCATGACCCAAACCCACAAACGCACCCTCCTCCTCACCCTCGACGCCTTCGAAACCCTCTTCCACCCACGCCCCTCCGTGCCGGAACAATACGCGTCCGCCGCGCACCACTTCGGCCTCCCCAAAACAGCAATTACGGCCGAGCGCGTCCTCTCCGCCTTCAAACCCGTGTTCAAAGCGCAGTCGCAAGCGCGCCCGAACTACGGTCGCGACGACGTAATTCGCGGCTGCTACGGCGGACCCCGGCAATGGTGGGGGGAGATTATCCGGGGGACTTTTCTGAAGGTCTTGGCTGAACAACATCAACAAAGTAATACTACTGTTGATGGCAATAATAACAACAGCAACAGTCGGAGACAAATAGATCTTCCCGACGGACTGGTCGGGTATTTACTTGATCGGTTTGCCAGTAAAGAGGGTTATGCGCTGTATGATGATGTAGGGCCGTTTTTCTCTCATATTCGGGCCGTGAAAGAGAACGGTGGCAGATTGGGTCCGTTTGAGCGGGTGGTGGTCGGGGTGGTTTCGAACTCGGATGATCGGGTTCCGGCGGTGTTGAAGTCGTTAGGGCTGCGGGTTGGGGATTGTAGGGCTGATGAGGGGGTGGATAGTATGCGGCTGTCGGGGTTTGAAGAGAGGTCTTCTTCCTCTGGGGTGACAGAGGGTTCGGGTATGAATAACGGTGTCAGCGATATCGATCTGGTTATTACGAGTTACGAGGCTGGAGTGGAGAAGCCGAGTCCTAGGATCTTTGAGGTGGCGAGGAGGCAGGCGAAGGCTTTGGTTCGGGCTGATGACCCCGGTGATTGGACTTGTGTTCATGTCGGGGATGATTTGGAGAAGGATTATAGGGCTGCTACTGGGGCTGGTTGGCATGGGTATTTCCTGGCTCGTGGCGACGAGGCGAGGAGTGGTGATGCCGATAATGTGATTCGGTCGCTTGTGGATTTGATCCCTATGCTCGAGGCTTATCGTTGATTCGAGTGTGTTTGATACTCTGGTGTGGTTGTATGGTAGAGGTCTCTCCACTCTATTGTTGCTGTTTGTAAACTCAAGGCGCGGTATATAATATAATGTATGGTTGTTCGTGTATTAATGTTTCAGACTTGTGATAAGAAGCATCACCAACCGTTGGATGCCGAATTACAGGACAAGAATCAACATAAAGGACAAGATATATCAATTGGTATGCAAATCAACACCATTCAAGCCCAGCCTCCATCGGAAATCTCTAGCTAAAATTATCATTCATGACCATGACTGTGAAACATCCCTGCTCCGGAACACCAAACATCAAAAACAAATACTATATGTACAAAGAGTGCTCGCAGAATGCCTTGAGTTAGTCCCATTGCCCAGTTCTGCCAAGAGCGCCGAGTCGGTTGCTAGAATGCTTGTTCACCAACGCAGTGATATTGGTGCCGGTGTTACGGGTCCTGGCCCGGAGCTCCCTCTCACGTTCCTTTTCTCGCGCGGCCGTGTAGTAGTTCACGGCACCCTTCTTGGCAACCGAGGCACCAGATGCAGGTTTGGTTACTCGTCGCGATGTGTCCGACTTGGAGGAGCTGCTGGTCGAAGAAGAGCTGGTCGTAGTCTTTCGAAGTAAGGGTGGTCGAAATCCTATGGGATCGGGCCCAGAGCCGGTTTGGAAAGCGAATCGAGTGTTAGAGGAACCAGATGTGGCCGAGTTAGATGATGCTTGTCGTAGCAGAGCAAGTCGATCAACGACAGGGCCCTTGGTCCGGCGCGGATGCCGGGGGACGGCAAATTCTTCCGTAGACTGGCTGTTGGAGGGCTGCTCATCCGCCGCCTCACCGTCGATAGCCTTGTCCTGTTCCTCATCGTCATCGACGGTTGCATCTTCGTGGAACGAGTCATATTCGGGCGTTTCGGTCAGGAAGGATAGGGTTTCGCGGATCTCAGCAAGGGTAGCTGGCTTCTTGGACATGACACTTGCCGGCTTACGACGCATATGAGGCGGAGGCCGATTGTTAATGTCTTCAGCTGAAGGCTCAAGGGGCCTCTTTCTCTTGTTGCTATCACCAGTTGTGGTAGTGTCTGGTTGTGAGTCCGGAATCACGTCTTGCGATGACGATTCCCCTTGAGACTCAGCATGTTCCTCGGGTTCTAAGAAATCGAGGCCATCATCGTCCATATCGCGATCTTCGATAGCCTTGAAGAATGCAGCTTTCTTAGGGTTCTCGGCAATCTCCCCAATCTTCTCGTCAGCCATCAGTGCCTTTCGCATTCGTGCAAATTCTCTCTGTTTCTCTCGCCGACGCGCGAGAAGCTCATCGTCAGAATCATCCAGGTCGAACTCATCATCGCCCCCCCTGCGTCGTCGAAGAGCACCCGTTGTAATGTCTTTGAGAAGCTTGGCTACTTGTTTCTCATCTGCATTTCTCTGATGGAGTCTGTGGAAATGGTCAGTATATGCTCTCATCATTGTTAATCCAGAATCGCATCACATACGCATTGAGAGCGGCCAATTGTTTCTCATCGGCAGTTTCTCCGCTGTTATCGTCAATCATTTGTCGATCGTAGGCATCCTCCACGTCGTCGTCCTCGTCGCTCGCGCCACCAAGCCCAGCATATTCGTCGTCTGATTCCTCCGCAGCTTCTTCGACCACATCCTTCGCTTTACTCTTCTTTTTATCAAACGGGACACCGGACTTTTTCTTGTCCGCCTTCTTCATAATGTCGAATGCACTAGCATCAATCTCAAAATCGCCTTCACTTTGCTCTTCAATGGCGGACAGTTCTGTTGTCCGTCCGCGACGCAGATGCTTTGACTTCCGCTCAACAGTAGGGGAGTTGTTCTGGGATTCGTTCCGGTTGATGATAACAGTCTCTACGGTGGACGCAGGGGTACTCATGAATCGTTTTGAAGGATCAAAAGGTGATAGTACAAACCCAGCATCCTGTGTTGGGTCCGGAACCTGAGAAAACTGAGACATCCCTCGTGGAGCAGGGGATTCAGAAACTCGTATCTCAGACTGTGCATATCCGGCCAGCACATCGGGAGTTTCATGTCGTTGTTCCTGGCTATCCTTGATGATCATCTGCGAGTCTGATTCTTGTCGACCATCGACTGGATCAGGCAACGAATGAGGGATGGTAGATCCTGCTTGGCTGTGATTATCGCCCAGAGTTCCCGCGAATGCTTGGGTTAAGCTCATAGTCATATCATCAGAAGGCAAACCGGGAATGTGTGGTCGCTCCACAGGTTGTACTGTAATTGGGTTAGTCATCTTTGCAGGCGTCTTAGGTACGGGAGGTTCGTCCTCGTCGTCACTAATGACTCGAGTAGGCCGTTTCCGTCTCTGGGTTGGCAGGCTTGTCTCTTCGGATGACATGACTTCGAGTTCATCATCATCGGATTCTTCGTCTTCTCCAGCTTCGGCGTCCAATAGGTCTCCTTCCTTTTCGCCGTCTTCATTGCCTTCCCCTTCCTCTTCCTCATCGTCATCTTCGCCGTCCTCGTCAGCTTCGTCCGCTTCCTCCTCAGACCCGGAGAATTCGTAGTCACCATCCTCATCATCGCCTTCACCATTAGCTGCTGCCTTCTCTTTCTTTGCGATTTCATTGGCTTCCTTCCGTGCTTTTTCGACAAGGTTCTCTAATTCATCTTCCAGAGCAGCTCGCTCATCAGCCGTTTCAATGATGACACCCTTTGCCCTCAGCTCTTCAATTCTCTCCATCCTCTCTTTGCTTGCCTGCTGCCTCGCTTGATGCAAGAGATGTGCGGATAATTCGGCATAATTCATGCCTGACTTCTTCGGAGGAGATGTGAGCTGTGCCAAAGCCTTCAGTTTCAGCATAGTGGCCGATTCCTGGTGTCTTCTCATCGAAACGTTCTCGAACGCCGCGTATCGTCGGCATTTGGCGGGAGATGTAACAATTTCCAAGTCATCACTGTCGGAGTCATCTCTTTGGTTCCGAGCTACTTGCTCTCGAGAAAGGCGAACTCGAACAGGTGGCATTGTTAAAACCTTCTTTTGCTTCTTCTCCTCAGCTACCTGAGGTTTCTTCTCCGTCGTTTGTTCTTCCATGCGGCTAACAATGGGTTGCTCTGAGTGCTGCGGCGCTTTGGCAATCATTTCCTCCAATGTCGGGAATTCGGTTGAAGCCTCCTTGGACGCATCATTGGTATCATTGCTGGTTGAAGGCTTCTCAGATGGACCTAAAATCGGCGAAGTATGCGGCGTGTCCTTGTTCTTCTGAGCTTCAGCATCCGACGAATTCTGTGAATCAGCAGTAGTTGACGAGTTATCCGGCGCAGACCCGGAGGCATTTTGCTGATCAGGCTGCATAAAATTAAACCGAGCAAAGAAGCTTTCCTTGCTAATCTTCTTCTTGGTCTGGGCCTGATGAACCAGTTGCATACTTCTGCTGATTCGTTGGGTTTCCCGGTTCATCTCTTCGAGGGCCTTCTTACTGGCCTTTCGCGCTGGTCGGGCAGGCTGTGATAATTTCTGTCCCGATTCATCATCCCCTTCACTATCCTCGCCAGAGAGTATCTCCGAGCTAAACTGCTCTCTTTGCTTCGCCTTCGCAGCCTTCTTCTCATTTTCAATCCTCTCCTTCTCCTCCCGCTCCTTGCGTTTCTGAGCAACAAGAGCAAGGAATCTGGAATTCGCCTTCGGCCGAACCTCATCCTCATTCGAGTCTTCCGTTCTATCCTGTTCCTGATCATTACCACGAGTCGGGGAAGAGACAAACAGCGGCGAAAACGCGCGCGCACGAGAAGGCGACCCCTCCGTATCACTCTCTTCACGCTCTTCAACCACCCTATTAGTAGCTTTCCTCCGTGGACCAGCCACAGGAAGATCATCGTCGTCATCCTCATCCTCAGACATCACCTCATCGGCTTCTGAATCCCGTTTTTCCGGCTGTGCGTTCCTCAAGCTCTTCGATACTCGATCAAATGCCGATTCGCTATTTTCATTGTTCTGAGCCTGCAGTCGAGCAGCCATACGGCCCTTTGGCATAATAATATCGTCGTCCTCGTCTGAGGCCTCTTCATCTAGATCCATGGTTGGTGGTTGGTCTGAAACTGTGCTGTTCTTAAGAGTGTCGGTGAGTCTGGAGATAGATCGTTGAGGCTGTGGCTTTCCACTATCCGAATCCGAGTCACTGTCGAATTGGGCGAGCATTGCTTTGATTTTTTGCCCTGGGGTGAGCATCACTGGTGAGTTGGCCGCTGGCGACGCGGAACGCGCCGTCCGCGGTGTGGAGGGAGTCGACATGGTTGTGTCGTATGCGGGAATTGGCGTTAATGGGTGGTAAGTGGAATTGGTATCATTACTATAGGGTTTAATTGCAGGTTGTAAGGGTGTTCTTTTTGGTCGTAGGAGGTGGGAAAATGTAGAGTGGGCTATGGAGTAAATGTCAAATCAATCTAGGGCGGAGAATCTACTACTGACCGACGCGCCGCGTGTTGAGCGCGTATCCTCCGATTGCCGTCACATTCCCTTATCGCACGTGATATGTGGAGAGCCCTACTTTTCAGTGGAGATTTTAATATAACACTGGGAAGGGTTTTGGATATCGAATCTTTGTATTGAAGGTTATTTGGAGACATCTCGCTATATGACAGTGACGGAAAGTGGTAATGTGCTTGGAGTTCAGTTTTAAAGTAGGTAATAGTAGTTATAGTTCAATAATACATGTTCATGCAAGATATTGGTAGTAGAGTCATGTAACGCCGAGTGAACTCCATCCGTTTTCAAATACAAGAACCGACGCTGTACCAGATGCTTCGCGGTTGGAGAAAGGGAAGTTGTTGCTGGTCCAATCTCCAAGAGTCTATACGTCATCAAGGAATCGTTGGCTATCCAATAAACAGAGCTGTACGTAGGATAAAACACAGTTCGTGAACTTCGGCATGTAGCACTGCATTGCTGAGGATCAGATCTCAATATCAAGGTCCAAATCTAAAGCCGCAATATTCTCATCGTCCATATTGCGATGACGGATTGTTGCGACGCCACCCTTGGCGGGTTTCTTCTGGGAGCCAGAGGGAGTGTTGGTTCCGTTAGGGGTATTTGCTTTTGATGGCGTGTCGGACCCAGTTGCAGGGGTCCCATCTCGAGTAGTAGCTTCTGATACTGCTGTACCATTGCCGTTGGCGTCGTAATGTGTCCTCGCGTGTGTCCTGACGCGCATGAACGGGTTTGGCTGAGCTTCCCCGCGGGCGACTGCTGCAGCGGCTTTTCGGCTGGCTTTTCTCTCTTCCAGTTGAGCGCGGCGCACATTTTCGGTGTTGAGTCTCTGATTGCGGAGGTTCAGCTCTAACAGACGTTCGTGCTCGGAAGGCTTGTCTGCACGCGGTTTAGAAGAGGTCGCGTTAAAAGCAAGTTTTGGTGCGCTCATGCTGGCCAATTCGGACTCTAATCTCTCGACTTCAGCATCGTCACCAGCTGCCTTCGCAAGTTTCAGCTTCTTTTCTGTCTCCATGCGCTTGAAAACAGTCGACTTGGTGTCCAGTGATCCCTGCTTTCTCAGTTTTTCAGTCAACTCTTCAGGAGTGAACTTATGGTTCAACAGTCGGTTAATATCCACCACCTTCTCGGCTACTGTGGACTTTGTAGCCATCTTGCAGTCTTCAACTGCCATAGTTTGACGATAACGATTAAATTCCGCCTGCGACAGTGTTAGAGAGTGGGGTTGCAGGAAGAAGTATGAAACAAACCTCGGTAATGGCAGAGTCTGAACAAGCAACGAAAGGGAACTCCCGCTCTGCTTTCCCATGCGCAAGCACAGCATATTGCTTTGTCACGAATGATCGGCCATTAGGCCCCTCCATAGAATACGGACGGCCCTCAGTGAATTCTAACGCTGATTAGGAACAGAATTCATAGATAGAGTCTACGACAAATTGGCAACACATACTCTTGATCAGACAAAGCCGATACTCATTCTGGCCAGTTTCCCTATTCGGTCCGATGTTGACTCGTGCATAACAGCCAGAGATGGCATCGTCAAATCCAGGATAGAAACAGACCTGCGCGAAATTGGTCCGGCCTACACGAGCTCGCTGGATATCCCTAAGCTCAGCTGGCGGATCATCCTTAGGTAGCGATGGTGAGCGATCTCCATCATCCCACTCAGCATCGCTCTCTCCTTCCGCGTCTTCGTCAGAAATCCTATCCCTCGGACGAACGGTCTGATCCTTGGATGCCGGTTCACGACGACGAAGTTCATCACGTCTGCCCTTCTGCTCACGCTGTCGTTTATAGGCCTCGATAGCATCGGAGGTCTCGCCGACCTTGCGACCACCAAGTGTTGTCTTCTGGCGCGAGCTCTTCCGTTGGCCATCTTCCAAGTTTGCCATGCTGGCTTTCCGCTTATTCTTTTTCGCTTGGCGGGCCTCTTCGCGCTCACGGGAAGCCAAAAGGCGCCTAAGGGCTAGATCTTGATTGTGGCGGTCAACCTGTTGCGCTCGTTCGGAGAGGATTTGCTCTCGTTGAATTTCTGGCATCGCCATAATTTCTTCTTTGTCCTTGGAGGAATAATATAACTTGTCGTAAGGAAAGATGGGCCCGTCGTCTTCAGCACCGGCATCTGACCCCTCCGAATCAGAGCCCGACTCCGATTCAACCATGCTGGCCGAGTCAAGAGAGTTGTGGGATTCAGCCGCGGACCTGGTCAAAGGTGCCGTGTCAGTCACCTTATTGTACCACGATATAACCACAAGTTGAGCTTTCTATCAGGGGAAAAGAAATAAATATTTCGAACGTACACCTCTCCGTCTTCCTCATCGTCTTTCCGTGACTTTCGACCCCGACGTATGGGCTTAGCAGTTCCTTTGCGACCCATGGTTGAGGATTCTTCAGGGGATTGTGGGGAGGATGCAGAAGGAGAAGCATCCTTCTGCCTGGGGGGAGAAGACGCCTCCTCATCCGAGGCGTCACCCGCAAGCGCGAGCAGTTCGGCATCAAGATCATCCGCCATAGTGAATAACACAAAAGGTGCCTGAAATATGAGGTGGCTGAGTCAGTCGGAAAGAAGCGCCTATCAGCGACGGAAAGTGCCGGGCTCAGGCAGAGGAGATTGGTGAGAGGATAATGAGCGGACGACCCCTGGGCGGTAGTCGCAATGCAACAGCGTCTCACTGGCCGGAGCGTATTCGAGAATCGGATTGAATGGTCGTATATAGGATTATAGATGACTCGTACAAGGAGAAGCCGTTCAAAAACGGACTATAGAGGGACAACGATATACGAACACCGGCAAAGGGAGCAGTTCGGGTGGCGGGTTGAAGAAGTTGACTTTGACTGAACTTGGAAGGGAAAAGAAGCGACTAACTTGAGTCGCGGTCGGCATGACGTCCGTCGTGCCAAGCCCTTTTCGGGCCTTTAAGCGCGCGTCTGCGGATTTCAATTGAGCGGGTTAGACCACCTCGGAATGAATGTCTTTACTCCGTCTCTTGTGAATTTCTTTCTACCTTCTTTTCTTTTCCTCTTCCTATTGCTTCCCTAGTGCTCACTCACTGTCCACCAATCCCATATCCGACCGAGATGAAGACCGTCGCAGCACTCCGGAGGTGCCCTCTTACCCACTCCTACCGGACATCACCGTTGGTATTCGATTTCCTCGCACCGTCAACTTTGCGACACAGCTCTCGCGGATACAAATCCACAGCAAAGACACCCTTTTGGGGCAAATCGCATGATGCATCTCCATCGCCCGACACAATCCCCAGTTCGTCAAAACCCAAATATGTCCTCAGTCAAAAACAACGCGAGTTCTTGGATAGTGCCCTTCGGGTCAACCAGGCAGGAGAGCTTGCAGCTACTTTAATTTACAAGGCGCAAACGCCGCAGGTTGTGCGCTCCCATCCCCACCTGCGTCCATTGATGAAGCACATGTATGATCAAGAAGCTGGGCACTTTTCGACGTTCAATCAGATGGTTGCGAAACATCAAGTTCGGCCAACGGCAATGTATCCGATATGGGAGGTGGCGGCAACATTTCTCGGCTGGTCGACTGGAGCAATGGGACGTGAGGCTGCCATGGCCTGCACAGAAGCTGTGGAGACGGAGATTGGCTCTCACTATAATGAGCAAGTGCGGGAGATACTGTCGTGGCAGGCGGAAGCGGAGCGTAGAGGGGAAGAACTGGACGATGAATTGAAGGATATGCTGGCAACGTTCCGAAGGATTCGCGACGAAGAATTAGAGCATTTGGATCATGCTGTCGAGAATGACGCCAAAGAAGCTCGGCCCTACGACCCGCTAGTCAGTGTCATCCGATTAGGGTGTAGAGCGGCGATCAATATCAGTGAGAAGGTATGATCCAGCAAGCGAGCTTCGATATAACCTCAAGAGCAGCAAGGGGTACCATACGGGGTGGTGGACCGCTCATAAGCTGCAGGTCTTCTGTACAATACCACACTTATAGTAGATGTATTATATTCTTGATTAACGTTCCATGAACATTGACGATCCTTGGAAACGTATCTATTTATCTTCCTTCTACATTCTTTGTGTATAGCATGTACTATATAGATGTCTAAGCACGCCTGTAAAGCATTGACTCACGCTTCAATCGCTCAAGGTCTAAACAAGCGCTGGGTATCTAAGTCACTTCTTCTCAACCTCCCTCTGATGCAAGGGGAAACTACTCAACGCATGTCCCCTTTCGCATATAGTCGTTCAGTGATCATCCTCACTACCCTGGTTCTTCTCCAGGTACTCCAAAAAGCCCTTCGAAAACCGAACCACCTGCTGATAAACCTCCTCGAACCCATTGACGCCCCCATAATAAGGGTCCTGCACCACCTCACCACCCCCAACACGTTCATGCAACTTTCCACCGGCTCCGAAGTCCCCAAACAACCGCACCTCCGCAACCTTAGCACCTGCTTCTCCACTCGCCGCGCGGGTGCCCTTCTTGGATCTGCTCAGGGAAGCTATAACAGATTCGCGCACATCCAGGAGGTCGCGCAAGTTGTACTTATCCATAGCCATGAGATAGTCGAACGTCAGGAAGTCCTCCTTGGTGACCTTTCTGGCGGCATGATTGTAGTTCTTGATACCGTGTTGGCGGAGAGTAGACATGGTGCGAGAATCCGGGGGTTCGTGGGTATGGTAAGCACCTGTGCCGGCGGAATCGATCTCGTTAATTAGAGGATGGGAAGCAGCCATGTTCCGAAAGACTCCCTCGGCCATGGGAGACCGACCTGTGGTGATTAAGAGGTTAGACTTGATTACTTTCGTTCCCGTGCGGGGAGGGAAAAGGGAGGACTGTACAGATGTTCCCGAGGCATACGAACAGGACATTGACTTGATGTCCGGATGGTGCTGTTTTTGTAGCTGTCATGTTGGTTTGTTTTCACGGGCAGAATGATTTGTTCCGGTCTATGTAGTGGTGTAGGTGTTTGAAGGATAAACTACTCCGGAAATCGTATCAATTAATTAAATATGGCCGCGGGGTTTGCCGCAGATTCTTTATCGATAGCGAGTGGTCCGTGCATAGGGAGATATTTATACATATACAGAGTAAACTAATGCGCTTATACTACGACGGAGTGGAAAATGAGTAAAAACCATTCGGTCTTCGAAGAATGGAAATATCACGCACGGCTCCAAAAAAAAAAAAAAAAAAAAAACCGAAGAGGTATCACCTCACATGACGGATTTAACCCTATCCCAGTCAGAACATCAATCATGGTCCCTGATAGAACATTGGAACTCAAGGTCCTTTAGCCACTCATATTATCTCATCTCATCAATGGAGCATCTTTGTCAAGGCTCAAATCACTAGGTTATAATGTGGAATTGCACTCCTCAATTTCACAAAACGATTGAAACAGGATTAATGATTCCTCACTGCTACTCTGGATGATGATCTCCACCCCGGCGCCTGCGAAAAAGACGTGACCACACTCAATCAGTTCGGTATGGTCTCCTACGCCGATCTTCCCACTTCCCTGGGTGCATATCAGCACTGTGGGACCACGAAACGCTCGGAAGTTCGCCGTTGCAAACCTGGGTGCTAGGGAAGTTTTGATGATATTGAACTCTTCGGCGGGTGATTCATATAATACCGATGTGGATTGCTGAGAACTCATTTCCACCCGCAAATAGGGAGTTGGTGTTCTCACAACGAAGGGTGGCAGGTATTCATATGTGAGCATCGATATGAGTGTATCAACGTCCTTGGTTTTCCGTGAGAACCCCGCCCGTACCACATTCGCCGAGGAGGCCATGCATTCGATACCGTCTGAAAGGGAAAAGGAAAAACCAACCCGTTAGATATGGCAGACCAAAGATTATAGATCTGTATTAGGAGAAGAAGAAGAAGAAGAAGAAAAAGAAAAAGCAACATACCGCCACTTAGGTAAGCGTGAAGTTCATTGGATCTCACAAATAAAGCTTCCCCGGGGCTTAGGCATACGTGGTTCATGAATAGGACGGCGAAAAGCCCAACATCATCTGGATAATGCTCACTCAACTGAAGGATAAGATCAGTGAGATTTCCATGCTCAACCGCTAAGGATTCGTTGCTTGGTCTGCTAGTCGCGAAGCGGATCAAGTCTTCTGCGCATGAACGGACTCGTGATGGATGCGCGGTCAGTAGTTCTGACCAGGCCCTCTTGAGCGCTATTTCAGCGCTTTTTTGATCACATCCATCTCCTGCGCTTCCGCAGGCGGACCGTACTTCCATAGCAGTGACATCGCTGATGAGATTTCGTAGTGGTGGTACACTAGAAAGAAAATGATCAATCTCTTTCAGGGGCCGAAATCCGCACAACGCTTCGAACGGGGTTAACGCGACAATCATTTCGGGCTTATGGTTCGAATCTATGATTGAAATTATATATATTTCTATCCCCTATACTTTTTACTAGGGTATAGGCAAAGCCACTCTACCCTGGTCAGCTTACCAGGATATGTAAGCGGATCCCTTGCGTGTAAGTCATGGGCAAGATTTAGGTCCGGGTGGGCTTGTATACAAAGTGGCTCTCTGATGGAAAGGACTTTGAATAGAAACGGTAGTGTCGTACGGAATCTCTGGCTCACATGGGTGGAGAGCAGATGTGGGTTATCCCTAAGGACATCTTGTAAAGATTGGCCAGTGGAAAGGTCATAAGAAGGAAGAGAAGGATGCGCTCCCATCCAGAACTCAGCATAGGGTTTATTCTCATCCAAGGCCTTGTCCTCTACGGCGGACGTGGTGACAGCAAACTGGGCCACTATGGATTGTTTTCCAAGCTTTCCTTTGCCAATCTTCAGTCTCCATTCTCAAATTGTCTCCCTCCACATTTAGAGAAGTCCTTACCCCAATCATTGTTAGAAACTCCTTAGACACTCAGTCAGTACGATTTCATCCATCGGAGCATTATATTAAACCCACCACACTTCAATCGCCTTAAATGGCTCCCCCGTGGTTGCGTTGGTCTAGTGATGGTCATTGGTCTCCATTAACTAACCACAGAATCACAAACAAACGATTCTTGACGAGATAGCAGGTCGTAAGAGAATGACTCAAGGACTACAGGAGACTCCAAGGAAAGGAAATGAATATTTACTGCGGATCAGTTTACCCCTAAATTTGTGCATTGCCCTCACATGCCCATTTATACTACTTCTTGCAAATCTCTCTCATATAGGCTAGCACCGTATCTGCAAAAAACTCCACTTCCGGATCTCACTGCGTTTTACTGGCCAATCGACAAATGCTACTTAAATGAGGGATCGCGGGTCCATGGTTAGGGTATACTGGTGCCACGTATGTACGATCGATCGGCGTTCTTCAGCCCCACTACGTCGGCAGCTGAGGTTCAGTTCAGCTACGGAGGACACACGCCACACTACTGGATAAGGTAAAATCGCAGAAATTGTTGGTCCGGTAAGACACATGAGTGCCAGGCCGTATTCCATCACTGATGCATCGGAAGACCAACATTTTGCGAAAAGGATATTGGCTGATAATATGCTGTCGGAAGACTCAGCTACTCTTCCTTACGCCGAAGGCCCCCTTCTCGTCGTCGGGGATCTGATTCTGGACCAATTCATCCGTGGGGCCGTCAAAAGGATCTCTCCAGAAGCACCAGTACCAGTTGTGGAGCAACAGGAGGCGGCGTTCTATCCCGGCGGTGCTGCCAATGTGGCCTGCAACCTTGCTGCACTTGGTGCGTCAGTAGTCTTGGTTGGAGCGATTGGAGATGACGAAGAAGGCAGACAACTGATGCGCTCCCTGTCGCAATCCAAAATTGACACCAGTTTGATTCAGGTCATCCCTGGCAGGCCAACAAGTCTCAAGACTCGAATCATTGCAGAGCAGCAACAGATTGTCCGCGTTGACCGTGAGGTAACCACACCGTTAGGGGAGCAAGACGTGTCACACGTACTGGAGGCTATCCAAGGGTGTCTAGTAGGTTGTGCCGGTCTAGTGCTGTCGGACTACAACAAGGGGTTCCTTAATCCGTCACTTGTAACGGCGATTATTTGCCAGGCACAATCGCTGGGGAAGAAGGTCATTGCGGATACGAAACTTCAGGTGCTCGACCACTATCGCGGTGTCACCGCTTTGACGCCCAATATCAACGAGCTCCAGCTTTCCACTGGTCGATTATTGCGCTCTCCGTCCGATATCGATGTAGCTGCGAGAGAGCTCATGGACAAGATTCAGGCACCCATGCTTCTTGTCACGTGTGGACAGGACGGTATAAGGTTGTATGAATCGGACTCTCAGCAAAGGACACACTTTCCGGGTCACGCAGAAACAGTAGCTGATGTCAGTGGTGCGGGAGATACTGTGCTTGCAGTATTCACCTGGGCTCTGACCATCCGCAGATTCTCTGTCCATCAGGCCGCAAACCTGGCCAACCACGCAGGTACTCTTGCTGTTGGTAAGAAGGGAATCAGCACAATTAGCGTGAACGAACTACTCTCCCTTGTGAAGGTCCATTCAACCAGTTCGCTGGACCGAGGACTTAGCCCAAACAAGAATCGAACCCTCGAGCAACTCCTACCCGAAATTCACGCTGTGCGCCAGTCCCAGCCGTCAGCGAAAATTGTTTTCACCAATGGTTGCTTTGACATGCTTCATGCCGGACACGTCAGTTACTTGCAGAGAGCCAAGGCTCTCGGGGATCTTTTGCTCGTGGGGCTCAATTCAGACTCTTCTGTACGGCAGATCAAGGGGAACCGTCGACCTATCGTCCCCGAGGCCCAACGAGTTCAGACTCTGGATGGACTAGAATGTGTGGACTTTGTGGTTCTGTTCGACCAAGAAACTCCCCTTGATCTGATTCAGACCATCAAGCCGGACTTTCTTGTCAAGGGAAGTGACTATGAATTGCATCAAGTGGTCGGACGCGACTTTGTAGAGGCCAATGGGGGACGGGTGGAACTTCTCCCATTGAACCAGGGCATTTCCACCACTAAAATAATCCAGGAAATCATGAATCGTTACAGCGAGTAGCCCTTTATCATTGACATTCTCATTTCCAATTCCTGTTCACCGAGGCTCACCAGTATTGTGATTCGTAGGTCAACAATAGTAAGGCTAAATACTACCTCTCTATTGCACAAGATAAGGACTACTTCAAGGGGAAAAGGTGAAATGACCGAGAAACAATTCCTTGTTCTACCAAAGCTTTTCCGGGTGAGATCAAGAGATAGCGACGAAAGAGACATCAAGCACACATGCCAAAGTAAGCCAGAACAGAGTGCAGAAGCGAGGTAAGCCGGTGGCGCCCCTAGTGTGTGTTTAATCTCATCCTGAGTGGTCTCGGATCCACACCTAGCATCCAAGCGTGATGAGATCTACTGCGGTAGGTGATGTATTTATGTTAGTGACTGGTGGTCACCGCTATATACAAGCATTTCCTATACGGAATACTCATTATCAGTCGTCTTCTGTCCAATTTCCTTCCGCTTCCGCCATGCCCTAACTCCGCGATCCACCTCGTCCCTAGTCATTCCACCCCTAATCAAACAAAAGGTGACCCCGAGCTCAGTCTCCACATCGCGGTTGCGCGCCTCATCATCAAAGAACAATATATCCTCATAGGCAATGCCGCTGGCATGATGGATGCGCGTAAAGTGTTGCGTTTTAGTCCCAGGGACAATATGTATATAGTCAAAGTAGTTCCGCGCGCCCACAGAGGGTGTATTTAGAGTGGTATTATCCGAGAACGCAGTATTGATGTGCAAAGCTTCGAGTATGGCAAGGGCCAACTCGGGAGCATGGCTCCGCGAAGCGAGCGCCAAGGGGATTGAGCGATCCTTGCAGGAGGAGAGGATTGAGGACACAGCGGGATAGAAGGCAAAGGACTTACCCCGTCTATTTGGTTGAGAGAGTTTAGATAAACGAAACTAATGGAACGCCACGATTCTGTTCTGACATACCGGTCCACGACGCATGAATTGTTGTCGCGAGCCTCGACTGGCTTGCTAACATCCGCGTCGACCTTGAATGGCCATAATGTGTGGTCCAGGTCAAAAGCGATGAGGCGTGGCAGAGGTAGACCGTCTGTGAAGGTCATCGGCTCAGCGCGGGTCATGGTTAATTATCCTCTGACTCCTAGTAAATGGCAGATTGGCGGGGGAAAGTGTGTACTGGGTAGAAGTCATCCAGAATTTCTCGGGCTATTGTCCGCTAGGGAGTAAGCGTGAAACATAGATCGTTTAGTAGATCTCAGATCTTCGATCCGTTGCGCACGCTACAGGGGCTCTAGCCCTAAGACCGTGGGCTTGTAGCGTGGGGGATCATCCATACGTTTATTTGGCACTGTGGAAGGGAGTTGTGCACTTACTGATATATGCTTATAATTTTATTTTCTTTTATTATTTGGATAAGAGAAAGCATACAATTTTATAGGCTGAAAACTAAACTTGCAGTCGTTTGATAAAGTCCGAGATACGTCTTGTATTAGATGCTTTCTCATTCGGGGGCTCTCATCAGCTTTCGTCTTTCCAAGCACCACAACAGAAATCTGAGTGACTATTTTTTTTAGACTTGTCCAGTTTTGATCGTAATAGGTCGTAAAAGTCACGGAGAATCAATCCTTTCAGACTGGCTAGCGCGCTAAACAGGAAACGACGACTTGTCCGGGTCAATGGTCAAAATAAATGTGAGCTTTGGCGACCAGCTCACTTGGTCTCGCAGTCCCAAGCCAATTCTTTGGACCAATCATTAAGATTCCCATCCCAAACTGTGAGGCCTAATCATGCTCCGTTGGAGGTTTGGGTCTGGATCCTTGCCATGGTGCTAGATTCAAGATTGGTTCAGAGCTGGACGTAAACTTTGTACAACCGGTAATGATGAGCGGGCTTATAGCACAAGAGCCCTGCCGGAACACGCACTAGTTAGCAATAGATCGATCGCCCCAAGAGCAGAGCTATCCAGCATAGCCAGCTGGAATGAATCCAATTGCACCGCGATGCATCTGAGAAAATGCTATCTAGTTTAGCAATCTTGAATGCAGTCCCAGCAGCAGCTCCCACCGAGATCTTTATAAATCGGAAGTCTAATACTAGCTTTGCTCAGACCTTAGCATCCCTTGTGCCTAGGACACATTATATGAATAGCATGAATTACTCCTTGCATCTGCCTTTAAGCATTACGATGGACTGCCTGTTTAGGTACAAATCTTGGGAAGTCTGCAAAATCGAATAACAATATCTGAGTACTTCAAACGTATTAATCAGAACACATGGAAATACATATGTCTCGTCCCTCTTGAACAATCTTGAGGGAGTCAACCACCATAGCAATTAAATATGTGACTCATGTAGAGAGTTAATGATGTTCTCTTTTTCTTGCTCGTTGAGTGCACGATACTCAATGCTTGTAGAACCAATGGGAGTTGGCACGCAGATAGGAAGGACCATCAATGTCCTTGTTACAAGAATCATAGACCTCTTGGATTTCTCGAGGAACTCCCTGGTCAACTTGTGGAAATCATCGCTTCTAATTAGTATTGGTAGAATAACCAGCGTTGGCAGTATTTCCGGGATAGCCGGCATTGCCAGTGAAACCAACGGTGCCAGTGGAACCGGTAGCGCCTGCTGTATTAGGATCTCCATATCCAGTGTTTCCAACATTGCCAGCAGTGCCTGCTGTGCCTGCATTGGCAGTATTTCCAGCATTGCCGTAGCTAAGACTGCCAGCATTATTAGGGTTGCCGTAGCTAGGACTGCCGGCATTACCAGTGTTTCCATAGCCCGTGCTTCCAGTATTACCGGCGTCGCCATAACCAGTGTTTCCAGGGTCGGCAGGAGCAGGGTTGGCAGGAGGAGCAGGGTCGGCAGGAGGAGCAGGGCTAGTGGCACCACCACTATTACTGTTCATTTGCTTGTTGGCCAGCTCGAGAGATTGTTGCCTATTCAATTCTCCTTCCTGAGCATTTTGCTCCCTATTCAGTTCATTCTCCTTTTTAAGTGTCGCGGCACTGATACTGGCAGGAATCGCTCCAATACCAGCTCCCAGAGCAGCTGAGCCATAGATATCTTGTCTGGTAGGGGTATTATCTACATGGACTTGTGCTGGCTCTGTCGATGCTTGTTGCGGCCCGAATGTTTGTTGTGTTGGTGATTGCGGCTGTTGTTGCTGCTGCTGGGATCCTTGCTGCTGTGCCGTCTCTTGTGCTGTGTGTTGTCCCTGCCCTGGCTGTTGTTGTTGTGCTGGTTGCTGCTGCTGGGATGCTTTCTGTGCCGTCTCTGGTGCTGTCTGCTGGCCCTGCCCTGGCTGTTGTTGCTGTGTAGATTGCTGCTGCTGGGATCCTTGCTGCTGCTGGGATCCTTGCTGCTGTTGGGATACTTGCTGTGCTATCTCTTGTGCTGCCAGCTGTCCTTGCACTGGAGGTTGTCCTTGCACTGGGGGTTGTCCTTGCACTGGGGGTTGTCCCTGCCCTGGGGGTTGTCCCTGCACTGGGGGTTGTCCCTGCCCTGGCTGCTGTCCTTGCGTCGGGTCTCCTGGTTGCTGTCTAGGCTGTTGTCCCTGTCCTGACTGCTGCTTTGGCGCTTCCTCCTTCTTATCTTCTTTCTTCGGCTCTTCCTTCTTCGGCTCTTCCTTCTTCGGCTCTTCCTTCTTCGGCTCTTCCTTCTTAGGCTCTTCCTTCTTCTCTTCCTTCTTGTCATCACTGTGGCTGCTTCCCTTCTTATGACTACCCACAACACTTCCCCCCGAGCCTTTCGACCTACCAACAAGGTTTCCTATAAAAGAGCCTATTTTCCCCAAACCAAACATACGAGGTTCCAGTTTAGCTTCGGAGCCAGAAGCAAACAGTGAAACTCTGGATTCAAGTGGCAGTGCTCCGCATGATTGGAAAAGGCAAAGGAGTGCCAGAGCAAGCACCCCGAGGATTTGTCGGGAGACCATTGCTTGGATGGTTTTAACGAACGTAAGTTGATAAAGTGAATAAATGAACAAGCTTACTGTGTGAAAAGAGTGACAAACAGTTGGTTGGTTGGAAACGAGATAAACAATGCAGGAACGGGGACATGGTATATCTATTTATGCCCACGGCTCCCGTCTTAGGACTGGAGATTGGCAGTGATGTTACTCATTCTAGGTTTCGGGTCAAAATGACACCACATATGATAAGCATAATGTTGAATCACGCACAAGTTGCGCCCCGTGTCTTGCCCGGTGAGAGTGTAACCCTATCAGAAAGCCTCGACATCGACGGAAGGGGAGTAATTTCCTCTACTTCCACGTTCTTTGTCTGCCAGACTGAATGACAGAAGCGGGAGTGTCGGACTCTGTTCAAACGGGGCGTATGCAGGGACAGACCGTCAGAACTTTGATTGTTGCATCGCCCGTTTGTCTTATGTGGTGCTCAATATCTCTATCAATGATACCATCTCAGGCGGTCACAGTTATCGTGATCCTTTTTCAGCATACGTTTAAGCATTCATGACTGCGGCCCACTGTGAAATAGTTAATGGGTGGGTTGCAGCCAATGAATACTACATAACCATGATAGCTAGGTAGAAGGTAAACCATCATTCTACAATTAGATTACGAAGACTAGGGTTGAGCCACAAAAGCCATGGCAGGACTTCTGAACATCAACCTCGGCCGCTTTGATGATTGCCAATTTTCTCTATATAAACCCCCCTGGATCTGCATTCGATCTTATCAGCATCTCGGGCTATCATCAATGCTAACCCACTTTGAGAGCTGATCACTGACAAGCAATTTTTCTTACTTTCTCTCCAGGTACTCCACCCATAAGTCAGGATGAAGTCATCTGTCTCAGCTCTTGCACTGCTGTTCCTTGGGGCACCTCATTTCAGCCTTGCTCATCCGACAGGAACTGAGACGCTGTAAGCATATGAGTAGCGAGAGGAAGTCTACGCACAGAACTAATGACATAGTAGCAATGGTACAGAGGGCGACTCTGAACTAGAAAAGCACGGATACGATGTACTTGCAAGCTTTCCCCAACCAGCAGGTGACCTGTGCAACGACCAATTGAAAGATGTTACTGTGGAGTTCATCCCTACTGGACCGGGGGCCTTTCGAATTGACAACGTCCCACCTGCGTGCATGACGCCTGCAACCCTGTTTCTTGATGGTCCTGACTCGCCCGACCCCATTCCCCTTGGTAAGGACAACTTGACACTACCTTATTTAGCCTCTGTTGCTAACATTAGATCTGCAGGCTCCGCATCTCTAGGATTCAGTGGTATCGATGATGATGAGCTACAACGTCTTCAGGCTATCCTGGATGCCGATACCCACCATTAGAGACAGGGAAAGTGTGAAATGTTAATGTGGAGTATGTCGGGCACCTGTTATGATGGCCTTGTTGCAGCTGATACCCCTAGGGAGAGTGCTTTTGTTGGAGTTAACGTATCTGTCTCATGTACGCAGATCCCTCAGCTTTGTCTTTTAGTGTAATTTAAGATTATGACTTGTGTTTCTTTCAACTACTGAATATTCTATTTTGGTAATCCTTTCCTTTCGTTTGGCTACTTGATCAGACTAATTCATCAAGACGTCCGTAGATAACGGCTGGGCCATTCTGTGCCTTTCTCGATATGGAATCCATCCTAGTAAGATTTTAATTGCGCTACCTAGACTAAGTCACGATCCACTCCCTGAGAGATAACAGTCCTCGACCTCACATTGGCCGTTAATATTAGAAATACACAATCATGGCAGAAATCCATATATTAAGGTTTTTGACCGTCGCCTCACCTAGACTCTACGAACAAACAGATATCCAAGACAAAGAACCGATGCCGTTCATCATACCGACCAACCGATTCATGTAATTAGAAAGTACAACCCAAGACACGGACGCATTGATCAATCACACTCTTAGACAAAGATCCCGAACGTGCGGGGAAGAAAGGAATTCAAGACTCTGGTAAGTTTGATTAGGTCCGGAGTAGGATGTTATGCAAGTAATCTTAGTCACACATGGTCAACCCGTGCCCTAACATGGGTCCTGAGGCCAGACTGCCGGGCACCAAACCTTAATCTGAGGTCGTTCCTGACTAGTCAACCGATGCCCTAATAAAGACCTGAAGTTGTTCTCATCGGGCACTCAAACTCAAATGAGGACAAAGACGGTCTACTTCGTGATCGACAGGCACCGTACACGGAGCCATGTTGGCACTGGGCCGTTCAAAAACAGGGAATGTGAGACTAAGGCTAACGCCCACTGCGGCTGTCAAAGGGGTGTTTAGCTAGAGGATCCAATAGTAATGTCACGATACGCGGGAAAGACCAGGTGAACAATTGCCGAGAGTATCTATTAAAAGTAAGCTACTCATGATATGTCGCGCAAATACTACTCTAGAGTCCTGGGAGACTGTCAGGGTATCTGCCGCGAGTAAACAGGGGCGATACTAGTAATTGCCCTTGTACGCACCGGCTGGGCATTGTACAGCACTATAACAGCTCATTCAACCCTATATGCATAAACTCACACCACGACCTTTCGTGTATGAGCACTGAGGAAAGGACCCCGTGTGGTTCTGAAAAAGGACTTGCATTTCGCCAATCGACCCGGGCAAAGCGTAGAACTGAGCCTAGGAAGTTATTTCCCAATTTGTCTTTCCCGACGATTACCCTTTGAAAGGGTGTTGTAGGCGTATCTCTCTTTGTTTTGCTATGTGTGGAGAGTCTGGCGATAATACTACTTCAGGTCTTGCCATCCACGGCCGATATCACAGCCACGTTCCTCGAATAAAGAGCGTGGGGGTCCATTTGCTCAAACGGTGGGACCAGTTTAATTAAAACATGCCCTGATAACGTGGGACCCAGAAACTGAGCCCTTTCAATCAGTATCTCATATCACTTGGCTGGCCTAAATACAAAGAGACTTGGTGAAAATGCTTGAACAGCGGGACTAGACCGATTAGCCTAGAGAATGTGCCTGGATTATTGCATCATGACTAAACAAATCCTCGTCGGTTGTTGGTTCCTTGGTTCTTTGCCCTTTGCCCTTTGCCCTTTGCCTTTCCAATGACGAAGATCGTCCGGTTGTAATCGTTGAGCTGCGAGTCCAGCTTCATAGAAGATACTGCTGGATTTTAGGTAATGGATAATCCAATCGTTGTTCCTCGGATCCTGATAACCAAGGGTGCACTGTTGCTACTTTGACGTGCCGCAGATGCTTAGCATGATTGGTAGGTGCGTTGTTCGAATGATATATCGGTTATACCCCGATTGGTTACTCTTTATCACCTGACCCATCAAGCACTCTTTCCCTACTTCATCAAACAATCTTATCTATCTTTGACTAGATCTCATCAGATCTATCAGATTTGATCTTCAACGATCGAACCGAATCGCCTATCTAGGCAGGAGACTACGTAACACTCCAATGCTGTTGATTTCTTCATGTGATCGTTACATTCTATGTTATTTCCTACTTAGAATGAACAAAGCTTGACATCTCTTTTGATCAAGGATAGACCCTTGGGGCTTCTTTAGAAATTCATTTGGAGTTTAGTTGAAGTCTGCATAAAACATTCCATGCCGTCAAAATACTACTGTGGCTACAATTGAACGAACAGTAACGAGGCAATCTCCAAATGCAGGGTCCCCTAGGGATCAAACTGTAGAGGGATAGAGTCGCATGAAGAGCGTGCACGGACCTGCTCAATTGCTCATTTTCATAATATCCTTTATGGCGAAAATGCACGGCTCGTTCCGTGAGCTGCTCAAGGCAGTGAGGTGACGTCCTCCATTCTGTGCTTCGGGAGCCGATCATTTCCCGAGGCAGCAGTTTTACCGTCACCTAGATCACTATGCAGAACAATCAGTAATCTCTCTATCCTCCCAGTAAGTTACCTAGAATACAATCTGTTTGCGAGATAATGGCTCTAGAAATCTTTTCATAGGTTTGGGTGTTCGGGACGGCCGAGGATTACGTCAAAGACCTTTTTTACTAGGGAACTATGTTAGTTACTGTACCTCCCACAGTATACAGAGACCCGGGTATATCTACCGAGTCGAACTTCCGTTCTCCACATGCGTTAACTTATATTGCCTCATATTGTGTCATCCATTTGCAATCGGAAGGGAATTCTTGAGATAAGCTTTCAACTGCCGATTCAGTTCCAGGCTGATTATCAATGTTCAAAGGTGGGGGGATGACGTGTTGCAAATTCTGTGAGGTTATTTAAGTATTTAGATCTGAGCGGGCATTCAGAAACGAGCTATAAAAGCTAGACATCCTCTTGAACAGTCCATGTAAATATTCATTCGGCATTGACTCCACCCATTTCTCAGTAGCATGGACCTGTACAAAGACACGTTCGATTTCCCCCCACACGGTGCAATTCGCCTCCGCATTATCATCGTCGGGGCTGGGATCGCCGGTCTAAGCGCAGCGCTGGGTTTGCACAAAGCAGGGCATCATGTCACCATCCTTGAGCGAGTCCACGAGATTGCGGAAGTCGGGGCGGGGATCCAAATCGCGCCCAATGCAGCGCGAATCCTCGGTCGGTTCGGTATCTTGCCGGAAGTGGTTAACAAGGCAAATGTACTAGAGAAGAATTCGCTGCGGCGGTATGAGAATGATGAGGAGCTTGGCACTGCACCGTTGATGCCAAAGGTACTTCAGCTGGGCAATATATGCTTCCTTCGTGTGGCTGATCACTATTAGGTCGGACAAGAGTACAACGCCCCCCTCTGTGTCATCCACCGAGGCGACCTGCAATCCATCCTTCTAAAAGCCGTCCAGAAGGAAAAGATCGATCTCAAGCTGAACTCACGCGTTGTCTCCGCAGATTCTGAATTCAGCGGCAAGGTCCAGCTCACGACTGGTGAAGAGTTTGCTGCAGACGTGGTTATCGCCGCTGACGGGATCAAGTCCGACTTACGGCGATTAATTGCCAAATCCCACGGCCATATCGACCATGCCCAGCCGACCGGTGACGCAGCATACCGAATCCTGATCCCGAGAAAGGACCTCGAGAACGATTCGGACGCGTTAAAATTGCTGGAATCTAACGTTGGGATGCGGTGGATGGGGCCCGGCGGGCACATCATGGCGTATCCGATCAAGAACAACGAGCTGTATAACATGGTCCTCCTACACCCGAAGCCTCCAGGGAAGTCAGACGAGGAAAGCTGGACGCAGCAAGGGTCAAAAAAGGAGATGCAAAAGTTCTACGAGCAGTGGAGTCCGCTTGTCCGCAGGTTACTGTCTTATGTGCCTGAGGGCGAGGTGAAGGAGTGGACGTTGAATTCGCATGCGTTCTTGCCGTCGTGGGTTGAGAATAGGACGGTGCTCATGGGTGACGCCTGCCATCCGATGCTGCCGTACGTGGCTCAGGGGGCGGCGCAGGCCATTGAAGATGCGGGTGTTTTGGCGTGTGTTTTATCGCTGGGCGGGGAGGATGTGGATATTCCGACAAGGTTGAAGGTGTACGAGATCATTAGGAAGGAGAGGGCGGAGAAGATCCAGAGTAGCGCGGCGGAAACTCGGCTCGCGCTGCATCTCCCGGACGGAGAGAAGCAGAGGCAGCGTGATAAGGCTATCAAATCCGGTGGAAAGAACCCGGATCTTTGGGCGGATAGAAGCTGGCAGCAATTCATGTGGGGTGAGTGTCTGCTAAAATGCCTTTTTAAGAGGAAATTCTGGACTAACAGTCTGAATATAGGAACCGATGTGATGAAGCAGACATTTGATGGTTGGAACGACTTGGTTCACCAGGCTTCTGAAGCTTCTCTGAGCACTGTCCGACCGTCTGTTTTCTAAGTCCGTTCTGATAAACACAAGCAAATGAAAGATATTGCTTTTCGCTAGGCTTTTGTACATTCCATTCCACGGGAGTAGATCCTAGTGGATGTCTTGTAAGATACTTAGTAAAAGCTTAGCATAGCAACGGTAGGGTTGTAAGAGTAGATTCTGGATTCCTTGTAGGGCTGCCAGAGACATAACTACACAACCAAAATTACCTATTCCGAATTAAGAATTTTTACCTTTTTTTTAAGATACTTATATTCTTTATTCTCTCTACAGTCTTCTAACTTATTGTCCTTGGCCAGACTGTTACTTTGAACGCTCTTTGCCTAACACATACCCTCAAACACCGGTATATATCTAACTAAACTGTGTAGATGAGCTTGATCTAATTCCACTAGTTTTACTCATGATCAAACCAGGTTTGGATATACCCACGAAAGCCATATCTAATTACAGCACCTCAGCACACGGCTCCTGCAGGGTGATTATCTTTGTCTTGTGCTACTACCAGGTATGTGTTAGACTTCCTAGGTATTAGTTGTTCTGAGTTGTATTTTCTCTGCAATGTAAACACCACGCTGGACAGTATGCTCATGATTAAACCTTTATGCCACGAGTACTGTTTCTAAATCCGATTCTCTATCAGGTCGAAATAAGAAAATGAGAACCCCTGTGCAGGAGGCATACAACAACAGATAAAAATCTCAACGTGTGGGTATGTATTGATCAGTATTTACCAGGATGTTACAGATCATGGATGGTCCAATACGACCTCTCGAAGTGTGTGTGACCTCGCTATCTAGCGACGTGGAATTATAGTGCTTATAGGCTCAGTCGAATTTGGCCACTATTGACTCACTGAATTAGCCAGGGACAAAATATCGAACAGGAACAAGATAGACAAGATATACAATGTTACCGCCTACTACGCTGGGCTTATTCTGCCTGCCGAGACATGGTATATTGCGACTCGATGTTATTCGCTCTTGGTCTAGGCGGTGGAAGAGGTACGCCAGGAACAGTCACAAATGGCGAGCTTATGTCAGATAACATCTCACGTAATCTTATGAGTTCTTGGGCCTCCAAGATAGTCGCAATGAAACCCTGGTAGATATACTCCGTAATACGTATCCTCAGGTCTTTGATCAAGAGACAATCCGACTTAAAAGCTTGAAGTTGCTTGGGGAAGTATAAACTAGCGGGAGATACTTCCCGGCGGCCCATTGCTGATACTATGACGTTGGTTGGATTAGTATACATACACTAGCGCATGTCTATAGTTAGATAAAATACACGAAGGCAACGGAATATTCCTCCATTGTGAGTTGTGACATCCTTTGACAGGGCTGAAGAACGTCTCTTCTGTTAGGCTACCAAGAAAAAGGTTCCTATAAAAAGAACTGACAAACAAAAAGAACATTTCCAATGACGCTCCCAAGGAACCGCCACGGCAATGTGGCTGTGGACGAGATGTTGTTGGCCCAGTGATGGGGAGTGGAGACACGACCCAAAGGGCCAGTGCAACTCTCCTCAGGTATCCACGGCTGGCCAAAGTTTGGCTCCATAGGAGATTAATCCTCCGTATTTTTTGATCCCGAGAATGGTCCTGTTGAGAAATAATTCTCCGGGTTGTCGAGAAACAGATATTCTTCTACTGTCAGGACAGAAATCATCGATATAAAATGACCAACATAGAGAAGAATCCGAAAAGGGACCCCGTACTGTAAGTACCGTAACATGAATCCTCCCGCCCAATGGGCTGGGGGCCCCACTGTTTTTTTTGTTATGTTCCCACATGACTTCACGATCGTCGGCTGAAAAAGGAAATCTCATTCGTACCTCAACTCACTTCTTCGCTTTAGTCAGATCCTCCCCCATTAACTAACTAATTAGTTCGCTATCTTTGTCCACGAATCTCTTCCGCTGATCCCTCGGTTCCTTGGTCAACAAACGTAAACCCCGCCAAGACAAGTTGTGCCTCGCGCTTTGCTTTGCTTGGGGAAGAAAAGTGGCGCGGCAGCTTCCCAGGCACTCGTCAAAAGAAAAACGCTGCCTCTCATCAATCTTCTTCTTTAACCTCGTCAGTTCGTCGTGCTTCACGTTTCACCGATCTATCTTTTATTGTTGACAACGAATCAACGGTACCCACCTTTTATCTCGTCAACCGCCTATCACTTTCCTCTGAAACTTTCGCCGAGAATTCGACCTGGGAACCATTAAAAGTGAATTGAGAGCATTCCACCCGCGCTCCTGGCGCAATCTCTCTCCGCAACTTCCCTGTTCGAGGAATCCGCGCCGATTGGAACGATTGTTAACCCGAAACACGATCGTCCAACATGTCGTACAATCGCCTGGGTCAGTATATTTCCCATTGCGCATGGTTTCCCTTGTTAAAGTTGTTCTGATTGCGTTGCTGTCGCACCGATATCCGTTCTCCGCATTCATTTCCTTTCTGAAACTTAAGAATATTGAAGGAAATTGTCTATAGGCTCGGCGCGCAAGCTGACAGCATCTTTTTTCGTCCTCCTTTGTTGTTTTCGTTTTCCTTTTGTTTCCACTTGCGCTCGCGATCGCTGGAATCCTCCAGCCTTCTTGCATCCTCTAGTATACTGACGCCCTAGTCCAGGAGAGTCTTATGGGGAGGACGACCATAGTCACTCTCCCATAATGAACCCCCACCAAATGAACAATCGGTCTCCGTCACCGGGTCGGCCATTGAATGCCTACCAGCTCTCAGATGTTTCTTACGGGCCACAGGAGCGCCTTCATATGCCTTCGAGTGATTTACTGGCCGAGCAACCAACGGTGAGCATCCCCGTCTGACATATACCATGGTGTGGTAATTGACAAACTTGGGGAAACAGTATTCAGTGGAGAGATTACCTAACTCTTACGGTCATAACGAAGCCTACGAACAGCACCACCAGCAGTCTTACCCCGGATACGAGTATTCAGTGGATCCCGAGGCACATCATGACGCCTATTATACTCAACCTTACCAACCTACAGTCACGCCACATGATGATTATGACTTAGGACAATACCCTGAACACCAGCACCAGCACTCTTATAGCGATGATCGCATTCCCATGCTACAACAGGACAATCCATTCGGACCCGATCCCTACAGCGATGAATACCAGGTGGAAGAGCCGGCGGACGGCCACACCCCCAGCCCGGCACCCATCCGACGGTGGAAGACGGTCAAAGAAGTGCAATTATTCAATGGTAATCTTGTTCTGGATTGTCCGATCGCACCCAAACTTCTTAACCAGGTTCCTCATGCTGAGCCTCCGGGCCGTGACGAGTTCACACATATGCGTTATTCCGCCGCAACATGCGACCCCAACGACTTCTTTGAGGAGCGCTTCACATTGCGCCAGAAACTGTTTGCCAAGCCCCGTCATACCGAACTCTTCATCGTGGTAACGATGTATAACGAAGATGACTTTCTTTTCGCGCGGACGTTGATCGGTGTATTCAAGAACATTGAACATATGTGCTCAAGGACGCACAGCAAGACATGGGGCAAGGACGCATGGAAGAAGATCGTGGTCTGTGTCATCAGCGATGGTCGTGCGAAAATCAACCCGCGAACCCGTGCAGTGTTGGCCGCTTTGGGGGTCTACCAGGACGGAATTGCTAAGCAACAAGTCAACGGCAAGGACGTGACAGCACACATATACGAATACACTACTCAGATAGCCCTCGAGCTGAAGGGAACCCAGGTCCAAATCAAGGGACGCTCGGCAGTGCCCGTTCAGATGATCTTCTGTCTGAAGGAAAAGAATCAGAAGAAGATCAACTCCCACCGCTGGTTTTTCCAGGCATTTGGTCGAGTACTGGACCCCAACATTTGTGTCCTTCTGGATGCTGGAACGAAGCCCGGCAAGGACTCCATCTATCGCCTCTGGAAGGCATTCGATGTGGAGCCGATGTGTGGAGGGGCTTGTGGTGAAATCAAAGTCATGCTCTCGCATGGAAAGAAACTGCTCAACCCCCTGGTTGCTGGTCAGAACTTCGAGTATAAACTGAGCAATATCCTCGACAAACCTATGGAGTCGGCGTTTGGGTTCATTAGTGTGCTTCCTGGTGCATTTTCTGCGTACCGATTTGTCGCATTGCAGAATGATAAGAACGGCCAAGGCCCGTTAGAGCGGTATTTCCTCGGTGAAAAGATGCATGGCGCCAATGCCGGTATTTTCACGGCCAATATGTACCTGGCTGAGGATCGTATCCTGTGTTTCGAAATCGTCACCAAGCGTAACTGTCGCTGGCTACTGCAATATGTGAAGTCTTCTACTGGCGAGACCGATGTTCCGGATCAGATGGCGGAGTTCATTCTTCAGCGCCGTCGGTGGCTAAACGGCAGTTTCTTCGCTGCGGTATATGCGATCGCCCATTTCTATCAGATCTGGAGAAGCGACCATTCTGCTATTCGGAAATTCGCGTTGCTCATCGAGTTTTTCTATCAGACCATCAACATGCTGTTCGCTTGGTTTGGCATTGTAAGCACCACCCTACCTTCCACCTGCCACTGTCACACTAACTTGCATTTCAGGGTAATTTCTTCTTGGTTTTCCACATTCTCACGACATATCTCGGTCAGAAAGACCTCCTCAGCACCACCGGTAAAGTGCTTGGTGTGGTTTTCGAATGGCTTTATCTCGCAACATTGGTAACGTGCTTCGTCTTAGCCTTGGGCAATCGCCCGGGCGGATCCAATAAGTTCTACATGACCATGGTCTATTTCTGGATTGGTATTATGATTTACTTAGCATTTGCTTGCATTTTCGTCACGGTGAAATCTATCCAGACGGAGGTGCAGCAGGATGGCTTTACCTTCACGGATCTGTTCACCAACTCGACGTTCTTCACGATCATTGTGTCCTTGGGCTCAACGTATGTCATGTGGTTTGTCGCATCGATTATCTTCCTTGATCCCTGGCATATGTTCACCAGCGTAAGTCCCCCTATCCGACTCTTCAGCTGGTCTTTCTAACCCGGGATAGTTCATCCAATATATCTTGCTCACTCCGACGTATATCAACGTGTTGAATATTTACGCGTTTTGCAATACTCACGATATCACATGGGGTACCAAGGGTGACGATAAGGCGGAAAAGCTGCCCTCCGCGAACATGAAGCCTGGCGGCAAGGTGGACGTCGACATTCCGCAGGATGATGGCGATCTGAACGCCCAATACGACTCGGAGTTGGCCAAATTTGCCGCGAAGCCACCCAAGGAAGTACAAGTCATCTCGGAAGAAGAACGACAGGCCGATTACTACAAGGGATTCCGAAGTGCGGTCGTGCTGGCATGGGTGTTTTGCAACTTCGCTCTGGGGGCCGTCGTGCTCAGCGCAGCCGGCTTGGACCGTTTCGATCAGAGTGATTCGACCAGTGAAGATTCGAACAAGCGATCCACAATCTACATGGCAGTCGTCCTCTGGAGTGTTGCGGGATTGTCTATCTTCAAGTTTATCGGAGCGCTGTGGTACTTGGTTGTGCGAATGGTATGTTCCTCCCTGATCGATGCTTGTGATTCTTTACTGATGAATTTTTTTGTTTCCAGTTCCGTGGTGTTTAATTATGGTCAATGTTTCTCTATGCGAATGATGTTTTTGGGTACCACTGCAGGCCCATGTGGTACTATAAATGACGATGATGTCTCATGACGCCGATTCATGGCCAAGATACCCTCGTGGCTATATGATATTGATGAATTTTGTCTACAGCCGAGCTTTGTATGTCACGAAAGAGGACATAATGTATGATGTAGATAGATACGAGGACTTATTACTTAGAATCATCCAAAATGTAAACTATAGATTGGAAGATAACGACCCGCTTTTGCCGAGAGGCTGGACTGATTGGAAGATCTCTGAATAACCATAAAATTAGTGCCTCAATGACCGATCCGAATATTCGTGACGCCATCCGGGCAAAGGGTTGTGAGATTCTCTTGATATCCCGACACCTTGTTGAACCCCGGCCCTCAAGGTACGTAGTGTATCTTGCATCATGCCCGGAAGGTCCTCACTTGAGCATCCCACTTCTTACAGTGGACCCTAACCTTAAAGATCACCCAATTTCACAATCAGTAGGAGGTTTCTTCATCTCATGTGCCCACTACTGTAACCACCATGCTTATATCCCAGATTAAACCTGACCCGAACTATTCGGAGCGGGAATCCAACAGCGACACGGAGACATTATGGAGTGCCGTGTCGGAGCAAAAGACTCGGAGAAAGTCAGTACCAATTGACTTTTTAGATATACGGGCGATGATTAATTGTGTACAGGATTGATCTCTCAGTCCTGCCCCTCTTGCTACTTGGCATGACGGTATTTCAGTTGGACCGCATGAATATCGCCAGTGCCTTGACCGGCGGCTTTGGCAAGGATATACACATCGACCAGAGTACAGTCAATCTAGGAAATCAATTGATGTTCTTGGGTATCATTGTGCTGGAGATTCCTTCTAATCTCATCCTTCAGAAAGTAAGTCGCCAATCGCAGCCAACAACGTTCCTCACTTAATGTCTATAAGCAACACAACGTATGCTACCATGGCTACAATTAACAATAGCAAAATACAGATCGGCCCCGACAAATGGATCCCCGCGCAAGTCCTCGCATTTGGAACCATCGCAACCTTTCAGATCTTCCTGCGCAATCGAACAGGCTTCCTAGTCGTGCGGAGTCTGCTCGGACTCGCGGAAGCTGGATACATCCCGGCCTCACTATACACATTATCAACATGGTACGAGAAAACCGAGCTCGCGAAACGAGTCGGCATCTTTTTCTTCGGGATGTTCGGTGGGAACGCTATCTCGCCTCTTTTAGGGGCGGGGATTTTGAAATTGGACGGGAAACATGGTCTGAAAGGTTGGCAGTGGATCTTCCTCAGTATGTCCATTTCAATAATCACACCATATAACCCTAATGTATTCTAACAACGCACACAGTCGAGGGCATCTTCACCATAACAACAGCAATCCTCATCCTGCTACTCCTTCCCCAAAGTCCCTCAAACCCGAGACCGTATCTCCTGAAGCGGGGCGTGATATCCTTCTCCCCGGAAGATAGAGATATCCTACTCACTCGAACTTCTCGAAGAGAAGGAGAAAGTGAAAGTGAAACAGAAATAGAAAGCGAAAGTCCCTCTAAAACCCACCATTCCCCAACATATCAATCCAACATCAAAAAAGCCCTCCTCAACTACCGTCGTTGGCCCCATTTCCTCCTGGCCCCCTGCGTCTTCTCAACCTGGAGTCCACTAACCACCTACACCCCGACAATCATGATGTACGTACAACCAACCCTTATACCTACAATAGCCCCGAAAGAAAAAAGCCTTGACAAAGAAAAAGGACCCTAGGTTTCACCCGCCTTCAATCCAACGCCCTCACCGCAATCGGCGCCACCCTAGCCCTACCCCTCGTCTTCCTCTTCTCCTACATCAGCGACCGCACCACCAAACGCGGCCTAACAGTCATCGCCGCCGTGACATGCTATCTAATCGTGTTAATCGTGTGTCGATGTCTTCTGCCCCGGGTAGAGGGAAAATGGGGGAAATTCGGTATCTGGACTGTGATTAATGCCTTCGCGGTTTGTTATCATCCCGTGCATAATACGTGGTTGCAGCTTAATTGTCGGTGTAGCGGGGAGAGGAGTATTGCTATTGCGTGAGTTCTTTTCTTTTCTTTTTTTTCTTTCTGTTATCCTTCTTTGAGGTTAGGGCTAATTTGTTGTGTTAGGATGTGTAAGTGTCTTTCTTTCTGGTTTCTGTAAATGAGTTAGTGAGTTGTTGTTGGTTGGATAGTGGCTGATGGAGATATGGACTTAGGGGTCATGGCTTCGAATGCGGGTTTGATGGGTGGGTCGCAGATTTTTCAGGAGAGGGATTCGCCTATGTGAGTTCTTGTTTTCTCTTGTTTTGCTTTTGTTCAATATTTGGGGATGTAGACTGATGCTTGGTTTGGTTTGTAGGTATCTGACTGGGCTTGTCGTTATGATTGCCTTGGTGGCTGGGGCGTTGGTGTTGGCGATTGGGCAGGAGGTTATTTATCTCAGGTTGAATTCTAGGGCTAGGAGGATGGGGAAGAGTCAGGTTTATGTGTCATGATTTGCATATACTATAGGGTTTAGATCTAGATCTGGGATGGGAAAAGTGGGAGTTCATGGCGTTTTATGGTTATTTTAGGGCTACACTTGGACATCCTCATTCGTGTTGGGCAAGAGACGTATTAATTTTTTTTTTTTTTTTTTTTTTTTGTGGCTTGGATTGGTTGACTATCGCTTGAGCTGGCTAATTCTAGAATTCAAGTTCAATTGTCTGTCTGTCCCACTACTGCTCACTGGACTAAGTGCTGAGATTAGCTCAACGAGTTCCTCTCCTTGAGGATTTTGATAGCATCCTCCTTTAGTTTAAACTTCTGGATCTTTCCGCTGGCAGTCTTGGGGAAGATGGTCGTGTGCTCCAAATTGAAAACATACTTCGGGACTGGAACGTAAGGATGTCAGTTCTATACATTCTTGATTGTAAACAAAACTAATCTGTTGAAAGGAAGTCTTACCAAGGTGATTGCTCAACCGCCCCCGTACCCATTCCCGGATATTCTCTTCAGTCAAAGGCGCAGCCTCGTCCTGATGTTCCTTGGGAATGATGAAAGCAGCCACGACCTCTCCGTACTTCTCATCAGGCACACCGACAACCGACACATCCAGGACGCCAGGGTACGTCAATATACAGTTTTCGATCTCAAGTGGGTGGATATTCTCTCCGCCGCGGATAATGAGGTCTTTAATTCGACCAGTAATCGTCACATACCCGTCTGGGGAAATGGTCGCTTCGTCGCCGGTCTAGTATGTCATTGTTAGCTAGCTGAAATCTATGTGATGGGTTCGGTGGGTTAGAGGGAAAGACACATACATGCATCCAGACCTTCCCCTTATCGTCCGCGATCATCGATTCCGCGGTGCGTTGCGGGTCGCCCCAGTATTCTTTCATCAAGAGGTATCCGCTCACCGCTAGTTCGCCGGGCACACCGACGGGGAGAATCTGGCTCCGATCGGCTGGGTTCACGATTTTCGCTTCTACATGCGGCATGAGTCGGCCGACGGTATTGATTCGCTTGTCGATCGGATCGTCGGTGGTCGTCATGGCGGAGACGGGGCTGGTTTCTGTCATGCCGTAGCAGATTGTCAACTCCGTTAGGTTCAGAACCTTGTGGAGTCTTTGCATGAGGGCAGCTGGCACACTGCTCCCGGCTGCGATGCCTGTTCTCAGATGGCCGAATCCTTCATTGGGCACTTCGCCGTCGTCGATCAGGGTGAGTTCTTCGATGAACATTGTCGGGACGCCGTAAAGTGCGGTGCACCTCTCCTCTTGGACGGCCGTGAGCGCTGCCCGGGCATTGAATGATTCGGTGGGGAATACGATGGCCGAGCCGTGCGTTGCCGTGGCCATATAGCCTAGCACGGAGCCGAAGCAATGGAACAGCGGTGGAGGACAGCAGACGATATCCTCCGAGGTGAGGCGCATGCGGTCGCCGATCTGGGAGCCGTTGTTGAGAACCGAGCGATGAGTCAGGCAGGCTGCCTTGGGCATGGCGGTGGTGCCGGATGTGAATTGGATGTTTACGACGTCATGAGGTGATAGGTCTCGGTATGGCAATGCGGCTTCATCTGCCTTTGCGGCGGATGTCACCGAGGAAAACTTCGTCAGGGATCTGTACTCGGAGGTGTCAACCCGGCCGGAGGAGTTGTCGACTATGATGATATGCTTCAGGGATGGGACGAGTGCGGATTCCAGTTTTGATTTGTGGAGGTCTTGGACCAGGTGCTGTAAGATTGGGATGTTGCTCCGGGGCTCTTTTCGCGGCAGATTAGATTCGGTGCTGACGATCATATGGGTAGCCTCTAGGTGATTTAATGCCGAGACGACTTGGGCTGCGTTGAATGATGGGTTTATTGGGACCTGGGAAGCGTGAGTAAAATCCCATCCTGCGGTACGCGCGACGACAGAAACTCACGAGGATGGCTCCGAGTTTAAACAACGCATAAGTCGCCTGCAGCACAATGGACGTGAGTTATCTCGATAATGATAATGAGCGTCATTGGCGCCGGAGATTGGACTTATAGCATACAATGGAGAATTCCATGGAATTTCCCAGCATCACTCCCACACGGTCGCCTGTGCGTACGCCTACAGACTCCAAGCCCCGTGCGAGGGCGTTGCTTTTCGCATCGAGACCAGCATACGTTACTCGGTCATTTTGATGTTTGCAGATGACACTGATCACGGGTTAGTTTCTATGTCAGAGCAAGATGATTTTGAAACGGATGAGGAAACAGACGCTGTTCGGTCACCATATGCGCTAACAATTTGAGCAAAATGATCCCCAATGGTTGATTCCAGCAGTGGAGGCTTATGGTAAAAAGAGTAAACGTTAGCCTCATGCGATCTAGACACTCGACACGTAGCACAAAGGTACCTCTAGCGGTCCACGAGCATAGCTCTGGGTCAGCAAACCTCGCCGCCACGGGGGCAGTGCTTGCAAGGCCTTGGACAAGTGCCTGGCGCTCCGAGGTGTCCCTCGGGAAACAGCACTCGGGCGACAGGCGAATGGGACACACTTTTTGAGAGCAATCATCGCAGCCACATCACTTGTGGTACCAAAAGGCCGTCGTTGGAGTCGTTCGTTTCTGAATGGGTAGCGGCTACACCAGTCACCCCCTTGCGTACCGGTTGCAGTAAATGATCACCAAATAGTTTCAATTAGGGCCAATTGTTTAATGCCTGTACCATCGCGGTGGTTGATTGCTAAGAGGGAAGATTGTACAGGTCGACAGGTTCACTGGAAGCTCTTATAAGGTGCAGAGAGAAAGAAATGACGAAGGAAAGGTGGTGGCGGACCTTCAGGTCTTCCCCTCACATTAAGTCAATCATGCATGCTGCCCTTTATGCGGGGTTCGGCCCCATCATCGTGACCGCGGATTGCCGAGTTCCTCTGGTTTTGACTAATAGCGTACCTGACTTGCCGACCTAGCTTCTTCAAATACTGCAGTGGATCTACACTAAATTATTAGACAGTTCTTGATTCAGGTGGTCTGGCCAGTTGAGACTCAACCTGGAAGGTTCCTGGTGGAGTAGCCACATTCCTATTCTCCACGTTTCATTGTCATTGTGCAGCGCTGGACAACACGTCCACATTTTTGCTTAATCTTCCGTCTTCTCAGAGACTTACTTCACTATTATCCTTAATATACTATCATTATCCAGTAATGTGCCCGATTGTCGTCGCAATGATGTTGTGGCAAAAAGGAGGTTAGGGACTAACCTTGACCGAGGTTAAGGTATATATTGGTAGAAGGCCACGCCGCAGTAGCCTGGTCGCCGCACTAGTAAGACCTCCATCGACTTAGGTCTAGAAATAGTTTAATTTCTCACCTTCATGAAAAATTATGTAATAATCTCAGTGAGCCCTGGAAAATAAAAAACAGAGCGAATTTTTATGTTCTCCGGAGTACGTATTTGTTGTTGACTAAAGGCGGCGGAACACTAACCCAAAAACACAATAATCAATTCATCATTATACAACACTCATGGGTACTTCGGAAAAGGACCATGTTGAAGGTGACTCCTTCATGAAGAGTTATGCTATGGTACCTGCTGTGTGCAGTCTTACGTCTCGTTGGTCAGTCATGATCATTCTCAGGCATTAGATACTCTATAGCTTCTTGCTATCTGAGACCTCAAGCAAGTTACCATGCAGGTACAGCGGCTACATCCCTGTCATTCCCCTGACAGTCTGACAGTTATCAGTAAGAGGTCTCGACAACCAATGATATAAGCGATAAATGTGATGTTAGCCTGTCGCGTCTGAGGGGCCGTTTGTTAGCTGCCCTACTAACGTCGGCTTCAGCCTTGCGGCACAGTGACTCTGCATGTCTAGTAACTGGTGCTAGACCCAACAGAGCATAATAGCGGCAGCTCCCTTGTGCTTAGGTTGAACGGACACAGGGCTGTGCAGTTAGTAACATTAATTATCACTCCCTCGTTGTTACACCTTCCTCTAGCTTAGGGCACTAGAGGCGGGGGCGACGGTCCGCTCACACGTAGTGTTCCTTGAGGCACCTTATGAATCAAAGGGGTATATGTAGTATGCATGGTACCCCGCAAGATGGAGGGTATTCTGTTTCGTTGTATTTTCTTCGCCAGAAGAGCGGGTATACAGTACAGAATCGCCGCCAGGGACGGGTTATTCTTCCGATCAGGTACGATGAACACTTTTAGAACCTTTGGCCTGTTGGCTCTCTTGGCTATCTTTAGTGTTGCTCAAGGGGCCAACTTGGCACTCGATCAGCATTCCCAAACCTTGGAATTCCCAAAGGCCCGACGCCTTTCTGCAGCCAGTCTGCCCACCAGTCTCAGAGTGAGAGAGATCGAAATGGTCGCTCTAAAGAGAGAAGCAAGTTTCGACTTTATACACGAGGTTCCGGGAGATGACACGGAATATGTCTTCACCACTACCCTCAATGTGGCATCTCAACACCCGATTCTTGCCCTTGAGGCTTTAGATACCGACATAGATGATATGTCGTGCTCGGATTCAACGATTCAACTGTCCATCGGCTCGCCTACTCGGGCCAGAGCCCTAAAGCAGGAACTCGAGGCTGTATCAGATTTTGTTGTCGTCACTTCCCATGAAGGCTGTGACTTGGAAGGGGAAAGGTCCATCCATCAGTAAGTCCCTGAGCCTGAAGCGAGACTGAGTCTATCTTATATGGTATATAGGGTGACGAAGACGAGTATCGACCTTGCTCGTCAAGTGTTCACCCTGGAGAAGGTCAAATGCGACTGGCACGATGCAAGCCATTCTACCAGCGTGTCTTTCTCCCAGAGGCACCGCTCACGGATCCAAAAGCGTACATATACCTTGCATCAGAAACGACAGCAGGAGGCAACAAGTGCGCCGACAACCACGAGGGTAGTAGGGGAAGGCTCTACGCCTTCCATATCCTTTCCAGCGGGTCCCACTGCAACAACGGGACTGCCTTCGAGTGTGACTAAATCGCTCGACAAGCATTATGTCAATCAGAAGATATTTCCGCCAGATACTCCTGCCGCTGACATGTTCATGTAGGTCTTATGAGCACAAATGTATGTAATATTCACGGTGCTAACGGCCTTAGCCCGCAAGGAGTAACAGTGACCTGCAAAAACTGCACGCTCCAGGGTGATATTGAGATAACCCGAGGCTCGTTCAACATTTCTGGGAATAAGATTGAAGACACAATTGCCTTTTTTGACGACGGCGCTCTTGAAATCACATCGAATGGCCTTTTCGCACAGGTTGAACTTGGTCTTGACCTTTCGCTGAGTCAATCCCTGGCTTCCCTCAACATGTCTCTCCCTACAATTCCTCTCACTCCATTTGAGGTAGGCATCCGGGCACAAGGTATTATCATGCTTTATTATGGCGGTATTGACAACCCTAGATACCAGGAGTTGTAGCTTTCGGGCCAATAATCCAGCCGGATCTCTCACTTAGCGTGAATATGGTAGAGGAGATAGGGTTCTCTTATGGCTTCAATCTTTCGGTACTGTTTCCTAGCTGAGAGATTCGTCCCGATCATACTAATTCATGTAGGTACCTGATAACTCGAATATAAAGATCAACATGAGTGAGCCCAGGAATTCCTCCATTTCGGGTTTGTACGTTATCCTCAGCAATGCATGAGCGCTGAACGGCGAGCTAACAGGGCGTAGTGATAAAACAAAGATCCACGCGCTGGAGTTTGAATCTACATCTGCACCGGCGTCCTTGATTTTCAGTGTTACATTCACGCCGCAGATCCTGCTCGGAATCAGTACGGCAAAGGGCTTAGTATCCGGCGGTATTGGAGCATTCGTCAATCTGCCAAAAGTATCTGTGAATGCGACTCAACTGAGTCATGTCAGTGAAAAGTGTGAGCCCGTGGCTGATAAAGGGAATGAAGGTGACAGCTTGACATCTGTCTTGGATGATGTCTTCGACAGCCTGACACATATCGCCCCTTCGGTGGACATCGACATGGGTGTCCTCGCTAACATGGAGGTCGACGTCGCTGATTTCAGTGAAAGGGTCGGAGTACAAGCTGTCTTGGCATCAACCTCCTATCCTCTACCCACCGCTTGTCTGAAGTATGATGCGAAGAGCCAAACATACGGTACTCCTTCACGGACGCCAAGCGCTACCGCAACTTCGGGCTCAACCAAAGGAGCCAATGACAGTTCGTCCGATTCAGATAAACAGTCTAGTGCCGCAAGGTTGTTAGAAAGTGTTGAACTTCTCCCGCTGAGTATTTTGGCGGCTTCAATGATTGCTGTTGGTTATTGTGGTTAGGGAGTGATGGACATGGAATGAAGCATGTGTGCGCCATATAGAAGGCTGTAGATACTAGTGTCATGAATGATAGCGGACAAGTGACGAAGAGGAGGATGCAAACCATGCAAACTCAAGATTTTTAAGGTTCAAAAGAAAGAAGCAACATCAGGGTCTGTGACTACTCAGTACCGTGACCTGGCGGGGTCGATCACTCCGTATCCAAGGAGAAATCTAGGCAGGCTGTGGGGGGAGAATGCACTGCCATTGGTGTCCCCAGTGGGCATTGTTCGTATTGCCCGTTGAAGAAAAAGAAGCGCACAGCCACAACCAGTGACGATGGACATGTGATGTCGCATTGCAGCGCGGAAGAGGCCGTCGGGCACCCAAACGGGTCTAGCGCTGAGTCGGGATCCCGAAGAGGAAAGGTGGTGTCTGGAGAACGAGGGAAGTTCTTCCTTCAAGGATTCAGGCATCTCTTTCTACATCTATCTCCTTTCCCCTCAAGTGAACGCTTTGTGTTCCTTAGTCATTACAAAAATTACTCCTCAGCGCGACGTTGGATAGGCTGTTTTCTCGCTTCCTAAAGCGCAACGACCTCCTCGTCTTCGGGTGAATCCTTTGAAACTCAGCCGCCTGAAAAGCCCTCATTACAATACCCTATCAGGAAAGGCTTCATCGGGTTCGACCCTGACTGTATAATACACCATCTATCAATCTCTCCCCCATTGAACCACGAGTCACTCTTTGATAATGTCTGCCGACCAATTGCTCTACTCAATGGGTCACTCATCCCAGGGTGATGAATTCTTTGACTTTGACAACTTCTTTGATATCCCCTCGGATTATGTCGACAGTAACCCGACCTCGGTCAACTCAATTTCCCCCAAGGACTTTGACCTGACTTACAACGACCTGGACGGGTCAAATTGGGACTCGGGACTCGACATGTGCACTCAATTTCCATTCACCGACTTTGTCAACCACGAACCATCATTCCAGGAATACTTCGGGGACGCCGATGCCGAGCCCGTGGTAGACCCCAATGATATCCTTCAACTTCCGTCAACCTCACCAAGTGAAGTCTTCGTTGGATCCGAGCTTGACAGTACCTGGCTGCCAGGAGCGCACGGTTACGACGACCATTACTATTCGACTATTCGGCATATGGTAGAGTCGCAAGCGGCGGTTGACCCGAGCTGCTCATCCAAAAAAGAAAAGCGCCGAGAAGCAGCCATAGCCCTACATCTACAGCGTTTGCAAGATGCACCACTTCCCGAGACAGATATGTCTTCGGATTCAAATACCAGTTTCCCATCGCCTCCGTGGAGTGTTTCCCATGACCCTGCATGCGCCAGCCCTGCGACTACTTCACTGTCCGATTCAACCAAGTCACCAACACCTCCCTCCGCCGATGCAACACCCGGCGGGATTGAGCTGGTCTTGGACCTTAACATGAACACGCCAGCGAATCTACCGAGGAAGCAGAAACCTCGGTCCCGGGCTCAAAAGGAAAACTATATCAAAGTTCGAAAACATGGTGCCTGTGAAAAACATCGAAAACAGCATAAGAGGGTAAGTAAACCAACCATGCCTTTTGGTGTGCAAAGTGTACTGACAAGAATATAGTGCAATTGCCTTGACGTCAAGGGCGTTCGTCTAAATGTCAACAACCCCGCCCTTTCTCCTACTACAGCTGTGCTTGACGCGACTAGACAGACTAGTCTGCCACTCCATAGCCCGTCTCACGTACGGCCACGTCATGTTTCACTCACTAAACAGACGCAACCTGGTGTACTTCCACCGACTGTAGAAACTCCAAAGACTGTGGTTTGGAAGCACAGGGAAAGAGATGTTCGTCGGTCTCCACAGGACAATTACTCGGTCACTGCGCCTTCACCATTGGATGTGTACCGTGGAAGGCACTCGCCGGGTTCTCTGTCAAAGCCTATGAATGCTGCAAACACGGGACAACTCAGGGCGCAGGTGCTGCAGCCTTACAGGTCGACGACGCCCTGGCGTGGTGTCGACCAGACTCCTTCAGTTCCTGGTCGCCTGATGTCGCCAACGCAGACATTGCTTGTAACGACCTCAAAGCAGCAATCTGTCCTGGAACGGGGAATCTGCCACAGTGCCGTCAATCGCGTGTCAAGCGGTTCGCCGCAAACTATTACTTGGCGTGTCCGCCAAGTTCCAAAGGGCAACAACGAAGGTTCACTTCGCATACAGTCCACCAGCGCGGAGATGAACTCTCTGCAACTTCAATCTGTATCTACCAACCGCTCGTCGAGTGGTGGAAGCCAACAATTGCGCATTGCACAGACTATGTCTACCGTCACAAGCCAACAAGTGTCGGTTGGAGAATACTGTACCACGCTCAGCAGATGTGCTACCACAGCGATTATCAAGACTGGTCTCGCATTTGCAGGTTTTTGGCAAAGTGTGGGATCGGTTGTTTCATCGGCCGGAGGCATGTTTGGCAGACTCGCCGTCTTTGCTTCCAAAGAACATAGGTTTGCTAGGAAGGGAATGGGGTTAATTTAACCTCGAGCCTGCTTGAGCTTCTGCTCGTGTTGAAGCTTCTGTCCTTTTGATTTTTTGGTTGTGGGAAAAGATACCTGTTTGGTTTGTTGCTAGGTTTTTCAGCGGTGTTTTGGCATATTTCCGTGGATCTTCAATCGATCTTTAACGATTAACTAGAGTTAGAGAAATACATAATTTTTGCCAGGTTAACCAAATTCCTGATAAATTTTCTGTAGTCAGCGGTAGAGATGGTCTACACACCAAGGAATGATATACAAAATACCAACATGGTATACATATACTATGTAGTATACGTACTCCCTTGGCCTAGCCTTTCAACCTTGGGACTGATACTCGATTCATACTTGTTATTGTATTCAACCTTTAGTCACCCTTTCGTCGCCGGTCACCAATGGATTCTGCTCATCGAGGTAAGTCGCATCTAACCCAAATAGCCAACTGGGGGCCGAGTCCTCGAGTTGAGGTAGATCAACACGCCGAAGTACGTGGTGGGTCTACTGATCTACTGTAAGAGACGCCTAACTGAGAGGAAGGGGGGCAAAACAAATGAGATTGACACATCATATAAGCTCCAAACTTACTTATCTCGGTCGATCTCGGGGTGGGGTGCATGTGAGGAATACTTTTCCTCCCGGAAAGGACAAATATTCTTCGAGACCTACTCTGGAGAGCTTCAAGGTATTACCCTTAAGAGCGAACATGACGAGCAAATCAAAGAGGATGGAGATATTCTCCGGTTACAGTGAAATGCACTATAAGTGGGTCAATTGACGATAGCCCTGAGTAAGGGGTAATCATGGAGGACTGACCAAGGAGATCGGGGTTAGACTATGGAGAATGACTACATTTGTCTGTATCAGCCTCTTGATGGTAACATTCCGATCCGCAAACTATTCATGTCGATCAACTGAGACTTTGCTTCTCGGAGCATCTCGGTGTCAAAGTGGTCATATATATTTACATATGTAGAAAGCTATTAAATAGTCGCGTACACCCCTCTTCATGTCCATAGAAATCTCAATCTCAATCTGTCGTTGCACGAACCTCCTCTTCCATCATGCTGTTCCTTCATTTACTGTCTTGCAGCCTTTTCTCTACTGCAGCCCTCTGCGGTGTTGTGACTCTTTATGGAACCAATGGCCCTTCAGGTGATCGGGTCGAGTGTTCTGTCCCTCAGCTCGAAGGCGAAGAAATTGCTCAGCGGCTTTCCCTTGAAAACACCGACGAAATAGCGCGCCATGGTACAACACAGACAAAAGCTTCCATGTCCTACGACTTCAATGTCCAATGCGGAGGTGACTACGCAGACGCCCTTGCTACTAAGTGCCTGGACATAGGTGGAGATCCACATTGTCTTACAGGCCGCAAGCTCACGAATTCTCGCCGAAAAGTTCGCTCTAGTTCACAGAAGCCTTACTATTGTTCGGATTACACGGACAATTGTTCCGACACATTTGAAGCTGACCAGCTCGGTAGCTGCCCAAGTGGTTACTCACAAGAGAATGTCGGTGGCAAAGGTTCGGGGACGGGTACATGGTGCAGTAAGGCATGCACTAGTGAGCAGATCAAGACTTGTCTAGAGATCAGCTGTGAGAGACGCCGCACCCAATGTGAGAAGAGTCCAAAAGATATCACGACGTGCAGGGATGCCCTCAAGAGATGTGGCCGTTCGGGTCCTGTCCAGATGGACAAGAGTATTTGCAACGCGGATCTATTCCAAATATACACGCCCGGAGGACATAAGCAGCCTAACTTGTGTAAGAAGTGCGCTGAATGGAAGAACGACAAATGTTATCTGAACGTGGTGGCCTACGACAAAGCGCAAAAGACTTATCAATCGCTCTTCTCGTGGAATCATTAAGACATACAGCCTTGTGATACAAGGCAAAGATCTCATCAGGCAGGACAGTGAATCAACAGCATGTTAAGTACTATACTATACTGTCCAAGTCTAGATTAAGCAAAATCCCAGACGGGCACACACCGTACTGGGGTCTGCCTCTTCAACCAATATATCAATTAACTCGCTGGTGTACTGTTCAATGAATTCCTTGTACCATTTCTGGCCATGTAGATTGATATTTATTTTTGTGTATATGCTAATGTAAAGGTCATTTTTATATTGTTGCTCAGGCTAAACATCAGGTTATTGGCTATTATGTGAGCATCTGCATAGAAAATGTAAACCAATCATATTTATTACGAACCCTGCGGCGGGTATGGCAGTTCCAAACTTACACTAGTGCATTTTATTTATGAAATATCGATCTACGTGGCCAGAAGTGGTAATACTCAGTACTTCGTATATTTCTGTTTTGTTCTAGTTATATTTGAGAATTAATTACTCAGTAAAAAGCGGCCCCGAGCTAGCCCTATTCTGGAAAGAGAAAGTCTCAATGATGGATCCATCCACTGAAAGCCTCTATACAAGAACCATTCCTTTGGAACAACGGAACCCAATCAAAACGATACACACAGAAAACAAAACTAATATAACTCCTGGGGACAACACTGCCATCGCCATGACATCCAAATTAACCCCTTCAGACTTCCACTTCAACTTCACAACATTGACCGGCTATTTCCTCCAAGATGACCCTAAGACTGACCCCGACAACTTCGACTATGTAAGTCCGAGCCCACCCTGCAACTCACCCCCAATAAACACAGAAACAAGAAAGAAAGAAAGCACTCACAGCAAAAACACAGGTATCATCCAATTTCGGACTCATACCCCGGAGTTACGACTCCGACACCGAGTTCGACCCAGAGGGCCGCAAAACCCAATGGGAACGGTTCGAGTACCATATCAACAAGCTAAACCGGGACAGTGGTCCCGAGACGCAATTCAAGCTGCTCTTCCTGGGTAGACATGGAGAGGGCGTCCATAATGTCGCTGAGAGCAAGTACGGGACTGAGCTTTGGGATGTATGTTTCCTTTCCTTTCAGTTTCTTACTCTCTTTCTCTTTGTTTGTTTCTGCAGGATTCCATGACCATGACCCAATTCTAGCCTGGTCTATCGTACATTCCATATCTTCAGCACTAACGAAGAAAAAAAAGTGCTACTGGTCCCTCCAAAACGGTGACGAAACAGGCACCTGGGTCGACGCCCGTCTCACTCCACTAGGAATCTCCCAAGCCGAAACAGCCAACCAGGCCTGGAGAACACAAATCCAGAACCACATCCCCTCCCCACAGTCCTACTACGTGAGTCCCCTGAACCGGTGTCTAGCGACCGCTAGCATCACCTTCAAGGACCTGGGTTTACCGCATACGGAGCCATTTCGGCCTGTGATTAAAGAGGTGAGTTTGCCCAATAAACACTACAACACGACACCATTACCCGCGCTATTCTCAATTACTCCGTTCCACGCCAAGTTTGATTAACTAACGAGGTTAAAACAGCTCCTCCGCGAAACACTCGGCCTGCACACCTGCGACAGCCGATCTAGCAAAACGGCCATCGCGGAGGAATACCCACTGTACCGATTCGAAGAGGGCTTCGCGGAAGAAGACCCACTGTATGACCCCGAGCTCCGGGAGTCGGATTCCGCGCGGGATGTCCGGCTCCGGGAGCTCTTGTCTGATGTGTTCGCGCATGATGAGAGTACGGTTGTTTCGTTGACGGCACATTCGGGGGCTATTACGAGTATTTTGGAGGTGGTGGGGCATCGGCGGTTTGCGTTGATGACGGGCGCGGTTATTCCGGTGCTGGTTAGGGGGGTGAGGGTTGAGGGGCCGAGTCCCCCTGTGCAGGTTGAGCCGCCGACTAGGGCGCCTGTTTGTCCTGGGGGTCGGGTTTAGGTGGTTGGGTTTTTGGTTTGGGGGGGTTGTGGTGTGGTGTGGTGTGGTTGGGATAGATAGATCTAGTAAGTGCATGGGATGTGGGTGATGAGAGAGCATGTAGATATGTGTTGTATATTTCAATATAGTACATGTGTTGAGCTCTGTCCACTACAGGCTCCTTGAGAAAGTTTGGTCGGCGTCTTCCATCACGAAATAATCTGAACAGGTTGGGCCAAGGTGCATCCTGCCTCGACTCACGTCGAACAACCCAAGGAGACGAGGAGATGGTGAAACCGCGTTTAGATCACAAATGCCGGAAAGAGAAAGAATAAGGAACATGCGCTGATTGACCCGCCAGGTGGAGTGCTAATGGTCTAAATAATACAAGAGACAAACGCCGAAGAAACCCATCATTTGCCAAGACGAGGCCGGAGATAAACGTCGGGAGAAAAGCTTACCAGCTATAGTACTGGTTCTGAGCGGAGATTTTCCGGTCAGGCAGCTGGGTCCAGAGCTGAGTCTTGCGCTTGCGCTGCGACACAGCCTCGCGGTCCTTCCACTCCCTGATCCGTGTCTTCTCCTCCTTCAAGACGACCGAAAGAGATGTGTACGGGGGGCGGAGGAGGTTGATCTGGCCTCTGGCACGGTGGTCGTAATCAACACCGTATGGACCACGGTTGACCCACGCCTGTTCGATGTAGATGGAGGTCGGGTCGGTGATAGTCTTACGCTCTCCCGTCTTCAGAGTGATCGTGATGGGCTTGCGGATTGTCGCCTCGGCGGCACCAAGACCCATACCGGAGCGGACGACGGCAACGTTCTTCGCATGCTTGAGGTGCTCGAGAACATCCTTGGCAGCCTTCTTTTTGCTGAAGCGCATTTGTAGCATGGCTTCGTCGATGTTCTTTCCGGCGATCTGGCGGGCCAGGGGACCAAGCTTCTTAACGGAAGTCTTGAACCAGTGTGACTTGGAGACCGATTCGCGCTCCGTGCGCATGATCTGTTCGGGCTTCGAAAGACGTCCTCGGCGGCGAACCTCCCGGACGACCATCTTACGCTCCCAACGAATCCGGGCCTCGGGACGGGGGTCTAGCACCATCTGCATATTGGCGCGGTTCCGGTGCTCCACACCAGTCTGAACCTCTTCTTCCTCGGTGGGTTCAGCCTCCTGTTTACGGGCAGCCGGTGTGCGACCAGATGCAATCAGCTTGGGAGTTGCCTCGTCCTCTGCGAAAATCGAGTCCGCACTCAGGCTACCCTCTCGCTTCTGGGGGGCTGTCCTCCGTTGGACCGTGGGCTTTGCGTCGGACTTTCCGCCGAAGAAGAAGTTCTTGATGGACGAAAAAGCAGAGGACTTCGATTGGGATTCTTTATTTCCATTGTCACCATTTTCTTGGGCACGGCGAGGCACAGTATAGGTCAAGGTGCGGCGAGGGATGTAGGTGATGCCGGTCCGGGCTGGAAGTTCGGATAGGTGAGAACTCGCCATTGATGGGCTAGGGCGATCGGGGAAAGGCCATTGAATAACTTACCTGACCGAGCTAGATGCCCGTAAGGGTTGAGAGCACCGAGAGTGGCCATGGTGACGGACAACCAGCAAGGCAGATGAGGCTGGTTGGGACGTGACTTTCGGAGACCCGATGGAAAAAAGTGTCGAGACGCAAATTGCTTGGCTACGGCTGAGGTTCTTACGGTCCGCCGTAGCGGCTCAGGTGCCTGGGGGAAGTGTCAAGCCACAGTTTTCGGGTGAGCCACACATGGGCTCCGACGTAATGCCGTCGTCCGAGCCTGGAGGGACAGGCTCTCATGTGGCTTTTTGGAGGTCCATGCATCGCGTGAGGCTTCCTGCCAATCAGGCCTCCCACTCTCCTGTATCATTACCTCATACTCGAACAAGGATGTCTTTCTCGGAAGCTGTGAGCTAAACCTTTTTCAGAGCAGCCCTATTCCCATAGTAACAAAAAGAAAATAACAATACTGGGACCTGTATGTACATACAGTAGTGTCTTCCCAGTCATCTGCAGGCATGCATATCCTAGGTGATCGTGATATGTTTCCCTTCTTCTGATTTAATTATTTTGTTTTCTATTTATTTTTTCAAGCTAACTTTTGTTGATGGACCTACTAATGTTCGCGTAGGATAGATTTCTACTAGTCTCGCGCTCTAGTCCCGTTACACCGTCATCAGTCCGATCGACAAGAGTCTTACTAGGGACCAAGTTACAGATCACTGCAGACAATAAACCCCATCGTCCGATTGGAGGCACTGCAGTTTTCTTTTCGTCATAATATCAGGCCCGATGAGATTTGCTATTCTCATCTGCTCCGGTCGTATTGGTCGCATTTCTTTTCTAGTTGCGGTGGTCAAATACTAGTAGTTCGTAGGTACTGTAGTAGTCATTTAATTTAGTTGGTAGAAAATAAATTCCCCGTAGTGGAGGGGAGGAGAAGAGAGAGGTTTACCGTACGGAGCAGTTTGCAGACCTGCTGCTGTGCTGTGCTGTTTGTTCTTCTCTCAGCTATTTTTTTCTACATGCCGAGCTCTCTTTCCTTTCCCTCCTTCGAGTACTCGAGCAGTCTCTTACTCTCTACCCATCTCCTCCGTGTGTCGATCCACTGTCCTCATCATCTTTTTTCCTCATTTTCTCGTGATTCTTTTTCTTTTTCCCTTCCCCTTTAAGCCCTTCAGGGTCTTACGGCGTGTTGCTCTCACGCCTTTTTATTGTCTATTATTTTTTTTACACCTGTAGGTAAATTGCGGCATTTCCCCATTCATTCTTTCCGCCTTTTCCATTCTTTGCATCTCGCCGCTCACCAGCTGTTTCTTAGCTGTCTCCCTTCCTATGGTCGGGTGAATCACTCCAGCTTGCCAATAGCTTGTTTCTACCCCCCTCCTTTCTGTCTCGTTCTCTCTCCCCAATCGTCTCATTCTTCAACCCGAAGCGCCTCACTCTATCAATTCGTCAGCGCCCGGACCACCCGAGCTGTTGCTGCCAAAAGCAAGAGCACAAAGGCTTGAAAGGAGAAAAGAAATTTTAATCTGAGAACGCTGATAAAGGAAAAGATAAAAAAAAACCAAAATTTTTTTTTCTTTCATTCTCATTTTACTCTTCGGTCCTTGTTTTGCGCAACCTATCGTGGTTGAGTTTACCGCCCCCCTTCGCAAGAAAGAAATTGTGATTATCCGGTTCCAGAGTCTAGACAGGCTGTGGCCGGGGCAGGAATGGACTCGTTGATGAGGCGACTTAAAGCTGTTCTTTGATTTGGTGACTTCTCTTTTTGTCAGTTCCTGGGTTCCACTTTCCTCAGGGCCTCAGAAGCAACTGATTCTTTTTACCCATCTTCAAATCCATATCAGATTCGATGATGGACATCAATTCACTCCTCTCACCGCAGGAGTCTAATTCCCAATCGGGGCGGTCTTCGCCCTCGGCGGCCCCAACATCTGTTAGTAACACATCCATCCCGTCCACAGGGCCACCACCTCCAAAACCATTGCGCAAGAATCGCGCCGGTCAAACCAGGCAGGGCATGACCTCATCCCCACTCGCGCAGCACGTTTTTGCACCGCCGCATGTCTCAGAACCCTCGCCGCCAGCGATAAGCCCGACAGTTGGTCCCAACGTGGGTAGTGGAAGCGGGACTCCTCCGGCAGCGGACTTACCTCCTCCTAGACAGCCCTCGACCCCTGGAATGGACACACTCGCCGACTTGGCTTCAATGCAACATCACCAACCCCAGCGCTCGAATGCCCCGCTGCTCAGAAGCACCGAATCCTACGAGAGTCAACTTTCTCCCTCGACAATGTACCCCCACGTCAGTTCGGTCGCCCACAATACACCTACGCCACGGTCGTCATTCGATATAGCCATGTCGGATGGCCCCAGGGAGGCCGCCCGCAGAAACTATATGGATACGTCATTGGTTCCGAATGCACAGCGGATGGCAACCGAGCTTTTTGCTCAAATTCAAGAAAACCCTCAGTCGTACGACGCGCATGTAAACTTCGTTCGACTACTCCATGCGGGATTCGTCAACCATGTATACCCACCGAACAACCCCGAGATTCATGGCGACCCTCGGAAATATGACCTGCTCAAGGATATGCGGACCGCTCGCGAAGAGATGGATAAGCTCTTTGCCATGGGTGAAGACCTCTGGGCAGAATGGATACAAGATGAGAGCATGCTCGCACAAACCGTGGATGAGCGCATTGTAGTTATGGAGCTTTGCCAGCGGTCGGTGGAGGAAGAGTACGGCAGTACGAAGCTTTGGAGTATCTACGGGGAATGGGTTCTTTATCTCTATAATTCTGCGCACGCTGAGGGTGCTCAACATCAGTGGACGGAAGAGGATCGCATGATCGGTCGCGAGGTCTTCTCCTGGCAATCGGTTTTGGATGTCTGGCAGAGGGGTGCCGAAGCGACTCGGTGGCGGACTCCCGATAGCCATCTGGTCTGGGATCGACTGCTCGACCTGCAGGTGCAGGACATCACTCGGAACCCAAGCCAGGAGAAAATTGGCCATGTGCGGAATTTATTCGACATCAGACTGCAAACCCCTCATGCCACCTGGGATCAGACTTTCCAGACGTTCTCGGGTTTTGTGTCCACCTATTATAACGCAAATTACGAAACTATTATGGCAGACACTGCAAGCCGATATGCAACGTCTTGCAAAGAACAGTACTCCGCTCGTGAAGAGTTTGAAATCCGACTCCGGAATGCCACCGAAGCGGGCGATGTCACCCAGGAGTGGACCATCTTCACGGAGTACATTGAGTGGGAAGTCAGCAACAATCATCGCAACCACCATTCCAACTTTGAGTTGGTCAACGCTGTCTACCAGCGTGCAGTGCTTCGGTTCCCAACCGACGCCAACATGTGGGAGGATTTTGTCATGTTTCTCATCGATGAATCCATGCATGGCAATGCGAACACCACGACAATCTCTACCCTGGAACGGGCAACTCGGCACTGCCCATGCTCCGGTACCCTTTGGTCTCAGTATTTACTCAGCTCAGAACGGGAGGGTCAGTCCTTCTCCAAGATCGCCGACATCAAACACAAGGCCACCAGCACTGGTCTACTCGACGTGGCCGGCATGGAGGAGGTTCTCAAGGTACATACAGCATGGTGCAGCTACCTCCGGAGGAGAGCTTTCATGCCGGACTCCACCGATGAAGATCTCGATGTCGCAGAAGTTGGCATCCGTTCTGCCATCGAAAGCGTTCAAGAGCTGGGTGAAAAGAAGTACGGTCGGTCCTACCAAGGCGATCCCTTATTTCGCCTAGAGCGCATCTACATTCGCTATCTCAGTGAAAGTGGCAGCTGGGACAGTGCACGGGAAACCTTCAAGGGTCTTATGGGTCGACGAGGCAACAGCTACGAGTTCTGGCTCACGTACTATGAATGGGAATTGATCTCTTGGAGCAAATTCGTGCAGGGCGAAGCCACCGTTGATGCCGCGCGCCGAACCCCTAACCCCAGTTTTGCCACCGCCGTATTGAAACAAGCTATCAAGCGGACGGACCTGGATTGGCCCGAGAAAATCATGCAAACCTATATCGCACATTGTGAGGATTATGAGGACTCTGATGAATTGCAGCTGGCCATTTTGGAAACGAGGAAGGCAATGCGGGCGGTCAGAGCTCGTCGAGAACGTGACGCGAGAGAACTGGCCGCACAGCATGCGCAACAAGCCGCATCATCCGAACAAGCTACGCACCCTGAAAAGAGGAAACGGGAGGAGGAGGAAGCTAATGTAAATGGGTTGCCCGCTAAAAAGGCTCGCGGAGAAGAGGAAACATCGGCCGCGGAAGCAGAGCCAGCGGCCCTTCAGCGAGACCGGGAAAATGCAACAGTCGTGGTGAAAAACTTACCCCACCAGATCACCGAGCATAAAGTTCGACAATTCTTCCGTCATGTACGTTGCCCTTGTTGACCCCCCATCGGTAAACGTACAACTAATTGGTAGCATGGCAGTGCGGTACGATAAACAGCGTCAAGATGTTTCCGGGTGACGAGAACTCGGAGGTTGCGGTCATCGAGTTTAACTCAAAGGACGAAGCCCTTGTTGCGCAAACACGCGACCAGAAATCACTGGATGGTTTTACCATCGAAGTGCAGATTGGGACATGTTCAACATTGTTTGTCACCAACTTTCCCCCGGAGGCAGACGAAAACTACATTCGTGGCCTGTTCCGTGAGGTAAGTTGTTTCTGGCCCTCTTTTCTACCTCTTTGCCACATGGCGTTACTGACATTTGGCAGTATGGCGAGATCATCGATGTTCGCTTCCCATCGCTTAAATATAATACGCACCGACGCTTCTGTTACGTGCAATTCAAGACTGCAGAGGCAGCGCATAGCGCCACGAAGTTGGATGGGACTACGGTTGGTAAAGGTCTGACGCTAACGGCTAAGATCTCGGACCCTTCCCGGAAACAGGACCGTCATGGTCCTATATACGAAGGAAGGGAGATCCACGTGTCGAATGTAGACTTCAAGGCCAGTGAGCGTGATGTCCAAGAGCTCTTCTCGAAGTACGGAACCGTGGAGTTGGTCCGCCTGCCTAGGAAGGTTGACGGTGGCAGCAAGGGCTTCGGTTATGTAGTCTTTTCAACTAAAGAGGAAGCCACTGCCGCCCTTGCTATGGACGGGCAAGAGTATCGATCGCGAACCCTCCACGTGAAGATTTCCGCTCCCCAGAGCACGAAGCGAAGCGCGACCACCATCGTGTCTCAAGTTGGGAAATCTCAGTCCCCTGCAGCCGTAGTAAACGGCAGTAAAGAATCAGCCGATGCGGACACTCCCAGCAGGGAACGCGCTGCGCGTAGCTTGGGACTGATGAATATTCCCGACACGGTGAATGACGCGCGCATCCGGGCCCTTGTGGAGCCGTACGGCAAATTGATCAAGATTGTCTTGCGGCCCGATCACCAGGGTGCCATTGTGGAGTTTGCCGATGTGAATCATGCGGGCCGGGCTTCTTTGGAACTCGAGGGCCAGGAGATTGCGCCCGGGCGCAAATTGCATGTGGGCACTGTACCGGAGATGCTAAAACAGTCCGCTGAGAATAAAGACGGTCGCACACAACCATCCAGCAAGCCGAAGGAGAAGCAAGGGGGATTCCTCCAGCCCACGGGGCCGATCAAGCGACCACAACAACCGGGTTCGCGGGGTGGCCGCCGAGGGGGTCTCGGAGTGAAACGCGCCGGCCCTCATGGAGGGCACAACGGAGAGAAAACGATGACGACGACAATGATGACGACCGACAGCGCACCCTCCGCGGAAGGGGGGAAGACGAAAAAGAGCAATGATGACTTCCGTGCGATGATCCAGCGGGGTCGCGAGGAGTGAGGTATGGCGCAACGGATTGCATGGCAGGTTTGGCGTTCCTCCCCACTCGCTTGCCCTTAATTTTCTTGATTTTCTTTTTTCTATTTCCCTATGTTTCTTATGAAATGAATTGATTTGAACACTGTCACACTTGTCCCTGGTGGGTGCCGTTTCACTTGCATGTTGTATAAGTACCATGACTAAGTTTCTACCATTATTTTGCAGCTGGATTTGCAGGTTGCTGGCTGTTGACTGTAGATTACTTTGATGTATCTTTGTCCTCTTTGTTCCTGTGGGCCTTTCCCTTCGCTTTCTCTATCTACCATTACTTTTGATGTCACTACATAGTTAGTAGTAGTTGTCGCTAGATAACCCGGGAGGGCGTACGCCGTCTCCCATCGAAATGAATCCGCGAATCTCGTTCATGGCTGCCTTCCTATAGTACCGAGCACGGAGTCTCGCGATGTGACCCTCTCCATGTAACGTGACGTCAACAGGTATGTGTTTTTACCCTTTGAATTCATGAGAAAAAAGAGGGATCCAAGGTAGTACAATTCACCGATTCAACCACTGTTTCGCGACAGAATGACCTGCTTTAGTACGACATTCTCCGCGCCATTGCTGGCTAGAGCTTGGGTGATATGACAGACTAGTCGATGGGGACTAAGGAATTAGAGTTGATCTCTTACCGCCCATAGCGGGGGGGGCGCTTGGACCGAGCCTGAGGCATTTTTCGTATGCAATCCTCCGTACCAGACCACCATCCCGTATCAGTATTGGAAGAATTCAAATGGTCACGTATAAACAGTCTTTCGAATATTTCGTCGATTTATATGTGACTGTATGGTGGATCTGAGGGATCTGAGGGACCTGAGTTCCTTTCAGGTCGGGTGAGCAGTACAGTACATAGACATACAGTACATACATGCATGCATGCATACATTCAATCATACCATCAAGTGGTATGGTATGAATGTACGTACTGTACAACCCGTGAGGATCGTCCGAGTCACCTGTTCCTTCATACATTTCCTTGTTTTTCTTTTTTTTTTATCCCACGAAGAACGAAAAAATCTTACGCTTCCTTTTTGATTCCTCTTCTTCTCTTCTCGTGACTTTCCAGCTTCAGATCATTCATTCATTGTTGTGGAATATTGGAGGTCTCTAGAATCAAAGTCCAAACTCTATAGTGCAAGAATTGTCCCATTGAATTGATTGCAAAGCTCCACCAAGAAAAGCTGGAGCTCCGCAACCGTTGTTTATCACCTGGCCTGGGGGGAAGGAAACCTCAGGCATGAACCTAACTTAATCGCTCGCCCATTGAAAGCAAGAACTTCTCCTCCCTTCTTCACCTTCTCTCCTTCCATGACACATTAAATTTATCCCACTAACAGTATCAACCTTTATTTCCCGGCCTGGAAGATCTCAACCTTTCCTTAGTGGTTCAAAAACTCGCCGTAATCCACCCTCGAGACCTGTCATTAATTCTTCCCGATCGGTCGGTCGCCGCGATTGCTCAACGGTTACTCCCTCTGTCGTCATTCCTATATATATACCACCCCCACGATGGATTTTCATTTAGTACCGCGCGGTGAAGATCGAAACTACACAGGCTTTCTAACGAAAACCATTGTTTACACATCATCCTTGATTGTTTTTCTAGCTTGTAAGTGTTCCAGTCGCAATCGCACTTGACAAACAAGTATGACGACAGACTGACGGGGAAGGCAGCATTCGGCTTAACCGTATCCTCCATTGTGGTTCCAAAATGGATCAGCTATCGCAACGATCAGGTGCGGATTCTCTCGTAGTTTTATTCACTGTCTTCCAGTCTCGATCATCATGCGTACTAACCCTTCATCGATCTAGATCTGGTATTCATACGGCCTCCATCGGCGCTGTTCCTCAGTCACCGATGCCTGCGTTAGTTTCCCCCAGCAGGACGATTGCAGTGGCCGGGGCCGCTATTTCTGTTCCATGTGGCGCTCCGTGGGCTTCCTTATGTCCTTTGCCGTCGTTCTGGAGGGCATGAGTATCGTCGCATACTTGATCATATTGTCCGGTGGGAAGCGACTGCGGGAATCTGGGTGGAAGGTTCTCAGTTTGTTGATCGTGTTATCAGTTGTTGTGCAGGCGGCGAGCATGTCCATCGTGGTAAGTTTTAATTGATCTAGCGTGCAAATGACATGCGTGCTAAGTATTGCTACTTCAGGCCTATTTATACGACCATGACACGCGGTTTTTCCCCGGCTGGAGACTGGATGAGTCCTGGACTTATTGCACCATCAGCTGGTGCATTAGCTTGCTCTGTGCGGCTGCCCTTATTGTTGCCGGTCGCGTGCTACCGTCTGAAGGTGGCTATGAGTTGATCCCCGACCATTCTTAATATCATTTTTATGGAGATGATTTTGTCAACGGTGGTACGATTCGATATACGTTTACGGCGGTGCACTTGTGATTCGCGGTTCTGCGTGTTTATTCAGCATTCCTTCTTTCCCTGCTTCTGCACTCTTTTTAGCTCGGTGGCTTTCGTTCTTTTTGAATGTACATACAGACTAGATGTCTACGAGTAATGTTTATGACACGTGAGTTGCTGTCCATTGAACAATACCGACTGACTTCAACATCACCCTATCCAGAACTGACCAAACAACAGGAATGCAACCAATCAAATTGTTCCAATCCACTCAACTCCGACATGACCAGAAAAAATGAAGTTAAATCTTCTCACTTGTGAACTCTCTTCACAGCCCCCTTCCCATTAGCCCTCGAAACCTTCTTCCCTCGACCTGCATCTCTCCTCACACTCCTTCGCCTCTTCTTCGCCGGAGCCAGAACCCAAGACTGAAACGTTGGTAAAAGCTCAATATCCGGAAACACGATCCGATGAGCCGGCACGCCCCGTCCCCGCAGAGAATCCATATCCTCACGCACCCGACGAACAAGGTCCCGCAAATCCGCAAAAGACTTATCCGAACCAACCTCCTTCAAAAGCCAACTCGGCACAGGCGAAGCCACAATAGTAGGTTTCCTACGTCTGCCACATTCGCCCTGTACCCGCTCACCACCATCATCAGTAGTAAATCCAGCACAGGCAGACGACGAGCCGGACCCAGACGAGAGCGTAATAAGATCACACTCGGTAGTAGAAGTAGAAGTACCCTCTCCCCCATCCTCCCCTTTCAACCTCTCCATCTCCCTCTTCCTCAACACAACATCCCACCCCTTAACACCACCCCATCTCTCCATGCGTCCCAGGACAACCATCAAAAGCTCACACTGCGTCACCGGCCACTCAATCCGATACCGCGCCCGCTGGTAATGCTGTCGACAGTAATGCACCCACACATGTTCCGGGAACCGCTTCGTGGCGTACTTATTCCGGCCGAAGATATGGGAGATGACTTTTCGGCGTGGATTGTTGGCTTTAGCGTCTGTTGCTGGACAGGGAAACGTGAATTCGCAGGGTAGGAGGGGTTCTTCTTGGGTCTCTTTTTCTTTTCGGGGTTTTGGTTTTGGGGGCATTTTTGTTTTCTTCCTTGCTTGCTTTTCTTTCTCTCTTTCTCTGGGAGATGGCGTTCTTTGCTTTTGTGTTTTGGTTTTGGATTTGGGGGCTTAGGTTGGTTTGGATGGATGGGATGGATGGCTTTGTTTAGGGGGATATGGGATGATGGGAAGGGTCTCTTTATTTTACTCTTATATATGGGTTTTTATGTGGCAAATGTCGTGAGTGTGGTGTTGTGATTGGAGAAAGGGATTATATTCTGGTGCCTGGTTGGGAGGGATAGTGATTCTTGTGGGTGGGTTAGAGATAAAGGGTTTCTTCTTTCTTCACTGTTGGGCTGTTGGTCTTGGTGAGGTTTTGTAGATTCCTGGATATGATAGGTGGTAAGTGATCAGAGCGAATCAGAGAAGAATTGACTAAGGATTCAGTCTTTGAGTAATGCGAGGCAATGCAAATCGTCTTTTATATTCGTGTTCATGTCCCAAGCCAAATCACGTTAACCCGTGCCGAATGTCAATCTGCGTATGTATAGATATCTCTGCGTATAAACCTAAACGCCGCCCGAAAAGATGAACCCAGAAACCACGTTCGTACATTTTTCATTCTCCATGCAATCTTAAAGGCCAAAAAGAAAAAAAAAAAAAAAAAGAAAAGACAGAAAGAAGAAATTCATCAAGTCATAGACCGACATCATGCGGCATATCCCGCAGGCAGTTTGGGGACGTATCTCCTGAGTGCCCGTTGGTTGCTGCACCCCACAGACCCGATGTCGATGGTGTTCAGCTCTCGGCTTAGCGCGTCCATTCCCGGGTGACTGCCCGCCACGGGATAGCCCTGGGGAGTCCCGTTACCATTCATCACCGGGTAGTTCTGGTTCATGGGTTGGGCAATCGGCACCTTGGCTGGAATGGGTGGACCCGTGTTGACCGGGGCGTACAAGCTTGACGGGGAGTGTCCACGTGGAGATGGGGAGACAGAGGTTCGATGGGAGGGGGCTGCGTTCGGGGAACTCATGGTCCGTCCGTGTCTGTAAGGCGAGAGTGCGCGACCACGATTCTCCCCGGGCGAGGTTCGCATAGCAGGATCCGGCACGTATGACTGACGTCTATGTTGTGCGTCCACCAAGGGCCGGGACCGTGGTGCGTACTCCCGAACCGGCGGTGGCGCAGGGCTCCTCTTTCGTGGAACATTCTTGAAGCGGACTACCACACCTGGTTTCTTGGTCTTCCGTTCTGGCTCTGGGGCCCATGTATCGGTCGGTAGGTGGTCGGAGGGATCGATCTCTCGACCATCGTCACCGATGATTGGACCTGGGTCCCGCGCTGCTTCCCTCTCAGACCGTCGGGCGGCGTCCATCGCCTCGGCTGGTGTGTCATATGCCGGAGCTGGGTCCCGGAGGACCGCCGCGCGAGCTGCGTTTGGATTAAAGGCATCAAACGAATCCGGCGAGAAGGGGATTTGAGAAGTTTCCCGCTCGCCGAGGGGTGGTGGCCGGGGACTGACAGATTTCCGGCGAGGGACGAGACGAGTCTCGGATGAATGCGCTGATCCTCGACTGATCAGTGAACGGCGGTCGTCCATGATTGGCGGGGAAGGTTCTACGGGGTAAGGCACGATCACAGACGTCGGCTCGGGCGGCAGGATGATGTCTTCGATCAGCTCACTGCGTCTTCGGCTCTGGCGCCGTTCGTGTTCGGCACGGTCCGCTTCGGCCTCTGCAATGGCGGGATCAAACCCGGCGACTAGACTGGGGGGCATGGACAGTCCGTTCGTATGCGGGGGAAGGTCCTGCATCCGGCCTCCGTCGGACTGCATGTGCGACGGCTGCGACAGGTTGATTTCGTTGGAGGTCCGGGGAGATGCAAACTCTGGCGAGTAAGCTTGGTACGAAGGGGTTGGTGACGGTACTAACTGCTGAGTGGTCTGCACCAGGCCTGATCGATGAACCGGGGGCGGAGGCGGAGGGCCTTCCTCTTCTTCGTCTTCCACCCGGGGCTGCATCGTTGCATACTCTGCCGGTAGGCTTTCACGACTACTTGGAGGACGGATTGGACTCGTTTCTTTGACCAGGGAGTTGCTATGCGGGCGATAACGGAGTTCCGTTTCCACTGGGTGGGATCCATATTCGACCTGAGGTTCGCGGATACCCGCCGGAGAGCGTTGCCTATACCGTGAGACTTGCTGTGCCTGCGCTATCTCGTTGGGCACATACTGCTCCGGGGAAGCGAATGCATAGTGATTGCTGTGGTGGCTGCTCGGACGTGGTGGCGTTGCCTCTGACATGGGCGCATACATCTCCGGTCCTGATCGACTTGTTGGCCGGTCATGCCTAGAAGAGCGAAAGTCCGTGGGCGGCGCATTGCCGTACCCAGACCGTGGTCGTGCATAAGAGCGTGTATCATACGAGTCTGGCCTTTCACGGTGCGAATGGTAGGGTACTTCCTGCAAATGACGCCGAGGGGGAGCCGGAGCCTGGTGGGATGGATTACTCCATTCCCGGTGGAAATCATCGGGAGACTCATAGGTTCTCGCGGAGTGCGAAGCTGCCCCCGGTGGTGGGCCATACGCCGACGCATCAAAGGGGACCTCCGGAGGCCCCGAATGTCGCGACGAGTGGCGTGTATATTCTACTGGGGACGGCGTCGAGTGAGGATAATCGTGGTTTGGCAGGGGTGCGGTGGAATGAGTGTGCTCGGGAGTGGGTCGAGGAGGGGATTGGGTGGGTGCTGGAGGAGCTGAGGCAATCTTCTCTGGAAGCGCAGGACGTGCTGGAGCTGACCCCGGAGGACCACTTGGCAGTGGACGTCGTTTGACCTCTTTCAGTTGTCGGGGTCCTGATAGCGACGAAGAGGAGCTGATTGGCGCTGGACTCGACCTTAAGTTTAGACTCGAGCTTGAGGCGCTCGGTTTACCTTGGACGTTGACCTTCTCTGCCGCATACAACCGTCGTTCAATCACTGCCTCATCTTCTGGTCTAGTGTCGTAATAAGTCATCTCGATACGGACTTCACCGGCATACTTTCCGCGAAACTGCAATGGATGCCAGTGATCGCTCTGGCTACCACCGGGGATGATCAAGTCTTTCAGATCAATCCAGGTCTCTCCGATCAGGTCAGTCTTCTTGTCGTCGTTGAATATGGTTACCTTGAGTCTGAAATAGTCTGGCGACTCGTGTACGGTAAATCGAAGTTCTTGGTCCCTAGAAAATGTCAGCAAGCGCTAGTTAAAATCAGGTGGTTTGGGAGACGAGAGAGAGAGAAGACGACTGAGATCTAACAAAGGGAATTTCTAGCGCGTACCATCTCGGCGTTTGGCCTCCTCGCAAGTCAGTCTCAGTCTTCTTAGCTTCCTTCCCTAAACGAGCCGCACAATAGGGATTTTGTTTCCCCATTGTCTTTCTGTTGGGCAGGTTCTTCGCCCGGTCGATGACGAGAACCAGAGTTCCAATCGCAGGCCCATCGACGGACATGTCAGCGTAAATGCCGGCGGCATGATTGATCATGGACAACCGGGGCGGTTTAGAAGCCATATTATAATGACTGTCAGTTGAGAAGTCGCCCGAGAGGAACGAAGGGGATTAATCAAAGGAATGCGATATCACTGGGAGGCACCGCATTCGTCGCAACGAAAACGATTTGTGAACTTGGGGACAAGTGTAGTAGTAGTACAAGAATACAAGGGATCTATGCAACGGCCACAATAACAAACAGAAGAAAACCAATGGTGCCAGTTCCGGAGACTCGTACTACGACAGGGGCTTAACACCTGCAGGGGGGAAAGAATTGATAAACCAAAGAGACAAAGAGCCGATCGAGGAGGAAGAGGAAGAGATGAGATGAGATGAAGAAAGGGAGGGGAAACCAAACAAGACTTTCCGATAAGACGATCTGAGCGATAGTGAGAGTATGGAAACTTTACCACATCTTACGTTATTACGCCCGATGAGCAGCCTGATTGGATGCGGGGCGGGTCCCTGGGTCAGGCGCTGGGATTTGGGGTGGCTGGGGGTGGCTGGGGATGATTCCTGATTAGTGGAGCCCTGCTGTTCCTGCATGCAAAACTGCACCCACTTTCCCCCGTTCAGCCTAGTGTCCTGTATTTATCGGTCGCAGTTTCCGATACACTTGATTTTCCCCCGTTTCAGACCTTTGACGCAACATCGCACTTGTATTTTCCTTCGTTATATTCCAGCCACTCTCAATTTCACCCACTGGTCGACATACTTTTCAACCAGATATCCACTTTGCAACACTAATTCCTGGTCATCGTCATCGTCAGGCGCACACTTAGCGCCCGAGGCGTCTTCAGACCATTCAGCATTCCTGCCGAGTCTTTCAGTGCCCACAGCAGGTCTCCACCTTGAAATGTGGGCTGCATACCTTAATACACGGTCTCCGTTTTCTGGATTCATAACAGGACCAGAGATGCATTTTCTCCTCCACCTCGTGAGCTGTCACTGTAGGTCTCACAGAACGACAACTCCGTCTCGAATCCGGTCAGACAAACCGATCAGCCAGCTACCTCGATTGCGGTGAAAAATATGTACGGAAATCCCGGTCCGCTTAGAGTTGAAATTCGGTTGCCTATCTCAGCTGCATACGTTTTAATTTTCCACAGCCACGACACCAGGCAGTTATGTTTTGGAAGAGGATCTCACTCCACTCGATACTATAATTAAACTTCTACGGGAGAATCCCGGCAAGTTTAGTCGGTCTGACAGAAGGTAAACTTGCCTTGTCGTCCACCGACATGACATGGCAGAGTTGATAGGGTCGGGAAAGTATATGCGACAACCTGCATCATGTCAGACAAAAATATATATTTCCGGATTCTGCTGCGTGATGCTCGGCCCCTAGGTCTTCATCGTCCGTTAACGGGCGGTCGGGAATATCACGCCACATACCTCGCTAGACGGTCTGGAATTATCTCCTTTTCCACGTGGGTCGCCGCATTAGCTGAACTCTGGACTTTGACCGCATTCTTGGAATCTGGTCAGGAATGCGCAGGTCCGCGGCTTCCACATTTGACTGATTGTTGGATTTGCCTCATATATTATTTTAGCCAACCTCCTCTCATCCAATTGGGGATGTGGTTTAGTGGTATAATACTCCCTTAGCATGGGAGTGGTCCGGGGTTCGATTCCCCGCGTCTCCATCTTTTTGCTTCCATAGCTTTTGCAGACCTCTCTCTAGGACACTTGTGTTTTGAGTGTTGCTACCTACGCCTTTCTCTTTTGCTGAGTTGGTTTGCGCCAAAGTATATGTTCTTATGACCACATCGAGGGCATTTGTTCTTCTTCGACCTTGGAAGAACACTCAATCCATAGCTTAGTCCAGCTTACCAAGGCGCCGGTTAAACCGTCCTAGGCGCCTTGGTACAGTACCATGTACTAAATTTCTACTTTAGCGGAGACCCCGTGCACAGTATATTGTTCTCGGATGAGACCCAACAAACCGGACCTCACACCTCTCCCCATATCTCCAAGATGAAAAGAGAAGTGAAGAGAAAAAGCTTTATTTTTCAAAGAACCAAAGCACTCACGCCAAACATCACACCAGCCTGAGATCCTTAAGCTCTTCGGAATGGCTCTTCTCCCACGGATGTTCCGTCTCCACAGACCGAATAAGCTCTTCGTACCGCGGGCTACGCGGTGTGATAGTAACGTTGTAAGGCACCGGGTGACTGATTGCACCCGATTGATACTCGGCCCGTAGATCGACCTCCTTACCATCTCGAATCGGCTTGGTGATGGTAAAGGCTGCCACCGATTGAGCAATAGAATTATATAGGTTCGCATCAGCGAGTGTGCGGCCTGGACAGACACGGCGACCGAACCCGAAGACCAAGTAGTACGGATTGGCCTCCGGTTCGTGCCCTTCGTAGCTTAGGAAGCGCTCTGGCTTGAAGGTGTGAGGATCTGGGTAGGTACTGGCGTCGTGCGTAAAAGCCCTGGATGAGGTTAGCGGAAATGGCTGACTATGTGAAACATGAATTGTCTCCCAAGGACTGAACAACCCAATTGAGACGATGTTCCTAGCGTAGGTGACACAAACAGGACGATACGCACCAGACATTCGGGACCATCAGAGTCCCTTTGGGAAATGTATATCCCTCATATGTGTCATCCATAACTGAGGCGTGTGCTGTACCCATCGGGAGCACCGGATGCCACCGAAGGATCTCTTTGACCATGGCATTGATATACGGAAGATTTTCGCGATCCTGAAAACTAGGCAGACGATCTGGCCCTACAACACGATCAATTTCCGCTTGCGCCTTCCGTTGCACCTCGGGGTACTGTGCCATAACAAGGAAGAAACTAGACATGGTGGATACAGTCTGGCATGAATCAGCGTCAGTTGATGCGCAGTATGGGAAGTATATATACATACCGTATCAGATCCCCCACCATAGAAGGATGCAGCAGCCCACTTTATCACCGTTTCTTCATAGGACCCCGGCCCAGGTTGGTTCTCAATTTTCTGGAGTAGACCGGCAAGAAAAGATGGCTCAAAGTCTTGCTGGGCTAGTTTGCGTTTCACAAATGCATAGGGGACGTCGCTGAAAGCCGCAGCACTCTTTCGAAATTGTTTTGCCATTCGTGCAAACTGAGCCCCTGGGAACCATATAGGTACGTATTTCACTGATATACAAATTAGCTCAAGGACCAAAAACAGAGATTACCTCTAATAGCTTACAGATCGGAATGAAATCTACAGCCCATGTCCCGGGGAGAAGCGTCAACCCGAAAGAAGCCATAGCTTCATCAGCGAGGTCAACAAGGGGGTCACGCCCGTGTGGCTCAATGGTATAGCCATATGCGATTTTTAAAACGATAGCACCAGCCTCTCTAGCTGCTCTGTCAGCAGACACTCACCATTCCAGACGATAGCGTAAAGCATACTTGCGTATATGTTGAAGTAGATTATCCGGATCCTCCAGCACACGAAGAAGAAACCGACGAACCTCAAGATCCTGCACTGCATTGAATCGAGACACAGCCGTCTTCGACCCAACCTGATGACCAAGGGCCTTCCGCATATTCTTAAACGAGGGATCGGAGTATTCCAAGGTACCTAGAATCTTATCCCAACCGGCCCTGAGCTGGTGTCAGCAGCCACTACCGAGTACAAGGATGCCAGTAAGAAGGAAGACGACATTTTACCGAAGTTCCACCTAGGTCTCGAGGACCAGATGGAAGACCGCTTTTCGAGTATGTCTCGTGCGAAGCGGGCGTCATTGAGGATGATGATGTTGTCGCCTAATATGCTCAATGAGCTGATTGGGCCTATTTGATGTTATAACCATCCTGGTGGGGAGGATATCCTGTTCTATTTGTGAGGTGTTTACCATAGAGGTCTTTGTGTTTAAGCCAGTATTCCCAATCGCGGACATCGTGGGATGGGAGGTCGGTTAGATTGCCGATTATTGGCTTTCGGGGAGGTCCTGGTGGTAAGTGTCCCAGAGAGTGCTTTTTACTGAAAAGAGATCTAACGAGATATAAACCAACAAAGCTAATGGTGAGAAATAGAAGTATAGACTCCATGGCGGGCACAGACACTGTCTTGCAAGTTCTGCTTTTGAGAGCTTCGCCTGGAGAAGAAGAAGAAGAAGGAGGAGGAGGAGGAGGAGGAGGAGGAGGAGGAGGGAGAAAAATGTATGCGGTCGCAGACGAAGACCAAAGCAAAGAGTCTTACTCGGCTACTGAAGATATGCGTTTCAAGATTTAAGGATCAGAAGACAGGTTCGTGGCCGTGCTATTTATTAGCACGAAGTTGTCATGGAACGCATTGATAATGTTTGGGCGAATCATCTTCGGGTCTTGGAGTTGATCCAATAAAAGAGAGTCATTAATAACGAGGAGAAGTTTAAGATGCATGAGTTCATGCTGATCTTCAGCTTATCCATGTGTTATTGGCTCAGAGCTCATCACTTAGTCTGTAGGATTCGGGATGAAGTGATACATCACATCTCTTACGACACGGCAGTTGTACATGTTGAAGCTTTTGCCAGTCTGAATTGACCACCCACAGATTAGACGTCTTGGTTGATAAGATCCACTTGATTAACTCTGGACGGTTTGATTGATAAATGATTGGTTAATTTCCCCACGGGGATTGCGTTAGACATACTCTTTCCGACATCCTGCAGCATCTGTCGTGGCGGTTGGGGAAGGCGCGTAGGTCTAGATAAGACGATGTATCGCGAAACAACTCCCCAATGCAGTGGTGGTAGAAAGGTCGTCTATATGTAGATGACGTGCAGGAGTGTTAGGCATACAAGAGAATGCATGCGATCCTCACTCTCATCAGGAATTGGCAATATCCGCTGACCTAACCCTAATTCGACTTATTATCATTTACATACTGATGCCCATTACCTTATTGGGGCCTATAAGCCAGCCCTAGGTAGGACACTAATCCTAAGCAACAACTATTTCTAGCTAACAGTATACATTTTTACCCTTTTGATTGTCTTTTCCTAGGATGCTAATAGCAGCCATCTCTACATTAGATGTCCGCCTTGGGACACAACCTAAAATCACTATGAACTGGAGCCATTGGATGGTAAATCTCAGTCTTCATTGATGACGATGCGGATATCAGACTGAAGATACTGTACCATAATCGCCAGCTACATTTCCCAGTTCTGCTTACGACCCTCCGCATTAACAGCATCAATCCTCGCTGCCTCCCCAATAAGACACTGATAGGACTTGAACTTGCGAGCCGCGACCCTGGCAGCAAAGATCTCATCCAACTCCTCCAACGAGCGACCCTTCATCTCAGGAATAAAGAAATAAAAGAAAACCACACAAGCCAAGTTCGACCCAGCCCAAATATACCCATAACGAGCACCCTGCCCCCAACTGTCAGTCTCAACACCCAGACCCCAAACCCCAACGGGGAGAACAACATACCCAATTCAAATGCTCCGGATTAATAAAATACGGCGTACAAAAATTCACCAACCAAGCCAGCAAATACCCCAACGACGTCGCCGTACCCACCGTCCACGCCCTTAACCTCGAACTCACCAACTCCGTCGCAACAGGGTAACTCGCCGCCCCAACACAGCCATTGTAGAAGAACATGAACAGTGCCGTGAAGGCGACCAATGCCTGACCCGTGGGAAGCGAGTTGGGACTCACCGTCGCGGCAATGGCGCTTGCTAGTTGGCATAGCCCGCAGGCGATGGCGCCGAGCATGAGGATTGCGCGACGACCGAGCCAGTTCCGGATTGCGTACATGCCGATGTTGACGCCTAGGAAGCCGAAGCAGGTGTTCATGATCGAGTACTCGAAGGCTTTGGTTATGCCGGAGACTGTGAAGAAGTAGGTTTGGTAGCCGATTAGGAACCACACGCCGGAGGCGGATTGGCAGCCGATCATGCTGTAGCAGAGGATTGTGCGGCGGAGGTCGATTCCTGGTTCGTTTTATATGGTGAGGATAGATTCGTTTTTCTACTGTAGGGTGGGAGGGGGACGCACCTCGGAACATGTCTAGTGCTGTGACGTTGCCTTGTTCGCGCTTTTCTTCTTCGACGCCTTTGACCATCTCGGCCCATTCGAGTTCTAGGAGGGATGGGGACATCTCGTCACTGCTTTCGTCGCCGCTGGATGAAGCGCGGATGGTGGCGTAGCTGGTACCCCTGAGTTTCTCAAGCGCTTGTCTTGCAGCTTGTGCTTTTCCTCGATGGAGAAGCCATCGTGGACTCTCGGGGACGAAGAACAATGCCACGAAGAGGAATGTAGGGACGATATATAGACAGGCCAAGGGAATTCGATACGAAAGGCGATCCATCCTCTCCTTAGTCTTGTTATCCACTGCAGCACCCATGATACTCCCGATGTTCACCCAGTATGCGAACAGAGCAACCATCACACCACGCAGGTGGGCTGGTGATGCCTCCGCAGTATAAATGTTGGAGAATGTAACCAGAAAACCATTCGCGAATCCTAGTAGTATTCGTCCAAGGTACAAAACTCCTGCTGAGGGGGCGCCTATTTGGATCGCGCATGCTATGGCATTGACAATACAAGCAAGCCACAAGGCCTGCCGGCGGCCTAGGTAGGCTGAGAAGAACCCTGCTACCAGTGAAGAAACGAAGGAACCCAGGGTTAGGAGAGATGTTATCAGTTGTTGAACCGTGCTCTATGTGGATCGGTGAGTCATTAGTTTGTGCGTGTCGTTCTGAAAGCGGAGATATAATCTCACGTCAATTGCATACCCTCCCTCAGAGCCTGGGTCTGGGTATCCGAATACTTTGAGGAACCCTGGCATGGCCTGGAGAGATCCAATAGCAGCCAGGTCAAAGCCATATTGCAGGTTGGCCATTGATACCAGGGAGCAAAGAAAAAGACATTTTCGGTTCTGCCATAATGTTGTCGTGGATATAGTCACCTCTGCCATGATGGTTTTAGAGAGCAGGCATTTACGGAAGATAATGCAATATCGGTTACAGCTTTCATGGTCAGAGTGCAGCGCCACTTCTTTTTCAATGTGTATCCCCACATCTTGATTCGTAGCTCCGGCTATAAAAGAGCTGTACCTATGCCGAGGGCTTGAAAATCGCCCACATATTTCTGACCCGTCAGCAGCGCTCTTTTGGAGTGTATATGACTCAGTCGGATCGTCCGTCAAGATTATGCAAATGTCTTTTCTTCTCAAGGATCGACGGTGATTACCCCACAAACCCCGCAATGGGCTTCAAACATCTGGGGCTGCCGCAGCGGGTCCCGCTTAGGGTCTATCAAAGATGGAAGAATATAACACAAGCAACGAACATCTTATAAACATATTGTGATGTGGTTGATCTAGGTGCCATTGTTTGTTTTGCTGCAGGTCTCTCAACGCAACAGAGGAGCAATACAACGGCGACAAGTGGTCACAACCATTGCCCAATATCTAAGACTCTGCAACACGGTTCCCCAGAATTTCTTCAATCAGTGCAGAATGTGGGGTAAGCTTAGCAGTAGCAGGATTACCGCCACATGTGCCGCCACCTTGGTGTCCCAATCACCATGTTGGTTTCTAGCGAGCTCAGAAGATGATACCCCGCAGGGTCTATCATCGTCATTCTGGTATATAGCCTTATCCGAAGGGCGGGGGCGACTGGGCATCTGCAGATATATGTAAATAGTTATCTGACGTAGTTGCTATAACAAGCTTCCTGTTGGCATACCACCATCTAAAACCATGATAGTCGAAAGGGTTGAGCACCTCTTTGCTCTCATCCAGGGTCAGCGCATCCTCAGCCATCCTGGATGGAGCAACGTGAATCTCACTACATTAATACCTCTGGTAGTGGTAATCCTGGGACTGGTCTTGATCGTAGACTATGGATATATGATCTACCTCCATTTCCAAATGGCAAGCTCACAGCAATATCAAACAAATAGCCCAATACCTACGCTAACACTTAGCCACAGCCACCAGGCCCATTCCCCCTTCCCCTAATCGGAAATACTCATCTCCTCCCAGACCAAAAACCATGGATATACTTCGAGCAATTGGCAAAAGAATACAACACACCCATGATCACATTCTGGACAGGCCGACGACCAACAATCTGGATCTGCGACGCCTGGGCCGCCAACGAACTTCTCAACAAGCGAGCCGCAATCTATGCCTCCCGTCCACGAATGGTCGTCTTCAGCGAGCTCGGTGCCGGCCAGTCTAACATGGTCAATATGTACTATGGAGATAGATGGCGGTTGCACAGGAAACTAACCCATATGGGGGTTGGACTGCAGCAAGTGCGCAACTACCGCGGGTTCCAAAACGACGAGAGCAAGGTCGTTGCTTTGGACCTCTTGCGCGAACCCAGGGAGTATGTGAGCCATTTTGAGAGGTATGCGACAAGTGTGGTTTCCATAATTGGATTTGGAAGACGTGTGTCTGCGTATACGGACCCGATTATCACAGAGGTGATTGCGGTGATGCAGCGGGCGGCTGAGTTGAATGTGCCGGGGAAGTCGTTTCCCATGTTGATGGAGTCGTTTCCTTGTTAGTCTTCTCTCACATGTATCTCAACTTAAGTGTCGTCGGTTAACATTGTCTAGTCCTCGCCAAATTCCCCAACTGGATGGCACCCTGGAAGCACGGATTAGGCAATGGACAAGGGCGCGGAAGGCCATTTTTCTACGCGCTAGCAGAAGAAGCTGCTAGTGGTATAGAGGCAAAACAGTGCTACGCAAGAAAACTCTTTGACGAAGCGCCGAGACACAACCTTACTAAAATGGAGATCTCCTCGCTTGCGGGTAACCTTTTCGGAGCAGGCAGTGACACATCTAGCTCCACGCTTGTCACTTTTGTTCTCGCTTGCTGTGCATTCCCGGAGACGCTGCCCAGGGCATGGGAAGAGCTCGATCGGGTGGTGGGACCACACCGGAGCCCAACGTTCGAGGATGAGCCTGACCTGCCATATGTGAAGGCGTTTGTGAAAGAGGTGCTGCGATGGAGATCGGTCGCTATTATTGGGGGTCAACCGCATGCGCCGATTAAGGATGATTGTTATAAGGTGCAATGCACTTCCTTGAATCTCCTGTTTGTCCATGCTTAGGTGTACTGATAAGATGGATCTGCTTAGGGCTGGTTAATCCCCAGAAATACCTGGGTACAGGGAAACATCTGGGCAATTCACCATCACGAACGAGAATTCCCCGAACCTGACCGCTTCAATCCGGATCGATATTTTGAAGAAAGTCCTGTTCATCGCCCGTTCCCGGTTGATAAGGGCTACATGACATTTGGATGGGGGCGGCGAGTATGCAGCGGTCAGGGTCTGGCTGAGCAGGGGACTTTCATCACCATTGCACGGTTACTATGGGGGTTCGATATTCGAAAGGTGCTGGATCAGCACGGAAATGAAATTCCCGTGGATATCTTTGATTTTACGTAAGTGCTTCTATGATGATCCTCTTTCATGACTGTTAGTATGTAGTAGCTAATCGTCCGTCTTATAAGGAATGGCCTCAATATGCGGCCAAACCCGTTTGAGTGCCAGATTACTCCTCGCAACCAGGAGATCTGTTCCACCATTAGACGAGAGGGTTTGCAGGCACTACAGGATTTATCTCAATATGATGGTGAAACAAAATACCGCATGAGCACGTATTACAATTCCGAGAAATTGTGAGGGGCATGACAAGTATTTAGAGAGATGAGGCTAGTTCCGAGCTGGAGTAGAGGGTGCAGCAGATTGCATGATAGTGTGTACATTGCAAACTTCCAAGTATGAAGTTAGATAAGAGATTCTTTCAGACTATTACCCTAAGGGAAATTAGAAGACTGTGTAGTGAGTGGAATGGTGGCCAACAATCTAGCCCTACCTCAGCGGTCCAAATACCCCTCAATGATATGCCTCAGGCAGTAGAGGTCATCAAAGAACGGGGCCCTGCCGTGACCACTACGCAGGTCCTTGTTGATGTGACAAAGACCGGGTTTCCAAACGATACTGTTATTTAACGAAACGCCTGGCCATCTGAAGAAATTCCACTCCCCTACCCAGTTCTTGCGATGACAGAGTGCCGAAATAAGTGGTGTTCAGATTTGATATAATCCAGAAGATCATCAGTCTGGGACTAAGCAGTGCGTATATTCTTTCTGTAAGGCGCACATTTGATTTCATCCCTGGATCTGAAATCATGCCGTGCATGGTACGTGACTGCAAACCTCAAATGCAATGCCTTTGGCCTATATTTCCGCGGTCTATGCCGCTGCCTCAAAGAATTGTCTCCGGGCCGTCGTACTGAGGGGTCATATCTCTATTATTGGTGATCTCTGTCCTAATACCTGCATGAATTAGATCGACAAGTATGTTGCCTTTTCTTTCAGTAGAGGATATCCTTTAGAGCTGCTCAAGCTTCTAATCTGGTCAAGATCTTCTACATACCCAATAGTCAAGTTTTGCTTTTGTCCAGAAAAGCTCAAAAGGAAAGCGATCCTCCGTGTCCGGAATGTAAATCATTGGATCTGTCATTCAGATTGTGGGGACGCAGGGGTGCCGAACAGCTCCGAGATTGATTCTCCTTTCGTATAGACATCAGACACTAATTTCACCTTAATAGCACACTAGTCATAAACCAATTGCAGATCCGGGTCCCACAGTCTGTGCTCCTGGAAATGCCGATTGGAATTTCACCTCTCAACCAGCCCCGTGTCCTCGATGGGTTATTCAGCCCTGGCAGTCGTATAAAGGGGGCCATGGGTTCTTGTTCATCCAACCATCATCCCTCTACCTCAGACATTCATTTTCTTTTCTCTTCCTCTGGGCTTCTTTCGTCCTCACTCAACTCAACATGAAGCTGTCATTCCTTTCTCTCCTTTCGGTCGCGGCCGGTGTAGCTATTGCAGCTCCCACCGAGTCAACAAAAGACCATTTTGTTCCGGTAGGATACTTCCGATATCAATCGTGACGTCCTATCTTGTTACTAACCCAAATATCATAGTTCAACAATCGCGCTCTCGGTCCCCTCAAGCCCAACCCCTTCCAGGGCCTGAAATACGACGGCGACTGGCAAGTTGGCCGGTACTCCGTGCAAGCCTCGAACATCAAGACCACCAGTGGAAATAAGCTCTTGTTCTACCCAATGACCAACATCACCGACGTCGAGGTCAGGGGTTTTGTCAGTGTGGACGGGGGCAAGGATAAATTCAACGGGAAATCCGTGAAACTCGGCTGCAGCGTCAAGAATGGAAGCAGCAAACAGACAGTGCCGTGTGATATTCAGATCACTGGATCTAACCTAGTTAACCAGAAATTCGTTTCGGTTAAGTATACCGACACCAGTGCGTTGCAGACCGTTGATCTTGACGATCTGTATCTCGTGGATGCGTTGTTCTTCCGTATCAAGTCTGCTGGAAAGGACAAGGAGTTGACGAAGGACATCACGCTTCTTGTGGATGATTTCCAGTATGCTATTGAGTCGAACTGAGCCCGTTATCTATGTACCTACGGCGAATATATCGGGCTACTCTAGTAGTAATTATTAATGTGATGCTTTTGCTGTACAATAATTCTTGTTTATTGCTCAGGCGAATTATCATCGTAGTCTCCATTGCCGGGGTATGTTTGAGCGATAGGAGATTGTATTTTGGCTTGGAGCCAGTCTTGTTGTAAAGTCCTGAAAACTAGCTAAACAGATTGTAAAAACCCATCCACTCAAAGTTTTGCTTCTCGCTCACTATCACTGATCCATGAGTATACTTCGTGTTTTCTAAAAAGCTCGAACTATTGCTCCATATCATCAACTTGATAGATGTCTGGGAGTGGTTCGCGGCTGTCCTCCGATTCCTCCGCCATATCGTAGACATTTTGCGGCTTCCATTGACATTCCACACCCCAGCCTGAGCTACAGAGGTGAGTATTGGTGCGGATACGCGCGACATGTGGGTTGACGCAAGGAAAACTAACAGGATGAGAATCCCTATAGTAGCACAAACATCCAGGCCCAAAAAACAGTCTCGCTGGCTTGATACAGTCGCCTCTTTTCCTCGGTTGTCGCAAAGCTGTATAATGTTCCGCCATTTTGTGATCCCCTTACCTTCTTCATGTAATCGTATAGAATTATAGATCTCAGTACAAAAGATAACTATATCCTGCGGAGCTAGTTGTCTCACGCTGTTAATATAGCGCTTCTGTTCTTGTTCTTACATAGAGACTGACTGGTTACAGAACCTATATCATACCGTGACCAAGCTACATAGACACTCGGCTCTATATATCTGTAAGCTATCGAAATTCATCTCGGATTTCGGAAGTCAGCCTAGAGGTTTCTCCAGTACCGCGAATACTTCGATTTTTTCTTATCTCTCACGAACCTCTTGACGAATCTCAGCCACAATTCCTTTGACAGGAGCAAGAGTATTCACGCTCGCCGACGAAGACGAGCGCAGGTTTTCTACTCTAGCCTTTCCCTCTACCATCGAAGCAATTAATTCCTCCTTGGAGCATCCAAGAAAAGCCATGTACTCGATCATTGAATCTGCATCCATGTCTGAGAGGGATGGAGCAGCATCTTTGCTGGGGTCCGCCCCCTTCTCCAGCAAAAGCTCAATCAGCGCTGTGTGGCGCTTTTCGCATGCCCACGTGAATGGAGTTAGACCGTAGTGATCTTGACTGTCCAGCTCAGCACCCCACTGCAAGAGAAATCCTACTATCTCTCGACAGTCATTCTGAGCCGCCCATGATAAGGCTGTCCGGCCGTGCCGATCTTTAGCGTTGATGTCTGCGCCACGGTCAAGCAGGACCTCCAATGTTTCACGTTCGTTCCTTCTCGCGGCCCACATAATTGGTGTTTGTCCAGTATGGTTTTGTGCATTCGAGGCCCGGCTGCCGTTAACGTCCGTCGAATCTGGATCGATCCCACGATCAAGAAGGAATTGGACGAGGAAGACCCTACCGTGTTCTGCAGCTAGAGATAAGGGGGTCCTACCACACTCTTCGTCTCTATCTTGGAGTGAAACACCGTGGGCATGAAGAAGCTTGACAATCGCGACATGGCCTTTGCGTACTGCACATAGCAATGGGCTCTCGTACATGGCTGGGCGGCCACATTTACTCCCCGGGTTGGGGTCAGCACCATGCTCGAGCAGGAACTTGACAGTCGACGTCTTACCACACTCGGCAGCCACTGACATGGCAGATGAATCATCCTCAGAAATGAAGTCCAGGCCTACTCCCAATTCAATCAGGAGCTCCAGGACTGACTCTGCCCCATTTTTCGCCGCATGAAATGTGGCAAGCCAGCCGTCGTCATCCCGCGCAAGAGGGTTGGCTCCATGCTCGACCAGCAGTTTGATGATTGGCTTATGCTCATTCGCAACTGCATAAAACAGTGGCGTTTTGCCCCGCTCATCTGGTAGGTTTGGATCAGCGCCACGCTGTAGTAGGATCCCGATACAGGACTCGTGGCCTATCGTTGCTGCACACATCAACGGCGTTACTCCGCGCCAGCTTTCTATGAGGAACTCTGCTGGATAGTCTCTCGCATTTGGGTCCAATCCCTCGTCCAGGAGCAATTTCAGCAACGACTCGCGACCATTGAAAGCGGCTAGGGAATGCAACGAAAGCCCCACAGCAGGACGGTAATCTTGCAAAGCTTTGATATCTGGCACAAGTTTAGCTAACGTATCATGGCCACCCATTACTATGCCATACAGCAGGCTTCCATAGATTTGCTCCTTTGCGTCTGCGTCGGCGGCACGGGACAGGATAGCTTTAATTACGTCTTCATGGTTTTTGCTTACAGCACACGTTATCGGATCATCCCCCCACTCAACAGCTGTACATGGATTCGCGCCGCTGTCTAGCAAGATCTCGACCATGCGCAAATGCCCATTCTTAGCCGCATACGTTAAGGGCGTCATACCCAAGTTATTTGCGACATCGCAATCAAGGCCGTTTCGAATCATTTCGACCATCTTTGCGTTTAGTCCAAACCAAGCAACCAGTTCCAATTTTGTCGTCTCCAACTTCCTGGGCCGAGATTCTTCGTAGGAGAGTATCGCCTCTATAACATCGGCACCCATGGCTCCAGCGCCCCATTTCGAGTCATCGTCGAATATCTCAGCGACCCATGGGTCATCATCCGCTGCTTCCCTTGCGTGATGCCCCCAATTCTCAGCGGCGTATCTGTAAAACGAATAGCGTTCAACGCGGGACTTCAGTTCTTCATAATCACGATCCCAATCAGGGCCCATGATATGGAGGGACAGGAATTTGATGCAGATTGCTGCTATCTCGCCGTGGGAAATGGGGAGCAAGATCCTCCAGTTTCTTTCCAGGTATGCCTGCGCAGTGTAATGCACAAGATGGATGGTGTTACTTGTTTCATCTACCGTTACCAAGCCCGCACACTTGTTGATGATGATCCCGACGTCGACAACGTTATCTTGATCAAAATCTTTGCTGTCATGCTCGATGGCCAAGGCATATTGCAATTCCCTAGTAGTCAATGGCCGCCTGGCACAGGCAATCCACGCCAAAGCTCGCATGGTGAGATCTTTGAATCCATTCGTCTGCCCTGTAATCCTTTCCAGCGCCTCAGAGTATACTCTATCATAAGCCTCTGATCCTTTTGGATGCCCCTGTAAGGCATGCTGCAGACCTGACAAGGTTGTTTTGTGCTGCAGATAGTTCAAGCAGAGTCTTGCGCGTAGAAATCTGCCTAGCTGTTAGACTATCTGGTCCTAATTCTTCTCCGTTTTCTTTGATGGAGCCCTGGGCACTCACATCCCGCCCGCATTCTCCACTATCTTGTTTTTTATCTCACTAACAAGCATCGGATTCCTTAACGCAAAGGGCTGCAGTTTAAACATATGCTTCTCCACATAAACCCGCACATCCTCATTCGTGGCCCGAATGTCCAAAAACCTGCCATTTCGACGCTTGAACTCATCCTCGATTTCCGCCATATATCGTGAGGTTGCGATGATGTTGACGTTAGCTTGCCTTTGCAGCTCAAAGACCCCCTCTAAAAAGTCCGCATGATCTTCGTGACAACTGACGTGTTCATCTAGGGCGTCAATCACGATGAACGACCTTCGACACGCTGTTATGACGGTTGCCAGGGCGCGTAAAATCTGCGAGCAAGATGGCCTGGTCCCCCGCCGAATGAGGCAGTTCTTATAAAGCTTAAGGACGCATGCAGGTAAGGTCTCCATACGCAACGCTGCTTGCTTAAGTAAGATTGCGAAAAGATCAGCGGGCTTTTGCTCGTGTTGCCGCCGGAAGCTGCAGTATAAGTACGTGATATTCACGTCGTCGTTGTTCTGGTATTGGGTGGTCAAATAATTAATGATTATCGATGAAATTACTGTCTTCCCTGCTCCGGGGAACCCCTGGCAGAGGAGAGCTTCGTTGTCGTGGTTGAGCCACTTCTGGAACGTGGGTGAGTCCAGAAACCACTGTCCAGTTCCTTCCTGGCATTGACTGAAGGCCTTGCTCTGCTCAGCGCAGAAATCATGTGGGTGAAGCCATTCCAGGATACTCGTGTCGTTCCACTCTTTATGGACTTTGTTCACAGACATAGAGACTCCTTCTACGGATGTCGTCAACTGGGATAGTCCTAAGTCCACTTTATCCAGGGTGCGCGAGACTATAACATTGTCAGACCATTTAAGTACAATATAATATAAACCTAATAAAGTCCCCAGAGACTCACCATCATTGAGAACCTCGAGCACAGTCACCGTTTCTTCAACAGTCTGAGGATGAATCACACGCAGAAGATCCTTCGCATAGGCCGCCGCAGCGATTGCTGCATATGGCTGCCACTCCTTGTTCTTATGCCCATCAGAGTAATCACATATCCCACGTATAACAATACACGGAAAATCATCCATCAGGCCTGCAGCCTCCATCTCGAAACAACATATATCCCAATCGTCACGCAGTTGGTCCCGGCGCTGGGCTGAGCGCATCACTGCACTTCCAGATGCGATGAGGCCGTAGTGGACCACTGGAATGTCCGATTCACGGTCAAGCCTTTTCGCCAGGTATGCACGGTCGCATTTTGAGCAGTCTCCTTCGCCGGTGTGCTCGTAGCTTGAAATGAATAGCCGGTCGCGGTCCCAGCCCGGGAATCGGTATGCTCTTAGGGCTGGGAGGCGAGCAAGCCTTGAGCAGACTTGATTGATGTAGTTTCCCATATGTCCTAGCTCAAAGTCATGGTCTGACCGGAGTCTTTGCGTGGCAGTTAAAAGCAGAGAAGGCGGTCGATTCAGATGGGATGTGATATGGAAGACTCCATTATCTTCGAATTTGCCCGCGTCGTAGTGTAGAACGCCTCCTGAGCCCGGGTTAGTATTGACACACTCAATAGCCAAGGCACTTCATCAATACTTCTTACCATGACTTCCCTTCGGATTACTAACGACAACATCTCCCAGTCGAATGTCATTCCACGTATTCTCAGCATCGGCGGTTCCCGGCGCTCCACCACCGACTCCAACCAGCAACCCAAACCGGATATTGGGAAATGTCCTCGCCATGTTGGTTGCGACATGAGAGGCGTTGTGAGGGCCGTAGAGGCCTGACCCAGGGTAGCCGATCACCACATTGTGCCCGTTCATACGGCCGAGGAGGTAATTATTATCATCCATTAGCCTTGGTGGGAGGCTCTCGTGCTCCTCGTCTAATAGGGCTCGTGCAGCGTTCATCTCGGAGGAGATGATACATATCCACCCCACCGTGTATACATCATAGTCAGGGTTTTTGGTGACCATGGCTCCGTTCTCCTGAGTAACCGGCACTTAGATAGCGAATATAACAAGTGTGCGGCAAACCTTGTGTGTACGTGTGTGTATGTGTGTGTGTGAAAATCAACCCATCAATGGGTGATGATGATGTTTTCCATACATGAGGAACCTGGCAAGGCTGTTCCTACTGTACTTATCTCAGCCGCAAGAGCCCACATAATTGAGAAATTCCAAGAAGGCTCAGGTGCTATGTCTATCGGAATCATTTCTGTCAGGTTCGATGTGACGGTAAACTGCGAACGAGTCGCGGGGTGCTCTAAATTGTGGCTATGTGCAGATACCAAGTCATTTGGTGGGTGATGATGGATGAAGATGCTGCCAAATGATTCGTGGGCGGTGCGTGCGAGTGGAGGATAAAATTCAACGGACTGACATATCCTAGTCCACTAGATACAGGGGTGCATTCTCCACTGGGCGACCCCGAACCAAGCGTGGGAGTGCAAGAAACAATCTATGACATTCTAAGTAGTTAATCTGTGGTTATAGCATTCAATCCACCATATTATTGCAGTTCTACCTCTATCTCTCAGTGGATCTCTCGATCAGTACGCTCGGGGTATGGTGCAAGAGACATCTAATAGCAGTTACATATCATTAAGAAAAGAAACCACATAATGGCTGGGGGCACAGGTATAGCCTTACATACATCCCTCGATAGTACTAGGTAAGCTGTTGGGATCAAGGTGCTCAAGGCACGACCTTTAGTGCCATATGGTGTTTCGGTCGGGTGTAATTGTCATAGACTACACATAAATCTAGATGAATCTAGACGAATGCGACATGTATGGGTTCTAGACCAATGACCAATGATCAACTCTCAGCAAAATTGTACAGTGGCCTCGATTCGAGAAGCTTGAAGCCGCATCAGTCGTCGTTTCTGTCTCCGTTGATGCATCCTGGCTTCACAGTCTGGGACACGTTTGTTGAGGGTCTTATAAATACCTCATCTCCGGTGTCTCCCCAGTGTTAAGGAACACTGAGCAAGCTCTGTGGGTTTCCTAGATCCCTGGTTGGCATAGTTTTGTCATTGCAAGTACGAAGAAAAGTTTCGCCAAATATGAGCAGACTACTACAATATTCTCTGTATGAATGCCAAACAGCCTTTCCATAGGTACATTCGTACAAAACGGCCATAAAGCTTTCCAAGACGCAGACTTTGGCGCATATTATGGACAAGCATAGTATCTACTGCCTAAGTACATCAGTGAAACAGAATGATCTTGAGAAGGTCAGCTGAATAGCCTCTCCGAGAAAGCTTCACAGACTGGTCCGTGGTATGGTGAGCGTTATTCCACTATCAATGATAAGCGTAGCTCCATTGGTGTAACTTGCCGCTGAGCTGCACAGGAAAACAATCGGATCCGCAACTTCTTCGGGAGCTGCAGCTCTTTTCAATGGGGTAATTGCTTTGATAGCAGCGCCCAGTTCAGGGACTCGCTTCAAGCTAGCTTCGAACATTGGGGTTTCGGTGTAAAAGGGGGCAACGACATTAACTCGGATGTGATTCTTGATGTTGTCAATAGCTAATAGGGTGAGAACCAGAAAGTCAGCACCCACAATCTTAGAAAGAGAGGGAGAAGGGTTCTCTGGTAATACGCTTACCTGCCGTTTTAGCTATGCCTGCTACAGCGTGCTTGGACGCTGTATATGACAGCATTCCAGGTGCCACCATAATGCCATTCACAGAACTAACCACAACAATAGAGCCACAGCCAAGGCTACGTGAGGTACCGTGACGGGCACTCTGGTGCATGCGAGGTTCCTGTTTAGCCATCGCCGCCGAGACAGCCCGCAAGACCAACATTGTTCCTCGAGCATTGACCGCCATTATCTGATCATAGATGTCGATCTTGAGATGCTCGGTTGTCGCCCCGGAAATACTACCTATCTATAATTTTTATCGTTGTCAGTCTTCATGAATGAACATTGTCGCTCCCGTTGTTTATTCTGACTTACCCCCGCTGCATGTACGCAGTAGTCATTTCTGCCAAACTCTTTCACTGCTACCTCAACCACGCTGTTCACGACAGCCTCCTCGGAAACGTCCACCGGGACTGCCATCGAGCGAAATTTGGAATGAGTGGCCCATTTTTGGCTCTCCTGAGCGACTGATTCAGCGCCGTTGAGGTTTAAATCGGCAAGGATGACGCCTTCTACACCGGCTTGGGCGAGGGCAAAGACCGTCTCCTTGCCGATTCCTGAGGCAGCCTGCGATATATTTCGTAAGGGGAGGGGGATCATGGTGAACGCTAGGAAAGACAAGAGTAAGCGTACGCCTGTGACAAGAGCAATGCCGCCGTCCAGTGTAATAGCCATCGCAAGGGCTGTAAGTGCGCAAAACACCCTTGAAATGGTAAAGGAAAGGTAGGATAGTGCAGTGAATCGAGACAAGTTTACTGGGAGAGGGAAATCGGGAAGGGGACAGGAAGGATATACGATCTTTCAGTCAACATATAAAGAGTACTACTCTGAGCAGGGTTCATCATCCCAATTTCAGTATGCTGTTTTATTGGCTAGATGGCTAGAACAATCCTAGTAACTAGTCTTTGTTTACGTAGGCAGCGAACAAAGAAAAGGACTTAGGACTAGTACTAGTACTTTAGTAGATGCTATTCTAGAAGGGCCTCTCTTAGTGCTTACTATAATAACCCTAATGTATACTCGGCGCTTTTCCACCTGTCCAGTACTTAGTCTATCTATTATTTTTAGACCATATGGCCTACTAAATATATTATTAAATGACCCATTGGAGTGGTATAGTGCAGTGCTTTATTATAGAATTCTAAGTCTGGTCAGGAAAGTCCGTCATTCAACGAATTTGACATACCCAGACCGGGTAACTAATCGATCATCCGGTGATCTGTTCCTTCTTCCACATGAGAAAAGAGGCCGGAACCTGACCTCCGGCACACCCAGCCAGGATCTTCATCTGCAGGTTATAGCCCTCGGAAAACACAGTGCGGACCATCATTTGCGCATTGGGCGGAAGCATGGGAACTGCTACCGCCGAATGCAAAACTGAATGAAGCTGTTCATCATCCAACAATCCGCGCAGGTGGGACCGAACAAAGCCGTTCGAAACAGAAGTCACAATGGCCAGAAATATGGAACCTCCCATTACCCGAAACTGAGCCACAGCACCCATAGCGACGGCTGGGTAACAAACGGAGATGTAAGTACTTGTTCAGCTCGCTAAGGGCTGGTGGGTGGTAAACTCACCTTCACCTCGTTCCTCCACGGCGAAAGGAGTCACCAGGATCAATAAACCGATGTTGATGCCACATCCAAATCCAGCAATAACCTGATAATCAGCAAACAAGCACTACTGGCGCATAAACTAGGGGTGACACTATTACACTATGACAGGAAGGAAAGCGAGAGCCACCTAGAACAGCAGGGTGCGTCTCACCCATTCCATGCAGGCATTTATTGCATCGCTGATAGCTATAGAGGTTTGACAGATGCATCTCATCCGAAAGCAAACAACTGGAGGAATTGTGTCATAATTAGATCCCTGCTAATTCATAGCCTAGTCAGGCTGCCCTATGTGTCGTTTTGAACGGCGCTGCTAGCCATTCAAAAAGTGTACTCACTGCTATCCATCGATGCGGAACGTACTAGTATAGATCCCGTCTATTATCTTGTTTGTCAGAAGGGTACCAGGAACACAACCCATGGTGTACACGGTCGCGTACACGACGACTGGACTTTCCATCGAAGAAAAGACCAAAAGGCGTATTGATTTCTCGCCGAGGCTTATCTCCAGTTGCAATCAAAGTTGTCCATCATATGATCCATGCGTCAAGCTCAGAGCAGACAGAATATCAAGCTCTACTCATTCAGTAAAATAATGATCTTGTCAGTGGCAGATAACCTCTTGGCTGTTGTCCTGCGTTGGAAACATCTCTCCTTGCCGACTTGAGCAATGATCTCTTCCAGAGACTGCACACATCTCTCTGTAGATTGCAAAATGTGCAGTTGGTTACAGCTCCACTGAGGACTCCAGTCCGCAACGGCGCATCTCATTCGAGGATTAGCCAAAGTACTCTCTGCACAGAGAACGACCGGCTGTCCTTCGTCAGAGTAAACTTGGTACATTCTCCACGGGATAATCTTGCACATTGGCGTGATGTGATCACAGAAGATAACATCGTAACTCTATGACAATAAGGACATACTATGATACCAGCTCTCTAGTCCAATCAGCATCATGAGTACCTGAAGCTCGGCCAGCTCCGAGGCCGCGATAAGCCGATAAGACCCGCCAACAAAATAAAAACGTTCCCCGCATTTCTATCCATTTATCCATTTATCCCACCACCAAAACCAACCCACACTCCCAAACACCAACACCAACACCACAAACAAGAGAAGAAGGACAACAATGGAAGGCCTAACCCCGACCCAACTTGCCTCTTTCCAAGAAAAAGGCTACCTAGTCCTCCCCAACCATCTAACTCCCACCGAAATCACCTCCCTCCTCACCGAAACCCACCACCTCCTCGACACCTTCCCCCTCGACACGCACCCCCTAACGCAATTCACGACCGGCGACGACCTCGACACCGATAGCAAACCCCACGTCGGCGACGATTACTTCCTCACCTCGGGCGACAAAATCCGGTACTTCTTCGAACCCGACGCCTTCTCCGCCACGCCCGACCCAACCACCGGAAAACCTACGCTCCTGAAACCCAAGCAGCAAGCCGTGAACAAGATCGGGCACTCGCTACACAGTCTCTCGGAGCCGTTCCGGGCCGTGTCGCTGTGCGAACGCAATGCGGCGATCGCGAGGTCCTTGGGGTTTAAGGATCCCCGGGTCCTGCAGAGTATGGTGATATGTAAGCAGCCGGGGATTGGGGGGGCGGTGCCTCCGCATCGGGATTCGGAATTTTTGTATACGGATCCGCCGAGCGCGGTGGGGTGGTGGTTTGCCTTGCAGGATGCGGGGCCGGGGAATGCGACCTTGGGGATGTATCCTGGTTCCCATCGGGGGAGGGCTGGGGGGAGGGTCAAGAGGAGGTTTGTGAGGAGGGTTAATGGGGAAGGGGCGGTGGTTGGGACGGAGTTTGTGGAGAATGATGGGCCGGGGTTGCCGAGAGGGATGGAGGAGGAAGAAGAAGAGGGTCAGGGGCCTAAGGAGGAGGATGTGGAGGTTTTGGAGGTCAAGGCTGGGTCGTTGGTTTTGATTCATGGGAATGTTTTGCATAAGAGTGAGAAGAACACCAGTGAGCGGAGTCGGTTTGCGTATACGTTTCATGTTATTGAGGGCGCGGAGGGGTGGAAGTATGATGAGAGGAATTGGTTGCAGCCGCCGGAGAATGGGGAGGGTTTTTCGAAGCTGTATCAATGATTGATTCTGTGTGTATATGGAGGTTTGTGTGATGGACGTCAATATTCATCAATTGCGCTAGTTACATCTATATGGCCATACAGTTGGGCGATCCCAAACCCCGAACTCCAACCAGGTATCCAGTAATGCAACAAATCTAGTCAAACATTTGCTTTTATTTTATTTCGATTCCAGTGCAGCGGATGGCTCGATTAGGCCGCTTTCAACATATCGAGCATGCCCTTGGTCTGGCATGCTTGGTGAGCCATTTCCACTTCGTCTCGCACGCGTCGGTGCAGTCGGTCAACCATCTTATCAATCGTTGCGGATTGGCCCAGGTTTCCAGAATAGATATCGAGGACGTTCATGGCCACCTCGACGCTGAGCTTCACCAAGCGTGGCTCGCCGATGCTCTTGTTCACCCATTGCAGCACCGGCTGCAGGGTAACTTCGTCGCGGTTTTGTAAGGATGCGCGGAGAGCCGAACGGTGCCGAAGTGCGGTCAGAAGAGTAAGTTGTGCGGTCTTGTCGCCCGAAGCCAGCACTTGGTCCAGGGCAGCGGAATAGCGGGCCTTGCGAAGATCGTGCTCCCAAGGTTGTTCCTTCTTCCGTTTGCGATCCTGGCCTTCAATGACAATGTCCACGCCCTCACCAATGAAATCACGACCACGGAAACGCTTTTCCCAACCGGAGCCTCGGAGCTTCTTTTGCTTAGCCACTTTACGGTCATGTTCCTCCAACTTGCCCTCCAGCAAGGCCTGCATTTCCTTCCTCCGCTCCTTTTCCTTGATCTTCTGTTGGCCGGAGAGACGGGTTTTGATCGACAACAGACCGGACTGCATACCAACTGCGATGTGCTTATCCTCCTGCGCTGGTCCAGACGTAATGGCGCGGAGCGAGAGAATGGGCGACGGGTACTTGGATCCAGAGACCATATTCCAGCCAGTCGTCTCGAACACCTTCATGTGACCGTCCAAAGCACCACTCAGCAGTCTCTCGCCATTGGAAGCCAACGCTAGCGCCGTAACAGTCTTCTGGTGGCTCTGAATCATATGCAGAGGCTTTCCGGCCACAATATCCAGCACAGCAATCTTGTTATCGGCCGCCGCAAGCACCGTAGTACCCGTCGGCATCGGCAGGACGCTCTCAATCGGGGCAGCCATCTTGAAGGTCATCGCGGACCGACTCTCCACGCGCGGATCCCACAGGCGCACAGTGCGATCGTAACTACCTGACACCAGCAATCCGGAAGACGCCAGCGACCCCGGCATGTATGCACCGCTACGCACATAATCAGTATGTCCAACGAACGTCTTTACGCTGTTTTCGCTCGGGAGGTCCCAAAGTCGAACGGTACGGTCGTCGCTCGCCGTGAAGAGAGAAGTCGGGTCGCTGGGTGAGAACTTGCTGACCCAGACCGGCTGCTTGTGCTCCCTCCATGACTTCAAGATCGCGCGCGAGTTGACATCGAACACCTGGAGCGCACCGGTGTCATCACCAGCAACGAACACACGGCCGTCGGGGCGAACGTCGGTGCCGCGTACCGTATCATCGAAGCGAGTGACGGTGCGGAGGAGTTTCCGGGTGCGAATAGAGTAAATTTGGACTCGAGCACCGGTGGTCACGGTGAAGACATCGGGAGGCTGGGTGAGAGATGGGAAGGCGGAGGCGGACGAGGGAGAGGAAGGCTGTGTGATGAGGTTGACAGGGCCATTGGCGGGCGAGGGGATCAGCAGAGGGTTCTTGAATGTCTTCCAATATTGCTGCTCTGGTGTCAAGCGAGTCGAGGGCAGCGCCGGGAGCTTGACCTGTTGGAGAGGGAGGACGGGGGCAGCCATGGCTGCGATAGGAGTATGTTGTGATTAATTATCGGGTATTGCTACTATTATAAAGGACAGTAAGATCGGACAGACGTGGTACGAGAAAAGGCAGCTCATCCACCAGCTGCGTTGGCGCTGCAGGACGTTTATGGGATTTTTGGGACGGTCTGGAAGATTTTCTGATAAAATCGCATCGGGAAAAGTTCTATCGGTCCGATTGGATAAGCAATGCGCTAATGCATTACAGACGGGCTATGTTACATTAATAGCTTATCTCTCTCATCTAATTGGGGATGTGGTTTAGTGGTATAATACTCCCTTAGCATGGGAGTGGTCCGGGGTTCGATTCCCCGCGTCTCCATCTTTTTGCATTTTCTGTTTTTGTCTTTGCCTCCATCTATCCTCTCTTTTGCCTCTTCTTACCTCCTCACAGTCTAATATTGTATGTAAAGAGTTCCGATATATCTCTTCAAGCTTTTTAAATCAGCTCTTATCCTGACAAACATATAACAAATCCGCAATGGGCGCAGAGATGGTCATCTACACTTAAAACAACAGCCACCAACACTGCGATCAATATATATAAACAATCAACGTGCCACTAAACAGCAACAAAAAGCCACAGCACACCGAAGGTAAGAGAAACAAGGTCCCACAGCGACACACCCCAACCACGGAAATCCCTTACACAATACGGATTATACTCAAAGACAACCTTCTAGAACAATCACGTCAGCTAAATAGGGCGCCCACCCCACAAAAAAACACGAGATCATAACGTCACCACACAAGCAGTTCTTTGTTTGAAAGGCCGTAGTACACAGTACTAGTATCGCAAGCACTAAATCACAATCCACTCTAACCATCTGGAAAATATATCACTATCACACTGGTCATTGATAGGTGGAGATCCCCATACTAGTTGATGCTGTTATGATATCATCCATCGCCACACGACCTGACACAATACATATATAAACTGCGCACACCCAACATAATCTTAATTAAATGATAAAGACTAGAAGAACAAACTACATATACAAATAAAAATCCACCTCTAGCACGACTCCAACCAAAGCAAAGCATATAAATCTTGAAATCCGATTCCCTACTCGAAACTCAAAAACTCAAAATGTCCGCATCCTACTCCAGTTCTTCTTCCTATTTCTATAGCTCTTCGAGCAGCACCGACGACGGCACCACCGCTACAGGTCAGCGCTATGCTACGGTCTCTCAGACTGAGCCGGATGGAACTACGACTGTTCGAACCTACCGTCAAGATCTCGGCGAACCGGCTATCGTCGATGAGGAACGGTATGATCAAAGTGGTCAGCTATTGACTGCGGGTAACTCTTCGGCTGGGGGAACAAGGCGCATTACGGATTTGGATGAGGAAGAGGGGGGTGAGGCTTATGATTAGATATTTGGGTTATTCTGGTGTGAGAAGTTGAATTTATTATATGGGAGGTTTAATTGATGTTTTGGGGTGGGAACTTGTCGGGGTTTAATATGGCCTACTTATTTTACGATGTGCATGTGTTGTGTTTAGGAATGAATCTTTGATATCATTCATGGGTAAGTTTATCGAACCACCGTCTTATGATACTTCTAGTAAGTGGATATAGGTTTAATCATATTAAATTGTCCTTGTATATTTATACTGTAACTCACTGGCAAACTAAACAAAACTCTAATGCTGGACATTTAATTTGCAAATTGGTGATAAAGTATGACCCGGAATTCTTGCTTCTCAAGTGCTGTGCGGGAAAAGGAATACTGGTGAAGAAATAACCAGCGACCCTTCATCATGCATCTTAAAAGAGTGAGTAAGATAAAGACACTCAACGCTTTCTTGCTCTGTATGACAGTTGTCCCCTCGTTCGGGGTGTTTCATTAACCGGAATTTCGAGATAGAGCGGTGGAAATCAATAGCTGATGCTTCTCGTTCCAAGGAATATTGTCACGCCGAAGATCTTCGTGGTTGGTTCATAAAGATTTACTTGTCCGATCCGTGAATCTTCTGGTAAAGTCATGACGCCAGCTCCATCATTGCTGCCCTTTTATCTCCGTCCCCGAGAGGAAAGTAAAAGCGAATAACAAAACATGCCGGCTATATAAAATTGGCTAGAAACGGCAGAAACATGCCGAAGGCAAAAAATCATCCAGTAGTAAGCTTCGGATGCAGTCATAAACAGCGTCATTGTGTGAAATTGTCAAGCGGGCGATTATTGCAATCGGACCCGACCCTCGTTCCACCGATTTCGTACTTTTTCCCAGAGACCAGGCAGCTCATAGCCGAGGTGGCACAGAATACCGGCCAGGAATCCAATCGCATCATTCTTAAACCCAACCAACAGCCCCACGGTAACCATCATGACGGTCCACCGTCTCTTGCGGTCTGCATCACTGAGCATCGGCGCGATATCCTGTCTGGCATCACCCAAGATTCCAAAATTGGCCTTCATGATATCCCGGGCACCCGTGGTATTGAGGCTCTCTCCTACACTGACCAGCTCCAGTCCCGCAGCAATCACCATTACCCCCAACAGCGCCGAAGGGAATCGTTTCAACAGGCCCACCAAGCTTTCACCGAAAAAGATACCAATCACCAACTTCAGTAAGCCCAGGAAGATCACGCTGGAGCCAGACCGTGCTCCAAATCGGTACTGGGCTGCGAGTCCGCCGGACCCGTGACAGACAGGCATGGCACCGAACCAACACCCTACCAGGTTCATTGCGGCAACGCTGAGTCCGATAGACGTGACCGAAGGCGTACGTACATTCGGGATCAGGTCGCCCGCAAGATGTACGACGGCGACGATGGAGTTCAGCGTCGTGAGCGGAATCTGTCCGATACCCGCATCAAGAGCACCCACGGACCACTGACCGGGAGTGGGGACGACGGTGTAAGGATGCCAGAACGCGAGAGATGGCAGATCAGCTACTAGTGCACTGCGGATAACGGCAAAGATGATGCCAAGGATGAATACTACCAACGCATAGGGCACCTTGCGGTAAACATTGGTGATGATGAGGAAGACGAACGCCGCGATGGCCCAAATCCGGTTATCCGCCCATGACGGCCCGACCCATCCAAGGGAGGACAGAATATTCCCACAAGAAGCAATGACAAGCGATAAGCCTGCCCCAACTTGGATACCCTTAATAACGGGGATAGGAATTACGTCCGCGAACCAGTGAAGAAGGCCAGTGACGCTGAATATGAAAATGATCGCGCCCACGAAGATTCCGGCAGCGGCAATGGTGCCATTGTTGAAGGACCTCGCGATTGCTACCGCAGCAATTGCTTTCATGGGCTGTACAGGAAGTGGAATCCCGAAGAATAGACCCGTCAAGATATTGAAGAGCCCCGAGAAGATGAGGGTGCTGGACAGCGAGACAGTACCGTTGATGGCAAGTGCTATGGCGATGGGGAGAAAGGTTCCGAGATCGCCGAGCGAACCCGAAATCTCCGACACATAATTGCGGCGGAATGTCTGGAGATTGCGATTTGAGATCTGACGAAAGGTCTGGGCAGTCATCTTGTCGATGGTTGTTGCTGGGAAGCCAGCTAAGAAAGGGATGGTTGAAGAAGACGGTCAGAGATGAGATGCAGATTAAATGCAGGTATAGTCCTTAGGAGGCTAGTACGTCATGGGACAACACCCCGCATCGTTCCGCACCATGTGAGCTCAATGCCCTAAGATTATACGGACTGAGCTGTTAGCTTGAAGCTAAACCAAGATTATCCTGGATGACCAAGAAAAATCTTCAGTTATTCAATCCGAAGTTTAACGCGAGTAGCCGCTTGGCTTGTCCCAATTGAACCGTCCCATGGTTTTTGAATTTACGGAACACACCCGTCGACCCGGAACCGGGTCCTTATCCGACGGATATCAAATGAAGCTATAAAGGGACACCACAGCACCATTCCTAGAAAAACTACCCGCCTTTTTTTTATTATTGATTTATCACCTAAAAACTCCAGATACAGCCCTAGTGGTAATTTCAGTTGATAATTCTCAACATGTCCAACGGTTCGGCCTTCTTCCTCCCACCTGAAAAAGCCCAAGGCCTCGCCAACTACCCTCATGCACGCATTCTCCCCACAAACCCCACTTCTCGTACCATCCACGTCTCTGGTACATCATCGCGCCGCGGAGATGGGACTTGGGACGGCGTAACGGAACATGCGGATGGAACATGGACCCTGGATATTCGCCAACAGACCGCGGCAGTTCTCCGCAATATTGACACTATTATTCGTGGCGCGACAGACGGCAAAGGGAGCATTAAGAATGTTGTCGATGCAACGGTGTTCTTGACCGACTTGACTGGTTGCTATCAAGGGATGAATGAAGAGTGGAACAATGTGTGGCCGAATCGCGAGGATGCGCCAGCGAGGACGACAATTGGTGTCAAGGAATTGCCGAATCCGAGGTTATTGGTGGAGATCAAGTGTACGGCAATCTGTGAGTGGTGAGCGAGTATCCATGTAGACTTCAGTCTATATCACCTTGATACCTCCTCCAAATGATGGGTGGTTCGGCTAAGGCTTAGCAACGTCTGTTGCCTGGTTACTCGATGGCTCTGGGACTCTAGCCGAGATGGAGAATCTTTCGGATTCCATGTATATATCTCCAAGACCGATCATTGGAAACATTACTTATGTCATGTTATGGCTTGTAAATACTAGTAGAGACATGATCTGATCAGCCCATCTTCCAACTTGCACGGAGAGAACGAAAGACAGAACGTTGATATCTGCCTGGAATTTGCAATGGCTTCTAGAAGATAGAATGTAAAGAGAATTTTTGTACCGTAAATCAACATCTCTTTGCGCCACTCTTCTTAACCCACTTGTTTCCGTTCTCACTCTATGATAATCAACAATCCAGATCAATAGATAGGCCTCACATCAGCAGAACCCAACATGAATATACAACGTTGTTCTAATTCCAGCTCAGATGAATGCAGTGGAAGGAAACCACGAGCCTAGATCCATTTCCAAATCCTGAATCCTATCAGTAACCTCCAATACACATTGCTTTCAAACCAGGAACCAGCAGACAACTTACGAAGTCGTCAGTGAGAGACCAGCTAAACTGGCTATCAAATTCAGTCAGGGTTGATTCTTCATTTGGCGCGGTATTCAATCCTATTCCTGGCGGTGAAAGGCTCGATCTTTCAACTCTGTCTTGCAATATCTTTGAGCACGTTTGAAGAACCGACAATATAGTTCTACTCAACGCTTCATCAATTGATTGACCACACTCCATAGCCTCTATCTGTGCCAAAAAGCATGCAGACACCAGATAACCCTTTATGTTAGTTTCGCCAGATTCAACCCGTGCCAATGCACAGGAGACAAATCTCTCGACAGCATGCCTGGAGTCTCCGTGTGACAAAGGATGTGACGTATAGGGGGCTGATACTGAAGTATTAATCTGCTCCTCAATTCGCTCAATGAGGTCATCTCCAACGACAGCAGCTGCTTGGGTAGGGACGTCGCGAAATGATGGCGAGCCTGTGAGCAGCAATGCGGTATAGTCAAGATCTTCCGGTGTCGAGGTGCTGAGTGGTGCTAAGATACGCAGGGATACTCCGAGGGCTTCTTTATGTGAGTAATACAACGTCGGGTCAGTTTTTGCCTCTATAGAAAAGGGGTCATGAAGAGCAAGCAAGAAGCGTTGCGTCATCAAGTCGTAGAGGTTTGACTGGAAGAGAGAAGGAGATCTTCCACTATTTTGAAAAACGTCAAATAAGGCTGAGCTTTCGCGGTATATATTGATAAGGCTTTTGCTAAGCTGCAGAGCTTCATCGTACGAGGTGCCTCGGCGGAAGTCGTTCAAAAAATGTGCAATTTGTAGACGCACAGATAGTGATCGCCGTAAGGCTATCTGCAGAGATGTTTCGGTAAAGTCCTCGAGGGGCTTTGCCTTAGGAATAGCATCTTCCATCCGAGCATCGTCAATGTTAAGGGGAGGCTCACAATCGTAGTCATCACAACGAATTAGAGGAAGGCCTCCAGCATCCATACTAGACTGAACAACAATCTCAAGGATTGTATTCCATATTCTCCGTCTAAGCTGTGCATCGAAGAAAGATATGCCCTCAATATGACGAGGGTCAATATGGAAGCCCATATGCATAGCCGTTCGAAGGAGAGCGCCAGCTGAGATCCAGACAAGGTCGCTGCTAATGCCATTTGTCTGGCGGGCCAAAAGAAGGAGGCATTGTGTTTGGAGGCTAGCGATATTGAGACGGGATTTCTCAAATGGGGAGCTGAGCCACGTTTGCGCCGTATATATCCACTGTGATGATGTAGAAATCGGAACATAGTCTCTGTCTGGGTCCCCAGACTGGCAAAATGAGTTCCCAATCGCTAGCATCAGTAAAGTCATGACAATGAACGCCGGGCTGGCTGCCTGAGGATTTCTCCAGTACTGATCGTATTCACGCAGAAATGATGGCACATGCACGACGCGGTAGACAGATTCGAACGTTCGAAGGTAGGCTTGGATAAGCCTGTCAGATATCTGTTTCGATGGCATGTAATCCCTTAGGTCAGGGCAGATACTCTGCTGAATTATCTCCTGTGATTTAATTGTTCTTGCGAGCTGCTTGCACCTTTCGTACAGATTTTGTATCTCAGGGTTCTCAGACGCCTTTCGATGGAACATGTAAATCATGCCTTGAACCTTTTGGCCTTTAGTCCATGTCATCGCAGTTTACAAGTAGAAAGTGGTACCCTTTGTTCGCATATAGATCGATGGCTGTTCCCAAAGAACCTCGTCTTTAAGAACCTTCCATTGATTGAAGTGTGCTCACGCATTCTTATGGGTGGCTGACTTGGACAGCTATTCGGTGGTCGCAAATTGAGGGTTTCTTCAAGCTTCTTTTCCAACTGACGTACTCGACCTGCCAATGATTGAACAAGCGATCCTGCCTGTGACTCTACCGGCACGTGGGAAGTTTTAGAATCTTGACCAACTGTGGAATTCACCAATGATGAACGAGGAGATTGGAGTGCATCTACACCTAGAAACCCAGAAAGCTGTGCATCTTGAGGGGAGATTGATGAGTCCAATGGTGGGTTGCCATTCGAAGATGACGTGGGGGCCAAATCGATGACCTGATCGTGTGCGACATTCGTTTTCCGATCAGTGTCAACGTAGTGGCAAGATCGAGGGTCAGATCGTATGCAGTTAGCACACGGGTGATTTCTATCGCAGCTAGAGCCGAGTGAGAGCATGTCAAGCGAGGCAGTGAACAACGCTAACTAACCGGACTTTTCGACGACGACATTGCTCGCAAGCAAGAGCTGGGCGTCGCCGTTTTCGCTGAGAATGCGGAACTCTGGTAGTAGTCATTTAGCCGATACAGAACACAGGTTGATGGGAAATGGAGAAGGGCCGTAGTCAAGTCCTTGAGGTCTTTCTATTGAAACGTGGATGTACACACGATGTAAAGACAGATGAAAAAGCGCGCCTTAAATCGTGGGTGGAGTCCTGTGACCTTCGGCCTTACCCTGGTCAGCACTAGTGTCTTTGTAACCCTAATTAGTTCTCTTTTGTATACTCTAAAACATGTACAATTCCCTCCGTTTGGATAATTGTTCAAAATATATGACAGCATAGTGTGTGTTTTAAGATACACTCTTTCAGTTTCTGGATAGCAGTGGTATCCCAAAAATAGACCTTAAATACGCAAAGTAAACTCGGTTAGAGTGAGTTAAATAGTTAGGTTCATATCAAATGTAAGCCTTCAGCCACACCCAAGGTTACATTTTCAACAGGACAGCATAGCCTGCCATCATCTTCGTTAGAAGAGCCAAAGAGATCATCAAGACTGGTCATGGAAATAATAATCATATAGATCAGTGTTGCTACACATAGTGCTCGGTCTACGGAACATAGAGATTGAATTCAAAAGCTCGACAGAAAATCCCCACGGAACAAATCATCGCATCTATATCGCCTGGTCGCAAGATCAGACAATACCGCGACCACCATCAGACAAGCTCTTCGCGTACTTCAGATATTACTGGACCTTAGATACATCAGATACAAAGCCAAGGTTGCTGCTTATCTATTTATTGTATGGTCTGCACACACACGACATGGCCCTTACTCTACATTAACCAAGCCTCAACTGCCGCTTCCAGGTGTTCTTGCATCCACCCCTCTTCTAAACGAGTCGGAATGTCAAGTCCGTGGGAACCTTCTCGTAGAGTCAATATAATTTTATCAGCGCCCGGCTTCCCTTTCATGACCTCCCGTCCCTTTTCAGCAAATCTCTGATTGCCTTCGGCGGGCACGATGTGATCTTGCAATCCTTGGATGATAGCAATCCCACCACGAGGAATTTTAGCATCCGGCTGGTCTAGTCTCTCTAAGGGGTACCGCAGCTCTCGGTGGTGTGAGCTCTCTATTCCTCGCTCATATAACTGGGTAAAGCGCCCGTAGTGAATTGCTGCAAGCCCCAAGTCTAACCGGTCGGGTAACAAAGCGGAAGATCTGATAGCTCCAGGTTTGACTTGGGCAAGAGTTTCGTCAACCAGCGACTCAGGAATGGGCGGATTGGTCAGTGGCACCGGATTTGGGGCACTGTAGTGCGCCGAAGCCATATCGAGACATGGATAACTTGCTGTTGCCGCTCGGATTTCATCCGGATGAGCCAGGGCTAGGCATACGCTAAGTAAACCACCGGCAGATTCGCCTGCCGTGATGATACGGCCAAGATCTAGCTTCGTCGGGTTTACACATGACGACAGAAGTTCTTCAACTTCTGAGGAGTGGAGCCAAGTCCAGAAATCTTCGACATCTTCGAAGATGTCGAGACTCGTGGCTTCGGGAAGAAGACGGTAGTTGGCGCTTGCGATCACTGCATTATGTTTCTTGGCCAAATCAAGAAGCCATTGAGGGAACCATTCCATAGACAGTGAGTCTCCGGTTATCTTGTTCCGTTAGCTATGTCCAATGTTTGATTCTGCCAGTCAAATGGGCTTGTGGCTTACAAGACAGCCGCCGTGAAACCGGACAATGAGAGGTCGTTTCCCAGTACACTCTGCATGGGGTATGATGAAATCTGCACGGATTTCGTGATCACCCACTTTCTTGTAGTGAGACTGGACAAGGTCAAACTCGACCAGCTTCTCATGAGATGCTATAGAGGTAGCCATGGTAATGATTTAGAGCAAAGCTTGCAGGGTACGAAGAGGAAATGCCAAAGCTAGATAGAAATGGACTTTGCTCTTGAGTTAGAAACTTCTTGAAGATTTTGGGAAGCTGTGATACAGCAATGGTTTATATGCTTGTTCAGCTTCATAGTATATCCATTAACAATCACTGATGAGTGGGAGGCCTAGTATTGAGTTGTACTATTCGTAGGCCCAATCAGAGCATGAGATTGGCCGTTTGCAATGTTTGCAAGATTTGCAACTTGTCCGGACAAACCCATCAAACAGCTTCGGCATCCCGAAAGGGTAATATCTGCGATCCTGTTTCGACCACATGAACAGGAATGAGGTCAATCAAACATCAGATTAACCTCCAAAGACCTTGGAGTCATCGAAAATGAGTCATGGTGCTCGAAGTCTTCTGAAATATACGCAGATATGGGGAAAAAAGCGTCCCATCAAGCATAATTACAAATTACCGAGGAAATGCCAAGGTCGGGCGGGGTTAAGTAAGCTAACCACTATAACTATGCTGCTCATTGTTCTATCTCGAAGGTAACACGTAATCTGCTGCCCGCACACAGGAAACATCGGCTGTTGAAGGTCCAAGAGTCAAATGCTATGACTCGTCTTGCCCACTAGATCCATCGCCTTTGTCACAGGTCATATTGCCGTCCTGCTCACAGGACAATGGAATTTCGTGGTCAATGTCTCATCAAGGGCGCTGCATCTGCAGCGCTACAATTCTGCCCGGTTGAGATCAGCTTTTGGGGCGGAGTGAACCCTGAAACTGGACAGGTGGTAGACCATCATCATCCCCTCTGTGGCCAGTCTATTGCCGGCCGTGTTCTTGCTATTCCCTGTGGTAGAGGTTCATGCTCAGGAAGCACAGTCATGCTTGAGCTTCTGCTGAATGGATGTGCTCCAGCTGCGCTGATTTTCGAGAAGCCCGAGCAGATTCTGACTCTTGGGGTTCTAGTAGGAAAAGTGCTATTTGATTGTCCTATACCAGTTGTGGTCTTGTCCTCTTCGGACTTCTCGAAGATATGCAATAGACACTTCGCTGCCATTGATGGAGAAACCGTGCTAGTCAGTGATGCTCTGCTACCGACCCCAAAACTGCCTGCCGAACCCGTTGAAGGCGACATCGACCTTTCAGATCTTGATCGGAGCATCCTGGCCGGCGAAAAGGGCCAAGCAGCCAAGGTTGCTTTGGAAATTATCAGGAGCTTTGCGATCATTCAAGGGGCGCGCTCACTATTGGATGTTTCGCAAGCTCACATTGACGCCTGTATATATACAGGCCCTGCAAGTCTTCTGTTTGCACAAAAGTTCCAATCCATGGGTGCTAAATTCACCCTTCCAACCACCCTCAATTCTATTTCGATCGATCAACGCCGCTGGAAGGAACTCAACGTCGACCCTAAGTTGGCTTCACAGGCGGGCACACTAGCTAATATCTACCTCTCCATGGGTGCACAGCCCAGCTTCACCTGTGCCCCATACGCACTTGACGCTGCTCCCAAGGCCGGGCAAAATATTGGATGGTCAGAGTCGAACGCCGTTGTTTTCGCTAACAGCGTCCTTGGTGCTCAAACCCAGAAATATCCCGACTTTATCGATGTTTGCATTGCCTTAACCGGAAGGGCTCCTTCAGCCGGATGTCACTTACCTGAAGGTCGACGACCAACAATGTGTATCCGAGTGGGCGATTTGGGATCAATCAATGACTCTTACTATCCGCTACTGGGATACGTCATTGGAAAACTGGCCCAGCATAACATACCATTGGTTTGCGGGCTAGAATATCTGCAACCACAGCTCCTGGATCTCAAAGCATTCAGTGCCGCTTTTGGCACCACTTCCTCCGCCGCAATGTTTCACATCAAAGGTGTTACACCCGAGGCTTCGAAGTTTGACGAACTAGAACAAGAGCTACCAGTTGTAGAGCTCTGGCTTGAAGAACTACTCGATACATGGCTTATGCTCAATTCCGCACAAGATCTTTCAGTTGATCTTGTATCCTTGGGAAATCCTCACTTCTCTCTTGAAGAGTTCGATGCTCTCTCTAAATTATGCGCAGGCCGCAAGAAAGCCGACGATGTTAAAGTCATCATAACCACCGGCCGAGATATATACGAAAGGTCGAAAAAGGCTGGTTATATCGATATCATCGAGGAATTCGGAGCTACAATTATTACAGATACCTGCTGGTGTATGCTCAGGGAACCTGTTATTCCCGTCATGTCTCGAAATATAATGACAAACTCGGCTAAATACGCTCACTATGCTCCAGGGATGGTGAAGAGGGGCGTACATTTCGGGAGCCTTGCCGAGTGCGTGGAGGCTGGTTGTACGGGTACTTTTGTTGGGGTTCCTCCGGGACAGGTCAGTGATGCTGGTGGACAGCAAGACTTGTCAATATAGAAACTAGAAGTACGTTGATCTGCTTTTTGGCACGAAGGTAATGACTCCACGGACTCTGGTGAAGCTGAACTTTGGGATTAGTTCCAGTTTGAAATGTGGTAACTTTCATCAACTATAGATTCATCACTGGACTTACACGAAATCGAAACATTGTGGTTATGACTCCCAATTATGGTTGATTGGCCGGAACGCAATATGCGATAGGCATTATAATGGCTTTTTTCGGTGGGATACCGCATTAGAAGAACGATCTACTATCTTAGCAATATGCTTTAATGCATATCCCATTAGTCAAAGAGGAAGAGATACTCAAGCAAATCAGGTGTGATGGTAAAATTCATTTTGACCGAATGGTCGACTTAGTCCGCCATACGGCAGACTATACCTACAAGCCGGTCAAAATGAATTTTTTTCTCACCAAGTCCTCTATACACGCATAGTACGGTACCATCCATTGGGAAAGCACTCGAAGCAATATCGAATTCAAAATCTGCATAACGTAGTAACCTATAGCATTAATTGCTGCCTTTAATCATTTGAAACCAACAACATCCTCCACCTAAACCAGATAAAGAGATACTACCCCCAGCCATCAAGAAACTAAACCAACGTAACAACAGCCTTCGTCGCACTCAATCCCGCCATATTCCTCTCGATAGCCATCTGTATACATTCCAGGCCCGTCCCAACAACCAAAGGCTCAGGCAAAGGCTTAAACCGACCACACTCCAACGCCTTCGGGAGATAATCCGCCCACACAGCAGGACCCACCTCATTATCCTCCACCGTAAGACAGAAAATCCCCTTAGCAGTGACCGAAGTCGGCAACCCCTCTGGTGTTAGAACATCATTCGTATACACCAAAACCTTCCGTGCGGCGTTGCTCCTTTCAAGAATCTCCGCACAGGCCCGCTGTGTCTTATCCTCCGATATACAGTCATATGCTCCGACAACATGCTTGTTCTCCAGCGCAGCGACGATGTCATCGACTACGGTGGGACTTCGGTAGTCATAGACCTTCGATACGCCAAGACTCTTGAGAAGACCGTGATTATGTTGGCTGGCTGTCGTGATGACCTCGATACCTGCGGCGTGCGCGAGCTGTACGGCGCTGAGACCGACGCTGGAACTACCACCCCAGATTAGAATCGTCTGGCCCGTGGGCTGTGGGGATAGAGATGGATGAGGGAGGTTGAGATAATCCTTCTGGAAAAGTCCGGCAGCCGCGGTGCTGATTGAGACAGGTAGAACGACTGCTTTCTCGTAGGAGATAGATGGGGGTAAAGGTGCTGTTAGGGTTGTGGATAGGACGGTGAAGTCTTGGAAGCCGGAGTATCGATTGTCGCCGGCTGTGAAATTCTTGCAGTGTCTGCGATGCTTGTTAGTTCTGAGGAGGGAGTATTGAATCTAAGGATTAAATCCGATAACGCACCCGATGACACGCTGCCCTAGGGTGAAATTGGTCACTCCGTCGCCAATTGCGATGACCTCGCCTGCGACATCCTCACCTAGGATGAAAGGGTACTTTAGGGGGAAGATCTCGAATTTTTGAAGCTTCCAGTCGACTGGATTTATTGCGACAGCGTGATTCCTCACGACAATGGTTCCCGGGTCTGGTGTGGGATAAGGTGCTGGTTGGATTTCGAGGGGAGTCTTATGGGCTTCAAGGAGGTAGGCTGCACGGTTTGAAGACATGATTACGAGGTAAAAGGTTGATAAAGTAAGGAGTTGTCAATTTCGAGATCAAAGACGGCTCTGAAAGTATGATGGTTTTCATTTCCGACTGACCATGGGGAGGGATTTTATATCAAATGTATCCCTTTTGATATGGTTACTTCCTGGTATTTCCGACAACCAGTCTAGGGTTATACGAAGGCCGCTTTATCTCCGGGGATTATTAAGTCTCACCCTCGTCGGAAACCGGGTTACGTCCGACGCATCCATCCCCCTTAGCGCCGGCTTTAAAATTAATACGTGCGAGTCTTACAAATGCATTATCTTAAGAAAGCAACTTATTCCTTTTGCCGTATCTTGAATGTAGCTATGCATGTAGCTATGCTGGGCTACCATCTCCCTCGCTCCGTTTAACACGCAATTCTTCTCTCCATTTATGTCCCCAGAGATAAACCGCCCACAGACACGCACTGAAGACAATCCAAACACCTACAATAAACGTAGTCGTCCAGCCGATGCCAATACGATCGATCAGGGGTGTCGCGAAAGCTGTCGCACCAGCCGCAAGCAAGCAGCGAAACAAGTTATTAGCAGCCACGGCGGTGGCCGCACTTTGGCGATGAATATCAACGATCAGCGTGCTAAGGGTCGAAAAAGCCCCCGTGGTGAGATGGCCGGAGAAGAATAACAACACTAACGGAACCGCCAGGTGAGTCTGAAATCTCATAACCCACCCGTATGCAAGAAGAAACAGGCAACCGGCATACACGAAAGGCATTGTAATAGTCAGACGAGTTCTTTCAATATTGAAGTCTCGGATGTCTTGTTGGCGATTCTTGACAATAGGTAGGTTTTGACGCTTGGCTTCCCGTTTGAAATTCCAATCCAGCAGAGGTCCTGCAGCCCAACGGGATGTCAGGCTTCCGATTCCGAGTGGTAAGTAGCATAATCCCACCTGGATGGAGTTGAATCCGTACTCGCTCTCCAGCTGTGAGGTCAAAGTGCTCAGAATAATCATGTAACCAGCATATAGCAGTGCCCCGTAGATGAGAATTAGACCACCCTCTTTTTCCAGAGCGATACGCACAGATGTCAGTGGATTGGGGCGCCTCTTGCTCCTTTCTAGAGTCTCATAGTCGACCCTCTTTTCGGCCTTATGACTCTGAGGTCTTAGTGAATCCCTCAGCATCGCCCACAAAGGCCGATTCCATCTGGCAGGCGGAATTGAACCGTTCCCCACCACTGCACGGCACGTTTCCGGACATGCCACGAGAATGAGGGCAAAGTTGAATCCACCCAAGATGACAAGAAACCAAAATACCCATCTCCATCCAAGAAAATGATCCAGGAGACCTCCAAGAACAGGACCCAGAGCCGGTCCCAGTGTCGTCCCCATCGTGGCATATGCGATGTACTTGCCTCGCTCAGCTCGTGTCGATACATCTGCAACCACAGCACTTCCGATAGCGATCGTTCCGCTGCTACCAGCCGCCTGGACACAACGCAGGACCATTAATGCTGCGTAATCGGACTGTAATGCAAGGCCAATATTTGCCCCGATGTAGGTGGTGAAACAGAGCATATAGGCGAGCCGCCGTCCATAGACGTCCGAAAGGGATCCGGTGAACGAGGGAGAAATTCCTTGTAATATCTGGAAGCATATTAGACTTGTTTGGAATAAAGGAAGTTCTTGGAACTAGTATAGCAAAGACCACTTACCAGATATGTCATGATAGTCAAGTTGATTAAGGAGATAGAGACATGCATGTCCTTCGCGAGGGTGGGAAGTGCTGGATAATAGATACTGGCGGATATCGGGGATATTATGCCGGAAAATGATGCTATCAGCATCACAGAGATCTTTCGGCGCTCGGAAAGGGAACAATAGGGAGCGTCATCTTTCGTGTCAGATTCGTTTCCGGCCGGGTAACGTTCATTGTTGTCTATTTTTGTCTCTTCAGCCTGATCTTCAGCGCGGATTTTGGAGTCCACCGGGCTAATATCTTCCGTTTCATTCGTTGACCCCATTGATGCTGTAGAGTGGATTTGCGGTCGACAAACAGAGCGTGGTAATGAAATGGCTCGCCACTACCTTATATTAGTGTCAATTTGAGAGATAGCTGAATACCACGCTGATACTGACTTTCTTTTGTCAACTTTATGGGTAAGGAACAAAAGTTCTGTGTGGCAGCCCGATCCCCCGTTTCCGGGCCGGTCCCGGGCATGCAAACCAAAGCTTAGCCTACTTTATTCATAAATCTGACGTTCCGGTTTTATTCCCGACGGCGTTAAGTGATAATCTCCGAAGACTAGCGTGTCCACTTATTATAAGATCCTCCTACTTGGCATTGTGTTCATACAAACAACAATCCAAAAGACTATCGCACCTCCGACGAATCCCACCATGTCCTGTGACGCATGCCGAACGCTGCCACCGGTGATCCCCCAAGGATACACCACCAAAGGCACTTATAAGGAAGTCGCCGGCCTGAACACCTGCAAGTCACACACAGATGCACAAGAACAGGAACAAGCGCTGACCTTCTCCAGATGTTACTGGTCCGCCGAATGCTTCCACTGGGCTTGTGGTCCTTTACGACATTTTCGGCATGGCCATCCAGACCCTGCAGGGGGCGGACCTTCTAGCGACAAGATTGAACTCCTTAGTTCTGGTGCCCGATTTCTTCGAAGGGAATTACGCCCAGCCCGAATGGTTCCCCGCGGACACAGAAGAGAAGAAAAACGCTCTCACGAGCTTTGTCTCCAATGAAGCCTCGATTCCGAGGAATGTGGACACTCTGCTGGAGATAACTAAGCAGTACAACACGTTGTTTCCATCTGTGTCTAAATGGGCTGCATTGGGACTGTGCTGGGGTGGGAAGGTGAGCTGATTCTTCTCATTCATGGGTCAAAAGAACCTTTGTGACCAAGTAACATGTATTTCTCAGGTTGCTGTTCTAGCTTCTGGACCCGGTACACCGTTTGTAGCTACTGCGCAAGTTCATCCTGGGTATGTATGACCTCCAAATGGTGTACACAAAGAAGAATATTGACTCGATTCACTCACTTGTAGTCGGACTGACAAAACGGACGCTGAGAAACTTACAATTCCTCATATCGTCCTTGCATCCAAAGATGAGCCAGCGGAGGAAATCCAAGGCTATGCTGATGTCATCAGCACGAATGGTATCGGTGGCCACGTCGAGACATACAGCACCATGTGGCATGGCTGGATGGGAGCTCGTGCCAATCTGGACAGTGAGGAAAGCAATGCTGAATACCGACGAGGGTAAGAGGAACTTCAGGTTCTTTCTCAAAAAGTGATTACTGACGCCTATGAACCAGATACACCCAGGTTGCAGACTTCTTTGAGAAGTATCTCGGGTAAATTCATATGTTGTCCCTTGAGGGTCTCGTACGATACGTAACAAGATGAACCGAAGAGACATTGATTCTTTTCCGCCCTCTGTTCTCTGATTCGTTTTCGTCCTTTCCTTTTTCTCTTTCTCCTAGATACAATAGCCCTAAGGACAGAAATGATAGTCTAAATCTGCGATTTACTACTAGATACAGTATCACATAAGCATTAGGAGATTGTGCATCATATTGATATCCTACAAAGGTATATCCCACCTCTGAATTAAACTGCACACCGAACTCCGGATCCTATCTCGAAGTCTGGTACACTATCATAGTCTGGACCTGTTAGAAACTCAACCGAGCTTCGAGCCTGAACTAAATCCTGGGCCTCCATTTATCGGCACCTCAGGAAGAATTTGGATGGATCTCCAATAATACTTACATAAAGATCATCTAATAATGTGCATTTGTGCTAACTTAGTAGAACATAGAAGCTGGGGTGTCTTTTACAGTCTCATTTCAAAGGCTAAATGACTTTATGGTAAGCATTTGTGAGGACCAGTATCAAAACGTAGCAGTCAATACAAAGACTCTATTCCAATGTGGGTAATATCTGTTCACCCAAAGAGCCGCGAACTTTGCCCACATCCTTTATTATCCGTAAAACAGTGAATGTATGCCTCAATGAATGTGGACTGATCTCCGCCGAGATAGCCAGACTATGATAAGGCTCCATGGTCCGGTGCAGCCATGCACCCAGTCACACATCGTGGCCAAGTTAGACAGGCGAGAAGATGCCAGTTGGATAATTCTTTGAAAAGTTCAATGGTTCGAGAAACACTGTCCCGTATCTCGTTTAAATCCGGGTTGAGACCCGAGACTAGCGAATGGAGGTAGGTCAGGGTGAAACTGGCATAAATCCGGGTGATGGAGCTGACTGCATCTGAAGAACTGGACGTTTGGAGGATAGCTCTCTGATGCCGTTTTCCAGGCAGTCCTCGAGTCTCTTGGCCCGGTTGGCTAGTTCCCCGAAGCTCAGGCGTCGGTTACCTTCCTCCTCTCTTTTCCACCGGTCCAGCAAGCCTACGTCTAGAATTAATGATACCACCCAGTTCTCGCAGCCGAGGAACTGGTCACACTGGACCATGGTCGCATGTAGCGTCCACTAGGTATCGGTAGTCGGATAGTGCGGGTGTCGGGCCGGTGGAAATGAATGACAGGATGCCAGTTACAGCTAGTGCATTGGATAGAAACCGCAAGGCGCTGCCATCTTCGTAAGAGAGGGACCCTTCTGTGTGGAGGTCGTGGAAATCAGAAAGGGTTAAAGCTGTCCAAAGGGTGGAAGTATAACAAGGGGACAGTCTCCCAGAACCAAGTATTTTGTGATATCGCCCACTAAAACCCTAATATGCACTATGGCCAGAACCGTGTTCCCCGCAAAACCCGAACCCGACCTGATATCATCTCTAGCCAAGATCCAGGAATGCTTATCTTGGTGTTACGGGGTAGGAACGGTTGAATAAATGGAAACAAAACGCAATGTAAATGTATAATAATTTATTCAATACGAATAATGCAGCGAGAAAGTTCTGACAAAGAGTCAGAGTGAGAATAGCAAGGTAAGCAGGAAAAAGCAAAGAGAAGCCAACAATATATATATCAACTTGGGTATCAAAACTATATACTTCTCCTTCTACCTCGCCATGCTGGTTCACTCTCCTCTGATTCACTCTGTGGATTACCCTCTGATCTGACCTCCACTTCATCAGCCTGATCTTCCCCGGTCTCATAACCTACTAAGCGCGCGCCACGCCCCAACCGCGCACTAACCGCCGCATCCTGCAACATCTTCAGCATCCCCTCCCTATCATCCTGCGACAGCATATCCAGCGGCGTGAACCCCATATTATCAACCAAGCCAGGATCAGCCCCATACTCGCCCAATAGCCAAGTAATCTCAAACATCTCGTAATCGTCTCTCGACGCCACATAGTGCAAGGCCGTCCAGCCGTCGATGTCGGCGTCATTGGGGTCGGCGCCGTGTTTCAGGAGGAATTGGACTAGTGTGGAAAAGCAACCCTGCACAGCGAGATGTAATGCTGTCACCCCGTCTAGCGTGGGAAGTCTGACCAAGGAGGAGAATTCTGGCGCTAGAGAGAGTGCCGCAATAGATTGGTAGTGTCCTTTTTTGCTGGCGTAATGCAGTGCTGTCAGTCCTTCGTTATCAGTGGCGTGGCTGTTGGTTTGTTGGTGAGCGACTAGGCACTTTGTTGTTTCTCCTTCGTTGTTACACACGGCAAGATGTAGGGCGGTTTTGCCATTCTCATCTTTGGAGTTTGCATCCGAGCCGATCTCGAGTAAGAGCTGAAGGATTCCAAGATGCCCGCTAGATGCCGCTCTATGGAGACTGGTCATGCCGCGAGCGTCGGCGGAGTCGACAGCTCCATGTTTCAGAAGTGAGCGTACACCCTTGTCGTAGCCGAAGCTGGTCGCTCGCATCAAGGCTGTTGTGCCCCGGTGGCCACAACGGGAATGAACATCCGCCCCCCAGTCAAGCAGAAGTTGCAGAACAAAATCGCCGCGTTGATCAATCGAGCCATTATACCAATCTCGACTCGCTGCAAGGTGGAGCGGCGTGCGGCCGCGATCGTCAAGAGCGTGAATATCGGCACCGTGCTGCAGAAGAATCTGTGCCATGTCCCTGTTACCCACGCGTGCGGCGATGTGCAAAGGGGTCTCCGCCACTATATTGAGACCTTTAGGCGTTTCCTGCTCGTACGATGTTTGGATATCCACTTTTGCTTTCTGATTAAGGAGCATCTTGGCAATGGATGGTTTCCAATATACGACGGCGAAGTGCAAGGGCCCGTATCCCGTGTCGTTCAAGGTGTTGATGTCGTCGACATGTTTCAAAAGGAGGTCGCAAAGCCTTTCAACGGCGCATTTAATCGCCAAACAGAGAGCATTTATTTCAACTGTAACCCCATACTCTAGAAGAGTCCGTACAACAGCCTCGTCTCCTGACTCAACTGCCAGGTTCAGGACGGCTTGATCTGCCAAGGCTCCTCGATCTAGGAGAAGTCGCATGACCGCAGTCTGGCAGCTTGCAGCTGCAACTTCCAGCGCAGTAACTGAGACTCCATCAGAAGAGATTGTAGCATTAAGATCCCCTCCGTGGTCAAGCAAAAGCCGTGCCACATGGACATGTCCACTTCCGGCAGCGCTGTGTATGGCCGTATCAACCATGCTGCCGTCTGGGCCTCGCAGAATCATCGGAGCACCTGAGTTTAGCAGATATCGCACAATCTGCTCATCCCCACTATTGACTGCCAGCCTGAGCAAACTCCAGCTGGGCGCACCGCTGTGGCTTAGCAGCATATGAACCATCTCATGATCTCCCGCTTGGATAAAGTACTCAATGGTATAATCAAGCACAGGAACCCCACATCGCACCAGATGCTCGACAATACCGCGGCGTCTATAACTAGCAGCTATGTGCAGTGCTGTGTCAAGAGATGCTTTGTATTGATCATCCCGCATATGCGCCAGTAGATATAAAATGAGCACCTCGTGGCCGTCTTCTGCTGCGCGACACATCATATTCTCCAACATCGAAGGGGCAATTGAGTCCCCTCGCTCGATCAACTCTTGAGCCAAGCGAAGGCACTCCGACTGGGCCAAGCGATGCAACTCTTGGTTTTGCCGACCTGTCGCCCCGGCAGACAGCAGGGCGTGTACGATACCCTGAAAGTCTAGTCGTTCGGCAAGCTCCAGAGCAGTCTCTCCGTTCTCGTTCATGATTTCTGTGTCTGCCTCTTGATATAATAATATCGCAACCAGGTCATCTTGGCAGTTCTTGACAGCCAAATGCAAAGAGGTGCATCCATCGGAGTCCATTGCATTGATATTAGCCCCATATTCTATAAGGAGGTCTGCCAGGGGCAAGATAAGCTCCGGGTGTTCGATATTCGCAAGCAGATGCAATGGAGCTTCCCCTGTCAATGTTCTTGCATTTGTATCTGCTCCTTCGCTCGCAAGAAGCTTAATCACCTCCAGCTGTTCATCTTCGGCACTCACTTCCGCAACTACGCGAGTCGGAAGATCGATGGTTTTCCCTATCGCGCAGTGAAGGGCCGTGTTCCCTTCTTCATCGCGCTGCTCCATTATTGACGTGCTCAGAAGGCCGAGGTTTTGGAATAGCCGAAGCACATTCAAACGTCTACAAGAAGCGGCCAAATGGACAGCAGTCCTTCCTTGTTCGTTTGTGGCACTAATATCTGCTCCGTGGCTCAACAGGGCCTTGACGGACTTGACATGTCCCCTGATTGCAGCAACATGAAGTGCAGTGAATCCCTCGATTGTTGAGTTGTGTGGTACTCCTTGCTTAAGAAGAAAAGGTACCATCTCATCTTCAATATCGTTGTCACTAGTGATAGAAAGCAAAGCGTAGAACAAGGACTGCCCGACGTCGACGAGTCCGCTCATTTCGAGCACCAGCTTCACCACGTCTGTGTCATCTATCTGGACTGCTGTATGCAGAAAGTACTGGATATCAGTGTCCAGTAGTTCGGTCTTGAGGAGGGTTCGGACGACGTCCACGTGCTGGCCGACGAGGGCTAGGTACAGGGGAGACTCTTTCTTTTCACTCGCAAGCATTGGGTTAGCCCCGTTGTCCAGCAGCAGGCGGACGACGAGATCATGTCCATATGCGCTTGCCAGTTGAAGAGCTGTCACTCGCATACCGGTTTTTTTTCCTATGTTGTCAATACTTATTGCATTGATACTTGCCTTTGCATCCAGAAGTTGCTGCACGACCTCTAAACAGCCCTCTGTGGCTGCCCAGTGCAACGGCGTTAAAGCAGGTTCGTCCATATATCCTCCGCCGTCAACCTTAGCGCCACTCTCGATCAGGTATTGTACAAGATTCGTGCAGCCACTTGACGCAGCGATAGAGAGCGGTGACTCTCCAGGACATCCGCATAATTCAACATCCGCTCCCGCGCAGACCAGCAGACGCATGATCTCCAGGTTCTCGGAAATAGTCGCGATCTGAAGCGCTGTCGGAGTATATTCGGACATTTCGTCATTGCTACCATCCTCATCCTGGGTGTTCTCTGCACCACTGATGCATGCATCTTCGTCGCTAAGACCGTCTTTCTCGCTCCCGCTTGCCAGTGTAGTTCGCATCAGTACCGCATTAACATCGGCTCCCTCGTCCAACAATATCTGTACCATTTCCTCATCTTCACAACTACATGCCCAATGCAAGGCATTATACCCATCGCTATTTTGACTCCCAATGTCCGCTCCATACCTAATCAAAACCCTCGCCAGACCCGTGTGTCCCAGTGATATCGCGAGATGAAGAGGGGAATGATCTATCACAGGGTCTATCCTTTCAACATCAGCCTTGCCTCTCAATAGCCCTTCCACGGCATCCTGATGGTTCAATCTCGTTGCCCAATGAAGTGCCGTCCTGTTAGTGCTGTCTACTTCATCAACAACCGCGCCACTCTCCAGCAACCGGCAGAGTATATCCGGGAGATCAAACCAAACAGCGATATGGAGACCAGTTGCCTCCAGTGGGAGTTCCTTGACGACTCCTGCCTTAACTGCCGATGGGAATGGGACATGTATGGAAGAGGAAACCAAGGCCCTGTCCATGAGGAAGGAGACCGCGGTATCGGAAATCGCTGTCTGGACCGGGCGTGCGTGGTGTCCCCAGTGAGCGCCGGCATATTTCAGAAAAACGTAGCCGGCTTGTCTCGCCCGCAAGGCCTGGATGTTCTGACATGGGCCACTCTTGAAAGGCTGCAGCGACAGGTATCGAATGCATGTCACGGCCATGTCCTCATAAGTAGAACTCACCCAGGGTTCTCCGACACCTCGGAGATACTCCTGTGTAGTGACATGGATTAAACGGATTGTGTTGCTCAGTAGGTCAACGGTAACTAAACCCATACAGACAGAGACCATGATATCCAGGTCAGGGGCGTCGGTCTCGTCAATGTCCTCCGCTCCTTCCTCCACAGCCAGAGCATGTCGCAATTCGGAAGGACCGAGCATCCTCTCGGCATATACAATCCAGGAAAGAACTCGCTGTGCCAGTTTCCTGTGTTCGAGGGGCTGATCTTCTATTCGTTGCATCACACTACCGTAAGCATCTTCCAAGCCCCCCTCGCCGTGAGGAAGCTCCTTCAAAGCGAGTCGGACTCTCTTTTCCGACACTTGATGCTTGATCAACATTAGATGTAAGCGCGCTAGAAGGAACATCCCTTCTGTTCGTTGGAGAATTTGTGTCTTGACCATCTCCTGAAGATCAATGTTGCTGGCTATGAATGCCGGTAGACGCGCCATATTTCCCTCCACGTACTTCTGCACATCTTCTGCGTGGGCGTGAATTGGTAAGATAGTGTCGTCTTCAAACTGTCGCACAATGCGCCTGATATCCCGCGACGTGATTAAGGCCTTTACCTGGCGGCTTCCTTGGAGCTCACGGATACAATTCACCAGATCTACTTGGACATCTTCGGCACACTCATCCAGGGCATCAACCACCAGATAGGTCCTGTTATAACCCTGGAGCGTCCACAAAATAGCGTCTTTGACCTCCTGCAGACCCATACTGATGTCCAGAATTGATTGGCGCTCATAAAGCGACTTGACCTCAACTGGTATCACGGGCGTCTGCTGTAGCAGTTGTTTCAGGATAGACGACAGTAGCTGGGGCACATCTTGCTGGTCCCGCATCTTGTAGTCACAGTATAGAAATGTGACTGCAGTCCGATGCTCGGCCAGTTTATCACTGGGATACGTGTGCAGGAGGTGCTCGATAACCACTGACACCAAGACTGATTTCCCCGAGCCTCGAATCCCTGGACAGAACAGCATATTCGTCTCATCTGAGAGCCAGGAGCGGAACTCGGACGACTCTAGAAGCCATCCTCCCGTACCTTCCTGACGTTCGCTTAGAACTTTAGTATATCGGAATCCATAGTCATTAGCAGGGATCCAGTTCACAATGCGAGACCGCGTTTTCTCTGAGATGACGGTTAGCTAGACTCGATAGATATCCAGGAGCCGTAATACCTTCACTCGTAGCCGTCATGACCTCCTTTATACCGCCGATGTCCTGTTTAATCTGCCGCAAATCTTAACCGTCATTACCCAAATTCCCATAACCACCATGAAACCATACGCACCCTCTTTCAACACCTCCGCCACTGTCGGAGTTTGGTCCACACCCTGCGGCGTAATCTGGCCCAGCAATTCTTTCGCAAACGCAGCAGCAGCGACAGCAGCATACCGCTGCCAGCGCTTGTTCTTATGTGAGTCCGCATAGTCGCATATCCCCCGAATAACAAGACACGGGAAATTATCCATCAGCCCGGCGGCCTCCATCTCGAAACACAGCGCTCCAATTTCGCGCGCAATCTCATCCCTCTTCCTCGCGTCCTTGATGACCTGGTCTCCGCTTGCGATGGTGCCATAGTGCACAACGGGAGCAAGTGTTTCTCTATTCTCGCGGACAACCAGCATACCTTCATCGCACAACTCGCAGGTCTCACCTCCCTCGGGATGCGCGTAGTCCGGTAGATAGAGCTTATCATGGTCTGTCCCCTGGTATGCATACTCGGCCCTAAACTTCGCGCTCTTATTTCTCACAACAACCTCACCGAGATACTCATCCAATAACCCCAGTCCAAGCTCATACTCAACCTCCAGCGCAGCCAAGGCATTCAACAGCACCAAAGGCGGCTTACTCAAGACCCCAGTACGGTGAAACTCCCCCCCAACCAGCGCCTTCCCCATATCCCACCTCACAACACCCCCGGACGTCCCACAAGGCCGACTAACAACCACGTCTCCCAGCCGGATATCGCACGTCAGATTAGGAACCCCGCCCCCAATTCCCACCAACAACCCGAACCGCACAGATGGAAAACTAAAGGGGATCTTGGCCGCGACGACAGCAGCATTGACAGTGCCGTAGGACGACGTGCAAGCTATGACCACATTGTGCGCGCCCACACTGCCGAGGAAGTAGCTATTATCATCGCGCGCGTGCTGCTCAGCTGGCTTACCGTGGCTGGTGTCTAGCATGCTGCGCGCGGCGACCATTTCCAGTGGAAGGGCGCAGATCCATCCGATGGTGTAGGCCGCGTTTTCGAAGGGCGGCATCTCTATAGAGAGAATGGCGGGGGAGTGGATTCATGTGGGAGTTGAGTTTGAGATGGGATGGATGTTGGTGGTTGATAGTGCACTGGTTCATGGAGGGGAGATTCAGCCTTGTCATTCTTTGCTTTGGCTTGACTACCGTATCTGATCACCTGACGCTGTGCCGCACCTGGCGCCTGATTTTTAATTAAACACTGACATTTCAATACTTTTTACACCACTATAACTGTACTAATATGATTTCAATTAAGAGAGTGATACAGTTGATATCGGGTCGGGGTCAGGTCCAAAATCTAGGACCTGCACTGGGTTTCGGAGTTAAGAACCAAAATCCACCCTGAATCCAGGGAATCTGGATAGATTAGATTAGATAGGAGTAACCTAAATTGGATTTAATCTACTGACCTATGGACCAAAGATACGGGAGACGCCAAAAGCAGGTTCTCACAGAGCCAAATACCATCTCACTTAGAAAGTCCAGTGTCCTGATTATATTGTTCTCTCTCGCCATATACTGCTAAGTTTCAAGAACGAGTAAATGTCTTGTGGTCAGCAACAATCTTGACCCGTATGCCAGGACTGCTTGGGTCCGGTTCGCCTAAGACGCAATCACGAGTGTAATCCACGTCTCCTTCCCATTTGGTGTCATATAACTCGAAAACAAACCGAGCAAGAATGACGGAAAGACTCATGTATATCTCACAACAGGCGAAGCTGTTGACAACCAAATACACCAGCAACAGAAGTGAAGATCTGCGCATCGTACTTCATTCCAACGCACATACGGGTTCCTTTGCCAAAGGGCACGAGAAGGCGGTTCTGCTGCGGTGACGCATGAAACCACCGTGATGGCATGAACTTCATAGGGTCCGCAAAGATGTCTTCATTATATAGAATATCTCCGTGGCTCATGCTAACAGAGGTCTAAAGGGATTGATCATTTAGCACTCTCATCCTGGCACCCGCTGTTGTGATATCCATGGCACTTAAATTGGGTGGTATCACCCAGTCAGCATATGTCAATGGCTTTTCGGTGACCAACGGCAATTGAGACGTAGTCGCAGTTCTAAGATGGAGTGACTCTCGGACAGAGGCAGTCTATATCCAACCAGCCTGTCCCTGCAATATCCTTATGAGATAGTGTAGGGGAGTGGGGCTTCGCTGTCATAGCTTTAGGGCTCGGTATGGACAATAAACTTGATTAAATAATAATAATAATATCTAATCGGGAGATATAAATATCTCGCATTGTGTCAGGCAGCAAAGCAAACATATTTAATTAGAGGCAAATTTTGTGAATCTATCTACACCTCTCCTCATCTCCTGTAGGCTGGCGCTTTCTTATATCCTTCCACCCCATTCCCCATGCTACACAAAAACAGCCGACACCTATACCAGCAGACAAATAAAAGACATGGTCTATCCCCTGACTATACGCCATCAACACTCCTGCCAGTTTATCCTTGGAAACCGCGCTCCGGATCGCTCCAGCCCCAGCAGCAACCACGGCTCCGGAATCCACGGACGGGGCGTATACCGCCAGGCCGGACTTCAAGCTGTTGATGAAGATGACTTGGCCTAGGGTGAGGAAGATTGCCTGGCCCAGAGTTTGGCTGAAAAAGAGCAGAGAAAGGGCGATGGAGGTTTCGGCCTTTGCGAGGATGTTTTGGACAGCAAGGAGGGGCTACACTCATATGTTGGTATGGATATGCATATATATATTGGAAAATGGTCAACTTACCGCCTGCGTACCAAGACCCCGTCCAGCTCCGATCAGGATCTGGTATCCAATCCATGTTCTTGTTGGTGTCGATGATGAGAGAAGAGATAACAACCCGTTTCCAAGTGATAATAACCCCCCGCCACCGACACTAAACGGAAGATAGTAGCCCACCTTTCTCACTGTATGGCCGTTAGAATCAATGCTATTTGCGGAGGTGGGAGAAATTCCTGACCTAAAAACCCAGAGAAAATGACAAGAATCAACTGACTAATAATGCTTGGGAGTGTAGAAACACCACTTATCATCGCGGACACACCCTTCACCACTTGAAAGTAAAGAGGAAGATAATATGTTGCGCAGGCATTCATACCGCCGAAGAAGAACATAAAGAGACAGGAGAAAAGGACTATTCGCTGAGAGACCATTTGTAGAGGGAACATGGCCACGCTACCGGTGCGGTACTCCCACCCCAGAAACAGAATGAACATGGCGCCTGAACCGCAAAACAGCCCAATGACGGTCGAGCTATTCCAAGGATATTGGTTTCCGCCATAATCCAGTGCCAGGAGGAGCTGAATGATGGCCGGTGCGAAAATGGAGAATCCGATCAGATCTAATTTCTCTCGGATGATGTGAAGGGTTGGTAGAGGGTCCTTTGTAACTTTCGGTTCTGGGATAGTGACGAAAAGCAAGACAAAAGTAATGACGCCGACGATTGGTAGATTGATGTAGAAGCCTGCAATATGGATAATCGGCAAGAGGTTCCAGGCAGAGAGACCAACACTGAGAGAGAGTACTCACACCATCGCCATGATACATATTCCGTTAGCGCCCCTCCAATCAATGGTCCGAGGACAAGGCCGAGCTGCGCAACTAGAAAAATCACGGGTTAGAGGAAATATCCCAAAATGTATCAAATTGGACTACTCACTCGCCAGCAAGATGGCCGTCATGGCTATCAAAAAGCAGGATTAGTGACATTCCAAAACAGGAGGTAAGATGCTATGATGCATACGTGCTTGTTTCGTCGGGGGAAAGCATCTCGTAATAATTGTCAAGGCACCATTTTGGATACCTGAAGCTCCGATGCCGGCCAGTGCCCGGGCGACAATGAGCATTTTCGAGCTAGATGCTAAAGCACAAATCAAGGAGCTGACCATAAAAATGCCCAGCAGCGTAATGAAGATTTTCTGGTGACTGTTAGCTATTTTCGCCAGCAAGAGAATGAGATATGTGCCAGCGTACCTTGGTGTTGAAGTATGTGTATAATTTCCCTGTAAGTGGCTGAAAAGATGCACTGGAGAGAATATCAGTGGAGTCTTCTTTTTTCTCTTTTTTTCTTCAATGAATTTTTATATCCTTTTTTTTTTTTTTTTTTTTTTGGAAATAGATAGTAATAGCTGACATACCTAGTGAGCTGATATGCACTACCATACCATGCCACATCCGAAAGAGAATGAAATTGGCTAGTGATTCGGGGAATTGCCTATTATGACATGCCATCAGTCAAGAGGAACATATATCTAACTAGCAGTCCCTAGTATCTCCAAGCAAGCTTACCGGGGCAACGATCGAAGTATCAATAAGCACAAGAAGGGCGGCAGACGTCAAAGCCGAGAGCAACAACGCAAGCCTAAAGCCAGTGATATAGTCTTGTCGTTCCATTGCTGGCTCTTGCTCTTCAGCCTTATCCATTCTGCCATCTTCTCCCCCTGATGCTACACGCATCTTCTCTTGTTGGCCGGGCGTCCAGGACTGGGAAGTATCATCGTATGACTGCTTTTCCATTTCCTTTGGTGGGCGTGTGGCGATATAGTTGTTAAGATTCAAGATATTTGGCGTCAAAGACGAAGAGAATCAAGGGAGGCAGTTTGGGGTTGCGCGCTGCAAGGGGGTCAGGATTTAGTGGTGGTTGGGGGTCAGGGTGGGGCGGAGAAGGCAGCTCCTAGGGGTCAGGATTTAGTGGCTAGAAGTCAGATCTACTCTAATCTTCTTAGAGCTTTACCATCTTAATTATATGATAGAGTCTTTAAAACAATAAGAAACTTAGAATTATATAGAATAGCTATAAAAAAAAATGGAAAATTAATTTTATAAATAGCTTTTAATTTAACTCTTTTAAAGCTATAGTGAAATAAAAGCTCTGGGAAGATGAGAAATTAAGATATTGTATAAAGCGGCCGAATCTTTTCTGACCCCCTTGGAACTGTCCCCTATTTGATTCATTCTTGCAAGTTGTGGCTGAATGATAGTGGGGTAAGGAGTGGAAAATGGAGAACCAAAAAGAGACAGCCTAGAGATTTGCACGGTCCCATTTGCGTATTTTAAATGATGCAAGTGAATCATAACCGCCGATCATCTCAGAGTAACTAGTGCCATCCGAGCTGTGTAGTCCAGGTAAACTAACATGCAGATCTTCGCAAAGATCAGCCAGCTATACTCTGTACAGTATTCCAGAGTCATTTTGAGTTTTTACCCTGTTCGATGATCGCCATGAATGGAGATTTTACTCTCCACCGAATCCACTTATTCTCACTGAATACGAGGTTCGGCGGAGCCTACCGAGATGCTGCAGCATTTTCACTCCTTCAATAACATATAAGACATGGAAACTCGCTAGACGGAAATCAATTCTTGTGCTCTGTCCCGAAGATTCATCATTGATTCCAATCATTCGCATCATGCCCCCGCTATCGCAATACCACTTCGAAACACTCCCCCACGACGAGGCGAGTGTCCAAGAATGGGGTCCCAAATACATCGAATTCCGACTGAACGCCCTCAAAACAGCCCCTGACAGCTTCGGGTCATCCTACGAAAAAGAAGCAAGCATGTCCGAAGCAGAATGGATGTCAATGCTCTGCGAGCCTGCTTTTAGAGTCATCATCGCTGTTCTCCGAGCAGACGATGGTGCCCTCCAGACTCCGGTATGGGAGAATGAGTGGGCATTGATCTCAAGTCTCTACGGACCGCGCTGTCACCACGAACCGTACCACGAGAATGAAAACGACTGTAATGAATCGTCGTGGTTTCTAGGAACCTCGTTTGTTTCTCCTCCCCACCGGCAACGGGGCATGGTTATAGAGGCCTTTCTCACAGCTGAGCGAGCAGCTGTCAGCGAGGACAGACAGACGTTCCAAAAGCGACACAAAGCTCAGCTTCAGCGCCCGTCTGGGCATCGATCCAATCAATTCCGGACACGCATGTTGGGCTTGTCTACTACCACGCATCCCACCGTCTTGAATTACTACCGAACATCTGGACTTGAAGTCTCGCATACCATCAGGAGGCGAGACATAGCTCGACTGTGGAGGTGGAAAATATTCGTCAGTCCGGATAAGTTGGACGGGTTGACAACTGTCTTAGTGAAGATTATTCCATGGGACGGTGAACCCAGTTTGGCACGGCTGTAACCAAAATCTTTTGCACTTTGAAGTGACATGGTGTTTGGTGGGGTGTTAAACTGTATTATAGTTACTGAAATATGAGTTTTCTTTTGCAGGATATAATCTAAAGCAACTTGGGAGTTGGATATCTTTCTCTCATGGGATTCAGGCTTCTTGGTGTTGAAAGAAAACGAAATTCAAAGCATCTTAGGGTCAGTAGTGAGCCGACGTGACCGGCTGTCATTGATCTATAAATCCTGCAAGCTCTACCCTGTACAACTAAGAAAACACTCTGCAGTGCAACATACAACTGAGGTTATCTTTTTAGGTCGTGTCCTGTACAGCTGACTTCTAGCCCTTATTTGAACCTAAATGATCAAACTAGTAATCAATTATAAGATTTTTAATGACCCACAGCGCTGATCATGGACGATCATTCAGCTCGGCCACACAAGCCCCTTCAGTCCAGTGGGACCCAGATAAAATAGTAGCCCATATGAGACGATTCTTCGCACGGCCTGTTCTTTCTTCTATTATTGCACTATCTATTTTACATTCTCATCAAGAATGGTTAACAACCCCTCTTCGTTGGCCGAAGCCTGCCATCCAAACCAAAAGGCACCAACCACCCATTTAATTACACTTCTCGATCAAGTCGCCGACCAATTCCCAGATCGTGATGCCATCGTATCCCTCCATCAGACCAGCCTGCGCTGGACCTTTGCTCAACTGCAGGAGAACAGCATCCAACTGGCCGCCCGTTTATCGTCCAGAGGTGTTGGTCATGGAAGTCGGATCGTGACCCTTATGTATAACCAAGCCCAGTGGGCACTGCTTTTCTGGGCATCTGCCCGCCTTGGCTGTCAATTTGTGCCACTGGATGCCCGGGTGCTCGATCGCGACGCACGGGATGTTTTGTTTCTCCTCGACCAGCTAGAACCAGCAGCAATATTTGTATCAAACGAGGCTATGGCAGATCGTATTAACTATATCACAATCGACCATGACGATCGCCCTTTTGTTCAGTGCGTTGTCAGCGACAATGAAGAGACTGCTATATCGGCCGGGTGGACGACGCTGTCCAACATCATGTCGGAGCCTTTATTAGATAATCCTCCTTTGCCCCAGCCCGGGAGCCCAGATGATACAATACTGATCCTGTTCACGAGTGGCACCACTGCACTTCCCAAAGGCTGTCCGCACACGACCATCTCTATCGGTGCTCAAGGGCTGGGGTTTATGTACGCATTGGAACTAGGACCTGGCGCTAATCTTTGCCAGCATTTACCCAATTTTCATGTCTTCAATATTGCGTTTACTCTTGCGTTCTGGCTGGCTGGTGCGACTGTCATCTTCCCAAACCTTTCTTTCGACCCACAAAGTACCTTGCAGCTGATCAGATCCTATCAACGGGTCACAGCTCCCTGTGTCCCGGCCATGTTACATGCTTTATTGAACTGTGCGTCGCCTCAGCACAGCTGCCGCCCTTCGTTTGAAGTTGTTCTAGGTGGTGCTCCCGTGACGTTGGACGTAGTGAAGCGATGTAGGGATTTGGGGGCGACAAGGGTTATGATAGGATATGGCATGACTGAGGGTATACCTTTTGTCAATACCTCTCTCGAGAAAACGTCCATGGACCTGACTACAAGGGATGTGTCTGTTGGAAAGGTATTCTACGGTGGGCGAGTCCGGATCTGTGCTGAGGGAAGCCGCGTCCCCATTCACAGAGAGGAGATCGGTGAGGTGCACCTCGGTGGTCTTCCAGTGTTCGGGGGCTATCTTGGGGGGAACAATAACTCATGTTATTGTGAGGATGGGGTGAACTGGGTAGCCACAGGAGATCAGGGGTATATGGATAGTGAGGGCTATCTTTATATACTCGGCAGGTATAAAGATATCATTATTCGCGGTGGCGAGAACATATCCCCATTGAAAATCGAACAGTGTTTGGGCGAGGTAGACGGGATAAGGGTGGGTCAGCCAGACCTAGTTATATTATCGAACACGGTCTTGTCGCAACAAGTACTGACTGTCTGATTAGGATGTGTATGTTGTCGGAACTCCAGATGCTGTTGCTGGTGAAGTGCCTGTTGCTGTGATGCGAAAAGATCCGTCAGGCCAATTGCCAATGAAAAAAAATATTCAAACAATGGTTTCGAATGAACTTGGTCAATCATTTGCTCCAGCACGCATTCTTGATCTCCAAGATGACCTTGGAAAGGATCACTATCCAACTACAACATCTGGCAAAATCCAGAAAACAGTGCTTCGAGAATGGGTGACGGAGCACCTCAATCAGATCACCGTCGACAATCCAATCTCTTTCGACGACCTTACAACAGAATTAACGACATTATGGTCTGGCTTAGCCGGTCTGGCGCCCAAAGATATCGATCGAGACGTTCCTATACGAACCTTCGCCGACAGTATGATGCAAATACAGTTTTGCCACCTGATAAGCCAAAAGCTGCAACTGGTGATCACGCAGATTGATTTGATCAAGTTCAACACGATTCGAAAACAGGCAAAGCTGCTCAACGAAAGAAAGCATGTCAAGGAATCTCCTTGCCGTGGTACAGCCCATGCTCTTCCAGCGCAGCTCGACATGGAGCAGGCAAAAAAAGCGGCATTATCCAAGTTGTACGGGCTTGGATTTAGATGGGATGACGTGGAAGAGGTCGTTCCGATTGCAGACTGTGTGAAACGGACATACTATGGATGCAGGCCAAACTCGTGGAACACCCGGATGTCATGGATTGCGAGCTCATCAATCAGCGTCGCAAACGTCGAGGCAGCTTTGCACACCTGGCTTCAACGTCATCCACTGCTGCGGTCCACGCCTCTTACATACGATGAGGAACTAGATCTATATTTGGTCATGCATCCCAGTGAGGATTGGATGAAACTACAAGTTATGGACGGCGGGATGGTTAAAGACATAAACAGTGTCGAAACATATAAGCTGAATGATCCCGACTTTGACCACATCGATGGGAAGGGGCCATTGTTCAGGGCTACTATTCTAAGGGTGGAGAATCCATCAGTGGTCGGGTTGGTCATGCACCTGCACCATCTTGTTTTCGATGCCCACATCCTGTTTCGATGGTTTGAAGACCTCAAAGATCTTCTGAACCGCAAGGACCAGCTTCTCAATTTTCACCCATACCGTGATTATATCGCAGATTACCAAGGGAACCGAACTGGGCCAGCAGCCCGGAGAGCGGTGGACTTTCATGTTGACAGAATTCGAGGAGTATCGTCTGCTACCGATGCGTTATGGCCACGGCAGATTGCACCACACTGGCTCAAAGGTGATAACCAGGGCTGGGTCCACAGTGACAACACCCCAGGCCATCCGAGTGAGCGGCCCCTTCTGGATGGAGATAAAAGCATTGGAACCAAAGGTATCACCCGTGCGGTGCATGTGCCCAAGATCTCAGAGTTACAACACAAGTTCGCAATAACACCCCCGATCATTGCGAAATGCGCCTGCGCATTGATCAATGTACGCATGACTGGCGCTAAAGAGGCAATATTTGGCCTCGTTGAATCGGGCAGAACCTGGCCAGTGGCGGATGACAGTCACCCCGACAGTAAAGGTATCGATATTTTAGAAGTCGACGGGCCTACAATCAACCAATGTCTCAGCCGCACAACGATTACACCAGAGGAAACGGCAATCCAGCTTCTATCCAGGATGAGCAAGGACCAAGATGATATTGTTTCTAATATATATGCTCCTATGGACGAAATATGCCGGAAGCTGGATGATTCAGACTCCAAATCCTTCCTCGACATCCTCTTCCGCCAAAGCCTCAACTGGAGGATGAGGGGATATAAAGAACACGCGTCCGATCCAATCAAGGTAATCGAAAACATTTCTCGATCCGACTTTGGTCTTTTCTGGCTACCGGGCATGATGGAGGGCGATCTGTTCCGGCTGAATGTGAAATACGACGATGCTCAGCTTAGGGCAACGGATGTATACAATGTTATGACGGAGTTCCTGTGCGCTGTGGCCTGGCTTTGTGATCCTGGTAATGTGGATAAGCCTGTGTCGCAGTGCGAGTTCCAAGGTCGTGACATCGTGGACCTTGATCGCGAAGGTCCGGCTCGCTATCGGAAGTGATCCTATCTGATTAGTTCAGTGGAAATGGGTTATTTAACCAGTTAATGTCGAATTCTTCAGATTTCACTTGACAAGGGCACTTGATGTATAATAAAGGATACCATCCACATGCAATCTTCGACTTTCTGGCGAATGACACCTCTGGCGGGCTTCCAAAAATAACAATCTGAGTATTGGTGAATGCGATGAATTCCCGTGATCAAACGCGAACAGCATTGGGTCAAATCTTTCTGGTGACGAACTAGAACGGCCAAGGCTTGTTGAAATCATATGTCTATCCCGTTTCGACGCTTCAACTGAGCTAATATTTGGTCTTCTCCACGCGCGTGCTAACGATGATTGCGGGCCCACCTGTCGATCATCCTGGGATGGTCCACGGTTTTATTTCTGCATCGGAAAGCGCAAATGGCTCGACTTGGCGAGATTTTGATTAGCAGTTGGAGGGGAGCGGGCTGCTTTGATATGATTACATAGACAATCAAATCCTGATAATTTTTTCCTTGTTATGCTGCGTATTGCGGAGGTCTGACCAAGGATTGAGCCAACATTAAGATTGGGTCCAGAGTAAGCCCTAGCATCATTGCGCAGCGGAGCGAAGCAAAGCAAGCATTATACATAACCGATCTAACCCATCTAGGTAATCTAGATAGGTATTGAACCTTTCAGGCAGTACAATGCATTCAGACTATTTAGGTCTTTTAGATCGTGCAAAGAATCTATGTATAGTGGATTTTTCAGGCCCGAGTGCTAAAATGACATGGCCCCACTAGGAGGGCCTAAGTAAGGCCCTAAGCAGCCCTAAGTTGAGTCTTTGACAAGCCCAATCTTCAATATCGCATGGGAGGAATGACGTAGGTGCACTCCGAGCATACGCAGTCAGATTTTCTCGATATCGTTCCGTCTCAAGTCGCTATATAATTCCCCATATACCGCGATGAGAACATAATAAAACACAGGTTCAACTGGATGCCTCTCACCCTGCCTATACTACCCTCTCTTTCCATCACATTCCAGCTACCATGTCTCACTCTGCCGTTATCAATCCCCGGCCGGCTTTGAAGGCCAAGCTCACCAAGAACCCTTCTCGATCCCAAATCTTAAGCCGTACTATAAAGCCTGGCCCACCGCCGTGAATCCGAGTTACCCGCAGCTCAAGGTAGCCTTAGAAGCCCGAATCAAGGAGTAAGTGGGGGTGTCTACCGTTTACGCAATCAGGCTTTGATGATACTGATTTTTTGTTATCTTCGGCGGGAAACAGCCTCTATCCCCCTAAAAAAACGGCCAAGCTGATCCAAGATGACTATGCCCTATTATCCTCCATGTGGTGGCCGCGTGCCGCGGCGAACCGTCTTCAGACCTGTACATTTTGGTTCCTCTGGCTCTTCACTTGGGATGACGAGGTCGACCAGTCTACCTCCGACCTCTTTATCCATATCAACAAAGCCAACGATTTCCGGAAGGAGTCATTAGAATACGTTGGATTCTGTCTTGGAGTGGGAGATGACGAAACCACCAAATGGGATTTCCAGAACAAGCCCCCTAACCGCCCACTCATTCGGAGTCTGGACGTGATCGGGGTACATCTACAGCAGGTCTATAACCACGGTACGTACTGGTGTCTTAGTTACGCAGTTAGTTGAGATCTGCTGATCCAGATCATGATAGATCAAATAATGACATTCGTCAACGAAATCGATTATTATATGAGTTGCCAACAGCGCGAGCAAAAGCGCAAGTTGACCGGTCGACTTCCTATCGTGGCCGAATACCTAGAAACCCGAATGGGAACTAGTGCTGTTACCTTGATGTTGGCTCTTAATGAGTATGGCTTCCATGAGTATCAGTATTTGAACCCGCTGACCTACACACCTAGATTTGCCGATGGAAATGATATTCCACGAGACATAATGACCGATCCGAAGATGATATCGCTTTGGTACGAGGTGAACATGAACATGTCACTATCTAATGACCTCCTATCACTGCGCAAGGAGATTGTACGTCTAATCAAAGATATACCTGAACAGGATTAGGTCATCTTCTTCTAACGTATGTTCCCATACAGAAGCACAGTGACATTGACAGCATGGTCCCTGTCCTGGTTAGTGCTCGTGGGTTAACCGTCCGGCAAGCAGTCAAGGAGACTGAAGCAGAGATCAATCGTAATATCGAGGGCTTTGATCAAATTGCTAATGCACTATTGGAGGAGATCAAACTCGCCCATCCGGAAAAGGTGGACGAGGTGTCGAGTTACATAGTTGGATGTCGCTATAATCAAATGGCCAACTTCTTGTGGAGGTATGTATCCAGTCTAAAAGCAAAGCATATAAAATATTGGGAATAATACTGATCCATCCTTTATAGCTTGACCACCACCAGATATGGCCAGGGCGATGTGGTTTGGGATGCTGAGGGCAGAATCCCGATAGTTATTGAAAATGTCAATTAAATATGTGTAGTTAGAGTTGTTAATGAGTTGGATCCGGGTTCAAGAACTGGCATATATACTGAGCTACAGCCGATTTAAGGAGCCTTAACTAAGGAATTCAGATATAGGTAAACAATTTTTCAGAGCCCCAGACTTTCAAATTAACAGAAAGATTATATATATATAGATTCTACAACTTAAAAGTTATAAGAAAATATTAGTAACTGTGAATGGCTTTCTCTTCACAAAGTCTATTTTTATTCTTTATAACTAGACTATATAATAGTATACCAAGTTTTAAGATCTTCCTAGAGATCAACTTATTCTATATACAAGGGGGCACTGATTGTTAATAAAGGATATAAGTCTATATACTTCGAACCTGATAACTTAATACCCCCTCTTACTCTACCGAATCGCTCTTGATCCAGAACGTTCTTCAACTATATGACATACCTAGGACGATCAATGAGAGATAGCCATCCGATAAGAGTAATTAGCTGGGCATGATATGCACATCAATCAACTCTCGACGGCAAGTTGCAGACTCAGAGGATATACGTGTCTTGGTAGAGTTGCAATGAAATCCCAAGATCGGCCGTAGGCCAATTCGTCTTTCCCGATAGTTATCTACTTATGTACCTTTTGTGATGTACAGAACCATCTGGTAACCATGGTAGTCAGAAAATGTCGGATATGTATTGCTACTCGGCTACTGCTCTAGGTGCGACATGCCAATTTCTCTATTCAAAGGTGGCCCTAGTGAACAGTAACATGCATGGTCAGTTGATCGGGAAAGCTATGGGGAAGTAGGTCTCATTTCATCATTGTTGCTCTCCAAACATTTTACGTTCAAGTGTAGATTTAGTGGATGTAGCGTATCACAGAAAAGAAAACAAAAGAAAGACATAGATTCTCCCCTTGGGGCCACGTCCCTTAGTCTAAATAAGCCTCTTTTACCAGTACAACAATAGGCAGCGCCGCAATAGTACTGAATATCGAAAACACTGAGCTACAATGTTAAGATCCTTGATCACTAAGACGCAATGATGTCACTTACTTGCAGCAAATTGAAACCCATATAAGTAGCATTCACGGACAACACCCTGCATTGGGGCTGGCAATGTACGAGAGAATTTGTCATCGTTGAGGATATTCCGGACTAGCTAGGAACTCTTTAGACTTCTACCATAGGTTGAGAGTGAAGTAAACGTACCTCTGAGGTATTAGGCAGACCCCGTAGCTTCAAGTTTAATCTTGCCTGGAAATTTCCCTGGATCAAAGCGAAACCTATGGCAGGCCCTAGAATTCTACCCAGTTGTTGAAATAAGTAGTAGGTGCCTGTGCATTGTATTAAGTTATTTTCTGTTAGCTCCGCAGTCATGCCAATGAACTGAGTAGCAAGAAACATCCCCGCTGCTAAACCTGAAGGGAACAGAAACACGATCTCCCAAATTTGTATACCCTCCCGCCACCGTAGGAAGACGAAAAGGTAGGTTAGCACGAGTAGGACGATTGCGATGAGCCCTAGGCATTTATAATGGCGTGTCCTTGGCCGAGAAGAGAGCTGTAAGCGGGGTTGAATAACAACGATGCGTTGTGAGGAGACTCACCGTCTGACTATGTGATTTGCTAGAATCCCTCCGAGAGGTAGGCCAATAAGTAACATGCCACCTGCTAGGAGAGTTGTTATATCACCTCCAATGTTAGCTCGAGTGAAGTAAGGGACTACACTGGTAAGGAGCTACTCGTAGATGTTATAATCAGCCATAGATAAATACGTTACTAGGAAAGAAATTTACTCACCCCGGTCCGGCCGGACAGTATTAGGAATTGTGAAAGACAGTATCCTCCAAATGCCTTTTTCATCGAGCCAAGAGGGAGTAGTGGATGGTGCGCCCAGCATGTCTCTATCCAAACAAAGATTGATATGGAGAAAATAGACCCAGCCCCTGTTATGTATAACATACGGGCTTGCTGGATTTGGCCTGGTTGAAGAGTCTGGATGAAGAGAATTAGTTGCACTAATGTGATTGCGAGAGTGAATATACCAGCCCAATCAATGTTCTGGACTCCGGAAAGAAGACTGTCGTCCATGCTTTGCGAGGACTTTGGCGAATCAGGTGGAATCTGGTATACGACAATGAAAGCGCAGAGAAGAATCAACGGCACATTACTATAGAAACACCTATATTGTTTAACAGTCAGAACGAACAATAGCCTCGGAGGGATACTTTGAGGTACTTCACCATCTCCATCCGATTGTTTTTGTGAACAGGAATCCGACTGCAGCTCCTACGCTGCGTCCAATTGTATTGGCCACATCGGCGTAACTTCGAAGCCAAGTAGCCTTATCGGATGGGATGAGCACTTTCCAATATTAGTACAGTAGGCCTTCCAATTTCGTGAAATTCGCACCGGTCACAGTGGCGGATGATGAAGAAATTATTCCCGCACTAGTCAGTCCAACTAATACTCTTGCTGCTACTAGCTGAGGCATTGAAGTACTAGCTCCACTACAACATATAACCAAAGCAAATAAAGAGAAATTAGCTAGTGAATATCTTTAGCATGAGGTTGGTATCAGCGACTGGACAAACCACAAGATATTCCCAGCGGCGAAGAGAAAATACGTCCATAACAGCGTCGTCTTCCTTCCAAAAAGTTCATCGAGTGCCCCGAACTGGCCCACGGGGTTTGTATCAACACTGAACGAAAGCATAAAACGAGTCGTTCGGAAGCTACTTACTGTAGGGGAGGAAATACAAGAACCTAGACTATACGACACAAGCAGCCATGCCCCTTTTGAGAGATCGTGAAAATCCGAGCCGATAGAGTTGTAAACAGCAACAACCAACGTGTCTCCGGAGCTTGCCAGGAGAACACCTATGCTTTTTGTCACTTGGAGAGTCTTTAGGGGACAGTGAGTAGATTTACCGATGTATATGCCAGCAATACCTAACAGCTGTAATCGGCTTAGTCTAGCGGTCTCGGCTTTATCGTCGAGGCAGAATGGGATGTCCCCTGATCGAAGTGCCACTTCACTAGACATTTCAGCTTCTCTCGGGAGATTTTTGATGGCAGGCTGGGGTGGCTTTTTGCATTCATTCAAGCTATATTCATTAACAGATGAGAGAGGGATGTCCCGCACGGGTTCAGACCACCGTCTAATATAATTGAGATAGGATTCCAGGCGATATTGAGAATGTCTGGAATTCTCAGATTGCTGCAGCTGGTGAAAACAACCAATTTGAACACGACATATTACATGTAGCTCACAATCATTCTGTAAAACCGCGTGTAGTTAAAAGTATTCACACGCCGTCTAACACTATCTACTCATGTCCGAGAGCAAAAGCTGCAGCCACTCTGCAATAGACTCTATTGGGATTCTTTTTTTTTTGTTTTTTTTTGTGGATCATTTTTTCTGTTGGCGGATATCCACAGTACAAGGCAGCCCCTTGCTTCCCAGATGCACATCGAGCGAGATATGCGGCAGATATGATTCAGTATTGATCGACACCCCACCTGAGAATTAACTGCACATATCATCACAAACTAGTCCCGAACTTCCAGTATGTATCTTTGGATATATCATATGCACTCTGTTTTATTGGACATTGATCGGCGCCAGCTCCCGATAGCGTCTTCCCATCGGTAGGTTAGCTGCTGCAGATACCACCAAACTAGGATGGAAGATAACAAAGATTCCGACTGCTATAGCCATCATTACTGCATCCAATATGATGAAATATTTCTCATGTGTGATGAGATAACCCGTCCATCCTTGAGACAGCTCAGCGAGCCGGTATATACTTCGAGTACAGATACATAGAACACTGAGAACCATAGCAGCAAACAGACATGAGACGCCTTTGGGGATTGTACCTTGCCGGGGATAGATAGTTCTCAAGACACAATCTACCATGCATGTGGCAAAGGCTAGTGTTGAGGCCATCTGAAATGCAATACCGGCAATCATGATATGGGTCCCATTGCTCATATCACGGTGAGCACTGAGTGCGGCGGAAGCAAGGGCCCCCCCAACAGCTTGGACTGCGAGGGAAATGAGATCGCAGACGGTGAAGAACCAGAAGTAGCAATCTGACCGGAAGTAGGAAGATTTCCGTCCGAAGATCCGAATGATATACCCCAGGAGTAAGTAAATTCCGGCTGAGAAAAAGGTTGGGGCTGGATATTAGTTAGCTAAGCTGCTGGCTGAACTCCGTAGCATATCACAAGTATTCTGACCTATGACCAGGGTAGCGAGCTGCATAAGAAATGCAGACTTGGTATATGGGCATTTGGCCGACCATGTTCTAGCAGCCCACCCCAGGACCTCAACTATATGGCCATTTGAAGATTAGCCCGCACTACACTCTATATTGCAATGAGTTTCAAGAGATAGCGTAAGGATATGTTCACGTACCCAAGCAGCCAATGGCGAAAACCATACACCACCACGTTTTTCTGCGAATACAATGAACAACGTGTAAAATCATCAATATGCTGAAGAGGATCGAGAAGAACACTCCAGCTGCCAAAGAAGGCTGATACCCATATAGATTCCGCACACCATCGATAACTGGATGACAGACCAGGTGCTGGCCATGCCAGGAGTTGGGCATCCTTGTGAGGGTAAAGAATTTGTTTGTTGGAGTCCAAATTTGATCGTAAAGAAAGGATCCACGACATGAGTGTTTTATGCTTGGAATTGAGGCAAGGGCGCATATATAGAATTCCCTCGGCATTTTGGAATGACTCCCAAATATGCTTCATGACGAAGACGGCGATTCTCTTCGTCAAATCGCTCGTACGAAGATCGGTGGTCAAAAATGCCAAATGAAGGCTCAGCATAACGGAGTGGAACCATCCGTATATCACATTCAATTTTAGAGTAGTCCGTAATTAGATGGATCCACAACAAAACATGAACATCATGTACGGGCCCTTAAAGTGGATTGTTGGCCCATGTACGAAGTGTATCAGTAATTTATTATTACAGGCGAGCTCTGATATATCAGAAAAGCGTAAAAAGTGCCTAGAAAAAGGTCATCTGGAAGATAAAACCCGATCGCCTCATTCTGAGCTGTTGACCCAGAGGTCCCTGGTCATGTGCGAGTGCTAATACTCCAAGTTTATCTTAGTGATTGCACACTCATATTTCCCGGATTAAACATTCATACAGCGTTGTGTTCACTATGGTAAGTACTCTCCATTTGGTACTTTCGCTATTCGCTAACGCAGACTGTTTGCTAAAGTCCGCTTTGGTCGGGGTTTCCATTGCTTTGCAGGTACTGGCTTTTGCATTCCTGATACCTTCAGCTTTTACTCTAAGGGTAAGTTACTCGGCGATATGAGATCCTGTGATGCTTTTTTAGACCGGCATAGCTAACGTCTGGAAGATCGTTCAATCGAAATGGGCCACAGCTGTGGAAGCTCTAGCTGTTTTGATATCGCTGGTTGGGCTCTGGATCTATGGTGGTAGTGGATATCATACGTATATAATCCCCCAGGTCGGATTGACTATTCTTCTGCTCGTGCGACAATCATTGGGACTATATATTCATCAAAAGCAGAAAGTCTACTCGGGGTACGTTGGGAAATACTTGGGTCATTCTTACACTATTGCAACCATGGGACTGTTTACCCTTGGTTGGTACCACGTAACAGCTGGAACCCTGGAATCCGTTGGTATTCGCGAGAACTACTACAACACCCTCTCACATGCAGTTCTCCTGGTGCTCGTAATGAGCGAAGGACTCCTACTCCTCTCTTTCGCTGCTGGGCTATGGCCCAATCAGAGAAGTCTGACACCCGACTACTATGATTCTGTACTCCTTTTTGCATGCAGCCTGGTAATGATTGTGGTCCTGATAGTCGGGTATCACGCAGATGAGGACTGGCATTTCTTTCTTGGACGATTAGAACATTCGTCGTACGCATTAATGGTGCTTTGTGGGGCAGCAACTAGCATCATGATCAGCACAAGAAAGGGACATCATACCAAAAGAAATCTTATCCCAGCACTTATCATAGTGGTTCTCGGGATAATGTTCACATCTCATCACCAAGAGAATATGCTGGGGAAAAAGATCCACGAAGTCTTCGGGTATACTATGGTGGTTGCGGCGGCCTCCAGGATTGTGGAAATCTTGGTTGTACCCAACTGGGCGGTTAAGGCTTCAACAGACGTCCATAGCAACCTACCTTATGTGCCTCCAATGGTATTGTATCATCTGCATTCGGGGATTTGAATACGCCTCTGACAGCTTCTAGGTGGTCGTGATTCTCAGCTTCGTAGCATTTGGGTCGTCGAGGGATTTGTGTCAAGCTATTGAACAAACTGGGTTCATGGCTCCCGCATACGTGGCCATTCTATACACATGTGGCCTTTTCTACTTCTGCTGTAGGACCATCAATCCGCTCATTACTGTTGCTGTACACGCAATACTAACAGCTATAGTTCTGACTGCCCTCATGCATCGCATCAAGGATCATTGGTATCCTGACAGAAGTGATGAAAATCACGAATATTCATCTTTGCCAGAAATGCAGTCGGACAGGTTTGGACCCAACCAGGACTGGGACTGAAATTGTTGACTGTGGGTTTCCACACAAGTGGGAGTCGCTCCAATTAGTCTAGAGGTGCCAATTCATTGCTTAGCAAGACTCAAAGAGACATTCCCAGCCAAGGTCTGGTTTTTTACATGTTGCCCTTTGTCATGAAAAAGAGAAAGAGAGAAAGAGGGTGGAGGTTTAGGTCGGAGAATGAAGGTGTAAGTGCCTGGCACATCCTTTGGAGAGGAATACATTATAGTGAAAGAATGTTATTCGGTATCACCTCGTAATCTAGGCCTAAAACTAAATGGTAACGATCTGCCCACAGCGAGGCATTCTCATTATACAAGGTACTAACTCTACCTATTAGAGTGATAGAACTAATACTTATATAGATTGGTATAATAATGTATAACAAAAGGATCTCCGAGCGGAAAAGAAGCTCCGGGATGAAGACTTAAAACCTTCAAAATCCGTAGATTTCTTGCCCGTCACTCGGGGGTTATCCCTGCTCATTTCGGGGACATCGGGGGACTCCCTACATTCGAGGGCGTAGATATAAAAATAAAAAAATAAAAAATAATAATAATAAAATAAAATTGAAAATAAAATCAAAAATCGTTGTGTAAATAATTGAGCAAAGTAGAATGCTAAATATACGATCGAGGCCGAACTCGTCCGTACATAGCGGTTGACAGATTAGGCACGTCAAATATGAACTCCTATCATGGCTGGCATGGATCGTATGGCGACATCCCCGATCAGGCTTGCCTAACTATTCCGTAAGAACAATTGGTTAAAAAAGAAAAAAGAAAAGAAATATTAACTCAGTATAAAAACAAATGTTAATATCCATGAAGGCGATTGAGGAACGAATGAAATAGAGGTGGGGGAGAAATATATCGGAATTTGCATAGTTGAACATAGCACCCTGCACTTAGCAAATATCCACAGTATGATTGCAAATATTGAAGGCCCTAGCCGTGTTGCATAGTTTTTTATGGTATTTGTTGGGAATCAACGCAATTATTTCTTGGGATCTCGATACCTCACATTGCTTGATATGCTAGCTCAGAAATGAATTACGCTTTGCCCGGCCATTCCTTCGCTAACAACCTCTTCTTGTGCCCATCTACCTAGACTCTGTTTCTTTACTTTGTTATTTCACCATTCGAAGAGGACGCCATACGTAACTGATGGAACGATTATATAACTCGGCTTGCAAGGCCTTTTTGCATGATGAGGGGGATCAAACGTTGCATCGAGAATGTCTGGCTGGGACTCGAATAAACACTTATGATGGTATCTTTCTTTCGGGGATTCTGCTATTCGGTGCGGCTTTGAATCGCATCATGCTGGATTCCCGTGCATTTCACTCTTTTTACGGTCCGATGTACGGGAAGCTTACTACTCAAGAACAACAACGGTTCTGCTTCCACCATGTGAATGTAGTGCTGAAAGGTATCCTGCTGGTCTGCGTATCATCTTCCATTGCACAGGTCACAATAGGTGGCAAGGAATGGACGGACCCGTATTACCACAACTCGTCCGTGACTCTCTGGGAGACATCAACCTTCGCCGGTTATATCGTGGTTGCGGTCAGTCTCCTGGACCTCATTTACGACACAAGTCTACGCCTAGTATACATGGTTCATCATGTGGGAGTCTTCTTGGCAGTCCAAGGCCTCGTATTTCTCATTGTGAACGCACCGGTAGAGAGGGCACAGGAACTGCGGTACCTGGGAAACATGTCCGAAATTGGCATATTCTGGGGTAAGTGACGGTCTTCCTATGTATATGGGCATGCGTTGACATAGTGATAGTCCTGTTCTCGGGGATGCCAGGTTTCACATCGCATCTGACGCTCATACTCAGACGATGCTTTGCACATGGAGATGTCAAAATGCGTAATCTCTACTATTATGCGTTCGCTGTGAATGTCTCAGTCACGGTCGTCGAAGTCGTGTCAATCTTTTACCTCACGTACGCAAGTCGGAACAGGTTGCCTGTCGCCGCTACGATCGGTATCGTTGCTCTGCAGGTTTTGTTCACCTACACCAAAGCAAATAAATGCCAGCGTATCTACGCGGTGTATGAGGAACAGTTGGCGGCGCTCAGCAAGATCCGGCTATGATTACTGAGCAGGTGGCTTAAGAGGCTATCAGTGGCGTCACCAAGTTGTTTGGGGTTGTGCTGGGAGAGCATTAGCCATGGAATAATTGGGAGAGTAAAGATCTCAATCAAATGCTGTATCTATAGCTACTTCTAATAACAATTCTGATTTATTGACAATCGTGTTTCACATAGTACAGGAACAAGGTGGACTGTCCACACCCTATGAAAAAAAGAAAAAAAAAAAAAAAAAAAAAAAGTTCGTACCGTCGCAACTCGCACTCACGGCCTACTGTAACTAAGATTTTACCAACTTTCGCTTCGATCCTGACAGGTATGATCGGATGAAAAACCGAACAAAAAGGAAAGTCAACGGGATAAGATAGAGTGTGGTCAAGAGCAATGCAAACACTTGTCCGCTGTTGTCCAAACAGGGGATCAGTTGGGAGTTATCCTCATAAAAGTATACGTTCGCTCGACTTCCATTCCCACGGTTTTCTTCACGTTTGTGATTTATCGCAGCCAAGGGGGGCCAGATGGACGCATCGTACGAAATGAAGATGTATGACCATGCCAAGATCGATCCCAAGATGAACTGAGCGATTTGCATCCCAGTGAGGATGCGCTTGAGAAAACCAGGTATTGAAACCTTGAGTGTTGTAAGGGTGTAGTAAAGGTACTGGTTATGGACGGGTTTTAGCGAATGATTGAGGGAGAAACCTGTGGCTGCTTGTCACTTACCATGATAGTATGAATCCCGGAGTTCAGAAGAAGGCCGACGAGACCCGGTGGAGACACATATCTCACACCTGCCCATGTGCATAACATGACACCTGCATGGTGATAAGTCTGCAGAAAGGAACTCTGCTTTCCTTTCATAAGGAGGAGCATAGTATCGACGATCTCATAGAATTTTGACATATAGAACATCCACATGTAATAATCAATGCCACGATCCCATAAGGAATCAAACTCCAGTACTCCGGGGTGGAGAATTTCCGATCTATGATTATTCAGATTGAGGTGTGAACGGGCCTCTGGTACCCTGCGCTGCAGAAAATAGCTCAGTTCGTCTTTCCTGTCGAATTTGCAAAGTACGTGGATAGCAGATGCAAGTGGGTTGTTTCGTTGGTCCATTAGGGTTGATTTAATTGTTTGAAAAGTGCCCAGAGTAACCCATGCAGAGAAGAGCACCAGGCCCACATTATGGATGAGCACAAACTGATCAAATATCGGACGACAGCTCAGGGGCCATGGACGATTCCGTCGCTTTCGATTGATGTGATTGAGAGTACAGACGGTTAATGCGTAGAGGGTGGCGATAAGCAGAGGTAGTTTAACATCGAGTGTGTGATAGAACACAGCAGGACTTATGTTGATCGGCCTATCCCACGATAGCTGGGACCGCGATGCGGGACTGCTAGGTAGGGGATGAGAGTTGGGAGGAAGTTCGAAAAGGTGAGGATCAGGTAGTCCAAAGTACATTGGAAGCATTGAGTCCACCATGGCGTAACAGCAAGAGGTGGGCCAGTGGTGAAGCAATGTTGATAAGAAAGAAATGAAAACCAGTGTGAGTCCCAGGGAACAAAAGAATACAACTACACTTTGGCATCTCGAGGGGTGGGGATGGAAGCTTCAACTAGATATACCGCTAGCTTCGTCTCACAATATTCCCCGATCTGCGAAATGTTTCCAAGACAAGATGTTCGACATATTATTTGTCCGAGGCTACAAAATGACAATCTTTCCTATCTGAGACTATGTGTGATAATCCCTGGGCGTAGCTGAAGAATGCCAACCTATATGGAATGAGTAAACCGTGCAAATCTTTTCTCCAAAGCAATAACAACCCTGTATGATAAAGTGTACATTTCAGCCCAGCATCAATAACTCCGATGTTCGTCTAAGGTGGATCACTGTATCTGTCAAATGATTGGTGCGTCTGATATCACAAAGATGTAGGATAAATCTTCCATGGCGTAACGATTGAATTTTGTAGGTATGTAACAAAGTGGAGTTCATTGAAAGCTACAATATGGCCTATCCTAGCGGCAAATCTATGAGCAAGTGCCAAATGTTGGCAATGTTTACCTGGCCCCTTCATTGAAGCCCCTTACAGCAGATCTCAATAGCAGCACAAGCCACTGGGTGTTCTGCTGAATCACAGTTCTAAGTTAAATTGGTGATGTGGAAACTCCTAGATATCATAGACTTGTCATTTGGAACACATAGGATACTGTACAATGTATGCTTACATGACTGATACGTGCAAAACGAAGCATCACTCTGTCACCACAGTTGGTTGAAGCCGCCTTTTCAGGTTAACCTATCTCGTGTGATTGTAGTCATTAATCATTTAGATTCTGCAGGCTCAGAAGTCGACTTCAGTTACTAGGGTCCAAAAGCTTGGCACAAAGTAGGCAGATTAGACCTAAGTATGTGCTGCGAGCACTGACTTTTCGAATTGTGCAAGGTTATTAAGGCCTGCTCTTGGGATATTAAAGTGTCTGTTGCAGAACAGGGAGGATGCACACATTGCCCTCAGCTCTTTGTCAACAAAAGCCAGATTTTTATTTCCTGAAATGAAGCCTATTGGTAATTTTGTGCGCATGGGTTCCACAGGTAACGTATGAATCAAGATTATTGGACCTGGTTGCATAGCGGGATTCATATATCACCTGCATGAGTAGGTCTAGAAAGAAAATCTCCACATCTCCTGCGCCTGCGGAGGCCCAACCGCCCGACAGATGTGACACCTACACTAGAAGAGGACCAACAGTCTTGTTGGTGAGAGGTCATATTGTTCCATTAAACATTCCTGATTAGCTACCTCTCAGGTATAGTGCATAGGCCCCACCCTTTCCCTGAGGAATTTGTCTCTGATCCTTTGGGATTAGAGGAAATTGATCAATGCCGGTATCGATTTGCATACCTTAACTATTCCTAAATCTTACGATAACATTTTTTATGTAAAAGTTTTTATATTAGTTCATTGGAAAGGCCCTTCGGACGCGTGTAGTGTATACTAACCCTACCCGCTGTGCTCTAGGGGACCTATAAGGGCCTTTTGTGGGGGAGATGTTCAACGTTAATAGTAGAAGCTTGAATAGCCCTAAAGGGCCCTAGAATATGTTTGGGCAAAAAGGGTTACCAGGCTTGTCGAGCCTAGGGATGCCAAGCGATCATCCTAACCCCTAAAACTCGCCGTTTATATCGCAAACCATTGACTCCCGTCCTAGACTCTACATTTACTCCGAAAAATTACCTTTGGAGGGCCTTGAATATGTACTTCCAATCTCTTGCGGTCACTTCGTTGTTTTGCTTACTTGCTATTGTGCGTAGCGAAGCTCCCAAGGCTCCTCCTAGAATTGACTCACTAGGCACACTACTGGCCTTGAAATACAATTACCTAGACCCCTGGAACAATGGAACAGCAGCGGTGCTGGCCTATGAGCCTCTGAGCAACGCTGAGGCGCAGACTAGATGCGGTGCCATTGGAGAAAGTCTCTACCCTTTCCAGGATACATCTGAGCTCAATCGCACCGAATTGGGCTACGAACTTGACTATCTCGTCCACACCCAGGACCTGCAGCCGTACTCTACACTGTGGGTAGGTTCATCTGGTACCTCTGGGCATGCCTGCACAGCATATTCTCAAAAAGATAAGGCTGCTATTCCGCTACCTTGCCATAGAAAACTTCCGACACTTTGCACCTCCAGTGCTCCCCCTACTAAAGACAAACACAGGGAACCTGTGAAGTCTTCTCGGCTTTCTGTATCGTTTGGTGACTATAATATAACCGGTTACCGTGATGCTCGATCCTTTAGGTTCTTGGGAATACCTTTTGCGAATCCTCCAGTCAACGAGTTACGGTTCGCACCTCCACAACCATATACTGGGCCGAAGGAGATCGACGCAACGAGTCTACCAGCCTCCTGTATTCAATCCCAGTCAGGCTTTGGAACTCTTGAAAACGGTCGAATCTCCGAGGATTGCCTTTACCTGAATATTTATACCCCCGTGCTACCAGCCCAGCGTGGTAAGAATGTTACACACAGACCTGTTGCGGTTTACTTCTACGGGGGTGGATTCACTAAAGGCAGTACGGCAATGATTGACTACGACGGTGGTAACTTTGCCAGTCGTAATGATATTGTGGTTGTCACTGTCAATTACCGGGTCGGAGCCCTGGGCTGGCTTGCAACAAAGAAGTTGACTACTGGGAGCTACGGTACTCGGGACCAGATATTGGCTTTAAAATGGGTTCAGCAGCATATAACAACATTTGGTGGAGACCCTTCACAGGTCACTATATTTGGCCAGTCTGCTGGTGGCCAAAGTGTAATTGCAATGCTGTCTTCAAGTGCCGCCAGTGGCCTTTTCTCCGGTGCAGTGGTACAGTCAGCTGCCCTGGATATACCCTGGTATTCACGTCAGATTTACACGGAGATCATTACCCCAAAGGTTGCAAACGCTGTCGGATGTGATGATTCTGATGAGCTTGGCATGTTTTCCTGCCTGCGTTCTGTCCCTGCGGCCAAATATCTCGACAATTCTACCGAATTCATGCATGCATCAGATGAAATTGCGAAGGCTATAGGAGATGACTATCTGCATATCAAGAAATTCCAGGTTTCTAGCTCACCACTTATGCCTATTATCGATGACCATGGTTCAGGCATCATAGATGACCAATTCCATACCTTGCTTGCGACTAATCGTCTCCCTAACGCTGTCCCTATTATGTTTACTACAGTGACCGATGAAGCTGCCCTCTATGTGGATCGCTATGTTCCTCACATTCCTTTACTTGGTAACACCAAAGTTGCACTTAGCCTATTCTTCAATGCTGTCTATCCTGCTAGTCTGGCCGAGTCTCTTATTAACTCAGACGCCTTCCCTATCAACTCCAGCGACTCAGACAGTCTCCGAAACACCGGTGCCAACGCTCTCACCTACTCGAAATGGTTCTGCCCTCAGGCTTATCTCCTCCAGCACGGTGCCCGCACAGTATTCCCCCATATCTATACCGTCCAGATTCAACACGGCCATGTTCAAACCACCGTTAATGCCCCGAAAGTCTGCTCTCCCAATACCAACTATAACGCCACATGCCATACGTCCGATATCCTGCCTGTCTGGGGTACCTTAAACTCGAAGACTCAGAATGTCAACCCATACTACGGCCCTCGAGATATCAGTCACTCCCAGATGCTGAATGATATTTTCAGCTCGTTCTTCCGTACCCGTAACCCGAACCCCGTCCCCGAGCTTCTTAAAATCCGTGGTCCAGCCTACTCTTCTAGTTTCGATGTTTTTGGCACCGATGGATATCATATACCTGAATATCAGCCTGACGCTGACAGCCTGTGCTCACTCGGAATACCGCCAAGTCATATTCGGAATCCGGCCAAATCGGTTGGATGCGACGTATTTACGAAATACGGATATCCATTCCAGCATGCCGAGGACAGCAGCTCGAACCGGTGGCTGGCAAAGCAATAAAATACAGACACACACACGCACACACATACATATTCATAAAAAAAGAAAAACATACAACAGCATTAGTATGACTCTGCTCACCCGAGGCTAGTAGTCGTGGGCGTCTCGCCGCTCTTAGGGCTCCCTTCGGGGACCTGAATATTCTTCACCCAACTTCTCCGCTAAGGAAGACTACTATAGTAATAGACATTATAGGATCTATCACATTTTCTATTCTATGTTTACCCTATATAATCAGATTCTTATTTTAAGCTAATCATAACCCTTTAAGTAACTGCTATCCTTCTCTTCTAGTAGTAAAGATTCAGTAACGGCTATATTACGTGAAGGCTTTATAACAATTAAATTTAAATATCATCATAATTCAAAATATAGAGATCTATTCTTAAATGTAATAAAGGAGAATATAACTAGCTTTTGGGTATTTTAATATATATAGAGAGGTGAATCGTGCTGAAGATGAGGTTAGTATTAGATGGCAAGTTGAGCTCCGAGGCCGTGATAATAGGGAGTGCCAAATCAGTAAAACGGCTCGCAGAAAAGCCACAGCTTGTGTTTCTATTTCTCTCTTCTTAAGCCTCTTTGGAAAATCTGATGACTTCGCTGAAGCCGCTTTATTATAATCAGCCGGCGCAATGCTATCATCACTCCAAGTTGGGTGGGGATAACAACGACGGCTGCGTCACTCGTGAAACCGGATGGAATCTAAGTTGAAATTGTTCTTTGGCTTATTGGTCGGTGCCCAGATCTAGGGCAGTCTGGAATTGGAAGGGATATTGGAAGCCAGGCTGCCTAGAAAAGATCGGATCTGTGTCTGCGGAAAACAATTTCGGTGGTCAGGTCAAGTGCCGACCATCGATCCTATCGCACGTGTTCCAATTTCTTATCAGGCCAATTTGTAGACCGGCAGGCCTTTGAGAGAAAGAGATTCATTGAACAGGATATGACCCACATCTCCAAGATCTAGGATCAAAGGTGCAGCAGCAGTATCTATAGCTATTGAGATTGATTTAGAGTAGCCCGCTTGAAAACAGCTGGGATTATATACATGTCGTCGCCAAAGGAGACCCTATCCTGAGACTAGGTTGATCAAACAAGAGAGAAAAACCTCTCAAGGTCAAATTCCTGGTCCCACTCACTCATCTGGCCACATTCTGGAATCTCATATCCCTCTCTAGTAACATCCATCCGTGGTGTGTTGCCGTCTTTATCTTTGGACTCTGGATCAGCACCCTTTTTAAGCAGAAGCTTGGCCATTTTTATATTTTGATAATAAATAGCCAATGCTAATGGTGTCCTGCCGTTCTCATCTTTGCACTCAAGATCAGCACCTTTTTCAAGCAGAAGCTTGGCCATTTTTATATTTTTATAATAAATAGCCAATGCTAATGGTGTCCTGCCGTTCTGGTTTTTGCGCTCAAGATCAGCACCTTTTTCAAGCAGGAGCTTAGCTATATCTGAGTATCCCTTGCTAACAGCAGATATTAATGGCGCAATTCCATTATCAGTTCTGCACTCAATATCAGCACCTGCTTCAAGTAGCAACTTGACTATATCAATGTGCCCATGGCAAGTAGCCAATTCTAGTGGTGTGCAGCCATTGTTATTTGGGGACCCCGGGTCAGCACCCTTTTCAAGCAGTAACTTGACCATATCCAGGTGCCCATGATAAATAGCCGGTAGTAATGGCACACAGTCATCATTGTCTTTGGAATTCGGATTGGCACCATTTTCAAGCAGAAGTTGAACTTTGTCTGGATATTTTTCTTCAACAGCAAACATCAATGGTGTAACCCCATCCCCATCTTTGCCATTAGGGTTGGCACCCTTTTCAAGCAGCAACTTGACCATATCCATAGGCCCATGATAAATAGCCAAATCTAGTGGTGTGCAGCCATTGTTATTTGGGGACTCCGGGTCAGCACCCTTTTCAAGCAGCAACTTGACTATATCTATAGGCCCATAATAAATAGCCAGTAGTAATGGTGTATAGCCATTCTTATCTTTGGACTCCAGATTAGCACCATTTTCAAGCAGAAGTTGAACTATGTCTGGATATTTTTCTTCAATAGCAGATATTAATGGTGTAACCCCATTCCTATCTTTGCAATTAGGGTTGGCACCCCTTTCAAGCAATCTCCTTATAGTCGATATATTTCCTCTCATTGTATGCCATAGCAATGATGAGCTTCCAGAAAACTTGATATTATATGCGTATAGAGGGGCCGTTTCTTGAATAACATAGACTCGGGGGCTTGTTATTAAAAAAGAAAGAATATCCTTTTCACTCCCTAAACTTTCAATAATAAGGAGTAGCAGCTCATCTGGAAGATCGAGAAGAGGCATTGCGAATCTGCGATAGGAAAGATACCGTAATATAAACAAAAGGGCTTTAACGATTTTGAGTAAAATGATCGACTTTACGGATTGAGAAACACGAGGGAGGAGAAAGAGTTCTTTATATCAGACTTCCCAGAAGCGGTGACTGCCTGCCTAGTGTGCTGCCTGATCAGTAGATTTAGTTGGAAGGGATCTGCATCCTTGGGTAACACGCCTAGAGATCGCCGGTCGTCCCAATCTGGGGATTGTTCGGCTCAATCGGTGTAGTATTTAGACTCGAATCTATGTGTGCCACACCTAAGATGAAACTATAGAGATAATATATGTCAGTAAAGGCCTTAAGAAACGAAAATAAACTAAAAAAGAAAAAAAACATACAACAGGAGGGATTCGCTGGTGGTCACCCACCCAACTACTAACCTCCCGGCGTGTGGCTTAAGTACGGCTGAGCGGACGGGAAGCCCTGTTCTCCACACCCTATGGTCGTATGTAGTAGATCTTTGTATGCAAAGGTTTATATAGGGTATTACTATACAGGAGATTGGTAATGAGATTCAGAAAGGGATACTCGCCGCGCATGCAGATGGCAATGGCCTAGGAGAGGGAGTCCGAGACTGGGAAGAGCAAAGGAAAACCAGTGCGGAAGGGCAGGGCGGAGGTGGTGGAGTTGCTGTCTGTGTTGTGGGGCGAGCACAAAGTTCAATATCAGAAATGGTTATTCATCTCCTCTCCGTAACAAATGCACATGGGCCCCATTGCCGGCCGTACCAGGAACAGATCACGAATGGAATGTTGTATGAAGATCATGTTCGCGTGCAACTCTCATGATAGTCTGGCGAGTGATGGCCAGGCGATCAACGGCTTCCAATGGCCTTTCTGGGAGCAAAAAGAAGTTCATTGCCCCAGAGCCGCGTCCACATGAAGTTGCTCAATCTCGATCACGATATCCTTCAGCGTGGCTTCAACGTCTTAAGGAATTTCCAGAAGTGTCTCATCACTCGCCGTCATAGTTGACCACGAAATGATCGTGTTATTAGGTTCGTATTGAACTTCTGTGTTGGTGGTCACAGGTTGCATTGAATCAACCCCACTCCAAACCCGACTAATATAGAGAACCTGGTTTCCTGCTGAATCCGGTCTGTCAGGCTTTGCAGCTTTGACCGAGCGCATTGCTCCACGGGTAATCCATCCTGGTACACCCACCAATGCATAACAACAGCTCTGGCTTGGTCGGGATCTGATCGGCGATGGATGGATAGGATGTCTGGCTTGAGATAGACCAAACCGCTCAAAGAACGTCCTTCAGGGAGACCCCTGTTGGGGACGATGTGGAACTGATCTTTGGGGGCAGAGAATGGTTTATTGTGTTTAACCATTTCAATCTACTGGAAACCGGAGTCATTCGGATCAAGTTGTCTCCTGTATATGTTATGAATTGCAGCCAAACGTATTTTATCTCCCCATTATGAAGAAGGAAGTTGACAAGTGGCTCAAGGAAAGATACAAGTGCATGATGAGCCGGTATTAGGTGACGATGATAGTGAGGTGAGGAAAGGCATGGGAAAACACTATTTGGGTAATTCACGGGGTGCAAATGGGAATTTGGGACTAGTCTATTGTTTCTTACCCTTCATATCTTGGGCCCTCGTGCTGCGGCAGTAGTACGTGTCAATATCTACTTGCTTTGTCAAGTTAGTGCAAGAACACAGATCAGAAAGCTCAGCTATATGTCGAGGCTTTATTTCAGGGCCGTAACTCACCACCATTTACAGCGATAGAAGCCCTGTCGAGAACTATAAGAAATTACCAAGCGCCTTAAGCCCCTCCTGATAAGGATCTGATTCCACATGTAAGCCGTTCCATCATATCAAGCTACGAAAAAGTGTCCAGTCCCGAGAAAAGCCTCTCGAGGACTATCAGCAACCGATTTCTGTCACGTGGTTGGATGAAATTAGAAATACAAATTTATTTGCAAAGCAATATGCTATAGCTCAGTATATTAGGTAGCCGGGGATCTGTTCTTATCACTGACAATATTCTCCGTTGCAATTCTGAACAGCAGCGACAGAGATATCTATTGCTGTAATGGCTGGGATGGTCAACCTCTCACGCCAAAATGTCGTTGATCCTGCGACTAATTACCCGGAATGTTCTATGTTTTCCCTCTAATTCACTATCATTTTATTTGCTAGGACGTGTGTGTTCCATGCCGATAGCTTTCAGGAACCTTAGCAGGCAACTCTATACTTGTTTGGGGCATAAAACACCCACAAGGCGGAAACCACCTTTTTGGGAAGTGGCACGGTGGAATTGCCGCAAAGCCAAGACATGGTTAGATGCACTCCAACGTTACCCGAGGAAGGGGTAGAGCTTCCATTCTTGCTAGCTACTGCTACTCTAGATTTAGAAGGTGACGATCCCAGCTACAGTATTGCGACAGGAACAGTAAGGGGGTGGAATCGGTACAATCCTCGCTGCCCCATTCATGCAAAAACTAGATCTCAAATCTTTCGATGCCTACTGACTACGCAGGGCTGCTCTTTATCAAAGGTACTATGAATACCTCGGTGTATTTAGTACTTTGCAGGCTATAGGGTGCATACCAAAACCCATAACTAGGGGGATCGGCATTTATGCTTTACAACGGTGAGGCGTCTGGAAAGTACGGGGCGTAAGCCTGCAATTCCTCCCCATCCAATACGGCGTTCATCATACTGAGAAAGACACAGTGTAAGAGCCCAACACAGTACCCTGTACCGTAAACCTAAAGAATGGAATAGATTACCTCATTCAAAGGAATCTCTCGCAGAGACATCTCGTTTAAATCCTGCATGATGCAACAGTGCCCCTCCAATGTTATATGCGAGTAAGCCATGGATGGTATGCCGATCTAGTCCATACTTCTCCTACCGACACATTATTACATTCTAGTCGCCAGTTACAATATGAGGTAGGAAGGGGTTCGAATAACTATACAGGGCATCATACGTGGTGGATACTCATGGCCCTAATGTATCATGAGCTACCAACTAAAGTGTTTACATAAAGCATCAATCTGGCCAATGGCTCAGAAATCTACTTTTGAAAACCTCATCATTTCCCCCATATCCGAGTATACATCACACATCTTACGGAGGATCAACCGCCTACAGACATGGGTTCAATTGAGGATTTTACTAGTTCAACCTCTGGGACCACCCAAACCATTTCTCCTTTATCTGATGGGGTTCTGAATGATCCCATATTCTCCGACGACGTCATACGATATCATCTAAGCCTTCTTAAATCCGGGCATGGAGGCGAGGTGGTCTCAGACGAATCGGCGTATGCACCAGTCATCTCAAGCAGTGTTTTAGCTTGTCATGCAAACCTGGGCAATGGTCAAGATAAGCCAAAGATCCCGCAATTTGGGTTATTGGCCGGTTCAAGGCCCCTTTTGCAAGATCTTCGTCCAAAGCGTGCCTCTCCTATCGCGAGCTTGGATAAGGATCCTCGACTACTCTTCAATGTTTCACACCCTTCCAGCGTCTTTATATGTGGCTCCCAGGGTTCCGGAAAGAGCCATACGTTGTCATGCCTTTTAGAAAACTGCCTGATACCCTCAAAGGCCGGCAGGTTGCCGAACCCGCTGACAGGACTAGTCTTCCATTATGATACGTTTATCAGTGACACAGTGGGATCCCCCTGTGAGGCATCCTTCTTGTCATCACACCCAGATGTGCATGTCCGAGTACTTTGCTCCCCCACAAATATTCACACTATACGGGTAAGCTTTGTACAACTTTATATAATAGATAAAGATCATAACATAGAGAATATAGGGCTACTATTCGAGGTTCAATATACCAGTTGATCCATTACAATTGGACCAGAATGATTTGAACACGAAACGGATGATGGATTTGATGGCTATCGGACAGAAAGACGGGCAGATACCACTATATATACATACGGTGAAACGAGTCCTTCGTGAACTACGGATCTTACAACAGGAGTCAGGGACACTATTCAATTATCAAGAGTTCAAGGATAGAATCCTGAGTTGTGGGTTGACTCGGGATCAGCTTGTACCTTTAAAGCAGAGACTCGATACTCTAGAGAGTTTTATGCCTCAAGAGCAAGTGCAAATGTTCGGGTCAAAGAAAAGAAAGGTGACAAAGAGCTCAATATGGGATCCAGTGGTAAGTGGGGAATTCCTTTCGCCCTCGGTATCTGCTAAACCATCTAGCCTGGCCGCTTAACTATTGTTGATATGTCATGTCCATGTATATCCCCAGAAACGGCCTGCTCGCTTTTCAATATTTGCCTGGGGATCTTCCTCGAACAAGACCCAACTATTGGTCGGGTGGTTGCACTTGATGAAGCACATAAGGTATGCAACTCTGCCGGGCTTAGGGATATTTCTAATAAGCATAAAAGTATATGAACTCCTCTGGAGAGGCCCAGATTTTCACAGAAACACTACTATCAGCAGTTCGTCTTCAACGACACCTTGGGACGCGAGTTATCATCTCTACCCAAGAGCCGACAATCTCGACCGATTTGTTAAACCTGTGCTCTGTTACAATTGTTCATCGATTTACCTCCCCCGAATGGCTCCGAACGTTGCAAAAGCATCTTGCAGCAGCTGCATGCAACCTTTTCTCTTCAAAGAGTGGCTTTGACAATAATAGCAGCGAGGTGGAAGAACCGGGGGATGAGAAGGAGTCTCCCTCGGCGTTTGACATTATTGTCCGTCTTCGCGTTGGCGAAGCATTGTTATTTGCGCCGAGCGCTATTGTCAAGGTTGGAACACTGAAGGATGGCCGGGTGGAGTTTCACCGACTTGGTTCCGACTTCTTGCCTATAAAAGTCCGGGAACGATTGACCTCTGATGGTGGAAAGAGTGTCCTTTCGGTTTGATCACCAGACTTTCTGCGTCTAAATTGTGTGTCTCCATGTAGCTTTCAACTTTACTGTGAAGGAATTGATCATTTCAGTTACATGTTAGTAGTGTTCGAAGAAAGGTTGCTACGCATTCGAAAGATTTCTAGCCACCCAAGTAGAAGGTTGCTCCGAGCTGCTTATTTTGATCATGTCAAACCTTGCTCATCTATACGTGTTGCACTTTTTCACTCAGTGTAGTCATATGAATGCCAAACTTGAACGCGATTCGCTAGTAGTCCCATAACAAGCTAGAGTCGGACTCAATTTGTAGGTGGCCTACCTCAGTAATTGAAAAAAGCTTCCACAAATCTGCTCTATTGAAGCATAATTCCTTTCGCACTATATTCAAGGTCTATCACTGCAAGGCGTGGGTTCGTTGCCTTACATTGGAGGAATAGCTTGCATCAGCATCAGCACACGACGCGTGTCATCTTTAATCCAATCCAAGAGCATACATCTCCCAACTTCAATGGTGACCCGACTATACCTACATATTGGATCATCAGTCTAACTTGCAGGTGCTCTTTTCCATCGGGGAGAAGGAACTTGTGGTACAAGCTAGGGGGGTAAGATGTTGCTGCAAAGCGACCACAATTGCAGACCTCCGATCTTTAGCCTACGGAAAAACTTTAATATCCAAGTTTCTTTACTCATAACATTCCTAGTCCTTGCAAGGCTACCTCCAGATAGAATGAGGATGTCTTATGTCTGCTCCTGTAATCCCTCGCCTGAGATCGTAGGCAGCCAACAATACAGCACGGGCTGGGTATCATATTTGATGACCAAGGAGAAGGGACAGTATACAAATGGGTGATGCAATAGAAAAATGAGGTAAATAGCGTCCAACACGAGGTGGAGGTCATAGGACGAAGACATGGCCCTATAATACCTGGATATAAGGTAGATTCGATATGACGACAGAAAAAGTATTCCGAAACACTGTACCAGAAAAAGTGTGCCTATCTAGCTGCTTCAATAATGGGCCGTCTCTCCTCGTCTTAGCCGATATGCTAGGTGATCACAAAGCGACTCCATGTTATATTTGCAACGCAAGGGGATGGAAAGTTCTGACCGCCAATGTCCTTACATATGGACCTCATGCGATCTTGGAGAACTTTCGACGCAAAGCTTTACCTTGCATAAATGAATGTCGTCGTAGCAGGTCCAAAAAAAAATAGATGTACCAGAGGTGTGATTTGCATACTCTCAAGGTAGGCCATGGCTTAAAAAGGGGTACAATCCCTCATGATCGTGATTAGAACCAAACCTGATATCCAATAGCCATTTATCTATATTCAAAATGACGCCAAAAGATAAGTCAAAGGATAAATCCTTCTGGTCCTCTATCAAGGCTCTGCAGGCAGCAGCGGAAGACACGATTAATCATTCCAAATCTTTTAAAACCCACGAAGAACTACAACATAAGAATACAGAGCTTGAGAACCAACTCAAGGCCGCATATTCGATGGTAGAGGATCACAAACGGCAATTAGAGGAAGAGCGTCAGAAGCAACAAACATTATTGAATGAAAAGGCACATCTGAGTGACTTCCTGGAAGAGCGGGTCAAAGGCTGGATGGAGAAAGAGAAGGATCTTCTGGCCCAGTTACAGAAAACGAGGGAGGATGCAGAAACGAGTCGCGACGCACAGTTACAAGATTTATCAAGAAAGGTCCGGAATCAAGACGAGCAGCTTCGCCGGGTCCGTACCGAACTAGGAGAACGGGAAACGACAATCGTCGGTCTACAAGGGCTCCTTACACAGAGTCAACAAGAAGTTGAAGAATTGAAACGGGCGACTCAACTGGAGGACTTTGGTCCTGATCTGTAAGTGCCCGCTTCATATATCCTTCCGAGGTTATTTATAGGCTCATGTAGGCTAGGATTCAGAACATCAAAGAGCTCGAGGTGGCCTTGCGCGATATGGTTCAGAAATATTTCCACAAGAATTTGCCGACTGATACCAGCCAGGTATACTCTCTATCACTTACGTCGCGCTTTGATGCCGATCTCTAACAAAATTCAATAAGGTAATCACTACCATTCAGCGAGTCCAATGGAAAGCATGTACACCCCCGAATCCTTTTTCAATGTTTCCCACGCCAGTTGTTGCGCAATCTAAAAAGCTCCGTGCTTCCTGCGTGCAAGCCCTAATTTCTAGCCGTCTCTCCCGCGATATATTCCAGTCATTGTGTCTTGAAGCACCAGCTAGCCGGATGCCAATGAGCTATATCCTTGACCAGTGCAATCAAATTACATCTCAGGAGAAAGCATTACTACGTGCACTTCTGGTAAAGGTGTTTGAATCAGATGAACAGAGGCAGGTGGGCGAAAACATTGAAAGCGTTGTCTTCGAGGTTGTCGACATAGTTGAGCCCTTACTAGAGAGCGGCTGTACTGGGTTCGAGGACGAACTTCGTCATTTTCTCCAGAATGCAGCCGATTTGTGGGGCAAAGTGCAACAGAGCTCTAAATGGGTGACAACAATTTCTGATGGGCATCTCTCTGCTGAAGCCGGAAGGTCTAATAACGGCGAGGCTACAGACCTTCGTGGACACCCTTTGTTGGTCCTGTTTCCTCACTTCATCGCCCCCGGGGAGGCATCGCCGCTACACAAGGGATCTATGCTCCAGGCAGACAGCGAGTCTATAAGACAAACCCCAAGCAAGTGGCTCGACGTCGAACGTACCATGCCCAACGAAGAAAGCGCAGTAATCCTCCGAGAAGTACCCAGGTACAACCATAACCTCTCCAGGTCCCCGAGAAACGAGAAATCATTCACACAGCATCTGAATATGCGCAAGAGACATGAGTCTCAAACCAGACAGAGTCGGGCATCCAGAGGAGGTTAATGCAAGATCCTTCCGATATTGCATTTGGAAGAGGGGCAATATATTCGCTTTTGGCCAATTTGGCTGGATATCTCATTTGAAACTCGATGTTCACGACTCATATTCATTCTTGGAATTCATTTTATAAATCTGTTTCTTCTACTCCGCAAATCTCTGATAAAGCCCCATCAGATCATGTCTCACGGAAGACTAGGATCCCCCAGGGTGGTACAGTGTTTACTCCAGGCCAGTCAGATTAGTCGAAATCTTACCCCGTAGACTGAGCGGGGCATATAATAAGGGCCATTTGCCCTTCCACATATGTTGCTATCAACCTTCTCATATGAATTTTGGAACGGTTTAGTTTTCAATACAACTTTAGAACTATAGAGGAGAATCGTATGGATGTTACCGTCTCCAATTCTGACAACTTCTAACCCAGTAATAGTAATAACAACTGTAATTACTAATATAATAGATATTTAGGTAGTAATAAGATTCAATACAGCCAGTATAACAAGTCTATATTTAATAATACTTCTACGCAGTTTATTGTAATTTTTAAAGGCAAATATAAGGAGTAATTTATTCATTTATATAATGTGTCCTAGGCATAAAGGATGCTAAGGTCTAAGCAAAGCTAGTATTAGACTCCTATTTTTATAGTGATCTCGGTGGGAGCTGCTGCTTAGACTGCATTGAAGATTACTAAACTAGATGGCATTTTCGTGGATACATTGTGGTGCAATCGGATTACTTCCAGCTGACAATGCTGGATAGCTCGGTTCTTTAGATGATACGATCCATCGCTCATCATTTACCTGGTGTACAGAGTTTATGTCAGGCTCTGAATCAATCTCGAATTTAGCACCGTGGGCAAAGATCTAGATCCGAACCACCAACAGAACATTATTAGTTTTATAATAAAGACTATAGTAGAAGTCATATCTCGGACTCTATCAATGACTGCACATAATCCTTCACACCAACAGCAACAGGTCTCAACTCCTCACAAAAGCCCACCGCCCGTAGTTTGTTTGAATTTGCACAGGTGTAGTTCTGGTAGTTCCCTTTCAGAGACTCGGGGAACGGGATAAAACTGATCGCATCCTGGACACGATGTGCTTCTGAAACGGCCTTTGCGACCTCGAGGAATGTTTCAGACCGACCAGTACCCACATCGAAGGTCCCAGAGACCAAGGGATGGTCAAAGAACCACAAGTTCACCTTGATAATGTCGTGCACAGAGATAAAGTCTCGACTTTGCATTCCAGCTGCATAGCCATCACATGCCCCGAAAAGTTTGATTTTCGAGCCTCCTTTGAGTTGTTGATGCATTTGATATGCAATACTCGCCATGGGGCCCTTGTGTTGTTCCCGGGGCCCATAGACATTGAAATAGCGCAGTCCAACGACTTGAAGACCTTTATATTCGTTCAAGTGGCGCGCCACATACTGATCGAAAAGGAGCTTCGAGTAGCCGTAGACATTAAGTGGAACAGGCTTCTGAGGCTGCTGCCCAGCCTCTGGGAAAGCATTCTTTCCGTATACCGCCGCAGACGAAGCATAGATCAGCCGTGACCTATGTTTCTGGCAGTAATGTAAAATTTCCTTCGACATGGTGAAGTTGAGGTCCATCATGAATTTTCCATTTTGCTCGGTGGTCACAGAACACGCGCCGTTGTGGAAGATGATATCCGGAGGCGGAGACAGCGAGTCTTGAGCAATAGCCGTGCGGAATTCGCCAATGTCTAAATAATCTGCAATCTCGCAGTCGGCAAGGTTGGTGAATTTAGATCCGTCAGTTAAGTCATCCACGACGACAATATCGGTCCGGTTGCGGTCGTTGAGGGCTTTGACAATGTTAGAAGCGATAAAGCCCATGCCGCCAGTAACGATAATCATCTTGATTCACTTCGACAATTTTCGCCCCTGTGTCTGCTCCAGTAGATATACCTCTACGAGATGTAATAGAAGAAAATAATATTATAAACATATATCAGTACGTGCAACATTCCCTTCTGAGAAAGAAAGGTTGCCTACATTGGTGCCACGTCAACGTATGGAAGATTCCCCGCGTTACAAGTCCAGAGGTTAGTACGGATTTATGGTTTTAGGGTTAGAGCCCCCTGTAGCGCGTAACGGATTGAAGATAAATCTGAGGGATCTAACGATCCATATTTATTAAGATCTATAAGATTTACTCGAGCCACCATGACCCACGCTGGGCCGGTGACCTTCACAGATAGTCTACCTCTACCATATCTTATCGCTTTTGATCTAGACTATATATTATAGGTGGTTGCAGATAAAGTTAGGCTCGTTTTTAGGGTGGTGCGAGCCGAAACCGCTTAGTAATAGGATTTAGATCATATAAACACCAAATCCTACAATATAAAAATTCCAACTTAAACAACCCCTTTCAGAGCGTAGGAATCGCTTTACGTAAATCATCAACATCTCTTCGAGATCTATATTCGCGTCACTGTCGGGCTTCAAACTACCATTACATGAGCAGCATATTAAGTAAAAATCATATAGTCTTCAGCCAGTAGGCCGCATCATCATGCATGAGAACTTATGTTCGCCTGTGATCAAGGTAGGCTGTGTGTTATGGGCCAGCGAGCCTAGCGCCACCATTCCAGTATGAACAGGTACTGTACATTTTGCTCACGAAGTCCATCCAAGCAATGATTGTGATCACGAGCCTTCTTTGCTTTGTTCTTCGTCATTGCAGTCTGAGGCACTATTCCATTTTAGGAAGTATAACCTTGAAGGTGTGGTAACTGCCTGATTGGGACCAATGCATCCGAGCTGAAGGGAAGAATCACACATTCTTCACCTCGTAGAGCCACGCATGAAGCCTTTTGGAGCCCCTTACGGATTTTGGTGATCCTTGCTTAATAACCAGAAGGAATGGAGTCGCCAGATGAAGTGTTGTCGTAGGTTACATGGCACGCCTGGCGGCCACAGTCCAATGAACCTTATTACTTTCTACTTACTACCGAAGCAGGCTAGGATGAGTGGGGTATAACAGAGAGAGTTCTATTCCTCACACTACATTCTTATCCTTGCCTGGAACCTATCCTGTGGAATTCGCCCTTGCAGGAGAAGCCAAGTCGGATGCTAGAATTACCACTGTTGAATTGTCTATAAATCAGGTCTTTCTCGCCCCTGTTCCCCAGAGGCAACCAATCTCATCTCTTGGAATCATAACTTGTAACCTCACGCTGGCTAGTCAAAATGGTTCTTAAAAGATTCTTTACAAACTCCCTTGAAGAGCTTTGCACGAAGGAGCAACTAGAATTGCTCGACTCCATTGACACGCTGCGCTTGCAGGGCATCAGCCATTACATTTCGCTTCCCCAAATCATCGTTTGTGGAGATCAGTCTTCTGGGAAGAGCTCGGTCCTGGAAGCAATCTCGGGCGTTTCATTCCCTGTACGCAGTAACCTCTGTACACGATTCCCTACAGAGCTCGTCCTGCGCAAGAGCCCACAGATCGGGGTGAGCGTGTCCATTGTGCCACATCATTCACGAACGGAGGCAGAACAGCAGTCTTTAAGCCAATTCCACGAGCAGCTCGAAGGCTTCGACGGCTTGCCACGTCTTATCGACAATGCAAAAGCGATCATGGGTATCTCTACGCACGGAAAGGCGTTTTCCAATGATCTACTTCGGGTAGAGGTATCCGGCCCTGACCGGCCGCATTTGACCATTGTCGATCTACCCGGTCTTATCCATTCGGAAACCAAGCAGCAGTCGGCCGCGGATGTTAAACTCGTGCAGGATGTTGTACAGTCCTATATGCGGGAGCCGCGTTCAATTATTCTAGCTGTGGTCTCTGCAAAGAACGACTTTGCTAATCAAATTGTTCTTACACTAGCCCGGGAGGCAGATAGGACCGGATCTCGGACGCTGGGTGTCATCACCAAACCGGATACGCTGACCCCAGGATCGGAGACTGAGGCGATGTTTGTCTCACTGGCGAAAAACCAACAGGTCTCCTTCCGGCACGGTTGGCATGTACTGAAAAACCAGGATTCAGAGAAGAGCAATGGTACGTTAACAGAACGGGATGCGGAGGAAGGACAATTTTTTGCCAAGGGTGTCTGGCGAGATCTTCCATTATCTGATGTGGCTATAAAGCCGTTTCGGGAGCGCCTCAGCAAGGTACTGCTTGGGCAAATTGCGACTGAACTTCCCAGCCTGATAGAAGAAATTCAAGTCCAAGTTGGTGACTGTCAGCGAAGGCTAGAGAGGCTTGGAAGGCCTCGAACAACGATAGCGGAGCAGAAGTACTATCTTTTGCATATCAGCCAGAATTTCCAGAACCTTGTGAGAGCTGCCACCGAAGGCACCTACAATGACCCATTCTTCAATAGTGCTCAGCCAACGAGTGGCTATAGCAGACGGATACGTGCCGTAATGCAAAATCTGAATCAAGAATTCACTGAAAGGATCAACTCGGGCGGTCATTATCGTCAAATAACGGAGGGAGGTGAGAGCGAGGCGGTATCGAGACAACAGGTTTTAGTGACGCGAGAAGAATATATCCAGCATATCCAAAATGTCCTCAAACACACACGCGGCAAAGAGCTCCCTGGCACATTCAATCCATTAATAATAGGAGAGCTATTCCGGGAACAATCCAGCCAATGGGAGACTATCGCGCGAGGTCATGTAACGACAGCCTGGAATATTGCAAAAGACTTCGTTCGAGCTGTTGTACTGCATATAGGTGATATTACTACAGCAAAGGGGCTGCTCCGGGAGGTCGTAGATCCAAGGTTTGACCAGCTGCTCAAGGAGCTACAACGGCGAACCAGTGATCTTCTGCAACCCCATCAGCAGGGTCATCCAATTACATACAATCACTATTTTACCGAGAATCTTCAAAAGGCCCGGCGCGAAGCCTGGGGAGATGGCCTCTCAACGATCATTCGCAACTTCTTCAATATCTCATCCTTGGAAGCGGCCTATCTGAATAGCCCATCATCATACAATCTCAGTCATCTTCGTGATTTAATCCTTCAGTCCACAGAGTCTAACATGAGTCGCTTTGCTGCCACAGAGGCGCTCGAGTGTACGCTTGCATACTACAAGGTATGGCAGTTCTATCTGTTAGGAGTTGGCTTCCTCGTCTTATTAAGTTCTATCAGGTCGCTCTAAAACGGTTTATCGACGGTGTGGCGATCGAGGTCATCGAGACCAATCTGATCAAGCCACTCGCGGATATGTTTGCGCCGTTACTTGTCTTCGATATGGCAGATGACCTGGCGACGCGTATTGCGGGAGAGTCAATAGAAAACAAATCTCTCCGAGATCAACTCTCCCGCAAACTGCATATCCTGCGGAAGGGATCTGAGACTTGCAGAATGTTTATCGGTATACGAGGGCTCGGTAAGAGTATCGCCCACCCTGAGAGGCAATACCCTCAACTAATGAAGTGATCTAACATAGACATCGTTGAAGACGACCGACCAGAGGAGCTGGACAACCTGGAAAAGGTTGATACCCCACAAGCCAGCATTGGTGATCTCTACGAAAACGAAAGGCCTACATTGAGTGACATGTCAGTGAACAATACCCGTTTAAGTTCCACCATCCCCGATGTTCTTTCTCCAGTTTCACAGCAGGCTCCCCCTCCTGTGGATGAGCCAATTCCTGCAGAGATAGTCACTGAATCGGACTACGACCATATAGGGGATCAGCCGATAGGAGCCCCCTCAATCGAGCAGAGGGATTTGAAGAGATCGAAAAAGGGCAAGAGCAAAAAGAAATTGAGTCGGTCTAACGGCTCGGAACTTTGAAATCTTCGTTTTCACCAGTAAACCACTGTTTTGCAAGGCCCGCATTCCTCTTTTATTTGATCTCGTATCAATCTAAGTCGCATTATTCATTTCCGGACGAGGCGGTGGTGAATAGGGAAAAGGGCGTGGCTTGGTTATTGACGCAATGGACACCTTACCAAAAGCAAGACATGGAAATAAGAGGGACACCTATTGTCATTAGATAGTGCAGCTACCGGTATCTCCTTGATTGCTGTAGCCCTCGTACAGACTGTTTGCTGCGGATCTTTATCGTTATAGCTGATAATTTCAAACTGGAGATTATAAAGGCGTTGACCACAAAGAAAGCTAGAATGCGTTGTTCGGCTCTGGTAGATTTGCACAATACTGCTGTTTAATACACACCAATGCATGGCTTGGACAGGTAATCTAGATCACTGTGTTGGGAATACTAATCTATCCCGGTTTTGAGTCTATGCTTTGAGAACCTAGAAAACTATCACGCAGTGGAGTTGTATTCTGTGTCATCTATATTTGTAATGACCCGTGCAATGGACATTGTAAGAAGAGGAAGGCTCAAATAGACAAGAGGATTGGCTCCTTCCCCCCCTTCAACCAAGCCCAAAGATGGACTAGGCCGTCGTCTTCGATATTGCTAACCCGCTAGAGGCAGATACAGGGTCCAAATTACCGATTTTATTACGCGCATAACAGGCTGGGAATATAGTCTCGTCCAAGGACCCGAAGCCTTTGCCTTGGTGGAATTAACACCATCCATTGCAAATTCCTCGGTCTTCCCTCTTCAGTGCCGAAAGAACTGTATGGTTTTGTGCCAGTATCAGTATCGAAAGGATAACATATATCAACTTCAACGTAACACCAAAGAAATTGACAGATACGGGAACCCGCCTAGTAAAACAGCCAATCAGGTAGATAAGGAGGAACCTAGATTACCTTTTCAGGGAGGTGGTCAAGGTGACGTTGGCTAGGAGCTTCCGTAGCTTGGAACTTATCGTCGAGATTGGAAGTATCCTGGAGGTAGGGCAGACCACTACGTGGGTACCACTGCTGAAATCGGAGACGGTTAGACGACCTGAACTCTTAACCCTCACAACGGAGAGTCAACGGGGAAGGTAGTTCGGGTGATGATGAGAACTGGCTAGGAGTATGAGTTGTATACTTTTCCTCCTTGGATTACGTTGTAAACAGGTCTAGCGATCAGTGAGGTCAAATATGCCATCATTTGGAGAGCCGCTAGTACTCCTTTCGGACCAAACAAATGATTGATTGAAGGTAGTATAACAATATTTATAGAATCCCAAGGCTATTGGCGGCAGGTACAGAACGGCTACTACTTTTGTCATTAGATCCAGATCTATGTGTTCTCTTGTCCAGCTTCGACAGCGTGAACTGCCACGAATGCAATGTACTATGAGACACTACAGTACGAAGATGTCTATGATTTGATGTTAAAATACTTCATATTCGGCTACCTTGGACTGAATAGATCAAGTAGAAATGAATTGCAACCTCGACGAACCAAAGACTGATCAATTACACTGTCGCAAGTAACTGGTGACATGTAAGAAAGGACAGACATTGAGCTGAGATGACGTGATTAGGTGGCAATAGATGCAATGGAATTCATTTTCTGGTAGCTTTGTCCCATAATTAAATAACGAGCAAAAGAAAAATAAGAATAAGAATAAAAAATAAAAACAAGAACCAGTTTTTCGCGTGGTGGGGTCCAGATAAGCCCAACCAAGCTGACGAAGCCGTGCGTGCTGTATCCATGTAAACATAGTCGGCCTCCCGCATAAATGGAACCCTCGTATATGGGCCTCCCGCATAATGGGCCTCCCGCATAAATGGGCCTCCTGCATAATGGGCCTCCTGCATAATGGGCCTCCTGCATAATGGGCCTCCTGCATAATGGGCCTCCTGCATAATGGGCCTCCCGCATAATGGACTCTCGTCTGATGGGCCTCCGACATGAGTTATCTGCAACCGCATGTTTACAAAGCTCTGCTTAGTGGCCCCTAAATTTAACGTAATGCATGTATGATCGCCCGGCAAAGAACTTATACGGTTATACCATTTTCTTAGATCTCGGATCTAGTGTACTGTATGGCAATTAGCACCCAGCCACGCGATATACCGAAGAAAAAAATTAATAAAAAATATACCTTCATATATCCAACAACAACAGTCAAAGCAGGAGACGATGAGTTGGCTATCTAGTTCCGTGGGGCTAGCCGGTAAGTCGCGTAAGTATCATGACATCAATGGGAGCAAAGATAACCATTGTAACCAATATCGAAACGAGGCATTCGGATGGATGTCGATATTGGTTAAAAATCACGGTGAGACTTAGCGAATTGCATGATGGATGTATAACGGAAAAGGAACGCTGCTCGATATACCCGGGGGCTGCAGTGGATGTATATTTACCTCGACCAGTTTCCACGAAGATATCTAAGCATATCTGTGATCAAAACGCTTAGTCTTGTTAGGTTAGCATTTATTCAATTGATCTCGCAAGATGAACACCAATACCAACATTGACCAAGTCGCACGCATTCTGGGTTACCAGAATGAGCCACAGGTCCACCTTAATCACGCTCTTATAGCGCCTAGGGCCGACAGGGAATGGTTGGGGGATTTAGGGATTGATTTGATTCGTTTATGTCTTTCGTTCCATGCTTACCAGATGCGAATTCAACCAGGTGAGGACATCGAGTTCGTGAATGTGCGACTGATCTGACATTGAGAAGGCGATATTGCCGCAGGAAAGGAAAAACTGTGTAGCTACGCTCATCTTGTTTCAGTCGCCCAACGCACGGCCATTGACAGGATGATTCCATACAACTCGCAGGCCGGTGAAGAACGTCACATTACAGTCGGAAAGGCCATGGCAGCGATTATTGCAGCCGCACATCTCGACTGTGGGGGAAGCTCTCGTCGTACGTGGCAGATATTGGAGAATATAGGGTAAGGCGTTATTATCAGCGTTGATTAAACCAGGGACTGACCAAAGACTATGATAGGTTCTTTACTCAAGAGGATAACGGGGTGGATCCAACACGGCTACAGGTTAGCATAAATAGGGATACGCATCTGCCCATATTACTCTCTGGGCAACCTGACAGACGTTCCGAGACGACAGATTTACTACCAGACACAGCACAGGTGAGCAAACCCAAACGATCGATGGATATCTCGTCCGAGAAGAGTGGGGAGAATCAACAAAAACCAATGCGAGGTCGACACCAGATGCATGATCCAATGGTATCCTTCCTGGAGGAAGAAACCATGAAATGTCAAGCGAAATCTATACGAACTCCGCGGGAATGGTACTTTAGCGCAGAAGTTGAGATAGCCATCCAGGAGGCCAGCCTGAAACAGTACGGTGATCTTTTGAAACGGCTAATATTAGCTTCTGGCAGCTCACTGTCAGTTCTGGTCTTAAAAGAGGCGATGCAAACCTGGCGATCGAGGACCGACCAGCTTCATCTGCAGATCTCTACGCATTCCTCGAAGGCAGACACATATACTAATATCTGCCGCATCGACCAGAGAATCACGGGCTTGAATTTATTTCGAAGATACCACATCTCATACCTATTCAAAACCTGTGGTGGATGTGAGATTCCATCATTATCAGGGTTTGTTGCAACCCCAGCTTATAACGCATCGGGCATCAAACGAGCTGGTAATCCCCTTAAAATTGCAGAGTCAGAGCTGACGACAGCGATGATGAAGCAAGTGCTCCCTGGTCTCGAACCGGGATCTCCAGATTATAAAAAGGGATACAAGGATGTTGGCAACCTTCGACTACTCGCACGGAGATTTCACATCCTACAGGAGCGGTTCGGCAATGGCATACTCGCATTAATCCCTTATCCGCAACATTCCCACCATCCAGGACTGGAATTAACTGACAATATGTATGTGCTATATGGGATAGCCGAAGGTCTAACTAACGAGCTATTAGGCTCTCCAGGGTACCCGAGTCCCTCTTTCGCGACATCGTTTCCATGCTCGACCATTCTCAGGGACGCTATCTGCGGGCATTGGGCGAGGCAGCTGGGAAGATTATAAAGATGATGCTTTACGAACCTCAAGAGTTCTGCCCCCCGCTCCAGCTCGAGATGAGAGACAATAGCTACATATTGCAACAACCGAAAGACCTCCAGACCATCCTTCCTCTTCTGAATTGAGGGTCGGTCATTGACTGGAATCACCTTGAAAATAGCGGTCACCTTCTTGCTCATTACACTTTGCAATGTGTTGGATGCCATAATCGCGATCGTTTACGGTTGAGCGACAGGAGCATCAAATTATTCCCTGGTCAAGTATCGGCTAATTACGACTCTTTGACGTTAACGATCCTACATTCCATGGACTGTAATATGCCTGGGTCAATGTCATGCATCTCAAATTGGCAGTATAACATTGTCTGAATCATTGTCAAGCCCCAATGAACATCACCCTTACAAGCCTCCTTATTACCACCGTCAAACCGACCCGGCCGTGATTCTGACCTTGGTCATCCTGGCTTATGACACTTCATGCCATCTAACGGTACCCGGCATTTAGGCGAATTTTTGGGCTTTGAGCATCTGTTTGGAACGGCCATTGGCTAGCAATATTGAATATACCTTTGAAACGTACCCGAGTCTTCAAGAGATCTCACCTGTAGAATGACGTATAAAATCACCCCTGGTAACGTAAGACCCAAGGAGATAAAGCTGAGGCACATCACCAGTTGGAGTGGTAACATTTACGTATCTAAAATCATAATACCAGAGAGGGGCTCGGACTTTTTGATAGGAGGTCAACCATGGTTACGAGTAGGTCTGTGTTAACAAAAGTTAATCATTTTCACCAAACAGCCTCGCGGGGAGATTATCTTTCCGATTTGTGACAATAGCTGCCGGGATAAGTAGAAACGGGACCCCAAACATAAGGGTCGGAGACTTTTTGATTAGCTCTCTAACAGATTTATGCTTATCTTCTTGTTCATAGGTAACGTGCAGCAGAGGTGAAGTTCGGTCACTCTCGGTAATTATGCGTTGGCTATGTCCTGTAGGTGGTGGGCTATCTGCTCGGTTGACGGAGATGTGATGTGTCTGCTGCATGCACCTTTTAGTGGGATGTTACTCTGTCGTATTATAGTATCGTGTGCTGGGTCAAATGAAAGTTGGGAGGTAGGTGGTGGTGACGTGGCGAGGGGTTATCGTCCACTATGATTTTAATGTTAGCCCTAATAGCCCCGGGACCATTGTCGCCCAACACTGACACAGAATTGGCGCCAACGATCTGGTGAGTATTTCTACTCCTGTTCCCTACCGTACACCAAGACACAGAGGTAGCACTCAGTTTCGCTTCCGGGCATTTCAACCATGAAGTAATCTTGTCCTGTTTGTTCCCCTCCGCACATGATTTCAGCCATGGAGTCACATCCCCCTGGCTACTATGAGTACCCGACTTGGTGCCCGGACATGACTATACCCACCACCGAAATATCAGACAACCCCGTGACAGCTGAAGACCCCTTTGCCTTTCCAGGTCTTGAGGTGCAATCAGCTATGATCAGTACAACGCTGGAGCAATTCCCATACCTTTATCCCGACCCGAATCCAATCCCAATAGACTACTCACATCAAGGCATTACGTCCCCGGAAGACGCACATCAGTCTCCTTAGAGTACTGGGTGGTTGTCTGACATGGGGGGCTCTTTGGAAGCCGCTGATTTAACGAGAGCTGGTGAGGTAGAGGCGTCTTTCCTTTCGCTGCCAAAGTGTGATCTGGACTCGGAAGAAACTAGAAGCCTTCCCGACGATCGTTCCAGTGCCACATCAGAAAGGGTCTATCGTTGCGATCATCCGAGATGCCAATATAGGCGTGGCTTCACGCAGAAGGCGCACCTCATGTAAGGTCATTCTGCCATCTGCATCTTTAGTGCCTTTCCTGACGATATCAGAAAGCATATGAGGACCCACTACAAACCTGTTCTATGTCCCTACCCTGGATGTACCGTCCAAGCTGCAGAGACAAAAGATATTCGTCGGCACGCATTGGCAGCGCACAAACTGTGGGCCAAGAATCAATGGAATATAGAGGAGTCGTTCTGCTGTGAGATCTGTTCCAGACCTTTCACGCGGAAGGACAACGTACGGAAACATTACAAAAAGAAGCATGAAGACACGACTGGTACCGGCACGGGAAAGTAGGAAGCCTAGATAATTCAATGCAGCCTCATTGCTATTTCATACATATAATCCCTTTCTCTTGATATTTGACTTGCCGAGGCCTCCCAGAAGTGAGGTACACACTTAGGCTCTCGTAAGGCAGTAGTTCCAAGAGTTGCACGAGGTACATTGAAAGCAAGTACATTATTTTGGGACTTAGAAAGTTCTGTTTAGCTTTATCCAGATACTGAGACCTCGGGGCTATCTTAATAACTCTCAGCCTTCTCAGCTCGTCTGGCGTTGATCAGACTTACAATAGAAGAGGTTGCATATTTGGCCTGTTGCTTTAGTGATGTCCCGTCCAAACCACGCTTGAACGGAATGGCATACCATTAGTAAGTCGGTTACAAAAGGTCGAATAACGGCAGCTGCAGGTCAGTGTCCTCGAGACTATGGGAGTAGGCTCTGTTTGATCAATGATATCATGAACGAGGCCTATTGCCAGTGCTTAGGGTCCGTATTGTCGTCATTGAAGAACAACGGGTGAAAGTCCACTCACTCTAGACCTTGTGGTTAACGTTCGAAATGCTCTTCTATCTCTCCCTCTCCTTCATTCTTCTTTTCGTTCTTCCGCCCATACAATATAACAAAAGCACTTATCATTGGATGACAAAAGAAAGGGGAGGGTTAGGTCCGACAGTGATTTGTTGGTTCTCGCTAAACCGATGCAAGGCTGAGCATTGCAGGAGGGCGCCATGCTAGATACGTGTTCAAAATGAGGCGGCCACTATCAGTCAGCTCTGGTAAATTAGATGTTGGGCAGAAAATGCATCGTCGCCTCCAATCTGCAATGTTGGACATTTTGCATAATGTAGCTCTCGACATGTATCGCTCCCTGGGATATTCTTCCTATTATATACAAATATATGGCACAGTGCTCTGGTGACCGTCGTTAAAATCGTATCTCGAGAGCACCGAAACAGTCTGTCACACATTCCCACATGGCATCCACCATGCATAACACCCAAGGCTCTGTCCCAGGAGATGCAGGTGATACACACCTTCAAATCAGGGACTATCAAGTGGAAATGGTGAATAGGAGTTTGGAAGGAAATTTGATTGTAGTGGTGAGTGGAGCCATTTCCCCTCTATTCTCTACGTCCAAAGCTGGATGCAAAGTTAAATAACACACCCTTCAAGATGCCCACGGGAACGGGGAAAACACAGATGTAAGGGTCGTATCCATTTTCGGTTGGGGCTGAAGTACTCAAGACTTAAACAAGTGCCATACACCGGATCCTCGCAGAGATAGACCGAGGGGACCCAGACAAGGTAAGATGTCCTTACCTACTATATGGACAGTATGATTAATCTCCCGCAGCTTATCTGGTTTCTGTGTCCAACGGTCGCTTTGTGCAACCAGCATGTTCGTACCATCACTGCCCATGTTCCTCCTATGTGGTGTAGATCATTTACCAGCAACGATAACGTCGATCATTGGGGTACTTTGGAAATGTGGAACATTGCCCTGGCCAACGTGAAGGTTGCAATCTCGACCTACCAGGTTCTTTATGATGCCCTGGTCCATAAGTTTGTAACTATGGACCGCTTGTCCTTGATTATCTTCGATGAAGGCAAGTTCTGAGGAGGAGAGATGGATGGCACTCCCTATGTGATGTTAGCTGACAGACTAACCAGCGCATCACTGCACTGATGACCATCCTGCCAGTAAGATAATGCGAGAATACTATCATACCGAATCACAAAGCCATGACAAACAAACACCATACATACTGGGCCTCACAGCGTCTCCAATTTTGTCGGATATTTCCACCTTAGGGTATGTATACATCTGGCAATGTCAGCAGGATCGAGATCAGGACCTGACAGGTAAACGAAAGGGAAATTGAGAGAAGGCTACACAGCCCGTGCAAGACGCCACGCCAGTTTTATGCGCAGCTGTTACGCTTTACAAACCAACCATTGATTGTGCCCCTAGTGCCGTTGCGTGGCTCAATGATGAGTCCAAGTCCGTCATTGATACTCGAAAGAATACGTGGACTTCTACAACCATCCTATGAACGAGGTTCATATTCGAAAAATACAAAAAGACAACTCACTCGCTTTGGCAACCAGGCGGAAACAATAGAGAGGGAGCTGGGACCTTGGGCCGCCACTAATTACATTCAGACTTCAATTACTCAATTCAAAGAACACATGCGAATGAATGCTGAGATAACGCACACTCCGAGCCCTGAACGAGAATATGCTATGGAGATGCTTTGCAAGCTAGGTAATATGGAAGATTATGACGAGCTAGTTCACTCTGATAATATCTCACCCATGAGTCAACGCTTACTTGATACTCTTATCGAGGAACATAGGAAAGGATTCCGTGCTCTGATATTTGTCTCACAGCGAGCAACTGTACTTGCATTGAAATGGCTGATAGAAAATCACCCAGAAACACGCCGACGATTTCGTTGTGGGACATTTGTGGGTATGTCCCGGATTCACCAAAGCAAAGCCAGGCTCGGAGATGTTCATGATATCCGAAGCCAAATGGAAACACTTCAAAAGTTCCGGGATGGGGTACTAGACCTTATTATAACTACCGACGCACTGGAGGAAGGAATGGATATACCGGCATGCAACACAGTCCTGAACTTCAACTGTACCTTAAATTTAAAATCATTCATTCAACGTCGGGGGCGCGCACGGAGAGAACAGTCTAAATTCATCATTTTCCTTCAGGATGAAGAGGGCTTAAAAAACGTGAGCCTACTCCAGTTTCGGGAGAGTGAACTGATTAGAAAACTTCAAGATGAGGGAAGGACAGTGCTCCCAGACAGCTTGAACCTTGATGAACGGCTCAGAGACTCGTTAGCTTTCACTTCTTCCACAGGGTGTGTACATGTTCCTCAAAGCTGTGAACTCCCAATCTGACCAAACAGAGCTCAAATGACTATGGGAAATGCCATTAGCCACCTGTATAGGTTCTGCGCGGAATTACCGGCTCAGCCATTTGTGAGCAATAGCCCTGCATTTAGCTACGAGACCGACGAGTGCGGCCAGGTACAGGCAATCGTCAGGCTGCCCAGCAATCTTGACCCATCCCTCCAGACGTTCAAGAGTCTCAGGAAATGGACGAAGAAAAGGTGGGCAAAGGAAGATGCAGCCCTGCAAGCATACAAGGCCTTGTTCCACGCCAGGCTTGTCAATGATCACTTTCTACCCTTGCGACTGTCAGACATCATTGAAAAGGATCTCTCACCAAAATCGCACTATATCATACCTGAGCAGCTGGATCCTTGGCATGATGTGTCTTTGCTCTGGTCTCGCGGGGGGGAGCTCTTTAGTCATGAGCTTCGCATTGCTAGACCACAGCGAGAAGACATTGAACTTTTCATGATTCTCCCAGTCCCATTGAGAATCGAAACTCGTATTCCATTATTCCTAGGTTCTGGGACGGAGTACAAGGCAGTTGTGAGCTCGGCCAGACCAGTTTCCACGGATATTTCGATATGTCAACAGGTGACGCATTTAATTCTACAGTCCATACATCAATGCCACGGCACCCAATTAAACACGGACTATGTTAACATCATTGTCCCAGAAAGGGATCCCGTTGCGATGTCTAAATTCTTAGAGGCTCATTCCGGAAGGACAAGCCTGGCTGCCTGCTTGCAGCAGCGCCCAACTGGGCCCGGTTCGCTCGGCCTCTTGCGCCATGTCACAAAGACCTCTCGCCCACTGCGTATCGAAGTCATAGATGGACACGAGTGCCAGGACCCTCATAGGGACGGGGTAAGCCTACGAATCAGAGGCAAGATACATCTATTGACCCGACGTCGCAACTTTCTCTATGATCCAAAGAGAGTAACGGCCACACCGACAGAGAACCAGCACTCCCCAAGTTTGTTTCGACAGGGATTGAGCGACTTGGTTGCTGATGATTATTTGGTCGATCGGCTTCCATTTATCTATGCCGAAGCTGCCCTGTTAGCTCCGAGCATAATTCACCGAATTGGAGTATATCTGATCGCAGAAAAATTGAGGAAACAGATCTTTTCAAACCCCCAAGCGGCTCGTTTCGAACGAATGGACTTGCTATGCATTGCTCTCAGCCCAACCGATGATATGCATCGCCCCGAGTTTCGCTCTATGGCGTTTATCGGGGATGCGATAGTAAAGTTCCTCATAACGAGACAGCTATTTCTGCATCACACTCTGTGGCACGAGGGCCTTTTAACCAGCATGAAGGATTCCATCGTATCAGATACGGGGCTTGCAGCCGCGTTGTGTCATTCTGGGTTTGGATCCTATCTTATAACTACGCGCTTCAACGGGAAACGGTGGCGGCCTTCTTTCGTATCAACAACATTGTCAAAAAGTGATCCCACCAGGCGGAGACATGTTGGCGCCGCTACTGTTGCTGATATGGTCAAGGCCCTGGTCGGCGCTGCCTTCCTAGACAACGGACTGGATCAGTCTTTCATATGTGCAGCAGCAATGATCCCCAAGATCAAGTCCTGGACTACAATATCTCTCTACGATGGCACTTATTCTAAGTCTCGGCCATCCAAGTCACTGGGTGCCGCAACCATAGTAGATCTGGAAGCCCTGCTTGGATACACATTTTCTGATAAGAGTCTGGCGATAGAATCAATGACACACCCATCCTGTGTCGGACTCTACGGGACAGCATCATATCGGCGTCTATCCTTTCTTGGGGCAGGCATCATCGAATTGATAGTTGTCAGGTACTTACATAGGCAGAAGAGCTTTACCAGCTCCAAAAGGCTGCACTCTCTGAAATCCGCTGTGACCAACAATATGTTCCTCGCATTCCTGTGTCTCACGTTCCATTGGGATAAGCAACATGATACTATTGAGGTCGATAGTATGGGCATCCCAAGCGTCATTCAGACTCGTGACCGAGTAGCGCTTTATCATTTTTTACGCTCACAGAGCGAATCTCTCTCAGACAAGGTATCTAGTCTGGCGGAAAATCTCACCAGTCACCTCCACGTCATCGGGAGGGATCTATGGGAAAGAGGAATATATCCCTGGGCACGATTAAGTGCCTTTCGGGGTCTTAAAGTATTCTCTGACATTGTCCAGAGTGTTTTCGGTGCGATATACATCGACTCTTTGGCTAGCTTACAGAAGACGGAGGCTCTGGCCGAAAGACTAGGAATCCTGCCACTTCTTGAGCATTTGATATCCCACGATGTGGTGACAGATCATCCCAAACAGCCGGCTCCTACACAAGCACAGAATCTCTGGCAGGATCCACCAGGCGAGGGTACAGCGCATGTCAATCAAATATAGTGTAGTTGTGGACAGCCTAGCGACAGTTGCTGTGGAAGACCAAGCAAACCGCAGTGTACTTGCCCAACTGGCGGCTGTAATCGTTCACCTACCTCCCAATGCTCACTCCAAATTGAAACACTCCGTACCACAGCAAGCAACCACATCTTTAATCAATTATTAGACTTTGGGTACAATGAATGAAATTACACATGGGTTCTTCTTAATCTCCTACCATGTACTACAGTTTCAAAGTTTGGTGATAGGTATTTCTCAAGATCAAGTGTAATCAGATCCATTGACTTATGCCATTGTATCGGCATGATGATGGATCATGATATATCAACATACCTTACCATGTTAATGTGGAATTCCAACCACCTAAAGCCTCTTACGAGTCTAGCCAGGCTACAGCTATTTGTGATCTGGACTTGTGGATTATCAAAAGAGTGTATTTCTACCAAGCTCTCGTATGTTTGACGCCAGTAACTAGTATGCCCAGTGCTTTTAATGAGATAATTGAGCCTTAGATTAGCTATGCCAACTCACTACCGCTCCAATTGCCTCAAACAATCGAACTATAGACACATATCTTTTGCAACTCACAAAGATAGCCGTAGGTTGAGCTTCTCACAAACACGTTTAGCCGCGATATGGCGCGCTGTTTTCTTGTTTCTTCCCTCACCAGAGGCTTCCACACCACGATACCGAATCGTGATCCGAAACTTGGTTGGAAAGTTGCTAATGCATGCTTCCGCTACCTTTGGCTCTTCTCCCGTTCCTTGTGCATCCTCCCACAAACGACATGTATACTTCCAATTGTCGGCCTCTGAACCTGGGGGACTAAGGTTAAGCCCATTCGCTACCCGTTGAGTGTTGGCAGTGGCCGTGAGGTTTACCCCATCAGTTGATAGATCCAACAACGGAAGTTGATTCATCAATGTGGGAAAGGATTCTTTCGAGTCCGAGTCACCGAGTCTGGCACGTCCTATGATTTTATAGAGGACGTCCTCATAGGTCTCATCACAAACCAAATTCGTTCGGGGGACATCAAAGCCAGCCTTTACCAAAGTGGCAATAGCTTCTTCAAAGTCATACCCAGTGATCAGGGCGTCTAACTGGGACTAGACGATCGTTAGCCATCCGTGACCTAAAAGGTCACTATGTCGCGGTAGGGAAAACTCACCAGGGAGCCAATTTCTCTACCTTCAGGTGAGGCCACGACTAACTTCACGGCCATATGAGTTGTAAACAGCCGCTTGCCAATCTCGAAATCTAGGTGTCGATCAATCACCATGCCTTCCCATAGGATAGGCTAAATCTTACCGGCGATAGTGTAGCAGTCATCTGTCTGGTGAGCCGCAGGAGACATTGTCAGGACTAGTGGGTAGGCCAGACTTGGAAGCTCCGATGTTACCTTGTTGCGACAACAGTTTCCAGTATTGGGGAAGCCTTTATAAGCCATGATTTCTCGCGATTACTGAGGAGCGTTCTCGTTACGTAGATCATGCTTGCCCAATGGTTCATTACCTAACCAAGGGACAATGCTTCACTGTTGACCATCTGGATAGTCCTTCGGTACCGAGAGTACAGAGATGGTGCCAAGCGCATGCGTGTGTTGGCGATTCACTCGTACAGCCCGCTGCCCTAGGATCCGGCCTAAGGAGGGCAGCGAATGGTGAACCACAAGCACAACCCTGACTCGCATCCGCTTCCTAACGCTCGGACCGCCGACTGCTAGCCAGCTGGCTCAGGGTTGCATAATATGATTGACATCGTACTTGACCACGGCACCCATTGCATGGATCCGGTGGTATCAGACATGACTACGCGCATAAAATCGCGCAAGGCTGAGAGCATGTCTTGATGGTGAAATAAACTTCAACTATCACGCTTCCGCCATGGACCGACGCCCGAATCGCGTTCAAGGCTTTGTTCCTCGCCTTGCCTCCACTTATCCTAGTTTAGAGGTGCGGGGGCGTCAACCATCTATTCCCCATAGCTCTACTGTGCATTAAAGTTAGGGCTAAATAAGCACTGCACTCCCCCATTACGGTTGCCTAGTAGCAAGGCTGGACAATCCTAGTATCCTGAGGACCCAAAGATTGCCATAATACATGGGTTGCCCGAGTGAGCTCGGCTCATTTAGTGGTAGAATATGCAGATCGAGGTACGAATGACATACAGGGCCAAGCGTCAATTTACGTTATGATGGTTAGCGTTTGTCGCGATCATGAAATGTGGAGCGTACGGAAATATTAGTTTTAGATATACGGTGTGGGGTGTGTGAAATCAGCGCGTAGCGTTAATCCCGCGGGCTTGGGTCATTTAGACCCAAGTCTATCTTCAAGTGATCGGCAGTTTGATCTCCACTCGGGAAGGTTGTTATTATATCCGAATCCATACAGCATAAGATATCTCACAGCCCCTCGGGCTCCTATGGGCATTGAATTCGCTAACGAACAATGGTCAGGTCTAGTGGCTAAAAAACAAAACTAGGTATGGCCCGACGGCCAAGTTCTTAGTTTTTCCAAGCACCACAGAACAGATGCACGAGGAGGTACCTGTATCTCAGGTATGACTGACATGAGTCGATTGATGCCCAAAATACCACATAGGCTGAACTAGTTGCCCAGCACCAATGTGGAAAGCGACGATAACACGACGCTTAAGCCCGTTATCAGACAGTGGACTAAGCAGGAGACTTGGGTTCGTATCGTACTGTAGGTTTGAAGGCCATATCTCATTTGTCAGTATCAGCGTATATTACCATGAGTTGCCTACACACAGAGTGACGTGGAGGATTATCGGTGCGATAGTATCTCGGCCAGTAAACTCAGTTGGTCAGTTGCAGATGGCTTGTCACATTGGGTGAACATTTACTACAAAAGTCGAGAAAGGGCATACGTCAACTAGCGCTAAGAAAGGATGACGCCTCACTGTGAGTCGCCTAATGTGCAGCTGGGATAGGTGCATACATACTGATGTCCGTCTATCTGCAGCTTGCATTTCTAGAGTACAACGACGACCTCCTGGACATACAACCTGTGGACAAACATGGCCAATCACAGTAGTTCCGGCCAAGGCTCGCACAGGCATCCTAGATCAAATGATGTACCAACCGGGTTTGCATCCCCCGTCGAAGCTCAAAGGAAATATAGGCTGGAAGTTGGTGTCCTGCCTAAAGGATCTGGTCATCAAACTGAATCTTTTGTATGGAAAGGCAAGGCGTGCTACTAGTCATACAGACAACACAAAACTCTAGTTTAAGAAAACTCGCTTCTGGTAACAGACCTGCTGATTTGTGGGCTGCCCCTCCCCCGGCCGGGGAATTTTGGGAAGTTTATTTCATTCGATTCTCGCATATTGTATTGGATGCTATTCGCCCAAGCGCGTCCTAGATAAATGTGCGAATCATCGTTGGCGAAGAGCTAGTCACCAGCACTTCAGCAAAAGCTTATAAAGTCACAAACAAGAAGGATCTGGCAAGTCCCGAATACATTCATCTTGAGACTCTGGAAGCCGTGACCAAACATGGCGCAACGTCCGGCCTCTTCGCCCTATGTCCGTCATAGACCACGAGAACTCCGGCGGCTCTATGAGCCTCTATCCTTACTATGCGCATTGCAGGAGCAGATGGCAGAGCAGAAGGATATTGAGGTAGTTGATGCTGGCGGGGCGGGAGGAATCTTACATCCCCGCCGCGATTTCCTCAATGCGCTCGTTCAACTTGCAGCGTTTGAGCAAGGCTGCGACTTGGCTATCACAGCAGGATACGACCACGATAGTGTGGTTATCGCCGTCGCAGGAAGTCCGGACGTCAGTGACCGGGTTATTCGATTTCTGGAAAGACTACTGGGCATGGTCACAGGTGCTCTCCATGCAGGCTTATGTGCTGAAACGTGGAATAGAGAGCTTTCGAAAATCTCAGATTACGTGACGGGATTGCACAATGAGAACAGCTTCGCAGTGTATCACATGATATTTCATCATATTGCGCCCATTTGCATAAATTCAATGGCTGCTGAGTCCAGCGACCCGAAAGGCATGACAATGGCTTCCCCATGGTTTGGAATCTGTAGCTAATATGAAGCCATGCAGACAGTTCGAGTCTTCGTTTCGACTTCGCGGATTGGTTTCGGAGAACATTTTTCAGCAGTAATGGTATGGCACTGCCCAAAACTGATATGCCGGCTCTGGTCCACAATTGCTTTTCTGCATACCAGGATGGGAAGTTTGAGATATTCAAACGTTTCGTTTGCCAAAGCCAGCGGTCTGCGGGATTGTTCGAGAAGTTCCATCGACAGCTGCTAAACCTAACTATGCCTATGGCAATGTGTGAGCTGCTTCTCAAATCATCAAATTCCATACGTCAGGATCTTAACAGGGAAATTCGGGTCTGCAACGTACCTCCTGGAGAGCGCATGAAGATCCCTCTCGTCAGAAAGAAGCTAAATCTTGATGGTATAGCCCATCGGATGTTTTCCGATAGTCAACGCTCCAAGCAGCTCAGTCAAGTGTTGGAGCGATTCGTGCCTGCGCCCAGCAAGCTTATCGAACGGCTTAAATACTATCAAGAAAATGTTCTTACCCAAATTCATCCGGAGCTTCGCCTCGTGGACTATTTTGATAAGAGTAATCAGGTGCAATATTTCGACAAGTATGACAGATATATTGCCACTAGCAAACCGTCTTGCTACCTCTGCAGTCAATATCTGTCACATCGCCTCAACTACCACTTGCGAAAATGCGATCCAAACGATATTGATCTCCACTGGCGCTTGCCTGACATCAAAGCTGCCGAAAGCAGCGCACATTTCAAAGAACAAACGGATATACTGCGCAAAATTACGGAGCGCGTTCGCAGAGATGTTGAGAGTTTTGTATTGGATCGTTGCTCCGAGAGTAATGAGTCATTGATGGACGATGATATATCACAGTCATTTAGCCTTTCCACTGAGACAACCACGAAATCGGAGGAAATATCTTATGGCGAAGCTGATGAATGTCCCAATCTTTACAGGTTTCCATTAGGTACTGAAGGTGACAAGCCTCTTGGTTGTGGCCAATTTGCTGGAGGTGAAGATGGAGATGAAGAGGACGAAGTGGTTTTCAGGGGAAGGCAGGGGAAGGCAGGGAACATTTTTCATTACCTGAATCTGGTTTTCCTTTTTGTTCTGCTTTTAATGTCTGGCGGTCTATCATGACACATGCAGAGAGGTGGTTGGAATAAGTCTAGCATATAGTTGAAACGACATTTGATCTCTTGCAGAAAGAGAGACCGTTCTCGGGCATTCTGGGCGTAAGGTCACAAGATACAATCTCCATGAGAGCCCGTTTAAAGAAGTTTTACACCACCGCCACCCTCATCATCATCATCATCATCATCATCATCATCATCATCATCATCATCATCATCATCATCATCCGGTTTCTCAGTTCCTCTCACTCCTATTACACTCATCGCTCTCCTAGACAATATGCCAGCTTACATCAATTAGATAGGAGCCATTCGTGAAGAGAGAGGGGTCCCACCTCACCATGCCCAGCTACCATAGCTCTATCAACAGTCGACTGTGGGTTGACATAACCTTCTCTCTTCATTGCACAGATATGAGGAACCGATGTGACCCCGGCAGTTGAATCGTCATATTCCGATCTCGGCCCCCGCTTGTTCGCAATATCTTCTCGTAGCTCGCGTTGGAGGACTTCTGCTGTAGTAGCCAAGAACTCTTCACGGTTTTCCTTCCCTCGCGGTCTTGGGAGACCCCAAGAATTGTAAAGCTTTTTATGGGAAGGTGGCCGAAACCATTGTCTGGGATGGTCGGCAATATACTTGTAACATAGGTAACAAGCAGGCTTACTACAGCCAATGTATGGATTTCTTTCCTCGAGTAGCGGGCTGTTATTGGTATCAAAGTGATTGATCAGCTGAATCTCTGCGTGCACTCGGGGAGGTTTCTTGACGTAAGTCTGCAATTTTTCCGATATCACCTCACGATCATGGAAATGATCAACGTGGCCGTAAAATGTCTGCTTCTCACTTTCACTCGGGAATATATGAGTTGTAATGCTACCAAAGGAATATTTCCGTTCGGTTCTGTCAAGGTGTTGGGCAGGGACACAAACTGGTTTCACCACGGCACCATGCTTGAAGTCCTCCGTGAGCGACATTCTCGCATCGATCAAGTTTAGGCACAAAGTAATATGTTTCCCGATCTTGTAAAGCAGGTTACATAACCGCTCAGACACTTTCGAAGGCATAATACCCTGCTTGGAAGCTTCGTTCAGCATATTGAACACTCCACCGTTTCTTTCGCGGTCGTAGTAGCACTTCCTCGCCAGATACACCATATCCTCCGGCTCCAAAACCTTACCGGGCTTGGGGCATGTTTCTTGAACCCAGTCGTCCAACTCTCGGAGAACGTTGTGACCTATGCCTCTATCCATTAGCCATGTATGTCTCTTATACGCTAGGAGCAAGGATTTGGCAAACCTGAGGATTGGTGAGGTTTGTAGTAGCTGGCCCATTCAGAACCAAATTTCTCGTAGTATTTCTTGACTCCTTTCCAGTTGAACTGGAGGACGAAATCAACCAAATCATCACATTCCGACTCGGGATCATGTGCGATTTGATCAAGCCGACTGAGCACGCTGATTAGGAAATTCTCGACTTTGGGCTTCACCTCCTGGTTAGCTGCTATCCACACAACTAGCCTACCCTCTTCGATTCCAAGCGCAACAGCAGTCACACGGGCTGGCGTTTTGTCATACGCAGATATGTATGCCAACGCGTCGGCAACGTTCCGCCTATATTTCGCAACACTGATTATTTTCTGTTCAACTGGAATTCCTCTGTCGCTGCGATCTCCTCTCTTGATGCGATCACCTCTCCTGAGGCCTAGGGAGCTTAATAAGTAAACTATGCGGTAAAATTCACGAATACGCTTCTCCTCGTGACTCAAGATTATCGAAGAGATCGCCATTGGGGCCTTTTCTCGAAGTGAAAATAATCAATGATGTGTACAGTAGTATCTTGATTGTTCCTCAACCACGATGAGCAAATGATTCCTGGGAATGATATATAGTTGCACCGTTAGTACCCTGGGATGCACATATACTGGGCCGAGTGGAAAGTGACGACCAGCAAACACGTGCCGACATGAACATCCTATTCATGCATGGCTACCTGATGAAACGTTTTATCCCTCGGGATGTAACTAATGCAATGTGGCCTGCAATGAAGCTGCCTTGGGTGTTGACTTTCCACGTGTACTGCGGCAGATGGATGGTGGGAAACGTGACGGCCCAAAGATATCGATGATTTAGCCCACATTCTATGGCTACGGTCGCGTTCCCATAGTATATCCTTTAACTATCTATTATCGCATGGGAATTATTACAAGCGTTTTTATTACTACAATATGCCTTGCTCACTATTCTTATACGCTAATGCTCTCCATTGCTCTGTAATAGGCAGAAAAGAATTACTTCTACTGACCAGGATATAGATTTTCATGCCTTGTGTCTCTTGTAGACTATTTACCCAAGTATGTTCTATTATGCCTTCATAATTTTCTTGGCATGAAAAGTAACTTGCTGATAGAATCATTGTCAGTGGTCAGGGGAATTACATTAGGTTTCTTTTATATATTTTTACTGGCCTAGCGCCTTGCTCTTCTCTATTATAATTAGACTTTTTACTTATTTTATAAAAATGTTTTAAGATCTTAGTATATTAAGTATAGATAATAAGTTAAAACATTACTCTAGGTACTGAAACTATTAGTAGTCAAAATAGCTATACCTAGGGATACTAATATATAGTCGTGTATTATCTATTACTCTACTCCGTACAAAAGACTGATAATGAACTTGTCAAGAGGGATACTATCTTAGGTAGTTTCGAACTCTCTCTCGGAATTGAAAATGTGCAGCTATTAAAATAGAAAGGGTATTTAGATAGTAGTCTAACTTCTTGCCTGCAGAGCTAATCAGAAATATAGTGATGAATAGTACATTCTTAATATCGTTGCCCATAGACGCCAACTCCCGCAAATCAACGAAAGGTGAGATCGCATCCAGGAAAAATTGGGAAAGTCCAGCCCCTTATCTATCTGCCATTATGGAATCCCTCTTGTTGCCAGTCGTCCCCGTTTAATTGCTGGCCGCTACTATGGATGTTGCCAGCTCCACCAGCCACAGCAGCAGCACCTAAGCTTGCGCTGTGCTTCTCAATTTCCATTGTGCTCATCATGTATAACATAGCGAACAGAAGAATATGGATGGCGAAGCAATACCCCGCGAATAGGTTCCGGCTAGTCCGATTAGCCAGGATTATTCGGGTAAGAGAGAAGACAACCCGCTCAGGGAGGCTCATGCGTTTATATGCCCGTGCAGATTCCCGGCCCTTGAAAGCAGCAAACGGCGAAATCTGGGCCTCGTAGGCAGATTGGTAGCGATCAAGTGAGAGTCCCGATGGTGTGTCCGCAGACAGATGGACAGAGGATGCGCTCGGCTTGTTCCCGTAGGCACTTGCAGAGGAGGAGCCCCCCTGGCCACGGTTGTATGTTGATACATACCGAGTCTTTTCATACAGACTGAGATTATCCTTCTGAAGAGAAGAAACTTCCTGCCGAAGCGACTTTACTGAGTTGTACATTTTTGAGAGCTCCTCCTCCAACTCCGCATTCTTCTTCTTAAACCGGTCTCGCTGTGCCTGGATCATCGGCAATAAGCCTGAGCCACCCCCAACAGGTTCTCCTGCTCGAATGGCATCCATGGTGTTGGAAGACCCAGAAGAATGGTCAAAGCCCGAGATGATTGATGATGTCGGCGACGTACCTCCCCGGCGAGAGGAGTAGGGGTGCCTTGATGTGTACGTGCCTGCAACGGACATCGCAGATGATGGGAAGGCATTCGCTGCCTCTTCCTGCACCCGAAGGAGATCATTCTCAAGAGTAGTAGAGAGTTTCTGGGACTTTTCAAGCTCCTCCTTAGTCGTCGACAGGTCTTCACGCAGAGTCTCGAGTTGGCCCTGAAGGTCCCGGTGTGATACCCGTAAAATGGTGAGTTCGTCCGTGAGCTTCTTGTTTCTAGACATCAGAAGCTGCTCTAAACTGTTCTTTGCACCAGCCTTGGAGGTGCCATTGGCGGCGATCGCGGCATCATCCGTGGAGTCCCGGGCATCATCATCGTCACCGGCAGAAAATTCGATAGACTATAGACGGCTATTAGCATTCGTTGAAGGAAAAGGGTATGACCACCTACTTTTATCATCTCCAGCTCGCGGCGGATATCTTCATAATCCGCGACCTTTTCCAACCTCGTTCGTAACTCATCTCTCTCAGCGGCAACTTTGGCGCCATGCCTCTCAGATTGCGATATCTTGGCCTCCCAAGAATGCCGTTCAGATTCTCTGTCAAAACGTGCTGCATCCAACTTGCGTAATAGGGAAGAGTTCTCCGATTGAAGGCGAAGGTATGCGGGGTCTTCTTCAACGGATGTTGTCTGCTCTGGCTGCGAATGCGAGACAACTTGAGCCAGCTCAAGTCTCAATTGCTCATTCCTTGCCTCTACTTCTGCCAGCCTAATACTAGTCTTTTCGAGATCGGCTGACACCAGCTCCAGTTCCGCAGCGGTAGCCCCTCCTTGTTGGTGGCCATCACCACTACTCTCTTCTTGGCCCAGCCGTTGTGAGACCTCATAGCTCGCTTTGAGTTCCTTGATCAAGCGTTCTTGGTTCTCTACCTTCTCTTCCAAGCTCTTCTCCTTGGCGGTCCAATTGTTCGATTTCTCCGACAAAACGGCTGACCAAGAAGACTCAATCTCTTTGATCTTTGATTCCTGGTTATCCTCCAACTTCTTTCTTGCGGTCCGTTCTTCTTCGAGTCGCTTCTCAGCATCATCTAATTGAGAGGTAAGGCGGTCCACGTTGCTCTGTAGTTGGTTCCGTTCGGAGGTTAATTTCGGTACGGTTTCTTCGGAATGAACGAGGGAGTCGACGGATGCCTCAAGGAGCGGATAAGGGTCAGGAGCCTCTGACAAGGAAGAGTATAGCTGTAGGAAAGCGTTGGAAGAGGCTTTCCCCTGGTTCGTCAAGACGTCGATAAAGCTTTGGTACGCTGGTCATGAACCCGTTAGCCCGCCAGTGCCGAAACGAGATCCGTAGGGAAAGGTACAAACCTTTCAACAGGCCCTTGAATTCCGCCAGCTTGGTCGCGTCATCCAGCTTTCGGAAATCCTTCGTCTTCTGGGCGAGATCCTTCCTTTGAACGAGGGCATCGCGCTGCTGAGCGACAATGTCGGAGGCAGTCGAATCTAACTTCGCGATCGTATTGGACAGGTCAATACCTGTTTAAAGCCGACTAGTTAGTTTCCAAACTGGGTACGTCAGAATATGCCATTTTAAGTAAGGTACCTCTCCAAGCTGCAATAGCGCGTTGAAACTTGTTAGCCCCCTCGGGCAACTTTCCAGTGGTGTCCTTTTCGGCATCGTGGCCATCTTGATTGTTTGAATCAGGCACAATGCCCTCCGTAAGCGCGAAAGAATCCATCTTTAGAGGATTTTATAGATTATTACAAATACATTGAATCTTGAACGACGGCTCCACAGGAAAAAAAGAACATCAACACCGCTTCTGAGAAGAAGAGACTCTGAGTAACAATACAGTATGCGATGCGGAGACATGAGACGCTCCGGGCGGCCCGATGATGATCCGAACGCGTAAGCTACTGCTTTTCTTAGATTGACATGACATGTGCCGCGGGACACGTAGTAGACCCTGGAACATGTCATCTAAATCTCTTTGTTGATTAATGGCGCACGGAGTATCTTTCCATGTTATACCTGTTTCATGTGTGCTCTGTTGGTCAATTGACACCCTGTAAACATTGTTCATTTCAATTCACAATCCTCAATAGAGACTGTAGGATATACATTGTTCCCAGGTATACCCGTGTATGAGATATACCTGAGATATTACTGCATCCTTGAAACTTATATCTGCTACAGTACCTTTAAGTGCTTCCAGGTCCATGGAATCAAAGTTAATTGCACTATTAGCGCTAGTACTATAAGGATATTTAGAGTGTGGTGTAGACACCGAGCACGGTGCATATAAGAGCCCATAACCGAGACAATACAGTTGATAAGAAGAGGCCGTCAATTGCGTAGTTAAGTAGCCTAGACTATATCCGTTGTTGAGTATAGAATTGAAACAAAAGTACACGTACTTTGTTATGGTAGAGAGGAAGTTTGATACTTTGATACGACGTAGGGAAAGACTCCACTGGGGGTGCCTGAGTCAGCAAAATCTAACCCCGGCTGGGGCCCACTCTTAAGCCACTTTAGGACATCACCTCCAAAGCTTCCGACGTTTCCCCTCAGAGGCCTTGCCAGGAACCATCTCATATCGTGACACCAGAGCGGGCCTCATTATGGTGTCAGAAGACGATGGCACCACTCCCCGCAAGAAGCGGAAGATCACTCCGCCGAAAGCCGTACCTTATATGCTACGACCTCTTTTCGATGAAGTACCTCTGACGGCTGACGACCCCAATGACGACGTCCATATCACTTGCGTTGAATATTGGAGTATGTCTGCTCCAAGACGACATCGTTTGGACAATTCCATTGCATGTGCTAACTGCCATTGACAGATGACAACCTCTATATCGGAACCTCCGCTGCTGAAATCTTACATTTTGTCTGCCTTCCGCCTGATCCATCGGATAACACCAACGAGCCGTCCTTCATTTTAGCCTCGAGATTGCCCATTCCGTTTTCCAAGAACGTTTCAGTAACGAACAGGCAGCAAGGTATCCAGCAAATTGTTCTCCTTCCATCCGTGAACAAAGCCTGCATTCTCTGCAATGGAACTGCTACCTTCTACTTGTTACCGGAGCTCAGCCCAGCATTCCGCGAGAACACGAAGGTTAACAACTGTTACTGGATCGGGGGCCTTGACCAGAATGCATCTATGGACGAACCGGAGAGGCCGGTTGTGATGGTTGCAACGCAGAACAAAATGATGCTCGTGCGGATCGGTGACGATGCTCGACTGGTGCGGAACATTGAGTTTCCGGGATGTTTGACAGCATCACGACGAGGTATAATTGCCTGTGCTGCAGATGCTCGCTCATACTCCCTGCTAGATGTGGAACATCAACAAAAGATACCTTTGTTTCCAATGTCTTTCTTCGATGAAGCCATAGCGTCTGGTCAAGTAGAAGACATGCCGCCCGCCTCGTTATCACCTAGCTCTTCTGCCGAGGGCCATGCACATGGCAGAAGCCCCAGTTTGAATACACTTTCCGGGATGCTTCAGCCGAATGCACGATCAGCTTCACAGGATCGTTCAAGCTCTGTAACACCTGAACTCTCCTCCACTTCCGGGACACCCACCCGTTCACGCTCGAAGGAACGAGGCGATAGTACTTCGCCAAGGACATCATCGGAGCACCCATCGCGCGATTCGCAGCCTAGTCCTCGTGAAGATCCAAAGCCGCTTCCACCATTGCCAAAGCAATCGTCGACACAATTAAAACCACATATTCTTTCTCCGACATCATCTGAGTTTTTGCTGGTTAGAGGCACCGATGCGACCGAACCAGGAGTTGGAATGTTTGTCAACGTGGACGGTGATGTAGTCCGCGGAACAATCACATTTCACAAGTACCCGGAGTCGGTTGTCATTGACAAGGGCGACGAAAATAACCTTATTGGAGCACCCAACGACACCCGTGAGGATCTCATTCTTGCAGTCATAGAGGCCGACCAAAACGGAAAGCTACGCAAGTTTTTGGAGGTACAACTTTGGGATGTCGACCCCGGAAATGCAGACAACCACAAAAGCTGGGTAGAGATACCTTCCGTGCAATCTCACGTTGGACTTCTCCATACACTCTCCCCCAGCCAGCTCGAAGTAGGCGAGATGAGGGACTTGCTGCAAATGGTCCGTTTGAGAACCCCGTCGTTATCACCACATATACCTGCAACCGACCCGAGAACACAGGCATCGATAGAGCAGCTACAGAAAGAAAAAGAACTGTTCGAATCTCAGGAGGCAATCGACGCCGAAGGAACGAAGAAAGACACGCCCGATTGGGAAGCGGAGCGAAATGCCGACGAAGCTAAGTTCGCGCGTGGATTGGGCAAAACCCAAAGCAGCCTTGTTTTGTGGAGTGGTAATCAGATATGGCGGGTCGTGAAAAACCCTTTGACTATGCAATTGAACGATGCGCTTCAAAGTGCCCAAGAATCGCAGGGGAGCGACCACAGTGTCTTAAGGCGTGATGTGATTATGGACATTATCAAAATGGTACAAGAAGCAGAGCCTAAGTCGGAGGCTGAGTTCCTGGGCTTGAACTACGTGAAGCAAAAATCCAGTTTACTCCTATTCGGCGATCTGGTCTTCATGGACCCGACTGTCAGGGATGGAGCGACGATCGATGCCACAGAGAAAGCACTCATTGCCGGTGAGCTGGACCCTAGAGTGGCCTTGTTACTGGTCCCCCTTCTGCGCCAAGAAGTTCTGCAAGGACCGCAGGGCATCTGGGTTCATGGGGGTCTGGCAGAGGTTTCAGAGGTGTACCTTAAGCGCCTGGATAGTGTAAAAGCTTCTAAAGAACCCGACGTCTTTGATAGCGAGGTCTTGAATATGATCAAGCGTTTCTTACTTGCCTGGCAGCAAAAACGAGGATATGGCAGCATTACGGACGACGCTTACATATTCGATAGCGTCGATGCGGCTCTCCTGCATCTGCTGCTGGAACAAGATTCAAATGTACCTACGGAACACCGCCTTTCTTCACGAACACGTACGGAATTGAATAGGCTGGTGGATAATTGGAAGGGTAACTTTGACCGGGCAGTCGCGCTTCTGGAAAACTACAAGCGACTATTTCTCCTGAGTCGCTTGTACCAGAGCCAAAAGATGTCCCGTAATGTCCTCAAGACGTGGCGGCGGATCATTGAAGGGGAGGAAGATTCTGGGAATGAGACCACCGCCTCTGGCGTTGAGACACAGATGCGCAGGTATTTGGTCAAGATCAAAGATGCACAGCTTGTTGAGGAATATGGTGCTTGGTTGGCCCAGCGAAACCCTAGTCTTGGTATACAAGTCTTTGCGGACAACACTAGTAGAGTCAAATTAGACCCTGCAGATGTTGTCCGCTTGCTCAAGGAACGAGCACCCAACGCAGTTCAAGATTACTTGGAGCACCTGGTTTTCTCAAAGAATGTTGGCTCTACCCCATCTCCTTTTTAAATCTCTATCTGCTAACTCTTGACCTAGTATACACAATACGCAGATGACCTCCTTTCATATTATCTTGATACTGTGCTCTCTGTTCTTGAGACGTCCCCTGCTGCTCGGTCGTCGCTTGCGGAATCATATTCGACTTACCGTGCATTACAACCACCGAAACCAACGTATATGAACTTTATTCACGAAAACACACCCTCTGAATCTTGGTGGCAATCTCGACTTCGGCTTCTCCAGTTGCTTGGCGGAGGCGGTAGTAGTCAATTCTCGTCGGTCCCGTCTCCCAAATTAACGTATTCCATTCCAGCTGTTCTTGCACGGATTGAGCCATTTCAAAACGAACTCGTATCGGAGTCTATTATTCTCGATGGACTCCAGGGTCGTCATCGAGAAGCCCTGCACCTTCTTACACATGGCCTTGGCGACTACGACTCTGCAGTTCGATACTGCCTATTCGGCGGTCCTCGGAGTACCAGCTCGACGAACACTTCGACAGAATTTGCTGACCGGTCGCACCAGAGCGAGCTGTTCGGGTATTTGCTCGATGAGTTTCTACATATCCAGGACCCTTCGGAATGCATCGAACGAACTAGTGACCTCTTGGCACGATTTGCGTCCTGGTTCGATGTGGGCGAGGTCCTCCGGCTTATTCCAGATAACTGGAGTGTTGATATTCTGAGCGGGTTTCTTGCGCATGTCTTCCGAGTGCTCATCTCAGAGACCCGTGAAACCCGGATAGAACGAGCGCTCAGTGCAAGCTTGAACTTACGGGTAGGCGCGGAGTATATCGAGGGAGTGGAGAAGGTCGGCGGCTGGCTGGAGGACGGCGAGGGACTGCGGTGCTTAAAAGAGGCCAATGCCCCCGCAGTTCTGCCCGCCGACGATGGGGATGATTTCGGAGATATGGTTGAACCTCGTGGCGGTGATTGATACCATGTTCTATTGATAGTGTACATAACGACATAAATGACGACCATACTAATTCATCTCACATCACATCCAAGTTCATTACCTAATCCAGATCCGGCACAGGCAAACCGTTCACTATCTTCACCTTGCGGCCCAGTTTGTCCAACGCCACCTTAGAGTTCCGCTCGCGCAAAGCGCTGGTCTCGGCATCCGAAACCAAGACAAAGTCATATGTCAGAAGAGCATGGTCCTCCGAAACACCATACTTCTTCGCATACTCCGGGCCTGCCTTCCCGAGATCAACCACCAGAGAATCCTTGACTCCGAAGACCGCATCCGAGGTCTCATACGGATCATTCCGAAGATAAAGCGCCCTACCAACCATTAGCCACCCGCACCAAATTCCGAAAACCACCGAAAATAGGGAAGTAGAAGAGAGAGAGAAACATACGTAATCAAATGATCGTACCCCTCCTTCTCAAACATAAAATGCATATGACTCGGCCTGAACGGATGGCGATGCAACTTCTTCAGCAACTTCCCGACCGGCCCATCATGCGGAATCGGGTACGGCACCGGCGTAATCGCCTTAAACCAAAACACGCCGGAGTCATCACTGCGCATGATACAGCGGCCATCGGGGCCGTTCCGATCCGCATACTGCACGTCATAGTGGCCCGTGGAGTCCGTCTCCCAGATATCGATCTTCACGTCGGAGATGGGGTTGCCGTTGGTATCTTTGAGCGTGCAGACGACGAGGAGCGGCTCGCCTTTGGGGTCGTGGGACATGCTGTCGCCGTGGGGCATCACTTCGGCTTCGTGCGTGTGGAAGGGGCCGAGGACTGTACCTTCGGTCGAGCCGGGGGGTTTGGGGTGGTCGATTGAGTCGACGAGGATTGAGAGACCGAGGATATCGGAGAGGAGAATGAATTCCTTTTTTCATGTCAGTATCGTGACCCTTTTTTTTTTTCCGCATTTTGTTTGGGTGATATAGAATTAGAATGCGGTTTACTTACCTGTCGCACATCCGAACAAATCTTCCCCACCTCCGTGAGGAACATTAACCCGGTCATCCATTCCTGGGAACTGAGTCTCGTTTCGCGGGCGAAATCATGTAAATGCGAAACCAGTCGTTCGAGAACATATTTCATGCGCTCATCCTCGCACAGCGAGTTAATGCGGATGACATTTTCCGTAATGTTGTCGACCGTAAGGTCCTTCATGGGTGGGATTTTAACTTGCGAGGGATCCATTTTGTGTTTCAATTTCTCACTATCGGAGAGTATGTTTCACTAAGAATGGGTGGAAGAAGACAAAAGTAAAGGGAAAAGTCAATTGCGAGTTGTGGTTCCTATATACTGCAAGAAAGAGTGGATCATCACACCCCGCATTGGGCAGATCGGATGATGCATAAGAGTTGAATAAGCATGGTTGCAGCGGAATTGGTTCCTTCATGGGGAATGTGTAAGTTCTCCCCGATGGATCTGCCGGTTGGAATTGCCATTGGGATTATGGTGGATTAGCAATCCGGGGGTTGTTCGTGGGTGGGATGGGAATTTTGTCGGATATCACCCCGCTGATCGACGGCGGTGCATTAAGCCGTATATCCGGGATCCATCGGATACAGTATCCTATCTATCTACACTTTACAATAGAGTAAATGACTTAGGTTCGACAGGGTGAGATAGATGCAAAGGAGGGATCTGTGAAAATCTAGAGAACGGAACGACATCTCCCCACTCAACCTAGGATGAAGAATAATACTAAAGACTAGGATTGTGGGAAATAGGATCCATTCCCACAGCCAACGGCTAATGATATTGCCGATATTTGACCGGCGCTGGTGATGGCAAGAAGTAGATTTATAAATTCGTAAGAAGAGCTGTCTTTCAACAAATCAAGGTGCTGTAGTATAGTGGTCAGTACAGCTCGTTGTGGTTTAGTCCCGAGCAGACCTGGGTTCGATTCCCAGCAGCGCCAACAAGGCGTCTGACTTGATTTGTATCTTCTTTTTTGCTTTTTTGGGGTCATTTGTCTCTTAAGTGCGATCTCCTCTGACTGTCCTTTGTCGAACTTATATAGTATCTTGTCTTTTTCCCATATTCAGTTCATAGTATTTTTATTACCCCTTGGATCCTGGCCCCCGCAGTAGGTAAAAATGAGAGTATCATCTTCAAAAGAACCATTTTGAATACAGTTTGTTGTATTGTACAACTTCTTCCGAAGTATATATATATATATATATATATATATCATCGTGGTTCTCTTGTATAACAGCACCACATTAAAGCCCCCCCCCCCCCCCCCCCCCTTCCAAAAGAGAGGCCGTACAATCGTCATTAGAATATATCAAATCACGGTGAAGAATGACTACAAAACATGATTATATAACGAATTTAGAGCTGATATAGACAGCGCCCGATTGTTTTCTGCCTTAGATGGTTTAGTATGCGCTGCGGCGCTGAGCTGGGAGCGACTTTTGATATGCCAATCCTGTGGTTTAGCATCTTTATAAACTGTTTGCCTTCGCCACTATTCCTTTATTATCTATATTCTTTGCCTTTTGACGCCCTTTGTGGCTTCTGAGAGCTTTTGTATAAACTTGGCTATAAAAGCCTTCAGTTTCCCACTGATCGTTCCTGCTGCCTTTACTAGCTACTAGAATGGTTTTGTTGGCCTTAGGCGATCGTGACGGGATTTCGCTAATATGACAAAAGAATGTGGTCACAGCCATAGCTTCGATTCTAGCCATTCTCAAGACGTTGATAGCCACCTTGAGTCGGCTCTACGACGCATACAAACGTCAAAAAGAACAACCTACGTTTCTCCGTGAATACCAGGACGAGCCTAGAGATATCAAAAGCGGCACTCAAATTATTGAAGACAAAGAAGCCCTGCAGACAGAAGCGATCAAAGCCCAGACCCTCGCGATTGGAACACTATCGCAGAATCTACACGACTATCTTCGCCGATTAGACCCGGAGTACAAGTCCACTCCACGACGATTCCCTCACCAGCTTATCAGGGGGTTGAAGGATGAGAAGAACATGACCAGCCCGATAGACCAGATTAGTAGAGCGAAGGCCAACCTTCTTCTGCATGTGCAGGTTTCTGGCTTCAAACTGACGGCTGATGAACCAACGCAATCCTGCCGCCAATACGGATCTTATTAACCAGGTTGATAGTGTGATTCGAGGTGACCAAGACCGACTGAGGGTGGCAGAACTTATCCGCAATCAACAGTTGCGACGTATATACACTTACACTCGTCGCTGCCACTTATGGCTAAAGAAAAGCAGAAGATGGCTTGTTTCTTTTCACCCACGACGATTTGGAAGCCTTTGTCGGTGAGGATTTTCAGCTATTTATTCTAATTGATCTATTCTTTTAGTTACCTCTTCACAAAGGATTGATATTATCTACTGGCTCGATTAACCCCCCCAAGTCAGCCAGCCACGTTTGCCTTCAGATGTCTAACATTGGATTCAACAATTACCGACGAAACCTTATTTGGGAGGAGTGGAGGTGCTCAGCCGCAGATTAGGAGAAGATCCACTTCGTATTGTGTTCATCAATGCTACCATAGAGACCCACTTCCTTTTCAGCTTATCATGCAGTCATGCACGATATCACCAGAGGGGCCTTGGGATCGATCGGCATCAATGTCGAGATCAACACCACTAGGGCATTACCCTCGAGATTTCCCCACTGCTACAATCTTCTATCTTTTACCCTGAAGTCTCAATTCACTCATACACCTCCATCTTTACCTATTCCTGGCTGTCATTCTTGCTCTTGCACCTCCACAGGCTCTGTTATAGTACATACCTTAAAACAAGCCTCCTTGAGAATCTGTTCGTATCTTTCAGAGGACTACAAGAATCCATTTTCAACCGTCAAGATGCCGTAAGTCACCCTCTCAACTTTTACTTCATCTCGTCTGCAATCTGTTGCTAAGCCATTCCCCACCTGCAGTAGGGAAAAAGTTCACATCACCATCGTCGTTCTCGGCCACCTCGACCACGGCAAGTCCACCACTGCTGGTATATCAGACTACCCGTCCCACTCCATCTGCCGGATTAGCATACTCACTTTCCTGATGCAGGTCAGCTGATATACCAGTGCGGCGGGGTCAGCAGAAAGACCATCGCGGAGTACGAGCAAGTATGCTTTTTCTGTCTTCAGATCTCTTGTGTGTGGGTGCTAGGCCACATGATAACCATTCCCCACAGGAAGCCGCTGGTCTAGGCAAGGCCTCGTTCAAGTACGCATGGGTCCTTGATAAGTTGAGGGCTGAACGTGAGCGTGGGATTACTATTGACATCTCCCTCTGCACCTTTGAGACCCCTAAATTTGCGGTCACCGTCATTGGTAAGCAAACGTCCGGGTCTGATGGCTTATTATATCCTCACAGCCATGATAGACGCTCCTGGCCATCTTGACTATATCAAGAATACGATCACCGGTGCCTCGCAGGCCGACTGCGCGATCCTCGTCACTTCTGCTAGTACTGGTGAGTTTGAGGCCGGTGTGAAACCAGGTGGCCAAAGTCGTCAACACCTTGTACTTGCATTTACTCTAGGGGTCCGCCAGCTTATTGTTGCTGTGAATAAGATGGATACTACTAGGTGGAACGACGACCGCTTCAATGAGATTGTCAAGGAGACCTCCACTCTCGTAAAAAAGATCGGCTATAACCCTAAAGCAACGGCCTTTGTTCCTATCTCTGGCTTCCACGGTGATAATATGCTGGAGGAGTCTCCGAATATGCCATGGTTTAAGGGCTGGACAAAAGAGACTAAGGGGGGCGCTATGAAGGGCAAAACCTTGCTTGATGCCATCGACGCCGTGGAACTTCCGTCGCACTACTACGCTACTAATAAGCCCTTACGCCTACCCATCCGGGATGTTCAAGAGGTACCCGAGATTGGTACTGTGCTGGTCGGCCGTATCGAGACTGGAACTATCACGCCTGGCATGGAGCTAACCATCGCCCCGACCAATATCACTGCTGAAGTGTTATCTATCGAGAGGAATGACGAGGAGCTCCATGCAGGTCATGCAGGTGATCACGTCAGCGTTCATATCACAGAGGTTGAGGAGGAGATCCGCCCCGGCTATGTCGCTGGTGATCCTAACAATGACCCCCCCGAGAGTGTTGCCTCCTTCAATGCCCAAGTTGTCATCCTGAGCCACTCTGGCGAGATCAGTCCTGGCTACACCGCGACTGTAGACTGCCTTACTGCCCATATTCCCTGTAGGCTCTCGAGGATCTTGCACAAGAAGGACCGCCGTACTGGCAGGCCGACCGAACAGTCACCCGATTCTATCAGGGCGGGTGACTGCGCCATTGTCGAGATGGTTCCCACCAAGCCTATGTGCGTTGAGCCCTACAGCAAAAACCCCTGTCTTGGACGCTTCATCATTCGTGAAGAGAGCTGCACTGTGGGTGTTGGGACCGTCCAAAGCGTCGAGTTTGGTACCGTTGAGGATGAGAGTGACGAGTACGACGAGGATGACGAAGATGACGAGGGTGATGAGAGTGACGAGTATGACCACGAGAATTACTCAGATTAGGCTGCCCGCTGTGACGAGATGACTAATCTGCATTCAAGAGCCCATCAGAATTTACGAAATGGCGGACTTGGATAAGGGTCCAACCACCCATACAGCCAGCATAGAAAAGAATAAGACAAAGGTCGATGCTATGGTCTCTGCACACAGTGATATCATGACCTCGCGTTTGGCTCATCCCGAGTCTACGAATATTCTTTCCAGCCACAAAAACAAATAAAACCCAGAATAAAGGCCTTCAAGTGACCATAGTACAAGGCAGAGTTCCATTAATACAGTCTTCAAGTTTACCAGACGCTCAAAGCGAATCTTCTATTTACATTTCGTAATTACCTTCTTCACCAACCAAGGAATCTACCCTTTCAATCTACAAAAACCAAACAAAATTTTAAGCCTTGGAGCTCTAAATCTCCAATATCAATATAACCACAACAACCATACTATCCAACCAATCCACCAACACCGTTATATATCCCTAAAATTAAGACCTTCCACCCCACTTCAAAACAGCAATCACACACCACCGTCTCCAATGCTCCTCCTCACCTTCCCTAACAGGCATCCACTCCCTCCTCACCTCAACTCCAGACTCAATATAAGCCATCAAATCCCTCTCAAAAACCACCTCAATCTCAAACCCCATCGCCAACACCGTCTCAAAAAACCCCGCCACAACCGCACGACCCAAATGCGGCTCAGATACTACCCACACTCTACCGCCAGGAGCAAGGAACCACGCCATCGAGCGCGCGAGACTCTCATGCTGCGACTTCTGCCAGAAGCAATCTGCCGCGATGATGCGGGTGAAAGCGCCCTTGTTTTGCTGGGCGAAGGGGTCGGTGAACACGCCCCATTCGTGCGGGTAGATGGAGACATCCGCGGGGGATGGGTCTGGGAGATTGGCGGACATGTTGGAGGCGATTGGGCCTGAGAGGGCGGGTGAGGCTGGGTGGTCTGTTGCTACGACTTTGGCTGCGTTGGCTAGGGCGCAGATGAGTGAAGGGAGAGCGGCGCCTGGATGGGATGTTAGTTGGAAGTAATGGATGGATGGATAGTGTATGAAGTAAAGAGGTCACTCACCGGCGCCTAGCTCCAGTACACTCTCGCCTTCTACATGCCATAGTCCATGCGATTTTGTTTTCTCGGGCTGTGTTTCCGTGCGGCTGTAATATGTGTCTTCGACGCCTTCGGCGACCACTATGGCTGCGTTCCATATGTAATGGGCAAATAGTTTGCGGCCCTCGTTGACCTGATTTGCTTGATCTGTAGCATTCTTGTCTGAATGTTCATCATCTAGGCTCGGGTACGTGGGCACCATGATCTTCAGATCGCCCCAGCGGGTGCCATAGAGAAGTTCCTGGCCAGGGCCGCCTGGCTGTGGTGGTGGGGTAGTCTCTGGGAAGAGCTGCGACCGGAAAGCCCCGAATACATCCTCCGGTGACTCGTTGATCTCGGTGTTGAGATCCTCGTGTAGATCTGGTGCTGGAATGCTGGGAGCGGGGAGGTTCCGTAGGCGCGAACGGAGCATTGTCTTTTATTGGTTGGGGGGTGGGGGTTGAGAAAGAGAATTTCTGTATAGTATATTTGAAGAGAGTCTTTTCTTGTTTTGGCCTAGTCGTCTCCCCGTTTGACAATGGGTGTTATTGTAACCGAGTCTGTTGATAGTAGGTGGGGGTACGTAGGTTGTATTCCGCAGTTGGAGCAGCGGGAGCCAGATCTGGCGCCCCGCCCACTGTGGCCTTAAAGATAAGGGTTCATAACAGACTAATGTAGAAAGATCTTATACTAAAGAGGAATAGGATTTGGAAGATGTATAGCCCTTGCAAAACCTGCCAGAGCTCTGATATATTATATAGTAAATGCTGGGTTGTCCAAAGAATCATGCCAATCTGTTCATATATGCAATATGCCCAACACGAGAGGAACTAAGCCACTGGGATATCCGCTAAAACGCTCAAGTAGTACCAAGCATGCACACAATAGATAACACCCTTATAAACCCCACAGCCCATGCTACATGACATGAATTTCCCTCAAAAATGCAAGGCTAAAACAGGAAGAAAAGAGAAAGAAGAAACTAAGCTTTCACCAATTTCCGGTCTCGGTCTCGGTCTCGTTCTTGCTCGCGTTCACGCTCAGTCATCGGTTGTCCGCCCTCTTTCGCCGCGGCTGCGGCCCGCGCGTGGTGGTCAACCGTGTCGAGGATCGCCTGCATCAGCCGTTGATTGGCATCTGGGTCATCATCCTCGGCGGCTGGGTTGGCGTTGCGGTTGATACCGATATGTCGGTCATGACTTAAGGAGCCACCTCGGATCTCACTCATCGCCCGGCGGGGCGACGGCTCCTTGCCGAGCGGAGTCCCGGGTATGGGACCCGCTGTCGGAGCGGACTCCCTGCGCACGTTGTACTCAATCTCTCGGTGACGATCGATTTCGGGCACCACTACAGCTGAAGGGGGCGTGGGCACGGAAGATATAGATGGCGCCATCGGTGCCGGTGCTGTGGTCGTCGGCAAAGACTCTTTCGGCGTCAAACTCTCTGGTCGCTCCCGTGCCATTGGATCGGGGCGTGGCTCACGGGGCTCACGGGGCTCACGGGGCTCCTGCAGCTCCTCTGCTTTGACGTCCTTCCAAGAACACTTGGCATGCTTCTTCGTGCAGCCCATGCATGCTGTAAGGTTCTTCAAGCAATCCATGTGGAGGCGACGACACCGATCACATGGGGGCAGTATGCGTTCGCCGCGTTGCAGCTCCTCCATGCGGGCAACCATCTCCATCTTGAACGGACCGCCATCGTCCTTCTCATGGGTGTGGGACTTGGGCGGAGGGAGTAGCGATGACGGCGTGTTGGGGATGGCAACCGTGGCCGGGGCGGGGGTGTACATATTGTATTCTGTCGCATCCGACGCCCGTGGCCGTGGCCGGGATGACTGGCGGTTTTGAGACCCAGTTCCTTCTTCATAGCTACGAGATTGTCGGTCTTGGGTAGTGAAGAACTTCTTCATCAGCTCCGCGCGCGTTGTCGGAGATGCGCCTTTGATGGAGGTCCCATTGATAATGGTGACATTATCTGTGTTGGAGTGCGAGAACATGAACTGTTGAGACAGCGCATTATCTTCAGTTGTAGGTTCCCCACCGGGCCGGCCGGTGTTAACCGCAACGAAGCCGGTGGAGGGAGACCCGGTGTTGGAGTGACTGCTGCCGTTCAGCGGATGCTGACTTCCATTGGCGTCGCGCCAAACGGGGCTGATGGAGCGGTGCTGTTGCTGTTGTTGCTGCGACTGCGATTGTGATTGCGAATGAAGAGATAGATCATTCTCTCGGCGGGTGACAATCGCTGTTCTTCGGTTTTTGAGACGATGATTAAGTTGTCTCGCGCGCGCGGACACTAAACGAGGCGAGCGGTTAGCGCCGGCAGACATACACATCGCTTTGCATACAAACTCACCTTGGTCTGCGACCTGAATAATTTGTTGGAGGTTTTTCTCCAAAATCTCTAACGCGCCTAACTCCTTCTCCTCATCCTCAATAATCGGCTGCGGGGGGATCATTTTCTGCGGCATTCCCGACGCAATCAGCACGAAGTCTTCTTCGCTGATCTCCACCCGACACTGCTTGGTGTAAAATTGACAGACTCGCACACCATTGCGGGTCTTCTCCAGATTGAACTGCTCAGGCTTGTTCTTGGCGAACTCCACTACGTCCAGCCAGGTGATGTTGGGAGAGTCTTTGCCGTGCGATTTGAGCACGCGGGGAGGGCCATCGAAAAGGCGCTCAAAGCGCTTGATTAGAATGGGTCCCAAAGGGCATGCGCCCAAATTTCCGGCGATACTCTCGTGGCGATGGAGAACTCCGTCATATTCACCGATCAGGTGTATGATCGCGGGCATCGTATCATCGATGGAGACTAGTGGGAGATTATCCGGATACTGACGCGCCAGGTAGTTGATCTGCAGGTGGTTCGAATGTGTTTTGGGGACTTTAGAAGCGATGGGAGGAAAATCGCCGGACGGCGATCGAGGTCGCTTGCTAGACGGCTCTGCCGTCGCTGTCCTGGACTCCATGGCGTGCGGAAGAGAAAGTGAGCCGGGGAGGCGCACGAGTCACGAAGCGGATTGACTAAATACAATAAAAAGAAAAGAAAAGAAAAGAAAACGACAGCGGCAATGACTCGTGGAAGATGGCGTCAGAAGCGCAAAGGGAAAATTATTAAGCGATTCCAGGGCGGTTGAGTAACGAGAACGTGGACGAAAGAAGTGCAGCCGATGGCGGAGGGACTCAGGCTCCAGCGGTGCGGGTTGAAGTTCAGCCACTCGTGCCCGTTCAAGTTAGGTAATGACAATAAGAGTTACCCCAACGAATCTGGGGTTCGGGGAGGAAAGTCGAGAAAAAAGAATACACAAAGAGAAAGGAAGAGAAAAAGTGTAATGAACAGGCCAGGATACGCGCACCAAGATGCGGAAGAAGAGGAGGGAGGAAGGGGAGAGAGAAGATGTTGGGGAGGGAAAAGGGAGAGAGCGGATGCTGGGGAGAGGAAAGGAAGCTCACGGGGGCGTATATTTGGCGCAAGAGATTGAGAGAAAAAAAAAAAGGCGGACGGAACGGAATAGCCGTTGGGTAGGTTAAGTTTCTCCTGGGAAATATCGCGCTCGTTCAATCAATATTGGTTATCTTTAGGTGTGACTGGGATTGAATTGTCATTCAACCCAATCACTTCCGTTCCTGACTTGGAATGGAAGATAGTAGTCAGGACAACTCTCATCCAGTGAAAGTACTGGGGGAAGGACATGAGCGAAACAAAACACCCAATGATACTGCCAACGGAGCAGTTGGTGACGGTGAGCGGAACGCAAAAGCTCTCTTCCTTCAATCTTTTCCTCCCCTCCCGTAAGGTTCGATGATGCCGAGTGGGACACGATGAATGGCTGGATTGAATGGACCCGAACCCACAGCCGGGCATTGGGCGATCCTTGAAAGTCTCATCTAACCCGATCCCTCTTTAGTTGCGGTTCCCGTCAAGACAAGATAGAGATGAGAGTACCTTTAGCGCCTTAGGCAGCCCAGCATGTAGCGGGCGGAGTCCCGCCGGTCTCTTCCGCCGTCCATTCGGTGTGGCCCGGGAGCTCGGAACTGAACTCGTCACCTTCCATACCCGTTCTACTTGGTACTCAATCTTACCGGCAGCCTGGGAGAGTATCTTAAGCCATTTTCTTTTATTCTTTGACTGATGAATTGAGATCTTATTATTGAGAGGTTGCTTTTTGATTCCCGAGCACAATGTTATTATTATTATTATAATTATGATTCGCATCGGATTGGAATTTTAGCACTAGGGTAGAAAAGATATACCGCTATTTTCCCGAAGTTTGATGGGCTTATGTTATAATCCCTTCTGATTGCATCAATCCATATCAGATAGGAGGAAAGATACCAACCCGGACCTAGGGACCGGATTCTGAAACCCCTTGCATGACGGGCCTATCGGTAGGACAATGACAACCTAAGATTCCAGGGTCATCCGTGATGAGGCCCATATTGAAATTCTTCGAAATTGGTAAATAGTAACAAAAACCTGTTTCCCCCCCCTTCTTTTCTTCGAGGTGTCACCCCGAGGCGCACCAACACCAAAACGGAGGATAATGGTCGAGTGTATGTACATACTTAATCGATACCGGTACAAATGGAAAGTCCCATTCTCCGAGACAAACGCAACTTGCCGCTCCGCCCGTAAGGGTGCTGCCTAAGCTCGACCTCTATTGGGTAAAGGCCGACTCTGGCCGTCCACTCCACTGTCCTCTTACAACCCATGTGGACTGGATTTCATACACGCTAGTACGGGACGGTAGTAAGGTATGGTCACCGTCGTCCGTGTGACGCGCAGTAATTGTGTGTTATCAGAATTTTTTTCTTTTTTCTTTTTTTTTTTTTCTGGGCGGTGCTTTAGAGGTGCGTTCCCGTGACTTCACGGTTCCCTCTCACGGCTACCTTGCCTGCCGCTGACCTACTGTTGCTGCTATTATTATTGAACCACAGAGGCACAGCACATTCATTTGTTTTCTTGCCGCTGACTTACTGAATCGGCCCCCTCCTCGAAAATCCCTCATACACCCGTCCCCCTTCCACCCCATCCTTTCCTGCAATTTGACGGACCAACCAAGTCCAAAGTGGGATCCGGTCTACCCATTGCAATTCTAGACAATTCCCCTCATCGGTTCCCCTCTCTTGTCTTACTATCTTTTCCCCTCTCTATATTATAACCGAGGAAATAAATCAACAAATAAAACCACAAAAAAATAAAAAATAATAAACCAAAAACTTTGTCCCAGCCAAGCATGTCCGAACGAGGATCTTTCCGTGGAGGTCGTGGCCGCGGCGGAGGTCATGACAGGTCTGGCGGTCGTGGCGGTCATGCCAAAAGTGGCGGTGCCAGTGGCGGTGCACAGCAGCAGGAGAAGCCCAAAAAGGAAAACATCCTCGACCTCAGCAAGTATATGGATAAGGAAGTTCGGGTGAAGTTCAATGGTGGCAGAGAAGGTAGGTCCACTCCTGTCATATCGGTCTTCTAGTTTTTTTTACTTTCCTGGATCCACTGACCAGTGCACAGTCGTCGGCACGCTGAAGGGATTTGACCAACTGATGAACCTGGTTCTTGATGATGTCAAGGAATCTATGCGCGGTATGTGGCTCTGGTACTTGCCCACTATCTCTCTGCTTAACTCTAACGGCCTGTAAATAGATGACGAGGGCAACGAGAACACTCGTTCTCTTGGTTTGATCGTTGCTCGTGGTACTATCATTGTGCTCATCTCTCCTGCCGATGGCAGTGAAGAGATTGCCAACCCCTTCGTGCAAGCGGAGGAGTAAGCGAACTCTCATACGACGGACAACACTGGCCATTCCTGACTACCAGTCTTTGCATCTGGTCCTTGAGGATTTCAAGACGAGTTCCCCTACTCTCATGCGATACCAATCACAGCAATTGCGGAATTTACTCTATTGACATTTGCATGTTTGGACTAGTGTCAGTCTACTTATTTAACCATCCCCTCTATCTCCCAACTTGCTAGCTCCCCACATGGCGAGTCTTTGTCTATTTCCGCAAAGGCCGATGCTGGTGTATCCACTTGAACTATGAGGTCGAGTAGTATCTCCGCCTTTGGTTGTTAATAATATGAAGCGTGTGAAAGCGAATGGTCGGAAGCGCAGTTAAACGCAAAAATAAAATAATGAATCACGAGTCATGAAAACCCATGGCATTATTCATCCGCGTAGCTTTTGTTCTACCAAACGTTGGTCACTAAGATATCCTCCATGGCGTGATCGTGCTAAGCCCGTGACATCATGTTATATGACAGTAAGCTAGCGTCATGAATCTCAGAGCTAAATCACATATCCGGTCACCAATACGATTACGAATGCTCTAGACCGTCGCAGATTGGACAGCTTAAGGTGGACTGTTCAAGGATCCTGATCAATCGGCTTTTGTTGGAAAGTCTAACGCTGGTGCTTATTATATCTAATCGGCAGCCTATATTCCACCATAAATACAGCTCAACACCCGTGTACCAGCTACGTTGATCCCGCACCTATCCTCCCTTATCGTGCTTATCCCGATACCCTAAGTGATACTGAAACCGAATCACCATGAAAGTCCATCTCTGGACGGTGGCAGTAACCGCCACTCTCTCCTCGGCCTTATTTATTCCCACCTCCCAACAAGCCCTAAAAGACCTCGACCTCAACGACATAGACATAAACGATAAGGCCGCCCTCGACGATTACCTCCTCCAACTCTCACTACTGGGCGCCGAATCCGGAATTGAAAACAGTCGCCTAGACGACATCCTCCCCCCCATCTTTGACACAGTAGACGCAGAAGACTACGACTACGACTACTTCGACGATGACGACTATGACGACGCAGAATACCTCCCCTTGGACATCACCGAGCTGCCCCCTTTCTCCCAATTACATCCCCCACACCACCCGCCCTCCGACAAGACCATCTACGAGCTCATCACCGAAAGCAAATACACCACCATCCTAGCGAAGCTCATCAAAGAAGACGAGGAACTAGTTCATCTCCTCAACTCCACAGAAACAAACCACACTTTCTTCGCGCCCACAGACGACGCATTCAAGAAGATCCCGCACCATGACGACCACAAACCACCCAAGGAGCTCATCCGCGCCTTCATCAAGTACCACCTCGTCCCGGGAGTCTGGGACGCCCGTACCGTCTTCCATAGCCACACCCTGCCAACTGAATTGGAGAGTCCAGCATTGGGAGACAAGCTCCCGCAGAGACTATCCGTCCGAGCAGGCTGGAGAGGTCTAACGCTGAACTTCTATAGTCGGATCGTAGCACCTGATATTGTAAGTTCCTCCACCCGATCAACCCCCCTCCTCATCTCCCTTCCCCAAGGGAAAACAAACCACCAAACACCCTAGAAAAGAAACAAACTAACAAATCCCAGCCCGGCACAAACGGCCTAATCCACGGTATATCCAGCGCCCTCATCCCACCCCCAACAACCAAAACGCTACTCGACCTGGTCCCCACAAAATTCAGCACCTTCGACCTCGCCATCCTCAAAACCAATCTCACCATCCCCGAAAACACAGGCAAAGACACCGGGAAAGGTCACACGATCTTCGCCCCCTCAAACACAGCCTTCAGCAAACTCGGCCTCAAAATCAACGCCTTCCTGTTCTCGCCCTATGGCCAGAAATACCTCCTCGCTCTTCTCAAGTATCATATTGTTCCGGATCGGACGCTGTACTCAGATGTTATTTACACGGAGGAGGGCGAGATCCGGCCATTTGGGGTCAAGGGGTTCACGCATTTGGATCTACCGACGTTGTTGGGGGATAGCAGGTTGAGTGTTGATGTGGCGCGGTTTGGGCCGTATGCTTCGTTGAAGGTTAATGGGTTTCAGCGGGTGGCGGTTGCGGATGCGTTGGGGCGGGATGGGAATGTGCACATTGTCGATCAGGTGCTGGTTCCGCCGAAGAAGGTGGTGGAGGGGGCGACGGAGTGGGATGAGTGGAATGAGGAGTTGACGGTGGAGGATCTGAAGGAGCGGCTTGCCGGGTGGGTGGAGGATGATCATGATGATTATGACGAGGGGATGGAGATGTGGGCTCATGCCTTTGACTTGTAGTTGAAGTCGTTTTGCTGGCTTCGAGTATCGTTTATACTAACTACTTTTAGGATATCAAAAGCTGGCTCTACGAGATATATCCGTTCATGCTAGGTCTACCGAGCCATTCCAATAATGTGATATGTCTGTAATCAATTGCATCTGTATCTTCGTTCATATATCAATGGCATCGTATTTTCAAAGCAAGCAAACATCCGTTGCCGCGTTGCAATAAAATCAACTCGGGGATGTATGATCCCAGCTTCCCGCACAGATAAAGCAGTTGTAAGTCGGCCGTGAGACTCAGTCTTCTGAGAGCAGATTTCTAAGAATGTATCCTCCAAAATAAGAATCATGTGCAAAGACATCGCCAGATCATTTCATACGAGATATCTCCTTAACCTAGGTCCCTCCGCATATATAAGTAGTCTTTCCTCCGAGGGAAAGGATCCGTCATCGTGGGGTTGGCCCTCGATGGGGCTGTTTAATGAAGCCTTCTGGTCGGCTTCAGAAGCGCCTGAAATGACGACTCCAGTGCTTTCTTGATGTCTTTGTAGCTAACAACAAAGCAACTTTGTTCATCGCGACTCACCAAAGTGATTTTCTCATCCGTGCCCGCATCCAACTTATTCAGACATGAAAGCACATGGCCCAGGTCAACGACCGGGTCACCCTGAGCATCAACTTGGTGGAACACGTAGTCGCGGAACATCTTGAGGAAGTATCGCTCCCCATTCTCCGACCACTGACGGTCATGCTCATACTCCGGCCGCTCGTTGACGAAATTCAACTTGGTCACTAGACGAACCAAACGGCCATTCTCAAGTTCCCGGCTCAAGTCCGACGTCAGTTCATCGTCCAGGTGGAGGGCTGAGTCGAATGTTGACATTAATTGCGAAGAAATGCCAGTTATGAAGATGTCAATATTTCGGTCTTGGTCCTTCTGCAATCCATTGAGCAACCAGAACACCGAATTCTTGAGTTGTGGACTGTAAGCACGGGTAAAATGCTCCATAGCTTTGGTGGGGTTATGCATGACACTGGGCGTATTGGCGCCCAAAGTCACAATGAGTTGTCCGAAATTAACCAAGTCCTGACGTTGGAGTTCGGCGATAGACCGCTGGGTATCATACTGGACCACATCCATGATAGCACAGGCGTTCAGGCGAATGCGATTTTTGCCGGTGACGAGAACTTTACTGGGATCAAGAATCCTTGCGGCAAGCCCGTTGCTATGGATAGCCTTGAGGCCATTTGCGATCTGGGTCATGTAACCCCACAGGACCTGCTCAGGGATGTGCGTATTATGCCGGCCTTGAAACCTATTCCCAGCACCCAGGTGCTGTTCAGCAAGTGTTTTGGAGAGAGGGTGGTAGTCAGTGACAAAGATCAGCGAACTGTCCTGGAAGCTTCTGCTGGTAAAGGCATCGTGGACTGTTACTACGCTTCCGTTACAAACTCGTTTCCACGCCTGAACCGATCGGATCGCTTTCTCATTTGTCAAGCGAAAACCTTGGGGGCGAGTCAGCTGGGAACTTTTCAAATTGTAAAATAAAAGAGAAGTTTACCTTCTAGTCTTCGAAGAGCATAGAAATTGCCATCTTTGCTGGACTGCGCTTTATATACCCAACTGGGAAAGCCAAAGATGGTTGCGTTCTTCTGGTGATTTAGGTCCAAGGGGACAAGGGAATGGAAGTAATCGACTTGAGCGGGTAGTTGGGTGTCTGGCTTCTAGTCAGCTCCGTTGGATATGGCTCATGAGATGGAATCGACATACTCGGTAAGGTTTGTAGTGTAGCTGCAGCTTTCTTCTGCAGTTCTTCGCGGAAGTCATTAGGAAGGAAAAGATCATGAACATTCCGTTGGTAGCCCAGAGTGTTTTGACTATGAGGGCCAATAGGAGCGTACAAATGGTACTGGACCTGTATTAAGGATGATAATGTAAGACAAGCCCATAGTTCAAGTGGCGTAGAGACCTACGGGTTGTTGGAAGCCGGACTGTCCGGCGAAAAAGGCGCCGCCCAGTGCTGCAGCTGCCGCCGCAGTATCATGTGCAAAAGGGTTTGCCTGGACTGGTCCGACCGCACTAGCCGCGGAAAGCGGATTCGAGGCTGTCACAAAGGGATCAAACGGGCTCGTCGAAGGAACGCCACCGTTACTATTCCCTTGGAGGGAGGCCTAGGGACGTACATTAGTTGAGTTATAACGAGAAGGGCCCGTAGAGGGTGCGATGTAATGGGAGTCTGGTGGAGGTTGACAAACAGGGGAGGCGAAGAGGGTCGCAGGCATGTAGCCGCAGTCCGTCCAAACGCTCTGCATCTTGATAGCAATAGGGTTGCCTCATCAAACAAATGCACGATGCCAACGACCGATAATTTCGGTAACTTTGGGGGCGACAGGAATTCTTGAGCAGGCAGAGCCGCAGATGTGGGGTTAAAAAGGCAGAAGAGTGAATTGCATGGGCAAGGGAAGTTTATTTATTTTTCGGTTTTTTGTTTGTATTTTCACTCGGAAGGTGCAGCCTTACCATGTGGGTAGTATCGAAGCCCTGAGGCACAAATTCCTGCACTTCAGCCACAGACCAGTCCGGCGTCATTGTTTCAGCACGACCCGACGGGGTGCTGGTATTGGATCCTGCTTTGAGTCAGTGGGCAATGGTGCACCAGTAAATGAAGGGTCATCATGACATACGTGAAGTTATATTCCTTGGTTGGAACGGAGCTGCATTGGCAGCTTTGGGGGATATTGTTGCGGCTTTCTTCGCTGTAACTGATGCTGTAGTTGGCGAAGAGCCATTGGAGGATAGTAGAGAGGGTGTAAAGCTCGGGGAGTCGACGTTCAGCCGTCTTCTACTGTTGTTGCTACTGGTACAATCCACGTAAGTCATTGTCACTACACTTTGAAGCTGAACTTTCCATGAAGAAAAGTCCAGTTAGCTGCCCGGGTATGCCAACCTGTCGGATTGATATGTTGTATTCACTTTATGCGGGTCATGATTGAAGGCGCATCCTTTCGGGAATAAATGCCAAGGTCAGATGAAGTTCGTAATGATGATACATGCGGCAATGGGCTAAGGGACTATCGCGGCACCTTTATCTTCATATCGACAACGACCGTATATGGTCACATTTCGACATAGGGTATCTTTCGCATTCTCTACCAGGACAACAGCACATGGTGTTAGGTCAACTAAATTCCCCACATTGTGAATCCAAATGCATGTCGGACTAACCTCGTGCCTTCATCTTAGGTGATCCCGTCGCCCGGCGGGAGTCATCCAGGGTAGGCTTCCCTGCGGAAGCCATTGTATCTCAATCCACGATTCGGTGGGGGATTAACGTAAATCGATATCCATTGACTCAGAACAAAGAAAAACCGGACGACCGAGTATATCTAGAGGAAACCACATTCCTCTACCGAATGAATTCTGCAGCCTAATCCAACCAGCGGGTGACACTTGCGTCACGCCCTTGAACAAAGGGTTTTGCTAGGGCAATTCGCAAGAAGCCAAAGACGGATACGTATGTATTTCCAAATTGCGCCGCCCTCAACGCGAGAGAATATACAATCTAACAAAAAGAACCGATGAATCACCACCCGAAGACTAGGAACATACCGCCGTCTTCATGCCACGGATGGGTTGAAGAGGGTTTCGCGAGGCGACATGGGGATAAAAGGGCCCGCGGGGAGAGGGGAAGGCGAGAGAGGGAATGGAATGAGATGGTCTGTGAGTGTCCAACTCCGGAATGGCCTGTGCACGGACCACGTGCTGTCACCAAGCGCGCGTCTACCGCTAAACTCGAGGCGGCGATGACGGAGCTCTCGTTAGAGGACAGCTAAGTTCATCGACGTTGACCAGTCGTCACTACCTTGGTATTTCTTACGTCTGGTGATCTGAAGAGTCCCTCGTTTCCTACTCAAATTATCCTCGTGCTTATTGACTGCGTTACGTTTAACCACGATCCACGCCATTAGCTACTAGTACTCCGTACCTCTCCGTTGATCCCGACAAGCCTCTCGCGACAACGATTCCTTTTCCCAATTTGTATGGATCGAGCCATTGATTGACAATGTCCTCCTCGGAGCTTGATATATCCCAGCTCTCCGATAGCGAAAGGTCTGCTCTAGACACCTATATAGCTGTAACGGGTCAGGAGCCGTCGGAAGCTATTCCTTTGTTGCGCCGTTCCCAATGGAATGTACAGGTATGGCAGATCTCAGTCGGTTGAGTGATAGCTGCCGCTAACATATCAAACTGAAGATCGCTATCTCCAAGTTTTTCGATGGGGAAGGCCCAGACCCAGTCGAAGAAGCCCGTGCAGCTCTCAATACCCCTCCTCCTCGACCTAATCGTCAAACCCAAAATCTCATGACAGATGACCTCACCGCAAGCTTCTCCTCGGCTGTGCGTGCCGCCGATCCTGCTCCCCGAGTTGAGACTCAACCAGAAGGACAACCGGTTTATCGTCCGCCTTTACTACTAGCTCTTCTATTCACCCCAATCAACCTTCTATACCGATTACTTTACAGTTCCTTTCGTCTCTTTGGAGCACTGTTCCCTTTCCTTCCCCGTTTCTTCAATACAACAGCAAGCTCAGCTCTTCACGGTACACGACTGAACACCAATGGACGCCGGCCGCTGGGACCCAAAGACACAGCTGCCAGGTTCATTCGAGAGTTTGAGGAGGAATATGGTACCAACACGCCGCCTTTCTTGGAAAATGGATACAATATGGCCCTAGAAAAAGCGCACCGAGACCTCAAATTTCTTCTCGTGGTTCTCCTAGCTCCTGAACACGATGACACGAATGGTTGGGTCCGTGATACCCTCTTGTCCAGGGAGGTCATAGATTTTGTGAATGACCCGCAGAACAACGTCGTTGTTTGGGGAGGTAATGTGCAGGATTCGGAGGCATACCAAGTTGCCAACTCTCTTCGATGCACCAAGTTCCCCTTCGCAGCTGCCATTGTTCACACTCCCAATGTATCATCGACGGCCATGTCCGTCGTCTCTAGAATATCCGGAACTACTTCACCGTCAGAATTTATTGAGAAACTCCGAGCCGCCATCTCACAGCACAAGGAGCCTCTAGAGAGGATCGGGGCCACTCGGGCCGAGCAGCAGGCCTCCCGCAGTCTACGAGAACAGCAAGACTCCGCCTACGAGCGTTCGTTGGCTATTGACCGAGAGCGAGCGAGGCAAAGACGGGAAGCCGAGGCAGCTAGACAACGGGAGGAACAAGAGGCTGCTGAGCGCCAGGCCGCGGAGGAGAAGCGGCTCCACGATCTTGAGCAGTGGAAGCGTTGGCGGGTACAGGCTATCCCCGATGAACCGAGCGCGGATGTCAAAGATGCCGTCCGTGTTAGCATTCGACTGCCTTCGGGCGAGCGTGTGATTCGGAAGTTCGCGCCAGAAGCTGACCTTGAAGAGTTGTATGCATACGTTGAGTGCTATGATCTCCTACAAGAGTCGCACGAGAAACCCACGGATGTTGAGAAACCAGATGGGTTTGAGCACCAGTACGGGTTTCGACTCGTTTCCCCTATGCCCCGGGTAGTATATGAAGTTAGTGCCGGAGGGACTATACGAGAGAAAATCGGTCGAGGAGGCAATCTCCTTGTCGAACCGATCGACGACGAAAGTGATGAGGAGGAAGAGGAAGAGTCCTAGATCTCGCAGTGGGCTGTACTAGTAATGTATGCATACTAGCTGAGGGCTTTTTATGGAGTCAAACTAGATCTGTCTAACTAGTTTCTTTCAAATTTGAAACGATAATGATCACGAATAATATCGGGTACGTCGAATTGACGGTGCTCCCTACATCTGTAGATCATGGATAGCTTGAGGATTCTTTGGGTTGCTATGTGACGCTGAAAGCTTGGCCTGCTTGTCTCTCTAGGTATATACCAAGCATAGGTTTTCCTGTGGATAGGAGTCCCGGGAGCACGCGTATTACATTGCGCCAAAGTGGTCACTTAAGGATTTGGTCGTGCTTAGCACTTGCATGCAACGGTGTTCCTGGAGTGACACTGCGATAGCCTAGCATTGACCCCTAGGTGGTGGCTCTCAGTCTATTACCGCCAAAATTCACCACCATTGGCCCATTCTTGTGCTGAACTCTGTGGCTTTGACACCCTTCAAAGACAGAGCTATACCTCGCGTCGGGCCTAAACTGTGAAAGGAGGCAGCGAGGTGGATCGCATTCTTAGCACGTTGCAAGATAAGTGTGTCGGCGATATTGATACAGACATACCAGCTGTTCGAGTGATTCCTAAGTTGGTAAACAAAATAATCTCACTCTGACAGAGAAAAGTAAGGTTGATATGCCTGTGGAAGATTAAATGAAACCTGCTGTAGGACCTTATATCTGTAGCCCTGGAAGACTACATGAACCTTTTGCAGAAATGGTGGGCTGTTGATGGCGTGATTTTCATATCGCTATCGTGCAGGGTCTACTAAGTATATTTAATAACTACTACGGAGTACACGGCACTAATAAGGAAATCACATTATATACAACATTACTATTAAGAGGACTTTAGAAACCAACCAACTGAATTGCCGATACCAACTATAGGTACGCCGCACCATTCCTTTCAACAGAGACAAGGTCTTTTTGCCCGCAGAGATAACGTGATGTGCAACAGCCTTGGCTGTCAGCAATTTTTTAGATGAACCGCTCCGGGAACCAAACAAGGTGTAGAGCGGCGATCTACCAAAACAAAGAAACTAACAAACAGGTTTATTCTTGTGTTGAAATGAACGCATCAGAATGTCTAGAACTGCATAACCGGCAAGACATCGCCGCTGAGAACTCTGTCTTGCGGTGAGTCGAATCGTCGTGTAATAACTTGGCGTGCTGGACTGAATAGGGTAAAATCGGAGTACTACCTAACGGGACGGGCCTTGGTTCAACCCGAGGATTCCCCTCAACCCTACGGAGTACTCCAGTCTCCAGCAGGTCACAAGGGGCAAGCCTTATCGAAATTTCTGAATTCTCGGTATATGCCTACGTAATATAGCAGCTCAATAGCCGTGTTTTACATCCAGCTAGTTTTATTCCTACTGTTCCTTGGAGATCTCGAGGCCTCTACTTGCATCAAGCATATAACCTGTATATCAACGCTTAACCTGCCACTACTGCCGTTCTATGTATCAAGATGATATGTTTATACTATTGTGATGTATACCAGTTGGCAGTGTAACCAGCAAGGCCTTAATATGACAGATCCCGAAATACAGAGCTTCTGGATTCGGATAAGCGCAATCGTGGTCGAGTTAATTAAAGCCTGATCTCTATTATGTAACATCGGTTAGGCATCAAGTTGATACGTAGACTATAGGGCACATTGGATGCCTTGACTCCGCTCTATCTCCAGATTATAAGCTTACACAGCTGTGATTGAGGGAACAATCTGGTATTGTGGTCACCCGAGGCGTTCTTAGTATCCAGATCTAGGTAGGTGCGTCATGGCCATGTTCTGATCCAACTCTAAAGAAGGTTCAGATGATCTGATTTATCTGAACATTATCCGTTCAACCGCGGTCATGAGGGTCAGAGACGTACATATGTGGGGGATATATCCTCCGTTGACAGGAAAACATCGGGGTTCGGTGTAGAGAGTGGATACATACAGATGTAATCGGTGGATAGATAAGATGAAAACATCATCTTTAGGTTATCGGGGCTTACCTCAGCCGTCCGAAAGGGGCAACCGCTGGGATGCAGCTAGAACAAGATAATTATACAGTTGCGGCGTTGAAAGATCTCGGATCTAGAGCACCCGATACTGTACCGTAAAAGGAGGCGAAGAGGCGAAGAACCCGGACTTCGGATTTCGTAGTTCCCGCCCCACTCACTACCAGGACTAAACTCCTTAAGGTCAATGCTCCAGGTTTCAGGCTCAGAAAATCTCTATGTACCACGTTTTGCGACTGCAACGGAGAATTTTCTGGCCATCATTTGCCTTTCTTGGCTATATTGTACTTATATTATACGGGAATACGAATCTTACGAGGCGTTCCACATTCAAGGTCTTCTCGACTAACGGTCATATCAAGCTCATTGCGCAACCCTACTAAGTAACACAACCGTTTTCTTTTCGTGTTGCTTTCAAAGCACAATTCAATTGTGATCAATGTCGGTGTAACACGATGTAACTTTGATATTGAGCCTCCTGTTGTCCAACATATACGGGATCGCCAATAAACTGCGTAAAATAAGTTATGACCTTTAAGGTGCTTCCGGGAGTCATGATGACTATCTTCGACTGCCTACGGAGTAAACATGAGTCATTAGGCAATCTGTTCTCAGACACATGGATCGAGTCAGCCTTAAACGGAAAAGCTCGTAGGTAGCTTTCCCAGGGACAAGTCCCGTAAACGTCAAGAGGAGCCTGGAGCTGTGCTTTACTTACCAGAATGAGAACGGGGTTCGCTTATCCTGTGACCCGGGTGTACTGTACGCAACGGGAGAGAATTATTCGGCTCTGCCGTAATGTCGATGGGTCCGGACGCCTGAATTTCCAGGACCCGATTCGCTTGTTCGTTTAATACTTCATTCTCATTCGTTGGAGTTAAAATTGACGAGTGGCCCAGACTCTGATCTTCGTAGTTTTTTTATTATATTCCCTTTTAGTCTGGCATGGAAATAAGAAACTAATACGGAGTTTACCGTAGCTAGTATGGAGGCGTTAGGATCTAAATACTGGGGGGGGTGTCATTGGGACCTTTATTATTAGATGACCCCCTCTTCGTTCTACCCCCTGATTATCTACGTTCTTTTCTTTTACAGATCTGAACACATGGACGAACACTTATAATAATATCTACTATATACTAATATATACCCCTTATACCCCCGCACGGTCTTTTGCTTTCCCTTTTTAGTACCTCTTAATACTACCTCGAGACTGGACGTCTCTACCTTCTAACCACCATGTCTCTTCTGGGGACAATAAACCCTAATCTCAACCCCGCCCGAACAGTCGGCGCTCAAGGTGATGCCGAGGGCGCAGCTCCTGTGAGGGGAGGGGAGCCAATGCCTATCTTCGAGGGAAACGACAGCGCAAGAACGTCTGATACCGCCTTGGACAAACTAGGCAAAGATGAATCCAAATACGATGAGCAGATCGCAGAAGCGGAGGTCACCCGCCTGGCACAGCAACTGACCCGCCAATCGACGAGGTTCTCCGTCAGCCAGAATGCGGAGAACCCATTTCTGGAAACCAAGGAGGACTCCACTCTAAACCCTCTCGGCCCCAACTTCAAGGCAAAGAACTGGATGAAGAACTTGTTAGCCCTTACATCTCGTGATCCGGAAAGACACCCCAGACGTGAAGCCGGTGTCTCGTTCCGCAACCTTAGTGTTCACGGTTATGGAAGCCCGACGGATTACCAGAAGGATGTGTTCAACATGGTCCTTCAAGTCGGTGCCCTGTTCCGTGCGGTTACTGGCACCGGTAAGCAGAAGATTCAGATTCTGCGCGACTTTGACGGCCTCGTGAAGAGCGGTGAGATGCTTGTCGTGCTGGGACGACCTGGAAGGTAAGGATTCGCTCCATTGCTGGTGGGAATGCAACATGCTAATCAATGTAAAAGTGGATGCTCAACCTTCTTGAAAACACTCGCTGGTGAGATGAACGGTATCTATATGGACGATAAATCCGACTTGAACTACCAGGGTATTCCCGCCAAACAAATGCGGAGACAATTCCGTGGTGAAGCTATCTATAATGCCGAAACCGATGTTCACTTTCCTCAGCTGTCGGTTGGTGACACCCTAAAGTTCGCTGCACTTACTCGTTGTCCACGGAATCGATTACCCGGTGTCTCGAGAGAGCAATACGCCATCCATATGCGCGATGTCGTGATGGCCATGCTTGGTCTCACGCATACCATTAACACAAGAGTCGGTAATGACTTTGTCCGCGGTGTCAGTGGTGGTGAACGGAAGCGTGTCAGTATTGCAGAGGCAACTCTCAGCGGCAGTCCTCTCCAGTGTTGGGATAACAGTACCCGTGGTCTGGATAGTGCAAACGCCTTGGAGTTCTGCAAGACCCTGAATCTGATGACAAAATATGCTGGTGCCACAGTTGCTGTGGCCATCTACCAGGCTTCTCAGAGTGCTTACGATGTTTTTGACAAAGTGACTGTATTGTATGAAGGTAGACAGATCTACTTTGGTCGCACAGATGAAGCAAAGGAGTTCTTCACCACCATGGGATTCGAGTGTCCAGAGCGTCAAACGACTGCCGATTTCCTCACCTCCCTTACTAGTCCATCTGAGCGTATTGTGAAGAAGGGCTACGAGGGCAAGGTTCCACGAACACCAGATGAATTCGCTGCTGCCTGGAAGAACAGCGAGGCATACGCGAAATTGGTAAGGGAAATCGAAGAATACAACCGGGAATTCCCCTTGGGTGGTGAATCCGTTCAGAAATTCGTTGAGTCCCGCAGAGCAATGCAGGCGAAGAACCAGTAAGTTCATTGGTAAGATGCTCGAAACCCCATTGGGTGCTGATATTATATTTCTGCAGGCGCGTGGGGTCTCCGTATACAGTCTCCATCTACGAACAGGTCAGACTCTGCATGATCCGCGGATTCCAACGTCTGAAGGGTGATTCCAGTTTGACTATGAGTCAATTGATTGGAAATTTCATTATGGCCTTGATCATTGGAAGTGTCTTCTACAATTTGCAGCATGATACGTCAAGTTTCTATTCTCGTGGCGCTTTACTTTTCTTCGCCGTGTTACTTAACGCATTTTCCAGTGCGCTCGAGGTATGTGCAGTTCCCACCCCACGTTATTTTAAAGACAACCCTAATCAGCTCACTGCATAGATTTTGACTCTATACGCCCAACGTCCCATTGTCGAAAAACAGGCCCGTTACGCAATGTATCATCCGTTCGCCGAAGCCATCGCGTCTATGCTTTGTGACATGCCCTACAAGATCACGAATGCAATAATATTCAATATTACCCTTTATTTCATGACGAATCTTCGCCGTGAGCCGGGTCCATTCTTCGTGTTCCTTCTGTTTACTTTTGTGACTACTATGACCATGTCCATGCTTTTCCGTACGATAGCCGCTTCGTCCAGGACCCTCTCTCAAGCTTTGGTGCCTGCCGCCATCCTTATTCTGGGTTTGGTTATCTATACCGGTTTCACTATCCCCACTCGGAACATGCTTGGCTGGTCGCGATGGATGAACTACCTTGACCCGATTGCCTATGGATTCGAAAGTTTGATGGTCAATGAATTCCACAACACCAAATGGAAATGCTCTTCCGCAGAGCTTGTTCCAAACTATGAAGGTGCTTCTCTGGCGAATAAGATTTGCTCTACAGTCGGTGCTGTTGCTGGTTCTGAATATGTTTATGGCAACGACTACCTTGAGCAGAGTTTCCAATACTACGAGAGCCACAAGTGGAGGAACTTGGGTATCATGTTTGCCTTCATGGTGTTTTTCTTGGCCACCTATTTGACTGCCACTGAGTACATTTCGGAGGCTAAGTCCAAGGGTGAAGTTTTACTCTTCCGCCGTGGTCACTATTCTCGTGGTGCGGCTGATGTCGAGACCCACAACGAAGTATCTGCCACCGAGAAGACGAACGAATCCAGTGACGGCGCAGGTGCTGCGATTCAGAGGCAAGAGGCTATTTTCCACTGGCAGGATGTGTGCTACGACATTAAGATCAAGGGCGAGCCTCGGCGCATTCTCGATCATGTCGATGGCTGGGTCAAGCCTGGTACTTGTACCGCTCTCATGGTAAGCTTATGATGGCGACCTCGTTATGTTCTTCTTCTGTTGCTTACACTGTCCTATAGGGTGTGTCTGGTGCTGGTAAAACAACACTCCTGGATGTACTTGCTACTCGTGTGACAATGGGTGTGGTAACTGGTGAGATGCTGGTCGATGGCCGCCTACGCGACCAATCCTTCCAGCGAAAGACGGGTTATGTTCAGCAACAAGATCTTCACCTTCACACTACCACTGTGCGTGAGGCCTTGAGATTCAGTGCTATCCTTCGCCAGCCTGCACATGTCAGCCGTCAGGAGAAGCTCGATTATGTCGAAGAGGTGATTAAGCTGCTTGGAATGGAAGCGTACGCAGATGCGGTCGTTGGTGTTCCTGGTGAAGGTAATTTTCCGTCACTCATGCCTAATTTCTCTTGCTTTCTATGCAGTCCTAAACCTCGTTCATGTCTAACGCAGTACAGGTCTGAATGTTGAACAGCGGAAACGTCTAACCATCGGTGTTGAATTGGCTGCCAAGCCCCAGCTGCTTCTGTTCCTCGACGAGCCCACGTCCGGTCTGGACAGTCAAACTTCCTGGTCTATCCTTGATCTTATCGATACCTTGACTAAGCATGGCCAAGCCATTCTTTGCACTATTCACCAGCCTTCCGCCATGCTTTTCCAGCGCTTTGACCGTCTGCTCTTTCTGGCCAAAGGTGGTAAGACCGTGTACTTCGGTGAGATTGGAGACAGATCATCAACTCTCGCGAGCTATTTCGAACGAAATGGTGCCCCTAAACTCCCCGTTGAAGCGAACCCCGCTGAATGGATGCTCGAAGTCATTGGTGCCGCTCCCGGATCCCACAGTGATATTGACTGGCCTGCCGTGTGGCGTGAGAGCCCTGAGCGCGAAGCTGTCCGCAACCACCTTGCAGAGCTGAAATCCACACTTTCGCAGAAGTCAGTTGACTCTTCTCACAGCGATGAGAGTACCTTCAAGGAATTCGCCGCACCCTTCAGTGTTCAGCTGTACGAGTGTCTGGTCCGCGTGTTCTCCCAATACTGGCGGACACCAGTCTACATCTACTCTAAGGCAGTTCTCTGTATTCTCACATCTCTCTACATCGGTTTCTCCTTCTTCCACGCAGAAAACAGCAGACAGGGTCTCCAAAACCAGATGTTCAGTATCTTTATGTTGATGACCATCTTCGGTAACCTCGTCCAACAAATCATGCCCAACTTCGTCACCCAACGTGCCCTCTACGAGGCTCGTGAAAGACCTTCCAAGGCATACTCCTGGAAAGCATTCATGACAGCCAACATCCTGGTCGAGCTCCCCTGGAATGCCCTTATGAGTGTCATCATATTCGTCTGCTGGTACTACCCGATCGGTCTCTACCGCAATGCCGAAGCCACCGACAGTGTCCACGAGCGTGGAGCCCTTATGTGGCTCCTTATCCTCTCCTTCCTCCTGTTCACCTCCACCTTCGCGCACATGATGATCGCTGGTATCGAGCTCGCCGAGACAGGTGGTAACCTTGCAAACTTGCTCTTCTCCCTGTGCCTGATTTTCTGTGGTGTCCTCGCCACGCCCGAAACCCTCCCCGGCTTCTGGATCTTCATGTACCGCGTCTCCCCATTTACATACCTAGTATCAGGAATGCTCGCAACAGGTGTCGGTCGCACCACCGCCGTCTGCGAAAAGGTCGAATTCCTGCACCTCAACCCGCCAGCCAACACCACCTGCTACAACTACATGAGCGATTACATCGAATCCTTTGGCGGCTACTTGGAAAACAACAATGCCACCGACTCCTGCTCCTTCTGCCAAATCTCGAGCACGGATACCTTCTTGTCTGCGGTTAGCAGTTACTACGAAGACCGGTGGCGCAACTTCGGTATCATGTGGGCCTTTATCGTCTTCAACATCGCCGCCGCGGTGTTCATTTACTGGCTTGCTCGTGTGCCCAAGGGCTCGAGGTCTAAGAACTAAAATCCCGATCCAGATCGTGGTTCCTCATTTTGATTTCTTGTTTTAATCTTTCTTCTTTTTGTTCTGGATATATCTTTCTGGTATAAAATAATTAGTGTGTTGTTGATATCTTGATGTACAGAGTCGAGGTTTATGTTGTGTTTCTCTGGTTATGAACCATGAGTTCTGATTTGACGTATATACCATATCACGTTTGATGCTCTCCTCTATCTTCCTGTTTCTGTCTTTTGCATCTTTGTACATGGCTTTGTACGATATATCCGATTTCCTTACCTTGGGCTTGGATTGTTTGTTGTTCTTTTTCTCATCGGATATATAGGTGTGGTTTACTCCCCTCTTTGTTAGACTTGCATATACATGTCTAGAAGGCAACTATAGCTACAGTACATCTTGAACCTAATGGAATATAGCACAAATATTTATGTTAACCCTCTTTTAAGTGTTTATGTGTAAGATTCTGTACAGATTCTTCGTCTTTTTGACTTGAATTGATATTTGGATCTTAATGTGGTGAGAGTCAACTCTCGAATAAATGTTCGAAGCATCCATTATCCTTTCGGAAGTACAGACCACGACCGAAACGCCTAGGTTGTCTGGTACAAGACAGACAGACAGGAGGGTAGAGATTACGAGGATGGAAAAACTATTCTACAGATAAAATTTTAAACAAGAAGACAAATGTTGATATAGAGCAGTTGTAAGGTAGAAGACACAGTGTTACCATGTGAATGCCTCCTCGACGAAATCCACGACCGCGCCCTTGCCGATGTTATCTCGGGCAGCAGCACGAACCTCATCTGCGAATGCGCCCGGTCCACAAACGGAAACGATGGTGGCTCCGACGCGGTTGGGAATGACCTCATCCAGGACGACATGGGGGCGACACCGACCCGGGAACATTTGGACAGTGGCGCTGGGTGAAACTATCTCGCGGCTGCTCTTTGGTTTCGAGACGAAGAGCTTAATTGTCAAGATGTCACGGCGACCGGGGAGGCGGAGGATTTCATCCATCCACTCTTGTACCCAGGCGAGATGCTCTGTGCTACGCACGGACCAGATGAGGTAGACTTTTTGCGTGGCTACACGGCCTTCAGTTGCGCGGATGATCAGGTCGCGGACGTACAGCATATGGTGGGTGATGCCTGCACCAGCAGAGAAGAGTACGGCGGTACCATAGCTGCCCATGTTGGAGACGTGCGATCTGTACGGTCCTTCGATGTATCCCGAGAGGTGTAGTATTTGATTGGGCGCAATTAGGGCTTTGTTGTATAGCTTTCTCGTCATACCTTGACGCGCACTCACGATAAGAGAGACAGATGTTGGTTCTTGACTTTCTCTCATGTAGTCGTCCAAATCAACCACGGGTTGTTTCTCAAGCAGTGATGGACTCATGCTTCCGGTAGAAGTTGGGCTTTTGGCGAACTTTTCCGGTTCTGCTGCGTTTGTTACAGAGCTGCAGGGGTCAACCCAAGCAACCGAGAACGGATGGGACATCCATAGGGAGACGCTTGGGATGTAAGTATACACGTGACTCCCGGGGTTAATGTGAACGTGCTTGGGCAAGTGAAACGTCACCTTGCAGGCCTCACCAGGGAGAGCCTGGACAACAAGTTTGGTGGCCCCTTTCCTGGGCGAGATGTTAAGGTACAACAGCCTGGAAAATCTAGCTGCCCGATCGAAAATCCAGATGGCAGCAATTGCGATGGCCCATGGTTTCTGAGGTAGGCCATCGAGATCCAGGTGAAACCACACACCAACATAAGCCAACAGGGCAGCAAGCTGGTGGAGATGCAGGAAGGTTTCATAAAAAGCATGCCGGACCGGTGAAGGTGAGTGAAGCGAGAGGAAGACCATTGCGACAGTTCCAACCAAGCCCCAAGTGAAGAAAGGCGTATCGCATAGACGCTTTAGCATGTCTGAGACGCTTACCTCATCGACTGCATTGACTGCCCACGCTACTGTATGCACCACACTTTCAATCACAACAATGCGGCCTAGCCATCGGTGAAGACAATTGTATGTGTCGAAACTTATGTGCAGGATTGCGATCAGTGGGTTGTTACGGCCTGCAAGAAGGAAAAGCGGGACCATATTCAATATAGCCAACGTTCCCGATCGTCCACGAAGCTCAGCAACAAGGGCCTTTTTCTCATTCACGCGATAGTCGAGTATAGTGCAATAAGCGACTTGACTTGCAAGATACAATAGGATCAGGACTGTTTGGAACCTGGACGGCAAGGTACCCACGTTTATGGCGGAAGAAAGTTGTATTTCTCGATTGTGCCTTTTTCTACCAAGGGGCGAATATAGCAGATGCTTCTTGATGTTTGTCCATGTGTCGGACTCCTCAACACTCCAGTATGTCTGCTGCCTTTTGCTCGAGTTCAACGAGGTGATATGGCGAAGGTAAGCATGGCTTATTTGGGCAATCCGACCGCAAAAGACAATAAACGCCAGGGCGAGGACGGAGACGTAGATAATTCGCGTGATAATGACATCTCGAGGAACATTGACACCACCTAGCCCTCGTGAGAACTCGTAGACGTACGTGGCATTAGTCCCATAGCCTCGCGAGATGATGTGCCGACGAAGATCATCCATCGAAAGTTGGGGCTCCCTATGGCCCAGAGTAAAGACTGGTCGTTGAAGTTGGGATACTATAATAAGTTCAGATAAAACGAGCGTGAATCAAGGGCGTGATAAAGGATTGCCGCTGGTGAGACCCCTCGTACGGAATATGACGTGATAAAGAATGCTGGATGGCGGGGGAACGAGTGGAATGCAGTAGCCCTTCACTGACGTTGAAAGCAATGGAGTATCGCCAAATTGGCGTAATAAGAAACAATGCCACTCGAATGAATGCAACAATGTTCTTATATTGATGATGAACCGCGGGTGTTACCAGGCTATCGCTTTCAGTGTTTGTTTCAACAATCGAATTGTCCGCAATTGAAAGAAACGTCTCTTTCAAGGGTGATTGTATCTCAGTTGGTCAAAAGATAATTTAGATTCTCCAGTGAATTCAAATCTAAGGCATGGTCAGTTGACACCAGCAGCTATCCAGCCTTCGAGATTTACTTACTCGCATCGTCCTACATGCATAGTCTAAACCAAGGAATCCAGCAAGGGGGGCTAATAGACGCTCAGCGTCGAACGACAAATAAAGAGCGGGTGTTGTAAGTAAAAATCTCAAAAGAGCGAGAGAAACAAATGGGTGTCTAGTGACTAAGACAAAGCTCTTCAGCTACGATACGAACAGACCAACTGTCGGCAGTGTGAATCGCTGGTGGAGACGATAAAGGGGGAAGAGCCCCTGACCAACTTGCCAGCAATTTTAATACGTCGAAAAGTGTTAGTACCAGCAGACGACAAGGGAATGTGTTGAAGTGCGATCAGAGCCAGCTGAAATCGTCAAAAAATCGAGCGATAGGGAAGAGAATGACGAAAAAGAAGAAATGTAGACTTTTGAAGCCGGTAAAGAAAGTTGCCTGACATCAGGATCCGCGAACTTAGGAATATCTTCACCTTAAAAGGCAATCACGGAGACCACTGCGGATCTAAGCTCGCATGGTGCTGGTTGGTGAATCAGGACCAATAACTGACCCTCTGAATTTTTTTAGCAATCGAAAGTGGCGTGGTCCTATGAAGGGTTCTTTTCCCAGCGCTAAGGAAGGCGTCAAGCGGTTTTATTTCGGCAGGGAGTCCATAAGGAGATGGTTGTTTCGACTTGGCGAATTGGTCCATTCACCATCGAGGAATGGGGTCCTCTATTTGGCCCACGGGCCCTTGCTGATAGGATCCGACCGATAGCATAAACTGTGGGCTATAGCCGCCGAGTAGGTGAAAGGCATCCAGCCACTACTTCCATGGCTTGCAGCTATTATAATCCAAGAGTCTCGCCACTTCTCGTGAGGTGTTCGAACCTAGTTGATCACGGAGGCGCATTGCGTGCGTTTCAGCTTCACGAAGTCAATGAGAATCTGCGCTTCGTATTGGCCAGAACTTACTCGGTAGGTAGTATCGATGGCCCACCGGCAAAGTTAGGTAGAAAATAGCGAAGGTGGACAGGGTACACATCGTGAAAAAGCAGTTCGCTCCTGTCAACCAAGACTGGCAAGATAGTTTTGGGTGCTTCAAAATGAAACAATGGTTGCATTCGCGATCCAATCTTTGTTGGTGGGCGGAGTGGGCAACAGTCACATGGTGGTCACGGGTCCCAAGACTTTTTAATCTATTCCCTATATTGGGCAATGTTATTTTGCCCTGCTATTGCTTAGGTTTTTGTTCTTGACAACGGTGGGCTTTTCCACTTCGGCGACTTGGGCTGAATTTTTCCTATCAGCCCCGATTAATAAACATTTTTCTCACCTAATAGGAACGCCGTTGAAATTGAAGGCCCATCCCAGGCTTAATGTCTCGATTTCCATTGCCTAAAGACTTTGCCGGTATAAGGCTAAATAAGGCTAACCCACTCTGAAAGGCACTGGAGATTCAACAGTTTCCCTAAGCGCTCGGACCTGAACTTATCGGAAGATATTGATCAGAGTCTAGCTCATGCCAGCAATATATCCAGAACATGGCTAAAAATGTGGCATGACTAACGCAAAGGCAACACAACTTGTTGACAAGGTATATCAATCGAAACTAATAAGTGGGTGTAGGAACGGTGCAGTGGTATCTTTCTCTTGATTCGAACGTTGAAATCATGGCCTATCAGTCATTAAGAAAAAATTCGGAGCTTGGGCTCCGAAAATATGTACATGTGAACCCTACTCTATACGGAGCTTTCTCAGCTATGCCTGTTTACCGTCCCATCCAACCTCCGTCCACGCAGATAACTTCTCCAGAGACATAGCTGCTTGCCTGGCTAGCCAAGAACACAATCACCCCCTTAAAGTCGTCGGGGCTGCCCCATCTCCCAGCCGGAATCCTGGCCATTATACCTGCGTTACGATTCGAATCATTGATCAGAGCCGTGTTCATATCCGTTGCAATGTATCCGGGCGCGATAGCGTTCACGTTAATGCCCTTGGCGACCCACTCATTCGAGAGTGCCTTGGTCAATTGGGAAATACCTCCCTTGGAAGCTGCGTAGGCAGGGACAGTGATGCCACCCTGGAACGACAGGAGAGAAGCAACATTGATAATAGATCCACGACGACCAGTCGGAAACTCGGATGCATCTCGCGCCAACAGATAGGCGCCGAATTCACGGCATAGTGTAAAAACTGATGTCAGATTCACTTGGATCACCTACGTAACCAACAACCGCCATTAGCTTTCTCATCCGGTGGAAAGGAACCAAAACCATCTGGTCCGTGGAGAAAAGGGGTAGGCTCACCTCATCCCAGTCCTCATCTGGGAATTGCTCGCTCGGGTGCCTTCTTTGGATTCCGGCGCAGTTTAGCAGAATCTCCGGTTTCAGGCCTTGGCTAGTTAACGCCGGAATGACCCCTTTAATTGCATCCCGACTAGATAACTCCGCTACGTGAATCCAGGCTTTCCGGCCAATGCGGCTGATGATCTCATCACGGGTGGAAGTGTTGGATTCGTCTCTCTAGTATCGCCGTAGGTCAGCATCCTATTGAGTAATGTGGCTTGCCTACGGCGTAGAATAGCCACGGGGGCACGTACCTGAATCAGCACGATATCAGCGCCAGCCTCTGCAAGCGCGAAAGCCATAGCCTGTCCAATTCCTCTCGTTCCTCCCGTAACGATAGCCGTCTTTCCGCTTAGCGAAAAGAGTGAAGCCGACATTGTGATTGCTGTGGTATCAAGTAGAGTCTGAGATTTGAGATTGGTATCCGCTTTTCGTCCTTAGCTCTCGCTCTTCTTCAAGTGCTATGAACCAAGATAGTCCCCGGGATATAATAAAAGAGTTTCTTTTGCTCTTGTTATTGCTTTGCGATGATTTCTTCCATTCATAATAAATGTCCCCCCACGTGCGGGGCAGTAGATACATTACCTGAAACGGATATTCCTATTGCCGGCACGGTGATCAAACGCCGACTCCCCGCAGTCGGTAATTGAACCATCCTCGCCAAGCATCCAGAAAGCACGTGTCATGTATGATTACCGTTACGGGACCTTTAAGTACTATGTATGTATGTACACTCGATCTTGGTTGCGGTCTACTATAACACACTATAGATAGGCTTCAGTAGTAGCGATAATTATCTGTTAACTGTTATAATATCAATTCAGTGAAAGCCGCTAGGACAGACAGCTGACTTACCAAAATTTGCCGCTGGAGATATCAACTCCGGCGTATTCTACGGTCAAAGACAAGGTAACACGTAGGGACATTAAGCGACAAGGACTGAATAGATCTCCGGTGGAGAGAAGACTAGTTCACGATCATTGAGACTCTACAAGAACCGGTTGACAATCTTTTTTTTTTTTTTTTGGGATCCTCCCAAAGACAGACCAGGTCACATAGATTTACTTGCTAATTTCACATCAGTTATAGTCTATATAATACGTTGCCAGATAGGCAAGGTGGAAGCAACTTCAGGATTGCTTGACGAATGATATGATTGAAAAGACGATAGATTAAGCATTTCATGATCGACTTCATCTGAATAATTTCAAACCTTCTCAGGTTAGTCTATGAAGGAAGTTCATCAGGGGTTGTTGCTCCTTAGACGCTTAATACTATACACACCATAATACAGATGTATGCATGTATGTATGGAACCAAGTAATGAAACGCCCGCAACGGTACGTAGCTTTAGCCGTCACTGGGTCACTAGTAACTCCAAACTGTTAGCCATACATGCAACACATCCCGATCAATCTTGGCTGTTGACTTGACAATTTGGAATACAGGGCCGGGGGGGTATGCTTTATTCCATACATGCTGCATAATACGGATTTTCGATTCAGAAAAACCTTGTGTGTGGGGAAAGCACGAGTGCCTCCAAGATTACCCCAAAGATAGTACAATTTACCGGTCGATCTCCAGAACAGCGGAGCTATTTTCCAATCACTATCCTACAGTTTATTTCAACCTGAGCCTGTCTCCATTGGCTTCTTGCTTGGTTTACTGGGAGCAGAACCCGGGTTCTATAGATGAGTCTGGACGCGTTGTCAAAACCTGCCTCCAACACTGCGTTCATGAAAATGTCACTTCTGACGTGTTACCTCTAATTTTGTGTCGGACATTTTTCTCTCCGCCGTCCTCCTCATCCCACAATTTATCTATTTATATTTTTAATTTTCATTTCTATTTTTGTTCGTCCCAAGGGCAGAAATGGAACAAGAAGAGCAATCCTCGCAGCCGGAAAGCACACCGGCGACGCGGCCGAAATCTCGCTCGGACCATTTGATGAAGCGCGTATCGAGAGCCTGTTTGCATTGCAGGCAGCGAAAGTCGAAATGCGATTTGTAAGTCCACCCCTTGAGAAGCTACGGTAATACTTGCCACTGGCTTTATTTGGTCGGTTTCCCCTGCTCATGAGCTAATCGACGGCTACAGGGATAGTAACGGCAATCCTGGAGTACCGCCATGCCAGCGGTGTCTCCGAGATGGTCGCGAATGTATTTTGGGGAGTTCAAACCGTGGAGGTCGCCGTATCCGCAAGAACAAAATGAAGAACTTCACCCCGGATACAACTCTTTCAGGCCGACGGGAATCTATTGTCGAATCGATCAGCCCAACAGCTTCAGACAATCGCCACTCCACAAATACCTCATACCCTGGTCCGGTTGTTTTCGTGCCTCCTAATCCCACAACGGCGACATCAATATCGGTAGATGATGAAGATACGGCATCTATTGGGTCGGTCCCGCGAAATCCATCTGATGCTTGGCAGTGTCTCACAGGCATTGCCAAAAGAGGTGATGACGGTCCTACCCCTGAGACGAACACTGATTCTCTGCGCACAACCCACAGCGCCTTCTCCTTTGGTGCTCTCCAGAATGGCACTGTAACCGACTTTCAACCGAACAGTGGGATTAAGGCTTACAGACTAGTGCAATCGCGCTCTTTAGACCCAGGCACAGTATGGCAGTTGGTGGCTCGATACGCCGAAAATTTTCATCCATATCTCCCTTTGGTACCGCGGAAATATTTTAACCGCAGTGCGCTAGATTCCTTCGCTACAAATGAGAAACATCTGCTCACTGCTGTACTTACAATCGCATCGAAGGATTTAGTCGAACGACCGGATATCCATGAATACTGCTCAAAATATATGCACGAATTGATTTCAGGAATAGCTGCTGGTGCCGATTGTGATGTAGAGGCCGTGGAGGCCCTTCTCCTACTTGCCGAATGGGAACCACAGGGTCTTCGTCCGCGTATCGAGCGCGTTGGTCGTGGTGAGGAGGATCGAGCTGCATGGATGCATGTTGGTCTGGCCTTGCGGTCAGGTTATTTCCTAGGCTTGGATCGAACCTCCTTCCGAGGTGATCCCTCGGGAGATACGGAGACGGAAGCCCGCAGAAGGCTAGCATGGACCAGCTGCTACATTTCGGATCGGTTAATATCTGTCCGTATCGGACGGGCTTTTTGGTCTCGTGGACCAGGCCCAATGACAGGCCTTGTCAGTCAAGATTTCCCTTCTTTACAACCTATCAAAGATGGAGATGAGGATTACGCGAGAATCTTCCAAGCAACCTTGGATTTAACACAACTTTACGGGAATGTTCACGACGTGCTTTACTCTGGTATGCGGACAAGCAACCAAATGATGCTTATGGGGGACTATGTAAAATACGTGGATGATTTTCGTCTCGCGATTTTGCGGTGGAAGTCACTCTGGGGCTCGTTGCCCTGTAAGTTGAGGGTTTTGCCTGACCCGATGCGAACCAACCATCACTGACAAGTTGCAGGTTCTACGCCCATACAAGCTACCTTACAACTCTCATACGAATATTTAAGGCTGTATACTAATGCTTTCGCGTTCCAGGCTGCAATTTCCCAATCAATGGTGTCGAAGTTAAAGAACGATCAGTCACAAAGGGAACATCTAAGATCAACATTCAATGATGTGGCATCGATGCAGGATGCCAGGTTTATCTATGAATCCGTAGATGCCGCTAAGGCTTACTTGACAATTCTTGTTGACCTTGTGCATCCAGAGAAGCATCTTCACTTTATGCCTCTCAGGTTTTATCTGTACGGAATTTATGCGGCTGTTTTTCTATATAAGGTACAGTTGGTTTCCTTCCCTTTGGAACACTTGTGTCAGGGCTAATTCAAGTTTAAGGCTCGATCTTTTGGAGTTATGCCAAATGGCGAGGAAACAAAAGTGCGCGATCTTGTCACACGAACAACCGACGTACTGAAACGAGCAAGTGCTGGACCGGACGATATCGGCTCACGTTATTCCCGGCTTCTGGAACTCCTGTGGAGGCCCAAGGCTGCGACAATTGCCTCCCCGGCTGGAACACATCAGAGCAGTGATTTCCAGGTGCAGAGTAGCACTATATCCCATCGCTTGCCTGAGCAAAGTAATTATATGCAATTCAGCCCCGCGAACGATTTCTCGTGGTTGGATCTTGAAGCAGTTGGGGATTACGTCTCGGGAGACCAATTACCCGGAGCGAACACATTGGCGTTCGATTCGTTCCAGAACCCCGATCCGTATCAGACAGGGCAGGACCGTTCCCAAGCCTGGCAGCCAAATTGGCCTGGAGATATGACTAATCTCCTGTTCTAGTTGTCTAAGTTATGGTTATTCGGGATTGGAACAGAAAGGTATCTTTCCATTATTGAGAAAAAGCGAGCCATCCACAGAAGATCGAAATGGAACCTAAACGGATCGTATTGTCATTGTTCCAATGTTGTTTGTCCCCCACGTTACTGGTGCGGGGCTGATGAGAATGTGGGGTTTCGACCAAAAGCCGATCGCGATGTGTCCGTCCCTCACTCGGACTATTCTCCGACCCGCTGGAATATTATGCCCCGGACGAAGGAGCTCCGCATAACCTCTTCCTGTCGTACTTGTACTGAAGCCAGGAAACACATACTTGGACATCGTTAAAACAATGGAGCAACAAAATGACATCAGTGGCCGATTGGCGCTGATTACTGGAGCATCTGGAGGGTAGGTACTCTAGACCAAGTTGCTAAGGGTCATTACCGGTCTAACTCAGTATTGCTCAGTATTGGGGCAGCTTGTGCTCGTCAGCTGGCTGCGAAAGGCGTCCATCTTGCCTTGACGTATTCCACAAATGTGTCTTCGACATCTTCTCTCGCCGAGGAGCTCAAATCCAAATACTCAGACAGCTACAGTCTCCGGGTTTCAATCCATAAGGTGGACGTGTCTTCGGCGGACGAAATACAGCGTATGTTCGAGGAGATTGACCAACAACATGGCAAGCGACCAGACATCTTGGTCTCCAATGCTGGATACGGCAAGCGAATCCCACAGGTTTGGGACATTTCCCTCGAAGAATTCGATTACACCATCAATGTGAACCTACGTGCTTCGTTCATTTTGGTGAAGGGCGTGGTGGAGCACATGAAGAGTCAGCGATGGGGTCGGATAGTGTTCATGTCCTCGATTGCCGGCCAGGGAGGTGGGATCAATGGATGTCGTATGCGATCATTCTTACTCAGAATAATATTGACCACGTTCACTAACTTGCGCACAGACTACGCTGCTTCCAAAGGGGGGCTGACGGGAATGATGAAGAATCTTTCCACGAGACTAGCTGAATACAACATTAGCGTCAACGATGTTGCGCCTGCCATGATCGGTGAAACCGGTATGATCCCCAGCGCTGCGGCCATTCCTGAGGTTGCCGCTGGTATTCCCTTAGGCCGACTGGGCCTTCCGGATGAAGTCGCCAACGTGGTGACTATGCTTGTGACGACTGGTTATATGACTGGTCAAAGTCTGTTGCTTGGAGGAGGATTGAAATAGTGTATATATATAGTTCTATCATAAACCCAGTTACAAAATGACTACGATGATCCCCAAATTGATCGAAGGCTATATTTTGCAAAATTCAGACCCTTTACGTGTCAAGTCGTGTACCTTTATTGTATGTTAAAGATTGAATTGTTTTTCCTAACATCACCAGGATGCCGATACATATATACGCTCCTCCACACTCTCGCTCTAGTTCTGTCATAATGGATTTCATCTACTGTACACCGTTTTCTTCATGGTATCTCATAAGTTTTCTATCCCCACAAAAACCACACGACCTTCAAGTCAAACCTCGGGTATAACTCAGAAAATAATGAAAGAGAAAAAAGATACCAAAAGATCTTAGCTCTCAATGACAACCTTCACGACAGGTCGTCCAGTCTCATCAACACCCTTTCCGGCCAATGCAAACGCCCTCTCTCCCTGTTCTAACGGCAACCGATGAGTAACAACGAGCTCCTCGACACGGTTGAACTTGCCGCTTGCCACCAATGCAATAGCAGCGGGGTACGCGTGCCCATCATACCGGAAGACACCGATAATATCGACCTCCCGAAGAGCCGCCGCACCCACAGGAAGAGTCTGAATGGGGTTGCCCATACCGATCTGCACCAGAACTGAACCTGGAGCAGCGGCGTAGATACCCGCTTGCACGCAGGCTGGTACACCCGTGCATTCATAGATACGAGAGAAACCGGACGTCAGGCCGATAGTATCCTTCAAGTTAGCAGCAACACGTTGGGCATTTTGCAAGGCATAGGCAGTTTGCTCAGCGTGAGGGGCATCCTTTGCTGGAGGTGGGTGTGCAGGGTCCGCCTTGGGGATGAGGGCAGTCTTGAGACCGAGGTTAAGCGACTCAGCGATGGCCAAGCGTGCCGGGTCGATATCTGCCACAACAATATTCGAGAAGTTCTCAGCTGTTGCAAGCGCACCAGCCAGAAGTAGACCGATGGCGCCAGCACCAAAGATCAAAGCAGCGGACTGGTCGCCCAGTGACTCGGCCAATTGCACTTCCTCCTTGGATGGGGGATGCGAGCGCCGGACAGCATGTAGACAGACGGCCAAGGGCTCGACGAGAGCACCTCCGGCGAAGGACACTGAGTCGGGGAGCTTGTGGCACATTTCGGCTGGGTGGTTGGTGAGTTCCATAAGGGTGCCGTCGAGATGGGGAAAGATTTTGGCGCTGCTCCGGAATTTCATTTCGGGGCAGATGTTGTAGCGGCCTTGTTTGCACAGGACGCACTTGCGGCAGGGCAAGCCGACTTCAAGTGCGACCCGGTCGCCAACTTGCAGGGTGGTGGCTTCCGGTCCGACGGCGGTTACGACGCCGGAGGACTCGTGGCCCAGGCAGAAGGGCTCGCGAACGACAAAGTCGCCATTGCGGCCGTGGTTGTAGTAGTGAAGGTCTGATCCGCAGAGACCAGTAGCGCGGATGGCGACTTGAACTTCGGAGCCGGTGGGGGCAGTAACGGGCTTCGTTCCCTGGCGAGAGTGTTAGATATAGTTTTATTTGAAGTTTTGGAGTTATCATACCATTCGGAGATCCTTTGCGCCGTGTAGGACGAGTGCTTGGCAGGCACCTGTATCAGTGACGGTAGCCATTTTTGTGTTTTCGGTGTGTTGTAATGGGTAATGAAGTTGAGCGAAGGCTCACCATCATGACAATGCTATTATATGCACAGCATGACTTTCTTGTCGGCCATTGACTCCGCCCCAACGTGGGGTTAAACGGATTTCCTCCGCGTCGGTTATTGAACCGGGCTATCAATAGCCGACGGGCAATCATGGGATACGTTACGATCTTGACGTGTAATACAGGATGTATATTTGAAGATTTCCGACAGAGCCCACGTAGTGCTTGAGATTTAGCCAGAACCAGATGTAGATACTTTCCCATAATCCTCAAGTAGCATTCAAAGTTATTCATAGAGCTACTCTATCAAGCATTTAGTGAGAAAACCTACTATGAACGTGCACCTACATGTACCCCAATACATCTATGCATACCGATATGATAACGGTAATACATACAGAAAAAGGGTCACCCCACGCCAACCGGAATTGGGGGGCAACAATCAATCAATCAATCACTCAGTAAAACATAATTATTGACTGGAATATTCTTAAAATATCAGTAGTTGGAATTTCTCTTCCTCTTGTCTACGTTCATCTTCTTCCATCTTTTCTTCTTCTTCCTCTCCGCATACCCTTTTCTACTCCTACAGTCCAAGAAACCAAAACCCCACGTTTGCTCCAACTCTGACATCATGCCTTCCGCACTGTTGATTGGCGAAATCACTCATGCCCGCAAGGAGTGGGAGGAGCTGTCGTCCATTCTGACGCTCACGGTAAGAGTTATTCAGTGGGAAGTACGATTGAATTCAGCTAACTTAGACGGGTTATTATATAGGAATTCCCCAGCGGTACTAGAGAGGACTTTATCCGCAATTGCAAGAATGGTCAATATGATGATGTTCTGGTCATTTATCGCTCCAATACTTCTACGAAGGTATGGTGAAGGTTTAAGCTCAGAGTGCAAGTGCATGCTAAGTCGCGCATAGTTTACGGGTCCCTTTGATGCAGAGCTACTTGCTGTTCTCCCCAGGTCGTTGAAGTACATTTGTCATAATGGTGCCGGGTATGACAATATTGATGTCAAGGGGTGCACAGATAAAGGTACGTGTACCCTCGTCCTCTACGGATGAGTGAAGGTTTGACGAGTTAATAATCGATGCAGGAATCGCCGTTTCCAGCACACCTGTCGCTGTTAACCATGCTACAGCTGATGTAGGCATCTTTTTGATGATCGGTGCCTTGCGGCAGGCCTACGTGCCGTTGTCTGCTCTCCGGGCGGGTGAGTATCTACTACAGGTATAAGGGATTGGAACAATGTGAGGTAGCTGACAGTTGGACCACAGGTCAGTGGCAGGGTCAAACTACATTAGGCCGTGATCCCCAAGGAAAGGTGCTAGGAATTCTCGGGATGGGAGGAATCGGCAGGGTAAGGACCAAAACTTTCCTTGCGCCAGATCATGAACTGACTTGTCCCAGGAAATGGCAAACCGCGCGAAGGCCTTCGGAATGAAGATCCAGTACCACAACCGGTCCCGACTATCGCCTGAGCTCGAGGGAGACGCTGCATACGTGTCGTTTGATGAATTGCTGGCCAGCTCGGATGTCCTTAGTCTGAACCTCGCTCTTAATGCCTCTACCCGTCATATCATTGGCGAGAAGGAATTCCAGAAGATGAAGGACGGTATTGTCATTGTTAATACCGCTCGTGGTGCGCTGATTGACGAAAAGGCACTGGTCGCTGCTTTGAATTCCGGAAAAGTGAGTTGAGCGTTTGTTGTTTCCACGTGTTAAAGATATCTAATGTTGGGTAGGTCTTGTCCGCTGGTTTGGACGTATATGAGAATGAGCCAGTTGTAGAGCAGGGTTTGGTGAATAACCCCAAGGTCATGCTGTTGCCACACATTGGAACCATGACATATGAGACACAGAAGGATATGGAATTGTTGGTGTTGAACAACTTGCGCTCGGCGGTAGAGAAGGGAAAGATGATCACGTTGGTCCCTGAGCAGAAGAATGTGTTCTAGATGTAGCTTGGAGATCAGATTAGATATAATTGATAGAATAAATTGTTAAAGAGTTATTTCATAATTAGTTTGAGCTTTCTGGATCCAGTACAATCTCCCTGGGTTAGAAATAAGTGCCCGGTAGCTTCGTTGAAGATGTCCTAAGTCAATCAGTCCCCAGAAGGCCGAGACTTGGCCCGCGGCCCTGTTCGTAGCAAGTGGTACTGCCGGGCGGTGTGGTCCTTTACCAGCAGCGGCCCTAGTCCGCTTTGAGCTCGCTAAAGGGTTAACCCTAGCAAATGCCAAGAGCGAAAAAGCGCACCACAACGAGACTTGCGATCTCGAAGTTCCAGCGGCCGACCGAAAGAAAAGCGACAAAACTTCTCACCCGACATCGAGGACCACCCCGCTCGGCAACCACATCAAGATGGTGAGTGCTTTATTTGAAGTTTTTGGATTCGATTGATCGGGCGGGAAAGAAAGGAATGGAGAAAAATCACCAGTGGAAGAGACATCTTTGCACCGAACATGTTCGATCCTGTCAATCCCAAGATTAGGCTCTGTGGCCTATCCCGATATTTCGACCCTGCCATCACCACACCCACTCCAGCTACCATCAATTGCGTTTCGAGATAGAGGAATATGGCTTTGCTGATGCAGGATTTTTTTCGTCTTTCAGGTCCGTTACGCTGCTCAGGACATTCCGGCCGCTAAGAGCGCCCGCGCCCGGGGCTCTTACCTGCGCGTCAGCTTCAAGAACACCCGTGAGACCGCTCAGGCCATCAACGGCATGAAGCTCCAGCGTGCTCTTACTTTCCTTGACAACGTCACCAACAAGCTCGAGGCTGTCCCCTTCCGGAGGTTCGCTGGCAGCACCGGCCGTTGCGCTCAGGGTGAGTGGCTGATATCTCTTTACATGAGGTGGATTATGGTTCAGGACGGTTATGGGATGTTTGGATTTGTACAAGATACGGATGAAAAGAGGAGGAATTCTGGCTATTGATGTGACTCGGGTGGCGTGTGCTGGGAAATGGACCATAGCGTTTGGCGAGGGACGTAGGGCAGGGCGTTCGCTAACAAAATTCTACAGGCAAGCAGTTCGGTGTTAGCAAGGCTCGCTGGCCCGAGAAGTCCGCCAAGTTCCTCATCGACCTCCTGAAGAACGCTGAGGCCAACGCCGACACCAAGGGTCTTGACACTGGCAACCTCGTTGTCAAGCACATCCAGGTCAACCAGGCCCCCAAGGGCCGCAGACGCACCTACCGTGCTCACGGTCGTGTATGTTTCCCCCATATTTCCGGTCGATATCTTTTTCTGACTCGAGGCTTAGATCAACCCTTACATGACCAACCCTTGCCACATCGAGCTTATCCTTACTGAGGGTGATGAGGTTGTCCAGAAGGGTCCCGTTGCCAAGGAGGCTCACCTCTCCTCCCGTCAGCGTGGCCTCCAGGTCCGCCGTGCCATCCAGGCATAAGCGGTTCATGGGTGTCGGGGATGAGGTAGTCGGAAAATGAATGGGAAAGCCGGAGTTTTCTGTTGTACGGAACAAATACCTTTTTACGGAAGGAATACAAAAGAAATTTCTACAAACTGAACAACTTTTCGAAATATATGGGTGGAAGCATCAGTTCTTCCCTCTTGTCATGAATATCTCCTTAAGCGTTGATCATGCCCCGAATATCTCACAATCACTATGTGATTTCTCGGAGAAAGGGATCATTTGTTTCAATAGTCCCCTGGCTTTGCAGACCACCCATGGTGCCTTGCAACAACTGGATGCTTGGCTAGGTACAGGCTGGATCGGACATTTTATTCTCATACTTCAGGATACTGTTGAGCTTTGTTTCACGAATGGGATACGGAAATCTATATTAATGAGGTTCGGGAGAAATGCCGATGATCTTGCATGTACTAGAACAGTCATACATGCGTCCATGTTTACCGTCGGGTGCTGAATACGTAGGTTAGACCGTAATGGAGACTTCCGTAGTCTAGTTGATTTATGGAAGAGCGTTTACAATATAGAGACATTATACCAGTCGTCAGAAGGTAAAGCCAAGAAGCCTCTTTCCCGTTATGCAATACTATACTCCACTCAGAGATTTCCAATTGGTGGTGGTGGTCAGCTTGCTGTACGTAAAGTATATATATCTTGAGTGATGCCTGATTGAAGCCAAGAGTGGCGATGCAATGTCTTGTCAGCCACAGACCCTCAAGATAACGTTTATTCGGTATGGCTCCGAGATCATCGGCATCGGCGAACGGATTCCATCTATCATAGGTGCAGTGATGAGGAAGGTGACTGGTGTAAGATCTTTAAAGTCGATGTGCATACGTATGAGCACGTTGGGAGAATGACGCAGCAGCGGGATCGTCCTCCAGTCCCAGGCATCAACAAATGGAGAACCTCCGCACAACCTCAACCGAGTAACCTATGCCATGACCGTTGCATATGGATCGTCCCAAGTGGACAGACCAGTGCTTGCGTGTCACACAGCAGCTTGCCACACTTTTCTCTAGGTGACAACCTGAGTGATGACCAGGTTTCTGCCTTTCAGTTGTCTAAGAACCAACACTAAGCCTACACAAGACTAGTAGACCTCCCTGTTTTATCTATCGACGCTACCCCATCAAACCCTCGTGCTTAACTTTCTATTTTTCTTACTTTCCCTACTGTGTCGGTGTTTGGGGGCTTTACTTCTGCTTTCCTCTTCTTCTATTGTATCGTAAACGCCAGTGCCTCGGGTGGTTTGACTTACAATCATGAAGCGCATTCTGACCTCCTTCAGCAAGCGGTCCGGTACGTATCGCGACTCATCCCGCCACGTCCAATGGGTCACTCATTAAAATAGGCCCAACACCGGAAGGTCCGTCGTCATACGCTGAGGATTCTCCCGAAGGTATTATCCTGAGAGAAGTGGTTCGTTTTCGAATCCCATGCCCCTTGTCGCGTTTCCCCTGGGAAAGTTAGAACTAACCTGTGTTTATGTTCTAGACTGCATTTTGTGAAGCAACTCCCAGCAGTACCGTACGTTCCTTTCCCCCTCCGCGCATCGACTTCGCTTCTGACCCGACCATATTGACTCGAACAATAACTGACAAGAAATATATGTACAGCAAGGAAATGAGTTTGTCCATCTGCCCGCTATTGTCGAAAGTGCGGAATCCAGCCCCAATGCGGCCAGGGAAGCAGCGCATCGCATTCGCAAGTTGTTGTCCGACCCAGCGTCAACGCCGGCAAATGTACAGTACAATGCGATCATGCTGATCCGCATACTCGTCGATAACCCTGGCCATACTTTTACACGGAACATTGATGCCAAATTTGTCGCAACTGTGAAAGACCTCCTGCGTCAGACGAGGGACTCGAATGTGCAAGGCTTCCTTCGGCAGACTCTGGATGCCTTGGAGATGCAGCGTGGATGGGACGAGGATCTTGCTCCACTTCTGCAGATGTGGACAAGGGAGAAGACCAAGCTCAAGAGGACTAATAGTGGAGTATGTACCCATGTGTTGCTTGGTGTACCTTGGTGCGACAGTGCTAATGGTCCCTTCGTTAGAGTACTTGGAGGTCCCAGTTTTCATCCCAGACTTCACCGCAACCACAACAACCTCGTCCGGATTATTTTGGTGCGCATCAGGCCGGAACCTTGCCACCCCCGGATGAGCTCGCGGCTCGTATCACTGAAGCCAAGACATCGGCAAAATTGCTCGTGCAGTTCGTTCAGTCGACGCCTCCCGCAGAAATGGCAGAGAACGAGCTCATCAAGGAGTTCTCTGACCGATGTCGGTCGGCATCACAAACCATTCAGCAGTACATACACTCGACGAACCCTCCACCGGACGAGGATACTCTCCTGACCTTGATTGAAGCGAATGATGAGCTTTCTATGTCGCTATCTAGGCACCAGCGTGCTCTTCTTAACGCGCGTCGAGCCTTAGGACAATCGGATAGCCAGTCACCCTCGCCGTCCGAGACCACGCCACTAGGTGGTTCTAGTGCTATACCCCCACCGGTGCCGCCGCGGGATACGCAAAACCCCTATATACCACCAGCAATGCCCCCGACGGCATCAAGCCCCAACGGGATTTCACCGCCGACGAACAATGGCATGGGCCGGTCGGAGTATCGGTCGGAGGACTTCCAGGTGCAGAACCCATTCGCCGATAACTTCAACACTACTACTACCGGCCCACCAGAAGGACGGACGGAGGGAACAGCGAACGACTCGTGGTACGATCCGTGTCAGCGACCTATACAGCGCGCGTGATGTGTAGTGGAGTGTTGAGCGTCTTCCCCTTTTAATTTACTTTTCTCGTTCGCCAGCCCCTTTATGCCTCTGTACCGCACGATTAAACGCCTTTCCTAATGCTTGAATGTAGTTATATCTGTGTTTTTGGTTGATGTGATACCTCTTTCGCGGAGCAATATTACTTTATATAAGTTGTTGGTTTGGTTGCATCTGAGAAGATAACTGACGCCTGGTCTGCGTCACATAATACGCACCAGCTTAGACGAGACAATGTACCTATTTCCCCTGTGGCAAAAACGTCGTTCAGGCTTTGTTCAGAATTCATAATCAAACAGAAAGTTGACAGGCTTGTTGCCAGCGATTGTCAGAGAGGTGAGCACGGTCAAGAAGGCTTATGGCAGCTACATATTGGCATGCTAACGCTTACGAACAGAACACCCACACCCTGTTCATTACCAACAAAATTCTTGTCCGCCGAGGACTTCCCGAGGCTTGTTTTGACTGTACTAGTTCTTAGAGCTGTGTATCGCACAGATCACTTAACGAACACCTAGCGCTTTACCCAAAAAGCAAGCGGCGACTCAGCTCCGACTAAAAGAGTGGGCTCATTTGCCCCTACTAATAAGCACGAGGCTTCTGTCTTAATTCAGACACGAACTTTGAAGACCCTTGGCCTTTCTTTATGATTATGGAGACTTAAGGACTGACTCAGGAAGTGGGGCGCAGGAGGCGAATCTATATGAGGATGCTAATGCTGGACTATTGCGATAAGTCTTCCTCCCAGGATCCGGGTCTGGTCAATCAGGAGCTATCCCAAGAGCACCATGGGATTCTAATCGTCGGAGAAAAGTCGTGGCTATATGTGATAGAGCCGCCGGGTTAATGAAGCTGAAACCCTAACCAAGGCGCCAAGCATCAGGAGCTGGTCTAAGCATATCCACCGGCCACCGTTATGTTTTAGATCAATTAAGGTGAAACTACTGGGCGCTTTGTATCTTGTCACTTTTAATGAGCCCACCGAAATCTAGTTCCACTAACTATTGATTACTTACCAAGCCTTTGCGACAATGGCCGGGTCCGACGCCCTTCTCCGGTGGAGAGTCTCGGGGTAATTGATTCTAAGGGCTTCGGGAGATAACCGTCTCCTTAAGAAGTGCCTAGAGATGTTTCACAGTGGACTCCCGATGGAGCTCTCCTGCCGGCCATGATAGATGAGCCGACCGTATATATAGATGGGTGAGAACGCTCGTCTCGTCCTTTCTCTCGTTCTCTAAACACGCAGGCTTATTCTGTTCTTCTTTCTTTGCACACTCTCTTATACTACCCGGTCCGTGACCGTCGCATTCTTTCTCTTTCTACATTCATTTAACAAGGTATACTGGTATACCGATCCATTCTCTGAAAAACTTCTTTCTTCGATCTTACTCAAACTCAACCAATTACACACACCTTCAAAATGAAGCAGACTGGTACCATCCTTGCCCTTGCCGGCCTTGTCTCCATGGCTCATGGCCACGGTTTCGTTACCTCCCCCAAGGCCCGTATGCCTGGCACCGCTTTTCAGGAGGCTTGTGGTCAGCAGATGTACAACAACCAGCAGGCCGACAACTACGGCAACATCCAGGGTGAACTGCAGATTGCCAATGGCCAGAACGACTACGATGCCGCCAAGTGTAACGCCTGGCTCTGCAAGGGTTACAAGTTCGACGACAACAAGGACAATGTCTTCCAGTACACCCCTGGCCAGAATGTCGACTTCACGGTCGACATCCGTGCTCCTCACACCGGTGTTGCCAACGTCTCCGTCGTCGATACTGCCTCCAACACCGTCATCGGCGAGGCCCTCAAGTCCTGGGACGTCTACGCTTCGACCGAGACCGGTGTCAAGGAGACCGACAAGAAGTTCAGCGTCACTCTTCCCAGCGACCTCGGTGGCAAGTGCTCCGAGGCTGGTGCCTGTGTTCTCCAGTGGTACTGGTTCGCCGAATCCATCGACCAGACCTACGAGTCCTGCGTTGACTTCACCATGAGCGGCTCTGGCTCTGGCTCCTCCTCTGGCTCCTCCTCCAGCGCCTCCTCCGCTGCGTCCACCGCTGCGGCTACTGCCTCCTCCACTGCCACTGGTGTCACTGTCACTGCTACCCCAACCACCGGCAACAACGTCGCTGCCCCCAGCGGCTTCGCCACCAGCGCTAAGCCTTCCGCCACCTCTGCCCCCAGCTCTGCTGCTTCGACCGTGACCATCCCCACCGACGGTACCGCGGAGGAGAAGCTCAACTGGATCGCCAGCCTTCTGCAGACCCTCGTCAAGTACACTGCTTAAAAAAGTGATGTGATTTACCAATCTGTTGGATGTGAATAGATCTATATATATTTCCTAGCACGTGAATAGAATTTGCCTGCATTATACATTTGAACACTGGAACCCAGTCTTATGGGCAAATGCCTTACTTAGAATTGTATATATCACATTCCGGATTCCCTTTAAAACCGAACATGTTCTGTGTCTATATTTTTTCTTCATCATCTTTTACATGAAAGTAGAACAGAGGTTTTGTGGCCTTCAATGAGCAATGTACCATATTAAGCGAAACCAGCCAGATCAATAGATTTTATGTGACAAAGGGGTTGAGTTGATCATAAAACCATACCCTTCCTTCGGTGAAATTAGCATGGATGGACAACCACACAGTGGTTCAGGGATCTCCATGAAACAAACAATGAAACGTAAATCTCCTACAGTCCCACCAGGATCTCAGCAAGTGTCGATGTCTTCACCGATCCACCATCGCGAGTATCTTCGTTATTGGGCCAAGATTCCGACTGAGCTACCCCTGCAATTTTGAACCAGCGCCAGTAGGAATCAACGGATGTATCGACCCGGATCGACGAAATTCAAATAGATTGCTCCGCGCAGAAGCTTGTTTCTAGAGCATCGGCTTCCATTAGAGGGTTTATTCCGGTGGGAATTCTTTTGGTCTGGTTACGACTGGATATTTTGGGAAGGTTTTTCGGCAGCTTCCGACCAGGACTTGTTCCAAGGTTGATCACAATACGGAAAATTTGCGGGTAGAATCCATCCATTTTATATCTATATCTTACTTACATTTTTTTCATATTTTGTAGCGTATGGAGTGTACTTACATGTTTGGGGGATTTGTCTTTTTTTACGGTGTCTGGGGTTACATTCGATATGATTTACATTTTTACTTAAGAATCTTAAATGAACGATTGGTTTGTTATCAAGAGGAGATAAGCAACGCCGGCCCGCAGCTCAGCCACAATCACTTTTTGTCTGGAACCCCCTGCATCTCTTTCTTTCTTTCCTTCTCTCTCTAATCTGCAATTCATCAATCGTACAATGGACGAATCTCACCTCCGCCAGAGCATGTCGCATCATCCGTCCCCGTTCAACTCTCCTCAGTTTCCTCACTCGCATATTCCATCCACTCTCTCCTACAATGAAGCAACCACCACCGCTCTAGAACCGCAGGCGTCCCAACATCGCACCGGCAACACCAGCGATGAAGAGGGCCAACCACCACCACGATACACGCGCGAGAATGATCCCTTCCAGCTCGCATCGAAGATCAAGACCGATGAAGAAATCCGACAAATCCACCCGCAAGCCAACACGGCCCGTAAACGCGACAGCTGCGGCCCGGGGGAACTGCTCCGCGCAACCAAGAATCCAAAGAAGGCATTGGACACCGCCATCTCGTCCAGACAGCTACAAGGCTTCTACCACTCGCAAAACGAGAACATCGAGCGCATGCTGAAACCCGTTGAAGAGCACGTCCGTGACGCTCGCGAAATCAGCGTCAACAACCAACTCAAATACAAAATCGCTGTATACGGCAGCTTCGCCGCGAACGTCATCCTCTCCGTCCTACAACTCTACGGTGCCATCTCATCGGGCTCTCTGTCTCTCTTCACAACAATGGCCGACGCCGTCTTCGACCCCATGTCCAACCTCACCCTGCTCCTCTGCAATAAGGCCGTCAACCGTGTCGACCCCCGCAAGTTTCCCGCCGGCAAAGCCCGCATCGAAACGGCGGGTAACATCTGCTTCTGCTTCCTCATGACGGCCGTCTCGTTCATCATTATCGCCTTCTCCATCCGTGAACTAGTCGAGGGCTCCGAGTCGGCAACTGGTGATTTCCATTTGCCCTCCGTCATCGCTGTCATCGTTGCCTTCTGCACCAAGTTCGCCCTCTTTGTTTACTGCTTCGCGCTGCGCCACCAAGTCTCCCAGATCCGCATCCTCTGGGAAGATCACCGCAATGACCTCTTCATTAACGGGTTCGGTATCCTGACCTCGGTCGGTGGAAGTAAACTGCGCTGGTGGATTGATCCCATGGGCGCTATCATTCTCTCCGTCTTGGTCAGCTGTCTCTGGCTCTATACTGCCTATCACGAGTTTCAGCTTCTGATTGGTGTCACCGCCGATACTAAAATGCAGCAACTGATCACTTATATCTGTATGTCTTATCCCCTGCTCAATTTTGCCCTGTAACGGTCGAATGCGCAAGTACTAATGCTGATCTTTCACGCAGCAATGACTCACTCCCCCTTCATCACCGCCATTGATACGGTCCGCGCCTACACCTCCGGACCTCGTCTGCTTGTCGAAGTTGATGTTGTCATGGACCCCAATGATTCCCTCCGCGCGACTCACGACGTTGCCGAGGAACTGCAGATGAAGCTGGAGTCCCTGCCTGACGTGGAGAGGGCATATGTACATGTCGATTATGAGACGACGCATAAGCCGGAGCATTTTCTGAAGAAGGAATTGTAGCTTCGCTTTCTCTGCTGTTTATTGTTGTCTTGCTATCTGCAAGGGAAGTTATTGTCGTTTAGTTTATATGCTATGTAAAGCGGGGGTTGTGTATGACATGCATGTGTGCATATATGCATGAGATCTATCGGTGGAGACAGCCATTTACCATACGAGCAGAGTCTCTTACTATACATTATGATGTAATTAATGTGATATCCTATCAGGACATTTTTCGGGTTAACGTAGAATCAAAAGTCTAATTAACGATTGAACAACGAAGTGGTATCCACAAAAAGAACAAAAAGCAGTGCCTCCGTGCTAACCGACCCTTCTATCGCAGTCGTGACTCGTACAACACACCCAGGCGTCCATACAAACAGGTAAACCAAGTCTATTACATTGAATCATACATCACTTGATTCCAATATTTACTTCACAGCGACCCGATAGAAGCAAAGGCCGAGTCATTAACCAAGAGACACATCATAAATGAAAGTCTAACATCATACAGAAAGAGAAATCATGACTGTTCGAACAGCGCAATAGTCGAGCAGAAGTTACTTTCGTTTTCATCCTGGGGGACAAGACCGGCGCCGCTGTTTGACGTGATCATGTTCGTGCTGGCCTTGGTGCTCAATCCGTAGATGTGAACGTCAGAGCAGTCGACCTCGACCATGTTCTCCTGGCAGGACTCCGTGGCCAGACAGGTCTGGCCGTAGTTCTCGAAGAAACTGTACAGGCCTGCACCGTACACGTACAAGTCGGAGGTGTTCTGGACGCGCAGACCCCAGGCCTTGCGGCAGCCGTCGGTCTTGCAGTAGGAGAAGTCGGGATCGTTCCACTCGGTCTGCGGCGTGAAGGGGGTCAAGGCGTTGGGGTTAGCCTGGTAGTAGGGGGTTTCTGTCTGAATGAGGCCCATGAAGACGTTCTTGGCGTTGGTAACCTGGTAGTTGTAGAGCTGGTTGTGCTCGGAGGCGGTACCGTAAAGCCAGACGGGGCCTTGGGATTCGATGTAGACGCCACGGCCGTTGTAGACGTTGATCTGGTTGTGGTCGGGGAGGTCGAGTTCGTGGTCGGCGACCCAGAACCAGGAGTTCTCGATGTAAGCGCTCGCCTTCTCGGTGATGTGCATGAGCATGAATGCGGCAATGCACTCTTTGTTGGGCGTGGTGGTTTGCTTCGGCGTCTTGGCACACTTGTCGCTCTGCAGCTCAGTGCCTGCTGATCCGCCGATGCGGAAGTGGGTGTCCCACATACCGGCGGCGCCCTGTGAGGACTCCGCGAGGTTCCACTGCATCAGGATGGCGCCAGGGGCGGGGCCCTTGGTCTGCAGGGCGATGTCGGTGATTTCGACGGAGCCGGTCTCACCTACTTCTCCGACCTGAAGCATGGGGATAGGGTTCTTCTCGTCGCTGAACTTCTGGCCGTAGGCCATCAGGACGGGCCATATTTCACCGGTGATTTTGACATTCTTGGGCACCTTGATGGTGTCGGTGATGATGTAGGCTCCATGATCGAAGTAGACTATCTGGTCCTCCTTGGCGCTGTTCAGAATATTCTGGATGGCAGCTGTGTCGTCGGTTGAGCCGTCTCCCTTGGCGCCCGCAGACTTGACGCTGACAAACGACGAGGCATCATAGTTGGTATAAAGGGGCTTGGAGCGCTCGTAAACCTTTCCACCATCGAGTAAGGAGCTGGGCTTGGCGTTAGTTGGGAGAGCAGTCTGGAGACGAGTCTTGGTGACCGTTTTAACAGAACAGAGGTTTGTTCCGTGGGCGGCCGAAGACGAAGCTGCACCGGTAACCGCCGAGGAAGATGCCTGGACAGTTGGGGACGGCTGTGAAGGAATGAGGGGCGCGGTCACAGTGGACTTAACTGGAGTCTCTGGCTGTGACTGTGCAGGGGCGGACGGCTGAGGAGTCGGCTGAACTTCAGTAGACGGTTCAGCCTCCTCTGGAGTCGAGGGAGTGGCAGTGGGCTCGGGGACCTCGCTGGTCGGTACCTCAGCGGGCTGGGTGGCAGATGACTGGGAGCCGGACAACAAACCGCTCAAGAGTGGGATGTCAGGCAGTGGAAGAGTCGGCAAAATTCCTGCAGTACGACTTTCTCCCAAAGACGAAGGAAGGGCTGTTGGTGCGGACGGAGAGTCTGTATAATCGGCAGTGCAGATCTCCACTGTCTCAGTCACAGTTTCGGTAATCACCTTCACGGAAGCCTCACGCTTCTGCTTCGCGCTGCCAGGGAGGTAACCATTGCCCTGGACCCAGTTCGTCACGACTGACCCGCCGGCCAGAATAGTATTACCAGTAATACCCGCAACTGCAACCTTAGAACCGCTGAAGTCGACGTTGTCAAGAATCAGGACACCTCCACCAATGGGAATACTGTTCTCGGTAAATGCAGAAACAACACCGGTCGGTGTGTTCGTAAGTTGACTGTCGAGAATCAAGACAGAACCGACAGTCTGATTCTGTGGGGCATTGGACATATTCAGACCGACCTGGCAGTTGTTGATGGAAAGTGACTTGAAGGTCCAGGCCCAGTTCCAGTTCATGAAAATGGCTGTGTTGCAGTCATTGAAGGTCAAGTTCCGAGTAGTGAATTGCTGGTTGCCTAAGAACATGCCGTAGTTACCACCATTGAAAGTCAAGTCGGACATGAAACCACCAGATCCGTTGTCCATGAAGATACCCTGTTGCTTGTTTGCGTCGCCGCCGCCCTTGATCATCTCGAATCTGATATTCTGCAAACTGGTCGCCTGGCCCACCTGCCAGTGGATACCAGCACCAGATCCCTGAGGCATAGCAGTCAAATCGATTACAAGGTTACGAATGGCACGGAAGAAATTGTTCTGGTTGGTATACCAGTTGCTGCCGTCATCTTCATAAGGATCGGCATCAATGACAGCCATACCAGCAAAGCCCGCAGCCGCCTTGATCACAGGAAGGTTGAGAGCGTCGCCAACGATTTGGGTATAGTAATACTGAACGATTGGCTTGGAGACGACATAAGTACCAGGAGGAAAGTATACGAGGGCAGGAGTGACCGTCGATGAATCACACCCCTTGCCACATCGATTGCCTGAGGAAATCGCCTGGTTGATGGCAGCAGTATCATCCGTCGACCCATCACCTGGTTGCAGTTAGCCTATGTCGTCTTCGTGTAACGTGGTAGCCCATACCCTTAGCACCAAAGTCTTTCACATTACGATATACCTGATAATCTGTGCCATTTCCAAAAGCAACAGCACCTTGCCGTTTGATAGTTCCAACCCAGTATTCTGACGCCGCCCTGGCAGCTAAATTCGTTGTGATATCCGTCTCTTGACCCAAAGGCACGGCACCGACCATGCCAGCGGGCAACCCCAGAAGTATCAGAACATGGGCGAGGAACAACATGATCGTTGTGTGTGGAGAAGCCATCTTTGAGATGACCAGAAGATCGCTGAACCAGCAGAGATCTCACTAAATATGGGGAACAGGCGCAATATCTAGTCAATCTCCAGTATCCGGTACTGAAGCTATACTGATCGGCTGATCACCCACCAGTATTTTGATACCAACGAGGGTTATGAACCTTTGTCACACGACACTATCAGAAGATGTCTATGGTCAAATGAGTGGGAATCGCTTGGAAGACGTCGAAGAACAAAAAGAATGCGGTCGTGTCTCCCCAATAGCAATCAGCTTGTTTGCGGAAGTATATCAATGAATGGCGGACAAAGGAATCCACAAACAAAAGAACAATAAGGATGGACAAGACACCGGATAGAGACACTACCGGAGGTCAAAGGAATGAGTGAAGGAATGAATAGCCTTGTCAGCGATGGACCAGGTCGAATACTTATTGTGCCTGGTCAGGCCTCGAATGGCCAGTGAATGGATACGGTAAATACGGCAATCGACAACCACTGAATCAGGTATTGTTGTGAAATAGCCTTTTCGGGTTTGATGATCGGTAATCTTCAGCCAATCGCCAGTCCACTCTCGCTGCTGATCCACCCCAGGTGACCAATGACCACGACTGATCACCACGCACCAACCGAGGCTTGAAACACTTCGGTCAGGGGATGAAACGAATGATGGTGGACTACTTGCCGTTAGCCATGCATGATTCGACTACAAATTCCCTAAGGCACGCGGACAATAGATTAAAAGGAATGCATGGGAATCATACCAAGTGGGAACCAGCCAGAATCCTTGAGGGAACGACGGTGTGAGAACGGAAGATGTGACAAGGATCGCTTCTGAATGGAAACCTAGGTATACAGAGAAGTATACAGAGCGCTTCAAGGAATGACTCCGTCAATAAGTGCACAGAATACACAAAATATACACGCTGGCCTGAAGACAAGCCAAAAGGAGTGAGCGGCAGAAAGACAAAATGCAAGAGGGAAAGAGAGAGCGCCTTGGACATCCAATCTGGAGATCTAACAGGCTATATATCACCATAGTGCTGAGCCAAGGCCTTGATCAACATTACTTTTGGCCAGATTCTTGTCGAACGTGTCTAAACTATGTACGCGAGCTTTTTTTCTTCCTTTTGTGGCCAATACCTTGTTTTGCTTTTTTTACGTTGGACATCAGCCCTTCCAAGAGATTGGCAAGAGCTCTTTGAGAATGATAAAAAAAACGGATATCCCTTATTCGCCATCTAAACAGACCGCGTGGTAGTGTTTCTCTCTGGAATCCTCTATGGAGCTGTTTGGGAGGGATTCGCAACGACTGGTATGGATCAGACGCCGTACAGCTCCACTGACTACTCGATCGGTTAGAGAAGTGTGCAGACTGCCGCGCTAGTTCGCAGGACATTAACCCTATAGCCTTTGCTGACTGTCGTTGGATCATAGTAACCAGCATGGCTGCGCATACATTCCTCGGGCCATCGATGTCAACAAAGCGCCACACCAGGGTACACATAATTGGACTTGTCCTACGAGAGATCGTACATCCCTTTATCTTGAGGCATCTACACGGCGGAGATAGTACCGCTTGTTTCGATCGAGATTTTGGCCCTGCCCTTTAATCTGCGCAAAATAGGCACCAATTTGCCGACAGGAGCAGTAGCCTCGACGCGTGTGGGAAGAATACATGACCCACTCGGTTATCCAGGGGGTGTTGTGATGCGGTAAAGTCAGTAGCTCTACTATTTATATGCTAGCTTGCAAGAGCCAAGCTTTAATGGGCTCCCGCGATGCCGCGACCAACGATTTCCACCACACGCACTACGTATCTACCTGCGGAGCTTTTCACCAATAAGTTCCACAGGAAGCGATGTTGCCGCAAGATTGGATTTATTGAACTCTATTACTGAGTAAAATCAACACGTAATTTCCCGCCAAAGCTACCTGGAGCGCCCCTGCCCAGTGTTTTGCCCAAGACATTAAATATGGAAAGGGTCCAAAACGTCTGATGAGACTTCCAAGAAAATTGTTGGCATCAAGAATGCGCGGTAGGAACCCTGAATGCGGGACGAAGAATGTGTGCCGCTCCCCTTGACTACATACTCTCGCTCAAACTGTTTGACTCAGTAATCCGGTTTACGGCGACTTTACTTCGACTCTACTTGTCTCTACAAACGTATGCCTATAATATACAGCTCATATCGTAAATACAGCTGCACCTGCACTGGTCACCCGCGCCTCTGCATCCGCCGACTCGCTTAATATGCTGCACCCCGCAGTGTCACCATGGAGCCATTGACCGCATCACACAACCCAAGAGTCATTTGACGCCTGGCGCCTGGCGATACCCCAAGTAATCTATCCTCACTTGCTAATTGGCAGAACCCCCTTCTTGGCACCAATGACCGCTACGCAACCACATCAAAACCCAAGAGATGTCTGCCCAAGGGCCGGAGCGGATCGATCCGCCGCCCACCCTTGGTTGTTGCGACCCTGGAATTTCTTGAAATCTGTCCCTCGCAATACCTCGTGAATTTATGACGAAGAGTTTATTTCAATGCGGAGCGTATAGCGCATGCAAGTCGGCGCACCCCTTCTGCTAACTTCTCCTCATGTTCCCAGGCGAAACAGAGACGTATGCTTCGGTTAAAACTGTTCCTTCTAGTGTCGGGGTCGCCTTGAACACGGAATTTGTTACCAGCAATAACATTCACCTTATACTCTTGAAGCGCTACGGTCGCAAGATCATCCGCCTGTAGTGGTGGGGGCAGTTGGATCCAGACAAAATACCCTCCCACAACCTCTAACGAGGTGGATGGAAGCGTTACGCCAAGGGGAAGAAGGTGCTCACGGACAGCAGATATCAGGCGATAGTAGCGCTCTGCATATCTTGGTCGCAAGACCTGGTCGACATAGGTTTGGATGAACCCTGTGGGGAACAGTTGAGCAATGATGGCGGCCGAAAACTGTGATGGCGCGCCTCCTGACCGTGAGGAGCCTCTGTTGTTCATCGACCGTTAATGGTGTCATTCACTCCAAAGGGAAGTTGAACACATACGTTTGTGATAGACCATAGGCAAATTTTTCGGTGCCCTCTGCCCATCCAGTTCTCGCGCCAGGTCCGATTAGCTTGCTAAAGCTTCCATTACTTACCACGTTGCCCCACTCATCCTTAGGGCCACCATCAAGGTAGCGATCCACGTCCACTACACGGGGGATCTGAGCCTTGTCGGGCTGTGCTAGTGGTTGTTCTGGATCAGGTGACCATTGTAAAAAATCATAGACGTCATCTGTCACAACCAGAGCATCAAACTCTCGTGCAAGGCGGACCAAACCCTCCCGATCCGCCAAAGACATTGTCAGGGTCGTGGGGTTGGAAAATGTAGGCGTGGCGTAGATAAGATGTTTATAAACTTTAGCCCATGGTCTCGGTAGTTTGTATATCTTTTGAGGTATTAGCCTTATTGCTCCGAAGACATACGAATATAGTTCATCAGGGTGAGAAATCAGATATGATTGTAGACATACGCCCTGAATCCCTTGAGAAGACTGTCATACCGGTTCAAGACGCTGCTCAGCTTGAGCCTTCTCCTCGGCCTTAACCAGTTCTTGACGGAGAAATATAAGGTCAAGACCTGACTCATCATGAGGTACAGCTCTCAAGCGGCCAGCAAACCCGGCATCATCCATTATCCGACATGCTAAGAAATAGGTGGGGGCCACCATCCAGACATTTCTAGTATACGATGGATCCGTGAAGACTTGAAAGATACAAGCTAGGTTTTGACTGGCACCGCCCGTTATACAGATGCGCTCGGAAGAGATAGGATGGCGGGGTTGGTAGAAAGCCGTCAACCATTGGGCAAGGTGTTCTCGCAACGGTTGGTAACCCTCATCGGGACCATACATTAAAGCCGGAACTCGGATGGTTGGTGAAGCCAGGACTGTGGCGGAGGCCTCAGCTAAGGCGTCTGTGGGCAGCAAGGCGGGGTTTGGCCAGCCACGAAACAGGTTGACCTCTTCTGGAGATTCCATCGTGTATGGGTATCTGATGGCAGTGAATGTGGGTAATAAGGTAGCAAAGTAATCTCTCTGTGGCCTATCAATGACAATCGTGCATGACCCGGTGGTAATCGTTTGTTTGCACCGTTGGTACAGTCAATGAGATTCCTCAGTTTTGGATACAATTATATATCACGGGCAACCACGTCAGCAACACTGCCTTATTCCGTTTGTTGGAGTTGAAGGTTGCGGCTCATGCATTCGCTCTTGGTTTCCTTGTAATATTCGGCTTACTCCGACGATGCAACAGCGAAGGTCGACTCGGATACCGGAATGTCCATTATCGATAGACGTGAGGATGGGCAAAATCGTGACGTGACAGTATACGAACGCCAAGACACAGGTACCGAATGATAGTAGAAGGCGGTGATGTAAATCCTCAGTTCCCCTCCAAATAATAATTGGTCACAAAAAAGACCGGGTCCGTTGTACTGGTATTTACCAGGAGTATAATTTGACTTGCGGCGTACGAAGGTATATTGCAAAAAGACTTGTCATTTACATTGAGATTTTAGTTGTAGCATATGTGTCCTGGAAAGTAAAAGTTCTGAAAGTGACACGTCAAGCCTTGTTTCTCCAATCGACTACTCATGTATAGAATGATGCTCAATTAATATGGGCCATGGAAGGATGAAGTACCTACGTAGTAGTCATACGTATGTATACGGGGTAGTACGCGGTACCATAGGCCCGCTGCTATTCTTAGTGTGCGCCTCCAGTTCGTTTCCCACAACGGTCTTCTATCCGGGTATTACCAGGTAAACTACATACCCCAAGAATCGACAAAGTCAAGACTCAAGAGGAGGTTTAGAGTATTGGGCTTCCAGATACATTCACTGGATTGACAACTAATCACTTAGACTAAACGAAAGTGGGAAGGAGTCGGCGCTTGTGGGTTAGAATTCTGTCCGAAATGCAGCCTGAGGACAACACTACTAGTAGGATCTGGATTTTGGAGGGGGCGAAAAAAAGCAAAGTAAAAAAAAGTTATGCTCACAACGGAGTGCCCCTGGATAGAAAAGCATATCCACCTGTCAGCGTCAGCAGTTCTGACCGTACAGGATCCTATATTAACTTGATAATATATATGATTATAGTGCTGGTGTAGAAGACTGTGCAGAAGGAAATGCGTATAAGGAGACAAATAATAAATGCATTATAAATCTCGAAGCCATTTCATTCTCGAAACAACAATGCCCGAGCTAGAAACCACTTGGAAATATTAATTTATTTACTTTGTCACTATTGAATGATCCATAGGCAACAGACCCGGGGTTCTGGATCTCGATGGAAGACTCCGAAGAGCTCCGGAGGACCAGGAGAGCGTGTTGACAGGGGTTATGTTACCAACTAGACCGCTTAGAGTACTATTAGTGTTCCACTGCAAGTTCAGTTCGGCTACGACTCTTGAGGCTGTAAATGAATTGATGCCTGGTATTATTGGCATGGTAGGGGAAAAACAAGGCAGAAGAGAATTCGCTAACCCAGTTCAAGAACAACATGACGGATGGAAAGGAAAATAAAGGCTTTGACCAACGGTTGGTTAATATCCCAAAGAATGCACAGTAATAATAATTCTGCCTTGGGAGACATTATCTAAACTGATTAAACCAACAGATGATGATGCCATCCTTGAGCCTCCTGAACCAGGAAAAAAGCACAGCCTCTCCCGACTTCCCCCCCAGCCCACTTCCTTCAACCGGTTTGGTATCTGTGGATGGCGGACAAGAGTGATACAGGTCTTTTACTCCGTAGTACTCCGTTCTCCGTAAGAAAAAAGCTCTAGAAAGGTAGTAGAAGTGAAAAAGCAAAAAGAAAAAAAGGAAAAAAAAAAGGACCCGCTTAAATAAAATTTACCACAGTGTTGAACAAACAGTTCAAATACTCTGATAATAATAGAAACTGTAACAGTGAATTCCCATGATCATACGGAGTATACACAGAGAGTATGTATATAACAAGAAGAATCAAAGGGGAAAGGGGACTGAGAATGTTCTGGGGTAGGTAAGGGAAATTCCAGACAAGTTAAAAAAAAGAATTGATTTTGCCTTTCTCTCTCTTTTCTTTTTGTACATGTGTTTGAATTTTTACACCTTAATACCTCACTTTCCATGGTTCTCATTCGATCTCGAAGTGTTTTTTCTTACCCTTTCTAACCATGGATTATTTTTTCTGCCCATACCGTGGCTCCACCCATGGTTAAAAATACACCTAAAATCCGTATCCCAAACCCATTTCATAACAAAATCACATAATAATAAATAAACCACCATTATTTCTCCAGAGGAACTTTTGGATCGTTTTGCTCTGTCAAGTCTCAGGGTGTTCCCCCCCCAAATCCCCTGCTCTCAGTCATATTCCGTACCCCTTCCCAACCCTTGTCATCATAACTTTTCTCTCATCATTCTTCGGATCCCTCCTGCCGATCCATTCCCTTCGCTATCCAACCAACGAGGGAACATTCACCACCTGACTGACTCCCCGCTGGGAATTCTTTGCCTTGACACGACCCAGAGGATTTTTCGCATGGTTGGTCTTCAGCAGCATTCCTTTTGACCTACTGTTTCGTGACTGTCGCGCACCTTTTCCTTGATTGCGTGCGCCCGCCACTGGGTTTCGAGTTAAGCTGTTGAATCGTTCTTTGGACTCACCGTCGCGCTTTCTTTCTGTTCACACCCAACAGCAGCCGTCAAGATGCTGTCAGCCCCGGTGAAGTCGGCCAAGCGGATATCGTCGCTTTTTTCCTTGGGGTCCAGCAAAGAGGCATCGATTCCCTCGTCGCCTGGGTCTCCCGGAGCCCCCAAGGCTTCTCCCGATCAACAGACTCAAGATGGACGTTATCGAAGCAGCTCGCGATCGGCTCGTTTAGCCTCTAATCCAATTAGTGTCGACTACTCGGAATCCCGAACGCCTATATCGCCAATCCCGAATGATAACTTTGACTTGGATGCCCCTCTTCCGCCGCCCCCCTCACTTCTCGCCGTGAACCAGGATTTAGCCGGAAGCGCGCCCGGCTCGCCAGACTCAAGACCCCAAAGCAGAGGCCGCATAGTGAGTGGAAGCAGGCCTTCTAGCTCCGCGGGCCTGTTTGTGCCCGGAACTGGTCCTGATTCACGTCCCGGAACTCCTTCGAAGAGAAGGAGCTGGATTCCCGGACGGGTCCGGGCAAGCTCAGTAGATACTAGAACGGCGCCCACGAGTCCTTCATTACCTAGCGCTTGGATTGCTGGGTTAGATCAAAAAATCCTATATGACCTGGAGCCACTATCCAGAGGGGAGCAGGTACGTAACAAGCTATGGAATTTCTACCCTCTCATGTCAACAAAATTAGGGGGTCTAAGACTCACTAACCCTGGAATCCAATAGATTCCTGAATTGTGGAACGAAAATGGCGACACCTACGTCTATCTTTTCCCCCAGAATACAGGCAGACCCGCTTCCTTCAGAGTCGATTCGACCGTCTTTGCCGAGTCGCCATCCCTGAATTTCCTAGCCCGGGGGACCGACCCCCGGACCCCAGGATCCATCGAACAGCAAACTCGCAATCTATCACTGGCATCCCCTGTCACGGGTCCTGCGTCACCGCCCCTGACTCCTCAAGACCGATTGCCGGACAATGACAATGACAGCACCAGTAGTAGGAGGATGGCCTTCGTGGAAGATGACGGACAGGACGAGATTCAGGAACTTCATCTTTACCTACCCATCCCCCTGAATAGCGATGTTTCCAGCCCTAATAGCCGCATCTCGCAAGAGGACACGGAAACTCTGCTATTATTCCGTAATCTCTTTGCTTTCCTATTGGGACAGTCGCTAATTGCAACGCCTCGCTCCCCTTCGCTTTTCGCTATTTTCATGGATGTCGCTACACTACTCTCTCGATTCGAATTCACTAACTTCGACGGATCCAACTTCGGCGAAACCGCAACAACGAGCTTTGGCAATTATTGCGATGAATTACACCTGGCAGATGTTCGCAAAAGCCGAGAGAAGACGATTGAAGCGATTGTTCTGGGAGAGCGTCTGCGTTTCTTCCCGCTGTATCTTGAAGGTTTCGTACATGGCGTAGGTAAACTGGATGAACTGAAGCAGCTGAGAAGTCCTAAGTTCGGTCTCATCAGCGCCGCGACGCAAAAGCGACTGGAAAGAGGCTTCATCGATCTGGATACGCGTCTCCGAGTCCTATACGGCAAGCTTAATGACTTCGATTTCCCTTCTGCATTTGCCGGTGCTGCCAATTCAACCACGTCTGCCGAAAGCAAGGTGATCCGCTTTAAAGCGTGGAAGGCTGCGTTTATGGATATGCGACGTCATACCATCCAGTATTACCGACAGAGATATGGCTCCTGGCCTCCTAAGGCACGGTCCAAGAAAAACCAGTTTGAAGAGAACGGTCTCAATCGCCGAGTCTTGATGGAGCTATATAGTGACTTCGCCAACCTCTACGATATGCTGGTCGATAGGTCTTCCCTCACTACCCGAACTGTAGATATGGGTGCCGATGAGGTAGCAGAAGCCGATGACCTCAATACAATGACAAACAGGGCACTCCGGCAGGTCTTGAGCGAGTATGATAGAAGCACACCGCCCGTCCAGCCTCCCATTCCTTTCGATATCCCGCAGTTCCCCTCTCTGCAACCGCTACAGCGCAAGCCTATGGATGCTAAGAAGGAAGCCAAAAAGAACGCCAAAAAGCTCAAGGATGCCGATATCAATGCTGTCCTGATGGGCTCCTACACCCGTGAGAGCCTCAAGCCAACGCCATTCATTGAGTCATTTATGCAGTTTGAGCGTCGATGTGGCCATGGGAAGACCATCAACGACCTTATAGATCTTCGATGTGGCCAATGGATTTTCCTGTACTGTGTCATCCAGTCCCTTCCCCTCCTCGTGGTCGATGTGCAGGATGTCAAGTATACGGATGGAGTCGAGTACTTCTGCTGTATCGCCCCTCGGGGTGGTGCCCCTTGGATTCAGAATGATGGTAAAGTGGCACGGAGCTGGTTTGGCGTGGCAGGAGGGGCTGGTGTCGTCAGTCTGCCGTCTGATGTAGTCATCAATGGCGTGGAGGGCATCTATCGGCGTAGTCACTGCTGGCAGGTTGCCGAGCAATGGGCAGAGAAGGATGCCATTTTGGCGCCCCCGACGGTTGAGGATCCTTATGACAACGAGTCGTCGCTGTCTTCGCCCTACCAGGCCCAGCAATCATCTGCAGGTTCGTCAGCGGAACATCAACAGCAACAACCCACCCCCCTCCTTGCACCAGGAGGTAATGGCCTCACGCCTCCACCAGTCATCCCCCGGACAAACTCCCCAGCCCTGAGAAGCCGGGCGGAACATCGTCACTCAATCTACCCTGGTCTAGAAGCACTTCCGCTACCAGCTGGTGTTGCCCCGATTGACCCACCTGCCAGACCCATCAGCAGGTTCAATCCCAACATGAGTTTTGATGACATTTTGAAGCAGGTTCCAAACCAGAAAGGGAAGAAATAAAGACTATGAACTAGCGTGTACAGTGTCTGGTTGAAGCCCTTTTCATAACTAGGATACGGGCTCTGCTCTTTCCCTCCTGTTTTCTCTCCCTCCCCTTTTCTCCCTTTTTCTCTTACCTCAAAATCTCTCTCTTTCTCTCTCTTTTCCTTCTCACATCAAGGCCACGGATCTTTTCTCCTATCTTGCATTATTAACTGCACGCCTTTTCAGCTCTCATGTCTTTTCCTCGTCGCCATTGGCTCTTCTTAATACTTCATCCTCTCTCTCCTTGTTCGTATTTAACGTCGGTTATTAACCATTATGGGCGCACATAAATCTATTTGGACCAAAAGGATGGAATGGCGTAATTACAAATCTATTTGAATCCCAGACCTGGAATTGAAAGAGAAGATGGGTGCTTCACTTTGACTATAGCGTGCATTAAACAGAATGGCAAGATTGCCATGGCTTTGAAGATCTCTGTCTTAGCACTGCGTTCTTTCATACCTCATGTCGTCCTTCACCAAGCATATAATCTTTTCTTTGACTCTTTTCTTTTCTGTTTTCGTTTCTTTTTTTTCCTTTCCTTTCTTTTTTTTTTGGGCGAATTCCCTTGGGATTCTTCTGTCGACCTGACGACAGTCTGATTTGATGTTATTTACTATGAGTCCGATAGAGATAATGGTCCGTGTTGGACTGGTAATATAATAAAATCCACCTATTTGGGGGATTTTGCAACTCAGCAGCAACTTTTTGTCCTTCTCCCCCTTCTTTCTCTTATCCCCTGTTTCTGGAGGCTTTGGTACTCCCTGAAACTTAATCGTTAACCTCTATATCCTATTATACCTTCTAATAGAGGATCAAGGTGTTCGCTGATCCCTTTTCTCTGAAGTTATTTACATAAGATTACCCCTAGCCATTCTATGTCAATCCGTACGATACAGAGAAATACTGCTAATTTGCAGATCGAAAGTCGTCTCCTCACCAAACAGTATATTCTGTCAGCGACAGCGCTAAACCAGCCACTTCGTTTAGTGCGGAACGGCGGCTCTTGAGGACGGAGAGCACAGCAACAGCTGTAAAGGAAAATGACGCGCATCTTCTCCCCATCATCGATTTGTAAGGACAACTAAATATAAAGCAGGTATCTAGGCGGCGTGAGGAGATGGGGAAAAAAAGTAGAAAAAAAATAAAAAAAGGAATCGCTCAGACCCTGGCAGAATAGTGGCCGTTATCGCAGATCGGCCTCAAAACCTGCAGCTAAAGGAACTATCTCACGTCCGGGCCAATGCTTAAATGATCGACTTCGTATTGGTTTCCCGTGTGGTAATTACGCTAATCACACACTTTACCGCAATTTTTGTTGTCAGAATCGCCATTTTCTCCGCCTCAGCTTCGATGCGCGTTCACTCGTGTCAAAAACTGCACCGACCGATAGAATGCGGTAGCGGCATCCACTCGAAGCCCTGACCATGTCCAGGTCACGATCTAGCATTGCTAGTGACAGCAGTGACCGCCTGGAGCCACGTTTATTACGAGCGGCCGAGAATGACAGCGTCGAGGCTCTGAAGCACATTATTGAATTGGCCCACGAAAATGGCCAGTACAGCGACAACTTTCTGCGAGTTGGGCTTATGCGAAGCTGCGAGCGCGGTTGCATTGCCGCAACGCAGTATTTGCTGGACTTATTATGTATGAATCTGAAGGATGGTCGACCCTCTCCACTCGCTGCGAATAATCGTCCATCGCCGCTATTGCGCGCCGTTGAGCGGAATCACGTCCGAATAGTGCAGCTGCTATTGGATTATGGCGCACCTCTAGAGACGACGGATAAGGATGGTCGGACGGCGTTGATGACAGCAGCCTGGAAGAACCACTGGCATGTGCTGCAAATCCTGATCGCACGAGGCGCCAACGTCAACGCGAAAGATCATAGAAAGAGGAATGTGCTGCATAACCTGGCAGCAGATAAGCACTGCAACTGGGGTGAAGATGTGATTGCACTTTTGTTAAAGACAGTTTGCGAGATCGATGGTGAAGCCGGCCAGGATGAGTTGGGCCGGACTCCACTGCACTGGGCCTGTGCGACAGGGAAGTTGCGCTTCGCAGAGTTGCTTTTGACAAGACCACACGGGCCAATTGCAAACGTGAATGCGATCGAGTTCAGAAATAAAAGCGCACTCCATATCGCAATCGCTCACGATTGGGATAATATTGTGCATCTTCTACTCCGACATGGTGCAGATATTGACTCCAGAAGTGATGGCGGCTGGACTCCGCTGCATAATGCGTGTGATAAGGGCGCTAAGGAGATTGTGCGCATCTTATTGCACGCTGGGGCCAAGATCAACAGTCAACTACTGAATGGTGTCACACCACTACATCTGGCAGCGCAGGCAGGACACACCGAGGTCGTCAAATGTCTCCTGGAGTATCCGGATTTGAAGCGGAGGATCCGTGATAACTTCGGCTGTACGCCATTCTTGCGAGCAGCACAGTTCAAGCGCAAGGATATTGTGTTGCTGTTGGCACCATTCAATAATGTAGATGCACTTTCGCCGGATGCGCGGGGCGCTTGCGAAGGTTTCGAGGCGACAGTTGTCGACTTTGGAAACTTTCGCAACGAGAACAGAGTGAGAAAAACCTCGGTTTTCAACTTACTATATGGGCGAGACCCCGAAAATCCACACAAACAAGCGTTTACTACTGTTCCTACGGATAGTAAAGTTACCGACTTCAGGTGGATCCATCTTCCCGCAAACAACATGGCTTGGGTCGAGGGTCTGCTCACTAAGAATTTCATCGAGGAGGGCGCGCACGACATCGAAAGCTTCAAGGGCCTTGAGAGGTCATTCCACTACCAGCATCGAGGCCAAAGAACGCATTCCCACTTTATGCGACCAATGTGTCAACGCACGCAACGAAAACAACGGCTTCATGACGAAAATAAAGAGGAGAAGGTTGAGAACAAGCTCCCTCAAATTCTTATCAATGGGCGTCTCCAAGAGCCGCCAAAAAGTTCAGCAAACGGCGGTAGCAACAAAGCAAAAAAGCAGAAGACACAGGGAGGAAAGTCCGAACGGGCTGACTCTGACGATACCTCGAATAGCTCCCACGGGAAAAAAGCGAAGAACCATACCAAACGTGGTAAATCCAAGGGTGAATCGATGCAAAAGTCGAAGAATGACGAACAACATCGACATCTGCTCTCCCTTTGTAAAGACAACGGACATTCTACCACCAGTAATGTGTGCGTGTTCATGCCATATCTTCACTTTGAAACGGCTGAAAGAAGGCTGAAAATGCAAGAAGCAATACAACGAGCTGAGACGCTTAATCTTCAACCTGGATTCACTCGCTCCCCTACACGAGATGAGATGCTTATCCGCGCGCACCTGGCGTCTTCCACTGCTTCGCTTCATGTCCGACGGACTCTGGATCAGTTTTTCTACCCTAACATCGATACCCAGACCCGAGATCAGGACCAGGTGGTGTATCGCTATCAGACCATGGGGCAAGGACGAGAGCGATACGGAACGGAACCCAAAATTTTCATGGTGGACCAGCTGTGGATGTGGATCATGGGCACGGATTTGATCGTCACCTGCTTCGCACAGCGATGGGAACAACCCAAAAACGACCCGCTAAACGTCCTGGACGGTATCATCGAGGACATAAACTCTAAAACTCGAGAACCAGTTCGCTCTGTGTATGATTTGGCCAGCATCATAACTAATCGCTGCTCGGGTGTCTTTGACCGCCACCGTATGGGTGACGACGAGTACCAATTCTTGGACATGTTCGAGTCCTCAATTGGCATCGCAACGGACCGCGAGACAGTGCTTTTTAATAAGTTTAACCGTGCATCAGCCCAGGCCTCGGACTGGCTCAAGAACCATCGCAAGTTGAGTCGTTTCGCTCGGAACTCGCAGACAAAAAAGGATGCCACCAACCGTGACGGTGACCAAGAGTTCGAAGAAGACGAAGATGAAGTGCCTCTCTTCGTGGATAATCTCCTCGATATCGGACAGGAGATCGACCTTCTCGCTGAAGCTAAGGATATCCGTGACGAACTCAATATGATTCGCACTGTTCTGGAACACCAGCAGAATGTTCTACTTGACTTCCAAGACGTCATCTTTGGAATTTATCAAGCACAGCATCGATCGCAGTACGACATCAAGAGGCGATTCAAGGAACAGCAGCGCAATATCGACATGCACCTTAAGGACATCGAGCGGATGGATAAGCAAGCGGAGCGTATATATTCATCCATCACGGATTTGCTCGATCTAAAGCAAAAGCACGCAAACGCTTTTGAGGCCCGATTCGCCCGCGACCAAGCTGCTGGCACAACCCGCCAGGGCAAGATTATGATGGTATTTACTATCGTAACAACTGTCTTTCTTCCCCTGTCATTCATCGCAACCTTTTTTACAATGAATCTCGAAGAGTTCCCTCACAGTGCAGACGGATCGGAGCAACTCCCCCTCTCATACGTCGCAGAATACACATTCGGCATTGGGGTTGCCATTTCTATCCCACTTATTTTCCTTGCCCTGACTGTAGATGATATCGGCGATGGATGCCAGGAAGCCTTCCGGCGGGCCCGCCGGTGGATGTTTCATAGGAAGAAGAAACCCCGTGGGCGGTCCGCGATCGAAGAGCCAAGGCCGAGGACAGCATTAGGATTGGACAAGGTCCTCAGTGGGACAAAGACCCGGAGAAGTGTTGATACAGAATTGGCTGGAAGCTTACTACCTATCTCTACTAGAGGAACGGTTCGGTCTTTGGGTAAAAGAAGTATATCTTTGAGGCGGGACGAGGCATATTGATGAGTTTATGAGAGAAAGAGATATGATTTAGTATAGATATGATGTAAATTATGAGATTAGTGCATACTAACTTCTGTATTGATGTTACCATCACATGGCAGTTACTTCCTTCGCTCAACGTCTGTCTCTGTGTCTCCCATCTATTTCATCTCACATGCCCCCTTCCACTCACACTTCGGAATTCTGCAGTCTTATCGCCCAAATTCGCATGTGGATCCGGATTCCGGTTGACTAACTTCAGGAATTCCGGGATCTCGACGATCCGCACCCGTCGGGTTCCGCGGGCATCTCGACGCCCTCTCCGATCTGGTCCACAGTACAAAACTCTGCGGGAGGAATTCTTCACGAATATTTGGTTCCACCAGAGAAGCTTGTTCCTTTTCTAGGAGGCTGTGTGGAATGCCTAGATCTTCCGAAAACTATTAGATTTATGCTAGCACGTGCGCTGTTGCGGAGCTCTCTCGGAGGGACTCGGGCGCAGAAGCTCTCCGTGAGTCAGTGCCCCCTTCCCTTCTTCGCCGATGGATCAAGTAACTACCTCCGGTGAGATGGAAGCAGGATAGAAGCCTCGAAGCCTCGAGGAATCTTGAGGTTATCGTCGTTGAAGTGGACATTGATGTGCTTCCGATTCCTTCCACCGCCCTAGCTTTTTGTTTCCATGCGCCGAGGAGATGAGGTCATCATGTGTTCAGAACCAAAGACTCATTGTGGTTTGCTTTCGATCGTCGAACCTTAAACAACTACATAAAAAGCTCTTCGATCGAAATGTCAGTGTCTGCAATTCCACCCGGAGAGGCTGGTTCCTAAATCTATATACTGGAGATGAGGTCGGTGTTTGTGAATAGTCCCGTCCGTCTCGGACGGATATCAAGGCCTTTGCTATCAAGTACATACCCAATGAGTCAGTCGAGCTTTGTACAGTGTAAAAGATGCCTGGCTACGCAGGCTGATCATTCGGCTGCAATTCCTGAATCCGACAGGGGGAAGGAAAGAGTGGTCATACTTGGATCCGGTTGGGGAGGGTATACCCTCTCCCGAAAACTGTCGCCAAAGTCGTTTTCACCAGTCGTCATCTCCCCTCGTTCATACTTTGTCTTCACACCTCTCCTGACTGACGCTGCTGGCGGGTCGCTGGATTTCTCAAACATCGTGGAGCCAGTTCGGGATCCTCACGCTAAAGTCGATTTCATCCAGGCCGCTGCACGGGCTGTCAACCTGGAAAAGAAGACTGTTCTCTGTGAGTCAACCGTGGTCACGAGCGGCGTTACAGAGACGCCGCGGACCCACGAGAATGAAAGAGAGTCCGAAGAAGGCCCGGATACGACCTCAATGAGGCCCATGCAAGAGGCGCGCAGCTGGGAGAAGGGGGATTTTTTCGAGGTTCCCTATGACAAACTAGTCATTGCCGTTGGTGCAGTCAGCAAAACTTTCAACACCCCTGGAGTGAGGCACAATGCCATGTTCTTCAAGGATATTGGTGACGCGCGACGCGTGAGACGTCGGGTACGAGAATGCTTTGAGTTGGCGGTGCTACCGACCACGACTCCAGAGATGCGGAAATGGCTGCTACATTTCGCTATTGTTGGTGCTGGACCGACAGGAACTGAGCTAGCGGCATCGCTTCGTGACTTCATTTACAAGGATATGACGATACTATATCCTGCCCTGAAAAATCTTCCCCGTATCACTCTTTACGATGTAGCACCGAAGGTGCTATCTATGTTCGATGAGTCCCTATCGAAGTACGCCATGGAGACCATGAAGAAAGAGGGTATCGACATCAAGACCTCGCACCACGTAGAAGGACTACGCTGGGGTGAGCCAGGGGCCGAACCTCCTTACGAAATGGACCCTAAACGCTGCCTCACAATCACTACCAAAGAAGAAGGCGAAGTAGGCATCGGAATGTGCGTCTGGGTAACCGGAAACGCAATGAACAAGTTCGTGAACAAGGCTCTCCAAGACGTGGAAACATTCCCCACCGCGTCAACCTTGCTGAAAGACGGCACCCAACCGCCCCCAGAACTCACAACAGACACAACATGGCACATCAAAAAGGCACCAAAAGTGGGTGCCCTCCTCGTCGACGGACAACTCCGCGTCCAACTCGAAAACGCCGACGGCAAAATCGCCGTTCTCCAGGACGTCTTCGCTCTCGGTGACAATGCCATGCCGGAAACCGGTGCACCGCCCGCGACAGCGCAGGCGACGACCCAGGAAGCGAAGTGGCTTGCTACCAGGCTGAACAAGGGTGATCTTCAAACATCCCAACCGTTCTCTTTTCATAATATGGGCACCCTGGCGTATATTGGAGATGCCAATGCATTGATGCAATTCCCTACCGAGGATGATAAACCGCCTAAGTATTTGACGGGACGGATGGCGTGGTTTGTGTGGAATTCGGCGTATTTGACTATGAGTATGAGCTGGAGGAATAAGTTGCGGATTGCGTTTCGGTGGCTATTGAATAATATCTTTGGGAGGGACGTGTCGAGGTATTAGCCTTAAAAGCCCTTGATCAGGGATTTGAATGGATAGATTTCTCTTCTTCTTATTCTTCGATGTTGTTGGAGATACATACATGGGTATATGGAGGGTTGAATCCTTGGTGCCTGCATACTGCGCTGCCGTGACTTCGGAGTTTGTGTGTGAATCACAGGGCTTACATTTCGAATATCTGGACAAAGACGGAAAAAGATAACAAGAAGCAAATAAACAGCAAATATTATGTATTAAGACATACATAATCTATAAGAAGTCTAACTAAATATTACATGATGTGTATGCTCTAACAAAGCAGATATAACAGTGTTGCCATCCGGCACCCAGTCTCTTAATCTATTTACATAATCACAGGGAGGTTGCGAGTCAAATAGCCACGCCACTCAGGAAGAGAGCGCTGGTACTTGGTTCCAGTCGACTTCTGAAGATCCTCAATAGCACTGGCGTACTTGATCAAGGTGGGCTCCGAGAAAGCAGTGTTCATGATCGCCAGTCCGAAAGGCATGCCGGACTCCTTGCCAACACCAGCCGGAACGGTAATCACGGGGTATCCGGCCTGAGCGGCGATCTGGATGCTCTGGGCAACATCTGGAGGCACGAGGAGGCCGTCCAGGGTTCTGTTCTTGTACTTCAGGGCCGCGTCGATTCCTTCCTCGCGAGTGGTACGCTGACAGAACTCGAGCGCCTGGTAGTAGGTCTCGTCCATGATACCCTTGCTTTCGAGGGAAGCGATCAGACCGTCCTGGCCGGAGCCGAAGGCGGGGTGGATGCTTGGGTATCCGCCTTCGGAGCCGTAGTTGTCGTGATAGTACTGGACGAGGTCTTCGACAGACTTGACCTTGGTGTTCTCAACCTCAGACAGATAGTCCTTGAGGTTGTTATAGAAGTCGACCTTGATGTAGCTGTATTCGGATTCGTTGGCGTATCCGCGAGTAGAGCCGTAGTCCCAGTTGAAGCCGTCGGGGGAGACGATGGTCTTGTAGTGGGGCAATTCAGTGCCGTTGATCACGGTGGCACCGGCCTGCTTGATTAGGTCGACCAGCTCAAGGAGCTGAGAGATTTGGTCCTCATCACCGAGGGCCCAGAAGGATTTCCAGGGGATACCGAATGTGGCGCCTTTGAGGGCGGTCTTGTTGGTGAGGAACTGCGCATAGCCACCCTCGGGGGTCTTTCCCTTTTGGGCGAGCGTGTAATTATCGCGAGAATCAATGCCGTAGATGGCGTCAAGGGCATAGACTGCGTCGCGCACTGTCTTGCCAAAGGTTCCAACGGTGTCCTGGTGTAGAGATTCGGGAACAACGCCAGCACGGGAGGTCAAACCAACAGTAGGCTTGATGCCGACGACCGAGTTTCTCTGAGCGGGGTTGATGACACTGCCGTCGGTCTCTGTTCCTAGGGCGAAGGGAATCAGATTGGCACCAACGCCAACGCCAGACCCGGAGCTGCTGCCACCAGGGTTGACAGTGAGGTTGTACGCGCTGCGGCATTGGCCTCCACGGGCCGAGAAACCCTCAGAGTAGTTGTTGGAACGCATGTCGGCCCACTCACTCAGGGCAGCCTTGCCCAGGAGGAGAGCACCGGCTTTACGAAGGCCGTGGACAACATAGGAATCACGGGGCACGACGGAGCCCAGAAGCGCCCAGCTGCCCGCAGTGGTTTCCAAACGATCCTTGCTAGCAATGTTATCCTTGACGATGAACGGTATACCGTGGAGCGGGCCGCGGGTCTTTCCCTGCGCGCGTTCCTCATCAAGGGCTTTCGCTATCTTGAAAGCATCCGGGTTAACTTGCAAGATCGCACTAATAGTGACGTCAGTGGGAAGGCATATTAAATACACGCAGATAAGGAAAACCTACTTCAAATAAGGCTGGGTCTGGTAAATGCGCTCCAGGTAGCATTGCAGGAGTTCAACGCTGGTGAGACTTCCAGCCCCGAGTTGCTCCTGAATGGCGTCGATGCTGGCTTCCTCTAGCTTGAAGCCATTGCACAAACGCATGGGGAAGAGCGAGGCTCCATTGGCTCCTAAGGTAGGGAAATCATATTCATAGGGGTTTGTCACAACCTGAGATGCAACTAAACTATCGTCATTGGCCGCCTCGGTGCTGGCGGAAACAGAGTTTGCCAACACAAGGCCGGTGGTCAAAAGCCGACCGAACACTTTCGAGACCATGATGGTTGCGCCGAGATGGAAAATTGGTGTTTGGTAGGAACAACCACCTAAAACGGGGGAAGATCGACCTTTTTGATCAGGAGTCGATCCCACGCGAGGGGCTAAGCAATGCAGGGGGTGGAGCGTTTTTTGGCCTGTTCCGGAACTCCACGTTCATATACTCATCTGAGAAGGTCGTCGTGGATATTGACAAATTAGTTCCACCTTAGCAAGCAATAGTTTGATACTGGCAGCGATGAGAGCGAACCAGAGCAGAGAAAGGAGTGGCACTAACAACCGAGCCAGTGTGGGAACATCCCCACTCTTGGATCGGGGTGGTGGTTATTGTTGTCGTTGGACTCGGAACGTTTTACAATGTCGTTTTGAGATTGAAGGATCTCGATCTGATCAAATCGGGCTAGTCGGTCATGTGTGGCAGTACCGTGATACCCCTGTAACTTTGATCGTATTTTGGGTTCATCCTGCAGGTTAGCGAAAGCAACCATTGTCGGACTTGAATGAGATTAACTTCAGGGAAGAAAAGAGACGAACGTCGTTGGTCTCCTTATCTCCACTGCAGAATTTTCCAATGCAACGTCAGCGTTCTTTATGAATCCATGAAATCAAAGAACTAAAGTTTATTAGCAATCAGAGTACCCGCTAAACAAGGCAACACCTCCACCATCAGCCCATACGATGCGCTTCTACCGACTGTCAAGCCCACGGCTTCGGTACTCTGCGGATCTCACTCGATGTCACTGGTATCCACCGCAACCAGACTTTCCAGGGCATCGCTAAGAGCTGATTTGACGAATGGCCCATTTCTGGGCAATGTGAGCCATTGTTAGAACGTGGTTAGAGTTATATAACGGAGTGAATTTTCGTCTTATTAGTGTTTGCGTCCTTTATTCACCACGAAACAACACTGTCCGCCTTGGTTAGATGGACACGACACGCCTGCCTTTAAGATGGCACGCACGTCCCGCTGAGTGAGGCCCAATCCTGCCTTCTGTGGATCGTTCTCCATGGGCATTCCCGATGACATTCTCCTCGCGGATGCCGCGGGGAGGATCCCTTCTGGGATGTCGCTCGAGTACCTCGCCGAGTCGCGCGATCGTCCGGCCATTGTGGGCATCATATTCCTGGTGTGCTTCACCGGGGTGATCATGATAGTGCGTCTCTACGCACGGATATGGCTTGTCAAGAAACTCGGCCTCGACGATGTTTTGGCTATTCTCACCATGGTATGATTTTCCTGGACTAATCCAGATACAACGAGGGAACTGGAGCTAACATTTAGTCCTGAAATAGATGATATATATCACTTTTGTCGTTCTGTCTCTCGTTTTGATTGATTTGGGAAGTGGTCGCCATATGGACTACATCCAGTATGTCCTGTCGATGCCCACGGTGCGTCAGACTGAGGTTCTGGATTTCGTTGCGCACGTTCTTTACACCACTGCCCTGTTCTTTTGTCGACTATCGGGTTTGGCCTTCTACCACCGCCTGGCTGCACGCTCCAGCAAACTACACCTCGCGATCAAGATTGCAGCCGGCTTCCTATTCGCCGCGTATCTTCCCCAGCTGTTTCTATTAATATTTCACTGTCGACCCGTAACCGGACTCTGGCCTTACCCCTGGCAGGAAGAGCCGATCAGCTACAATTGTCTCACTTGGGGTCTGGTCTATTCAGTCAACTCCGGTGTTTCATTGACTTGCGATGTGCTCATGTTTATTATCCCGACCATCCTTATCAAGGAACTTCACGTCTCCATGAAGAGGAAGGCCCAACTCTCTCTCGTTATGTTTCCAGGTGTCCTGTAAGGTTTATTGATTCCTGCTATATTCCCACCACATCTAACAAGAGTGCACCAGTGTCATTGTCATTTCCGCTGTCCGTGTTTACTTTGTCGCAGTGGGCCAATGGGCTGATGACGGTAGTTGGGCCTACGATCCCATGATGGTCATTGAGAATGCTGAGATTGCAGGCACCTTGATTGCGCTGTCTGTGCCGGCTCTGAAGCCTGTCTTTGGGAACATATTCACTCATCTGACCGAGTACACGCTTTCGACGCGCAACCGGACTAATATGAAAAGCCAATCGAAGCCTACATCCGGGATAAAGTCTAGGGCTAGAGACAGTAAGCGCCTGTTATCTTGGTCCAAGCACGGTTATGAAGACTACGAGATGATGAGCTCGGAGACTAATATACCCCCAAGTGGCCCGATGCAGTCGACGGAACCGGGTAGCCCGGGGAATAAGAGCATCGGAGTGACTACCGAAGTCTCGATATTTCATGGACAGCAGGAGGCGGACCAGAGACATATTGTGTAGAGAAAGTAATAGATGCTGTACGACACTACGAGCTATTCCAGGACATAGATTACACAGAATGAACATTCTTCTGTTTCTTTTCGTCACAATTTTGATCTTGTTTCTCTTTCGTAATACCTCGGTAGTAAGATAGTCCTACGTATGAGTGATTTGTGACATTTGAAGCAGGAGCGAGAGAGAAAGGGAGAAATACCAAATATTCAACAAAGTTTTTCCAATTCAATAGTGTATCGGGCATCCAAAACATCGTCGGTTGGGTTACATCAAGGTTCCGTTAGAGTATTCCAGAAAAACGAGCGCGTACCCCTATTAATAGGCAAAAGCCAAAATATGCCCTAACAAGAACCCCGAGTCTCTGATACCATGTGGATCTCTTTTGCAGAATCTCTCTCGAATTGAACGACGTTTGATTCTATCCCAGAGTTTAACACGTGAAAATCAATAACACAGTTTCAAGTCACGTAAAAGTTTGCCTTGTGGAACTGCGATGTCTCAAACGTGTACCCACAGCTCTTCAACCAGTGGGAACCGAACCGAAGCTATAATAGTACTAGCATAAACGTAAAACAACCATTATGTCTAGTTAACAATTGATAAACATATACGCCTCAGACTGATATACGTGAGTCGGTTCATATTCTAGGCTCATGAGACGTGCCTGTTCTTCCTCCTCTTGCCGTCTTGCCTCTCTGGTTATCCACTCCTGTCTCTTTTTCTCTTTTCTGACTTGTTCCTAATAGAAACAGGTCAGCTAACTCAGATCCACATCGTCTTCAGCAAATTATTGCTCATACATTCATCAAACGCCGCCTAGCACGACGACGTCTTTGCTTTCTGGCGTTCTTTGTCTGAATAAGGGGTTGTGGCTCAGGGGGCGTAGGGCGGTACATTTGGTAAAGCTGTCCATTTTATCAGGGAAATTAGTAGTTGTAAAGAACTCAGATACCAAGTACACCGAGGGATACAACTACCATCTTCGCTCTCTTCTTCTTCTTCTTCTTCTTCTTCTTCTTCCTCTTTTTCCCGACGCCATCATTACTGACGTTCCTTGGCACATTCTGGTGCTGTCGTTGCTACCAAATATCAGTGCTCTGGATATGGTCATAAGGAACACAAAACCATACAGCGTACATGTAGCCTTCAAGGAAGGCTACAGACGGGCAGAGTTTTTCGTCAAAATGTACTGGACCTCCGCACTTGAGACATATCGGACTGCCCTCATTTGAGTTCGTAACAGTAGTGTTGTGAAAGATATCCTCTAAAGGACCGACGCGGGAGTGCACGGCTAAAGCCGTTGGTAGGGACGTGTCGAGGGTGAGTTTTCGATATCTTTGGTTTAGGGTTTCACACTCCATTTGTCTTGATTTGTGGCTTGGAGGCTTCGTAGTTGTATGTGGAGTAGATGGGAGTCTGTTTTTTGACTCCTCCCTTCGGGTTTTCTCTGTAGAAGTCACTTGGAAGAGTCGATAGATTGTCGTTTCTGAGTAGTGACTTATAGTGGTGAGGCCGATCCGGGAGTAGAGTAGATAAAGGTGGAGAGGAGGGGTGTCGGAGGGAAGGTGCATACTCTGAGCATGGTTCCTGCTTCGTGGAATCAATTTCGGGGTTGCTTGCTGCCTGGTACACATATGATGTGAGGTGCCTCTTCCTCAATTAAATCTTACTATGTCTGTGTACTGGACATAGGTTTCGAGTGTTGAAGGTGGGAGAAAGCGTAGCTGTAGACATAGCTGATGTTGCCGTATGTGAAGTATGCCTCACTGCTGAGAACTTTGACAGGGCTGGCAAGGAGACTGGGCTGATGATATATGAAGGTAAAATGAATATATGTTTAAGATGTCAACTAGATTTTGCGACATATCTGGGATGCTGCATGATTGAAGTTGTCTTGTAGTAGCTACTGGAAGGCAAGGATGAGATGAAAGATATCCTATGGCAGACATCTATGTATACCGTGTGCTCCGGTAGTGAGCCAGGAAAGCTTAAGAGGAATAAGAAATTCGGTATATAATTAGAATCCAATATGTGATCCTTCTATAGAAGTTCTGAAAGCTGAGGGGTTAGCGCTACACTAAAAGTCAGCGGAGCAGACTAAAACAGTGAGAGGATTGATCGCCCGTGGGGTAGTGAGATGGTGGCAGTAGTTACAGAAAAGCTAATACTTTAATTGGTGGAATGTTTGATGCAGACTCCAAGTAAGCTACTGAGACTTTAGAGAAAGTGCAATCTCTCATTAGTGGAAATGTATATGCACTTCAATCAGAGAGTCCACTTTCCATGGCATCTCATTGAGAATATTGTCATGTCCAATGAACTGGCCAATTCCACCGTTTTTCTTGGCTGATTTAGGAGATTTAGCCAAGCATAGACTGTTGAATAATCGTTCAATATTGACCAGCTCTGAAATTCAGGCCCCACAAACAGTCGATATGATGGACCACTCGGAGAAATTCGCTTTAATATAGCTGTGGCAATGGAGGTCGTGATATATCATATATACCTTGGAGACCCCTTGCTTTATTTAAAGCCAATTATCTTATCCATGGAATCATGGCTTGCCATTACCAGAAGCTGTTATGGGTAGCTCTTACCCTTGGGGTGTCTGTTTCTGCTCTTCCAGGTTCGTCAAAGGCTACTCGAGCTGATGAAAGCCCATCGCCACCCGTGGCTACCATAAAGTCGAATAGTGCGCAGACAGAAACCGTCTTCGTCGGTCGTTCTCTGCCTGAATTCGACCAGGAGTTATTCCTCGGCATCAAATACGCAGATAAGCCCGTCCGGTTTACCCCGTCATCCCTGAAGACAAGCTATACTGCCGATGACAGCGACTCTGGGGCATACACGGCCTCTGTGGATGACTTGAACATATCTCAGGAAGCAGTACTTTACAATGCTACAGAATACGGATACGAATGCCCCGGATACGGGTCCGACGAGACAAAACTGGTCGATATGGGCTTAATACAACTCAATGAAGATTGTCATAATCTGAACATCATCAGACCTAAGCTACAGTCGAATGAGACCCAGCTGCTCCCGGTCATGTTATGGATTTTCGGAGGCGGATGGCAACAAGGTGCAACGGCGGATCCAAGGTAAGGTGCTACATGTTGAAAACCTTTTGAGGTGCTAATTAGGTTCGTCTGGCAGATACAATATGAGTTACATTGTTCGCCAGGGCGCGTTGAACGATAAACCTGTTTTGGGAGTTTCAATCAATTACCGTTTGGCAGCTTTTGGTCTCCTGGATTCTGAGGAGGTTCGGGTAAGCTTTTTAACATATGTTGGTCCTTTATTTGGTTGTGCGACCGGGGCTGATGGCTTAGGCATCTGGGGATAACAACCTGGCGCTTCGAGACCAGCGGAATGCTATGCGATGGGTAAAACAGAACATCGAGGCGTTTGGTGGAGACCCGGAGAAGGTCACGATCTGGGGGGAATCTGCGTAAGAAACAAGTGGATATCAATATAGGATACTGGGTACTGATAACAGCAGGGGTGCCTATAGCGTCGGGGCGCACTTGATTGCTAATGACGGGGACAATGAAGGTCTTTTCCGAGCAGGTGGGCTTCATCCCATTTTGATTGATGGGCCAGTTTTCTAATTCAACAGCTATCATGGAATCTGGAAACGCCAATGGGCCTCCCTGGAATGGGACAGAGTGGTACCAGCCAATGTACGATCGCATCGCAAACAAAACGGGGTATGATTATCTTTAATGTTTCTCGACACTCGGCTAACGAGATAAAGCTGTTCTTCTTCATCAGACACACTTCAATGCCTACGAGATGCATCTTACGAAACAATATACGATGCCGCATATGAAGGACTGGAATGGTTCGCAGCGATCGATGGTACATATATCAAGGAGTATCCCCAGATAAGCATTACGCAAGGAAAAATGGCCAAAGTCCCTATCCTCCTGGGAACAAACACAGACGAGGGAACTAGTTTCGGCACGACAGGGACGGATACGGATGAAGAGTGTATCGAGCAGCTTATATGTGAGTATTAACAATCTCCGGCTTAGATACTTATTGACAACTATAGCATCAAAACGTTGGGTTCTTAATCGTGAGCAAGCCACCAAACTGCTTACATTCTATTCAAATGACCCTGCCCTGGGATGCCCATATGGATGGGGGAATACGACATGGCCAGATATGGGGCTCATGTATAAGCGATATGAGTCGATGGCAGGCGACCTTACCATGGTCGGACCGAGGCGCCTCCTCGCGCAAAATATGGTCAAGTATAGAAACGAGGTTTACTCTTACAGATGGGACGTACCCGCTTTGAACTCATCCAACACTATTGGAGTGGGCCACTTCGCAGAGGTGAGTGTCAGGGTTTACCATTAACTATCAAGTTCCTGGAAAGTACTAACAGGAGCCTAGATTCCCTTTGTGTTCGCCAATCCGGTCCAAAATATTACAGCACTGGGAGATGATCCCGCCCGTCTTGAGCTTGGTAACCTGGCTGCTCGAATGTGGACTTCATTTGTTGTCGATTTAGACCCCAATGGACATAACGGTATGTGCTTTATTACCATTGGGAGATTGGTTATAGGTAGAAACCTAACATACGCAGTTGCAAATATTCCCCAATGGCCACAGTATTCCCAGGAAACATCGAACTTCGTGTTCCGCCTACCCAAGGATGGAAGCTATATCGAGGCTGACACTTACCGAGCGGATGGCATTGACTATATCAACAGTATCCCCAGGTAGATAGGTGACCAGAGCTACTAATGCTTAATCTTCAAGCATTGCTCTGATATGAACTTGACTATGATGAATTATGCCTGTCAACTGTGCTGAATAGGCTAATGAAACAATCCCAATTCAAAGGACAGCTGACCTGGAACCTTACTCCTTAGAGAACCAATAGCGACATGTATTGATCTATATGGCAAGGTTTAGCCGAGGCTCTTTATTGCAGAACCCTGTCACCCACTGAGACAGTAAGCTTAGAAGTTATAATCCCTGCATGCCGCATTAAGTGAGGGTTCTACCTTGCATTAGAAACGCTAGTCTTTATCGAACCTTACGATGTGCCTGACATCCACTGCCCCGCTTTGAGTACTTTCTCGCCACAGCTACATCATACAAATATTGTCACGATGTACTCCGTATGTGGCAAGAAAAGCCTATCTAGCAGATTTTCGTATCGGTAGCAAGGATTGCGGTTGTCTGGCACTTTAGCTTGTTGGTAGCTGGTCGCCACCCGGGCTTCATCGGCTATTCTTTGCAATTTCCAGCTACAGATGGTAAAACATTCACGGAGTTGCATGGATGCCTAGAGCAAGTTGATGGATTCAATATCGAGTTCTCTTCCCCAATTAAAGTCCCAGTCAGACACGCGATTTCCGCAGTAGAGATTTGTATAGGAGGAAGCCGGGTTAGGAATTCAGTTCAGATTCTTAGGGCCCTTAATGGCATCCACTAACGAAACCCTAAGGAGCCAAATACGGTGAAGACAAGAACAAACGTACAATTTTCCCCACAAAGAATTTTTTCATTCGACAGCTCGCTGCTCACCTGAGACAGCCTAGTTTCCTCCCAATCAATCCGCGCTATCCTAAGACGGGCTGGAAGGCCTATGGCGATGGCTAAAAACAACGAGGAGGGCGCTCGAGTACTATCGTCTCTAGTGTTTATTCTTTCTATGTTGAACTGCATGATATAAGCTCGACGAGTTATGATCTGTGCGAGAGTTTCCGCGAGAAACAAGCTAGAAGTCTAAATTGCTCCGAGATTTTTGTTTTGACCAGCACGCGGAGTTAATCCGCGCATACGGGACCCTCACTTTGGAATCTTAATTTCGAGATAGTCCAGTCTCGAACCTATCTGGGCGTTGGCCTGGGATTGGCCCGCGTCAAGCCACAATCCTTAACCACGCGGGATTATACGGGCTTTTGGGTGAATGACCCGGTGGAAAGAAGTACCAGAGTGCTAGTAGCGGAAGAACCATGCGATCCAGAGAACAAAGAGCAAGACTCGGAAAACAAGAATGATTTAGGATGACTCTGGGATCTCGACTGCTGGCGCGGCGACTCCGGAAGTTCCAGCAAAGTGTCTGATCCCAGAGCGAATGAGGGCAGCTAGATGTCATACGCCAAGCTGCCAAGGGAGTCCTGATGTCAATCGCTCTACACCCCCGCATCTTTTTCACTCCACTTTCTCAAACACAAAAAGCTGGGGAAAATGTGGGGAGGTCACCATCTTCCAATTGAGATAGCGATCAGTCTCCCAAGGCCGAGGTAATATGGTGATTTCAAGTCGGTTATCTGGTTTTCTGTTTGCCTTCAGCCTGGGGACACGAAAGATGGCGTCTATAGCGCATTCTTCAATGGGTCTTCACAGTTCTATGTTGTGTGACGAACGAGTTACACACTGAAGAGGCAACTGTGGTCAAAAGTTTAACTGAATAGCGTATATGAGACAAACACAGCAGACCGCCTCTATATAATCCTACATCTGTGCGGTGGTCCCTGGTGCCCCTCTTCCTCTCGACACCCGCACAACTCCTCCCTCCTTTGCCTCCAGAACGCACTTTAGGAGCGAGAAATTATTCAATCATGTCATATTCAAGCAGCGAAAAGGATCCCGGTGCAGACACCAGGATTGAAGACGTCAATCAACCTGCCCTGAACGATGTTGACTACGATGAAGAATACACATACGCAGAGCAGCGTAAGATTATCCACCGGGTGGATAGACGCCTTGTCACCATTACGGGTTTAGCATATTGTGTGTCCCTCATGGACAGGACAAACCTGAGCATGGCTGCTGTCGCGGGGTAAGTTTCCCTGGTGCAGTAGGCATCGCCTCAAATGGATGATTCATCGGTTGATCGCCCATAGCATGACCAAGGACCTGGGTCTGACAATTGGAACCCGATATGTGTGTCTCAAGATCCCCATCGTACATTTTGAATCTGTGGCTGACATCAATAGTCCGTCATGGTCCTCATCTTCTTCGTCCCCTACGTGATCTTCCAGCCACCCATGACAGTTATAACACGGAAGATAGGTCCTACCTACTTCTTGGGAACCATTGTTATTCTTTGGGGGGCAATTCTAGTTGTAAGTCTCTCAGCGCGCTGGTGTGTGAAAGACTGCCATCGAACAATCTATTGATATTGTTTTCAAGGGCATGGGGTTTGCAAAGAATTGGAGGCATATGGTCGCGACCCGTGCACTGCTGGGCATACTTGAAGCAGGTACTTTTCCCCGAATCCGATGATGTCGCCTGGTTATCATCACTCTGGAACCCCAAGTAACATAAGACTGATCTGATTCGATATAGGCTACTTCCCCGGTTGTGTATATCTTTTGTCTAGCTGGTATACTCGGTGTAAGTTTAAACATACGCTACGAGCTACTCCCGAGCACTGACAGGGTTAGTTGACGTGCAAAAACGGTTCTCGGTCTTCTACTTGATCGGTTGCGTAGCATCAGCATTGTCTGGTATTCTTGCTTTTGGGTTGATGCAGATGGGCGGGCTTCAGGATCTGGAAGGCTGGAGATGGATATTTATCATGGAAGGCGTGGTATGTACGCTTTTCCCCTAGGCGACCCCACTTGCTAATTCCAGTAGATCACAGGGGTCATTGGTATCCTGACCATCACTTTTCTGGTTGACTTCCCTGATAAGGCACACAAGTCTTGGAGGTTTCTCAGTGAGAAAGAATGCGCGTTCATCGTCCGCCGTATCAACCGGGATCGTTCCGATGGAGACGTGGAGCCGTTCTCTCTTAAGCGCTTCCTGTCACCTGCCCTCGACCTGAAGATCTGGGGGTTTGCAATGATATTCTTGTAAGGCGTGCTGAATGCATTTTGTTCCTTCAGCGATCCTCTAACATGCAACAGCTGCACTACGACCGTCACATATGCCATCGCATATTTCCTCCCGATCATCCTTGAACAGGGTATGGGGTTTAGTACCGCTGCCGCACAATGTTTAATTGCGCCACCCTTTGCGTTCGCCGGAATCGTAATGTACGCATCCGCCTGGGTTGGTGACAAATATCGCCTACGAGGAGCAATCGTCATCTTCAATGCTTTACTCTGTATCATTGGACTTCCCATTATGGGCTTTGCGAAAGGCAATGCTGCGCGGTACGTGGGCGTATTCTTCGCAGTGGGCGGTGCCAATTCCAACATCCCAGCTTGTATGGCATATCAAGCGAACAATGTCCGTGGTCAATGGACCCGTGCATTTTCTAGTGCTACATTGGTGGGATTTGGTGGCATCGGAGGGATTGTGAGTAGCTTGGTCTTTAGGTCCCAAGATGCACCTGGGTACCGACCGGGCATGTGGACGACTATTGCGTAAGTGCTGGTCCTTTATCAAGTCAAGCTTCCACTGCATTGAGTTACTAAGCGGCCTGCAGATGCAATATTCTCATTCTAGTCATTGTGGCCGCTCTAAGCCTGTGGTTCCGCCGGTCGAACAGAGAAGCGGACCGTGGGGAGCGCGTCATCGAGGGGTCTCCAGAGTTTCGGTATACGATATAAATCTATCGCACAACACTGGTTTTCTTTTTTCTCTTCCGGTAGTTCTCCTTTGTTATTTCTGTACATATCTCAACGAGCAAGATATTTAGCCGATAATAAATATGCAGAGGCAGTGAGCGATGTTGTCTTCCATTACCGACAATATGCTTTGTTCTATGTTGAGTTTCTCAAGGGATAAAATCTGTCGCACACAAAGTAAATGGCTGTAAAACCCCGCATAACACACATTGCGATGGCGGTTCCAGACCGTCCATGTGGTGTTACAGTCACTCGTTAGTCATAGCATGTATAAATAGCCCGACTGTGCTTCCCGAGCTTGGACCACATCGGATCGGAAAGAACCTGGTGGAGGTTCTAACGAAGTACTGCATGAAACTTTTGGGAGAACCGAATGCCTAGGTTAGCAACTGAAGCGGTGTCGATATTAAATTGACTGGTTCAGGTCGATCAAACGTAATTCAATTAATTCTTCAGTCTTGAAAAATAGTATAATATCGCTTTTTCAAGCAGAAAGATTCAAGAAATCTCCAACCCCGCGTCTGGACCAAGATCATAAGCTAAGACTTTCCCGCGGGAAAATAATCTCTTATCGGTCGCGGAGAAGCCAAGCGCGGTTTACGGGCGCGCTTGCGGGGCGACTTTGCAAGGGACCGCAGAGTATTCCCAGGTTATTATTGGCTCGGGCGGCAGCGTTATCGGGTTATCGACAGTTTCCCGTGATTGTCCGTATCGCCCGCGGTTTTCTTGCCGGCCGAAGGAATCCATAGATTGTATGACTTTGGCGATAAGTTTTTTCCCTAGAGCCTTCTTTCTTTCTTTTCGTTTTTAAATCTTGTCTTCCTGTTCGTTTCAATTGTATTCCTCTCCCCTCCTCTATCCAACTTCCTGACTATCTCATGTGTTGAGCTATCGCCGGGGATTTACTAGATCAGAACATACTATCCCTTGGCTTAGCCAAACCATTGAACACCGCAGTCCGTTGGCCTCTCACACTATCACCATGGCTGCATCCTGGTGCGCCCTTCGTGGCACTCGCCAGCTTGCTCTTCGGACTCGCTTGCGCTCTGCCCCTTCCCCCATTGCACTCCGCAGAGCTACTCCATCCTCTCCCTTCCGCGCCACCCATCGCGCCCTGCACACAGCTACACAGCAGCCGTCGCGGCGACCGGTCTACACAAGCTCAGTAGCTGACCATGGCGACCCTCACCCCCGCGACCTCTTTCAGCCCCTCGACACCTTCCCCAGACGTCATATCGGTCCTTCGCCAGATGCCGCAAAGGAAATGCTGGCCACTCTTGACCCCCCAGTGGCGTCTCTCGACGAATTCGTAAAGCAGGTGCTTCCCGCAGACATTCTGTCCAAGAAGGACTTGAAGGTTACTGATCCTCACGCTAAAGCGAATCTGTACCGCGACAATGTGGGCGGTGGTCTTGGAGAGACCGATATGCTGAAGCTCTTGGATGTCTACCGGAAGCAAATTGATGTTTCTGGCAAGACTTACATCGGAACTGGTTATTACGGTACAATTGTGCCTCCTGTGATCCTCCGCAATGTCCTGGAGAACCCCGCATGGTACACCAGCTATACCCCATACCAGCCCGAGATCAGCCAGGGTCGTCTGGAGTCACTCCTGAACTTCCAAACACTGACTGCCGACTTGACGGGCTTGCCATTCGCCAATGCCTCTGTTCTGGACGAAGCTACCGCTGCTGCCGAGGCGATGACCATGTCTTTCGCTACTATGCCTGCTTCGAAACAGAAGAAGCCCGGTAAGGCTTACGTTGTTTCCCATCTTTGCCACCCTCAGACAATCGCCGTGATGCGGTCGCGCGCCGAGGGTTTCGGTATCAACCTGGTTATCGGTGACATTCTGGCGGATGATTTCAAGTTGGTGAAAGAACAAGGCGACAATCTTATTGGTGTGCTTGCTCAATATCCGGATACTGAGGGTGGCATCTATGACTTCCAGGCCTTGAGCGACAATATTCATGGCGCTGGCGGTACCTTCAGTGTCGCCACCGACTTGATGGCTTTGACCGTTTTGAAGGCACCCGGAGAGTTTGGAGCTGATATTGCGTTCGGTAATGCCCAGAGATTCGGTGTTCCTATGGGATACGGTGGTCCACATGCAGCATTCTTCGCTTGTGTAGACAAGTACAAGCGTAAGGTTCCTGGCCGTGTTGTGGGTGTCTCCAAAGATCGTCTCGGCAACCGTGCTTTGAGATTGGCTCTGCAGACCCGAGAGCAGCATATCCGCCGTGAGAAAGCCACTAGCAACATCTGCACTGCTCAGGCCCTTCTCGCCAACATGAGCGCCATGTATGCTGTTTACCATGGCCCGACTGGCCTGAAATCCATTGCTCAACGCATCATGTCCATGACTTCGACTTTGCAGGCGAAGCTTGCTGCCTTGGGCTATAACGTTCCGATCAAGACCAACGTCGCCGATGGCGGTGCGATTTTCGACACCGTTACTGTAGAGTTGCCCACCAGCCAAGAGGCGGACGCCATTGTTGCAGCTGCCCGGGAACAGTCTATCTTCCTCCGCCGCGTGAACTCTACCAAGGTTGGTATCTCGCTTGATGAGACTAGCGGCCGGGAAGAGGTCAAGTCCATTTTGCAGGTGTTTGCTACCCATGCTTCCAAGGGAGAAGTGTCCATCGATGGGGAGCTTGGTATCTCCCCTCTTCCGGCCAGCCTTGAGCGGACTTCCGAATATCTGACTCACCCGGTATTCAACACCCACCACTCGGAGACGGAAATGCTCCGGTATATCCGTCATCTGGAGTCCAAGGACCTGTCTCTGGCTCACTCTATGATCCCTCTGGGCTCTTGCACTATGAAGCTCAACGCAACCACCGAGATGATTCCTATCTCTTGGCCTGAGTTCTCCCAGATGCACCCCTTCTTGCCCGCAGATGTCGCGAAGGGTTACACCCAGATGATCGATGATCTGGAACAGCAACTTGCCGACATCACCGGTATGGCTGAAGTCACTGTCCAGCCTAACTCTGGCGCCCAGGGTGAGTTTGCGGGTCTGCGTGTCATCAAGAAGTATCTGGAGGCTCAAGGCGAGTCCAAACGCAACATCTGTCTGATTCCCGTGTCTGCTCATGGCACAAACCCAGCCAGTGCCGCCATGGCTGGTATGAAGGTTGTTACCATTAAGTGTGACACCAAGACCAGCAACTTGGATCTTGAAGATCTCAAGGCTAAGTGTGAGAAGCACAAGGATGAGCTGGCCGCTGTTATGATCACCTATCCTAGCACTTTTGGTGTGTACGAGCCTGGTGTCAAGGAGGCCTGCGAGATCGTGCACCAGCATGGTGGACAGGTCTACATGGATGGTGCCAACATGAACGCCCAGATTGGTCTCTGCTCTCCTGGCGAGATCGGTGCGGACGTCTGCCATCTTAACCTGCACAAGACCTTCTGTATCCCTCACGGTGGCGGTGGTCCTGGTGTTGGTCCTATCGGTGTTGCAGAGCACCTGCGCCCATTCCTGCCGTCTCACCCGGCCAGCGAATACCTTCAGTCTAAGCGTACGGAATCCTCCTCGCCCCCGATCAGCGCTGCTCCTTGGGGTAGCGCCAGCATCCTGCCCATCACCTTCAACTACATCAACATGATGGGTGCCAAGGGTCTCACCCATGCGACAAAGATCACCCTTCTTAACGCCAACTACATTCTCTCCCGTCTGAAGGAACACTACCCTATTCTGTACACCAATGAGAATGGCCGCTGCGCCCACGAGTTCATCCTCGATGTCCGCAAGTTCAAGGAGACCTGCGGCGTTGAGGCCATCGATATTGCCAAGCGTCTCCAGGATTATGGCTTCCACGCCCCGACCATGTCCTGGCCCGTGTCCAACACCCTCATGATCGAACCCACCGAGTCGGAGAGCAAGGCGGAGCTGGATCGCTTCTGCGATGCTCTGATCTCCATTCGGCAGGAGATTGCTGAGGTGGAGAGCGGCGCGCAGCCACGTGAGGGCAACGTGCTGAAGATGTCTCCTCACACTCAGCGCGATCTTTTGTCCAACGAGTGGAACCGCCCGTACACTCGGGAGACGGCCGCCTACCCCTTGCCGTACCTTGTGGAGAAGAAGTTCTGGCCTTCAGTGACTCGGGTGGATGATGGTAAGTTTTCCCTTAATTCTTACTTGATCAGAAGCAAAGCTAATCTGAACTTTCACAGCTTACGGTGACCAAAACCTGTTCTGCACTTGCGGTCCTGTGGAGGAGACTGACTAGAGATATGATACCCATGTTTGATTGTTTATTATTATGGTCGGCGAGATACATTTTTTCAACACATGTTTAGTTGCTTGAGTTTTGGGTTGGCATAATGATGGTGACACGACGCCAAGATTCAACATTCATGATAGACATTCGGGGGGCGTTCTGGTTACTATTTGCATCTGAGTTGTACAAAAGACTCTATTTAGCAAAGTGAATGATACTTGCCGCTATAGTAGCGGTTATGTTAAGCCGTTCGTTCATCGCATAGTTTGATTACGTTGATCTTAATCAGGGCTGGAGCTGAACTTCCAGATTCAGGGCAGTAGTCAGCGCTTGCTTGATTCGGAAGTCACCCCTAGGTGGCACGTGAAGACTCCGTCTCAGCTCTTAAGTAAAAGGTTGCTTTTTCTCAGCCTTCCAAGTGGTCAGAATCCCACCGGGTCTCCTGTTGTGCGTGTGGCTATCTTATCTCCTCCGCACTAAACCGCTCTTGGCATCGGAACCGGCCGTAACCCGAGGTCACGTCCAATCTGAGATGTGACTGTGGTTCCTTGTGGAGTTGGAAGGAGCTCAATCTTACAGGATGACAACATACCCCTTGTTGTATGAAGTCTCGACCTTATAAGAAGCCTCTCTCTCCCTCGAGCGTTGAAACGTACACAATATCATCTCGTGGGAGTACAGTACATTAGTGTTCTGTCAGGTAGATAAGATAAGGTTCCAACGGTCATCCTTCCGTCAATGCGCTGGTTGGTGCAGTAGTTCTCCTTCGCATACACCAGTATTCAAGGTGAATCCATGTCATTCTTTCAGATTTGACGAATTCAAGATAACTTATGAAGTGGCAGTTTGGGCATGATTAGTTAGCCTACACGTATACCGTGTCTTGCTACCTATATCCCTTGTTTTCTACCGGACACATATTGATCCGTTCGAGCTGAACTGGTGCTACTTGGCTCTATTGCAACGTAGCCTCAATTTATATCGCTGAGAATCGAGAGATTCAGGGAACATCAACATGGCCCCCGCATATATTGTCTTCGTCGGTGTATTTGTGCATCTTCCCCGGTCAACGTCGAAGGTCCTCGCTATCCAACAGGGGGCTTTATGGGTTTCCGTCGCCGATGGCCGAATCAAGGGTACCGACTGGACTGTCATCACTGAAAGTGATCTGCGCGACCTATTGAAAGAAAAAAGCTGGGTCTTGGAGGATGCTCCTCGATATAAATCCGGGACGAGAGTAAAGATCGTTCGGGCGAGAGAAGAACATAATGAATTCTTCTTTCCTGGGTTCATTGGTAAGTGGTGATTCGATTTTCTGCCCCATATGAGTAGGCGTGTAGCCATAGATACGTGTATACGGACACTGACAGGCTTAGACACTCACATTCACGCACCCCAGTACCCCAACAATGGACTCTTTGGTTCCACTACCCTCCTTGACTGGCTAAAGCAGTACACCTTCCCCATGGAAGCCTCATTCGGGAGCTCCCTTCCCAACATCCCTTCCCCCCGGGCTTTCAGGGTGTACAATCAGGTCGTCTCACGCACTCTGGCTAACGGCACAACTTTCGCCTCATACTTCGCCACCATTCATGTCTCGGCTACGAATTTGCTGGCGACGCTCTGCCACAAACGCGGCCAGCGCGCCCTCATCGGCCGCGTTTGCATGGACAATCCGAACTTCTCTGAGCCCTACTATATCGACCCCTCAACCGAAGAATCCGTCGAGCTAAACAAGGAAGTCATCTCGTACATCCAGTCCATTGATCCGCAAGGAACCATGATAAAGCCGATAATTACCCCGCGCTTTGCATTAACATGCACCCCGAAGGCAATGCGTGGTCTAGCCGACCTAGCCTCTTCTTACGAACCCCCACTGCACATCCAAACGCACATATCCGAGAACACACAAGAAATCCACGACGTCCACTGCCAATTCCCAAGTGCCAAGAGCTACGCCGACGTGTACGACACATACGGCCTTCTAACACCACGAACTATCCTCGCCCACGGCGTCCATCTATCGCCCGACGAGCAAGATCTTATCCACGACCGAGGCGCCAAGGTCTCTCACTGTCCCGCGTCAAACTCTGCCTTAGGGTCTGGCATCTGTCCCGTTCGCAAGCTCCTCGACAAGGGAATCACTGTCGGTCTCGGCACGGATGTTAGCGGCGGATATAGCCCCAGTATCTTGGAAGCCGTCCGACAAGCGTGTCTCGTATCCCGGTTACTTCGGCATGTGGAACCGGCCAGCGAAGGAGATGAAGGAAAGAAACTCGTCCTGAGCGTGGAAGAGGCTCTGTACCTGGCTACACGTGGTGGCGCAGCTGCGGTCAATATGGAGAATGATATCGGTGGATTCGACGACGGCATGCTGTTCGATGCGCAGCTGATCCATTTGGGGCGGTTTTTACCTGCGAGCCGGTATGACAATGGTGAAAGCCAGGTTGATGTCTTTGGATGGGAGACGTGGGAAGAGAAGATCCACAAGTGGGTGTGGAGTGGTAATGATCGTAACGTTAAGGGTGTCTGGGTTGGAGGAAAGCTGGTGCATGGGGAGGAAGCTGTTGAGGGTGGGATTCGGTCTGGTTGGTGGACTTGGGTTTTGAGCGCCGGTGTTGTGGGCGTTGGTGCTGTTGTTGCTCTTAGGAGGTTGAGGTTGTAAGATATAGACTTGTTCTCTTTATCTTTATAGATGGTTTTTGACCATCTCGGATTTCACCTGATGATCATACAGAATAATTAACCTTTATAATTTCAACAAGATATAACTTTATAAGAAGGGTGAGCACCTGTGGAAAATGATGACACTGAAAACCCACTTCGAGGCTATTCACAGCTATATCTCCACCGACAACCTTTTGTAGCGGCTTGTAATGTTAACGCCTTACTACTAGTACTTTACGCCTGGTCAGAGGAAATATGGCTTTAGAAACACCGCGTGGTCGATACAATCATCTATATACTCCAGATAGCGTACACCTAAAATCACAAGGCAGAATGTACTAACTGAATACGACGGCGTACAAAATAGCTGTCTAAAAAAAACAAAAGATTTCAGAATAAAACTAAACTACAATCTCCACGCTAGGTAACATAGTCCCTCCTCCGGAACCTCACTTGAACCAAAGTTCAGCCTTGTAGCGCCCGTTCTCGGAGACAAGCTCCCGCCTCTACCCTCTGGTGAACTTGAATATTACCTTCCCAAAGCCCTGTGCCGAGCTATTCTCGTTTCGGTCTTCCATGAGACCGTAGTCTTTGGATTGACGATCTTGGGATTGGTGCTTGGGGTCCTGATTGAGGGATTGAGGATGGATTTCAGAGTTTTGATTATCTTGAAGGGTTGTGGTGAGGATAGGTGATCTTAGGGGGTAATAGACTAGGGAATTGCTTATATTGGAGTGGGTCTATGTCCATGTAGCTATGGTATGATTGTGTTAGGGGTAGGTAGTTGTTGTGGAAGATGTGCCTTACCTTGATGGGAATAGGTGAGAATTGTGTTGGGATACTATATGAGATTTTGTAGCCTTTAGGGCATTCGCAAGTACTGAGTCAATCTAGTTTCTTTCTGTTTCGGAGGGCAGGATGTATGGTGTTGATATAGTCAGATGGGGTGTCCGTTTAACAATCCTTATTACAATGCCCAGCTCAAAGTCAAAAATAATTCAATTAATGAAGATAGACCCGTTGAACCTTCACTATCAACAAAACGCTGGTCATTTCATAGCCAGCATCAATCAATATGTACAATTCCACTGGATACACTATTCACATCCTTACTGGAACAGTTCGACGCAGTCAAAGATCTAGAACAAGTAATTCATTAGCCAATTAAGCCACAGCCAAGACAATAACCCAATGAAAATAAGTAAGCACTTACAAAGTTAGGAGCAAGGAACTCATCGCCGGAGCTTCCAGAGATGACGCTGATTGTGATCTGATGGTTGTGTTAATTATGAACTTTTGATTAAGGGGAGAAGGATCTTGAGGTATGCGCACAGTGTTCTCTCCTTCGACGATTGTTCCAGATGGAATGCTCACGTCGTAGACTTCGCCGAGGCCGCGGTAGGCTCCGCGGGTGACGCCGCGGGAGTCGAGGTTTGTGGGTGCAGAGGGGGCGGAGCCTTCGTAGTCGTTGATCTGGTTTTTGTTAGTTCATTTTGGTTCCCAGTCTATGGGGATGTGAGTCGGTTTTGCACTGGGGTTTCTTACAGTAGCTTGAGGACGACCGCCAGCGAACGAGAGGGTCGTTCCGATGCGCAGAGTAGCGGCGCCGGTCTGAGCGGAAGTGGCCGTGAATTTAATTGTGACGGGGTCGTTAACTCCCTTGAAGGCAGCCATTGGGAAGTCGGTGAGCTCGGAGCTTCCTACAGTGTAGGTAAGGGGTCCCCAAGATGACATGCGTGAGTCCGAGGGGTGCATCCGCAGTTGGTTCTCTGCGTTGCGGAAGCCGGTTGGTCTAGAGATGATAATTCAGTTATGCTCATGTGGGTGGCTTGCTAGCTAGCAGGGGTTGGAATAGGACACGTACGTTCCGTCCCAGTCGCCGATCTTGAAAATGGTATCGCCTGTTTCCACGGATCCAGAGATGTCCTTGCTTGTTGATGATCCGGCTGTAACCGATACAGAGGTCTCGGCTACCTTGTATTCGCCTTGGTAGTAGACCATGGTGTAATCACCTGGCTTCATGGCCGGGGAAGTGAAGCTACCGTCTGAAGATGTGTATGTCCAGTACTGGGCATCGGCATTGTACCTGTATTTGTTGTTAGGTCAGATTTAGATTCTGTTAGTGCACGGGTATCGTACCAGTGAACGACCCATTTAAAGCTGGAGTCGGCTCCAGATGCAGTTCCGGATACAGTTCCGCGGCCGTCTGCAGCGACGTAGCCCTTGATGTCCAGGTTCGCGAAGAAGGATGTGTCAATATCGGTGCTGGGTGTTCCACTGCGGCTGAAGTACATAGAGTATGGCCCATGGAGACCCTGGCGTCTGTCTTCTGTTTGGACATGGCCCGAGTTCTGCCTTCGTTAACAAAATAATTGAAAAGCATAATGTCGTGTCAAACGTACCATGTACCAGTAGAGGGAGTTATAACTACCGCCGTTGTTGGAGTTGATATCGCTATTAAAATTAGTATGTAAGCATGTTACGTCGCACAGTAGTGTACTGACCGGAAGAAAGGACCACCAGAGGAAGTCTCGTATTGGTTGAGGATCATGCAAACACGGTGGGCGTCTCCAGCAACACCTAGAAGCAGGTTAGCCATGCACTACAGTCAGCAAGTACGTGCCTTACAATGTCTCTGGTCATCGATGAAACGCTGGCTGGAGTAGAACTTGCTACGGGTCTCCCCATCTACAAGGTACTATATATAGCCTTCATCAGCTACCTTCGTGCCCTAGCTTCATTTTTGTACTTACCACATCCGAGCCTTCGATTGCCTCGCCGCCCGAAGTGGTGGACACATCGCCGAACGGTTCCTCGTTCGGTAGGAGCTCCGAGTTAAGGCGTGCAATGAACCGCAACTCACCAACGGAGGGCTCTGGATTGATTAAGACGAATGTCAGGAATTTCTTTCTTTGCGCCGTGACGTGAAACTAACCCTCTGTGGTGTACGTCGCCATGTGAATGACTGAGTCGCCATTGTGGACAACGAAATACTGTGTCAAGGTATCGGTGTCGCAGGTAACCTTGATGTAGTCCCCTTTGCAGACATGGTGTCAGTATATACATGGTCAATATAGCTTGTTGTATCGTTAGCTCACCATCTTCTACCGCAGAAACATCTGCGCTTCCAAGGCCAGAACCGATGTGGCTGCCCGTGCCGGAGTACTGAAGTTCTGAGCCATAGTAATTGATAGAGGTGATATCGCAGCTCGAACGGGAAACCGTAAATTTTAGAGGGTTTGCCGACCCTGCGTCAATAACGTAGGAGTCGTCAGAGGTGGTGATTCCAAAGGCCGCATTGGCGACTCTGGCCCAAAGAAAAGAAGTTGAGAAAAGAATGGTTCTGGACAACATTTTGTCTGTCAATCTTCGGCAGAGTAGTATCCCCTTCCCCAATATTCGTCATATTGTCGGCCATTGTCTCTTTATATTCGCTCCCACATGAGTTCTACTAGTCTCGAGTGTCCAGACCACGAGAGGGGCATAAGGACAAGCTACGAAGAACAGAGCCCCTGATTAATCTTTCTAAAAGATGGATCAGTTTAGTTCCACCAATCTCAAGGGTCATGGTTGATTAAGAAACCAGGCGTAGCGCGCACGACTCGACGAACGTACAGAGGACACCGGAGCACTAGCCGTCGCTAAGATGATCGCTGACGAAGTTTCCCTTTTTGAAATCGGCAGTTGCGATTTTTTAGGCAATACCTGTTGGAGATTTATGGGGTCAACCAATGGCCAAGAACCCCTGCGTCGCCTAGGCGAGCATGTCATCCACTGGACTCCGCATAAGTGTTTCGTCTTTATTCTGAACATGAGAACATGGTCAGCAAGGAAAGCGCTTTGGTGTTGTCCGGTCGCTGTGCGAAAATGACATCGGGTGTCTTTATAGCGAGCACCCGAAGTAATATGACGATCGTATGTGAGTTCATTTAGCATGGTTAAATCCTGCCGGACAAATGGCATATTCCTGTTCTTCAGTGGTGGACTTCGTGGTGAGTCGATGCGGAGTCCCGAGCTCACACTCGGCGGATTTTGGGACACTGGTGCATCAGTTCCATGTTAGTGCAGTGGGGCCATATGTTATCTCCATCAATCAGGTATTTAACGGTGTGATCTGTCCGTTCTTGTGCGAAAATGTGCCGAGAAGCTTTTTATTGAACTTCGCCTTGGCAGGACCCTAAAATAAATGCTTCTCCGAAAGTGGAAGCCAAAGTGTATCATGAGGATTCTTCAGCTCTACCACATGGATCCCCTCTGCAGTGTGAGACAGCCAATGGTAGACGGTCTGTCGCCAAGACATATGGACTGGTTCCCAGACAAGACATTGACTTAGGCTGGGTGTATGTCCTGCTTTTGGCCATATTTTGCGATACGTCGCTTGCCCCTTTTCCTTGATGCACAGCTGCTGTCAATATCTCTACGTCAATGCGTAGGTTGAGATGGTCTTGAACCTGAGATACATTTGGCCATTGATGTTCAATAATAAGAAGACAAGGTCTTATCATGAAATGGCACATCACTGTCAATCAAATGCATTCCGCTAAAAGTCGGCTGGTGGTTGCACACTAAAAAAGTCTTTACAGGACATGGTCGCTAAAGAGAGCCGAACTGTGGTTTATTAGTAGTTCACGGTTGGCGTTCAAGTCTCAAGGGTATCCATGTTGTGGCAGTTGCTGTGCTAGCAAACATAAATTGTCAGCTAAGCATGGTCACGGGTCGTATGGATGCTTCCTCGTACCACCCCAGCCCCATCCCATTTCAGCCTCAGCGCTACCGATTAACTTCATGGCGCTGGCCGCACTACCATCCTCAGGTCTCAAGAAGACAGTAAGAGCTGATTATGGTCCTCAGGAATGGTTTCGATCTGTGAGCTGGGCCAAAGCACGGCTCGAGGTGTACGCTAGGGCCTCGACCGTAGGAGTCTCTAAACCCATGGTTGGACAACGTTAGCTCTGAGGATGTTTGCGTATCAAACATGAGCTTTTAAAGGTAGGGTCTCTGCCATTGACAATGTCTTTCCACATTGAGTGTATCATTTCCAAATCAGGCAATACTTCTCGTCTTCGACGCTGGTCAGGAAGCGTGTATTCAAGATTCAACAGACGGGCACTGACTAGTTCGCTAGAAAAGATGTGGTCGTCGGTCTGTGGAATGCTATGCATCCACCATATACTGCGCATGCATGCTTACTGTTTGTCCACTTCTGTGTAACAAATATCCACAAGTTGCTATGGTTTTAGCCTGCGGGCTCCCACAAAAAAAAAAAAAAAAAAAAAACGAGAAAAGAAAAGAAGAAGAAAAAGGCCTAAGGCTATAGCAACAGGAAGGGGCCATATAGAGAATACAATCTTCAATAGAGACTATTATGCGCACTAGGTATATGGGTAGTGTCAGTATTCAGATCCTATTTGTTACATGTGGCGGCTGACTGTCTTTGAGAGTTGAAACATTCTCAACGCATAATTTACGGGTTATAGGAGTTGTACAGCCCCCAAGCCATGGGCGTTGTACAAGCTAGGCATCTGCTGCTTGCTAGTTCGAAACACCAGACGATGACATCTGGAAGAACTGGGGCAGCGCTTTTATTCCTACCCAGCACGTAACATTCAGTGAGCAACGTCATACATATTATCTTCTCCGAAAAGATATATATGGGGGTCTTTGGAATGAGCTGCTGGAACAAACACATTGCCTCCCTGGCTGAACCCCTGGACAGTATGTTTTACCTAAAATACTGTCCCAAGACCACAGGTATGAAGCTTCCAAGATTGAATCCATCAGGCACTTGTTCACGGTAATTTGGTGGCTGCATCACAGCTATCTGACTGGTTGCTAAACTTAAAAGTGCACTAGACTTGCTTTTATTGATTCACTTCAGCTATATAAAGACAGTCACCGTTTTCAGTCAAGTTTCGATCTAGTTTGGTGGTTGGGGCATTCATGACATTCCCTAATAGTTAACGATCGACAGGGCTCTTGGCGCCATGTGCACAGGTGGGCCGACAAACACCGAACTTAGAGGCGTGGTGTGTCCACCGCCCGGGCCGATGTCCGAAGCCATCCAATCTGGATTTTTCCAAGCACTCTCATTTCCGCATTGGGTAACTTGTTGTCCAACGTACTCAGACATACTCATTCACTTTATACGAGCTTACTGCATACATTGTCATCCTGACAGGCTTATGCTGATACGTCATGAGGAACTTACGTTGAATTGGCTAACCAGGCCAAGACTTGGTTTGATCTCATTGACGCAGCCGTCCAGCTAGAGTATCGATCATTACGCATATATAATAATACTGATACCCTTCCTACTTTCTTCCCAGTAAGCTATCTGGAATTTTACTCTTTGAGATACCCTTCGTTCATTTCTCATTTGGTGCACGTGCGGGCATGAAAAGTCTCTGTCTCTTCTGACCAATATGCGTTTCGACCTCTTTCTAATATTATCCAGTCTTGCTATATTGGCTGGCCCCGCTGTGGGCTTGGGGCTGTTTAGAGGATCTAGGTATATGCGAGAGCTGCAGCTGGCTGCTGAGTTGAACTTGGACCCCAGGTCCCTTTCCAACAAAAGTACTGTACATTCAGTGCTCGCAAAGGCCAATACAAGAGTTGAGAAGGTCACCACAGAATACATCACGGTATTTTTACGCTTGCCTTTTCCATATGTTTTGAATTCATAGCTAAACACACTTTTAGATACCTATCGATCATAATGATACTTCTGTTGGCACATACCAAAACCGGTTCTGGGTGAATGATGACTACTACGAGGCTGGGCGTCCGATCATCATGTACGATGCCGGAGAAACAAACGCAGAGAGTATCGCCAGAAATCACTTGACATCGAGTTTGTCATTTTTCAGAAAAATCCTTGAGGACACTCACGCCATGGGTATTATATGGGAGCATAGGTTTGTTCTTTGAATAACTATAAGTCGCCCAGGCAGCTAACGGCATGTAGATATTACGGAAACTCTACTCCATTTCCAATTAGTAGAGATACACCGCCTGAGCACTTTAAATACCTTACGACCAAACAAGCCCTTGAGGATATCCCGTATTTTGCGCGAAACTTCAGCCGCCCAAAGTTCGCCGAACATGATCTCACCCCCAGCTCCACACCCTGGGTCCTCGTCGGAGGTTCATATGCTGGAATTCGGGCGGCTTTTGCCCGTAATGAGTACCCAGACGTTATCTTTGCTGCTTATTCTTCCTCTGCTCCGGTCCAAGCACAACTGAATATGAGCATCTACTATGACCAAGTCTACCGTGGTTTGGTTGGACATGGCTTTGAAAACTGTGCCAAGGATATCCATGCAGCTCTAGGTTATATAGACCAGCAACTATCAAATAATCACACCGCTGCTGCTATCAAAAAGCTATTTTTGGGCCCCGGAGCTGACCAGAACAGCAACGAAGGCTTTACAGCAGCTTTGGCGACTATCTATAGCTATTTCCAGAACTATGGTCTTGGCGGTCCTGAGGGAATTCTGCGCGAACTCTGCGAGCATCTGGAAGTGGATCCTACAACAAAGGAAGCAGCAGGTCCCGAGGGCTTCGCTCCAGTCCGTGGAAGCAAGCATGTGGCTGAACGTTGGGCTGCATGGCCAGCATTCACGCCATTGGTCAATAATTTTATGGAGACCAATTGCAGAGGACTTAGTGATCCTGCTAAGCCGTCTTGTAAGCTGGATATGACATATTACGACCCTGATTCCATCAGCTGGAGTTGGCAGTATTGCACTGAGTGGGGATTCTATCAAAGCAACAATTTTGGCCCTCATTCACTGCTCTCCCGCTACCAGACCCTGGAGTATCAGCAGGAAGTATGCAATAACCAGTTCGCCCAGGCGGTCGCAAACGGCATGCTGCCATCATACCCACCGACGGAAGCCCTCAACAAAGAGTACGGAGGCTGGAATATCCGACCGTCTAATACTTTCTTCACTGGTGGAGAGTTTGATCCATGGAGGACGTTGTCTATGCTGACCACTGAAGATATCGCGCCTGAAGTTGCGCCCGATGGAATCACGTTCTCTACCAAGATCCCGAATTGTGGTGAGACGAGCGAGGACAAAGTGTTCGGATACCTTCTCAAAGACTCTGAACATTGCTATGATTTCCAAGGCTTATCCACGGAAGGAAAGGCGGCTCGTGACCTGTTCAAGGAAGCATTAGCAAAATGGTTGCCGTGCTACAGGCCTTCAAGCCCCAAGGCTTCCAAGGTGAACGTCACACAGGCGGAAATAACAAAGGGGGCGGTGATGTGGGGGAAAAGAGAAGGGTACCAGATGTGGAGTGGATGAAGTCAACTCACCTGTCGCCCGCCTCCGAGGGCCGATCCTACAATTCAAAGCTAACCTTTTTGGGAGATGCTTGCGATGGCCCGGCAAATCATGTGCCTGGATTATGCCTCTCTCAGTATTCACTCGTGCTCGGTCTTCGGCCGCGATGAACTTTCCTGTACATATTATTCAATGTTTCAAGTCATCCTTACACATGTGCTTTCAGTCAATCAATGTATAAGTACCGTCCTCTCACCCGCCCGGTTACTGTTCCCAGGTTCTCCTTTGTGTCATATTTACATTTCTTAGCGGTACATATATTGCCCTACTTCAGAAAACTGTAACTCCGTCGGCATCATGCTGGCCCAAATTGCTCCGCTGTTTGGTGCCCTGTGCATTACATTCCTAGTTCTACAGTACCTTCAGCGACTTTATCAGCAGCGCAAGCGAGCCCAATCTCTTGGATGTCAGCCTGCCGCTCAAGGGCCATCAGGCATCTTTGGAATCCGATCGTTTGTACGGTTGCTCAACGAAGTCAGGCACAAACGATGGGTTGAATATCTTGCCGGGCAGTATGGGCGTTTCGGAAACACCTACACCCAGAAGGCTCTGGGTAAATGGATGGTGTCTACCATTGAACCGGAGAATATCAAAGCTCTGTTGGCAACCCAATTCAACGATTTCGGCCTGGGAACCAGACATCGTGAATTCTATCCCTTACTTGGAGACGGGATCTTTACTCTCGATGGTCCCGGCTGGTCTCATGCACGTGGACTGCTACGGCCTCAATTCACGCGAGATCAGGTACGGAAACCAATCCCTTGATTACTGGAGGATATAACTGCTGACTTCCGTAGGTGGCTGACCTAGACCTCATGGACGGTCATATCTCCCGCATGATTGATCTCATTCCCAAGGATGGTTCGAGCTTCGATATTCAACGTCTCTTTTTCCTTCTAACAATTGACTCTGCCACGCACTTCCTGTTTGGAGAATCGGTAGGCGCTTTGGAATCGTCCGACAGCACAAGCCTCTTAGGGAGATCATCTGTCGGAAGTGCACAGGGGTTCGCAGAGGCATTTGGTACCGCCCAAGATTATCTGACAACCCGCTCGCGTGCTATGCACTTTTACTGGATGGTCAATCCGAAGGAGTTCCGTGAAGCCAATCAGCGCGTTCACGAGGTCGTTGACCACTATGTTCAGCTTGCTATCCAATCCAAGAATAATCCGGATAAAAAGTCCGATAGATATATTTTTGCGGAGGCCTTGGCTGCAGACAACGATGATCCAAAGGTGCTGAGAGATAATATGCTCAACATTCTCGTGGCTGGTCGTGATACCACTGCCAGTCTACTCAGCTCTGCGTTTTTCTACTTGTCACGCAACCAAGATGTCTGGAAGAAGCTGCGGCAAACTATCATCGACGAGTTTGGGGATAGCCAAAACCCGAAGAGCGAAATTACACAAGCAAAGCTAAAGGATATTCCATACTTACGATATGTGTTGAACGAGGGTGTGTACTTTGCCTCGTTACCAGTCATAGCTTACAAGACTAACAAGAATAGTCCTCCGGCTGTTGCCCCCCGTGCCTCTCAACTTCCGTGTTGCTGCCAAGGACACTTCTCTACCAGTTGGAGGCGGCCCTGATGGAAGATCCCCAATCTTTGTTCCAAAGGGACAAGTTGTCGCATATAGTGTCTACGCTATGCACCGCCGTACAGACTTATACGGACCCGATTCTCATTCGTTCCGACCAGAGCGCTGGGAGGAAAATGGTAGACGCGGTTGGGACTATCTCCCATTCAACGGAGGTCCTCGGATCTGCCTTGGTCGTAAGTTATATATTCAGTTTCCCTCATGTCAAGAGAAGTGCTAACTATGGGACTTACAGAGCAATATGCACTTACAGAAGCAAGCTATACTCTTGTCAAGTTGATCCAACGCTTTGATACCCTCGAGTGCGCCGACCCAGAACTGAAACAGCCCGCGATCCTGTCTACCCTCACCATGTCGCATGATAGGGGTGTGAAGGTTAAACTATCTTCATCGGCGCCAAAATGCTGATTTAACCAGTAATTATGCAATCTTTGAATGTCTTAATGATTATGACCGTACATGACGGCAGACCTTGGATACAGGTCGCTCTAGGCTGTATGTTATTTATTAGCTGAAAGTCTCCGGAATTTATCTACACTAGACTACTCTTCCAGTTGCGATCTCCAGTAATAAATAAAGTTTTTCAAGAATAGACCTCAGTAAACAAATTCAATTGAGTATTAAAGCTCGATTTGTATACTAAGTTCTAGTCATGAATAGGCTTTGTGCCTGAGGCAATAAAAGATCCACACTATATAGAAAAACCCCAGCCACATGTGGCTGATACATCATGTGGCGCACGTCCGTCCTGGTCACTGGATGAATATCACCCATTGATTCAGCCGTTTGAAGCTTTTAAATCACATCCTCCAATCTCACCAAATGTGAATAAGAAAGAAATAGCATTCACATTTCTCACATTATTGTTAATTTAAGGAGGATTTGACCAGTCAATTAAGCTTCGAATCTAATTGAGTGTTGAATTACATATTTGAGTACCGCTATTACTACATTCACTTCGACTGGGTTTAAGTTAATCCCATCGTTCTGGTCGGGTCTTTTCTTCCTCAAGAGCTCTTGTACGCAAGGACGCGCGTCGCGTGGATTGAAATTAAATTTCAAGCCCATCGCCCTCCGTGTTCCGAAACAATGGCCAGCACATCACAAGTTGTGGTGCCGAAAATGGAGTTCCCATCCAAACAAGGCCATCCGAAGGTCTCAGAAACAAAGCCAAGCAATAATAATACGAACCAGATTAATGTCATCAAGTCAGAGGGTGACAACATAAATATCAACACCACATCATCTCCGGCCATAAAACAAGACTCCGATGCAAGCAAGCAGGTCTCCGAGTCGGAAATGCAACTCGTATCATCTCTCGCAAAGCTTCAGGAATTGGAGGCTATGGTTTGTCTTAACATCCGCTCAACCTCCAGTATACACGACTAATGTGTGATGCCAGATTCACCAATTGCGGACATTGCTCCCAGACCGTTTATTGGAGCCTTTGGTGCCTATTGTCAATCCAAAGGCTGCAGCGGGGAGGGCAGTGCCGAGGTCGCCGCAGATGCTGTATGAGCAGCTTTCGCAGGCTGCGAAGGCTGGTGTCGCCGAGGTGACGGAGTTCCAGAACATGTGGCGCAGCCCTGAAATGAACGCTGTGTGGGAACGTGTTGATGCGCAGATCAAAGAGAATGGAGGGCAATTGTTGCAACCGACTGGTGTTTGGGATCGGAATTATGGTACCCTCCTTGAAGAACTTGTCAAGGAGGAGAATGCGAGGATGGAGCAACAGCGGAAATCTGAGGAGGAGCTCGAGCGTTCGAGGATCCAGTCGACTGAAGGGGGTTGGAGGGCGATTGTCGACAGCTTCGTCCAGAAGAATATACCGGGGGTGCGAGTCTTACCGAGTAAATCTGAGACTTCTGTCACTGTTGTCCTACCCAGGGCCGGTATGACATTCAAAGTACATACAGTCGGTGGGTCTGAGGTGAACGGCGTGCCTGAATGGCAGGTCACGAGCCGAACGATGCCTGGTCAAGTTAAAACGAAACTTGAGAGCGCGGCATCCGATTGTTTGAATTCTCGTCAACGACAGTGGGATCTCGCCTATCTTCTTGTAAGTGATTTCCTCCCTTGCACCCAAATAAACTACCTAACATAGACCAGGACATGATATCATCCTACTCCGATGTCAAACAAACACCTTGTGTAAAGTGCTGCAAGATGACAGACAACGCAGCACAACTACCGGCTGTTCGCCAACAGAAGCAGCCGTCTGAACCCCAGCAACCACCAATCTGGGAAGCTTACCACCCAAGCTGTATCTAATCAACCCACCATCATCCTACCAATAGCACTATTATTCCTCCAATATCTTTAGCTGTACAATACATTCGTCCCATTATCGGACTCGTTACAACTCATTCCTTCTCAAATACCATGCTTTCTCACCCAGTCTGAGAACCAAACGACCACAAGGCTACACTAGAAACCATACCCCAGGCCTGAGGATATTAGACTACTACCCCCTTGAATGAAACCTGACCAACAGACCTAGCTCCCTCAAACTATGGATTCCAGACACCTCCCCAACAATATCCAGTTCATTGAACACCACTCATGCCCTGTCCAAGCATATAACTCTCACCCGCTCAAGCCGTCATCCATAAAGCTACCTACAAGCCAAAGCCAACGACAACCAAAGTTCTCCCCCGGAACAAGGATTGTACCCGATCCAGAAAGCATCGAGTTTTAATGTGCCGGGTCGATTTGAATATGTATCATCTTATCGCTGGGGTTACTTTGTAAGAATTGATCCGTTTCGCAGTCAATACGAAGTAGCATGAATGTAGTAACTGCGGCTGACGACTACATATGAAGATATATTTGTTGGCTGGGGGAGATGGTTTTGAGTATCGGGTGCTAAACTGGATTGTTTACCTCGCGTGGGGTGGGTTTCTTTAGCGTGTATTATTCCGTAGATTGCTGTTTTGCTCTTTATTATTTTGTATGGTTCTTTCTTTTCTTCTTTCTTTTTGTGGAGTCGGGTAAATGTACTACGGTACTAGCAAACAAGTATGTAGAATGAATATATGTGGTTGGTGTATATTACTATGCAGTTTGTTGCTGTCTGGGCAACGTGATTGTTTTGATGTCTTTGCTTGTTCCGAATTCTTCACGATATTTAGACTTCATATACATCAGTCACTATTAGCTATTTATCTATCGACAATATCATATGAAACAATGACTAACGTCATATAGAATAATTATAACAATCCCGCTGTTGCTCTAATCGACAAGGAGGGGAAGGGAAAAAAAAATCCAAAATCACAAATCCCAAACCATATTGCACAATTTAATCACATAAACGCCAGTCCAGCCTGCTAATGATCGCTATCATGAGAGATCGCTCAGCTAAATGCAACGCAGTAATGGTAACGTATAACTTCATCAAGGGTCGGTTTGAAGAATTACGTAGAGAAGACACCGGTGCCGCTTGCGAACCAGGTGAAGGATGCGACGGTGATAGCGGCCATGCCGACGGCGAACTTGATCGCGTTGCGTTCGGTGCTGGTGAGGGCACTGTTGCAAGTAGCACAGATGTAATCTAGGAGGCATTAGTGTTAGCTTGTTTAGAAACGAAACTTGATATCCATGGGAGAAGGGAGAACCTACGGTCAAGAGGGGTGTAAGACTGAGGAGTGTACATTCCGAAGTTGTAGCCGATTTGTGAGCCCAAGTGTCCAGCAGAAGCAGTGTCTCCAAGCGTAGAGTTCACATCATAGACATACAAGGTGTACGTCGCTGTCAACAGCGGAACCGTCGCATTAGATTGGTATTTCTTGGTATCCCAGACAACCTTTCCAGTTTCCGAGACGCTCATGTTGCTGGCGATGGTATAGGTTTCACTGTTCTTGCTGCAGGATGCGACGACGTTGACGGCCGATGGTGTCACTTGAAGCGAGGTGTATTTCCATTGGAAGGTCACATATTCCCCGATCTTGTAGTAGGTGGTGGCTCCGGCGGACGTCAGCATCGAAATACCACCCACGGGGTCCCGAGGATCGATCGAGGTAGAGGAAGCATCGGTGCCCGTCTTTGTCGACTTGCCCGTCGCTTTTCCAGTCTGTGTGCCAGTCGCTGTCCCTGTCTCTTTGCCTGTCTTTTTACCGGTTTCTGTGGCATCGCTCTGGGATTCGGTCTTCGTGGCGCTCTGATCAGAGGTAGCAGCGGCACCCGTTGTTGCTTTATCGGCAGCAGTCTCTGCAGACGTTGTTTCTATAGAGGTCAGTTGGTTGTTGATCAAAGGATGATAGCAGTCTCGGATGATACTCACCCGCTCTAGCCACGACTTCACCATGCGGGTGTGGCCAAGCCGAGACCATGCCCAGCAACACCAGGAGACATAATATAGGGAGAAGAGCGAAGGACCGCATATTGAATTAATCCGGAAGATTCACTGCCTGGTTTGGACCAGAATATAGGGGATCGATGGACCCCTGGAGATCTCAAATTTAGGTCGACGGTCGGATCTGTGTCCTCCCTAGTTCCGAGCGATTCTGTCCAAGTAACGAACGCTGACTGATGGTGGATGGATGAACCTAGCGAGGTGTATCGTGTTCAATGCAATGCTGACGAATGGTTCTGCGCGGAAGGAAATGGCAACGGGGGGGTGTAAAAGTCCTATTCAAGACTGGTGGGCCAGTGAAACATGCAGATCGGCTGATATGATATGAGCGGACCCTTGAACGAGTAAACAAAGCGAGTGACTGAGATCGCAACAACCCAACGTGTTGTAGTGGGAGGGCAAAAACGAGGGAAATGAAAACGAAAGAATAAACAGCAATCACAAGTGACTATAGACAAAAATATTCCAAGGTCTGATGAAAAGGACGAGGAGAAAAGAACAGCGGGAACGAAGAAACAACTGGATTGATTGGTGCTGTTCTAACCCTTTTGGGCGCATGTGAGACATTCTGGGCTATTTTTGGGCCGGTGGCCGGCCTGAGGCACTCGGGCGACCGTGTGATTTCTTCACTCAATTGATAGTTCAAACTAAATTCATTCTTGTTGCCGATAAACTTACCATGGCATTTCTTTGACGGACCGGAACTATCGTCAAAATAATCCCCATGCTTTTTTGTCAAGTATATCTCTGGAAAATCGCTACCATCGGAATGTTTTCTCTCCCGTCACGGGTTTCCCCGGTCGCTTAACCAGCCACTGGATCACTATTGACGACTATTGGATGTGCCACATGTTCATTGAATTTTCTTCATTTTCTCTGGCTATTGCTATTTATCTGTAACATCAGGGTCATTAAGTACTGAAGATCGTCAACCACGGTGTAATAATATACACTCAAAAATCCAAATCCCATGCCAACCGACTCATTATGATTATTAGCATTAAATCAACATATACATGTATCCAGGTATTGATACAATCATCTCAGGTACCGGGACGTCTTTTCCCGATCCCCTATGAAATCACGACTCACGAAGTCTCGGTGACTCCGAGACCCATGGCAGGGCAGTTTACCCATGGAAGGCCAGTGGCAAACCTCGTGCAGATTCTCCGCTTTAGGAAACTGGCTCGACGGCGAGTTGAACCTTGCTGCAGGAGGAGGGAATGGTAGGCTCGAGGTACTTGTACAGATAGAAGAGCTGGGGCGCATTGTGATACCAGTCGCAGACTATTGCGGGGATGTTAGTGGCGAGTTCCTGACATCGGATTGAGGGCTCCACTAAAGATGAAAACTTACCCAACCAGCCGCCGAATCCCTGCTGTTCCGACCACTCCAGGCTGTCATCGTTGATGGAGAAACTACCGCTACCATACCCAGTGTTGATCTCGACCGGCTCCCACGCTGTGGAAATGTTAATCCTATGTTCCTTTGTCCCGAGATCAGGGCAAGAGGGGGAAAGCTTACCACCGTAGTTGTTCTGTGGTCGCATTACCAATCCCCAAGGGAAAGGCGTGTCGAGACTGAACTGGACATTCGTGCCGTTCAGGAAAGCCGGGCTTGCGGTGCCAACGTCCTTAGTGAGAACAGCATCGTTAAATCCAGCACCGGTGTGGTAGCCGTAGACGTAGAGGTCGTTGTGTGCTGAGTTGTCAGCGCCAGTGGTCTTGAGATGGAACTTAGGCGTGTCGCGGGTACGGAGAATTGGGTTGGCCGCAACGGCAGAGACCAGCAGAGCGAGCGAAGAGAAGAACTTCATTGTGGAAAGAATTTGACGTTTCGTTCGAATCAATTAAGCACGATAGTAATAAGTCTTCTTGACGGATAATCTAACACACAAGAAAGAGAAGAAAAAACAGGTGAGGATTGAAGATTGATGAGGAATGTGGAATGTACGATCGCGGGGTGGCAAAGAGAGGCGGATTGAAGTCCTATTTATGTCCGAATCGAATAGCCACCACACTTTCTCCCTTGGCTGTGGAGAGAATATCAGCTCCGGTTCCCCGAGTAGTGGAATGATCAGTTACTGGTTTGTTATCGTTCACGGAAACAGAAAAAAAGAAAGAGAAAAAAAAGTTGTAGTACTACAGTTGGGGCCACTCACTGACTTGGCAGGAGAGGGACAGCTCCACTGAACGCGGTTGTATCCTTTCCACTTGGCCTGCGTAAGAAATCATGGAACTGGGTCTTTGCAGCGGAGATCCTTAGCCCGGTGGACCAGTGATGTTAAATGATCGTCGGTTGCTGGGGGATAAAGACGCGGAGAACCGCTAAGATTCTGAGACATACGCCAGCACACACAGACTACTACGATGTATGATCGGTTTATTTCCGTTAAATTATTTCCCTCAAAGTGCACATGTACAGTACATCATGTATGGTTCCTATTCTCCGTGCGGCAATGCATTGTGTAGTCGATGTGGATAAATTCTGATACAGACTTGCTCCATAATGTACATCATGTTTCTTTTCTTAGGTGGTTATGAAAATTCTTCTGAGGCACCTGATTGAATAGATCTCAAACGTCTTAAATTAAATCGAACTGATCTTCGCTTCTATTTTTGTTAATTCCTCCACGGTACACAGTACAGCACTGATTGACTGCAGTGACACACCTGAGATCGACATTAAAGGATCACTGCATAAGTTCTTTTCTCACGCACCTCAGTTTTTCGGACATTTTCTTTGGCAGATAAGGATAATCATATTAGTTCCATGGGTTCAACCTCCTCTAATACTGTCATACCCCGTGATTAATTACGTCGATAATTGTCCTTTCGGCTCTTTTCTCCACACCCTAGATCCATGGATGAGCCACGATTGACCATACACCGATTCTGCAAGGATTGAACAAGACCATTCTGATTATTGCGATTCCATATACGCTAATATGCAAGGCTCAATCGTGCTAAGCAATTAACTCACTGCCAATAAATGTTAGAAATATGGGAATTGGGAAGGGAAAAAAAAGAAAAAAGAAAGGAAAAAAAGGGGGGAAGATGGGGGCGGTGGTTTCGAAGAAGAGCATCCTTCATTCTTCTATATAAATGCGTCCGATTGAGTATTTACATCATGATCATCAGGTTCCACTAAGTGAGCTTGGGATAAAATCCCGTCTTGCATCACTGGTAGTCATAATTGTTTTTTTACTTGTACACTGGGTATATTCTGATATTCCACTAGCCCATATGGAGAGGGAGGGAGTCATCTCCATTTGGAGGCTTATTTGTCTTTCTATTAAGTATTATATAAATCATATACAATAGGCAAAGAATGGGGATGGGCCATGCCCATTCAAGCAGTATATAAGCCTAAAAAATTCCTTCCCTTCTAAAGCCACGGTACTCCGTATCCCAAGCCCAAGCCAGTGTGAAAATCCCATGCATGGTAGCATGCCAATCGGTTCTAAACAGTACCCACTGCGCCAATGCTTCTAGTATCATCACTGAGGTAGACGAATGAAGTTTTTGTCCCATCTCATCAAGTCACCCACAAAGCTGGAAGAGAAACGTCAGGTGTAAGGGAACGAAGAAAGCAGAAAATGACCAATTATCTCTTCTTAGCGTACTCAGCCTTCAAAGACCATTTACCTCGACCGTTCCGCCCACCCTTCTCCAGCACAGCAATGGTTTTAAGTATTTCCTTAAACTCAGCTGATCGTTGCGGAGTAGTGCAGAAACGGTTGAAATGGTCAATCAGCATCTGCGTATGAACGGACCCGCCGTGGGATACAATAAAGTCTCGAATCATCGTGATGAACTCCGTTCCACTAGGTGCCTTGCCTGGCGCGGGACTGTTACTGCCGCTTCGGGAAGGAGTGCGTGCAGAAAGATTGGCCAGGATGCTTGCTGATGACGGACCGGCTGCGGCTCGTCTCGCAGAACTACTACCTCCACCGAAGGCCGGGCGCGCTGCGGGCTCCTCTGGCCTCCCGGCAAGTCCGAACTGACCTGTCCATGTTGGCGTCCCAATGGGCACAGACCGTGCTGCTTCTCCCGCTCGGCGCAGCTCCTCGGCGGCTTCGGCGGCGACCTTCTTCGCTTCCGCTTCGATAATCTTGGGATCCGCCCGCACAACACGCTTGCCATTCACGATCTGATCATGTTCCAGCGCGGAATGAACGCCAGAGCGGGCAAAAATGCCCTCCATGATACGCGACTCCTTATTAGCACCGGCAGGTCCCTGGTCTTTGTCGCTCGGCGGCTCCGAGTCGCCCTGGAAATTCTCAATTGATGCTACACCTTCAACACGGCTAACGTCTTTCTTCTCATCCTGTTGGTCCCGCGGGTGACTCTGTACGCGGGTACCCGTGCATGTCTGTTCAGTGGTCGTGCTACCTCGCTCTTTGTAGGTGATATCGGCTTCTTTGAAAATCTTGCTTGTTTCTGTTGGACCTTGACCATCTTCTCCAAGAGAAAATAAGTCGTGCAGATCGCTTAGTTGAAAAGTCTGGCGCTGTTTAGGATCCTTCAATATCTTGTTGGTGAGGAATTGCTTGAAAATTTGTCGATGATAAATCTTTTCCTCGATTGTCCCAGCGGTCATTAACCTATATACTGTAACATCCCGCTTTTGTCCAAGCCGCCATGCTCGCTCACGGGCTTGCACATCGGTTGAAGGATTCCAGTCGGGATCATAAATGATCACCCGATCAGCCCCTGTTAGATTTACCCCCAGTCCTCCTACCTTGGTGGTAAGGAGAAACACGTGAAGGTCTGGATTATTGTTAAATTCGTCAACCATCGATTGCCGATGGGCAATAGGTGTGGTGCCATCCATCCGCCGGTAATTGAACCCCGACAGAGATTCCACAAATTTTTGAAGGATGTCCAACATGATACGATGTTGTGCAAATAGAAGGGTCTTATGGCCCGTATCCTTCCACAGCTCGAGGAGTGACTTGACGACTTGCATTTTGCCCGATTTATCAGGGTTACCATAACCTGCTTTATGCGACGTAAGCTTGTGGCTCTGTAAGTCTGGGTGATTGCAAATTTTCCGCAAAATATCCACTCCATATAACACTTGCCTACGGCCTCTGAGAATAGATTGCATCTCTTCAGAGCCAAGGAATGCCTTATACGCTTGTCTCTGCAACTTTGTGAGCTTACAGAACAACACTTGCTCGCTCTTCTTAGGAAGGTCCGCGGCAACATCGATCTTGAATCGCTGCAGGAGATACGGGCTAATGGCATCTTTTAAAGTCTCTGCACATTTCGCTGCTGTTTGCACTTGCAAGTTCGAAGCATTAGCATATCCGCCCTGACGGATGGGGAACTCGAACTGATTTCGAAAGTTCACTAAGGTCCCCAGACGCATTGGGAAAACAAAGTCGAACAATGACCAAAGCTCCGTCAGGTTATTCTGCATCGGTGTGCCTGATAGAATGATCCGATGTGGTGTCCGGAGTTCCTTGCAATGGATAGTGATCGAAGTGTTGGGGTTACGGATCTTGTGGCCTTCGTCAAGCACAGCACACCCCCATTCCACTGGAATTAGAAGAGGGGTGTAGGTCTGCAGGCCGGAGTACGTGGTCACCAGCACATGACCCTCCTCTACCACACGTTTGACGACTTTTCTCCCGGCTTTCAGCCCACCCAGACTGCGGCGACTATCCCACGTCTGAGACAAAAGCGCATCTTCCCTACTACTCTCATTTCGAATATTTACCATCCCACTGCCGGAGGTGTGCAGAATTGAGACACGAAAAGGCGGCCACCAGCGGTGGAATTCATTAACCCACTGCTTCATGACAGTTGCGGGGCACACAATGATGACCGGCTTTGTTAGCTTTTTGCTGTAGTGAAGCCCAGCCAGGAAAGAAATGACTTGAATTGTTTTTCCAAGTCCCATTTCATCCCCAATAATTCCTCCTACTTGCTGCTGCTGCAATTCCCATAGCCATTGCACCCCTGTCTTCTGATAGTCAAACAAAAGGGGATAAATGTCACCAGGAATACGATATCCGTTGTCATAGTCCACATCGGGTACAGTGGGATGAGGCATGAACCACTCCTCCTGTTCTTCATGTCCATGAGCGTCTGTCCTACCCTGCAGGGCACGCTTCCGCGCAGCACTCCTTCGTGTGACCCAACTTTGAAGCCTGGATTGATAGACCTTCTCGTTTCCATCGTCCAGCCCGCTGAAATCCTCTACATCGTCCGGGGTCTTCTTAGCCTTGCTTCGGGTTGCGGATCGCCGCGGCGTTCCCTCGGGTACAAAGTCCTCCTCGTCTTCTGATGGCGACTTTTCTTCTTCCGACGCCACATAACTTGCTGAGCCATCGTCCGAAGCTACATCTTCCACGGGCGTTACTGTCTCATCCATTTCTTCGGAATCCATGGTTGTCTCTCTGTCCTTGGGCCTCTGGGTCAGTTTTCTCCGCTTTTTTGGATAGTCATCCCCTTCCATAGACGCTTCGCTGGCTTCATCAAAGCCAAAGCTAGGGCGCACAAGGTTTCGGTGAGATACCGCAGATCGGTTTCTGACTTGTTCCAATGCTTCTCTTTCATCACGCTCGTCTTCGGCGTCGATGAGAGCGTCGTGCAGACTAGCAAGGGGTCCCCCATTCGGGCCAGCACTCATTTTAGAGAATGGTGTGATCTTTCCTGTGCGGATGAGATAATCTCTGCGAGATTCATTAGGCATTCGACCTGTCCCCATAGCTGGACCACCAGACTCCTGTCCTTCATGTCTATCATTAATGCGTTTCTGTATCTCTTTGAGGTCATTCACCAACGCGGCATTACGAGTTTCTAGTTTTTGAATCTCATTATGTAGGCGGACCCGAGCAGATGTACCGATAGGCTGGGACATTCGCTGGTGTGCTTTTAAAATCTGCGCTTCAAGCTTTCTATAAGAATGTTAGAATATGTTAAAAAGACCATTACCACCGATGTTTATACTCTTTTTCAAGTGTTGTACGTTCTAATCTTCTATTGTCACGTTCGTCTGCTTGCTCCATGAGCAACCTGTCGGCCTATATACATTAGCAAACAAGACCCCAAAGCCGCACGGTGATAGATACCTGACGAGATATATCTCTCTCGAGGTCATCCTGGTCGCGAACGTCGGCTTGAAGCTCCCGTAGACGGCTCGTTTCATCTGTGCCCGTTGCAGGAACTTGATCTGAGTGAACTGGAATCGCTGACGAGACTGCACCCGAGAGCATCGCTTGTTCGTCCTTGGGGTGCTCGTTCTGAGCCAAGGAGTCCGGATCGGTCTCCATGTTGTTGTCCATATTTGGTAAAGAAAAGAAAAAAAAAGAACGGAATGTGAAGTTGCCGTTATACCGAGTTTTTCAGATTACCAACTAAGTAGAGATCATGTACGAAGCAAAGTCTCGATAGAGGGGTATATCTTAAAAGTAAGGAATTATCCAACATAACTGTCCCAAGAACTGGTGGCGCAGTACATGATTCGATGGGCAGTTTTAGCGATACTGCTCGGAGACCTCGGGAAAAAGGGGCCTTTCTTAAGACTGAGTTTAGGTTATGTTATACAGTTCCCTACACATCAGCCATATTCGTCAGTAGGATTGGGATTAGTATAAGGATAAGTATAAAGTGAGTGAACCAGCAAGGTCTTCACAAATATTATCCATGTCTTGATAATCATAATTACGGCAGAATTGTTTCACCGATTGTGAGTCACTGACCGCCTTCGGGGCTGGACTGTCCCAAACTGACTAACCAGACGTTCGTCATGCTCTTAGCCTCCCACGTCACTAGTGGCATCAGCGTTGGGGCCACTGGGGCCGCCAGATAGTCTGGATTGGGTATTAATCTACTTTTTGTTGACTGATTGATGCCTATCAATTGTGATTTTAGGGCTCATCTCTGTTGGATGTCAAACATGCCACTAATTATCGGGGCATTCCTTCTTTGGCCTAATTTAGTTCCGCCTAAGTTGCATGCCACGGGGCATACCTATTATTTAACTTACGAAACTGTCTTTTTCATGCCGCAAACGGCAACTGACTTGTGTATAGTACGTACGAGCTAGACGGGTAAATCGGGTTATCTGTATCACATCGAGACCTGGTAATCGTGGGTACGATGTAATCATTATGAACCCTTTCCTGTCATAGTTACTGAGTACTTATGGGGATATTGTGTGCTCTTCTAGTGGAATAGACGCTAAGGAGCTGGTTGGGCGAGGTAAAGTAAATAAATACTACGGATACTTGGTAATAGGTAATATTAAGGACTATTGGAATGCAGTTAATCATAATGACAGCCACTAGTAACCCTATAGGAAGAAGTTTAAAATAAAAATCCATACAAATAAAAAGGTCTTGAAATAAAACGGAATAAATATAAAAAGATAAAAGAAAAATGGTAAGTAATTTCCTTTCCTTTTAGAAAGATTGTGAAATCCGAAGACCATTTCAAAAGAGCAAATCTAGGTATTCAAAGTCTCCGTACGAGTCGTGAGATCAGCAGCCCGTTCATACGCCCTGGTCAACCCAATACGAATGTTGAGGAAGTTAAAAGAAACAAGCCCCCTTACACTCCAGGACTAACTAGCAGTAGTCTAGCTTTGTTATTAACGAAAGAGAGATAAACTATCATCCAAAATACGCTTGTAGTTTATGGGCTGCCCTTGCCCTTGCCCCGAATGCCATGTTAAGCCCAACGGCAGCCTGAGGCCTTCCAACGCAACACTCCCCTCGAGTCTCAGGCATCTCCACCACCTCCACCAACCTCACTTTCTTCCCTCTCTTCTTCTCGCCCCTCCGCAATTAGTCGTTGTCAGCTCTTTCGGCTGGAAGTTGCTTCCACCACTTTTCCACACAGTCTTCTTTTTCGGCTGTGTGCTTCTGCTTGGATTCCCCTTTACCCCCGGGGCTTCCAGCAGTCGGTACTCCCTTCGTTTCCCCAGCCCCTTGGCGTGTCAGCCAGCCCCGTCGGCTTCGGTTTGTTGCGCACGTCGTCACTGTGAATTGCCCACACCTCATCCGTCGTCTGGCCTCGCCCTTGGAACTCCAAGCTCTCCTCCCCATAGCGACAAGTCGTCTGGATGATGAAGTGCCACACAAATCGCACCTAGCCTCAATTCCTTTTCTTTCCTTATATTATCTTTGAATTGCTATAGGGCTCGATCGTGCTCCGCTTCGTCTCCGCCTGATCGCGATACGTGCGTTTGCCATCCCCGCTACCGTATATCACCCGGTCGCGGTGCATGTGCGCTTTCGACGAAAAGACCATCGTCCGATTTCCTGACCTAGGAAGTCTCCGTTATATTAAAGACATTGTGTTAAGAGGACGGACAGATGGATTCGCAGTGGCAGCCATACCAGGATCCCTTAATGGGTCGTCCTGCGCAGTTCAATAATGGGTTGACGTCTAATCCACCGCAGCTCGGTCCCAAATACGGCGGTCAACCACAACAGTCCCAACCGCCCGTGGGATACACCTACGAAGCCTTTCAAACCCCTGGCGTCGCTGCAAAACCCGCGTCGACCGGTATGAACTCAAATTCCGTATCGATGGCGTCGTCTCCAGCTGCGACGCCACGTAGCCGCGATTATGTCACCGATGCAGACACGACAATGGAAGATGCGGATCCGTATAACCGGGCGAAATATTCAGCGAGGCCATCTCACCATAGCCGGCCTTCCTCCCAATACTTTCCCACTGAGGAATCATCGGCCGCCCGTAGGTATTCTCCGATGAACGTGCTGTCACCATCGATGCCCTACAATACAAGTCCCGGAAAGCCTCACAACGCGTATGCCTTTCCTCCTGGGCCAAATCAATCCCGCCGTTCACCAACAAGAGTGCCGAATTACTCCTCGCCTCCTCAGCCGTTTCAGTCGCCTCCATGTAAGCTCACGTCTTCTTGCGGACTTATGAAGTTAGGTGACTGACTTAATCCTTGGAACAGCTGGTTCACGCGCCCCGCGGCTTCCCCCTTTGCAGTCCACAGACATGAGCCCAGAGCAATTCTACCCCCCGTCGGCAGGATCTCAACCCAGTGCACCTTTTGGGCAAGATGGCAGATCTCCTCGCTCTGCGTCGATATCCGGCGGCAGCCAACAACCAGGTCGAGGCCCAGTACCAAAGTTCCAGAAAATCAAATCAGTTCAGGAGCTGAAGCCGCGCGTTAATGCGCAACCCCCATTTAGACGTGCTAATCCTGAGGGTGGCTTCATTAGTGTATGTACCAAGAGTTGGTCAAATGGTTGTATCTCTAACATCTTTATAGCCGCTCCAAGCCCTGACCACGCACCTCCCTGCTACATATCGGATATGCAACCCTGGCTTTAACTACGAATCCTCGAGAAACCCAAGGCGAGTTTTGACGAAGCCCAGCAAGGGAGTCAAGAATGATGGTTACGACAATGAGGACAGTGATTATATTCTGTACGTCAACGACATTTTGGGGAGCGAGGAAGCAGGCCACAAGTGAGTTTAGTCATTGATCCGTTCGCCCTATACCGTCTGTATTGACAATCCAAGGAATCGCTACCTCATCCTCGATGTACTAGGACAGGGAACTTTTGGCCAAGTCGTGAAGTGCCAGAACCTAAAAACACAGGAAGTCGTGGCTGTCAAAGTAATCAAGAACAAGACCGCATACTTCAACCAAAGCATGATGGAGGTGTCTGTCTTGGATCTGGTAAGCTTCCCGTTACTCAACATTCGAGTCATATGCTTACTTCTATCGCAGCTCAACAGCAGATATGATAAGAATGATGACCACCATCTATTACGACTTAAGGACACGTTCATTCACCGACAGCATCTCTGTTTGGTATTTGAGATATTAAGTGTTAACCTTTATGAGTTAATCAAGCAGAACCAATTCCGAGGGTTGAGCACGACACTAGTACGTGTATTTGCTCAACAGCTCTTGAACGCGTTGAGCCTGTTGAACAAGGCGCACTTGATTCACTGCGACTTGAAGCCAGAGAATATATTGTTAAAAAAGTTCGTCCTTGCTTCGCTGATGAACAGAACTTGGCAGCTAACTTGAGCTTCTCAGTCTTGAGAGTCCCATAATTAAGGTCATCGATTTTGGGTCTGCTTGTGATGAACGACAGACAGTCTACACATATATACAGTCAAGGTTTTACCGCTCTCCGGAGGTTCTCCTTGGATTACCGTACGTCGATATACAATGTTCTCTCCCACCCCATGATGTTCACCTGAGACTGACGTGAGTTAGTTATTCGTCGGCGATCGACATGTGGTCACTAGGATGTATCGTCGTGGAACTCTTCCTTGGCTTGCCTCTCTTTCCAGGATCTTCAGAATACAATCAGGTTTGCCGGATTGTGGAAATGCTAGGTCTGCCGCCAACGTGGATGTTAGAGATGGGGAAGCAGTCTGGTGAATTCTTCGAAAAGACCCAGGATGAGTTTGGAAGAAAGACATATCGCCTGAAAAGCCTGGAGCAATATTCACGGGAGCATGGCACGAAGGAGCAGCCGAGCAAAAAATACTTTCAGGCGTCGTCATTAGAAGAAATTATTCGAAGCTACCCGATGCCGAGAAAAAATATGAAACAAGCAGAAATTGAGCGAGGTTTGTCTCCAACAAAGACAATACACTATCTCTTTGCTAACACATTGTACCAGAGCTAAACAACCGAGTGGCTTTTATTGATTTTGTTCGTGGCTTGTTATCAATCAATCCGCTGGAGCGCTGGTCTCCACAACAAGCCAAGCTGCATCCTTTCATTACGCAGCAGAAGTTTACAGGACCTTTTGTACCTCCCATGAACCTGAAATACTCTTCTCTTAACAAGACTGTTGCTCCTGGTATTCAGCAGCAGCAGCAGGCCGAGGCCGCAAGCAAACAAAGAGCGGCGCAAGCAGCACATGCTCAGTCAGCTGCACAGACTGCCTACTCGATGCAACTGAACCAGTTCCACACACCCACCCATGCCCAGCCCCCACCTCCCATGTACAACGGGGTGTTCACTGGCCACCAACAAGGCGCCCCTCCGCCATACCCTACCCAGCAGCCACCTGGCTACGGTCATCAAATGAATCTAATGCCAGGTCAGATGCCTCAATCACAGTACGCACCGTCCCAGAGTCTCTATGCCCAGGCAACTACAAGAGCGGGTCGGCAACGTGCCTCCACGATGGACCCTCAGGGTGGCGGGGTCCCACCAACTATTCAGCGAGTTGCCAGTCATCTCGATCCGAACGCACCCATTCGATTACAACCCAGCCCGGCATATTACCCTCCCCCTCCTGACGGATACGTTGACACCGGTGCTGCGAATCAAAGACGACGAGGGAGTCGCGCAGGTGGCACACGTAACCGGGACTTCATTAGGACCCTTGAAGACGGCGTATTAGGGGGAGATGGTTTCATGGGTCAGAACCAGTGGCACTAAACACAAATGTGCTGAAACCAGTTTGAGTGGCACCCGTGGGTGCATTAACATCTTGTATTAGCGAGTGCACTTTTGACCGGGCAAGCATAAACTCTAGATGCGTGTGCTCTCAGGGCATGACTGCAGAGCTGCTCCAAATTATCGTTCTGCTTTGCTTGACATTTGGACCTTTGCCCGCTTCCCTTTCAGCCCCTCTGCTACTAGCCTTTGCCATCCAACATGCCCCGACCATGAATAAAAAGTCTTCCAATGCGCACCCTGTTCCGTCCAGTTGTGCACTTGGTCTGGCACGGTCTGCGGACCTACACACGGCATAGCTTCGAGCTTTGGCTAGGAGGGGATATAATGTAAAATCAGTCCCTTGCTATGGTGCCGAATGCGCAACATTTCACGGGCGCTATCCACCGACGACACCCCCGACGCTGCAGGGGGGTTCTTATTCACAATCGCCTTTCTAGTGCTCGGGTGCTCGCCGTCGGTTTGCTGTCTTCCCAATCGAGTTCTTCCAGATTCGTGCATGTGGCTGTTGTCGGCATAGCCAGGAGTACTTGGAAAGACCGAGATTTATGCTCTTTGTTACCGCATTATCATGTTAAATGTTACATTTTGCTTTTCTTCTTTTTCTGTCCGGAAATGATACACCATTTCCCATTATAAATCTGTTCCCCTTTTTTTACCTTTTATTCGAACACGTTTAAGAGAAGCATCATTAAGCTTGGATATTTGGATTTCATCAATATCGAACCACCGTCGGCTTTTACGCAAAAGAAAGTCTCCGCCCCTCTCTCCTAGTCACTTAACGGGATGCAGGTTGAGGGAGAGGGCATCTGATTATGTAGATCTATTATCTAAGCCCATTTATTTGATATGAACAATCCTCTCCGCATTGTCAGGACGTTTAGTCGCGGAGGCGCGATCCGTAGTACGATGGATGATTACCCGATACGGTTAGGCGCCACCTCGCTTAATTTTCGTTGTGGCTCGCGCGGTCTGACTCTGCGGCTCCAACCCTCACAACTTGATTTTCTGAGAGCGAACCGACGGGCTTTAAGGGAATCGTCCTTCGAATTATTCCACGACCGTGCGTCTCAACACTAAAGGAGACGGCCATTTTTTGAACCCCGCGACGCTTTCCGGTCCGAATTACCTGAAAATCCGCCAATATGTCGCGTTTCTTCTACGGTAGCGGTAGCGACAGCGATTCCAGCTCGGATGAGGAGGAGCTTCTCACCGATCGCGAGGAAGAGGAGAAGTCCGAGGAGGAATCCAGCGAAGAGGAGGAGGAGACTTCGGAGGAGGAATCCTCCGATGACGAGGGTGAAACCGGTGCCAATCGTTTCTTGAGGGATGCATCGGAGAGCGAGGAGAGCGAGGATGAAGAGAAAGTAACAGTTGTGAAGAGTGCCAAGGATAAGAGGCTGGAGGAACTCGAGGGCATCATCAAGTTGATTGAAAATGCCGAGAAGATTAACGACTGGGCTGTTATCTCGTCAGGTGCGTTGGATATAGGCCGAAGAACAAGGCCGTGTGATTCCCTTGGTACTGCATACTGACCCAAAGGATCCAGAGTTCGATAAGCTTAACCGCCAGGTCCTGAAGGTTACGCAATCGGGCCCAGTTCCCAGGATTTATGTCAAAGCCGTTGCCGATCTCGAGGATTTCGTGAACGAGACTATTACGAAGCAGAAGTCAGCGAAGAAGATGAACGCAAGCAACTCTAGGGGTTTCAATGCGGTCAAGCAACGTATCAAGAAGAACAACAAGGAGTACGCCACTCATATCGAGAAGTATCGCAGTGATAAGGATGGCTACATGGAAGGCAAGGAAGAGGAGGCTAAGCCTGCCGTCGTTGCCCCGCGCTTGAGCAAGGTTGAGCGTGTTGTTGAAGCACCTGCAGCAGCAACCTCTATTGATGATGGTTTCGCTACTGTTGGCCGTGGTGGCAAGACCCTGCAGTACACCCCAGAGAGCATTCTTAAGCACCTCCGCGTCATTGTCGAATCCAGAGGAAAGAAGAATACAGACCGCCTCGAGCAGATCAAAACCATGGAGAAACTCCTGGAGGTTGCTCAGACTCCTTACCAGCGCATTCGTGTCTACCTCACTCTTCTCTCTACCCGTTTCGACATCACCTCTACGTCTTCCGCCAACTACATGAGTGTCGACCAATGGAAGCTTGCTGAGAAAGAGCTTGCCGCTCTGCTGTCTGTCCTCGAGACCAACCGCAACCATGTTGTCACTGAGGGAGCCGAAGAGTGGGAAGATGATGAGAAGCAACCCCAGGTCAAGCCAGGCGAGACCTTGCACATCCCAGGCAGCATCGTGTCTCATGTTGAGAGGCTCGACGACGAGTTGACTCGGTCCTTGCAACACATCGATCCCCACACTGCTGAATACATCGATCGTCTGAGCGATGAGAAGCAGCTGTATACCAACCTTGTTCGCGTTCAAGCTTACGTTGAAGGTCTTGTCGAAGCTGAGAAGAGTGATCCGCGCCAGGACAGCCTCAACCGGGTCGTCATGCGCAGGCTGGAGCACATTTACTTCAAGCCTTCTCAGGTCGTGACAATCCTGGAAGAGGGTACTTGGAAGGCACTTCCCTCCGAGTTGGACTCCAAGGTTACTCCTCGTGGAAATGCTGGTGATGTGACAGGACTGGTCCAGACTCTGTGCAACTATCTCTTCACGTACAGTGACGGTATCATCAGGGCCCGTGCCATGCTGTGCCAGATCTATTTCCTTGCCTTGCACGACCAGTATTACCGTTCTCGTGACTTGATGCTTATGTCTCATCTTACCGAGAACATCTCCAACTTCGATGTCAACACCCAGATTCTCTTCAACCGGACCCTGGTTCAAATTGGTCTGTGCGCATTCCGTGCCGGCCTTATCTACGAAGCTCAAAATACGCTGTCCGAAGTGTGTGGCAGTGGCCGTCAGAAGGAGCTTCTCGCTCAAGGTATCATCCTCCAGCGTTACTCTACTGTTTCTCCTGAGCAGGAGCGTCTTGAGCGTCAGCGTCAGCTGCCCTTCCACATGCACATCAACCTTGAACTTCTTGAGTGCATTTACCTTACCTCGAGCATGTTCTTGGAAGTCCCTCTCATGGCTCAAACCTCTTCTTCACCCGAGCTGAAGCGCCGTATCATCTCAAAGACCTTCCGTCGTATGTTGGATTACAATGAGCGTCAGGTATTCACTGGCCCTGCAGAGAACACTCGTGATGGTGTCATCATGAGCGCTAAGTTCCTTGCTGCGGGTGACTGGAAGAAGGCTGCAGAGATGCTCAACTCCATCAAGATCTGGGATTTGATGCCCCAGCCCGACAAGATCAAGGAGATGCTGTCTCAGCAGATACAAGAAGAGGGCCTAAGAACTTACCTCTTCACATATGCTCCCTTCTACGACAGTGTCTCTATTTCCACCTTGTCAAACATGTTCGAGCTCTCTGAGAAGAAGATTACCGCCATCATCAGCCGTATGATCTCTCATGAGGAGCTCGCCGCTGCTCTTGACCAGGTCAACGATGCCATTATTTTCCGCAAGGGTGTCGAGCTGTCGCGTCTCCAGTCCCAGGTCGTTACTCTCGCCGACAAGTCGATGAACCTTCTGGAGGCCAACGAGAAGACTCTCGAGCAGCGCACTCAAGGCATGGCCAACGCTTTCCAGCGCGATCAGGGCGCCGGCGCCCGTGGAGGCCGTGGCCCTGGACGTGGAGGCCAAGCCCGTGGTGGACCCAGACTGCCGGGCGGCCAACAAGGTCGTCGGCCCGGTGGACAGCAATTCAGCGGTGGTGCATTGGGCGGAGCGATCAAGGCATAAAATTGTTTGTAATGGCATCCCTTTGTTTTTCATGGTTCTAATGCTCCTGGAATTTAACTACGTATGATCCCGTGTGCTCTTATTATTGACGAACATTTTGTCAATTTCCGATTATCCTCTTTCTTGATACATATGGCATTTCCTCTTTTATAAATAAACCCTTTTTTTAGAATCGGACGAGCGAAGTCGAGAGATAGGTGCTCCCAGCACTGCAAAAGCAAGGAAACGGACGTAAACACAGGCATATTCGGACCAAGAAACTTATTCTAGCTATGCTTTATCTAGAAGGACGAATATGATGATCATATATTTATAGTTTTTCATTTGTATTTTTAGGCGTTAGCAGCCCCTTGTAGTACTAGCTATCGGGTCCTGTAGAGGTTTTACTCGCAGTCCCCCGAATATATATCCAAGGCGTGGTCTAGGATGGGTGGCGCCAATACCCAATACCTCGCCAACCCACCTGACAATTCGGCTGTTCCTTGATCTTTATGCTTCTGCAACCTCCGATACGCCACCACGTAGCTGTATATACTTTAACGTCTATACAAGTAAGGATTCGAATTGGTCGAACGAAACTTTGGTTGTCATCCACTCGATCGACATAAACCCCATGAAATAGCTCTTGCTAACATCTTTACTGAGAAAGTAGCCTTTTCAGTAGACAATAGCCTCATCCACTATCGTCGAGTAGATTCTGTGGTGACCAATACTCATTCTCTTCACCTTGGGCATCAAGCCACACCAGACCGTCCGCCAGAAGGTCATCAATAACAGTCTGCGCCCGAGCCTTTTCCCAATTTAAGTTTACTCGCAACATGGATATACTCACGTAGCCAAGGACCTGAATAACCTCGAGCACTGTCGCCTGGTCTGTATTAAGCTCTTTAGGGACCGATCGGATGTATTGTTTGCTACCAACGCGGACAATCGAAAAGCCCGAGCCCAAGGGTTCCAAAGCCTTGACGGCACGTAGAACATCGTCACTGATTCGCAAACATAGCAATTAGTATACCTTCTGTACTGCATGGTTCGAGGCTCCATACTCAGTTACTTCCAACCCGCTCCCTATAGCCTTTCCTTTACCTACTCGCTTACGGCACTCCTCGACGCCTATCAAGCCTCCATTCTCACTTCTCGTTTCTCGGCAAAGCTCTACTATACGGACGGCAAGCTCGAAGTAGAAGTCGTTCATATCCCCGCCCATAATCTGCGTCCAAAAACTTGCCCCTTCACCCATTCCCTTCCGACCATTCTTGCCTTTGACATTACTCGCCGCAAGTGGGTCAACACCGATCGCATTGCACATGCGAGCAAACTCTGCACGGAACGTTGGATTTGACTTTATCGTCGAGCTATGCTCTAATGCGAATGTGTGCAGTAATGACTGAAACACGGATAATTGTGCCTGCAGGGAGGAGAGATGCGTGGAACGTAGATTAGCGCCATGATTGGCGTACGATTGGCTAGCTTGGGAGCGGTTTGCGAAAGCACCTAGTCCTACACCTCGACGCGACGCCATGGCAATGTATTGTCTAGGATAGGCAGAGAGAAGGGACGTGGGGTAGGTATGGAGAACATCAAGATGGGCGTCATGTAATCGGTTATCGCAGCGCCTTATCGGAGGCAGTCAGCTGACACGTATGTGCCCTAAGCAGATCACCCAGAACGGGAAGGTCGTCGTGCTAACAGAAGCTAGCCGCATGTGGGCTAGTTCCGAGACCCACCCACAAACTCGTTTTTCTTCAACTCGAAGCAATTTTCTTTTTGAACTTCTTCCAGTACGACAGCATTCGCCAACCGCCCAACTCGCGAACTCAACGGACCGTCGCAATGGCCTCTACTGCTACGTATGATACCCTTTAGCGGATACCCTCTCGGTTGCATCGCTTTATGAGCTTGTAAGGGTTGAAGTTATAGTCGTCCTTCTCGCTGGAGATGCTGCGATCAGAAACGGTCGCTGGGCACCAGCTCGATTTTTCCCGTTACCTCTGTCGTTCTCCATGAACTTGCGCCTCAGTGATATGAGCACGAGATGATGGATGGATCGCACAAATGGTCTGGGGTATTGAGGTTGAAGGTCATAGTCACTTTCTCCTTGAAAGAAATTGTTGCGAGCTGCGTTCCCATACTCTGACTAGACCTGGAATGGCTTAACAGAGATGGGACGAACGGCGTCAACACTATCTTCCTGAGCGTTATGCTTGGGGCTTTGTCGGATGAGAATTAAATGATTGTGGCTGCCATCGCGGAGTTGCAAACTCGTGCTGAAAATGCATGGCTAGTAGCAACTTCCCATTAATGATTGGCATGCCCTTCATGTCTCACTGATTAAATACATGTCGTCGAGTGCTTCTTTATTTCTTGCCTTCAGTTGAGAATGCCGCGCTATAGCTGCAGTTCTTACACTCGGCGAATATATGCATATTTTTGCATGGACAGACTAAACTGACCTTAACAGCACCGTCCCCACTCAGGACCATGTCCTCGTCCCCGAGACTCTCCTGAAGAAGCGCAAGAGCCAGGAGCAGGCTCGCGCTGTCGCCCGTGAGGAGGCTGAGAAGAAGAAGGCCGTGAGTATTCATTTTTTTCCTTTCTTTCCTTTTTCACATATACGGGTGATGATAGCAACCACTACGCGACTAGACCATCGGTCGATGCTGTCGCTTCTGTTAACCATCTTTCGGGGCTGACGTTAACACTGCCACTGTTTATGTCATGAATGACTGGGTAGAATTCTCGCTAATAGAGATTTTATAGGCCAGCAAGGAGAAGCGTGCCGCCATCTTCAAGCGCGCCGAGTCCTACGTCAAGGAGTACCGCGATGCTGAGCGTGAGAAGATCCGCCTTGCCCGCGTTGCTCGCAAGGAGGGTAACTTCTACGTTCCTGAGGAGCCCAAGCTTGTCTTCGTTATCCGTATCAAGGGGTGAGTTCTTGTGGCATATCCATTGTTAAAAGTTCAAACGTCTAACTATACCAATAGTATCAACAAGATCTCTCCCCAGCCCCGCAAGATCCTGCAGCTCCTCCGTCTGCTCCAGATCAACAACGGCACCTTCGTTCGCCTTACCAAGGCTACCCAGGAGATGCTGACCATCATCAACCCCTACATCGCCTACGGTTACCCCAACCTCAAGAGCATCCGTGAGCTCATCTACAAGCGCGGTTACGGAAAGGTCAACAAGCAGCGCGTTGCCATCTCCGACAACCAGATCATCGAGGAGAACCTCGGCAAGTACGGCATTGTCTGTGTTGAGGATCTGATCCACGAGATCTACACCGTTGGCCCCAACTTCAAGCAGGCCAACAACTTCCTCTGGCCCTTCAAGCTCTCCAACCCCACTGGTGGCTTCCACAAGCGCAAGTTCAAGCACTTCATTGAGGGTGGTGACTATGGTAACCGTGAGGAGAACATCAACGCCCTCATCCGCCAGATGAACTAGATTGCCTACTCTGGGCGATTGGTGTTCGTACTGGGACGTGGACTTTGACGGTTTGACGGTCTGAATTTAGCACAAAAATGAAAAGCTTGATGCACTCTATAGCTTGATACCCTAAACGTTGTGATTTCTGTTTGGTAGTCTTCCTGTCCAGTAGACCTCGTAGTTTCCTTCGACCCTCTCACATCCATTGTAGAAACTTACTATCTCGCACCAACCCTAGCAGCCCAACACAGCAATGATATTTTCCAATAGTTCCGTAACTTCATGAAAAGAAGTGTACATTTCCACAATGTAACATCATGATAATCGGGATTCAAAGTTGGATCCTTAATGGAACCAACACGGAACGATACATTGGATTGTACTGATTTTGCTCCGTATACCCTCCTATCTTTCCAAATCGAATGTTGCACGACTTTTGCACTCAATGCATTTTATCCGAGTCCTAAAGTAAGATCAATTGCAATATCAATCACCCGCCTTGGAGTCCTCCAACGATGTTCTACATATGGTAAACCTTTTGTAGACTATAATGGGGACTGCAACTAGGGTTTGTACGTGATTCTATATATTTCCCGGAAGTGATAAATTGTTGTTGCATCTCCGTGGCTAGTATATATATTGTAAATAAGCCTATTCTTGCTGGATATGTGTTTATGAAATAATTACTACGAGAAGAAACTTAATGATTTCTCAAATAATTTTATAAACCTTGTAACTTCATAGAATCTCGGTCATTCATCTATGTTGCTTATATAGAGCATTTAGAGGTATTAGCCATCGAAGCTGATGACCCTTAACATTCCACACCAACCAAACCTAATCAGAGTACACAGATTGATCAACAATCAAAGAGTAAACAATGTGAAATTTTATTGACGTATTATTTGGATAATAATCATGTCGAGCATCACCACCTAGACATATTAATTAGCCAAAAGTGGTCCAAGACACAGAAGATGAACACTCACGAAAATGATTCCGTATGCAAATAGACCTCAGCGCCTCCTCTCAACGCCCGCTTTTGCGCCTCAGCAGCCGCATTCCGAACGTCATGTAGCATGGATGCAGGACCGCACGCAAAGATAGCTATTCTGTGGCTACCTGTTGACGTAGCTGCATTGATAATATGAGGGAGATCAGGTCGAGGACCATGTACAACTGTTCTCATGTGCTGGTCTGTTGCTGCCGTACCACTGCCTTTCTCCAAGAAGGCAGGCTCAATCTCATCGGTGATCTCGTTGGATGGTTCTTTGTCTCCAGGCGCAAACACTGGCTTTTCAGCATGCTCCACCGAGGTATCATGAATGGAAACGGATATCCTTTTGTCTGGTACGTCGTACATGGAGACCCTATCCTCGATCTCCTCCCTGTACCACTCGGCTACTTCTTTATTCCGTGTAGCGAAAACGACTTGGATATTGCGTTGTTGGAGGTCTGGCATATTGCCATAAACTCTTAGAGCTTCTTCGACGATAGCTAGAGAAAACCCACCGCCGGAACCACCCGCGACGACAAGAACGGTATCGAACTCGGCGGGAATAGCAGTATCGGATATCCCACCATAAGGACCTTCTAAAAGCACGGTCTGGGAGAACACGGGGCTCTTAGCGGCTATCTTTGCCAGACGTGCCGTGATGCCGTGGCGAGGCTTGACATAGAAGACAATCTCAGATGCTTTGCCGACCTTGTCTGGGTCATGCGATAAGGAGCAGATGGTAAACGGGTGCGCTGTTAGGCAGTGCAAGCCTAGCTGTGGGCTTAAGAATCGTATGAAGACGTGCTGACCTGGTCGCCAGGACATGATTGTCGGGATTCTAACTCGTACAAAACCGCAGGGGAGGAGGTCGATTGTTGCTGAGTGACGGCCATTGATGAGATGGGTCCGGGTCCATGCAGCAAATAGGCTGAAGAGATATATCGCGCCTCCCGCAACAAAATAGTCCCTGTTGTCGTTAGTAGACTGTATGTCTCGATGAATAGAAGGACATACCAGGAAGTAAGGCGGAAATCACAGTGAAAAAAGAAAAAGAGAAGGAAGAGTAGTGCAACTAGGAAGTGCGTTGCCTTGAAAAATTCATAATATCGATTCCTATACCTAGTCAGCAGTGCTTGGGGCTTGATATGAGTGATTGTACCGAATAGATGGCAAGGACATAAATGTGAGATAAGCCTGCGGAATCAAGGTCGCAACTCCTGTCCAGTAGACTACGCTGGTGTTCCATTTCTCGACCATCTGACCTTTCCAGATATTGAAGACTATGAATGGGAAGGTATGTATCAGAGCCAGGACAAACATGGCATAGCTGGTCCAATGATGATAGACCTATCCAGTTAGTCATATTATATAGCTCTAGTCGTTGTCAACATACCTGAAGCTTTTCATGAGGTACTCCAGTCAATGCTGATATAAGGTTGGCTTTGGCGCCTAGAGCCCTGCACTGGTTAGCATCGGATATTGAACATAGGCTAAGGTACCCACAGAACAAAAGGCAGCAATGCTAATGCCATCCACCCAGTTCGAGTTGCGATAGGCGGACTATTTCCATAAGAGACTGTCCCATCTTTCGTGTTAGGCCAGTAGTAAGGTTTAGGACCGAGCGTCATGGCTGTTTGTACATCAGCAATCTGGAAAGCATGGAGCGAACTGGATGTACCAACCAAAGAAAAAGATTGTGCCTATGATACCCAGGAGCATAACGCCCAACGAAGGGGAACAGTACCGAATTGCAGGTAGTTGGTAACCTTTGTATGCGAGGTATCGCCCAACGGCCGTCGTCTTTCGCCATATGCCGCTTCGTTTTGCTTGTACTGGTGCATACTTCGAGAGAAAATGGACTATTGTAAAGAATCCGATAGTCGCACAAAGGAAATATACTGTGTTTAACGAATAAACGTGGTCTGCCTCGTACCTGCGTTGAGCTCAGTCATTAACCGGGCATTCATAATGTTAGTATAGAAAGGGAAAGTACCAGTATCTCCAGTGCCCTGACCGATAGGCACATTGTTCCGGTGTCATTTTGCATGTATCGGCTCTAGATGAGTGAAACATGACCGGCATGTCCAGCCATGGCAGACCGCCGCTGGACTCTTCATCCATGGACATCATCGTGAACGTTGCACGTCACAAAGCTCATAACAGAGACGAGATTTGTATAGATGATTATATACAGATGCCTGTACCACCAAGAGAGGAATTTCTCAACAGGGTCTCTTATATTTCGAAGACGTTCCAAGCAAGGAAAAGATGGGCAGCAAAGAGAAAGGTTCGGATAAGAATCTTCAAGGTGCGCTGTATCGGATATGTGTCAGGCAGTAAACTCACTTTAGCACCAGCATGATTGCACCATCAACCCTAGACTGAGATTGTGTCACTGATGCATGCATTGATCATACACGAGGCCTCGATTACAATCCTCATCGCAAGTGCCGTAGCCGTGTTAGGGTTGCAACATTCCCTAGCTGCTGATTGGACGGAAGAGGCTGGGGATGCTCGCAATTGAGCAGATTTCTGAATTTAGCGTCGCCGTGCGCGTATGTAGTGTGTCCCTGCAAATATTCAAATGCCGATCATGTCAATTAAATCTCATGCACAGATACGCATTCAATCCTACGAGTGAGCACATTTGCGTTGGATTTACTGATCTAATCTTTTCGTTGGCAATTTTTGGTGAATTCTGAGTTCACATCATGTTAGTTCGATTTCAGATCTCATACTGAACTACTTTAGAGTAAAAGACATCGTTGCCAAGTAGTCAGTTTATACCATCATCACGATCATCATGTAATTGAAAGCTTCGTAATATGCAGGAGAAAAAGAGAAACAGAAGGTGAAATATAGAAAGTGAAATAAAAAAAGATACAACTTCGGTCCGCCCATATCAATCTATGCCCAGTTCAGCTTAGCGCCATACGGTTAATTAGTCGATACGGACAGTTCCGTCGTGGTTGTTGTTGGATATGTGTTTTTTTCCACCGACTCAACTCCACTGCTACCCCATAACCCGTGGTCTTTCAGAGCTTGGTATCCTCCCCGAAGGCTGTCAGCCTCGATGCCCTTGGCTCGCAGTACGCTAGTGGCCACTCGCGCTGTGTCTCCATTGTAGCAGATCACTAACACATGATGGGACTCCAACTTGGTTATCACGCTCGGATCCTTGAACATTGCTTCTAATTCCACCCACTGTGCCTCTAACACACTGGGATCTGAGAACGGCTTTGCCGTGTGTGAGTCAAGACTCCGCAAGGGAATATTGACCGAGCCAGGAAGATGCCATGAGGCGAAGTCCGCCGTTGTTCTCAGGTCTAGAACACAGCACAGGGGCCTCAGCTTGATGTCACTTAGGAGACACTCGGACAAAACGTTGGGGGTATTGTAAAAATGAGTGAAAAGGACTACTGGACTTCGTTCCCAGCTTTCGTCGTAGCGATATAGATCAACTTTGGTAAGTCTCTGGTGGTGCGTTAGTAAATGAGGCAGTGAGAGTCAATGGGACAGAACTTACTTCATTCTGGATAGGGTGGAATTTGTCAGCTCCCAACTTCTGGAAATACTCTCCAATGTATTGATAAGGCAGGTCACAGCATAGGAAGACACAATGAACGGAACCATCAGGTCCTGCAATTTCGGACAAGGTACCAGCTGTCTTGCGCTTTTCCAGCATCTGGAAGAGACCTTGCAGGTTGAAGCCAGATGAAGGGCCACAGACAATGCCTTCACGGCACAGGTCTAGCGACAATGAAAACGAGTCTGACGAATTTACTTCCTCAATAACATCTACGGCTGCTTTCCAGGGGAACTCCACGGGTTTCATTAAGGCGAACGACCTTGGGCCCGGAACACGATCGCCAGGGGCTGTGCACACTCCCAGACGGAGCACCGATGGCTTCGCTTCCTTGAAGTATGTACCTAATCCAGTCATTGTTCCGGATGTCCCCATACCCGCACAAAGAACATTTATCTCAGGGAGTTGTTTGTAGATCTGGGGTCCCGTCCAGCGGATGTGTGATTGCCAGTTATTGTCGTTCTCGTATTGGTTTGGGTTGAGGACACTGTCTGAATCCATTGCCATCCTCCGGGCACTTTGGATGCCACCTCGCTCGTCATACGGTTCGGGTTGGGAGGGACCGCCAAAAAGAGTGATATTAAGCCCAAAGAACTGCATTAGCTGGAGCTTGGCCTCGCTTGTCTTATTGCTCAAGAATGCACGCGTGTCTTGAATGCCATGCATGACTCTGGCGATCATAGACATTGAGATCACCGTGGATCCGGAACTGTACTCGATGATAGTATTTGTTTTACCGGGCGCCACACTCTTCTCGAGCATGTTCATTGCTACATTATTAGCAGATGACTCTTTAGTATTTCATATATGGTGTAGTGTATGTACCTGGCATTGCCTTGACGTTGTTTGCTGGGTGCATCGTCATCATCTTGGCATAAATTCGTACACCATCCCGATGATAAGGATTCAGATGTTCTGGAAGTTCAACTAGAGGTAGAGGAGGTTGACAATCTGGATCAAAGTACTTCTTGAGCGAATCATGCCCGAAGTATACATTGCGTTCATTGAGATTGGCCATCTTCTTGACCTGAATGGATGGTACCAAGAATGAGAGACACGTCTACAAGTAGACCTATAATACAAAAGGAACCGCAAGGAGGGACAACCCCTAAGTTATACCCCTGCAGAGTGCATTAACCCCTCCTTTGATGAAATCTCTTACATTTGACTTTGGGAAGCCAGACTGCTGCAGTGTCAAAGGCTATGACCCACCCGCATGGCGTTATTGCACTCATTCTAAGAACATAATTTTCCTTTTGGGGAAGTGGCTGACCTAGAAACGCGGTTCCCGACAATGAAGATCATATCCGCTTGTCTCGAAACGTGGATAATGGTTGGATAATACATAAGCCGATACAGGGTAGCAGTGCATACATCGTGTAGGAAATAGTATGCGATTCGTACATGTGGCGGAGAATTCCTTCCCCCAGGGTGCGAGGACAAGACAAGATCTACATGGCCATAAACTCAATGCCTTCCTAAATTTCTTCATTGTCACCCATTTGGATGCCCGTCTCTGTCAGTCCATAAGCCCGAGGCTTGTGAAGACCGATCCAAGGGCAAAAGTAACTCGCAAGGTCCCTGACCGGGGTTCGATAGACATACAAAAAGCACGCAGGTCCTCACAATCTGCAAGCTCTCTATCAGGTTCTGGACTTGTTGTTTTCTTGGCAACAGGCCTGTGTGAGTACCTTGATGAGTCCATTTGAGCAAGTTGCGGAACAATCGCGCTGATCCTTTCCTTAGCCCTAATCAACTAACGGGAAGGTTTCCCCTTTGCGCTTCTCAATCGCGTCAACAGAGCTGGAATTGATGATTCGTCATTTTTACAATCATGAACTAGTTCATTTTTCTGCAAATTGATCTTCATAATCTCCATCTGAGGATCCGCTCGCTTAGAATTGCCCAGAATGTGGCTCCGATTTAGGATTGTCGTATTCTTCGTCGTTTAAAGGCATGCGCCGGTTCTCGTCACTATACCTCACCCCTCCCGCCCGATAGCTTTGAAACACTTCTGAGCACGATGTCAGGAGCCGTACTCAATTCGGAAAAGCCTCCAAGCTCGTCAGACTCCTCGGGGACAGCAGTTGTAGAGACCGACAGGGAGTCGAAGACACCTCATGTCTTCAATGAACAGACGAATTATGTCCCGAAAAGCACAATCATTACGGTATGTGTACTAATAGCTACACTAACAGCTATCTATAGCTGACAATACTATTAGATATTCTTAGCATGCTCGACAGTCGATCTTATAGCATTGATGGACCAGACCACTCTGGCCTCGAGTTTGTCAATCATTGGAAATGCCTTGCACGCCAGTGATAAAGCCTCTTGGATATCCGGAGGATACTTTGTGTAAGTAGTAAGGACTGTTATGCGATAGCCTTGCGAGATACTAACGACAACTAGCACCTCAACCTGTTTCCAGCTCATATACGGCCGCCTTTCAGACATATGGTCTCGCAAACTTGTCCTTTTTGTCGGACTCGGCATCTTCTTCGTCGGGTCACTGGCAGCATCACTTTCGCAGACGGCCACACAGCTTATAGTCTTTCGTGCTTTTACTGGCGTGGGTGGTGGTGGGTTGATGACTGTGGCTCAGATGATCGTCAGCGACGTGGTCCCGCTACGTGAAAGGGGTAAATACCAGGGCATCCTGGGTGCAGTAGTAGCAATCGCCAATGGAATCGGGCCCGTCATCGGCGGTGCATTATCCTCCATCAACGAGGATTCATGGAGATGGATCTTTCGACTGAATCTCCCACTCACTGCGATAACAACCCTGTGCGTGCTGTTCTTCATGCCTCTGCGGAAGGTAACAGGGGATTGGAAGATGAAGATCAAGGCAATTGATTTTTTCGGTGCATTCCTCGCCTTAGGCAGTACTGCCGTTCTCCTTTTAGGTTTGACATGGGGTGGAGGTGAATACCCTTGGGCTTCGGCTCATGTCATTGCCACGATTGTGGTGGGGTTTGCTGTGGCCGTTGGGTTCGTGCTCTGGCAGTGGAAAGGGGCTACATATCCGCTCGTACCGATGCATATATTCAAATCTCGGATTGTGAATGGTGCGTGCCTGACTATGTTTATAAACGGGTGGAATTTTCTCGTCCAGGTTTATTACATCCCGACCTTCTATCAACTGGTCTTTGGGTATTCGACTGTGAAAGCTGGTGCGATGCTTTTACCTGTAACATTGATGCAGAGTATGCCTATTTCATACCCCCTTATCTAGGTAGCTTTAACTAATGAAGGTACCAGCTGTCAGTAGTACCGTCTCAGGCCTTGTTGTCCACTGGGTAGGCCGTTATAGGGAGTGTATTCTCTTCGGCTGGATGATCTGGGCTGTTGGGCTGGGTTTGTTCTCGACTCTAGACCAATCATCCGGCTTGGGAAAACAAATTGGCTATGGACTCTTGACTGGTGTTGGTGTGGGGAATACACTGCAGCCGTAAGTTCTGAACAAGAATAATATGCACAAGAGTAACCTGGTACTGACCTGTCCCAGCGCCCTGATCGCCGTCCAAGCAGGAGTTGAACGGAAGGATATGGCAGTCGTGACCTCATTTCGAAAGTACGTTTACCACAATTGCACATCTCAATTACTGAAATCACCGAAGGATAAAACAGACTAACGAACCCAGCTTCGTAAGGAACCTTGGTGGCACGCTTGGCCTCGCCATCGCCGGAACCATCATGTACGTACCGGCACAACTAAAATAACGGATTGAACCTAACTAACACTTAATTTGCAAACAGAAACAATCTAATCACAAGCTCTATCTCCTCCCTGGGCCTCACACAGTCTGAAACCCGCTCCTTCCTATCGAGCCCTCAAAATTACCTCTCCAAGCTACCACAGGAAGAAGCAGAACGTGCCCGATCTCTGTTGATCCCGGCTTACCAAAAAGGGTTCCGGATTATATTTCTTATCGGTGCGGCATTGGCTGCTGTTGCTTTCTTTTTGGCCTTTTGGCTGATGCCCCAGGTGACATTGAATCGAGCGGATGATGAGAAGTTGAAGGAGGAGGGAAGGAAGAGGGTTAAGGGGGAGAGAAATAGTGACGAGGAGGTAAATGAAGAAGAGAGAAGATGATAGACTGAGTAACTGGCTTAAAGGTCTTTCTCTCAAGGCTTGGATTGCATTCTGTTATAGATTCGTAATTTGTGATGTGCTAGATTACTACAATGCCACTCGCAGCGATAATGACGCCATACAAATCCATATCTACAACCACAATAGATCAATATTTCTTCCATGGTATTTTGAATCTTGGAGTATATCTATTGCAATAAATAATCTGATATACCACACTACATGTCTAACTAAATACTCTCTTCTCCATAAACCTTGCCTTTCCCTTCCAGTGCAACTCGACTCCGAAGAGGTTAGTCAAGTCCAAGTCGGGATTTCTCCATTTAACTGTCCTTTAAGTAAATGGTGCTTAGTACAGAATAATAACCCATATCTGACCCCATCATCGCTTAGCTGCCAGCTGCTGCCCCAGTGCCACTGCCTGAGCATTGACCTGGGAATAGAAACCCAACGCCATATCGGTAGTCACCGAATCAACATACGAGCAAAGGGAAGTGGCAATGGAGGTATTCTTCCATTGCAGCGCTCGAGCAATGCGCAACTGCGTGTTGAGACTCGCTCGTAAATCCTCATCCACCGCTCGCATGTAAGAGTTTAGATACTCCAGATCGATCTTATCCGGGAATACGATCAGTTTCACCCCCACGTTTCCCGTCCCCAAACCTAGCTCTAAGGAAAGGGGCTCCTGATCGCCCACAGACATTGAGATTGGCTGGTTGAGGATGGAAGCGTAGATATAAATCCAGCATATCGTATCAGGAACGACCTTCAGATTGATGGGTGTGTCCGCGGTGAGGACCCTTGTAATGATTTGTATTGACCCATAGGCTTCTGGAAAGATGGTAATATCTGGCTGTGTGAATGCGAAGATATCTGTATATGCATACCATAGCTGGGATGGTGGTTTTATAACCTTCGATTCATCTAGATAGATGTCTCGCTCGTTGATACTGTTCTGGGGTTGGTTAATTGCCGGACTTGGAGTAGGAATGGATCATACTTACCTGGATGGTCTTTTGTTCCTGCTTCGATGGAATGGATGCGACGACCTCGCTATGTACATACTTGAGCCATTCGGCCGGAGTCTTAGGCTCGGAAGGGATGCTTGTCATTTTGAGGAATGGTGGGGCGAAGTTTCAAAAGAACATCGTCAAAGGGGAGTATTTCCTTGAATAGATTAATTGCCAAAAAGAGCGACAGAAAATCACGCAAACAATTTTAATCTCGAAGACCTAGTGCGCCATAGTAAGGAGTATGCAACGCATAATGAGGTGTCTAATGATCCTATGAGAGCCAAAGACGCAATGGTGTTATGACAAGAATAATACCCCGCTGCTCCACAATTTATCGGCCGCGTTCCAGAACAGACACTAATTTAATCAAATCTAGCTGAAGATTGTGCTTTTTTTTTCTCAAAGGCTTAATTTGCACAGGTTATATATCTTGATTTCTCTACCTGTTTCTGGTCGCGAAGATGGATATACTAACTGTAATCTTGAAAAGGAGCATATTATTACCATCTAACCTTGTGATATGAATTTCTGAGATACTATTATTATATACTCCGGTATTCGAGGTTCTAAGTCAGATTGAGGATCTAGTACGTAGAAAACAGAGACGTCCCCTTGCATAATAGATCAATTATAGGAGGGAGACAAAGTGAATTACAGTATCTTATCTAGCTAGTCTATTAACTCTTATTACCATTTTGCTATTAGATAAAGTCTTAAAAAGCCTATGTGTCTACTAGCTGGCTACAATATTACTATCTTTGTATTGGAGGACACAATATAGAGGTTATACGAGTTGCGAGATCGCAGGATATCCGTACGGCCTGGTACTGACGGAACCAATTGAGATGATTGATTGAAGAAGTATCTAGGAACCGCCTGTTGAGAGAGGTCTCATAGCATATTAAGAGGCTAGTATTGGTGTGTGATTAGAGCCTGTTTTAGTATTGTTCTTCGAACAAAGGTATCAAATTGTATGGTGTTTGGTAGTGATGTAGGTCTAATCGCTACATCACTTCAGCTCTGCCACATTTGTTCTATCTCTTCTGCTGCCTTTCCCAAACATTTATCCCTTAGTGCCTTCATCTCCGTTGTTCTTGCCATGTGGTCCCAATAATGGGGAACCCCTTCCACAACTTCACAGTCAACTTTCTTCCCCGACAACTCCAGTCGACGAACTGCTTCTTTCTCCTCGCTCAAGAGATAGTCGAGGCCCGCAAGCTTGAACGATATGATAGGTGGCAAAGCCTCTTTCAGCGAATCCTCAGGCGCAAGCCCAGGAGAGAGGTACATGAAGCCTTTGTCTGGCTTTTCTTTCAGTTTCCAGAAGAAAGCCTCGTCGAAAACAGATCCGATGAATTTTTTAGAGGATGCCGGCTTCTTTTTCAGTGCCAAGAATGCCGGGTTGGATTGAGCACGCTCATCACGGCTCCTAGTCATATCCATGACTGGATAAAAAGCCATTAATCCTTTGACGGTTCCCAGATTTGAAGGATCAATTTGGAGGCGTTTATCCTTCATCCGCTTCCAGAGCATGAGAAGGGAAGTGAAGGCGAGGTGGCCACCAACACTTGAACCAGCGAGAACGGTTCGATGCTTGTCAATATTTAAAGAGGCTGCATTGCGCCAGATGTAAAGCAATGCGTCTAAGGAATCTTCGATCGCGACTGGATATGGACTCTCGGGTGCTCGACGGTAATTGACACTTGCAACAACGGCACCGCGAGAGGTCAACTCGGCAATGAAACGTTCGTCGTCGCGAGCATGCCCGACGCAATAACCACCGCCGTGGAAGTTGAGAACGACTGGAAACCCGCTTCCCTTGGGATCGTTGCGGTCATATCCTGGTGGAAAATAGAAGAACACATCGAATGAACCCTTAGACTCGGAAAGTATTGACGGGATGTTTACTGTCAAATTTGGGCCAGGTGGTCGCAATGGGCCGCCTCTTCGGTCAAGCCAGGCGAATAGGCGAGTTAGAAGGCGTATAACATATACTTTCAAATAGAAAATGGGACTCATCTTGCTCAGGTACTTGAATGAATCACGGTTAAGATAATTTTCAGAAAGGTTCGGTGCCTGACCGATGTCCGGATGTACTCTATAAAGGCCCTTCGGTTACTGCCGAAGCATCATTGCTGTATACCTAGTCCACTGTTCAGAGGGATATTCCAATAATGTAGTTCCAACAGCGAATCATTTTGTGTGCTCAATAAACTTCTGCGATTATTGAGTGGAACTGACCCACCAGGTGGGGCGGAGTTGCGGTTGCACCGAAGGCCGTTTGATATAGAAATAAATGGTTGGAGGTATATCTTGCTCTTCGTCATTCTGTCCATATGCCGAACGTATGCCTCGGAAAATAAATCAGTCCAGCCGAGGCTGATTAGTATTGTAGTAGGCCTGGTAAAATTTCTCCGTTCTAAAGTTAAAACCAATGGAAAGACTTCGCTAGTCATATCACGTATTTTGCTGGCATACTAGCTCAAGAGGCCTTTCTTCTAGGAATCTACCATGGGAACAGGATAACGCTTCCAAACCTATGATTACCGGAATCCTCGCAAGGGTATTCAGCACGCCTTGCAAAGCGGTGTTTGCGACCTCGCTTCCCACGGCTGATGAAGTATAACTTCCATTGAAGGTTGCACCTCCGTTTGGGTCATAGCTCTCTGGAATAAGAACGTTCGGAGGAGGTAACGATAACAGAAATTAAATATCTACTGGTAGACATTATCTTATTCAGTATATTTAACATAGTTGTTGTGTCTCTAAGGTCTCTGACCCAGTAAAATGCACCCTTCTATTGCTGCTCCGTAGCACAGTATTATCCTATTCCAGAGTATGTTGGCTGAATACAAGTGTTCAACATGAAATTCTAAGTAAATGTTCTAAAACGGCTAAAGTAACAAATAATAAATAAATCCCAGGATCAATCAGCTTAATCCTTTGCTTCCTCTTTCTAGTGATGACGCTCAGAGACATGGTGAATTCGACTTCTAAAATAAGCCCTTAGCTCCACGGATCAAACTCTCTATAAAACCAGAAATTGTAGCATGTCGTACGGAAGACAGCATATTCTTGCCAAAGTCGAGTATCGCAGGACCAATGGCCAAAGTATTTCCAGTGCGGGATGCGAGGAAACTCAAACTAAGAATGATGGGTAATATCGTCCAGTACATGCCAATCCGAAACTTTTTGGGGTTCCGTGTCTGGGATTTAAATTAGCCTCTTCCTATCAACGGATAAATAGTGTCATGATTATCATACCCGAACATTCCAATGTGAGTTAATTGGGAATAGGCTCCGGTACCAGAAATAGGCCTGGGACCAAGGATAAGCCATGGCGTTCCAGTTTTTATCATTCTGATACCACTATATCTCTGATTAGCACTTCATGTCATCAAAGGATTTTAAACTTGCAATGAATTTACCGATTGGCAGCCAGCATTCCACACTCGGTTTCGTAATGCATCTTGAACTCTTTGAGAATATTCGTCCTCCGCTACCTGTGTGAGCTCAACGGAGTCCGCCCCCTTTTCAAAGACCGGTTTCAGTACACGAAGCGCGTAATTGACAGAGCTTTAGGAAGTTAGCTTGGTGATAACACTGTATTCTTTCTTCATAACTTACTTTTCTGCAGCCATCAACGCCGAGGTATGACCAGTCCCGGCGTTGGGCCCAAACAACAAGAAGAAATTCGGAAATCCACTCATTGCAGAGCAGTTGTAAGCCTCAGGTCCATCGTATCTCTTCCAGTGGTCATCCAGGCTCCCATTACGCCCCACAATTTCCATGAAGGGCGTGAATTGATTCGTTTTGAACCCGGTTGCTAAAACAATGACATCGGCAGCAACAATTCCATCAGAAGTTCTCACACCCTCAGGAACAATCTCGAGGATCTTGGCTGTTGTGAGAGCAAGGTTTTCACTGTGGAGCGATTTGAGATATCCGTCATCGAAAATCCGTCGCTAGTGACATGAGTATCTATCCGTTTTGGTCCCCATATTTCATGCAATCTAAACGCACCTTGCATCCTATCTCAAAGTCTGGAATCAGAATATCATGATATTTTGCCGGCGCTGTTTCTTTCATGTACTTCTCAACCTCTATTCTGCGCTTCTGTCTCAGCCGTGCAGCCCTATCTGTCATTGGAAACATCCGGAAGCCGTTCTCCGCAAGAAGGAAAATATGCAGTCGATGAAGTTTTAATGCAAGAGGGATGTACTCAAAAATCCATTTCAGGATCTTCGGGTAGGTGAAGTTAGTTGCTGGGAAGATCCAGTGTTGGGACCGAATGATCTGTGTCAAATGTTTGGTCCGTTTGACAATGGCAGGTACAATCTGCGCTGCGGTACCTAGAGAGAGCCAAATGTTAGCTGGCAACCATAACAGAAACAGATCCGTCCCACTCACATCCGTTCCCGACGACGACAACTCTTTTGCCCTCTAAACTGACACTATGATCCCATCGGGCGGAATGAATAATGTTGCCTTGGAAAGATGAAGCTCCAGGTATTTCACAGGGCCGAGGTTCAGCAAAGTGCCCGGTAGCAGAAAACAGTACCTGACACTCATGTGTTGATTCTTCTCCAGTTTCGACATTGAGGAGAAACAGAACCCATCGAGACGCATCATCCCGCCATACGCAGCGTTTGACCTCCGTGCGGAACGTCATCCTCTGTTTCAAGTCATATGTTGCTACAACACCGTCCTGGTAAGATTTGATTTCTTGTTGCGAAGGCATCAATTTGGACCACTGTGCGTTGGGAGCAAATGAAAAGCTGTAGAGAGCGCTGGGAACATCGCATGCGCAGCCTGAAAAGAGTGTGAGTTCCGGATGAAGCATGTTACGTTGAACCATATCACCCGTACTTACCTGGATAGGTGTTGATATGCCACGTTCCACCGTAGTCTGTCTGCCGCTCAAAAAAGCGAATATCTTCTAAACCGTACCATCTTTTCAGTGATGCACCTAAAGCAATCGCACTTGCGCCTGCCCCAATGCAAGCCACTTGGCTGTAGGAAGGGAGTGCAGGAGTCGGAATTGAGCTCGAGTCTGACATTTTTGCGTAAAAACCAAGTTTGATGAATTTAGACGGTCAGAGCTAAGCTTTCACACTTTATAAATGCAAATATCGAATATTAGGTTCTTCTAGAAGGACAATGCCTCGGCCATTGGTTATGGAGTCCATCTTGGTATTATGGAATACTTCGACTGGTCCACTTGTATTGTGATCATGAAATGGGCCAAACCAGCGCCGAGATATTTCATGTTTGTCTGCTCCGGACAGATTGATGAGCCGAAGCTTGTCAAACTATGGGCTCGCAAACCTAACCAAATCTGGTTAGCCTGCTTTCGGGATCGTCGATCGCACCGTCGAACTTCAATTCTCAACCTGATTATGCTAACATACATGGGGCATAGATTTTCAAATAATATCCAATGGGCTACATATCGGCAGGGGCATTGCTTTGTATGCGCACAAAAATAGTGGGGAACTTTTAAAGTATTCCTGTATCCTCGCTTAGGCCCAGGACCTCAGTCTTTTTTCTTTCTCTTCGTGCTTCTCCATTTCTTCCGCGTTTGGAACCTTTTTATGTCACAACTGACAATGATCACGAGCGTACAGGGTGGCTGGGACAGGAAGTGCAGAGTTGCAACCACGACGAACATACGAAAATCTTGGTCTCACGCACGAAGTCCCGCCCCACTGAGTAGATATACTGCTCGTTCTTCCGTTGGGTCAGATAAAATTTCTCTCACAGATCGGAGAATGTAAGCGCGCCACCCTGGTTTCGCGGAATAAGGCCGTGGGTCAAGAGATTGTGAGGCTTTGGTCGGTCCATGGGCAGCAGTTCATTCCAAGCGTGATACCCTGGGATTATACACATTGAAAGTCTCCGCACTGGAACAAGAGCTGATAAAAGAAACCAATCATGTTTGATTACGACTCAATAAAAGACTATTACAGCCATGTTACGACAGGCTCCCCACTATGGGTGGTCTGGTTCGCAGAAGAGGCTATCGAATAAATTATCAGGTTCACAATCTAAAACGGATGAAAAGAAGGGTATTCGCTTTCCTCGCACTCCTTCAGCTTCTGTAGAAACATATTCAATCCACCTATGAAGAGGTACACAGACCGTGGCTTACCATCCACATTCACGCCATTAAAGTACGATGCGGCTGTTCTAAACAGCGCCGCGTCGCTAATAGCTTTGCACAATCCACCCCACGCGGCTTCCCCTTCCTCTGTCGATTCAATCACTATCTTGGCCGGGGTCGGCAAAGTACTCTGCTCCTTGCGATGCTCTTCCGCACGCGATATGGCCCCGGTGATGAACTCAACATGGGCTTCAATGGCCGGGGGTACATTGGTCAGGGGCGTCTGAGGCCCAAATATCATAAAAAGATTTGGAAACCCTGCTGTTGCAACGGCCATATTTGTGGTTGGTCCGTCTTTCCAGTGTTCGTTCAATGTTTTCCCTTCGCGCCCGACCACATCGATTCTTCTGTAAGCCCCATCAAATGCGTTGAAACCCGTGGCGCAAATAACGACATCCAGTTTGTGTACGGTTCCATCGGCCAGCTTGATCCCGTCGCGAGTAAACTCGAGCATGGGACTCTCCGCGATGTCGACGACATCAACGTTCTCCCGATTGAATTGCTCGTAGTAGCCATCGGCACAAACTGGTCTGCGGGCGTAGAGTTCGCTCGGGGTTAATTTGCGGCGCTTCTCTGGATCCTGCACAATCTGGTGGATTTGCTTCTTCAGGAAATCGCATGCCGTTCGGTTGGATTCTTCATTGAGAATTAGGTCATTAAATGTCCCTAGGAGGAATCGGAAGGCTCCTCCGTCGTCCCAGGCGGCTTGGTAGATCCGTTCGCGCTCCTCGTCCACGACACTCATCGCACTCGTCTTGGCCTCCTCAACGCCCATCCCTCCGATTTCTTGTTTCACTTTCTGCCATATCTCGTCATAAGCCTTGTTAATCGTATTGCGCTCCTCCTGCGAGACGGCACGTTTGCCGGCGGGAACGATGTACTGGGGGTGTCGTTGGAAACAGACCAAAGACTCGACATCCTGGGCAATTGCAGTGATTACTTGCACACCGGACGATCCATTCCCAATCAATCCGACCCTCTTGCCTTTCAGGTCATACTGGTCTGGCCACCGAGCAGTATGATATAGACTGCCCTGGAACTGATCCCGCCCGAGGATGTTCGGCCAATTTGGCTCTGTGATGATACCGAGAGACGTGATGAGATAGCGAGCCGTGAAAGAACCCTGGCTAGATTCTACAGTCCATGTGCAGCTGTCGTCGTTCCATATCGCGGAGACCACCTCTGTATGAAACTGCATATGCCTGCGCAAGTCGTGGCGCTCCACAACATGTTCCAGATAAGCGAGAACCTCCTTTCTCTCCAGGTAGTTATGGGACCAGGAGTATGATTGGAGGTCTTCCTTATCCCAGGAATAACGATACAGGTGAGAGGGGGTATCGCTTGTCGCGCCCGGATAGCGGTTCCAGTACCATGTTCCTCCAGGTCCTTCGGCCCTTTCGACCAGCTTGACGGTCAACCCAAGCTTGAGGAGGGAGTATAGCTGATAGATTCCACCAAATCCAGCACCAACAACCAGTGCGTCGTACGAAGACGGGGACATGATAATGAGTGGGAAACTGACAACCAAGGTGACTGAGTGATTTAATGCAACGCTCTATGTGTTCGCTCTAAGGTGCTGCCTAGCGATTCTATACGAAGCATTGAGAATGTCTTGAAATTCTTAGCTATACACCCAGTACTTCGGAAGCTTTTTATAACACATTAGGTTTGGCCCCCATGCATGACAGACGCAGTACCCAATAGTAGAGAGATATCAAGCTTAGCCTCGAATCCCTCTTTCGTCATGGCCCCACAATGGGTCAGCTAGCTTGTAGCTATTCAAATATGTCTATGGGCCTTTAGAAAGAGAACGTCACGGCGAGTATACGTTGTTGCTAGGTATCACTTTTGTTTCGTGACCAATCGGATACGTTTGTCAACCAGAAGAACACTGGCGTTGAAAGGCGGTTATAAGAGGCACTCCACAGCGATGTCAGATTTTTATTCAATCAACCGTTGAACAAGTTCCCTTTAGTCCTAATATGTACGAAAAGATGTCTCGTTGTAGAATTTAGAGTGAAGCTAGACTTAATTAGGAACTTCGTTGGCATCTCCAGCCAGGCTGGCCTCGAACACATGGACCAGAAACTTATGGTTTAGAAGGGCCAAAGTCCACTTAGTGTCTGACAGGATCATGAACGTAACAGAATGGGCTTATAGTCAACATTTGCCACCTACCCCGTCGAAATAAGGTTGTTCGGCCAGATTTAGGGCGTACCTGGAATCGGGGGAATCAACTCCCCAGCAGTATCTATAAATTAAATCTCTATAGGGTACGTAGACAAAACAGTCTCAGCTCCATAAGCTATTCAGTGTCGCGGAGTCTAACAACATGCTCCTAGCATACCAATCCCAGCTCCAGAGGTAAGCGAAATGACGGGACACAGATGACATTTAGAAAGTTTCTGGTCCACCAGAGGCATCTGCTGTGCTACTATCACAGGTTAATACAGAATGAAAAACTAGAAGAAAGAAACAAGAAATAAATAGGCAATACGTGTACTTCTTGGAGCGCAGTTGAAAAACAATATCCCATACGCTGGATTGCTTTCCGGGACTGATGTCATGTCTGACGAACTTCCTCTTTGGAAGTACACACAAAGTTTCTGGTGCTTGTTTCTGCACTACTCGTAGCAGATAACTGTAGGTCAAAAGATTTTTGATGTTACCTGTTTCTCTAATACAAATAGTATCTCCTCTACCCCACCTCATCCTGCCATCAGGCTGAAGAAGATCTGTCAGTTGTACTCATATCAGAACTATCAGAGTATTCTTCTAGAATATGCTGCTAAACACAGTAAAAAATGGAATCAAGAATATTACTCCTCCCGAACCAACTCATAACATCCATACTCGACCACCTACCATATCCCTCAATCATTGCATTACAGTGGATATGCAGCCAACTTTACACCATTACAAAGGCCCACCAACGTTCACAAGACAGCCTTGAAAATAGAAAACAATACACCATGAAGGATCTTCTCGAGATAGAGAAATGTCCTTTCTTCTCACAATGGCAACGCAACCGCCCATTGCAGCCGATAGTAGGACGGGACTTTTTTGCCTGTTACATGTGTCTCAAGATACGATCTGCAGGTTGTTTCTCCAACGCAATGATGAAGGGCCGCAGAGGCAAGATATCTCTGTATTCATGTACAGAGAAAAACAATCGCTTTTGTATCTCTTGCGGTGTGAGATCTGGAAGTTATATTCGTGGAACCATACTACAGTTTGGTGGTGCTATGGGTACATATGGGTTTGTTTGTTATGGTTGCAAATGTTTCAAAGCTACTAGCAGTGAGCTGGAGATGAGGGAGAGGAGGTGTTATATGTGCTTGAGGCTTGGTGTCGATCCTGATCTTCAACTTCCAAGATGTGATATAAAGTATTATGGACTGCTCTAGCGCTATGGTATTAGCTTACAAGTTAAACCCTTTAACTGGCGGGGCGCAGCCTATATGGTGGTATATCTCCACTTCAGCACGCGATACACACAGTATTGTGAACCCTTTCATGTACCAATCCAACCTATAAGAAGGAGAGCCGTAAAAGATTTAAGCAGGGGAATGATATGACATTACGGTGGACTAGACCAAGCCAGCGGACAATCCAGAATATTCACCCAGTTTACTAACAGCAGCGCACTAATATCTATATATCAGCCAAATGAATCTGTTCCCTAGGTTCCACTATATCATCCACTAATTATAATAGTACCAATGTTCGAAATATCGACTAGTTCAATTGTGAAGACATCTACCGCTTTGATAATTTGTCAAAAGGGGAAACTTTCCGAATTCTTTGAGTTGCCTGAATCTATAAATATGACCGTGGCATCATTAGCTTACACAATAGTAAAATAATTTGGATACCTTTCTGCACACAACTTGACTGTTTGGGGTTAATTTTAAAATCTTGTCTAGGCGGGAAGTTCAATGCATAGCTCAGTCCTCAGTCAGGACTGTGGTGGATTTGCCAGCTTTTGCTTCGGGATGTAAAATGCAAAGAGCATTCAGAATCGGCGAGAAAAAGCTATTAATGGTATTGGATAGAGATCTATCACATCAGGTCAAGCATTACCCTTTATCTAGACTATATCAACTCGGTTGTCAGTAGTCCGAAGTGTCCCTGCCATATGCTAGTCGTTAAGGAGGCTGCAAACAATTTGACGATTCAAACCTGTGCGCAGATAGTTGTTCATAAATATTTACATCTCTATTGGGTTATAATAGGAAAGGTGCGACAATAGTAAGTAGAATCAAATGCGAAACAAGAAACCCTGAGAGTTATAAGTGTACTATAAGCGACTTTATGGGCTTGACTCGCTTTGCCCATAGTTTGATCACCCCAGATACTCGCCAATATCACCAGAGGGGTGCTAGAGACGCTGTTCTGCAGCTACGGTTTCCCTGACGTAGAACCCTCACTATATCCGTTGAGTCGCGTCGGTCTGAAAATATTTTACGACGTTAGGTGTATCTTGTCGGAGATTCACCATGTAGGTAAGGGGCTTTGAGGGTCCTGAGAGAGCTGTACATCTGGATCGACTGGTACCGAGGCCGGGGTACGACTTTCATAACCATGACCATATGCTGGGAGTTAAGGGTTGGTAATCAGGTCATGAAAAGCATAGCCTATGTCTGGTACATTAAGCGGGCCTGTGGAAGATCGAATGGACATATCCCAACCAGGCGGAGTTGGAGAGGCCAATTTACCCGTAGGTAAAAGACTCGGCTGTGTGTTCGTCGTCAAAATGTTGCGGAGGGAGGATCCAATCGGGGTGGGCGCCTTATGATAGCTAGCGCCGGGTAGTGACCACGTAGGATCGGGTGATCCTGGATATCACCGCACCGTGCTGCTTGAGGTACTCTCCAATCTCATTTAAATCTGCACCTGAACTGATCAAGAGCTGAGCTACTCGCTCGTGTTGTACCGAAGTACAGGTCTGGGCCCATACCGTTTGTCCATCCTTACTTCTGCTATTGACATCCGCTTGTTGGGCGATTAGGAATGAAACCATATCGAAATGATTATGAACGACGGCCACGTGAAGACAGGTTTGGCCTATGGAATCACGCGAATGAACGTGCATCTCAGTAGTGAATAGTGCCTCTGCTACACACCTGCAGCCTTTGGCCGCTGCAATAAACCTCCCTCGCCGTACGAGTGACGTCTTCAAAGATATTTATCGGCAAGTGGCGCAACCGCTGTTGGATCCCAATCAGGTCATCCTTGTATGTCGAATGTAGAATTTCAAAACCGATCTTGGGCAGAAAATAGGCTGTTCCATGCAGGTACGTCTCTAAATGCCACGTGCCCGTGATTATTTGTTCAGCAATTAAGCTGTAGGAAAACAGAAGTCTTCCTTGAGAGATTTCAACTCCCCTTTGACCCAAACTAGAGATGAAGGAGCCACAAGTTTGCATGATTTCAGCAAGCAACTTTATCTCGTTTGCATTGCTTTCTGCAATGCTATCACCTGGACCTGGCGTTGCTGCAACCGTATCTCTTTCACTAAGAGATCCCGGCGTCGCTATACTATATCCCTTGGGAGTTGCTGGGCTGGCAGCTGCAATCTGTTATTGCATTCAAAGGGCGAGCAAGGATAGGGGTTTACTTGTACCGATCGCTCGCAATCGATCAGTGGTCGACACGTGGCGCGAAATTTCCTTTTGAACAAGCTTCTCGTCAATTCTCTCCCCGTTGAACGAATCTCCGTCCTTTCACTGGTTTCCCCAGCCTTGCGCTTTCCGATGCGATGGTTGGCCCAAGTTTACACCTCACCCTTTATATTCTTGCGAAGTCCCCATTTATTGAGCCACCGTTTGTAGGTATCTTTGCTATGATGTATATGCATATTAGCCACTAGCCGTAGAGGAGTTTCGTTGATCGATGTTATATTTCGAAAGAGTAGTACCTTGCACGAAGGCCATACGTATTCTCCACGAAGGCCATGACGTCGTTTATCGTCCGGCCCTCCTCGACGTATAGCCTTTCAATCATACACTTCTGGTCTGACAGACTCACAACCAGCTGTCAATGGAGCTAGGTCGTCCCGCGCGAGGTGACATTGCAGTCCGCCAGTCAGCTGAGGTTCGTGGCCCGGAGGCCTATTCGTATCCAACTACGACGTGTGGGGCAACATCGCCGCGTTCTATTTTAGCTTTAGAAACTAACCCTAAATTATATTAGCTTATAATATAATCCCTGTATCTTGGTAGAATTCTACCAAGATATAAGGATTAATCTATTTTGTTGGTTTGTAGGACCGCCGTAATGATTAATTAGGATAGTCGGGTCGTCAGTATTCAGCTGTCAGAGGTGAAATTCTTGGATTTGCTGAAGACTACCACCGTATCCACAGATCCACAGTCCCATATATCCCTACTATAAGATGGCGAAAACTGTAGACAGAATCTATGTCCTTCCCAAACAATCGACACATTGATTGATGAGCTTTTGTCTTCGTCGTCTGCCAGAAAATGACATTAACCCCCGAAGCAATCATTGCGCTCATAGCGCTCTTTATCGCTTGTATCCCTGGAATCAGGTTTCTAATCAGTCATAAATCCGAGATATGTCAGTGGTGGAGCCGAGATCGAAGTATGCAATTCCCATCTCCATAAATGCCTATCCATTCTAGGTGTACACTAATTAGAAGCTGGCCTTGTAGGTCCCGAGGACCCCGACGATTCCCATCCAAGCGCGGCTCCTCCTGTTGAGGGCCATCCTCCGAATGATATTTATCACCTCGAGCCCATCCATTCCTTTGTGCAGAGATTCCAGTGCCCCAGTCGACGGACATTATCACAGAGGATTGAAACCGGTCTTCTTTTCTATACGCGAGTAAGACAATCAACGCACAGATGTCACGTATTAGCTAATGGCGGTCATGTGTTTCATAGACTATCAACACCGATCATCTCGAGGAGAACGAACCATTGACCAATGGTGCCAATTGCGGTGATGTTTTGCCCGTAATTGAACAACATCGGCAGCTATAAGGCAGCTCACACTTTTGTCCGAAGCCCATATCAGGGGTTTGCTTACATGCGTTGGTGGATGATTATCATTTGATCATTGTTATACTGGTTCCTTTAGAGTATTGGCTTTGGATTTCGGGCTATTTCGGGTTCATTCCTTATATTCTACAGTTCTCTCTCTTTTTCCCTTTTTTTCCACATTGGCTGTTGACACTTAGAGACATGTAGCACTGCGACATATCGATCTCATTGAAAAGTATACAATATATAACATGCTGAAGTACCATACACTTTCACTCTATTCCGATCTGAACAATAGCAGCAGATGGCAGGGATGGTTATGATATTCAACATAAGGTCCTTCTTTGTATTCAAAGATGAGTATTCTAGAACTTCTATCAGAAAGATGGTTGTTATTCCATTCCTATATATGGATCGGGTTTAATTATTTTAGGGCAACAGTGGTTCGCGAGCGGGTCACGGCTAGGCACTCCGAGTAATAATCATAAATCTATTAGTAGATATATTATCAGAATTTCGGATCCCATTTGGAACTTTACATATCATCATGAAGGTACCTTGGCTATGCGGATTACTGGCAGATTTGACGATTGGATCCAGATGCCAACACTCACTACCAAGTGCTTTTCAAACAATTGTGAACTCCAGAGCATTGGAAACAGGTACTAAGACACTTGGCTTCTCGCTAGAGGGGTCAAATGTCGGTCCCATCCTCACTGTCATCACCGTATCTGCAAAGTCGTCTCGTCTTCCCCAAGCCCATTAGTCAATTTTCCCTCCTATGTAATGATACCGCACAGTATCCCCAACAACCAAATCAGACGGAAGCTCCATAGACCAGGTCTCAGCCCAGCAGGTGCCCGGTTCTAAGCTCACGAACTCATCACATTTGCTGATAATTACCCGTTCAACTTCATCACCATCCCATGGCACTATCGTTAAACATGCAGCATTCAGGTCCTATCCGGCAGGGCTCCCATTCGCCCTTACCGCGACGCCTGAAAAGCTCGTAGTTCATCACGGTTACTTCCCATTTACGGAAGGTGATGGGTCTCGCGTTTTCTATCACTCCAACTGCTCTCGAGACGCCATGATACATCACTTTATATTCCACCATGTCCGATTCCTCACAGGGCCTAGTCAAGGTAACACTGAGGACTGGGACCCCTAGACTGTATGCATAACTACCACTTAGTCAAATATAAATTGTACAAAAGGCTCAAGTCTTGACTCTTACATGTGCTGGGCGGTATTAGCGTTCTCCATAATGTTGTTCCAAAATGAAGCAGGGGCAATCATCGGGATCGAAGGGAATTCAATCTCCTGTAGATGCAACAGTTCCTAGGCCCACAATTTACCTGGTGGGGCGAAACCTCCTAGAAAGTGCGGGGACTGTGTAAATCGTGTAAGTTATCACCAGTTTTACCAACACCAATGCACTATATTCCAGCCAGTAAAATCTGTTTAAAAGGCTCCACTAAACAATTAACTAATTATATTAGTCTAAATAATTGCATTATTGACCAGTTCAGTTCCGAATATATTTACCGCTTTAAAACTTGTATCTTTAGGTAGTGTAGCCCGGGGCCCCTAAACTTAGGGATTACTGCCACTAACTTTAGGCACTGGGATCTCTAAGCTTAGATACACCAACACAACTACTATTAGTCTATTACTACTACTGAAATCTTAGATATTCCCTCCATTTATGTTATTACCACTTGTACTATAGTGGAATCCACAAATTAGCTATAAGCTCTATTTTAACTAATAATCTTAATATATTATAGAGTACTCAGTACTCTGTAGAGCGATGTAAAATGCTATGGTTTCGGTAAGAAATCGCTCTTGTCCGGAACCTCGATTTAGTGCGCTGTAGCCTAGCCGTAGCCTAGCCTGTACTCTCGTTTTCTGGCGGGGAAGAGACTAATTCCGATAAGAATGATTGTTATCGACGAGGGAAATAAAATTCTATTCGGATGTGAAAGAGCCACCGAACTGATAGTTCGTTTGGTTTGAACTGGAACAACCAGCGCAATAATGGTGTCAATATATGAATTGCCACACGAAATACTCCTTTTGGTTATCAATGAACTCGAGACGGAACGGGACATCAGCGTATTCACCCAGCTCAACCGCTTCTTTTACAGATGTTTCACTCCCTACCTTTACCAGCACAATGTCAGTCAATCGAAGAGCTCGGCTCTTGTCTATGCTGCACGTTATGGACGTCTCTCGACAGCCACAAAAGCTATTGAACTTGGAGGGGCAGATCCAGATCTGATCGCCAGTAACCAGACGGTTCTCTCGCATGCCGCAAAGGCAGGACACGCAGAAATATGCGAGTTCCTGTTGAGTCGCTACAATGTCAAGGTCGATAGCCGACATATCCGGAATAACTTTACCCCCCTTCTCATCGCCGCCTCCTTCGGGTACGCTCCTGTTGTCCGGGTTCTACTGGCTCATGGGGCAAATCCGAATGAGACGGAGGGGGAAGGGACAGGAGCGGGCGTTCGGCACTCTCTCTAGCGTGTGTCAGAGGTTTTCCTGCGGTGGTTGATGTTCTGCTAGCTGATGCTCCGGGGTTGAAGGTGGACGGTTACTCCACAAATAGGGACCATATCCCTCTTCTGGCGGCAATTACATTCCGCCACGAGTCAATCGCGCTTAAACTCCTGGATCGGGGTGCCGATCCTTGTATACCTCTTCGTCAAAGAGCACCGCCCAACGCTTCCGCTGTGGCGAAGTTCTCCGCACAGACATTGGGATCTGTCATTAAGGGCTCCCAACTAAGAGTCCTTGAGCGACTGCTGATGTGGGAAGGTCTGCAGCCCAATCTTCTCGATCCGAATGCAGTTTGGGATGATAACACCCCACTTTTAACTGCAGTGGAGAATAACTGCGACGAAGCCGTGAAAATACTCCTAGGTGATCCTAGGATTGATGTGAATTTACTTATGCCAAAGGAGCAAATGACAGCATTGATGCGGGCGGAGTTACGAGAATATCGATCAATTGCTGACCTTCTTCTTGCACACGGAGCAGATCCGGATCTCCCTGACTGTACCGGTATGACCCCCCGAATGATACGAGAAATACCAAGGGAACAGTGGCGGGCGAAGAGAAATGAGTACTATAAAAGATTAAGCGAGGTCAGGGAAGCCAGACGCCAGGCGGAGGAAAGCACCTTCGGAGATCGTATAGAAGCTATTAGAGCCAGAATGAGGGCACGGAGAGCGGCGAGGGCTGCAGAACACCAAAATCCAAGTTCACAGGTAGAATGATCATTGCATAAATCACTAAGAGGTGTTTGGTTTGACGCTGGTTGCACCTTCCTTTATGCACGTAAATGAGCTGCTCAAATATTGTAGAAGCTCTAAAGTGAGTGTGGCCTAGCATGTATGATGTGACTATGACTAAATCACGTGTAGCATTTGATCTCCTCCATCGTTGTTCCGGAGTCGTGACATTGCCGTTCAGCTGTCTCTACAAGTGGGGTCCTTCTCTCGGATTATCTGATGAAGTAGCTTGAAAATGGCCAAGTCACTCACAAAGAAGTAGGTAGATGCTTTATTGCCTTTAGGCTTACATACTAACTAACGAGAAGCACTCTGACTGCTGGCATAGCGCGCATCAATGTGGGGACCGATGATACCCCGTTTGATGTGCACTTAGAATTGTTATGCGACCACTCGCCTTATTTTGATGTTCTTTATAAAGATCGGACTTCGAAATCTATTGCGGAAGATCCTATAAGTTTTCCAGATGATGATCCTGATGTTTTCTCCGTACTCATCAGTTGGATGTATCGTGGTGAAATCGCTTTGATGCCTTCTCGAACTGGTGTGCTTTTCTTGTTTAAACTCTGGGTGCTGGCTGGAAAATTTGAAATGGCGGGACTGCAGAACAACGCTATTTCCCTCTGCAAAACTAGGATCGATGACAAAAGTGATACAGTCCTTGATCACCATACAATCCATAATGTCTACTCTCATACCTTGCCCAAGTCCCCACTACGTCTACTTATGATAGATACATGGGTGCAAAATGCGACCAAGTCGCGACTTTTGGGCAGTGACAATCTTCCTCGCGAGTTCCTTGAAGAGCTTTGCTGCGCCTTGATTGAGTAGAAAGAAGACCGTATGGAAAAGATTGGTCACACATATCCTGCATCACGCTATTTTGTGCAGCCTCATTCGTTGAAAGACATCGAGGAAGAAATGCTCCTGCGAAGAGGGGAGTCGGAAATTAAACGACTTGCTACCCCGGCTCAGATGGAAAACAGGAAGTTCAAGCGTCCTTCTCCGCGTATTCGCAAAGTCTCTCCTGCGTCTTCTTCGCTCATGACACCGATCTCTACAGATGCCGAGAACGATCCTAACGACCAAATCACTTCTGGCATGAGCTCCTTGCGGTTTTGAGTCTTTCCTGTGAGCAAGGTAGAGCGGAATGCTTACTAGTATGGATGGATGCTTGGAATTAGTATAAGTGTCGCTCTACGTAGTATGCAGTTACTCCCAACCTGCCTATTTTCCTTGTGCGAAGCTATTTCCTCAGGCATCTACCCTCCCTCAGGCTTTCCTTGAGACATAAATGTTCTAGTCTAGACAGAACTCTTCCTTGTTACATATTTGTCAACAAGTCTGGCACTCGCGTCTACAGGCTTAGGTAAACAAGGTTTTTGAAGGTTCCCACAATACCTGCTCACTAAATGGTTGCAATTAGATGTTTACGGTTCGCGACGGAGAGTATGGAGCGGTCACTGAGAACCTTTGGTTAAGCGGCGATTACTATACAGTTGGGCCCCACCCTGGCGTGGGTCCAGATTAAACTTTTGATGTGCTTGGTTAATTAGTCTTTCCTAAAGCATCTACATATAGAATAGTACAACCATTTCTGACACTTATGCTGAAGGACCGACCTCCGGTCTTTATCAGTCAGAGTGCTGATATCATATGCATCATACGATACTCGAATGCCTTGTACGAGTGATAAGTCCGGAGGCAGATTCTAGAATTGTGAATACCACCTGCGATTGCCACCTGTGTCATCCATCCTATCGTCTCGTAAGACAGGCGCCATTCCTCGATTGTGCACTAGGAGTATAGTATTTTAATTTAATATAATTTTAATAATTATATAATAATATAAAAGAAATTAAATTATTTAATAGACTTTTTTAATATATATCTATATCTTTAGCTAAGATTTTCTTTTAAAATTACAAGATAGACTAAATAGCTAAAAGTCTAATAGAGTAATATGCAAGTGACCGGAAGCTTGCCCTAATTTGCATGACATAATTCGCCGAATCTCCCGTTCATCAGCTCTTGGACAAGTCACAATGGGCTTCCATGTTCACCTTTTTCTACAATAGTCCATTGATTTGTTATCCAGCGTTTTCAAGTCGTTCACCTTGCCACACGCTCATCTTATGACACAATATGTCCTCTCCGCTTTGACACCGATATTAGAAGCAATGCGGGAGATAGCCCTCATGATATCATCTATGCCCACCAGTCATGCCATCTGACAAGAGATTTCAACTATAAATAATGGCCAACGATCGGCCTTTTTAGTGCTTAAATAGTGAGTTTCTGATTTGCCATTCAGAACTTGTTTCTCAAGCTGAAGCCTCCTTTCCCTACAGATTTGTTATCTCGACCCCAGAAATATGCCGAGCTGGATCCATCAGAGACGGGGCGATATGGTCCATGACACAGCCTCCAGAAATGTGTCGACCACGTCGTCCGCCCCGATTATGCAGGGCTTAGCAGCTCGCATACGGGGTCAACCTGGAGGGAACACAGCCCCCATCGTCCGTTCAGAGAAGGGGCAGTTGCCCATGTTACACGTACCCCATACATTCCAAAATAACTTTGTTGCCGTTGTGGGAGAGTTTGTCGGAACTTTTATGTTCCTCTTCTTCGCATTTGCTGGTGGCCAGGTCTCTAACACCCCTAAGCCAGCTGAGGGGGCACCACCAAACACTTCGAACCTACTCTATCTGTCCCTGTCCTTCGGATTTTCTCTGCTTGTGAATGTCTGGACATTTTACCGTGTGACGGGTGGCTTATTTAATCCAGTGGTATGTTCCTAAGCTAGCGGTCATATACAGACAAGACTCCTGGTCAGTAAAATGACACGGATAGCTATACTAATAATCCCCAGGTCACTCTAGCTCTCTGCCTCTGCGGAGGCATGCATCCTGTTCGTGGTGTGTTAGTTTTTGCTTCTCAAATTATAGCGGGAATTGCATCAGCAGGCGTGGTTAGTTGCTTGTTCCCAGGACCTCTAAGCGTTGGGACCAGGCTGGGAGGTGGCACCTCAATTTCCCAGGGCCTGTTTATTGAGATGTTCCTGACAGCACACCTGGTATTTGTCGTGATCATGTTGGCTGTAGTTAAGCAAAAGTCAACGTTCCTCGCGCCTGTTGGGATCGGCCTGGTTTTATTTGTGAACCAACTAGTCGGTCTGTACACCCGAATCGTCTATATTAACACATACACACACACACACACACACGTGTATGCTGATTATGAAACTAGGAACCTACTATACCGGCTGTGCCCTCAACCCTGCCCGGGCCCTTGGCCCTGACGTGATTAACCGCAGCTTCCCAGGATATCACTGGATCTACTGGGTAGGACCATTGCTGGGATCCCTCCTTGCTTGTGGATTCTATGGTTTTCTCAGTATATTTCACTATGAGACCGTTAATCCGGGCCAAGATTTCAATCAGTGGGAGGCCGCTGCGGGCCCCGGCCCGTGGCACGAAGTGATAAACTGGGACAGCGGTGCGCCAAACCATTCACACTTACCAGTTGATCAGCCAACCCTCCATCAAGACAATGCGGCGAATACTGGTAGCGACAGTGGACCAGCTGATAAGGAATATGGTAACGAGCAAGTGTGAAGCGGTGTTAGCTCCAGCTACCATCACTACGGAATTTAGGAAATAGACTGGCCGGGCATAAATCGACTCATATTAAATGGTCAGGACGTGTTTGCTTTAATGGGTTAAAAGCAAATTCAGCGCACTTGCAGAGATAGATATGGCGTCAATTCTAAAAGCGATCTCGATGTCTTTGCTTATGACTGAAGCTCCTCCCGACACCTTGTTGTTAGATTATACTTCGGAGTAAGCCTGAGTGTGATGCTCCAGATCTAATACTTCTTTATATACTTTGCTCTATGGGTTTTCCATCTGCTTTTTCTTTGCTATTCTGTTGTTACTCTTTAACCGTTTAAAATATAGAGTTGATCGGGGGAACCGAAGACGTGCCCCAAATTCGCATATAGTAATACAGCAACAGAAATGGGAATTAGCAGTTGACGTTGTGTATTCAACGTGTATTTATAAGGTGTCTACACGGTGGTGTTCTGGGTGATCTGCTCGCGTACCAGCTATGTTACTTTGGTATGCACCGTAGTTGACATAACTAAAAATGCCCTGCGAAATCATATTTCGTGAATACCTTAGATTCCTCTGCATGGGTGTTACTATACTTGCGGTTTAGACTGGAATGTTCATTGTCAGCTTCCTTGAATGCTTCGCAGCGGGGAGATTGAGTTGGTTCGGTTAAGGAATCAGGCTTCCAGTTCTAATCCAGCAGTTATGCACACAAGATATGTACAATATTATATGTTTATAAAAGACTTGTTGATAATTACTTTCCGATTCATTCTCGCCTTTGGGATCAGAAGTCGGTTTAGGGCTGGACCGTTCCTATACCCAAGTGATGGCAGGTGGGCGAAGGGGGAAAAAGAACAAGTAGTTAGTGTGGGAAGGACTTAATAAACAGAGTTTAAATTGCCAAGATCTTCGCCTTTCAATTTGTAGTGGGGTATAGTGGTGTGTACTAAGTGCTTACTTACTCTACACACTAGTACACAGGACTACGTACAGTACTACGGCTTATAGTGGACCAGCTCTTCAAGAACCGTGAATCAGTATTTAGCAATTATTGAAGGGCTACTATATATTCCGTCTATGATGGACATTCCCAAATGTTCTCCCCCACTGGGATCTACGATCTTCGGTCGTCTGACCTTATTTGACACAAGCGCTTACATGGAGCGCATTGGCAATCCTTTTTCAGGCCGCCCAACGCGAAGGCAATGAGTAGCAACGTCAGTAATTGTCGGATTTTATGGAAATCTAGGGATAATTGTACTACATGCACAAATACCGCATTAACCGCGGCACGACGGAAGGACTTTACCGTCACAAGGTCTATCATTGAATAAAAAAGGGCTCGACATCCCCATCCATTATCTCAAACCTTTCCCGCTTATGCTGCAAAGCTTCCCACGATATAAACGCTATTACGGCTTTTCAGCTCCACATCACACAGGAGAATAATTCAGCATGACTGGTGATACCCATGGCACTACCAATGCCCAAACCCTTAATGGCACCAAGGACACAGCAGCCAAGATGCTCCTCGGTGGAGAGTGCGGCAAGCGTCTCATACCCCATGTAATTGACGAGACGGCTCGTAAAACTCCCGATGTTGAGTGCATGTCGATTCCACGGAGCAACAATCCCCGCGATGGATGGAAGCCTGTGAGCTGGGCTCAGGTCGCCAATGCCGTCAACTATGTGGCACAGATGCTCATCATGCAGGCTGGGCACCCGGCACCTGGCACATTCCCCACAGTGGCCTACATCGGCTTGGAGGACCCGCGCTACCCCATCTTCGTGGTCGGCGCTATAAAGGCCGGCTATAAAGCCCTACTCATTTCGCCTCGCAACTCGATCGAGGCGCAACTGAACCTGTTCGCGAAGACAGATTGCAACATATTATATCATGAACGGCAGTATGCCTCAATGGTACAGCCGTGGGTAGATGCCAGGCCGGACATGGAGGGTGTGGCTGTAGCTCCATTTGATGAGTGGGTTGCCGAAGGGGTGACGCCAGTTCTGTACACCAAGACATTCGCTGAGGCAGAATGGGACCCGTATGTGGTGCTACACACAAGTGGCAGTACCGGCCTTCCGAAACCTGTGGTGGTGCGACATGGTATGGTCGCTATGAATGATCTTCACCGTTATATACCGCCGCGCAATGGCAACTTGGCTTGGCTTCAGACATGGACCAGCTTTCCCAATCCGCGCCACCTGCTCATCATGCCCTTGTTCCATGTTGGAGGTCTCATGATCACGACTGTGTGCGCCTTCTACTATAATGCGCCGATCGCGTTCCGGGAGCCCTCCCGGCCTATAACAGGTGACAATGTGGTCGACTGGTTGCAAAACAGTAACCCTGGGTGGACGTTCATTCCGCCGGCCATCCTAGACCACATGTCCCGCTCACAGCAGGCAATAATCGAGCTTAAAAAATTGCATGCCGTAGGTTGTGGAGGAGGTTGGTTACCTTCGCAAGTTCTGTGCCACGATTGACTCGGTGCGACTTAGCTAACTCGCACCATCTCATCAGGCGCTATCGCCCACGACTCGATTAATATCCTGCTAAGCCATGGCATTAAGACCATAAATGCCATTGCCTGTACTGAGTAAGAAACCTTCAAACTAACTACACTGATGGTGAAACCTGCCAAATGCTCTACTTACTAACGCTGGTAGGTTTTTTTACTTTCCTTATTACTCTCAACCGGATCCCGCCATGTGGCCATGGTTCATCATCCACAAAGAGCTGATGGGCATCGAATGGCGGTTGATTGGCGACGATATGTACGAGCAGGTCATAGTGCGCAAGGATAAGCACCCGGGGCTACAGGGTTGCTTCTATACCTTTCCCGAGCTACAGGAGTTCAGCACCAAAGATCTGTACCGGCCTCACCCAACACTGCCAGACCACTGGACATACGTGGGACGGGCTGACGACATAATCGTCTTCTCTACAGGAGAGAAGCTTAACCCTGTAACCATTGAAGGGGCCGTCATGAGTCACCCAGCGGTATTCAGCGCGCAGGTCGTTGGCAGTAAACAATGCCATGCCGCGCTCATGATCGAGCCGGTCCAGTATCCTAAGAGTGAGGAAGAAAAATAGCTTTTTCTTAATGATGTTTGGCCAACTATTGAGAAGGTCAATGCCGAAACGGTTGCACACGGTCGTATCTCGCGCGACTATGTCTTTTTGGCCGATCCACAAAGGCCATTTCCTCGTGCAGGTAAAGGTACTATCCAGCGCTCTATGGTGGAAAAGCTATACGCGGCAGACATCGAAGGATTCTTTGACAACAGCAGGGACAAGTTGGTCGTAGCTGTGGATCTTGACGTTACCTCTGAGACGGCATTTGTGCATTCGGTTCGCGACTTGGTCCAGAGCGTGTTCAAAATCCGTCAACTGGACACCGAGGAGGATTTCTTTGCAGCTGGCATGGACTCACTGCAAGTGATCCAACTCTCCCGCGCGTTGCTTGTCAGTCTAGAGAAAGTGGGCATTAAGGTCAGCAAGGAGGCGGCGGAATCAAGGGTTATCTACGCCCATCCGACGATCACGCAGCTAGCGGTCTACGCATTCTCTCTGGTCTGTGCGAATCATGAGCAGGACAGTCCCACCAATGGCTCAGGGGTGATGCCAGATAAGACGGCCATATGCAGTGCACTCGTTGACAAATACATTCACGACCTTCCTGCGACAGTGCCCAATAAACCAGCTCCTGCCGACAAAGGACAAGTCATTGTTATCACGGGCACAACGGGTGCACTAGGATCCTACCTGCTGGACTTCACCTTAAAATGCCCCAATATTAGCAAAGTGATCTGTTTCAACCGTGCCATCAACGGCCTAGAGCGCCAAACTGGGGTAAGTACATCCCGGGGATTATCGACTGATTTCTCCCGAGCCGAGTTCCTGCAGGTCAACCTTGCAGAGCCAGGCTTAGGCCTTGCCCCTGAGGTATATAGACGACTCGCTGACGAGGTGGACCGCGTGATCCACAGCGCCTGGCCTGTCAACTTCAGCATGTCCGTGGCATCCTTTGAGCCACACATCCGCGGGGTGCGTCACCTAGTCGATTTCAGCGCACAAGCGGCGCGCAAAACTGTGCCCATAACGTTCATTTCCACCATTGGAACTGTTGAAAAATGGGAGCCCCCAGAAATGCCTGTACCCGAGAAAGCACTACCAGACTGGTCCCTCGCAACGATGGGGTACGGCCAGTCCAAGCTCGTAAGCAGCACGATTCTCGACCACGCTACCAAGGTATCGGGTGTGCCTAGCATTATAGTATGTGTTGGTCAAGTGGCGGGCCCGCGCGAGAAGAAGGGCAAATGGAATCCGCAAGAGTGGCTTCCAAGCTTGGTTCGCAGTTCCGTCTACCTAGGCCTTCTGCCTGACTCCCTTGGCACATTTGGCGACATGGGCTGGGCACCAGTTGAGGACATTGCAAATGTGGTGCTGGAGGTTTCGGGTGTGACTACTCCCTAGCCCGTTGAAGAGATTACTGGGTACTTCCATGCGTTCAATCCTAAAGTTACCGAGTGGTCTAGCCTTATACCCACCTTGCGTGAGTTCTATGGCGAAAGGATCCGAAAGGTGGTCTCATTGGAGGAGTGGATTGATGCACTTGAAAAGAGCCAGGTTCATCCTGTGAGTATAGAGAAAAACCCGGCTGTGAAGCTGCTCGACACATATAGATCGGCAGCAGAGGGCGCGAAGATGGGAGTCAAGGCAGCACCATTGACTACCACACGGACTGAGTCGTATAGCTTCACGATGCGGCAGATGGAAGAGGTTTCGCCTCAGTTGATGAGAAACTGGTGTGAGCAGTGGCAATTTTGAGGCGTATTGTATATGATGATGTACGGTGCTTCCAACCTGCGGGTGGTCGATGCCAGTATGTTTCCTCTTCTGTCGTATGCGAACCCGATGGCGACTGTGTATGCTGTGGCGGAGAGAGCGGCGGATCTAATTAGAGGGTGATTTTTGGTTTTTGATTGTGTCGTTTGGTAGTCACGGCTTTGGGGTCAGATCTGCGGATGGGACTGTCATTCATCTGACTTTCCGGGGTAGGCTTGTGTAAGTCTTTTCTTTGAACGGGCGTAGTAGTGCGGATTTCACTTGACCATCTCCCCGCGTCATATGTGAATATACATTACATCCTTCTGTCCTGGTGTAGGCCGGGCTACATCGTAGACAACTTTAGCAGCTCACACTTCCAGGTCTGCAGTTCACCTTCGAGAGGTAAATATCGCGGGAAAAAAAGAAAGAAAAAAGAAAAAAAAGGGCAGTATCTATATCAAGCGGGGATGTATGAATTGCATCTCATATGAAGATATATTAATCCAGTAGAGAAGAGAACGTCAAGTAACCAAAGGAATGTCATATCTCGTCACATCATCAAATCCATGCAACAGGTCTGTTGTGCCCAAAGCCAAACGCCGATATTAAAACACGATCTAAGTAAAAACCAAAAAAAAAAACCGAAATGTGGAAAGAGGAAAGAAATGCTCAGATCTCGTCAATAACAACCACCCGTTCTACCACCCAATCCACAAAGGCCTGCCCTTCCATCTTCCATCGACCCTCCCGCCACACTTCATCCAGCCAGTAGTTCAGGCCCTTCCCTTGACCCGAGAATGATATCCCGCCGGCGAACTTGTTCTGTCGTGAGAAGGACCTGTTGACCTGCAAAGACCGGACTCCGACGCTTGCCATGCCTTGCCGCATGCGCCATTCGCGTTCGGCTTTCTCGCCCGCTCGACGTGCGACGGCCTCTTCGTCTTCGTCTTGATACAGTTCGCATTTGTTGCACTCCGTACAGCGAGCTCCCGGGTTGATGCGGAAATGTTCGCAGAAATGCTTGTAGCCCTCTGGTTCTTCGAATTCCTCGTCGTCTAGGTTTTGGTCGTCGTTCTCTGCTGCGTTTGCTGGGTTGATGTTTTCTTGTTGACGTTGTCTGGGGCGGAATCGTTGTGGGGCTTTGGATGGAGGGCTGAGGCCCTTGCGGCAGAGGTAACACATGGAGTATCCACAGACGCAGGTTAATTTGTTGCAGCCAGAGGATTTGACGAAGGACAGGCCGCAGCGGGGACAGGTGCGTTTCACTGCAGCTGTGCGCGCGGCCTCAACTGTAGCTCGTAGGTCGAGTAAGAGTGGCTCAAAGCAGACGTGTGGGTCACGCCATGGTTTTTGGCATGTTATGCAACTAACGCGTTGGCATAATGGGTTTGCGCAGGTGAACCTCTTCGGCCGCACCTTAAGACACAGGTTTAGGAACGAGTTGTGCAGGAAGTTCTGAACGGTGGATGGGTCTAGAATGTAGAGAATAATCACAGGAATGACGAGCAAGGGTATCATGTCTAGGAGCATGACGGTAAGTATAATTGTAGAGATGATCCCATCCCGACGAAAGCGCCAGGTGATTCCCTTCGCCGAGGGATGATAAACCGAGTCAACCTCCGCGTACGAGCAAAAGGGACAGCGAATGAGCTTCAGCTGAGACTTGATAAGAGCCTCCGAGGCCAGCCGACCCTCAAACTTAACATAGGTCTCAAATCCGCCCTTGTCAAGGAGAATAGCTCGTTTAACGACCTCCGGATGCAAGCTCCCATTACAGCCATCATGGGCGAACGGGGTCAAACACTTCAGGGTCGACCGCTCCACGTCGACCGATTTCCCCCAGCCCTGACCAAACAGCGCCTCCTGGATCGTCCGCCGGATACAACCATAGCAGATGACATGCATGCTTTCCGAACAAGTCGAGATCTGCTCGAACGTCACATCAGATAAACAACACTCGCATTCGTAAAGCGCAGCAGCGGCCTTCGCCTCCTCCTCATTCAATTCCTCCGCCAACCTACGATCCCGATCCTCACAATCCACTTTCGTCGCGCTCAGCAACGGCGCCAGCAAAGCATCATGCAACTCCCGATCCAACTCCAGACACCCCGTCTCCTTCAACAACGGGACCACCTCCCCATTCGCATGCCGCTGCCACACAACCAAGGGACTCTCATCCTTATCCTTCTTACTCCTAAAAGAAGGAAGAAGACTATTAAACGTCGCCCGCCACGTCCTCTTCGAAAGATCCCTTAACGTCGGCCTCGCCCGCACATAACAAAAATTCACTTCCGCCAGAACCGCATCAACCGTACTCTTGCTCAACCCGCTAAATTCCTTCAACAGCACCGTCCTCACAGCAAGCTTGTATTCAGTCGTCCGAAACAGTTCATTCCGCGGAACCACCCCGGTCCCAGTTACCGGCGCCGCCTCGGCGTCATCCCCGGGGACATTCCACCGGCCGGCCACCCATTCCTTTTTATGACGCAAGAGCTGCTCAACACAGACATGTAGCCGGCTCTGCCCGTCAAACCGTACGAGTAATTCCCGGAAGACTTCGATCTTTATGTCTGGGAAGATCCGGGCGAGGGTTTCTAGGGCGTTGTTTAGTTCTTCTTGTTCGCGGTTTTGGTCTGCGGTTGTGGTGGTGGATGTGGGGATTAGACGTGACCGCGAGGTGATTCCGAAGGGGTTGTTGCGGAGAGCTTCGCTGATGGTGGTGGATTGGTTGGTGTCGTTGGGGCGGAGGGGAGGGGCGGTTGATGTTGACGTTGTTGTTGGGGATTTGGAGAAGCTTGGGACAGGTAGCGAGAGGACCATCGTTGCGTCGATGGGGGAGTCTGCTACATGGTCGGGCCTGAGGCGGAAAGAAGTTAAAGTAAGGGGGTATCCTGGGGAGCGTGGAGGCGCGCTAGAAATTGAGAGTTGATTGTCTGCCTAGAGATAAGTGGAGTTGGAGTCATGGAGAGAGAGGTTGAAGTCGGTCGACATCAGTCAATGGTATTGTGTTACGTTACATGACCGTACGGCGGGCCGATGTCAGTGGGATCTAGATTTCTGTCCCGTCACTGCTAAACACTTTAGTCGTCTTACTATTAATAAATTATATCGCAGATCTACAAAGTATATCAAAATCAAAAAGAGCGGCATGAGAAGTAATCCGATTCTGTGAAAGGTCTCGTCAGTCCACGATCTCTCTGTGAAATGAGCAAAGTGACATTTGACAACAGGACGGAGCTTCTATCTTAAACTTAAATAGATCTGTCTAATGGCTACCTCAACCCTACTATAAACTTCTACAACACCTGAGCATGTATAAACAGATTGACCACTCCGTCAGTCAGATACACCGAGTTAGAAAAGTAAACATATTTTAAGTTCAATTTGCAGGAGATTGCTAAGTTGGAAAGAAACAGAAATCGTTATATCTATGTACACAATTTAATCCCATCAATTCGCCATCACGCAAAAGTACTCGTTTCAATTATAATTTACAGTTTAGCCTTGGCTCCCTCCAACAGCTCAACACCAGCGCCGCTAATGGCGGGCTTGCCAGTCTCCACAACAGTGGTCTGGAACAGGACGGTGTTACCCTCCTTCCACATCTCGGTCCTCAGAGTCTGACCGGGAAGGACGACACCAGCGAAGCGAACCTTGATGTTCTTGTAGGCACCGAACTTGCTGTAGACGTGCTTGCCAGAGACACCCAGAGAGCACAGACCGTGCAGGATAGGGGTCTTGAAGCCACCGACCTTGCTGAATTCAGGGTCAATGTGAAGAGGGTTGCGGTCACCGTTGAGACGGTAGAGGGCAGCCTGGTCCTCGGAGGTCTTCTCCTCGACAACAGCATCTGGCTTGCGCTGAGGAGCCTTGTAGGCCGCGGTGGCTCCCTTGGGGCGGGCAGCGGTGGGCTTGGGGGATCCGCCGAAGCCGCCACTGCCACGGATGAAAACGGTGGACTCGTTGTAGAAGAGATCCTCTCCAGTCTTAGCGTCCTTGGTGGTGAAACCGGCAACCACGAGAGCAGCGGCGCCCTTGTCGACAACGTCAATGAGCTTGGGGAAGGTCAGGGTCTTGGCCTCGGTGGGGATGGGGAATTTGCGGATCTCCATGTACTGTTCACCGTGGAGCAGCATCATGGGGGAGAAGTTCTTCACAATGTCGTCCATGTTGTAAGGCACGGCGGTGTTGAACCAAGGGACCACACCGAAGGTGGGAAGAGCCTGGAAGTGCTCATTGTTCTCGTACACGAAAGGCAGGTCAGTACGCTTGGCACCCAAGCTGAGGTTGTAGAGGATGATATCCCGGTCGGAGTAGTCAAAGGCAGTTCCGTCGGTGGTCGCCTGCTTGGCCTTCTCGATGTTGGCTAAGATGTCGTTGCCACCCTCGGAGGCATCACTGCGGTTGCCCATGTTGGCCATGACCTTCTCAGAACCAGCCTGGCTATCCTCGGGGTGGTCCGCACGGCCGTCGTCGAAGTTAGTGATCTTCTTCCAGTTCTTCACAACCTCCTCAGGGGTCAACTTGACGTCCACGGGGAAACCGTGGCCGCCCGAGCGCTGCCAGCGAGTGCTAGTGAACCAACCGCTGCCACACTCGTACAGACCCTTGGTGCCGGTTCCGGGGACAATATCCGAGGAAAGAAGAACGACGAGAGGAGCGACATAGTCGGGCTTGAAGGCCTGGACCATCTCCTCAGGCATGATGGTACGGGTCATGTTAGTACCGGCGTTGGGAGCGATGGTGTTGACCTTGATGTTGTACTTGGCGCCCTCGATAGCGAGGGTACGGGAGAAACCGAGGATACCAAGCTTCGCCGCGGCGTAGTTGGCCTGGCCGAAGTTACCGTAGATACCGCTGGTGCTAGCGGTGTTGACGATACGACCATACTTCTGCTTGAGCATATAAGGCCAGGCAGCCTTGGTAACCTTGTAGGTACCACGGAGGTGGACATTGATAACGGGGTTCCACAGGTCGTCGTTCATGTTAGTGAAGGCCTTGTCACGCAGGATACCGGCGTTGTTGACCAGAATATCGATACGTCCGAAAGCATCAATGGCAGTCTTGACAACGGCGTCGCCATCTTCGCAGGAAGCTTTGTTACCGACGGCCTGACCACCCAGCTTCTTGATTTCCTGCACAACAGGCTCAGGGTCGACCAGATCGTTCACCACCACAGAGGCGCCATACTTGGCGAAGAGCAAACAGTACGCGCGTCCGAGACTATAAGAGCGTTAGAAACAGTCATCTTCAAGCCGTATTCTGAAACGCATACCCGTTACCACCACCAGTGACAAGAGCAACCTTGCCCTTGAAGTCGGGCTCCTGGCCTGCCGGGGCGCTGGGGGTCTTCAGGCCCTGCTCCAAGAGGGTCATGAAGTCAGCGGGACCAGTCGGGTACTCGGGCTGAGAGAAATCGTTGACATCATTCCACTTCCTAGCGATAGCACCAGGGGTCAAGGAGTCGTCGGTCTTGAGCAGAGCACCCTTGGCACGCTCCCAGCGCAACTTGGCAGCATGGCCACCACCAACTTCGTAGATTCCACCAGTCTCGGTTGTGTTAGAGGAATGCACCAAAGCGGCCACCAAGGGGACAACCCATTCCGGCTTGAGGATGTCCAGAACATCCTGAGGCATAATGGTGGCAGTCATGCGGCTAGCAGCTGTTCCAGGTTAGCATCCGCCATAATAGACTATTGATATTCTTTGCATACCGATAGGGGCAATGACGTTGGCAATGATGTTGTACTTGGCACCCTCCTTAGCGAGGGTCTCGGTGAAACCGACCTGACCGAGCTTGGCCGCTGATTGTCCTGTCAGCTTGATGATCTCTAAATAGTCTTTGTTCATAGAAACTCACCAGAATAGTTGGCCTGGCCAAAGTTACCGAACAGACCAGCAGCCGAGGCAGTGTTGATGACACGGCCGTACTTCTGTTTCCGGAAATGAGGCCATGCGGCTCTTGCGCACTTGTATGCACCATAGGTGTGAACTTTGGTAATAAGGTCCCAGTCCTGGTCCTTCATGTTCTTAAAGCTGACATCCCGGAGAATACCGGCGTTGTTAATGAGGATATCGATGCGGCCGAAGTTCTTGATGGCGGTATCAATGATAGCTTCACCGTTCTCAACGCTGTCGTAGTTGGCGACTGCCTTGCCTCCGGCAGCGCGGATCTCGTCGACGACCACATCGGCAGCCTATGGTAGAGATCTCATGTTAGGACCTGTATTTCCGAACTTGCATGCGGCCATAGTTCGGTTCGTACCTTTGACGACTTGCCCTCACCCGAGTGGGAACCACCCAAGTCGTTCACAACGACGTTTGCGCCCCTCGAGGCAAAGAAGGTAGCATAGGCCTTACCGAGACCACCGCCAGCTCCCGTCACAACGACGGTTTGGTTGTCGAAGCGCAGCTCAGACATCTTGAACGGGTATAATTAGAATTAAAAGGAAAAGAAAAAAGCAAACACAGAGAATATAATGACGTGGTGCCTCCGCACAGGATGTTTCAATAGTTTTGAGGAGGGGGAGAGAAGAGGGGAGGAGAGGAGGATAGACAGAGTATTCAAAGTTCAACGATGATTGAAAGAGGTCAGTAGTTAGTTTAAGTATGAGGGGAAAGTCCGGGGGAGAGCAGAGTTGAAGAAGCCTTTGGATCTGGGGAGTAAGTGGACGGTCGCGGTGCTCGGCAAGGACGCTATGGATTTGGAACCTCGGCATCTTTCTGGTTGCTTTGAAGCTCGGAGGTTTCCACACACCCAAGCGGATCTAGGCAGATGATCCCTCCTTCACATGCCGATATATCATTCCTGGATGGGGACCCCCGTCTTTTGTCGATTGATTTGTGTGTTCCTATGCATATATTGTATGTTTCAGTGAAAATATCTCCAATCAACAGATGCGTAACTTCATTGCCGTACACCCTCTGTCAAGTACTACACCATGGAAAACTTCCCTTGTCTGGCTGCCGACGCTAAAACTATGCATTGGCATTATTATGTCATCCACATGACCATCACAATTAATGCACAGACTAACCCCAATCAGGCAACACATCACTCTGCTGACTCAGACATGTGATTCGACGTCATCATCACGTGTCGGCCCTAGATCGACGGTCAAATGTTCAGTAATCTGAAAGGCAAGAGATTTAAATACGACCCTCAGTCCCCTATGTTCAAAAATACCTTTTGCAGGTAAAAAGACCATGACGATAGCCAGACCCATGGTTGATCCATCAGGCACAACTTTTGCCCTTCACCGCCCGGACATTCGAATCTCCAGATTCTCCGCTTCGGCGCACCTCCGACATGCCCTTTCTTCCAGTTTAGTTCCCCATATAAGACACAACCACCCTCAACCACAGTAGCCGTAGCAAGAAAATAAAAAAAACAACAGAGTAAATGCCAAAATAAACCCCTCAGAATGCCCGAAATAATCGACGACAAATCCCAACACTGCATCCCATTCCTCCTGGAGCGCTTAAAAGCCCACCAAGAGCGATTCGGCAACGACCCGGCCAGAACCCCACCATTCTTTCTGGGGTTGAACGGCGTCCAGGGAGCCGGGAAGACGGTGCTGGTATGAAATTGGTCGCGAGACATATAGTCCCGTTCTGGTTGTCGAACTACGTCTAAATGGATATGTCTGACGGGTTATCTTGCAAACAATAAAAGGTGTCCACCCTACAATCGACTCTGCGTTCCCCGCCATACTCCCTTCCCGTTATCACTCTCTCGCTCGACGATCTATACCTCACCCACGAGGAACAGGTCAATCTCGCCAAGTCGCACCCGGAAAACCCACTACTGCAGCATCGTGGGCAACCGGGTACCCATGATCTGCCATTAGCCAAGGAGGTCTTTGAATCTCTCCGCGCGGGCCGAGCCACGGCTATTCCGCAGTATGATAAATCGGCGTATGCGGGGCAGGGGGATCGCGTACCCGAGTCGCAATGGGAGATCGTTAACGGTGAGGGGCAGGAGAAGATAAAGGTAGTCATCTTCGAGGGTTGGTGTGTCGGTTTCCGCGCTTTGGATGATCAGCTCCTGCGCGAGAAGTGGGATGGTGCTGTTTTGCGGAAAGAGAAGGGCGACTATGATGGACGGCTGGGATATGTCCCGTTTGAGGCCGCCAAGGCTGTTAATGATGCGCTGAAGGAATATGATCTGATTACTGAGTAAGTTTGGGTCCCCTGCCGTGTTGGATGCGACTGAAACGGGAGATATAAGGGCTAACGGATGATCCACTACAGTCAGTTGGATGCTTTAATCCATATGTAAGCTTTTCCAGCTTGCTGGTCTTATCGTTTGTTTCAGCATCCCTGTATGGGTTCTAATGTGAGCTGCAGTGATGCCCAAGACCTACACTTCGTCTATGACTGGCGACAGGAACAAGAACGGACGCTTCTTGCTGCCAAAGGGACCGGCATGACCCCGGAACAAGTCACTCACTTTGTCAATGGCTGTACGCCGTCCCTTACCCTTTTCTCTCTGTGCAGAACGATGTATAAAAAGAGTGGTATGCTAACTGAAACAGACTACCCCTCATATGAACTCTTCACCGAAGGTCTCCGAGCAGGCACCTTCAAACCTGTTCCACGTACAACAACGGCATCTAGACCTTCTACGGGGTGGGAGGACAGACAGCTCCATTTGATCGTCGACAGAAACCGAAAGGTCCAAGAAGTTCGCAAGATATAGGTAGGACGTTTTGAGTTCAAGTCACATAGAATTTCTTGTCAATATCCATCAATCTCAAATGAATTGTGAAATCTAATTCATAGGTAATACCGTCATTCTAGGAGTAATTGTTCAAAAAGCACTTGCTACAATACCAATTCAGTCCAATATATTAGCCCAAATATATTCTATCGTCTGTCTGTGCAGATTCCCAACCACATATACAATGAATATCGATAGACATGACCAGAAAGTAGATCAACCAACTGACTGGCCACGACGAGCAATATTAGATGTCGTCACACGTAGATCTAAATCTATACCAACGCCAATTGGAAAACCAAACGCCGATGCAACCTGAATGACAGTTGAGTGGAGAGTGGATAACAAAGGGATTAAGAAGGGCGATAAAGAGATAAACGCGCAAAAAAAAAAAAAAAAGGCAGAGAAGAGGCAGCAGGGAGAGCGATCACTTCTCCGTCCGTTCTAGGTATTCCATCATAGCAGATCTTAGCCGCACATTAGCCACACCTCCTACACCGTATGCGGGCACGATCTTCCCCATCCGAGCAAAACAGCTGGGGACATAATCACGACGAATACGCGATACCCGCTCGCGCCATCCCAATCCTCCCGGCGGTTGCCGATTATACAGATCCAGACCCAGCAAGTGCATCGGTGTGCTGGCGAATTGCATGAGGGCCGGACAGGAGAATTGAGCTATCGCTGCCTTCATCCCGGGTGTAGATGCAATATAATCGGGTATCGACGGCGCTATTAACGTGGGGACGTTGAAGGAAGCGAAGATGGTAATGCTATCACGGAGACAAAAGAGGGCATATGAGACCTTGGGTACTGTGGCTGCGCCGGATGGGTGGCAGGAGGCCGGAGGAGACGTGTGCGCAGGTGTCGATGAGGCAGATGGTGTAGGCTTGGACTGTGCGCCAAATATCCGCGCGAACCTGGCATCCTTGTATACGCAGATTCCCATGTTCACCGTTGTCGTGGCGAGGAACTTGGCCGTGCCGGCAAATACGGAGGAAAACGGTTGATTGCGCATAGTCGACGAGATCGTGTCAATCGCATTGGCGGTTAAATATGTCGATGTATAGAGTGTATATATAAGGAGAAACGGTGTACTGAGGAAGAAGCCCGCTGGATGACGAATCATGGACCCGAAACATGATGTGATCGTCTGTCGAATAGGGATGCCCTTAGACGCTTTCTCGATGATCGCGCTATCAAGTGGTTGATGTCAGAATCTGCAGCAAAGGACCGGCGAGAATAGCACTTACCGATCGATGACAGTAATAACGGGGCACGTCAAAGCTCCTGCTGTGGCAGCGCTGGCGACATCCACACCCAGTCGCGAACCTAATCGGCGGGTATTCCAAGTGGATGTTGGCCTCTCAGTGACAGCCTGCATGGAGAGAGCTCCATCTGGGGAGATCGCATTTCCCGGCATAATCTTCAATGATGCAGAGCGACAGTAGACTCGAAAAATATCAAATATGAGTCAACGATAAAACCTCAACGAAGGAATGCGACGCCGATAAGAGACGTCATGCAAACACCAGCAGGGCAACTGTCGCGTAGGGAAAGGCAATGTCAAAAGAAGAAACTAGGGTAACCAAATTAGAAAGACATCCTGCCGAAGCAGAAACTAATGGAGATCACATCTCAATTTCCGAACGTAGGGGGAAAAGCAATAAGCTGACTCGCTGACTATCATCGCGGACGAGAATGGACCGGCCGATAAAGGCCTACCGGCGACTCGGAAACGCTCCGGTGCCGGCCGAGCGATACCCCGGCAAATGTTCCCCAGTACACGGATATACGTTTTATGGCTGCCACGCGATTTTTCTGACCAAAACATTTTACCGCAGTATTATTGCCATGGAAACTAAGGTCGGGAAATCACACGTAGATACTGATTCTTTTATAAAGCATCTTTATGGACTTTGTACAAGAAAAAATTTAAAATAATAGCAGAGGCTCCGAACGCCGCATCAATGTATCACCCGAGACATGCCCACGCACTTATTTTTCCGCCATGATAACCCAAAAAAACATGTAGGTACATTATGTATACGTAAATCAGTTGGTGGTCGTGTTCGCTTGGAAATCATCCAAGCTCAGGTTGACGGCACCAGCCTGAACCAGCTAAAGAAAAAGATTAGACCAAAAAGTCACCAGGAGGGAATTGAGAGTGACAAACTTACCGCCCTTGTCAGATCGTCAATCAGGTCATCGGCATCCTCAATACCAACGCACAGGCGGATCAGATCTTCCGGCATGGCGCGCTCCTGGCGCGTCTTCGCATCGATGCTAGCATGGCTCATCCGGCAAGGCATGCTGATCAAGCTGTTCACGCAGCCGAAGCTTACGCTGATAGCCCATAGCTTGGCACTCTCAACAATACGCTCACTCACACCGACGTCGCCCGTCTCGAATGACAGTACAGCTCCAGCTCCACGGGCCATCGAGTGGTGGAGGTCATATTGAGGGTGCGACCGCAGCCCAGGGTACCGGACCTTGAACCCATGGGACTCAAGGAATTCCGCAATACGCTGTGCGTTCGCTTGCTGCTGATCCATCCGTACCTTGAGGGTCTTCACTCCACGCATCAACAGCCAAGAATCGAACGGAGACAATCCGCAGCCAGAAGCGTTGATTGGGAAGTACAATCGCTCGCCGAGAGCCAGGTCGTTGACAGCGATCACACCAGCCATGAGATCGTGGTGACCCGACAAGTACTTCGTTCCACTCTCATAGACAATGTCCGCTCCCAGTTCGAGAGGATTAAGCAACATCGGAGACATCATGGTGTTATCAACAGCCACAAGACAGGTAGAATTCACTTCATGTGCGGCGGTAGCGATCTGGGGGATGTCGACGATCTTAATGAGGGGGTTGGTAGGGGTTTCGAGCAGGACCATGGCTGTCTTCTCGTTCAGCACTTCCCGCACCTTCTCGGGCTGGGTAGTGTCAACATGATGGACGATGATACCACCATTGGTCGACAGGTATTTAAGCAGACGGTGTGTTCCGCCGTAGAGGTCATCGCCGGTCACGACTTCATCACCAGGACGAAGCAACCGAGTGATGACATCCAATGCAGCCATACCGGAGGAAACAACCAAAGCACGCTGGGCGGACATGACCTTGGCTAGGTGGCGTTCAAGGTGAGTTCTGGTCGGATTGCCGGAGCGAGTATAATCATACTCTCCGCCTCCACCACCGGATGTCTGTTTAAAAGTGGCACTCTGCAGCAATGTTTGTTAGCACTATTGATACATCCATGGTTTTTCTCAATAGCAAGGTATCTTTCAAGGCCGCGGGGACGGTACCTGGTAGATAGGAACGCTGCTAGCGTTGTACTGGTCGCCGCTGTCGGTATAGACGAGTTCTGTCGCAATTGCATAGCGCCTTCCGGTATGAGGACTAGAAGGAGCAGGTGAGGGAGGAAGATTATGACCCTCGAGATCTACGCTCGGAAACGCCTTTTTTGCTGGATTGGTTGATGATGAAGCCGTGGGCGCGGCACCGGATCCTGAAGCCGACATCGCTGCGGGGATGAGCGAAGAGAGGGGGCAAGGACACAGAGAGTGTTAGAGCACTGAAGAAGGGAGAGGAACCAATGCCCCCAAGATAATAAGGTATAGAAAGAGGAAAGGAATTACGAAAAGATTGCCAAATCAATGGAAGGGTGAAAGGGAGAAGAAGAGAGATAATATTTATTGTTCCCCGGAAGAGTCATTCGAGAAGCGCCCCGTCCTTCATTCTATCTTACCCGAGACGGTAAGGATGGCCTCCCCACTACTACTCGTTCATTGGCTGGTCCACGTAAGTGTCGATTTCGTCATTCGCCGCCTAAGGCAGAAATGGAGACTGATTTCTTTATATATCCTTTGCTTTATACTTCTAGGTATGTACAGGAGCTCACCCCGAGCTCATCCAAATCCCCTTCACATGCAACTATTCAGAGTAAAAAAGATAAACCAAAATCAATATCACACGAACTCCTCACCCGTACGCCAGACACGGAACTGCCCTGGAAGCAACTCTTGCTTACGGCATATGCCCATGTAGCCATCACTGCATGTCTGACGCTAGGCCAGTATACAGCACGAAGACAGCTACAAGTGAGGTCACCGCAGATCTATAGACATGTGATTTTCCAAACCTCATCACATATCCATAAAGTATGTCCAGGGAGATTCTTCCGGCAATGCACCGCCAATAAGACAAGTCATGGACCGGGAAAGAGCCTCCGATAAATGCAGTAGCCTCTGGAAAGCAGAAAAGAGATATTATACACTTGTCATGATGAAGGGTCGTCATCGCATATACATTCCATATTCATGCTGAAGTTGACAGGTCGCCAAAGCTACCATTAATGCCGAAAAATTGGAACCTAGAAAACAGAGAATCATCAGTAAAAGAAGAATCCAGCTAGATACTACTTAACATACCAGTCTTCCACGTTCAAAGTCGTCGGTGCGGTTGGCCCACTTCGGGAGCTATTACTCCAGGTGTCATCCTGGCTAGCAGCCTCCACCCCGGTATGCAGGGCTGCCTCTAAACCTGCCATCGGCCAAGGCTGCTGATTCTCCATTCCGAACACCTGTGGTGGCTGCTGACCTTGCATGCCCATTCCGGGGGGGATGTTCGAAATCATCTCCGGGCTTCCCTGTGTTCCGGGAAGACCTCGGGAGGACATCTGATGCGGCATCATATGTCGCTGATCCATGCCTTGTGTCTGTAGCTGAGAGGACATCTGCAATTGTGGATCGACGGCATTGTGCTGCGGGGAAGTCAGCTCAGGGAAGATGGCAGTGCCATCAGGGAACAACTGGTCGGGCTGAAAGTTCTCCCAAAGCGAAGGCGAAAGGTTAGGTGAAGTGCGCGTGACAAGGAATAGGTCGGGTGGCGTTGCAGGAAGGGAAAATTGAGCATTGAATGGAGTTGTCGGCCGCGTATTGCCTCGAGAGTTGCCTGCTGGAGGACCGGTAGGCGAGCCTTGGGGAACGTTCAATCCAGGTTGTCCCATGTCCCTTGAGGGAGTCACTGCAGGCGTCTGAGGCCGCGAGCGCTCATATGAGACTGGTGGTGTGGGACCCCCATTTGGCAAACCAAGATCCATATCGTCGAACTTCCGCTTTGGCGGATCCGGTTTCCTTGGGGGCTGATGTTGCGCCGTATCGTGTCTTATCCTTTGGTGCCTTTTCCCTGCAGCTTTCTGGAGACGCTCCTCCAGAACTTTGTTCCCCAGAATGGATTCGAACAGAGTACGGACCATCTTGGCCACAAGCCAGACTTTGGAGACATCTTTCAGAGCCTGCATACATATATTGATTCTCTCCTGGCAGGTTGCCACAACCGTTGGCACAGAGGATCGCATTTGGTAAACGTGCATGATCAGGGCCGAGAACAAGCTGTAGACACTGCGACATTGTGAGTACTTCGTGCTTGAAAAGGGCACACTGCCGAACTTACATGAACGCTGGTGTATATCGAATCTCCTGATGCGTTTGCAAGTTTTCCACGATGGAAGTGATCATTCCAGCGGCTTGGAACGCGATCGTGCGTGAGGGGTAAGCCATCTCTTCTACACGATAGCTATTTGGGGCAGATGAAGCTGGTGGCATGTGCGCCCTATGCAAAAGACAAAGTGTAGTGCTTTTATCCACGTTAGCCCGGTGTATAGGGTATTGAGAAGCTGTAAGACTTACTAATAGTTCGCATGAAGGAGGGCGGCCCAGAAATGATGATTCTGTCGTTGCCAACACACCTCTTTAGGGCAATTCTGGAGCCAATCTGCTAGGGCCATATCCGAGTGCGTCAGGTCCATAGCATTCATGCGTCTCGACTTCGAAGCCACAGAGTACTGCTGCGCAAGTACCAATCCCATGATCTCACAGAGCTTCACGTATTGCAGGAAGAACTGTACATGCACGGGGTCCGGCGGGTACTCGGCTGCTATGTCAATCTCGTCTTCGATAAAATCGTCCTCGGTTAACATTCCAACGTCCGAGTCGTCTGTATTGATACCGATTGGGCGCCCCAAGGCCACTGCTACGGATCGGTCTCTTGTAAAGAGGGTCCACCAGATTCGCTTCCAGAGTCTTTTATCCGGCTTGCTCAGTTGAGACGATTCCACGCTGCGAAGGTTAGACGATTGTCTATGATATTCAAGGTCTGAGGACAATAACATACCTTCGGTGCATACCTGACCCCTGTGCTACAACCATGGCCACTCTCGTCCAGTAGAAGACGTTTTTGGTAACGTCCTCCGGACCCTCCCAGTACCAGCCCAGGAGTACCAATGCCTGAACAATTGTGACACGGTCGTCTTCATAATTAGCGTCGTAGAGTGCCTTTGCCCGCTTGTAAAACGTCATGGCTGCCGGAGTTGTCGAACCATTAGCATCCATCAATTGGGGGTTTGTACAGACTCTGGACCCAGCAAGAAGTATAGCCTGAAGGAGCAGTAGGGACGGTGGGTTCTTTGGGTCGCGGTAGTGCCGCATGAAACGGCTGCGATTAACAATGGGTACTACGGGGGCAACCCATTTGAAGTAGGCATCGACGAGTTCGTCACAAAGGGGCTTTGGTGGCAGAAGGAAGGCACCACGCTGATGAAGTATATCCAATTCCAAATTATCCAGATCCGCCAATCTAGCACGAGATCCTCGAATATTGGGCGGGAGGGGATAGTGTACGACGTCCGTCGTTCCATGGCGGTCCTGCACCAGGAGCGAAAGATTCGAGGACTCGCCGAGGTAAGCGACGCGGCCAGCTTCTTTGATCGGGGCACGCGCAAACTTTGGTTTCATAAACTGAGCATATGCACCATTTTGGGTGGCTTGCTGAGCGGCCTGCGACTCTGTGAGTGATGTAACAGGCATACCGTCGACGGCCATTCGATTACTTGAATAACCGAAGGCATCCTTGCCGTCCGTCGTCGACTGGTCGTCCTTGGGTGTTTCTTTCTGGGGATTTTCTTCGCTGCTATTCATTTCGATGGTGAGTCAGTAGATGTCGGGATAACGTCGGTAGCGAATCGATATACGAGGTATTCGAAAACGTACCCAGAGCTCTCCTTAGATTTTGTTTGGTTCTTTTTGCGTTTCGGTGTGGGGATCTTGCACTCGATCGAAAAGGCCACACAGTTGGTGCATGGCACACCTAGACTGGCAGCATCGCAGCGTACCTGTGGGTAAATGGCGCGGTTAGCGATCTCCTTTGCTGCAGAGACCTAGCAGGGCGGGCGGGTGGCACCGGAAGGAATGGGAAGAAGAAAATGAGTCTTGACAAGGGGTGACTTACTTTTCGAGCATGGCATGTCTTCACAAGATAAGAAGAAAGATACGTTAGCAAACAATATGCCCAAATAGAACCATTATCGTGGTTACGTTATACTCCCATCACCAGGATTGCCTGATGGATAGATAGTATGATAGGGGTCATCCAGCAAAGCTGCGATGTGCCGAGGTGCCGAGGCTTTCACAGGTCGCGTCGACCTCATAAGAACAAAGAGACATACCTCACAAGCACGCGACGCACGTTGTCTATTGAAACAGCGATTAGATAAATCTGATTAGCATCCATCTGTATTCCTTTAAAATCTCGACCGTTCCCATCCACCCAGGGACCTTCCCAACTCTGATTTTGGTGGTCTGCGACCATCCCCTCGTGCGCTGCAGCCCCGCGACCAGCGCAGAAACCCACACTTGGTCAAACCACCCCAGGGCAATGGAAATATCACACACACCTTCTGAAACTCATCTGTCCGTTTGGGCCCGATCGCACTGTAATACCTGAAGTTCCCGTTGAGCCCGTGGCACTCGGGGCCGGGCTTGGTCTGGAAGTAGAATCTGTGTGGTTTTCTCCTGTTGTGCTCATGGCCAAAAAGTATCCATGCAGAGAAAACGCGACCGAAAGAACGTTCGGAGCGACGAGGGCGATAATATAGGGATTGGGGATATAGCCAAGGTTATAGAAAATAAAAAATAATGTAATAAATCCAGAAATGGAAAAGTGAGAAGGAAAGAAGAAAATTACAAGGAACGGAAAGATGGGCCGTGACCACTCCTGTTGTCCCCTTCTGGTTCTCTTCTCAGCGCTTTTTTCCTTCTTGCTCAGCTGTTACTGGGGGTAAGAGAAAGTACTAGGGAAAATCACGGGTTGAAGGTCGCCGCCACCAGAAGAATGGATGCGATGCGATCGAGCGAAAAGGGTAAGGGAGGGAGAATGGAGGATCCGGAGACCGAGAAGCAGTCAAGTAGGAGGGTGGGAACAGTGTGGACAGAGAATTTCCCGGAAGGTGAAAGGGTTGCCAGGAACTTGAAATTCTATAGACAGGATTGCGATGATGATGAATTGGACTGGCGAATTGATTGATTCGGTAAGGTAGCGAGAAGAGCAAACAGCCAAAACGAGCAAGGTAAAAAGGTTCCAAAAATGAAGGATGGAGAACAAAGGGCGCGCGCGCGAGAGAGTATACTCCGTTCTGGATGGTGGCAGAAGGACACGAGCGGGGAGTGGCAATAATACCAGCAAGTTAGCAGCAGTCAGAACGGTGGACTTGGAGGCGGATCATCCATCCCGGAAATAGATGATGTGGAGAAGGGTGATTAGTATTGCTTCGTTTCCAGTTGCTAGACGGGTGAACTACTGCTGCACTAAAGTCTTGATGGTTGGCAAATCTCTCGGTAGCGCCGGAGAACTAACCTAAGGATCCAGAAAGTGACCAGGGTCCATGTCTAGAATTCTGGATACGTACTCCCGAGTATAGTAGAAAATACTACCATGGTGGAGTGACACACGGTATTTCTTAACTGTCTTTTGTGGTTCCTCAAAAACCTTACTCTATGAAGCAGGTCCATAAGGACAGAGTAAAAGTGTATGACACCCAAGAGCTTAGGCCTGTATTGTAAGCTACGGAGTAAGGTTGTCTGTACCCAAAACAAACGATCCCCCCAAGCTCGGTATGGTAAGTAATACAGCGCCCTCGATGTAACCCAACCCTTAACAAGATCCTGGCCCATAGGGTACTCTACTCATTGAACGTCCGACTAGTGAATGAATCTCTACTGCACGTGCCTCTCTTTCTTCTACTGCTGTATTTTAAAGTTCTTCTCTGTGCCTCCCAGTGAATGAACCAACTTTAAAAGCCATATGGAGAGGTGTGACCAAATGCAAGGGGAAAAGCTGACCGGAGCTTTAAGCTTCTTTGATGTATTTTTTCAACTCCACCCCGGTTTATATTTTAGGTAATATGAATCCACATGGACTCCTACACTATCATCAGTTTTATGCGCAGGACTTAGTCAATGACTAAGGCATAAGATCTTTGCACTTTGTCACATAAATTACATAAAAAAACAGGAATCGACAACAATGAACAATCACCTGGAACTACAATTCAATATACTCCCGTAAGGTAGGCAACCTGAAAGATTAATAATTAGGCATCATAGACATAAGGACCACATGAATTTTTAGGCAACGACTCCACAAAAAACCCCCCAGGTAAAACAGCGGACTTAAGATCCGCACGACATCCAGATCAGGTGGACTCTAAAACGGCAATTGGAATTGGTCTAGTTTTTGGGGCACATGGAGACCCAAGGTCCAGTCCAATCCCAAGCGCACGGTAAGTTCGGCGGTCTGTCTACTAAAGGTCCATCACTGCTCTCACCACTTACCCCTGATGGTTTAGTCTCAGAATCAACAATGGGAAGGTCCGTTAAAACGCTTGACTCGTGCTAATCTAACGGGTTGCCCGTGATCGGGATTCTCTGATCCCCGCTGTCCGAATACTCGTGTCTAAATATATAGAGTAATGCTTCGAGAGATAACATATATTTTTGTTCACCGGAGTCCCGAAGCTCCCCCACGTTCTCGTATATACTAGTTCATGTATATGCAATTGCGTACATATGTACCCCGTACAAATATATATATATATATATATATTGAGATATACCAATACGAGATACACGACTAGAATATCTTCTGCACGGATACGAAGGCACTCTGTTCCTGCGTACCCCCCCCGGACTGGGGATCAAAGTATGAACTGCATGGATGTACAGGATGTGTAACTAGGGCTAAGTGCCGGGGCCGGCTCCTGCGATTGTCGATACGAAATACGCAATTCAATATAAGCACAAACGTCTGATCATGCGATATATACTCTGTCGAACGTGCAGTATCCATCCGCATATCGAATCAGATAATCTTAGACGAGATCCTTTTCCCCAGAACGCGCACCTCACATCCCCCGAGATCCAACCTCTTATTGCCACCCACCTATCACCAGACCTCGTTTCCCACACCCTCGCAGTCCTTTCCCGGACGGGGTAGGATCCTCGCCCCTCCGCACAGACGTTGACCGCACTCCATACCGAAATTCCTCAAACGGCGTTATTAGAACCCGAGCAAAGCCTCATTCGCCGTGCCTGACAGTTAGCACGATTGGCACGCTGGAATCCAGGCGGTTGGCTCCCCGCAATCTCGCTTCGGGATCTATCCAAACCTTAAGGCTGATGGGTAAGGGAGGTTTCGGAGAGTTTGGCATGAGTTGGGACTCTGCACTGATGACGGACAGGTACGAGCGCTTGGGGTTGGTCTAGGCGCTGACACCTCCAGATTGGAATTGCGTCATGTTTTTGGCTTGTGATGCCTCGGCTAATGACGATCTACAGTCCTTATATTACCATGCATGCTTATCAGACCGCTCGCAATGGCGTTCAATGCAGATGGCTCGCAGCCAAAGTCTGATCATTGAATAATGTATTAAGGTAATAATAAAATGTAAGAAATCTATCTATATGAGAATTGTACAGAATATCTTCTATGAACAGGCATCCGGATCAGCCTTGGCGGTGATCCCCACGCTCGTGCTATTCTCCCCGGATCTATCAGAATCCGGAGAATGTCCACAAGCCACGGACCCATTGACAGCTTTCGCAACTGCGGATCCAACGGTGGTGGCTGGGTGGCCAAAGTCCACTCCACTGATGAATAATTCACTTAGAAACTCCAGGACTGCCACGAACGTGCACAGGAAACTGGCAATGCAGAAGTGACTAATGGTCGTGCCAATCTCCAGCCAGGATCCTTCGTCACGGACCATGTAGAAGAAGTTCAAGGTCATCACGTCCGATATGGACATCACAACCATGAACAGAGCGCTGGGGGCCACCTCTAGCCGGCGGTTGAGGATGCCCAGGTTGGCGCTGATAATCGCAAATGGGATCAGAAGCTTCAAGATCAACAACGCGCCTTGAGAAAAGGGGTTAAAGATCGGGATAAGCCGGTACACGCTGTCCAGAGAAAAGGAAGATACAGATGCGATATTTCCGGTGCTGAAAAATCCCGACTGAAGGAGGAAAAAGAAGAAGAGCGCCACGCGTGCATCGGAGACGCTAAGTGTCCGGTATCGGTAGGTTTGGCCTTCGACTACCACGGTGTTTCCCGTACTTGGTTTCTTCGCGGGTAGAGAGCCATTTGCCACACCATGATCCTGCTCCCTAGCCGGGGCCGCACTATGAATGTATATGGCCTGCTCCAGCCGGACCCATGTGAGGAGTGTCATGCAGAAGACAAAGTAGAATAAGCCTTCGTATGAGATGGTAAGGATAATAAAGATCGGGGAAAAGGTAAGGAAGATAACCATCAATCGGTGGAGGTAGTGACGGTTGGGATATAGACTGTGGAGAAACGGCAACAGAAGCGAAGTAACTACATTTATTTTGGATTAGTACTAACATGTCCTTCGGTATCCGATGAGGGATTGTGCGACTAATTGGAAAAGCCTTGAGAGATGAAAGACGAGACAGCACTTACCCAAGATAGCCCACCCAAGAACCTGGTTTCCAAGAGGGAGACCCTGCTTGGCCTGGAGAGATGCTACACTTGACCTGGTTACAATCAAGGCAAGGAGAATCATACCGACCTAGACAGAATTAGTCACAAAATGGAAACATAAAAGGTCCGAGAACTTGTGGTTCACTAAAGCGGGGAATCTAGTGTGAATGGCATTCATGAGGGCTTCCATACCTGCGCACCCATAATAGTTCGCGAGCCGCAGCTAGAGACAGCCGAGTTTTGATCGGAACAGCCCTTCTGTCCCAAGATAGAGCGTTCAAAGATAAGATATAGTAGGCCCGTCAAGAACATCAACAGGGAACCACAGGAACTGCACGAAAAAGGTCAGGTAAGTGTATGCTTGAACAGAGGTGCACTAGAGTAGGGAGGGTCATCTCGTACATCATCGTCATATCCTCAACTTTGTTGGCAGGCAGGAGAGTAAAAATGCTCATAAGGGAACAACCGAGTGCCCATGATGTAGAAAGCAACTTATGCTGTCCAAGGAACTTGGTACCGTAAGTAATCGGCCAAAAGGCCCCTAAGACAAAGCAAACTGTGAAGATTTCCCGGTGAAAATAGGATTGCACCTGTGGGTGGTACTGTCAGCCGTGTCCTAATAATATACTCATGAGTGAGGGGTAGCTCAACGCACCAATGCCTCTAATACACCCACATATAGCAACAGCTGTATGGCGAATGCAAAGTACCCGCTTACAGAATGGACATGACCCAAGAGTATCTCACGACCAGCAAGCAAGGCTTTCCGCCGCGCGAAGACTTCCTCCCAGAAAAAGATGGGAAACAGTGCATAGAGGTAGTACCTCCATGAAGAGCCCTGATACAGTAAGACTGAAAAGAGAGCAACGAGGACAGATGAGAAGAACATGATACTGAACATTGTGCGATTCGACTCGGATTTTCCGTGCAAGACATGCAGATCGATTACTGTCGTCAAAGCGTACGCAATCCAACCCAGATACCCTAGAGAGACGATGGTTCTCAGGAAGAGCCAATCATACGTTTGAAGGTACCGCAAGCCCTCCAACGCCGTAAGCAAGAGCTCAGAGCTCAGTTCAATTGAGGCGTCATAAGACTTGTTCGAGATTAGGGTCTTGATCCTTTCAAGACGCGCCTCCACGGATGTCTCGCCGTTATCCGCAAGAGGCTCGAAGGGTGTATACCGTAACAATGCGTCCCGCTTTTGCTCTTCCTTAACACGATACATTTCCAAAACTCCCTGTGCATTCGCCAGCGCAGCCAATGCTTTATCTTTAGGACTGGTATCTAAATACCCGAGGGGCAATTGTCCAACGGAATTAGTGGGAAAGTCAAGTCCAACCAAATAGGCCATGAGGGCAGCGACGTCTGCCTGTGCAACATCATTGCGCTGGACGCTATCAAGACCCCAGTCTGCTGAGACTCCATCTTCATGTCCTGATATGGTTCCTTCGTGTGTGTACCTAGGACTGGCAACACCAGAACCCCAGGCAACTAGCGGTGTTCTAGTATTGTCAGGATGACCGTCCCCATGGCTTCCCCAATCGCTCATACCATGATCCGCGGTAAATACAAATGACGTCTTGCCATCACCGTAGAAATCCTCCACAAGTTGCGTGATTTCCTGCACTCCCTTATCCACGAGCTTGATGTTGCGCAGATATTCCTTCGAATAGGGACGGTAGGAATGACCAGTGGTATCTAGACCAAGAAGATGCAAGAAAAAGACCAGTTTATCTTCTCGCAACTTCGCATCTAAGTCCGGGTTATTCTTTGCGGATGCGAAGAGCTCCTTGACCTTATCGAAAACCCAGGTGTCCAGCTTGGTTGCATCAGCCGAGAAGTCTTCCGCTTCTTCTCCGTATGTGTCTGCGTCAATCCTTCCTGGAACGGCGCCCTCTTTGAACATTGGGAGAATATCCGGGCTTCCCCAGCTCCATGTATGTCGGCTTCTATTGAAGACGCTATCGAAGTCCACTGGATTGAGTTTCCAGCCCGTCGTCACTGCCGAAACATCTTCGTACAACCCCGCGATCAGCGCAACATGGCCGGGTCTCGATTCGGTGGGAACTCGCGTGTGGGAGATGCCGAAGGTTCCGTGAGAGAGAGCGCGGGATCGAATAAAAGGTGCAAGGTAGATCGGTTCTCCGTTCTCAAGATCTGCAGGTGCATCTGGGTCAGGTAATGCTTGAAACGCCTTATCGGCGCGCAAGCCGTCCGCCACGAATAGAACTAGACGCTTGGCCGGTGCCTCAGCGCTGGTTTCTCTTTCCACGCCGAATGATCTCATGCCACTAACAATCGGACTGACAAAGTATATGTCAAAGATCGAATATGCGTACATTAGGTGGAAGACCACCGCGAGGGTGAGAAACCCAACGCGGCCGACACGCGCCATGGTTTCTTTTGCCAGCCCCGTATCAATTGACAGATAAGAGTTTCTGTAGAAGGATATTGGCTAATCAGGCAATTGAATAAAAGCAAAGCTGGGAAGAAGGACAAGTGAAGCAATGGGGAGCTCACAAGCCGACAGCAGCCTCAAAGTGATCTTGCGATGAAAGATGGCACTTTTCCGCGCGTCCCTGACACCTTGAGGAACTTGGGGATGCCCGCAGCCAATCGGTGGTCCTCAATACGGCACGGCAGTGGACTACGGTAGACGGCACCCACGGTTTCCGCAATTGCCCCTGATATATTCTACTACTCAACAAAGGGGCGTACCAAACTTCTACACGTCCACCAAGGTTTCCATTATCTCATGCCCGTATATGTTTGTAAATGCATACGTAAAGTCGACCATCCAAATTAACACTAAACTCCTTATCCAGATACCTTCTCCAGGGATGATACGCCGTTACACTGCCCTTACTCCTACCATGCAAAACGGAGCAAGGACCGAATCCATAACCAAAGTAGAACCAATTCAGCAGGAAGTGTGTATAGGAGCGAAGGAACGATAAAAAATATTCAGTTACCAGTGCTCGTCCGCCGTTTTGTGAGAGCGTCAATGACTCTGGTGTAAAATTTCGACGCTTGCTGACGGACGAAAGTGATATCCACCGTTAAATATTCAGGAAGGATATCGATCAAATCGCGATCTCGATTGTCATCCAAAAGTGGAACATACTGAAACTCTGCGTTCTCAAAATTGGCTGATGAAACGTGCGGTACGGCCAATTTGAAGTGTAGCGCTGTCTCTGTATTAGAGTATTTCTGGTGCAGTTGGAGGTGTAAAAACTCACTTCCGTTAATACCTGTTTGGATACAATCATACAGATTGTCGGACTCTCCCTTTTTGACATCACGAATAATCAAACCGGTGAGATCAGTGTAAAGATCCTCCTTGAGCTGTGCAAACTGAGCTGCTTGCGCGGCTTCAGCACTTGCTGCGGCACTAGCACGGTTGTTACCACCCTTGATGGCGCTTCCAGGGACCTTGGCGGCAGCACTTTCGAGACTCGCTGCTGTATTCCGAGCAGCTGCAAGCTTGGTCTGTAAAGCTTTAACCTCAGTTTGAGCGGAAGACAGCTGACTGGTGGCGTCTTCAGCTTGCGATTTCAATTGAGCGATTTCTGCATCTCGCTCCTTTAACTGTTTCTGTAGTGTCCGGCTTTGCTGACCAAGCGCCTTTTGCGCCTCCAGTTCTGCCTTTAGACCAGCAACCAAGTTGTTCGAAGCTAGATAAGTGAGTATATCACTTCTTACGCCGCGGAAGCAGGGATTCACGAACCATTCGTCATTGCTTCGCATTGTTTCCGTAATTTTTCCATATTGGCATTTGCTTCTACCACACCTATCTCTTTAAGGGTTCGGTAGCGACTCTCCAAAGTATCGTACTTTTTAGTGAGTTCTCCGATCTTGCGCCTTAACTCCGGCTCCGCGTTAGGCTTCAGTGGCGAACTCTGTAGAGGACGTTGAGTAGATTGTCTACGCTTAGCTGGCGACATGGAGATAGAGCGAGGTTCCATGGGTTCCTCCTGGACAAAGGTCTCCTCGACAACATCTGGCGCAGCCTTTTCACCTTCTGATACCTCCTCTTCCGGTTCCGACTGTGGATCAGCTTTCCGTCGTTGTTTCGTGGATTGTTCAGCCTCTTCGTTGCCCTTTACCGGTGACTTATGCTGTCGCGTAGTCCTCGGGGTATATTGAAATTCGCCGTCAGTCTTGACTTGCTTCTCAACCGTTGCCTTGCGTCGTCCGCGGGTGGTTGTAGGCTTGGCAGGTTTCGCAGACCTAGTTGACCTAGTAGCAGGTTGCGATGCGACCAGCTCATCGTTAGACGCAGGCGCGCTTTCCGGGACGTGAGGACCGGACTCTTCCTCTTCTTCCTCGGGTTCCTTCTGCTCTTCTGTCTCTTGGTTAACAGATTGCAGTGAGCCCCTGGAACCCTTTGGTCTCCCTCTTCTTGTTCCCCTCTTAGGTGCAGCCTCCGGCGCCTGGGATGGCGCAGCTGCGGTGTCATTTTTTGATTGGATTAGTGGTTTGAGCTCTGCCGACTTCGAGCGAGGCCGTCCTCTCGGCTTCTTCGTAGGGCGCTCATCGTCGCGTGGTTCCTGGGCCTGCGTCGCGTCCTCGTTGTCGGACTCCGCTAAATTAGAAAGCTTGGCCGCGGCCTTTCTTTTGGGTGGCATTGCAAGAAGGTATATTTATATATTTTTGTATAAAATAGTAGAAAGAAAAAGCACTGCGCAACACTTGTACTGTACAGCACGACAACAAACTCGGACGAATGACACTGGCGCGTCGGTGGGACCTTCTCCGCCTACGACACCGCAACCCAACCAACAGGCAGTGAAGCATGTGACGCTGTCGGCAAAGCCACGGCCCCGATTCAGCGCCACAGCTACTTTGCCGACCCGAGTAACATTCAGCTGGGTTTGTTGCATAATTTATCTTCATCTCGCTGTTGGCCTCGGGTAATCCGTTGCAACTGCACTCCTGAAGCAGAACCGTGCTCTATTCCTCATAGTATAATCATTCGTTGGTATTGAGCGCAGTTTTATCGTCATGGCTTCAGCGCGCGGTCCGAGATGGCAGCAATTCTTACAGGAACTGGTGATGGTTGCCGGCACTGTCAGTCAAACTTGATCCCCTGGTGTCGCATGGACTAACAAAATATGCTCAGTCGGCATCTGCCTACTTCCTCATTCGATACCTCCTATCTCGTCTTGATTTCGACCCGGAAAGCCAAAAGAAAGAAGAGCAACGACGGAAGTCGGCCGCTATTCTACGGAAACTCGATGGAGGAGAAGAGTCGGATGAAGATTCACCACGTAGAGAAGGCAAGCGGGGACGGAGACAAAAGCGTGGAGACCTTGCCCTGACCCAATACGAACAAGCGATCGCAATGGATGTTGTTGCCCCAAACGACATTCCCGTATCGTTCGAGGATATTGGCGGCTTGGATGAGATCATTGAGGAGCTGAAAGAGTCTGTTATCTACCCACTAACCATGCCTCATCTCTATTCATCTACGTCTTCACTCCTTACAGCCCCGTCGGGTGTTCTGCTGTATGGTCCTCCTGGGTGCGGAAAGACTATGCTTGCCAAAGCGCTTGCCCATGAGAGTGGCGCATGTTTCATTAACCTACACATATCAACTCTGACAGAGAAGTGGTACGGTGATTCGAATAAGTTGGTCAATGCAGTCTTCTCCCTAGCCAGGAAGCTGCAGCCTTCCATTGTCTTCATTGACGAGATAGACGCTGTCCTTGGCACTAGGCGGAGTGGGGAACACGAGGCAAGTGGTATGGTTAAGGCAGAATTTATGACCCATTGGGATGGCCTTACCTCCGCGAACTCGTCGGGTGAACCCCAGCGGGTTGTTGTGATGGGTGCAACAAACCGCATACAGGATATCGACGAAGCCATTCTCAGGCGGATGCCTAAGAAGTTCCCGGTCGTCCTTCCTCCAGCACCACAACGACTTCGAATCCTCAGTCTCGTACTTAAAGATACCAAGGTAGACCGGGAGAACTTTGACCTTGACTACCTTGTTAAAGCCATGGCAGGCATGTCAGGCAGTGATATCAAGGAAGCTTGTCGCGATGCAGCTATGGCACCAGTTCGAGAGCTCATTCGTGAGAAAAAGGCTGCTGGTCTTCAAATGAACACGGTCGACCCTGAAGAGGTCCGTGGTCTTCGAACAGAAGACTTCTTCTCCCGTGCTGGAGGTGTTAGAATTATTCCCCCGCCTGCACAGCTACAGGCACCCATAAAGGCTAGCTCGGAGAAAGAATGGAGTACGGAGTCTGAGGCGACATCTGAAGTTGAAACACGGCCATCTGCTGAAATGGCGGAGCCGCCGGAGTGAACTGTCTGAATTCGTGAACTTACCGTGTCAGTCACCTTGTCTATGTTATTTGTATACAGCACGAAGGGAATGGCGTTCTGTTTGTCTTTTGAGCATCTTGCCAGATATTTAATGGCGTCGTCGGATATGGCTATCATATGTGGCAATTTCCACCCCATCCTGGTTATGAAGTCCGATACTGTCCATAGAGTATTTTTGACGGCTCCTCTGTTTTGGGTATTAGCTTTAGAGGAATTTCCCAATGGATGAGATGGACGAAGTTTCACAGTATCCTTGACCGCATTAAGTATATCTGGTGCATAGACGACAAAAGCACTGTAATGCAATTGGGTCCTGATATTAGTTGTTGGCGTAAGCCATTGCACCACAAAATGGAGGGAACTCGCCGATCTGCGGTCGGGCAATACAGTACGGTACCGTACATCAGCCAGCGGTGGCCAACTGGAGGCAGGAAACCTAGGTATGATAAGAACATGACAAGTTCGACTGGGAAAGGATCACCTTCTTGCCGATCGAATATTCCGAGCACAATTTTGTCTTTTTCTTCCCTCTCCTCCTGTTCCTACTTTCTCTGCTTTCTTTCCCTTCTTGTCTTTTTCTCCTTTTTTGGGGGTCACTTCCTTTCTCTCAATTTTCCCCCTTGGCAAAGTCCTGAATGACCTATCTAATCTCAGCGGGCGCCTTACAGTCCCCATTTTCTTAACCTTTTACATAAGACTTGGACCCGCCCCGCCGTGAGTGGACGACGTCTGGACTTGCTACTAAACTCGGGGGCAGTCGTCATCACAAAGGAGGCTAAACCAACTAATTTACCCTTCCTGCCGCATCCCGCGCCCCAAACTACTAATCCAAACCCCCCATACTCCCTGCTCAGCTTTCGATGGTCTCCCTAATTCGATGTCCCTGATTCTCTGGACTGTGCGTCATACTGGAGTTCAATCCACAGTGTGAAGATCATCATTTATTGGACGGATTGTTGAATCTCACTTACCCTAGCACGTTAGAACGCCCGCTGAAGGACACGGATGCGATAGGGACGGAGACTGGATGACGAACGTGGTGCTATAGGGCCTTCCCATGGCGCTTTGCGTTTGGCGATCATTCACCCAGAGTTTCCTTCCCTTAGGAGAGCTGACGACATTCTCTTCCCTCGGATATAATCGTGGTCGTCGTTAGGGATGAGTTCCAGTACCAGCTTTGCCGACACCCTCAGCCCTGGGACAAATGGTACGAATGCCTCCCGCAGGTCCACCTCAACCGTGCGATCGCGTCCTCGCCGTTTGGTATCGTTCACCGACGATGACGAAAGTGATAATGGAAGGCAACTAGGGCCCTCCGGGTTGTCCACCACCCTGTCCTCGGATCTCCCAGTACCTCGGTCTCGCGGTGCCACCCCCTCACCCAACACATCCCGCGGAGCTTCGCCAATGCCCATGAGGCATCCTTCCCGCGTCATATCTTCGCCTGGCCGTGGTGCAAGTAGCTCGTTAGGTGGGTTCAGCTATACTGGCAAGAATCAAGTCAACTTCGCGGAGTCGTCGCGAGCCGCCGTTGACTTTCTGGATGCGTCTTGGTCATCGTTACAGAGTTTGGCCTCATCGGTTTTGGGAAGTGACACTGCACGGCCCGCCACCAATGGAGCGGCGCGGACACACGCGAGGAAGCCTTCGCGGCCCGATTCATACCTGGGAAACCAGTCGCGAACCTTGACACCCTCGTCGTGGGGACCGGCAGTTCCGTCTACCTCCGCAATTGGCGCTGGAACTAAGGAAGAACGGCAAGCATTTGTACAAGCAAAAAAAAGGGAAGCACTGCTACTAGCGGATGCAGAGACGAATGGAAATCTAAATACGAAACACAAACGACGCGATTCCAGTGATCGAACGGGCCATTTGAAAGGAAGTTCGAACCGGGACGAGGAAGCTCTAGCGTACGTACATCATGTCCAGCCGACGGACAGTATAACAGGAGTAACGATACGTTACGGTTGTCAGCCTGCTATATTCAGGAAGGCGAATGGATTTTGGCCCAGTGATAGTATACAAGGTCGGAAGACAGTTCTTCTACCAGTTGATTCTTGCTCAGTCAAAGGACGACCCATTCGGCATGACCTTAACCTGGTAGATGCTGAGAGTTCTAGGCGTGACTCTCTGGAAGATCCAAGTGGGAGCTCAATAGCTCCGAGTACGGCTTCAGGGCCCCGCGATCAACCTGGAGGAATCCCGGATGCTCCTTCAGATGTAGAAGCTGACCAAATATGGAAACACGAGTCCTGGGTCCAGATAGACGGCTTCTCTGCGCCTGTAGAGATTGGCCGCGTCCCGCGCAGGGCGTTAGGCTTCTTTCCGCGCTCAAGACGGAAATCTGTTTCCTATACTGATTCTGAGAATCCTTCATTCTCTGGACGCGAGAGAACCCCAACATTGTCCTCGACTTCATCAAGCATTGAACCTCAGTCTTCGCGCGATACACCTATATCCGGAAATAGACCTCACGCCGACTCGTCAGGGTCACGAGCATCAGCCAAATCCAAGCCTGCCGTGCGCCATCAACGCCAACGCAGCAATATACAATTAGCCGGGCCGGGAGTTGGCACCCTTGATCGTGACACAATGGCTCCTGGGCCGGCTCTCGACGGTTTGAGTAAATTCTTTGCCCAGCATCTACCGAACCTTGCCCCGGCTCCTACTCCGCCGAAATTCCAAGACTCCACCGAGTATACGTCAAATGCTGTGTCCAACACTCCCAGCGGCTTGGATAATATAGGCGGTGCAGTCGAGGGCTGGGTCAGGAAGATGACGAGCCGCGCAAAGGCTGGGTTTAACGAACTGCAGCAGAGCACACAAGGCCACCAAATGAACGGTACAGTCCATTCACCTGCGACACGAGGGGTGGGAGACCTGATCGAGCTTAATGATGGGCTAGAATCTCGCGACAGCTCAAAGATACTGAGGCCCGAGTACAACCGATCCGCAACAAGTCTTCACAATGGAGGCTCAGTGAGAGGCCGTTTCCATAGCCCTTCGGCAGGGACGAGCAGGACTCGTGCTACTGGGGACAGGTTCAAGGACGATTGATGGCGAGTATAATATCGCTACGTGCGTTACTCTGAAGGCCAACTAGCCTCACTTTTTCGTCTTTCTTCTCTTTTTCGACTTTTCTTTTTATCTCATTTTAACAATCCGTTCGGGCAGCGGGCAACGATACGGACCAGATAAAGTTTTGTGGGTCTTTGTGACATAAGATACCTTACCTTCGATGTACGCTTATAGCATAGCGCGGCGCAACAGGATCATACTGTTGGCTAGTTGATGATACGTTGTAATTACTCCTTGGATTATACAATTGGCTATGAGGATCGGTAACTTTGCTGCCGCCACTCATTTTTGTGTTTAGCTACTTAGATTCCCTTTGTGCCCATGTATGGGCTGCAGATGCCGAAGACTGATGTACTTGTGGGGAGCCCATTCAAGGTATTAGGGATAAATCAATATGACTGTCCATACAATAGGGTTCGACCATATGCCTCCCCTGGTGCTAAGGCGCTCCTATGTGGGCTCTTGGTCCAGAATAATCGATAGCTTCGCTGGTGTAGATCATGCTGGATAATTCATCAGATTGCCTCTGACATTCATGATAGTCTCATCAGCAAGTACCGCCATTCTGCCATAGTTGACCGCCTACTGTATGTTGCCCTCTCATATCTGTGCTCGTTATGCACCTCCCCTTAAGGATAGCCCTGTTCTGGCTGGGCTTGACCGGTCTTTGAGGGAAACAAGCCTAGCAGAATCTGAAACCTCTCGCTTTATTGCGCTTGATGTTTGATAGATATTTGGTCGTGCTGACTTAATCTTGGATGCTCGAGTAACCTTGTTTGGTGTGTTGTCTCAGCGCGCCAACATATATAAAGCACCGCCATGCCTCATCAACAGGCTACGCTTCCACTCCTTCGGGGTACCACCACATTGGAGTTAGCTATCGAAGAGGAGGAGGAGGACATGCTCCTTGACCTAGACTACCCCGAGCAGCGAATAGACTTCTTTGTGTCATTGTACAGTAATCGTGGAGATATTGTGTCATATCACCTTGGCCTGGGTCAGTCAGAGACCTGTCGGCTTGCAGACGTAAACGAATGGGTACACGGCAGCTTCAGTGTTTGCATTCCGGTTTATATTAACAAACAGAGTCAGCAACTAGAGAAGCGAGCTCTCATTAGGCTCCCCTTACCGTACAAGCTAGGGGAATCCAAATACCCCGGCAATGTGGACGAAAAACTCCGTTGCGAAGCTGCAACTTACATTTCGATAAAAAAGCATTGCCTAGAGGTTCCGACCCCTCAGCTATGGAGCTTTGGGCTTGTTGGTGGCCAAAGTGTATGGGAGTTCAACTGACCCCAACCTTTCACTTTTCTAAGACTATTTCTAACACTATGCAGTTTACGAAACCTGAGAATACTCCTTTCACAACTAGGATACCCTGGTCTTCCAAACGATACATATCGTGGCTCTTGGGGTCTACTCCGTCGTAACTATGTGCGCCATCGTCGTCTAACTATGCTGGAAAGCGGCTACCTGCTCATGGATTACGTTGGTAACTCGGAAGTGCAAATGCTATCACAGACCTGGGATGAGGATCATCATCACCGAGATAAGAGGATCAACCTCTTCAGGGGCCTATCCCGCATTATGCTTTCCTTGAGCCAGATACCGCTACCCCGTATAGGATCTTGGACGCTAGACCCGAATGGCGCCTTGCGACTCTCGAACCGCCCTCTTACTCTTCGACTTCATCAGTTAGAGAACGGTGGCATTCCCACCAACATCGGCCGAACACTGACATATCCAGCAGCGGACGCATACTACCTTGATCTTCTGGCTTGTCACGATAGCCGGATCCGACCTCAGCCAAACTCCCTCAGTGATGAGGATGACGGACGAGCACAGATGGCAAGATTAACTATCATGCGGGCATTTCTACCACATTTTATTAATCGGGAGCTTCGCCAAGGACCTTTCTTATACAGACTAACAGATCTACACCCAAGCAACATTTTTGTTGATAGGCACTGGCATGTAAAATGCTTGGTTGATCTCGAATGGGCATGTTCTCTACCCGCAGAAACCCTCCGCCCCCCATATTGGTTGACTGGTCGCTCTATAGATGACCTCACCGGGGAGCACCTCGAGGCCTTCAAGAAAGTGTATGAAGAGTTTCTGGATGTATTCGAAGAGGAGGAAAAGTCATTTCCCTTCGTAGACAATACCCATTCATACCGGACAGACCTTATGAGAAGGGCTTGGCAAACTGGGAGCTTTTGGCACTTCCATTCCTTGGACAGCCCCAAAGGTCTGTTTAAATCTTTTCCACCAACAAATTCATCCAATCTTTGTGTCAGCCCATCGCGTCAGCTCTGAACTTCCGCGCATTGTATCGGACTACTGGGCTGTCGACACAGAGACTATAATATCTACCAAGCTTCAGGATAAAGCTGAGTATGAGAAGGTGCTGCGCCAGCGGTTTAAGGATGCCGTAGACTCCACCTGGAGAAGAGACTATGAACACGATTAAAAGCTTTGATTGGTTTAGTTCGGACACGGTACCTAGACACAAAACTTCGTAGCAAGTACTTAGCAGGGTCCTGGAACCCTAGCATCTCACAGGTGCTCTGTTCTTTCTTTCTTCAGGCCTTGATCTCTGGGTATCAGCAGACTGGCTCGTGCCCTGACAAATGTGAGGGTGGAAGCAGCAGAGCCGCGAGTGGTAAACCACCTCTTTAATGCCATACTCACTCATCATGGCTGAATCTCAGCCTAAGTCAGTTATATTCAGCAATTTTGGGTATATTATGGATCTGTCTTGCCAGCGTCTACCATCATGAAATGTAGTAAGCCCGATTGGTATCCTGGCACACGCTACTAAAACTACGGTCCAAGGGGATTGAAAGCAGGATCGGCTATGGTTGAAAGAGTAATTTCATCAAGTCTACTTCCCGAATAACACACATATAGTATAACACCCCATCATGTATACTAATGGTGCATGTAACCTGGGGGTAAGTAACCACTGCAACCATCGTACACCATTCTGCTACCCAATGGTGAGTTTATTCAATGAAAGGCGACTAGATAATATGCAGTTAATGACTAGATCAGGTCAGCTGTATCCGATAAAGAGTCGGTCCCTGTTATCAGATTATCAAATAATTCTTAATGTGATAGTATATCTTAGGCGTGAAGATGTAACAGCCCAGGCTGGAACATTTCTGTAGTCTTTGATCGTTATCTCTCAGAGGAACTTCAAACTCAAGACTTTACTAGGGATTGCAGTTGTTGAGTGAGGACTATATAGACTGCCCTCTTTAGAGAACTAAGTCATTTATATAAACTCTTTTTTTCGAGTAGATATTTGGAATGCTATGAGAGAAACTGCTGCAGCCTCATAATAAGTATTGGTGTTGCCTTTATTAGTACTTGGAGCTGTCTGCCTGCCGCCGCATTAATAAAGATACCTGATAGACAAAAATACAAGTATTCCTTCTAAGCCTAGAGACGCTAGATTAATGGTGATATAGATTCTCGCGAGTCTCTTCCCGGCTGAACGCAGGACCTCACAACGAGCGAAGGATAAGAAAACTGTAGATAGAGATGTCTTCTGTGCTATTCACCGGCATCAATAGGTTTATTCAAGGTTCTTCTATGATACAAGTGTAATCGTCCAGGTTGCTATAGTATAGCTATGGTCTACTATTACCGGGACTCGCCCCAGTATCTTGGTGATGATATGCTCGATTATGGTAGTACCTGTTAGCTAGGTAAATCGTGCATGAGAATATACAGAGGTCACTATGGAATCGTCAGGGAATAGTATGGTTCCTCCAGGCCAGAGACTAATACTTGAGGAGTCTTAGTCCCTGGGCGATCCTGGCACAATTCTATAGCGACTCGGCTGTATAAGGCTGCCGGAGGTATCGAGATCTGACTAAATGCATGACTTGGATCTTTCGTGACAGTCAACGACCTCAGCTTTGAAGATGGTATATTAAACGTCTCAATAGCAGTAACCCATTCACGGTTTCCAGAAGAAAGAAGCTGTCTTCTCCTATGGTATTCTGCACGTGTTGCTACCCGGGACCTAGTTTTCAGTTGCTATGAGGGCAAAATCTATGTCAATATATAAAGAGCCAAGACCAGAAGGGGAATATGCTTACCACGGATTGATTCCAAATCGAAATAGATAGAATCAGATTGCTCAGCAGTCAGTTCCAAGTGCAGGTCGGATGGCCGGGACACGTAGAGCAAAGACACAATGTCTTGAAATGTAAAAATCGGCTTTACCTCATCGACTCTAGTGATCTGATAGACTTGTTTTGTTCCGTCAGGATCCAGCCTGCAATTGCTGCCCGCTCGATACGACGGCCACGGCGACAAGTTCGTCGATCATACTCACCAGCTCCGACTCACCAGTAAACACTGAACAGGGGTGTTAGCTCCTACAGGGTCAGGATTTAGTGTCTCGGGGCAGAAAAAGGCAGCGCCGACTGCCTCAGACAAACATCATATAATCTTTTCAACCCTGAGGCAGTCAAAGCTTATACATAATACACGTGACTATTCTTTAAAAATTGAAACCAAGTAAAAGTACTAATAGCCTAAGTATAAAAATTATTAAAAATTATTACCACGCTTAGTTAGATCTGCATCATAAGTTGTGCTGGTCAGTTGTCCTGTGGGATCGATGGGTCCTTGGATCATTTCCCGCATGATTATCTTCGTAGATTGCATAGTGGGACGGTGGTATACTCGCCATATCTATCTGACACCTAATCCAGGCTCACTACCCTGGCATTCCCCAATCGGTGCTCCTACCCTGTGGGCTTCTTAAGACCCCTGTCACAGTAGACGATGCCAACTAGTAGTCAGATCCACTAGTCTTAACAATGTGTCTAGATTGCTATAAGCCCGGCGGGCACTACCCCACACTCTTGGCCGGACAATTTCCCGTATTAACCATAGGTTTCCCCGTCAATCATGTTCCCGCTTCCATGTATCATAGCGCAAGGATGTTGATGTATAAAACATGCATGTTGAAGGTGTAAGTATGGAAGTAAGGTTGTAAATCATGCTAAGTGTCATCATGGTGCTCACTCACTTCATTTTTCTAGCTGCTACTACGGCGAAGCTCGTAGCTACACTACCGCTGGACAGTAACCAGCCGCCTTCGTCTCGCTCAGATGTGCATTTTAACGTCCAGCAAGCGGCTGCAGACGCAGTGTCTCTGGATAAACAGCTGATGGGCCTGTCCATTGAGTAGGCTGCTATTTCCCTCTTCCATTAAATATGGTGCTAAAAAAAAAACCATCGCTTCAGATTTGGCAACGCAGTCGACTATTTCGGCGACATGAACAATCCCAATGCCTTTTCAAAACAACTTCTGCAGAACATCGTGGATCGGTCTCAGAGTCCAACTATCCTACGCATAGGTGGCAATACTCAAGATCGAGCTAACTTTTGCGAGAACTGTAACCAGACAATGAGTAGCATCGTGCTGAACGACCCAAATGACCCAAAGGGCACTGAAGCAGTCAAGGTCACGTTCAATAAGAACTTATTCAATGTCCTGACGAACAACGTGCCAGCTGGAACTCCGATTATTTTTGGGCTCAACTTCCGCAACAGTATGTGTTTGCTTTCCCTGCTCCTGTGATTTGCTAACAATTCTCATTACCCTACAGACAGCTATAGCTTGGCTCAAGCCGAGATCGATGGTGCCTTCAAATACATCGATCAATCTCTGGTCATGGCGTACGAACTAGGCAATGAAGTGAACCTCTATGGAGACTTTCGACCAGTAGACTACGACGTGCATGATTATGCCCGTCAAATGCGTGAATGGATACCACGTCTCCGAGCTCGCTCGTCCGCCGCTTCGAGCTTCCAGTTTCCATCATTTGCAGGCCCGGAATTATTCAAGCCGGATATGAGTATCTCGGAACTAGTGAGGTTAGGCGTACCGCAGTCCATTCCAGGAATTGAATACTTCTCTGTCCATGGTTACCCCTGGAATATATGCACGGGTATGTTCCCTAATGCTAATGTTCTGCCATTGCTTCTCCTTTCCGTTATTATTCCGATTCTCACCTTTTACCAAATATAAACAGACGAAGACGCAGCCAAAGTCGACCTAAGAAACCTCCTCGACCACCAACAAACTCTAGACCTCCTTGACCAATACAGCAGCCAGATATCCGCCGAAAAACCCCTCGGAAAGATGATGCACATGGGCGAAACAGGCTCCGTTGCATGCCACGGAAAGGACGGGGTATCGAATACGCTTGGAGCAGCACTCTGGCAACTGGACTACGCACTTTCCGGGGCTATAGCTGGGATTGACCGATTCTTCTTCCATAACGGTAAAGGTGACTTTTACTATTCTACGTGGGAGCCATTGCCGACGGAGACATCGCCTGTTCCGCATATTAACCCTACGTGAGTTTCCTGGCCTGTCCACTTTGGAGACGTTGCATTCCCCCATAACTGACGCACAGAGTGTAATAGATACTATAGCATGCTCTTCATCGCAGATCTCGTAGCAGATCTCAATGCTCCCAGGGTTGCACCAATCACGTCACTTGATTCCAGCTCCGCCGTGCATTTTGCTATTTACGACAACGATCAGATCCAGAAGCTTGTTCTCCTGAATACCGAGTATTTTAACGAGACAACTACCCGATCAAGTAGGGAGTTCAGTGTTGCCTCTAGTCTTGGGCCAAACTTAAAGGTCAGACGCTTGACGGGCCAAAGCTCTGATGCAAGAACTGGCGTGACTTGGGCTGGTCAGAGTGTCGATGCGAGGGGTAGTATTATAGGTGACTTGAGCATCGAAAGTGTCTCGACTGGCATCGTAACTCTGCTCGCTTCGGAGGCTGTCATAGTAGAGCGAGGGTGATCCCAGTACTTATTATATAGCAAAAGCTGAAACAAAATGGACAATTAGAAATACATACAACGTGATGTTCTTGGTGTAGGTAACCTTTACATAGGGTTATTAACTTCATGAGTCCCTACATCAGCACCTTCGATAGACCATCACTATTGCCGCACCACCCACCGCACCACAATAAGCACCAATGACACCTGGAAACTCGTCGAGCAGTTCTTGGCCGATAGTTTCGTACCCAACACATGCGTCGCAACTCCCCACGCTAGTCGTAGAATACATTAGACTTTCACATCTGGCTCGCCTGATTCTTGGCGCGAGGTGACCTCGACCTCTTAACATCCAGTGTAGCTGAGATCTGACATCCGATGACGTGGAAGTCTAACTCCCTCCCTAGCACGCCTTACAGACCAAGGGAGGCCTTAAATGATCATGGATGGCTTTAAATGACCACTGGAACACCAGGAGTTCAAACCCTTTGGAAATCCCCAACTTTGTCTCAGTTCTTCCCCCTGAAGATACAAATCCTAAATACGCTGAACCACTACACAATATGCCTCATGAAAACATTGAATTCCAAACAGCCGACCATGTCACCTTGCGAGGTTGGTTCTTCCGTCCTCTAACAAAGGCACCTGAAACAAGACTGCCTTGCCTGGTCATGTCCCATGGATTCTCCGCCCTGAAAGAATTTGAACTGGACACATTCGCGGAATATTTCACTCAGAATCTACCCATCAGTTGTCTAGTATACGATAACCGAGGCTTCGGTGACAGTGACACGAAGGAAGGTCAGCCTCGCCATGAGATTCTTCCCAGTCAACAGACAAGCGATATATCCGACGCCATCACCTACGCGCAATCACGAGCCGACGTGGATCCCAACCGCATTGGCATCTGGGGAAGTTCGTACAGCGGGGGACATGTGCTGTGGGTTGGAGCAGTTGACCGACGAGTGAAGGTGGTGCTCTCCCATGCTCCGTTTGTAGATGGGTGGCAAAACTTGAATCGACTCTTGCGGCCGGATATGATGGGGGCAGTTAACAGAAGCTTTCAGGAAGGTATGAGAATTACTTAACGGGCACCATTGCTCATCATTTCTCTGATCATTATTTTAGACAGATTGGCCCGGGCCGCAGGGAAACCCGCTGCGACGATGAAAGTGGTAGATGAAGATCCCTTGAAACCATCGGCACTTCCCACTCCGGATAGCTATCAGTTCTTTAGTGCGTGGGAAGCGAAATCAAACTGGAAGAATGAGGTCACGCTGAAAAGGTACTTTCTCCCCTTCTGCTAGGTCGAACTTAACGCTGATCCCTCTGATTGCTAGTCTCGAGGCTGCTCGCGAGTATGTTCCTTCAGCGCATATCGCCCATATCTCACCAACACCACTGTTGATGACTGTGGCGGACAATGATGCTATCACTCCAACTGATATTGCTCTGGAGGCGTATTCTCGGGCTCGAGAGCCGAAGAAATTGCACATCTTCCCCGGCGGTCATTTTGATGGCTATAGCGGTAAAGGCTTTGAACGTATTTCGTCGGTCCAAGTGGACTTTCTAAAAGAACATCTCGTTGGATAGATTCTTGTCGTCATGGAACAGTTTAAGCTTGTACATCCCCAAGCAAAGCCGCTTGTGTCACTTGCTCAGTAGCGTTGCAAACATTCTATCTGTGTGCAGTCTATCCTGCGATTACTACTAATGCGGAACAGAATTCAGGGTTGTTTGCTATAGGGCCAGGTTTTATAATTACACGTTGGACAGCATTCCAGCCAATCTCTAATAAAGCTCTTGGAAACTGTCTTCTCACTGAGTCGAGTGTTATTTTCACAATTGTTAGATTTATTAGCCGGATATATCAATCTACATATACCAAGGTCTATACACAGAATTACATATAATTAAGAATATAACCTCGAGCCCGCAGAAACAGGCTTCAAAATACCTGCCTTGCCTAGATCATCCACCAACTCCGCAAGTGCCCGATCGCAGCCTCTAGCCATTTGCAAGCCGATCGAAACAGGGAGATACTCCTTGTGCAACGTGATGGTACTGTTATAAGGCGACTCGCCCAATGGGACAACAACTTCAGGCGCGCCCGCGAAAATGGCGATATCGTCGTCTGTGAATCCGAACGGGGGACCAGGAGGGTTGAAGTACCGGTTACGGTAGTCTGCTGCTCCGGTGGCCCAGGCGTGTACGAAGATACCTTCCGAGCAAGAATCATTATCAGAACGTCCGTATCCGGACGTCGACCACCAGTCTCGGAAGACAGTCATGTTATGCAGGGCGGCGTCGTAGGATGCGTTTCCGCCGTTTGCTTGGCCCCATTGCCAGCGCGCCAAGGGACCAGGGTTGATGAATGGGCGACGGCCGTCGTGGGCCTGGGCATAGTCTGCGAAGAAGCCTTTGGCGAGATTATTCCATTGGCCGACGCCGACTAGGTAGGCGTAGGTTGTGTTGAGGAGGTTGATTAGCGAGGGTGAGCTGTGGGTTTCGGACCAACGTTCTGTGACGTTGACGATGGTGCGGTTTGTGTCTAGGAAATCTTCGAGTCTCTGCATGAATGTTTCGAGATGTTCGTTTGCTTCGGGTGCCGTGGACTCGTCCCAGTTGCTGCGAGAGAGATAGAGTTGTTTGGGGTGGGATGGAAAACTGCGGTTGAAGTTGGGGTACCAGGCTTGGACGGTCTTTGACCATAACGACGCGCTTCGTGCGAACATACCGGCTGTATCGAGTGGAGGTGAGAGTGGTAAGGCATGCTCTAAAGTGATAGCCCCAGTCGATGGCCGATTGCCATAGATACCCTGTACACCGGCAGGTCCGCGCATAGAACCACCCGTGTCACTGCCAATAGCCAGATCCAACCATTCATACGCGGCAATGGCAGCACCCGAACCAGACGAGGAGCCACTGGGATATTGATATCCGTCTCCTCGGGGGTTGAATGGACAGTGCAGATCGACCCAGTCGGCAGTAGGACGATCCCCATTGGCGAATTGAACAGTACCCACCTTTCCGACCATTATAGCACCCAAGTCGAAGAGCCGCTGCACAGAGGGAGTGGTGACATTCTGCTCGTCGTAGAGGTAGTAGTACGCACGGCTTCCACCACTAGTTCTAAGACCCTTAACGTGGAAAATATCCTTCACGGCCAGCCGGAGACCAGCTAAAGGCTTTTCAGTAGTCGGGGTGTAGTAGAGACGGGATGGGACAGCGACATTCTTCGTCATGACGCCCTCTGTAACTCCAGTCATGGGGATGAAACCATCATTCTCATCGCTAATAGCGGCCGAGATGAACGCCAAAGAGTCGTCAGCATAGAGACGATAGGCTCTGAAAATGTGTCCTGTGCGAGCGGAAGCAAAATAAGGTCCATTCGGAAGGGGCGTAGACAAGGAAGCATCAGATTCGGTTAGGAGCATCTTATTGTCGAACTGGTGCAAAGCTTCGCTGCCAGAGAGTTCGGTAATTCGCGATGTTTCGTCAGAAGATGTCACATAGACGGTCTGAAGAAATGCAGATTGAAACACGTCATCCTGCTGGGTAAAATTGGCAATTGTTTCACTCAGAAAACTACTATGGACGGTGCTAGAAGTCTGGATAACTGTAAATGGGAAGATGTCGACGTCGTCGCTTGCTTTATCGAAAACATTGTGTGAGAAATTGGATATCGGGATGCCACTGAGATAGTAGGGTATGCCATTAAGGGTGAGTGTTTGGCCGTTGGGCACGGTTTTTGCCCCGACGGCCGCTGAGAAGAGGACGAGGAGAACAGAGGAGAGCATTTTGGTTTTTTTTTTTTTTTTACTTTTGCTTCTCTCATTAACTAGTAGGGTTATCTTTATTTATACATACTGTTGGCAGCCTGAGCATGGGCAATGGATCATGGCAAATGCCGAAGAAATAGGGAGACAAGAAAACCGGCTTGAATTGGCAAGAGTCAATTTGATCTTTTTTGGCAATGAGATGCATTTGTTGAATGGGACCTTTGTAGCCAAGAGGATTTATTGACTTGGCGCTCATCGTCCGAGTGTTCTGGTATGGAATGGAGAGCCTCGTATGTGATATCTGATATCGCACATGCACTGCACATCACTCATGAATCAGGTTCACGGATTTTCGCAAAAGAACAACGACCGTCGCTGCTTTGATACAGCCCCCCATGTCCACGAGCTGTGTCGAAAGAACGTGTCCAATATTATGTGGGTACTCGACACGACAGGGTTTTTGCCGAGAAGGGATCTTCGGCACTATATCCAACTATTAGACTGGTCTGATCGGAATAGTGGGGTACTGGAAAACTCGGTGAGATATTGTAGTTGCCTGTAGAGTAGAAGACAAAGTTGATCATGATGATCGTTCTGCTGATTCCTGGACTTGGTGATGAATGCGGACTGATATGGAGTTCAGAGTTTGTCTAATGATGTCCGAGAATAGGATGCAAACGAATTGGAAACACAATGGGTACAACGTGATGTGTTCCGTGAAACTGATTCCATGGCCCAGTCGCATTGATCATTCAGTGTCGATGACTAGAAGTGTATCCATGAGCGATGTGTATCAGAACGTGTACACTGGGAGAATACATACACAGGGCAGCCACTGTACAGCACGCCATGACCACACCATTCAACCTCTAGGCTGTGTACTTTGCTACGGCTAATGGGAAGATATGCTGTGCGAGGACTAGTGTACCATCAGCCATGAATATAAAAGGAGGCTCAGCGTTCATATACCAACAGTATCACATTGGTGAGTTGGTTTTAGTAAGTCGTCTTGGACGAGGTGGTACCTCACTTGGTGGTAAGTTGTAGCAGGACTGTGGCTTGACTGCGGCTGAGCAGACGGGAAGCCCTAATTTCCGGGCTCTATGGTGGTATGTCCCGGTTTCTTAGCTGCAGAAGATTCTATAGGGTAAGCCCAATGATCTTTTACTTAACACTATCTACAACCCGCTAGAGCGAGACTAGAACAATTTTTCCTTCGAGGTACGAGCATTGGGCGTCCATGATAAAAAGAATCCTAGAAGTTTTATATAGCAGCAACAAGTAGATATTATTGAGGGTTAATGAATTTCGCGACTACTACTATGCGTGGTTAGCCCCAGAAACACAGTAGGTCCATGTATGTACCGCTGTGCACAACTACCAAAACATAGACCCACAATGTTTCTTTCTTAAGGGAATTTAACAATGAAATGAGCCCACAGACCTTGATTGATACACTCCAAGACGATACAAAATGTACACAAATTACTATGAAAGGGAAGCATCCAATCATCTGATCCACCCGCGATGACGTATGCGGTGTGACACCCCATGACGTATGCCACCCTCAAGATTTAATATCAAGTAAGTAAAGTACTATGTATATCAACCACGACCCGTCCTCTCCCATGCGCGGTACTGTTCCTGAGCTACCGAATCTCCACCGAGTACACCTGCGGTGAAGCATTACCCATAAGGGACCGAAAACAAAAATAAGGAAGAAAAGGCAAATGGCCACCATTTCCATCAACGCACCGGGAGCAACAGGCTTCCTATACAACAACGCTTCAGGTAAAGCGCGGCTATGCATTTCGGCTGAGACGCCGGATTTCGACACGGAGACGTTGCGGAACTGGCGTGATGAGGGCTTCGATGTGATCTATGTTCCGTATGATGGTGACCAAAGAGAGTATGTTGCCCGACTAAAAAGTGTAAAGGAGGGATTGGGGGTTGGCGAGAATTATGCTGTGCTTGGTGAGTTTGCTCTTTTTGCTTCCTTATTATACATTGGTTGTTAGATAGGATGTGAATAGGGCTGATTTTGTTACCATGTTCAGCTTTCGGAGACGCTGCCTCGTTCTGTTTGGACTACTATCTCAAACCCACCAACTGTAGTCGCCTTTGTGCTTTGGTCACCTATTATCCCACCAACATTCCCGACACCAGGTCGCGATACCCACCTTCCGTCCGGATCTTGACGCATTTGGCGGGGACCACTGTCGACGTGACGACTACTCCGACTGTGGTGGGACTGCAGGGTAAGAAGAAGCGCAGGACGCGGCAGATCAACCCAGGAATGGGAACCGGTGAGCGGTTGAACATCGGTCATACCGCGTATACGTATGAGTATGTGCAGCCCGGATTTGCAGAGCATGATTTAGACGAATATGATCGATTGGCGTGCGACCTGGCATTTAGTCGAACGTTGCAAGTCCTCAGGAGAGGATTCAACAAGGATATTGATCTGGAAGAGAGATGGGAGGAACACCTTGAAGGTTTGTCTTCCAATGTACAGATGCTTCCCAGAACATTCGCTAATTGGTCCACACAGCCAAGTTCTTCTCCATGGACCTGTCCAACACCATGGAACCATATGTGAACCATATCAACCCCGCGGTAACATACGTCCCCACGGTAAGTGGGGGAATCGGCAACCACGCTTTGCGGCGGTTCTACGAGCAGAACTTCCTGCGTCAGCTACCGCCTTCGATGCGGTTGCGGTTAATTTCGCGGACAATCGGGGTTGATCGGGTGGCTGATGAATTGCACGCGACATTCCAGCATACACAGGAGGTTCCTTGGATGTTGCCCGGTGTGCCGCCTACTAATAAGCAGGTGGAGGTTATCCTCGTTAGCATTGTCAGTCTGCGGGCGGGTAGACTGTACTCTGAGCATGTATATTGGGACCAGGCTAGTGTTCTGGTCCAGGTCGGATTGCTGGATCCAAAGCTTGTTCCTCAGGGGGTCCACGGAGTTGATCGGTTGCCTGTGGTTGGACGGGAGGCTGCTAGACGGATCTTGGATGAGAATCCCGAGGTCGAAAAGAAAGAGTACCATAACCGATTGATTCGCAGAGCGAAAGCCAAGAAGAAAGGGAAGGACGGTGTGACGCCTGGAGTAGAGGAATCTGGAACGGAATACTTTAAGAGTGAAGCCGAGAAGCCGCTAGAGAACGGCAAGGGCAAGGGAAAGACTGTTCAGAAACAGCCACCAGAGCATGGACCGGAGGGCAACGAGAGCCACAAGAATGACAATACACAGGATAACCAGGACAACGAGGAGGCAGATGGACAAGATAGGGCTCAAACACCTACTCCGTCCAAGGCCTCTGCATCAGTGGAAGATGCAAATGACGAAGAATGAGCAATGTCATGATATACCCAGTCAATACATGTTACTTTGTACCTAATTAGCATAATAGTGTATCTTTCTCATCATGTGATTCATACTGACGTTTTACCACCCCAACATACTCTACGTTCCTTAAACAGGGAAAAAAGAACATAAAAACATGTAATTGTAGGTATATACTTTGCTATGTACAGTACAGCTTTACCGATTCATTGATCTAGTAATGTTTATCGTGCCTCCCAATATCCATCTACACCGTCTCAATGTACCGCTTAAACTCCCTATTGACTGTTAGTCATTATTCACGTTGCTCACCAGGTTATTCACTTACCAGTCAGTCACAGCCTCTCTCCACACCCGCAACTCATGCTCACGAGTTGCGGTGAAGAAGTCCACAAACTCCCCATCTAGTATCTCGCGTGCAACACTATCAGCTGCGTTGAAGCGCTTCAAAGCTTCTTCAAGAGTGTTTGGCAACAATTCCGGACGAATGTTATCCTTCTTCATGGCCGACACAGGGGGTACCTTGATCTCCAGCTTCTTTTGTACGCCGCGCCAGCCAGCGGCGAGAATAACAGCGAGTGCGTAGTGAGGATGCAAGTCCGCTCCAGGAATACGGACCTCGAATCTCGTCGCGCCAGGCTTACATACCGGTGGTGTAATGAGACGGATCGAGGCCATTCGGTCCTCTAGACCCCAGCTCACATTCACAGGTGCCCAGAAGTTCTCCACTAAACGTTTGTAGGAGTTGATGGTCGGCGCGAATAGAGGCATGATGTCCGGCAATGCTTCCAGAGTACCAGCGAGGAATTGGCGGCCGAGATCCGACAACCCAACTGCATCAGGCCAGGGGGCATTGTCGTCGGGAGTCTCCCGAGCAAACAGGTTCTTGCCGTCGAGATCGCAAAGGGAAACGTGGATGTGACCGGAGCTGCCTGGTTGACCTTGGATCGGCTTGGCCATGAAACAGGGAGTGATGCCGTGCTCAACACCTATTGATTTTGCCAGGAGCCTTCGACTGTTAGCTTATATAGGGGTAGTAGGGAGGGATTGCCTACTTGAATAAGGATACTCTGTCTGCCATTTCAAGAACGTCGCATACTTTGAGAGCCTGCCAAATAAGCGACACATTCATTTGGTTGCCTGTCAAGGTAACTCACTGCTTCATATACGCCAGGTCCTCCCTCCGTATGCCACCCCTCGATTCCACAGTTTATTTGTGCGCAGGTATTGAAGATGTCGTAAAAATATTTCTTAAACGCCACTGGTCGCGTTGCGCTGTAGGAGAAACTGCCTGCAGTTATAGGGCGCAGAGATCCAGGGGTGTTCTTTTCAAGGAAGGCTGCGATGTTCTGGGTTTGGGAGCCGTTGCTGTATCCGTCTTCTGAGGGGGTTTGGAAGTTCATGAATTCCAATTCCACTAATCCTGTTAGAGATAAACTAGGGAATACCAGTACGAATGAGGCACTTACCACCGGCCATTCCCTGGCAATTCTCTGCCGCAAGCTTATCGCATATCGATTTGAGCATATTCCGGCCATCTGCGGAAACCGTTTGACCGTTCTGAATAAACCGCACCAAGAAGAAGGGGATGTCATCCTCCCAGGGTATTCTCCTAAATGTGCTCAAATCTGGAACTGCGATGAAGTCCACATACCCAGAGTCCTTGGGCGCAATGTTCGCATCAGTTGTATAGAGGACATCCTGCATGTCCCAGCCAAAAACTGCAGAGCTGAACCCGAATCCCTTTTCCGCAATGCCTAGGAATTTCTCCTTGGACATGACTTTGCCGCGGAGGATGCCATCGCAGTCAATGCCAGCGACTTTGACTTTGATATCGTCTGCTAGGAGACTCGAGAGGTTCTCTAATGTGGCGTTTGTGGCCATTGTTTCGAATTGTTAGTTTGCTTCACAGATTGGTTCTGCAGGGGAAACTGGCCAAGGCTGAGCTTTAAAGGATTCCGGAAAGGACTGCGGAGCCACCGAGCCTTGATGCGACGGCTTAGCTCTCATGGCGTAATCGACCGCATTGACGCTGCTCGAATATCCACTTGTTTCTTCATTGTGCCGCCTCATAAAGAGCGATCGATGCGGCATTAACCGCGCCGCAGTTGGAGAAGATCAAGTGTAAGTAAACATTCCGCGGACCGCGCTGCGGGGAAAAAGACCGCGCTTATCGATAAAGCTCACTCCCCACTTACCGTAAACGGCAGGTTGCTCATGGATGACCCCTCGTGAACACTGTTGCGATTGTTCTAAGTATAATTGAATGCGCTACTGATATCTAGAGACTCAGAATACACTGCTTCCATTCATCACTTGAGCGATCATGACGCGCATCATCCGAGTTGCTATCCTGGAGACCGACACGCCCATTGACCCCGTCCTCAATCGCTATGGGACCTACGGCGCGATTTTCAATCGTTGGTTGAATACAGGACTCCAAGGGCTTGGATTTACTGATACGGAGATTCAGACCACCAATTGGGATGTGGTGAACAAATCTGAATATCCTAAGCCGGAGGACTTCGACGCACTCTTGTTGACAGGGAGCAGTATGTCTTCCCAGCCACACATCGGATTTTTCTAACAAGTCCAGAACACGATGCGCATGCAGACGTACCATGGATAAACGAGTTGGTGAAATACGTCCACGACATACACGAGCAACACAAGAAGCCCATTGTCGGTATATGTTTCGGACACCAGATTGTTGCGCGTGCTCTCGGAGCACGCGTGGACCGGAATGACGAGGGATGGGAGATCTCAGTCGAGCCATTCCAATTGAGTGATACTGGGAAGAAGCTGTTCTCGAAAGAATCATTGGTAAGCCACTCGACGGGGTTTTAGGTCCTAGCTGACCGATATAGGATATACATCAGATGCACCGGGATATTGCTTACGACGTTCCTCAAGGATGCATGAATCTTGGGTCTAGCCCTCGATGCCAGGTGCAGGGATTCTATATGCCACAGCGTGTTCTGGCCTTACAAGGTCATCCAGAGTATGATGAGTTTGTGATGACGGAGTTGATCAAGCTTCGACATGCGATGGGACGTTTCGATGCCGAGCTCGCTAAAGATGGATTATCAAGAGCCGGGAAACAGCATGATGGTGCGCTCATTGCGAAGGTCGCTTGTAAACATATTCTCGGTGAAATATAAATGATGGGCTGGTAGAATTGGAGTTACGGGTATCTAGAAATGCGTCGTGGCCTATAGTGGATCACTAAAATTGTGAACTTGATAGGGGTACGCTTTGTAAAGTCTTGAATATGACTATAATGGGCAAGAATTTTGCACGATACTGCTGGAATTCTGGGGAATCCAAGTGAACTGTTCAGATCCGGGCTAGAGAATTAGTTGGATCCACCATGGAGAATTACCGCGCCCACCCACTTTGGGCAGTCTGTTATCGGAGCGCGCTATTATCGATAACGTTCTACCTATATCTGAGCTGCGCAGCCTACAAACCTCTCAACACCGTAATCTTCTCAACTACCTTGAAACCCATATACAACATCAAAGATGACCAACCAAATTCGCACACTCTCCCCTTCCACAAACAAAGTCATTTTCGAGCACCCGGGGATTTCCCTCGACGAAGCTCGAGCTATTGCACAAGCCTCGGAGAATGCCTTTCAGTCCTACAAGCAGCTCTCTCTGGCTGATCGAAAGGCGATCATTGTCAAGGCATTGAATATTGTCGATGCAAACAAAGAAACTCTTGCCAATGAACTCACGGCTCAAATGGGCCGCCCAATCGCTTATTGCACAAAGGAGATTGACACCATGCGCAAGCGCGCAGACTACCTCCTCAGTATTGCAGATGACAGCCTGAAGAATCTCCCCGGACAGGCAGAGAGTGGCTTCAGACGGTTCCTGAAGAAGGCACCACTTGGTGTCACTTTAATTTCGACTGCATGGAATGTAAGGCGACATGTTCTGAATTGCATTCGGTATCTGGCCACGAGCTAATCGTCCATAGTATCCGTATCTGATCACAGTGAACACTCTTCTTCCTGCCCTCCTCGCCGGAAACACTGTCCTTCTCCGTCCATCTCCCCAAACTCCACTCCTCGGTGAACGGCTCGTATCGTATTTCCATGAAGCTGGACTACCCACAAACGTCCTCCAACTCCTCCACGTCGGCTCGCTCGATGTTCTTGACGATATAGTCAAGCTTCCTCAGATCAAGCTTGTTTCCTTTACTGGTTCTACGGCCGGTGGACTCCGCCTACGCGAAGCAACCGCCCGCCGTGTCGTTCCGGTGAATCTCGAGTTAGGAGGCAATGATCCAGCTTACGTCAGACCAGACGCCGATATAGCCTACGTCGCCGCACAGATTGTCGACGGGGCCGTCTTTAACTCGGGACAGAGCTGTTGTTCAATTGAACGTGTTTATGTTCATGCCGATATCTACGACAACTTCATTACCGAAGTACAGAAGGAATTGAGCACGTTAGTAGATCTACTCCCGTTTTATCTCAAATTACCTCAAAAAGGACTAACAAAAAGTAGTTACAAACTCGGCGACCCAACCGACAAGGCCACCACAACTGGTCCTGTTATTTCCAAGCAGGCTCTGAAGAACATCCAGTCCCACATCGATGATGCACTATCTAAAGGTGCTATTGACGCCACACCTGAAAACACCACATTTACCTCCCTTCCCGCTGAAGGCAACTATATCGCTCCGAAGCTCCTTACTAATGTCACGCATGACATGGTCACCATGCGTGAAGAGACCTTCGGTCCTGTTATCCCTGTCATGAAAGTTTCTTCTGATGAGGAGGCCGTGGCACTCATGAATGATAGTGACTACGGTCTTACGGCTAGTGTCTGGACGAAGGATATCAAAGCTGGAGAGGCTTTGATTGAGAAGATTGATGCGGGTACTGTGTATATCAATCGGTGTGATTACCCGAGTCCGGTATGTTTCCTTTATTTGCCACCCTTGCTCATGGGAGCTTTCATACTGATTGAATTGATATAGGACCTGGCCTGGATTGGATGGAAGAACTCGGGTCTTGGATGTACGTTGGGACCGCACGCGTTTGACGGGTTTTATAAGTTGAAGAGCTTCCATATCAAGGAGGAGCAGGCTTAGTGCTAGATACTCCGGAATAATAATATGTATCGAATAATTTATTCTGAGTATTATAATCAACATAGCCTTACTACCAATCACAAGAAAACACCATTAGGCAATCCAAAGTCCATATCAACACAAGGGCCAATCATACAAAGCCCACCAACTAAACCAAAGTCACATATCCAACCTCACACCAATCCCATCATACATCCATATCAACCACCTAAACTCCCCCAAATCCTCGAAAGCAACCCCGTCCGTTTAGGCAACCTCCTCGAGCAAAACTCCCTCCACTCCCAAAATCGATTTGCATCCACACCCCCATCCGTCTCCTTCCACTCCTCCCTCGGCGGATAAGGCGACTTATCAAAGACCAAACGAGTGCTAAACCTCGGCGAATCACTATACCTCCCCCCAACATCAGACGCGCAAAGGAATTGCCCATTCTCGAGTTTAACCGTATACTCCTTCGGCAGGAATGCCGCATCCGTCAGGAGTTGCTCATTAATGACGAGACGGTTCACCACATCCCCCAGCTCAGTCATACGGCGTTTAGTAAGCGTTATCTCGATGTTGAATTGGGTGAGTTGAGAGGGGCGTCTTTGGGGGTTGCTGGATAGGTCGATGGGTTGGGAGAGATCTTCTGGGTTTTGGGGCCTCCAGTCAAATTCTGCGGCGATCCAGACGACGAGTTCGAGGCGGCAGATTAGCTGTGATTTTGTTAGTGTTGATGTTGGTTTTGGGGTCGGGGTGTAAAGTGAGGTACGTACTGTTCCTGTGCCGTCTTTGTTGAATTTGATTTGGTTTTGGTATGGGTCCCAGGACCAGATTTCATCTGTTAGGATGGAGAGGAGTGTGTCGGTCATGGTGGTATTCTGTTGTGTGGATATGAGGTTGTGGTGATTGATATCTAGATACGATCGCTTCCGTGGGTAGTAGTCTCGACTGTTTATAGGGTAATTTATAAGGCAGGGTGCTAAGTGACCACTCTGTCCTTATAGTAACTGCCTAGCTTCCAGCTGACGTCATGTAAGCATTTCAACGTAGTGCTAATTTGCGATCTGACATAAAGAGAACTAAGTAGCATCAGCAGAAAAAAAGTGGTTAGAGTTAGTCTGAGAGAGTATACTCCATGGGCGGCGGGGGCCTATTTCGGGGCTGAGGAACGGAACCAGCCCTACTAGTAGTATAGTAGTACATTTGGTAAAATACGAGTAAATCGAATACTGAAACTCCCATTACTTATTACCACACAACCCTAGACCTTATGGTACACACCCGAGCCCTAACAGAATCAAGACAGCTCCAAACTCACAAGCAACCCCTTGAAAAATGCTTGCTCCATGGGAAACAGTATCTCATTGTCCTAGTGATAAAGCAACGAGTTCCCTGTGTACACCTATAGTTTCGTATCACTCCTACGGTTTGGTACTCATGATTCCTACTAGTTCCCAACTCGCAGGTTTAGGTTTTCAGCCCTACCAAATCAGATCTACGAGCGTGTCGCGGTAGCGGCGGGATATATCTACATCATTAGGATCTAGTGCGTAACCATATTTCGCTATCAGGAACTGCTCGTACATCAACTGGATCATAATTTGCAGAGACCGAAGAGTAGACAGAATCTGGCCTGCGACAATTCGAGATTCTCTCACTGCTACGCGGTTCGCTTAGAGACTGCATAACGCAAGTATCCTCAGAAGTAGCGCTGAAGAGAAGCCACTCAAGTAGGTATCAAAAATATTACCATTTGCATCATTGACCTAGAGATTGCATGCTAATAAACACCCGAAAGTTTGGAAAAATGATTTAACCTGTGGGCTTTTGAGGAAAGTAAGGAGTAAGGTACGCATCTTCGCGCGCCATGATACTAGCGCCGAACCTTCTAGCGCAACGGGGCTGTTTGTGGCGGTGGGTTGGGTTCGTGCCGGCAGCCCTTGGTCGGCTGTTGCGCTTCGTTGATTTAAATAAGGGAAGAACTGGATTGGTGATATCTGAAAAGATTGTGGGCTGAAGAAATCAAAGACAACAACAAGTGGAGGGTTAAAAATGAGCGACGGCCTGCAGTCCGCGAACTAAACGTAAATCATAAGGGAGAGGAAATAGTAGAAAATCAACCTGATTCGCATGGTAACCACCCCTGAATCTTGATCGAGAAGGGTGGCATAGAAGAGAGACGAAACATGGCTTGAATAGAAAGTTAACAACACTAGTAACCACGGCATCTGTTCGGTCGAGCTATTCCTGAGACCTTAAGATACCACAGGGCTCTAGTAGCCATGGTAGTAGAATCGCTTGGCAAGATCCTCAGGGATTTCAGTGGAACGCTTGTAGCCATGGTAAAAGAATCGTTTGTCAAGATCCTCAGGAGTTTCAGTGGAACGCTTGTAGCCATGATAGAAGAAGCGCTTGTCAAGATCCTCGGAGGTCTCAGGGGTTTCAGTAGCACGCTTGTAGCCATGATAGAAGAAGCGCTTGTCAAGATCCTCAGGGGTCTCGGAGGTTTCAGTGGAACGCTTGTATCCATGGTAGAAGAATCGCTTGTCAAGATCTTCAGGGGTCTCAGCAGCACGCTTATAGCCATGATAGAAGAAGCGCTTGTCAAGGTCCTCGGGGGTCTCAGGGGTTTCAGTAGCACGCTTGTAGCCATGGTAGTAAAATCGCTTGTCAAGATCTTCAGGGGTTTCAGCAGCACGCTTATAGCCATGATAGAAGAAGCGCTTGTCAAGATCCTCAGGAGTTTCAGTGGAACGCTTGTAGCCATGGTAGTAAAATCGCTTGTCAAAGTCCCCGGTGTTGTCAAGGTCCTCAGGGTTAACCACCTTGTGCTCCAGAGCGGTGACCACTGTCGTATCTATGGGCTTAGATCCGTCGTCGGAGGTCACATCATTTTGAAGTGGAAGAGCAGAGACAAAGCTCGATGCCGACAACAATACAGCGATGTAGCGAGAGAGATGCATCTTAACCGAAGATTGAGGAAATGATAAGTCTTCGCTAATAGCGAGTGGTTATAAGCTTCTAGCAGAGCAATAAATAAAGGAGGATTCGGATTCAAGGAAAAACACTAAGAAAGGGTCTTCTTTCCGATAGATGGCCCTAGAGATGGATGTAGATATAACAGGGCTCTTTATATATTGAGGCCGCCACAAGCATAGGCAAGTTCATCGCCTATACACACTCAGCGGCAAGGGCTAGGGTCATGTGAGAAAGTAATTTACAAGGAAAGATTCAAATGTGACACGTATATGCAGCTATAGTGTCAATATAAGCTTGGATAAAGACATGCATCTAGACTATCTAAACTATACATACCAGTGCATTCAGCCAGCCACAAATGATGCTTCCTTGACCGACAATATTCACTTGCTGACCGGTTTTACGGTATCTGCCATTTGAGACAATTACGGTACCAGAGCTGACCTGAGCGCTCCTGCTTTTATACCGAGAGCGAGTGTCACGGGCACTGTTATTTGGTCTTGTCGGCGTTACTGAAGCGGTCTACCACAAACGTGCCACTACAGGTGTGAATACTAATGACTGCAGTGACTGAACACTGATGGAAAGAACGAGAAGGAAAGCCGAATAGTGAAACCAGCACAGTGCATGCATTTTGAAAGTAAAAGTCTATCACATCTCTGTGAACGTATGGCGCCATATTGCGGTGTGAGACATGCAGCTTCATGCGATTAGGTTGCCTAGTGCGTCGATGAATGTCTCCCTTACAAAACCTATCAAAGTGTAACTACCAATCAGCCACTCCACTCCTGATATGCTGCATGATCTGGCTCGATCGAGTTACACGTGAGAGATGAACAGCTGCTGCGCTAAGGCCCGAGAACTGGAAAATTGGAGCAAAGGAATCCGATATCAGATGGTGGCTGCAAGGGACTTTTGGCAAGTCATAAGACCCAGGAACGCTTATCCAGGCCCTTGGAAGCACCCCAGTTCGCAACACTGTTTCTGATTCATCGACTGTTCTTCTTCAATTGGCTGCGTGCAAGCCTTTTAAAGATTTAGATCACGAAGAGACCTACCCTGCCCAACCCCAAAAGATCCTTTCTCTTTCATTCTTCCCACCCCCCAGATTACGGAATCCCTTGAGACAACCCTATAATATGAGGCCCTTCCTCAAATTGTTCAAGTCGTTTCGCAAATATGATCAACTTCACCCACTTGATCCTTCGTCGGCCAGTGATGATGAGCCCGAAGGCAAATACGAAGAACACCTGCTGATGGATGAACGGTTCAAGAGAAAGACAGTGACAACTAAGTCTCGTATCTGGATCCTGGGGACGATAACGAATCTCGTTATCCTTGGATTCACTGTGTCTATGATTCTTACCTCTCATTGCCAACTTTACCCGGGGAAGAATGCAGACTTGCGACCAATCTCATGGTGGTGTGAGTTTCTTGTGCCGCTAAGATCAATAGGTGGTGGATGTATGAATGGCTAACATAAAGGCCCACAGCACCAATTCTGGACGCTATTGAAATCCCCACCTACGAGACTACACTCAACGGAACGTTTTTTGCCAAACCAGAGGTGTCAATTGCACGCGAAGAGCCCGGTCCAGAGAACGACGCTGATTGGGAGCAATATGAGACCATCCGCACGCACATTGTCTCTCGCGAGGATATCTTGAGGCTGGGGAAGGACCCTGATACTGTGATGCGCTTTGATGATGAATATTGGGCGTTTGGAGATGATGCTTATATGGTTCAGTTGGATGTGATGCACGTGAGTCCTCGCAACAGATATCAGCCGTTATAAAAGTGTGATGATCCTGCTAACAACCGATGTCGGAATTGCAGCAAATCCATTGCCTTAACCTGTTGCGCAAAGCCGCATTCCACGATTATCCCGGATACATGCCGGCTGGTGCTCATACTGATGCTAATAACACCCACGGGAGCCGGTGGACACACCTGGGTCACTGTGTTGACATCCTGCTGCAGAATATCCAGTGCAATGCCAACACCGAAGTAATCACCTTGGCCTGGGTGGAAGGTCGCACACAGCCATGGCCTGATTTTAGTGTTAATCGCAAATGTAGAGATTTCGATGCGATATACAAGTGGCAGCTAGAGAATTCTGTGGATGCTGAAAAGTTTGACCGTATGCCAATTCCCCACGATGCCTATGTGTGGCCTGCACCTTGGGAGAACCGGGAGTCGGAACTTGGGGAGAAATTGGGTAAACATCAGAAGCAAGAGGGGGTTCTGGGGCAGGCTGGACACCAACATACGAAAAGGCACGATTAGCTACCACATTGCAGAAGAGTAGTACGTCCGACTTGGATAGGTCCTATTGAAGCTAGCTGGAGCTGTATTGAAGTTTGATTTCGGTTTGCCTTTCATTGCTGGCTATCTGTATTGTACGATGAACCAGTAGTCAGTTAATCAACTGTGAAAAGAACGCAAGCCTAGATTATGTCGCGGCATGTCGTGAATTTCCTTTCCTACCCTCGTAAGACCAAGCAAGAAACGGTATACACAAAAGTTGAGGAGCGGTGAAAGATTCTGGTCTGTTATGTCCTGCAAGCTGCAGACCGGTCCACCCCCTTACATGGCCACGATGTCGCAGCCATTTAACTACTATTGGAGATAGATGGAGCATAATAAACCTTGTGCATATGTACTTCCTCGATCGGCATTAACTGCAGTAACTTGTAACAAGGTATCACCAGGTAATGGTAATACTACCGGCTCGGCTTTCGAATCAGTCCCCAACCGCTCTTTTTATTTGTTCAGCCCGCACACAACTTGCAGAGTTTCAGTCAATCCCATCTTGAAATCAGACTTGATCGATCTTTACTCATCAAGATTTCCATAATGGCTTCCCCTGAACCGGCCTCTCATCGCAGTGATCCCTCCTTGGATGGCGAAGGCGCTCCATTCCTACCAGCAGTAGATGATGAAAGTCCGGAATCACTGGATTCAGATATACCTTTCCAGAAGCATTCCAACCACGGATTAATCATCAAACTATTCGTGATATATCTAGCGATTGGCATGGGTGGCCCAATGATTCAGAGTCCACTGACGAGAATCGTGGAGTCTATCGCTTGTCAAAATTACTGGAATTCTCATGACCCGAGTCAGCTACCGGGTGCAGGACAGATCTCAGAGGGAATGTGCAAGATTCCCGAGGTGCAAAGAGAGGTAACCACTATCATAGGGTATAGAGAGTTTTTTAATGCTTTCCTGAGTATGTCCTGATCCCAGACCTTCTACTTCCGATAGTTAATACATTGACAGCGTCGACCTTCGCCCTTCCGTATGGCTTGCTGGCCGATCGTTATGGACGAAAGCTGGCCATCCGTCTGGCTAGTGCTGGGTTCTTGTTCAACTCGGTTTTTTCCTTCGCCCCAATATGGCTTCCAAGCATCTTTCCACTACGTACGATGTGGTTTGGTGCCGTAGGCTGGGTGTTAGGTGGTGGTCCGGTTCTTCTATTCGCCCTTTTCTGGTCCATGATAGCCGATGCGACGGCTGATTCCGAACGGGACACAGTAATTCTTCGCTTTGGGATCGCCACTGTCTCGGCAGGCTTTCTTGCTAACGTTACCAGCTCAGTTCTCATGAAATTCGATTCTCGAGTTCCACTCATGACTGGCTGTGGATTGCTCTTCGTCGGGTTACTCGTCGCGAACCTTCTGCCAGAGACATTGAGAAAGAGGTCTCCGGAGACAATCATCTCAGCCGACACCTCCATCTCTCTGACTTCCCTCGTTCTTAAGATCAAGAAGACAATGTGGTCATATCGATTCATCTGCTACAATTACCCTGTGGCAATACTCCTGCCGGCATTCTTCGTAACCCAACTGGCCGGTGGCTCTGCATTCTTAGTTCAATACATCTCCATACGTTTTCATAGGACTATTGCAGATGCTACTCTCCTCGTTGCGCTTCAACATGCGTTCACAATTCCGGTTTTGTTTTTCATCCTGCCCCAGATATCCGAAAGACTTCGCGCAAATATATCTATACTGCAATCGGACCTCTTGCTAGCACGAATCAGTGTCATGCTCCTCGCCCTGGGTCTGTTCGGCATTGGTCTTTCGTCCTCCATAAACACTTTGATACCGAGTCTGCTTCTACATGCGGCTGGGGCAGGCTTTGTCCTTATAACTAGAGGACTAATCACAGGCCTGGCTAGCAGAGAGGAGACGGCGCGTCTCTATACCCTCATCGAGGCAACGCAATCCATAGGCGAAGTGACGGCAAGCTTGTATATTACCAATAGTTTGAATTGGGGACTGGGAAGAGGAGGACTCTGGATCGGGTTGCCCTGGCTGATAGTTAGTTTCTTATTGGCCTTGATAGCACTGGTACTGGGCATGCTGAGACTGTCTTCGCGATCTGAAGACGTCCCCAGTGGTAGCACGCATTGAACGTTCAGAGTCCGTGGACAGGATTCAATCAGACCCCTTGCACGTCAAGACAAAGATGGAATATTACACACTCGCAGGACTCTCTCTCTGACATTTTCTCATCTCCCTCCTTTCCTTAGAGCCATATCAAATACTGAGCTACATAAGCATGATATCCTCTCCAGCGGAAAAAGCAATGTCATTGAACGGTCTCAATCTTTCAGAATACTAGCTATAACCTCATCCACGTTTCTAACGGGCAGGGAAAGTATCTCGTTCGCACTTGTTTCATAATCCAGATAATTCCCACCATAGCCGTTAACACAAGTGATGTACCTCATCAACATAGGAATGCCAATGAGGCGCCCTTTGGATAGATTCCCGAGTGCAATATGTTTCTGCTCCTCCGCATCCACATAATCCACGCCCCATTCTGTACCCGTCATCTTCTGCAAGGCCAGAAGTACATCGGTTTGGGAAACTGTCACTGTATCAATGAATAGGTATCTGTTTGAGGTCTTCTCAGGAATTAACAGAGAGTTTTTGACAGCTAGACCGACGGTGGCACGAGTAGTGGCTGACCAGCGATCCGATCCTTCATTGAGGATGGTGGCGTGTTGCTGACTGAGGTTGTAGCCCAGGAAATTTTCGATTGCCCTATCGTCTGTCAGTTGGTTCTTGTCCTTCGATGATTCAAACTAGAACGTACACATCAAGGAACGGCCCTGTCACGAATGCGGTCCATTCAAGCCCGTCATTCTGCTTCGCTCGCAGGTACTCTACAATCTCCCTCTTTTGTTGGTACATTTGTCGCAACATCATCGATGCATTACCATTGCGAGTATCATGGCCAAATTCCGATGGAATGAAACGTTTCACGCCTGCTTGTATTGCGGCATCGATGAAGGTTTTCTGTCGCTGAAGTGCTCCCGTGGTCACGGTTGAGATGACAACGTCCTGGCCTTTGAATACTTCAGCTACTTCCAGCTCGGGATAATGGTCGTCCACGCGATGCACAGTAATATGGGAGGGGAATTTGGATTCGGATGAAGCTCGGGCTAAGATAGTAACCGTGAAGCGATGGTCATCGTCAAGGGCAGAGACGATATGAGGGCCAAGGTTTCCACCGGCCCCAGCAACGATCACTTTAATAGTCATGGTTTTGCGGAACGGCATAAATATCCACAACTACAGAGAGTATTCTCAGAGAAAAGGGGATATTACAATGAGATGGACGAGCAAATATAGTCGTCACAAGCTAGACAGACGGACTAGCAAGGGGGCGTTGGATCTCTGTGTGTAACGAATGTCCACATCCACGAGGGTTACCCCAAAAGAGGACCGCTACTTTCGGGTGACTTCGAGGGGCATGCATGCACTGTCGATCATTGATGCTGGCCATATCATCTGGAAGACAGAAATGGGCGCTTGGCGTCGTTCGACGGTCACTGACTGACACATCACAGTAGAAAGTAGCCGACAAAAGATGCCCCCAGCCCCTTGCATAACCCTAGTATCTAGACCATGCAATATCTTGTCCTTCTGACTGATCATCTGGGTATTCCTCACCGGAGTAGCGTACTTTGTCCTTCCGTTTCTGATTTACGGAGTACTCTCTCCATCATGTTTAATTCCGGCGTTCTTTTCGGGTTCACAGTTCATCATCCTATCCCTCAATGGACACAACCAACGCCAGTATTGTATGCCCACCTCATAGCGACAATGCTTTCGGTCCTCGAGTAACCACGGATTGTCGCAGTTTTGATTTTACTCTGTTATTCGAAGATGCCTTCTTCAGTCTGCTACCTGCCGCCCTCTTCTTATTGATTCTACCAGGCAGGGTGCTGTATCTTGCTAGAGCATCTGTCAAAGTGCGACCGCATCGACTAGCCATCTACAAAACTGTAAGCTATCACCTAAGGACACTTATCAGGTGATACCTGACCCTTTGATATGGCAATGGCAGATCTCACTGAGCATTTTGCTTATTCTTCATATCGTATATACAATCCTCCAACGAGAAACCGCAGTTCTACAAACGACACTGTCGACGGCATCAGGAGTAGTACAGTCATTGGCAACTGCGGGATGTATCGTCCTTTCTGTCCTAGAAGATCGAAGTTCTATCTCCCCTTCGTCTTTGCTCGTTCTTTACTTATCTCTCCTGACAATTCTTGGCATCCCGCGGTTACGCTCACTATCGCTGATACAGACAGAAAATGTTTGCCAAGGCCTGTGGACAGCAATATTTATAATCACCGTCCTCGCTGTGATACAACAGTCACTGTGCAAAATCGGCTTCCTGCATACTTGCTACGGTGATATCGGAAGAGAACAGCGTGTGGGATTTTGGAGCAGGAGCTTCTATACCTGGGTGATACCATTGCTTCGACAAGGGTATCGGGATATCCTTGAGGTCGAACAGATTCCGAAGGCCGAGACAAGGTTAGACTCGCAATATTCACTACGAAAATTGCAACATGCCTGGGAGAATTCAAAACCAAAACAGCGACTTGTCAAGGCCGTCTTTCGCGCGTACCTGGACACCCTCCTGTTGGGAGTTCCCCCTCGTTTGGCCTTGAGCGCATTCACCTTCTGTCAGCCTTTTCTTATCAATACCACCATCCATTTGTTTCAGGAGAATGGGGAGGATGTTCGCCTTTATAGCAGGATGCTTATTCTAGCGTTTGCGTTAAATTATGCTGGCATGGCGGTATGACGATGTCAATTCCCCGTATCTTGATTTCACATCAGCTGTTAATTCGATGATACAAGATATCGAGAGCCGTGTACGCACGCCAGACGAACCGCCTCGCCGCCATGGCCCGAGCCGGTCTTATTTCCATCATCTACCAACATACGACCACCCTAAAAAGAAGCGAAGTTCAAGACGTCGCAGCCGTCACCCTGATGGGCACTGACGTCGAGCGAATATGGATTAGCTTGAAAACCTTGCATGATTGCTGGGCATCGCTACTAGAAGTTGCAATCGCAATCTACTTGCTAGAGCGCCAGGTCCGAGCAGCGTGTGTAGTACCTGCCATTGTTTCCCTGGGTTAGTACCATTCGCTAGATACCAAGCAACCTTGCCTTTGTCTAAGGACTCGCTGATGCAGAGGATTGCCAGTTTGTCTCTGTGGTACATTCCTTATCTCGACCCGCATGGCAACGGCGCAGAGAGCATGGGTCGAAAAAGTTCAAGTCAGGCTTACAGTCACCTCAACGATGCTTGGGAATATAAAGGCTGTCAAAATGCTTGGTTTGACAGATGTGCTTTATCAAATGTTATCTAGCCTGCGGCAGATTGAATTGAATACATCACAAAGATTTCGAAAACTACTTCTATGCACAGTTTCTCTTTGTAAGAATGCAAATTCATGCACCTTGATGGTTTAGCTGATCAGACTCAACAGCCAATATTCCTCTCGACTTTGCCCCTTTTGCGACATTTGCGGTTTATGCCATCATATCTGTGATCAATGATGATAAGTCCCTTCTAACTGCCCAGGCTTTCACCTCGCTCTCCTTGATATCTCTAATGACCTCTCCGTTATTGACATTTGTGCAAGCCGTCCCACAACTACTGCAATCCCAAGCTTGCTTTGACCGAATCGAAGCCTACCTTTCAAGGAACCCTAATACGCCAAATGGCCAAGCCTTGGTGCCCAATGTGTTAGAGAAAGCTGCATCAAATAACTCTACATCCTTATCACCTTGCTGTAGGGATGGAATAGACAAAAACACCCTTATTTCCTTCCGTGGAGTTGACATATCTTGGTCCTTAAAGTCCGAGCCTGTGTTCGAGAATTTCAGTTTGGACATTGAGCAGGGGATTACTATGATCATCGGCCCTGTTGGATCGGGGAAGTCCACGTTGATTGAAACTATTATTAGGGAGACGATTGTCAAGAAAGGACACATCAACGCCAACTTTTCAGATGTCGCGTACTGTGGCCAAACACCATGGATGATGAACAAGAGTATTCGATACAACATCACGTGTGAAGATCTGGTGAACGAGGAATGGTACAACCAATGCCTTTCTATATGCTCTCTCAAGAAAGACTTGATGTTCTTCCCGGCGGGTGACATGTACGTCCCTGGAAGCGATGGCAATGGCCTTAGTGGAGGGCAGAAGCAGCGAATAGTAAGTTGATTTCCATGCACTCAGAGCTACGCACATAGTAACCGTAATCGCCCTGGCCATAGGCTCTTGCCCGGGCACTCTACTCCAAGCTTCCTGTTGCTGTCTTGGATGATGCTTTCAGTGGTTTGGATCTCAATAATATACGGATGATTTCCGAGCACCTTTTTGGGAAGAATGGCTTTTTCCGAGGAGCAGGAAGGTCGGTCATTCTAGCAACCCATACTAGTATGTCCACTTAATGCATCACTGTCGACGAATTCTATGGGTAACAACGCTTGCAGGTTCTTTACTCTCATTTGCTGATGAAATTATCGTCCTCGACAAGGGCGCAGTCATCAGTAGAGGATCGTATACTGAGATCTTTTCAGCCGTTCCAAAAGTCGCCCTGCAGTCTCTAGAACGGATCGACGGAGAGGACGCCCACACCACTGATGAGGGGATAAGCGCCAACTCCCCGATATCATTGGCAGTTGAGAACAAAGCAAAACCTAGGGTTGACCAGCAAGAGCTCGACCTTTCTAGACGCGATGGCACATGGGGTGTCTATAGATTCTATGTCCAAAATGCTGGTCTGTGGACAACCTGTGGTTTTGTAATCAGTGCCTTCCTGGCGGCGTTCGTGATGACATTTTGCAGTTAGTGAGCTCTGCCTCGCATCTTCCTTCCAACCACTGACGGATACATGTGCAGCTATCTGGATTCAGTGGTGGGCTGAAGCCAATGCAAAACATCCTAATTCTCACCTGGGGCGTTGGCTTGGTGTATATACCGCTCTGAGCGTTTTAAATATCACTCTCTTTATCGGGTCCACCTAGTGAGTCTTTCTGTCACAATATGGGAGTATACGGCTTTCAAACTGATCAAACTTATCTCGCTTGCGGCACAGCCTGCTCTTCATCAAGGTGATAAATCACACTGGAGTGGGCCTACACACAATCCTTCTGAAAACAACACTTTGTGCACCCCTTGCCTTCTTTCATCAAACAGACAGCGGCATTACGGCAAACAGATTCAACCAAGACATGGATATTATTGATATGAGACTTCCATCTGCAGCGGTTGGTTTCATCGGGGGTAAGTAGTCACATGGTCATATTTGATTCTTATCGATGAGAGTAACATTTATTGCAGGGTTGGCCCTATGCGTGGTGAAGCTGGTAGTACTGTGCGTGATGGGCAAATATCTCGCCATCTCCCTACCCTTTTTGATAGGAACTATCATGATAATCCAAAGAGTCTATCTGCGGACCTGTCGCCAACTACGATTACTTGATATCGAGGCCAAATCACCACTTTACTCCCAATTTCTAGAGACCTTGAAAGGGCTATCTGTCATCCGTGCGTTCGCGTGGGAAAGCAGGCTTCACCACCTATTCGAGGAAAACATGAATTACGCCCAAAGGCCATTTTATATGCTTCTCAGTGTGCAACAATGGCTTATCATAGTCCTAGATTTAGTTCTAGCAGGGATGGCAGTGATTCTTGTTACTATAACAACTTCACTAAGAGATAAGTTCACCGCCGGAGAAATAGGCGTGGCACTTAATCTTGTCTTGACTTTCAATCAATCTCTCGTCCAGACCATTAATTCCTGGACCCAACTGGAGATCTCTATTGGCGCGGTTTCTCGCGTGCAGCAGTTTGCCAAAACACCATCCGAGCGTCGCACCTCGGTAATAAATACAACAGCCAGTCATGGATGGCCTCGTGAGGGTACGGTGGTGTTTGATCGTGTGACCGCAAGCTATGGGTAGACTTCTTTCTCCTGGGTGAGAACTAAGTTGAGTAACTGACATACACAGCCCTAGGAATCCCCCAGTGCTCAGAAATGTGAGCTTGAATATCAAGGCAGGACAAAAGATAGCAATTTGTGGTGCTTCAGGCAGCGGCAAGACTTCGTTATTTATGGCCCTTCTTCAGATGGTAGACATTCAATCTGGCTCGATTTCGATCGATGGACAACGCCTCAGTGACTTGGACCCAGAGGTGGTTCGGAACCGTGTCAACGTGATACCCCAGGAACCCTTCTTTCTGCCCGAAACAGTTCGATATAATCTAGATCCCCATGCCAAAGTAACGGATGATAGACTTGAACTTGCGATTCAGAAGGTCAGACTTTGGGACCGAATGAGTGGCAATGGTGGTCTAAACATGCGGTTGAACCCAAGCACCTGGTCTTCAGGTGAAAGGCAATTACTGGCTCTGGCTAGGGCTCTGGTCCGGAATAGCCCGCTTCTTCTTTTGGATGAAGCGGCAAGTAGGTATGTAGTTGTCTGCGGTTTATCCGAAAGGCGTCATCTGCTATAATCTTGAACTAACGGTCTATATAGTGTTGATGACACCACTGCAGCCTTCATACAGCAGATCATCGACGAGGAATTCCGGGACCATACCATTCTTGCTATTTTGCACAGGTTTGCCTGCATCGAGGGCTACGATTACATAGTTGTTCTGGAGAGGGGGGAGGTCGTCGAGTTCGACGCACCTACTGTGTTGCTTGGAAGGGATTCGAAATTTAGGACTCTTTACACTGCAATGGAGAAGGAGGCTTAAGTTTGGATTGTTCAGGTCATAATTGTTTTCCTTGTCTCTCTTGATCTACTTAAGGCATTAAACTCCGACACTAGTTTACTAAACATGATAAATATAAAACACGGTGAGATTCCGAGAATGTTATCAAATCTACATCGCAAGGGGGATAGCATACTAAGCTATATAAGCCATACAAGTGTAGTTAGTTATTCATAAGGAAATTATTATATGGACAAGATGGTATGCCTAAGGAACAGGTAACTAGGAGCCTGGTATCTGCACCTAAATACATATAGGACCTGCTAAGTAACCAAGTCCTGCTACTCCCCTGCCAAAAAGAGCTATTATACCGCTGTCGGGTACAGTCACAGCCCAGTAATCCAGCTACACGCTTCGTGCACGTCCCAATCCCTTACTCCGTCGCATAGGATGCGACGTACCGCAGAACGATTGCTGGGTGTGGAGTCTAACCGGATCGAGTAATGTGCTTGAGCGCGCTCCGGGACCGCGCGAGGGGTAACAACAACTGCAGCAGCCCCACGCTTATCTTCGTCTTATCGCAACCGAGGCAATGAGGGGTTGTTCTGCTGTGGATCATTTTCTATGGTAAGGAAGGAAATGGTCGGTAAGCGCGGTGTGGAGCTGGATTGGTACTCACCTCACCGCATTGCTGGCTATCGTCTATCTGGTGGATGCGGGGTCAACTTATAAAAAGGGGTTTCTCTGTCTTTTGGTTTTGTTGTCTACTTTTTAACTGTGTATATTGTTCCTTATTTTGTGAATTTCAACATATACCGAACAACAAATTATACAACAGACACAATGGTCGGAAGATTAGCTGGTAAAAATGCCATCGTTACCGGTGCTGCTGGGTATGTACCATTTCTGTATAGGGGAAAGAACGATCGCTAATAAAGAACATGTAGAGGCATCGGTCTCGAGACCACGATCCTCATGCTCCGCGAAGGTGCCTCCGTCCTCATGACCGATATCAGCGAACCGGGTCTCCAAAAGGCCCTTGCGAAAGCCAACGAGGTGGTTCCTCAGCGCGACGGCAAGGTCGAGTACCGCGTGGTCGACGTATCCAAGGAATCCGAAGTCGAGGCGGCAGTGGCACATCTAGACGCCTGGGGCGGCCTTGATGTGATGTTCAACAATGCCGGAATCATGCACCCCAAGGATGGAGACTCAGAGGAGACACCCGAGGCGATCTGGGACATGACGATGAACATTAATGTCAAGGGCGTGTGGTACGGAAGCAAGCATGCAGTGAAGAGCCTCCGGAAGCACGGCAAGAAGAAGGGTAGCATCATTAACACGGCAAGCATGGTTGCGCTTGTGGGCGCTGCTACGCCTCAGTTGGCGTATACTGCTAGCAAGGGTGCCGTGTTGGCCATGACTAGAGAGTTGGCTATTGTGCACGCCCGGGAGGGCTTCCGGTTTAACTCCTTGTGTCCTGCTCCTCTCAAGTATGTTCTTCCTTGTTTGTTGTGTGTGACTCCGAGCTGACAGTATTTAGCACGCCACTTTTGCAAGACTGGTTGGGTGATGATAAGGAGAAGCGTTTCCGTCGCGAGGTTCACTTCCCCACTGGCCGTTTCGGTGAAGCTATTGAGCAGGCCCACGCCGTCATCTTCCTGGCGAGCGACGAGAGCAGCTTCGTCAACGCCGCTGACTTTGTCGTCGACGGTGGTCTGACGAAGGCTTATGTGACTCCTGAAGGCCCTGCCACTGAGGCGCCCAAGAACCTGGGCCAATAGATATAAGCGGAGGTAGACCAACTTGCTGTCGGGACTTCATGATTGATGATGTACTTTATGAATATAGCCTTTTAATCAACGCTCATGCGAACGAGATCCAGATTTGGTGTTGTTGCATTGCCCGGCATATGTTCCACGGGCCTGCCTCGTCTAGAGGCATTTGCCACATGCTCTCCAGTAGTAGAAGTGTCCGTTGCATGTTCCCGAGGCCGAAAGTGTTTACCATTGTAGTCAGCCGCTGTCGTAGTTGCTCCTGCTGCTCTATGTCATATAAACAGGATCCGACCACAGCGATAGGCCAGCAGAGACCGGAGTTGATGCGAGCGGTCGCCGATAGCTGGTTCAAATAGGACATTGCTTCCGTAATCGCGGTGCTGATCAAACCTTGATGCATGCCATGCTCCGTTCGCGAGAACGACCCTAATGAGGTGTATAGATAGAGCAACATGGCCTGTTGAAAGACCCGACCGGCCAAAAAGACCTCCGGCGTGACGAATGAAAATGGATTCCATCGCATAATCTGAGCCTGCAAGGATCCAAACATAGCAATATCATCGGCTGTTGGCATGGCCGGTTGGCCATCGAGCATCATCCACTGGCGGCCCAGATCGAAGATGCACGGTATCATGAGCAGTAACTCTAACCAGCAGCCACAGAGGTTTCCCACATACTCCGACTCTAGTAGTTGACGAGCTTTCTGTTCCAAGTCGAAGTTGAGTAGCAATTGATGGCTGACCCGGGCATCAATGGAGATCATGCTCACAGCGGCGGTGTATGTGTAGTATTCAATGACGAAGTCTTTTAGATCCTTCGGCACTGCTGTATCGCTCAGTGAGAGGAGGCGCGTTAGCAATGAATTTGCGGCTGATAGATGGTCAAAGATGGTCCCATTCATGTCCCCCTTGGCTGTCTGTCAAAGTGTTAGCTGCCTAGTTTTCTTTACGTAATGGGGATAGTACCTCGGTGAAACACATCACAAGAGCCCCAACCGTGAGCATTAACGGGTTGGACTCTTTCCCATCGATGAACTCGGTGACACCCTTTCGAAAAAGCTGCAAAGCCTTGGTGTAGTGGCTCTGAGCTACCTCGTCGGAGTCGTTGCGACACCGGAATGCCCGGTGCGCCGCACTCTGCGTGAGAACCAGTTGCAGGAGCAGGTCACTGGTAAACGCTAACGGAACGATCTGAACCAGGAAGGGATTGACGGGAGTCGAGCCGTTGGCCATCACATCGGCTGTTGTCGCAAGGTAATGGCTCAGTAGTTGAAAGGATTCAGGGCTGTACCCTGGGAGCATGGATAGGCTGCGGGGCATGAAATTCCCAATGGTCATTGATGTGGGCGAGTCCGGCCCCGAGATAGAACTTCGCGGGGTAGCATGGGAATAGCCCATTGGAACTAGAAGGGCGTGTTCATCCGTCGGTGGTGAGAATGCCTCCATAACCTCAAAGCCGTTCGACAGCGCGGATGGGGATCCCGCCGATCCGGATGGTGAAGTCGGCGACCCCGACGAGCCACGATGCGTTCGTGTTGTGCATGGACTTCCAGGTTGGTCTGGCACAGCTTGTTGATTTATAGTATTAGGGCCATTTGACCTTGTCGAGCTGGCGGGGATATTGACGGGCCATTCACAATTGAGCTTGTTCCGCACACATCCCCCACACGATGGTCGGACTTCGTCGCACTTTTTCTTTCGACGTCGGCAGGTGTAACAGCCCGTCCTGACGCGGACAATCGGCTCTGTCCGGGGCCGTTTATTGGGTGGCATAATGGTGAGATGCGAAGTGCGGGTTAGCGGGGACTAGGACTCGGATAGGAGTCAACGGAGAGAAGAACAACAGTTGGTGTGAACTGGACTCTGCACCTTATGTGGCCAAGATAAGACCGCGTGGAGCGGGTGGAGTCAATACGATTGGCCCTGACTCGCCGGAGTAATTGCCCGGCCACTGAAGTTGTGGGGTTCCGATAAGATAAGGTCATCTCGCATTATCAACTATTCTACATCTCGTTGGCATTATCTACTGATCGTGTCCGATGGGAGGACTGCTCGTTTATTCAAGTAGTAGTGATGGCAGCGCTAACATTTTGTATTAATCATATGTAGGGAATCAGATAATTACATGCCATATGCATCAGATGAATGCAATTCCATATGGCAGGAGGTATCTACTCAGTAATACCAGACTCGGTCTTTCCGTTCTTCTATTGATAAGAATGATGTTAGCACAGAGCTCAAGTGAATGAAAGTAGAGAATGTCAGCGGCGGAGTAACATACCAAGGTCCTGCTATACTTGACACCGACGTTGTTCCCACTGACAGAGTCATACGGGATAGGGCTGGTGTAGTTAAAGGTGGCGGTAAGGTTCTTCCACGTTTGCTGGACGACGGGCAGAATGCCATGGCCAGCAGAGCAGCTTCCCTTGGTCAATGGAACAGGCCACTCCGGAGAGAAAGTGTTGTATTCTCCAGCAGACAGCGGACCTGGGTGGGTCTCGTTCTGGAATAAATTGCCGGTTTCAACCTCCCAGTTGACGTAGCCGGTCTTCTCGGCGAGCCAGCTGAGCAGGTTAGCACCACAATCCCAGCGACCCAGCGAGGGAAGGCCCCAGTTGGCCGAAAGGGAGGCAATGATGGAGTAGTGGGTGTAGAAAGTGTCGTCCTGTTTGCCCCGAAGGTTCTCCGGAACAGCACCTCCAAGGAAGAAGCTGTAGATCTTGTTTCCAATCTCATAGGTATCATTCTCGTCGAAGGTCAAGAGAATGAGGGTGTCCTTGGTGAAGTACTCATCCTCCAGAAGCTCGGAGAGGAAACGCCAGGTCCAAGAGCCAGCAAAGGTAATGTTGGTGTCATGGGCGTCGTTGGTCATGTTCGGGGTGATAAAGCTGTATTGAGGTAAACGCTCGTGCTTCAAATCATCATAGAAAGTGGTGAAATTCTTAATCTGGCGCAGACGGGTAGCATCCTTGGTAACAGAGTCGTAGAAGACCATGGGGTTATGTTTCCGGACGTAGTCATTGGCGCCCGTTTCTTGGTTAGAGTAGTTTTTGCCCTGGTAACCGGGATAAGGCAAGTGCTCCTGGTACTCGCCCCAGGCGATGTTTTTCACGTCGAACATATCGGCAATGGTGGACACATTGGCAGGAACTTGGTTGAAGTTATCATTGTCCATACCGAAGGTATCACCTCCAGCAGAAGCGCAGTAGTTGGGCTCCGAAGGATGTGTGATTGCCCAGTAGTTAGTGAGAAGGAGACCCTTCTCGGCCAGCTTGGACAGATGAGGATCATTTGCAGCAGACTCATAGTCCTGGAATTACAGTCAGACCGGCCTTGGGGGACGTGCTGGGGCTGTCCGAAGGAACGAACATACCGTGTTTTCCAACCAGATATTCACAAAACGGTTGAAGGCCAGGCCCTTGACATTAGAGACGGGAGAATGAGGCAGAACGGTAGCCTGGGCCGCCCGGATCTCCTCTAATGAGGGGTACTGCTCGGAGGATGTCTGAGCGGCGGCGAGAGATAGACCCCCAAGTAGGGCCACGAGAGATTGTCTGGTAAGCATGATGCCTGCTCCTTTGCTCGAAAAAGGAACAATACAATTGTTATGGATGCGAGTTCCTCTCACTGTAGCTGAAGAAGGGAAGGAAAGAAGACAGGAAGTCGGACCCGTTCCCTACTTATATGCATGAAGGATACCCTTACATATGAGCCATCCAAAATTGCAAAAGTGGGGATAGGCGGGCATTGACTCGGTCCAAGGCCTTGCCTGCATGGCCCATACGACTTCATGGATAGTAGTGTCGGGATTTCCCGTTCTACGAAGCAAATGACAATCTCAATGTAACTTTGAAGAGGGCAGTTCTGCACGTTGTAAATGGATGACCGCTTACTGGCTGCGGGGGATCATCCGCCCGGGTCCCAAACAGGAAGGCGATCAGGTGCTCCATCCTCCGTCGGTGATTGGACAGTCCGAACCAGCTACGGGCGGGTCCGTCCTGCTCATGGTCCCGGGCACGTGCCCCCGTTGGCATCAATCATTGACAGTCTGGCTGGCCTCTTGTTCCCTAGGTACCGTGCCCAATTTCCTGGAATCTTTTAACGTAAAAAATTTATATGAAAAGCGCCGATCCTAATCTAAAATTTGAATGCTGCCGAGATCGCATGTAACTCTATTTACGACTGATGCCGGAGATGTATACGACTGCTCAGTAGAATTATATATCTCAAGCTTGCTTGGCATTGGTTAAGCTCTCCTACGGTTCCTTGTGAAGTGCTTATCTACTCCTATACCAAGACAGTCTTACTCTTCGATAATTCGTATCCTCTAAGCAATCCGGGCAGCATACGATGAGCTCTAAAGTTTTATAATCAACGCTACACGCGTCGCAAAAAATGCGAGACTGCCATCTGGAATAGTTCTAGTTAGCTTCACGGCTCAATATATAAGGTTCAGCAGAGCTTGGGTATAGAACGGGTCTAGTGTCTGTCGATTTCTTTTTTAATTTATCTTTTTAATTCTCTGTCCTGCCCTTATCATATTTAGCCCAGGATTCCCCGAACAGTAGTTATCAATGCGTCGCCGTAAACCTTCAATAGCAATGTGCTCAAGACAAGCTCTGTCGAGAGATAGAAGCGTTGAAGCCTTAGCATGAGCCCCATAGCGGACGTGCTTAGATTCAGGGCCGATATACTACTTAAGCCGACCCATGCGTCCAGATATACTTCCAGTCAATTGCAAAAATAGCCCTGTTACTAAAATATGAGGTGCCTATGTCTTTGATTACTTGGTTTTCATGAACCAACAACGAGGGTCGCCGCTTTAGTGGCATGGGCCGCTGTTCTGCACCCGCCAAGCCTCCTTGTTGTGTACGCCATTATGTTTCCTGGTCTGCATCTCTACATCACCCGAGCTTTTGATAAATCTACCTTTAAATTAAGTTACCATAGAAGGTATACTCTTGGATGAGCGGACCGGGTCTTCTTTCACGAAGAATTGCGTCAAAACGCTACGTAAAATGAACGCACTCAGACGTTCACTGACGCGTTCGCTTTCCTCACTCCGCAGAAAGCCTTTTCCAGTCCCCCATCCTGGGCCTCTTTTATCCCCAAACGAGCCTGTGGATGAGGAAAGATGCGCAGGATATAATTCCAAGGACTTCTACCCCGCGAAGCCTGGCGAGGTACTCGCCGAGCGCTATCAAATCCTCGTCAAGGTTGGCTGGGGTACCACCTCTACCGTATGGTTTGCTCGTGATATGCGGGGGTATCGTCACTCTTAATCTCTATATGAATGCGAAAACTACTAAAGCCACCTTTAGAAATGAAGACGAACCAGAAGGCGTTGTAGCACTGAAGATAGCCAATACCAACTGGCATATAGCTGACAACGAACGCGCAATCGAACAGTATATTGCTGAGAAAGACCCATCACATCGTGGACTTGCAGTTCTCCGAACCTCTTCGGAATGTTTCGAGATTTCCGGTCCAGAAGGACGACATGTGTGTCTCGCATATAAACCTATGAGGGAGCCACTTTGGCTGTTTCGGAGACGCTTCATCGATGGGATTATTCCTCTTCCGATTATCAAGGCCTATATTCGCATTCTTCTTGTGGGTCTCGATTACCTTCATACGGAATGCAAAATGGTACATGCGGGTGTGTAGCTCTCTGCTGGTCAATCCATTGACTTGGTGTCAAGCTCATAACATGTCATATGGACCTGAAGCTTGAGAATATTATGGTCTCATTCGAAGACCCAGCTGTGATGGGTGACTTTATGAACGACCAATTTGATCAACCAATGGAATACAAAATAGACTCCACTGGCCGACCGGTATATCAGCGTCACAACGACTTTGGGCCCCTGAGACAACTACGAAATATTATACCCAAGATTGTCGATTTTGGACATTGCGCAAGGCACGATTCTGATGACGATTGGGGTATATATCCTATCCAGCCAGACCACTATCGCGCACCAGAGGTGATTCTTGGTTGTGGTTGGAGGATGAGCACAGATATATGGAACTTGGGTGTTATTGTGAGTTTGCACTCTATTGTGATTAATTGCATGGCTAATGCAGTTCCAGCTATGGGATCTGATTGAAGGCGAGGGATTATTCAGCCAAGTTTATGATGAACAAGGCCGATATCAGTCAAAAGCGCACCTCGCAGAGATGATAGCCTTACTTGGTCCACCACCCCAAGAGCTGATCACAAGATATCGCTCGTTGCTCAAGTACCAATGGCCCCAGCCTATAGCAACGGTGGACGATAATGTCTACGAAAGTTCCAATCAATTCTTTGGGGGTCCATTCTTTGATGGTGATGGTATTTTAACGACTTGGATAGAGCCAGTCTATGGACCTTGCTAACAATCTTATAGGAGAGTTTTTACATAAGGACCTGGTTCCAGACAGAAATCTCGCAGATACACTGCCCTCCCTGGAAGAGAAGGAGAAAGAAAACTTCTTGTCCTTCGTGAAGCTGATGCTTGCCTGGCACCCGGAGGAGAGGGGGACGGCACGAGAATTGGCCGAGCATCCATTTCTTCGACTAAAGTGAGCATGCGCTGGCGCAGAGCATATCGATATCGACATTTTAGGGTATCATTGCCTATATTCGATCTTCACTACAAGCGTGTACTATAACTAGGACTACTATCTTTTCTCTCCGCTCACAAATTGGTGATTTCTCTACCGCAGGCGTCACGCTCCATCTCCCCGCAGTTTGCATTGCATACTGACGTAGTATTGATGAGAAGAGAGAGCTACATGATCGTTGTCGAGTTGACTTAACCCCGCAGTACTTGGCATCCAGATAGGCAAGTCAACGCAGGGGAGGCCTTCCGAAACTCGGGATCTCGTATCAGCCGAGACGATCAATTAAGCTTGGCACATACTCAAGTGGAAAGTTAATGCTGATAGTGATATCTTAGAAAGTCCCGACTTAAATATCTAATCATGAGGAAGGTAATTCCATTAACCCCGCAGGCGAGGGGTATTTGACCTTCATTTATATGTCCTACCACTTGCTTATACTACAATAATGCCTACCGAAATCTCTAATTCCCTATAAAACGACCAAAATAATATCATACCTCTACACTACAAACTTTAGAATGGACGTCCCCGGCATAGCCCTAATAACAGGCGCAGCATCCGGCATCGGCCGCGCCTGCGCCCACACATTTGCGCGCGACGGCGCAAGCGGCATCGCCCTCCTCGACCTCGACAAAACAGCCCTCGAAGCCGTGCAAGCCGATATCAACTCCCAATTAAGCCCAGACAAAACACCCCGCTGCCGCATAGAAATCTACCCGGTCAACGTAACCGACGAAAACCGGGTGAACGAAGTCATCCAAAGCGCAGCCCAAACCTTCGGCCGGCTAGACTACGTGGTCAACGCCGCCGGAATAGCAATGAAGCATCAAGGGGGTGCGGCCTTTGCCGAAACCTCTGACTGGCAACGCATCCTCGACATTAATCTCACGGGGACGTTCTTCGTCCTGCGCGCTGCGGCTCGGATCATGTTGACCCAGGAGCCGATCCGGTCGAGTATTGATGGACGGCCGTTGCAGCGGGGGTCGATTGTGAATTTCTCAAGCATTCAGGGAGTCGCAGGGATTCCGTTATCAACTGCTTATACGGCGACGAAGCACGCTGTTATTGGGTTGACGAGGACGGCGTCGGAGGATTATGCCAAGGATGGGTTGAGGATTAATGCGATTTGTCCTGGGTATACGGAGACGCCAATGACAACGAAATCGCCGTTAGTTTTGCAGGCCATGCAAGAGAGGGTGGCGACTGCTGTGCCGATGCAGCGGATGGGAGAGCCGAGGGAGATTGCGGATGGAGTGGTTTATCTTTCTGGGGGGAGGAGCTCGTTTGTTACGGGGACGGCGCTTTTTGTTGATGGGGGGTATACGCAGCGTTAGGCATATCATGGCATTGTTGGTGGAGCTGGGTGTGGATCTTGAAATGTTCATATGCTATATGCTTTGTTTTGACTATTGTTTTGACTTCCAGTCTGCTATCCTACAGTAAAAGAAGCATCCATTCTCATTAAATTAAGCCATGTTGCACTGATCCCATTCCCACAACGTTTCTCTCTCCAAATCCTCTCAATCCGAGCCAATGTCTCCCGAAACGAAGATAACCCACTTCGCTGCGCAGAATCCTTAAACCATTTCGAAAACGACATCTGCAGTTCCCGGTCTTCAGCCTCACAAGCAGCAATAAAAGCAGCCCAAATAAACCCAGCAGAGGCATGCAACACGGTAGGACCCGCACAACGCCACAGACAATCCCTTACGGCAATCACCTTCTGTTGGAGCATCGAAGCTTCCATATCATACACCCTTCGGTAGAAGTAGACAGACAACGCCTGGCGCATGGCATCGAGCATATTACTCACATGCTCATCAAGCTGGGCTTGACTTGGTCGTTCGAGGTTATTAATCCGCCTTTCAATTGCCTTTGCCCGACTCGAAAAGTCCTTTAAAGTAAGTGGATTCGGCAGATCATGACTCTCTGCGATATCCTTCTCCCTCCCGAGCCGAATCACCAATGACAACAACTGAACCCATGATTCCGGGACGCCAAAGATCTCAGGGTAAAGAGTAGCCGAGAAGATTCCCGGTCGTTCAAGATGTAAATCATTTTCCCCGTCTTCCTGACTCTTTACTTCCATCATCTCCTGATCGAGATTCTCCCACCCGCGCAGCCGGAAGGAAAGGTCATCTCGACTATATTGAGCCAGACCACTTGATTCAATGGATCGACGGAAGTAATGCCGTTGTTGTGAGTTCATACCTCCCGTGAAGGTACTCTCGTAGAAAAATCGCTCGAAGGCATAGCAATGGTGGAGCAGACGGACTTTCCTGGATTTCTTCCGTTTGAGACCTCGTAGCCTAATAAGTCTTTCCGTTTCCAGGAAGAAGTATTCTGTTTGATCCCTGTCGACAGAGAACATTGATACGTAGACCATGGTGAGAAGTGCGATCATTGTGGATTTATACTTGGATACTTTTGGGATGTCGTATGCCGTCCGCAGCATTAATTTTGCGTGTTTCAGCGCTTGTTGTTTGTAGGCGGTTCCCTGGTCTAGCCACATCTGGGATTGGGAGAGGCCGCTGAGGCTGAATGCGCTGATTGCCAGTGTGCCGTAGAAGGCTGTTAGGCTGGCGTTGTCCAGATCTTCGCCTAGGGTGAGGGCTGCGAGACAGGTCTTGGCGTGGGGAATGAAGAGTATGTGCCAGGGGGTTTTTGTGTGGCGGATTGGGGTCATTAGGCTTATCACGGTTGTTGTGTAGTGTTTTAGTAAGAGCATTACTTCTTGGGGGACTGTTTTGCTGGTCGTCGTTAAAGAGAAACAGGGGTTTGGGGGAGGTATTTGGGCTAGGTCGGTATTCTGCAGGTACTGGGGTTGGTGTTCTGCTGTCATGCTTGTCATAGGGAAGTCTTGGAAGTTGGATAGAGGTGCATCATTGAGCACGGCTTCATTGCGGCAGAGGTCCATTGCCATGTCTCCAGTATCCGTATCTGGGGATGGCGTGTTGGGCGCCTGGCCGAATATCGACTCAAGGATTCTCTGAGTACGCGGCGTTAGCGGGGGTTCCGATGGAACTGTGAAATCATCGTCGAATCTAACGACGTCCTCTGGTGGGCTACTTGTAGATGGATCCGGTGTTTCTTCTGGAACGATATCTGCTGAAGGAGCGGAAGGCAATTGACTCAATCTGAACGCCCCAAAAGGCCCACAATCCACCTGAAGATCTCGACAAGGAGCCGCATTCTCACACAGATCGTCAAGATGAGTCAGGAATTGCAGGGCAGACTCCGGTGGGACGCTTGAAACAAGCCATTGGCTCATACGCTCTCGTTCCGTCTCGGTAAGCAAGGGCCGACGGAAGCGTCGTTCGTCCGTCGAACTCTCAAAGTCAAAAAATATGCCCTTCTCGTAACCTGCACAAACGAACCCGAAGTACCGGCACATGGCACATGTTGGGCGGCCTTCGTCGCATTTCACATGTCGGCTTCGACACTGCGTACCGTAATTAGGAACACGCACAACAGGGATAGACCTGGGGAAGGCAATCGTTACCGTAGTGCACCCCCCGAATGACCGAGTCCGGGTGGGGTGTGACTGTGTGCTTTGCTCGTCCGTTAAGGTGGCCATTCTGAGGGTGGAAGGTGTTCAATCGAGGTTAACTTCCTAATGTTCAGTCAATGACTTGTTATATCGTGTCGGGTCTTGCATGCGGGGGACGATAAGCCATGTGGGGAAGCTTGACGATTAGGAAGGTTATTGCGCGTTAGTGCCAAAGTCTAGATCCACATGACTACCTTAGACCTTCCGAGATAGAACACCAACCAGGACATCCAAGATAAGCCAACATTACTCTGGAAATATAGGGAAATTTACACCTGGGTTAGTTTTCCCGTTGACATTGTAACCCCGCCATGGGAAATCCTCGAGGGATGTCTGTCATAAATTACCATGGACAAGGCCGTAGAAGACTTGAATGATAGCTTAGGCTGGAACCTCGTTCTTCTACTACGCACAGTTTTGTGATATTATTCGACTTATATCAATATGGCATCCTTTGAAGGCAAAGTGGTAAGTAAAAGTACTCACCCAACGTAGTACTATGCACACATGACGCCGACGTTCCACTAGATCGCTATAACCGGCGCAGCCTCCGGCATGGGCCTTGCAACAGCCAAGCTGCTCGCATCCCGTGGAGCAATTATCTCGCTCGCTGATATTAACGAAGCGGCAGTCAAGGTGGCTACCGAGTCATTGGCCGGAAGCGATAAGCACATGTACACCGTGGTCGATGTGCGTAGCAGCCAGTCAGTTGACTCATGGGTCAAATCAACAGTAGAAAGGTTGGGCAAGCTCGACGGCGCGGTCAATATGGCTGGGGTCATCACACCTGCTAAACCAATTACTGAAGAGACCGATGATACTTGGGACTTTAACTTTGCTGTGAATACACGAGGTGTCTTCTTCTGCTTGAGGGCACAGTTGAAGGCCATGACAGCCGGTGGTAGCATTGTGAGTCTCTTGGTACGGTTTATGAAATATAAACACCTTTGCTAATGTTCAAACCATAGGTCTCTGCGGCTAGCGCATTTGGCCAGATGGGTTCGCCTGGGGTTGCGCCGTACTGCGCCAGTAAAGCAGCCGTGATTGGGTTGACGAGGACGGCGGCCAAGGAAAACCAGCACATAAGAGTCAATTGTGTGGCACCAGGTGAGAACTACATCTACTCTGCCGTTGTTTCTGGCTGATAACGCTTAATGCTAACTTGCTTCAAGGTTCCGTTAACACCCCCATGTCTCAGGGGGAGAACCCCGAGGACGTAAAGCGCGGCCTGCAAGCAACGGTGCAAAAACGAAGGGCTGAGGCTAGTGAGATAGCTACTGTGATTGTCCATTTGTTAAGCGACGAGGCGTCGTTTGTGACGGGTACCGTTTATAATGTTGATGGCGGTTGGCTTTGCTGATGTAGTCTACCTATGGTGTCAGAATGAATATATCAGATTATAGATGGGCATCCTAAGTCTTCCTCTATGTATTCGTACTACAGTTAATTTAAGGGGCAACACTATCATTCACTTGGCTATAAGGAATCGGGAGAGAGATAGAGAGGGCGGGGGTGTAAAGTAAAGTCTGAATAACTAGGACATTTCACATATCCTACAGTTTGAATACTGATCATCAAAAGCTCGTTGAAGAGGGAATTCAGGATTGGGGTCACTTAAGCATTACTGGGCGTTATTTAAAGGAGACAAGTCGAAAGAAAATATGGTCATATTGGAAAGAACTCTGCAACATTCTATAGGAACCTACAGTATTTAAAGCGTATAACCTCGTGCAAATTTGAACCCCTCCCAACCAGCTGCTTGAGTCTGCTGGCATCGCTTGCGATACTCAATTGCGCTGCCTCCATATCTTGCCACACTCCTAACGGTCTTTCCGGGGACGTTCGTGTTCACTCCTGTCATCCAACTATCAATCTCATTCGACAGCGCACCCTTACTACACTCGACCACATGCTCGGTCCACCTGTCCGCGGCTTCCTCAGTTGCCTCCACTAAGGTGTAGCCCTCGTTGTGGCAGAACTGCAGTAGTTGATTCACAACCTGCACGGCGTGTTCAATACTCCGTGGAATATTTCCAAATGGTTGATGTGGACCAAGCACCATAAACATGTTCGGGAAAGAAGGAGCCATGAGCCCAAGATAAGTATAAGGCCGATGGTCAAGCCAGACGGCACGCTTCCCTGCTTCAGTGCCACTGCTGGCGATGAGTGGTCGATCATTCTTTCCATGCCACTCAACAGCATTGAAGGCGCCAGTAATCGCATCAAAGCCCGTCGCATAAATCAGAATATCCAGCCCATGTTCCTTGCCGTCCGAGGTAAGGATCCCATTCGGAGTAACCCTTTCAATGGGTGTCTTTTGCAAATCGACCAGATGAACGTTTGACTGATTGAACGCTTCAAAGTACCCGCTCTCCAATGGCACCCGCCGCGTACCGAAGCCATGGTTCTTGGGAATCAGGCTATCTGCCACAACGGGATCATGCACTCTTTCTCGAATCTTGTTCGCCATAAACTCAGAGTACAGCCTATTCGCTTCACGATCGGTGTAAGTGTCGCAGAATGCTCCTTGCCATTTGGCAAAGCCGGGCTCAGCATAGAGCTTCTCCCAAAAGGCGACGCGCTCTTCGTGCGACACTTCGGCGGATTTGCGAGGGTCGGGTTTATGTAGGAAGCCGGTCGGGGTTGAGGCACACCGCTGGAAGGTAGCATCGTATTCAGCTTTGATTTTCTCCATGTGCTCTGGCGTAATCTTGGTATTGCGGAGCGGGGCAGACCAACTCGCAGTTCGCTGAAACACGGTGAGCGATCTGATACTGGGCTCTTTGGATGTTTCCGTGATGGTCTGTATCCCGGTTGCTCCTGTGCCGATCACGCCGATTCGTTTGTTGGCGAAGTCGCGCTTCATGTCGAAATCCTTCGGCCAGCGCGATGTATGGAAAGACTGACCCTGGAAGTCTTTGAGACCGGGGATCGCAGGTAATGTCGGATTGGATAGAACACCCAAACAACTAATGAAGAAGCGTGCGCGGTAGTGGAAACCGGTCTCATCCACAAAAAGCCAGGTACGCTCTGCATCCTGCCAATGCGCCGACTTGATCCGAGTGTTGAACTGGATATCCTTGTATAAATCGTGTTTCTCGCAAACCCGCTCAATATACTCGAGAGTATCCGGCTGCGCGGAGAAGGTGTCTTTCCAGTTCCATTCCTGTAAGAGCTCCTTATCCCATGAAAACTGGTAGGAAATTGTTTCAGAGTCAAACCGGGCACCTGGGTAGCGATTCCAGAACCAGGTGCCTCCTACACCCTCTCCAGCTTCGAGGACTTTGACACTCAAGGAGGGAAGATTCTTCCGAACCTCGTGTAAACTGTAGATCCCCGAGAGGCCGGCACCAATTATCAACACATCGTAGTTCTGCTCTCGTGCTCCGATGGAACCCATTTTTGCTGAGGATATTTGACTGATGTCCTTGTGGCAGATGGTAAATTGCCAGATGGCCAGTTAATGCGGGGCCTATATGTCGTCTTTTATACTGTGGACTCGAACTATGGTCCTGGCCCACAGTGAGCAACGGAATCATGTGGCAGACAACTTCAAGTAGGCGTTTCCTTCCGCAAGATGTTATCTCCTTCACTTTCCATCTGACCTTGATTGGGAAAAGTGGAGAAAAGATACGACACCAGCTCTAAGGATGCATACTCACCAAAAGAGGAAGGGCAACGCAGTCACGGGATGCGGAGACTTTCTCAACGCAGTTTGACTTTTGATTGGCCAGCCAGCCATCAAGGATATAACAATCTGGGGAAGGTCTTAGAAGTCATGCCCTATCAAACATAGATAATGCCAGCAATAAGAACGTTGCTTCGTGATATGCCACCTCTCGTATTAGTACAAGGGCTAGAGATAGTAGTATCATGCCCAGACTAGTAGATTCAATTTAAATCACAGTGTAGCCTAGTTCTGAGTTGAACAGTCCTTTCTAGACTATTTGACTCCTCTTTTGCCTCTTTCACTGGAAGTACTATACTCATCCCTCACAATGACTGAGACCACTGATCCCCAACACTCTAATGAGAACAATCTTGGGAAGAAAGAGGCCCTTGATCTTGGAAAGGTCGAAAGTTGCTCAGCTGGCCAGTATGTTGAGCGGGCTGGAGTGAAAAGAAACATCAAGTCTCGCCATGCTCAAATGATGGCCATTGGTGGTGCCATTGGCACGGGCTTCTTCGTTGGTGCTGGCCAGGCGCTTGCAATCGGAGGACCAGGTTTCCTTCTCCTTGCCTATGGACTTATGTCCCTCCTTGTCTATGGCGTTTTCACTGCAGTGATAGAGATGAGCACGTACCTTCCCGTCCCCGGGTCGTCGATTGCATACTACTGTAGCCGCTACGTCTCACCATCCCTTGGCTTTGCCTTAGGCTGGCTCTATTTCTACTCCTTCGGTATCATTGTCGCATACGAGATCACGGCTGCCAGCCTTGTCATCAACTACTGGCCAAACAACGTTCATATCGCCGTATGGGTCACCATCCTTCTGGTCGTCATCGTAGGTCTCAACCTCTGTCCAGTAGGTGTCTACGCAGAAGCCGAATTCTGGTTTGCAGGCATCAAAGTAATCATGATCATTGGAATGATCATCTTATCCCTCATCATCATGCTCGGCGGAGCACCCACCCACGATCGACTCGGATTCCGATATTGGAACGATCCCGGCGCAACAAATGCCTACATAGTCCCTGGAAGCGGCGGCCGCTTCACCTCCTTCCTCTACGTCTGGGTCTGGTCCGGCTTTTCCTTCTTCTTCGGCCCCGAGCTAATGGTATTCACGGGTGGAGAAATGCGGAATCCACGCAAGAACCTCCCCAAAGCATCCCGCCGCTACTTCGGTCGACTCGTTGTCTTCTACATCCTCGGCACCCTCTCCATGGGCGTGACCTGTCCCTCAAACGCCAAAGGCCTGACATCCAATACTGGCGACGCCAACGCCTCCCCATGGGTCATCGCTATCCGCAACGTTGGCATCACCGTCCTCCCCTCCATCATAAATGCCTGCATCCTCACCAGCGCCTGGTCCGCCGGGAACGCCTACCTATACATGTCAAGCCGAGCACTCTACTCCCTCGCTATCGCAGGCAACGCACCCAAGATCTTCGCCCGGTGCAACAGCTACGGTCTCCCCATCTACGCCGTGTTAGGAAGTAGCTGCTTCACCCTACTAGCCTACCTCAATGCCGGCTCCCAGGCAGGCGAAGTCTTCAACTGGTTCGTCAGTCTCTCCAACACATCAGGGTACACATCCTGGCTCACATGCTGTATCATCTTCCTCCGGTTCCGGAAGGCCTGCAACGCCCAGGGTATCGTCATGCCCTATCGATCGCATATACAGCCCCTCGCGGCTTGGATTTGTCTGTTTGTTTTTGTGGCCTTGTTGTTGTGTAATGGGTTTACGGTTTTCTTTCCAGGGCGGTTTTCAGCGAGTGGGTTTTTGACGGCGTATCTTGGAATTCCTCTTTTCTTGGCTATTTATTTTGGGCATAGGTTGACGGTGGGTCGGAAGGATCCTTGGGTTTATAACCCGGAGGATGTGGATTTGAGTTCTGGTGTTGAGGAGGTTAATGCTGAGGCGGAGACGTGGGCTAGGATGGAGGCTATTAAGAGGGAAAGGAAGGGAACGCCGAATGTTGTCTGGAGGAAGATCTCTTTGATTTGGTCGTGAGTTGTGAGGAGTTGGTTCCTTGGTGTGGTGTTTATGTTAGGTCTTAGTGTACTACTTTCATTTTGTATAACAAGCTATGAGGTTAATGAATGGATGTGCAAGTCTGTGATGAGTACAATGTGGTTGGGTGGGTGGTAAATCTAGGTGGTTAGTCTTGTTGGTACAGAATATAAGGGATGTTCTTTAGGAGGTTCAGGGGTGGTTTCGAAAGGACAAAGAAAGTTACCATGTCTATTACTTGATACGTGTCCTACTGGTCAGATATAGGCCCCCTGACAGGTTTATAACATTGAATCATCGCTAGCTGGGATCAAAGTATAAGATGCATCAAAATCGTTGCCTCCATTAGTCTTTTGAGAACCAAATCTATCTATCTATAGATCGTAATCATGCTTTTTTTAGCTATGCCCCATATCGCTTGACAAGTATCTCTAGCAAAGGACCGTGTACTAGAGAAGCATTATGTTCATAACAAAGTCGTACCTTCTAGACGAGTACTCTAGAAGTTCTTGGTCTCGCCCTCCTTGAGCTTACCGGCACCAACCAGCCTCTTGGCCTCCTCGGCGTAAACGTTCTTGACGGCAGCAGCATCCTTGCCAGCAGCAGTAAGACGCTCAGCCAGACCGGCCAGCTCCTCGGCATCAATCTTGCTCATGATAAGCTCAACGTCGGTCAGGACGGAGTCGACCTGAGAGGCGGAAGCCTCGCCATCAGCGAAGTAGTTGACCTCCTTGACGGAGCCCTTAACAACACGCTTGTTCTTCTTAGTAGCGTTCTTAGCGGCCTCCTTGGCCTTCTTGTTCTTCTCACGCTCAGCCTTAGCGGCCTCCTCAGCATCCTTCTTGCGCTGCTCCTCTTCCAGACGAGCCTTCTCCTTCTCCTCAGCCAGACGCTTAGCCTCGGCTTCCTTCTCGAGACGCTTCTTGTCCTTGTCGGCACGAGCAGCCTTACGGAACTTCTTAATACGCTCATCCTGAGCAGCACAGTCGTCTACGAGCTTACGGAGACGAGCATTGTCCTCAACCTTGCGCTTGCGGCGAGCGTTGGCGTTCTTCTTCTCGGTTTGACGCTTCTGGTCACGGCTTTCGCCGTCATCGGGCACATCCTCATCGAGGTATTCAAATGTACGCCAGCTGTCGAAGTTATACCAGAAGTTGTAGAAGTTGTCGACCTCTTCGAAGGTGCTGTTGTCATCACCCAGCTTGGGAACGGGCTGGATCTTGGAGAAACGACCCTCGGACTCGAAGACACGGTTCCACAGCTTGTAGAAGTTACCCTTGGCAGCCTCCTTCTTGCTGGGAGGCTCAACGTCAGCAGCTTCATCGACGGAGTCGAACTGACGACGCTTGACGGGGTCTGAGAGAATTTCGTGGGCCTTCTGGATACACTTGAAGAAGCTGTCGTTCTCGTCACGGTCACCCAGGGCGGCCTTCTTGTCGGGGTGGTGGCGGAGAACCTTCTTGCGGTGGGCACGCTTGATCTGCTCGGGGGTGGCGCGCCAACGGTACTTGGTAATACCAAGGACGGCGTAGTGATCTTGGCTCTGTGAAAGAGATGTTAGAATCTTTTAAGCTTAAAATGTACATAAGTAACGAAGCTGTTGGACATACCTTCCAGTCCTTAGCGTCCCGGGACAGCATCATAGGGTCTTCGTCCTCGGAGATGTCGTCATCCTCCTCCTCTTCAGTCTTCTTCACATTCTGCTGGGCCTGGATTCTCTCATCCTCAGAGAAAGTGCGGTGGTGACGCTTCTAGAGGGTTGTTAGCACTGATTCGATATATCAATATCTGATAGTGAGAACCGCCAGGAACCCAACTATCAGTTTTAATACAATGGACACATACTCTACGGGCGTGGGCCAAGAAGTGAGGGCCAACAGGCTCCAGGTTCCTCTGGGTAGCAGCAGAGAGAGTGCCAACGGCCTTGAAGTCCTTCTCGGCGGACCAGCCCTCGGAAAGGGCGGGCAAAGAGACGTTGACAACTTGAACAGTAGTCATTTTGTCTAAATCGAAGCAATTGTCTTGGATGTGCTTCGGGGAATTTAGGAGGGAAAGGTACCCAAGGTTGTGTGCTAGCGATAAGAATGGGGGGCTGATGGCAGAAAATTGAGAGCCCGATTTTTATTTTTTCTGCCCCGACTTCCCGCTCTCGGGACTGCCAATCAGACGGCGGGTGTTTCGGAGGTCATCGAAGGCCATGGATTGACCAGGCCTGGAATGAAGAATTATCTCCTTTTCGCAACTTTTTATTCCAGATTCTGATATTATTTTTCGACTTTGGCTTTCATCTATCAAAGAACCTCGCCTTTTTCACTTCGGTTGACTATCCGTGCCGCCGCATCGGCCCAATTTCTTCGTCGCCAAAATCTCGATTCGAGACTACAATCGCCGCAAAGCCCGCGATTTGGCACGGAGAGAACTATATAAGACGATTAAATTCTTTCTTCGAACAGCGTTCGACTCATAATCCTTTATAAACAACAAAATGACTGCCCCAGCCCTTTCAGCACGCGGCGCCTACCGTCAGATTCTCCGCGCTACCCGCATTGCCTTCCATGGTCAGTACTCCACTTCGTGTGATAACACTTCTCAGGGCTGATTATCTCACTCATAGAGGACACTCGTGTACTCCTCGCCGCTCGTCAAGAGGCACGCCGTCAGTTCGACGAACATAAGCGCGTAGGCATCGATACACCCATGCAGATCAACCATGCCATCGAAGTCGCAAGCATCTTGAAGCACAACATTGTGCAAGGAGTCAAACCTGAGGGTGATGAAGCCGCAAAGTGGGGTACGTTGTTTTTCACTAATCGCGCAGTGGTTTGCATGTGTCAAATATAGATCGAGGCTAACCCTTGGGGCTCTCTAGAACTTCGCATTCACGATGATATCGAGCGTGGTGACAATGATTCGATTAAGCATGCGGGCCAGAACATCAAGATTCACAAGGCTTGTTCGGCATAAGTGTCGCTGAGTGGAAACTTCCTACGAAGGATGGACATGATAACACCAGCATTTTTGCAATGTATTATAGTATACCCAACTTTTCTCTCCTTCGGCGTCTTCTGGGGTATTTCGATTGAAGATATAAATGTAACAAAGAGAAATAGACACACATAACAACGCCTGCTTTGAACATACAAGTAATGCCTCCTGATTCCCAAGAACAATATGAAGAGAAGTAATGGACATGTCAACGTGCCTAATCACCAGACAAGCTGGTATATTGAACCTCACCACTACCCGGGGGCGGAGCGACAGCGTAACTCCGGGGTTTTTCCTGTTTACCGAGATCCGCGCCAGCAGCAGTAATCGCTTTGTTGCCTGAGCCCGAGGCTCTCACCGTCGTCGCGGACGAGCGGCCTTCACGCGCGTACTTCATACGCTCTTCGCGGTCCATGTTATCCAACGGCTTAGGCTTTCCCCAACGAATCCGCAACGGACAACCCTGAATGACAGCCTTACCCTGGCAGTGCTTGGCAGCCGCCTCGGCACCTTCGCGAGTAGCAAAGTTAATAAACGCCGAATGGGCGCGATGAGAGCAGACCAACGACCGCAGCTGTCCAAATTGCGAGAAAAAGGTACGCAGAGTATGCTCGGGAAGGTCATCCTCAACACCAGTGGCAAAGAGGGACGTAACATTGGGATCCGCGGGCGGGAGAATATCCTCTTGGGAGGGCGGCAGTTGAGCCGTGCCTGGGAAGGGGCGGCCTCCACGACCACCGCGCATATTTCCGCGACCTCTTCCAGGCAAATGCGTACCCCTCCGGCTCTCGGTCGTGCGGATGGGTCCTGGGCCATTGCCGTAACGGCTATGTACCACCGGCGCGTCTGTCGACGGTTTCTCGCTCTCCTCATCCTGCGGAGCCTCGATTTGACGGGGCTTTCTATAATAGGGTTCGCTGTTTGCTAATCTCCTAAGAAGTTCACGCGCTTTTTCATCTGTTTTCTCATATGCTTCGACCGCACCGCGCCCTTCTTCGATTTCCTTCTCGTGCTCCTGCGCATAGTATTCACGGTTGATTGTGCTTTCGGGGCCCGGGGCAACCATCTTCAGCGCAGCATCACGGACGACAATTGGCAGGCCGAATGACAAATCGAGCATGCAGCACTGGCAACAATTCTTCAGACGTGCGCAGGTTAAGCAGATGGCGGTTCTCTTGGTGCGTGCCGTGCGGTCCGCCTTCCAGCGGAATATGGTGAACGGGCGAGTGCACTTTTTGTGAGTTAGCAAAACAAAATTTAAAGTATCGTAACCTTAATCTACACACGGAACCGACTTACGATTTTGCATTCTGCGCCGTAGTCCTCCTTCAGCATCTGCACGTACGGGTTATCGGGCAGGCAGGTTTCGCATACCGAGGGAAAATCGGTTGTTTCCCATCCTGACCGGTTCAAGTCTTGTTTGATCTGCGGGGGAGGCATATTGATGTGTTGTTATCCTAGCTCAGATGGCGCGGGCCAGAGCAAGGAGGATGTGATGAGTTGGTGGCGTTCAATGACCGGCAAAAGAATGATGATTATCGATAGCAGCGTTTGTTCGTACTGTGGCTGTGCGGTGTGGCTTAGGTGGCTAATGTGCTGATATAACGATAGAGCCCCACGTGATAGGTCCGCGGAAGCCGAGAAGTTGAAAGACTTGGAGGTGAATGCACATGTGGGGAGCTCTTCATCGATAAGAATCAATTATTGAAGATTAGGTGTCCAAACGAACATTGTCCAGGGTCCACCAGGAGCTTGTAACATCAAATCAATGTGGACTTTACTCTCCATCTCCATCGAATACGCGGAATACGATGGTTTCTCCCATGTGACTGCCTGAAGGGGTTTAACGCTAGGACGGAATACCGTTCTTCCGGCGCCAGGGCCAGAACCCCGGATGGCCCCTTTCGGTCTAGCCTGCTGCTGCGTGGTTGGCTGGCCAGCTGATTGGCAGGGGAAGTGTCAAATCGTCGCAATTCCGCCTCCTTTCTTTCCGTCGATCTTGTTGCTGTTTGAATTTATTTCGCTGCTCTATTTTTGACCTCTTCTTCTCTCATTCCTGTCTCTCTTTTTCTGTTGCCTATCCGGCTACTTGGCTTCTTCCTTCCTTTCTTTACTTCGTGGGTATAAATCACTCAGAAGTTTCCCGCTCCGTCATTGCTGTCCTGCTGAATTCTTGTCTTCCACCACTTCACCCCTTTTTGAAGGTTTCAACACCAATTGCTTATAACCATGGCTCCCGCTACTTTGGAACAAGAGAACCATACTCGTGACGCTGAATTCAACCGCGTCCTTCATGGAAAGTCGGCCCAGGCCCAGGGAGGCTTCGCCGCCATTCTTGGAGGAAAGGACGCCGCTGCGCAGAAGGCTGCTGTTGATGAATACTTCAAGCACTGGGACAACAAGGATGCCGCCGAGGAGACTGAGGAGATTCGCGCGGTATGGAATACTCGAATTGTACACCTCGTCTACATGTGGTCTAACTATTAAACAGGCCCGCCGTGCGGAATATGCTACCTTGACCAGACAGTATGTAATTCCAACCCCGCTTCATACCACTGGTTTTTCTTCTAACACCCTTCAGTTACTACAACCTCGCGACCGATTTGTATGAATATGGATGGGGTACTTCCTTCCATTTCTGCCGCTTTGCCCAGGGCGAGCCTTTTTACCAAGCCATTGCCCGTCATGAACACTATCTGGCTCATACCATGGGCATCAAGAGTGGTATGAAGGTGCTCGATGTCGGCTGCGGTGTTGGCGGTCCCGCGCGCGAGATTTGCAAATTCACCGATGCCAACATTGTCGGATTCAACAACAATGATTACCAGATTCAACGTGCCACCCGCTATGCTGAGCGCGAGGGATTGAGCGACAAAATGAGCTTCGTCAAGGGTGACTTCATGCAAATGAGCTTCCCCGATAACTCTTTCGACGCTGTCTATGCCATCGAGGCTACATGCCATGCTCCTGAGCTCGAGGGTGTGTATAAGGAGATCTTCCGTGTGCTGAAGCCCGGTGGTGTGTTCGGTGTTTACGAGTGGCTTATGACCGACGAATATGATAACGATAACGCCGAGCACCGCAAGATCCGTCTGGGTATCGAGCAGGGAGATGGTATCTCCAACATGGTCAAGGTGTCTGAGGGTCTTCAGGCTTTCAAGAACGCCGGCTTCGAGGTCCTTCACAATGAAGATTTGGCTGACCGTCCCGACGCTATCCCTTGGTATTACCCTCTTGCTGGGTCATTTAAGCACATGACCTCGCCCTGGGATTTCTTCACGATCGCCCGCATGACATGGTGGGGACGTGGCATCGCTCATCGCTTCGTCGGTGCTTTGGAAACCGTTGGACTCGCCCCCAAGGGCACCCAGAAGACCGCCGACAGCTTGGCGTTGGCAGGAGACTGCCTCGTGGCGGGTGGTGAGAAGAAGCTTTTCACCCCCATGTACCTGATGGTTGGACGCAAGCCCGAGTAAATGCTTCTTAGAATTTGCATTATGTGAAACGTCTGTACAAATACCTCTTTCGTACCAGCATCCCACCTACAGACGTGGCGGAGTATTCCCTTTAATCCGGTGTCATGTATTCCATTGTTGACTTACTCTTCTTCCCCTTGTCATTATTATTACACACCGCCGTGGGACGCTGTGCTTTTTGTTTTCATCTCATGTGTTGTCCGAGTTGGCGGACATTCTACGAGTCACTGCTGGGAATGCGCCATGGTGATGATCTTTTTCAGTTCGTATCTCCTTGTTCTCAAGCAAAATGTATTTCAATAGCCGCTGGTTTGCCGCAACAAAATTCTTATCATGTATTGATCTAAGATCTTCATACACGGGCAAGCTCCGTATAAAATCTACCAGTTTATATTAAAGCCATATTCATTGCCCACCTCCAGAAACGTATCATACTCTGAAAGCGAAAGCGGTATTGCCCGACCCTTACCCAGTACCTATTTTTGCTCGTGCCTCAAGGGCGCTTGGACCATGTGTTTGTACACTTCTCCTGTACTTAATCCAGCTAGTGGTGTATATACGTCCTCAGCATCATTAAACCACAAAAATAGGAAATCCACTACTGTGTTAATAAGAAATTAATCTCGAAATCAAGAGGCAAGGCTCAAAGCTTTAATTAAGCTTGCTTGCGCAGTGTGGTCCCGGTCCCATTCAGGTACCCGTTTCCTGACTGTTCCACCAATATATATATAGTTTCATATGATGTGTGGGAATTGGTACCTCACAACCCAACCCAACGTGAATATAATGTTCAACTATAACAATCTGTCCAGTGTCCTGCATTTTCCGCAACTGACTTTTTTATTGTGATTTATGGCAAAAACCTCAGAGGACTTGACAGATCATGGGGCTCGAATAGGTACGGGCAGGGCAAGCTCAAAGATATCCGGAGCAAAGTAACCAAGAGAATGATTGTAATCACTATATTACCATAAGGGAACCTGTAAGTGTACTGTAGTGCTTCTACCGATTACAAAACGGTTGCATTACCTTTATGCTAACCGGGCTAAATTTAATTCTTATCGGTTCCTCGATGTCATCGGCCTTCGGGCTTTGAAGTGGAGATAAACTTTTAAGTTTCACTTTAAAGTACAAACCATTGAGGTTAAGCTCGATATCAGAATTTGCCTCCAGGATAGAGGCTCATTTTTCTGAGGTTAAAGACCCGCTAGAACCATGACCGACATACTAGCTTGTAGAGCAAGTCAAACTGTTGCGGTCATCTATACGTATACGAGTTCCAGGCTTTTCAAAACCATTGGAGAACAAATTCTCGGCCACACCTCGGAGATCCACCCGAATGTAACCGTCCGCAACCGTGATAACGCCCAAGTCGGTTATGGAACTATACCCAATTCTTTTGTCAGTTTGACTCAGCCTGAAAGAAACTTTGGTGCTCAGCGATATAAATCTTACAGAGTGCCTGTCATACTCCGTATTCGTTTACCACTATAACCTTTCTCTTCTCTTCTTGGTAGCTTTCTCTAATCGTTGTACTTTCCACAATGTCGCAGTCAGAAACAACACATTCTACCATCTCGCAAAGGGCACAAAGCGCTCTAGTAGCAGGCTCAAAGAACCCGATGTGGGACGTGATGAATGACCAGTGGTGCGAAAAGACAAACCCCAATGGGTACGTGAATGTGGGCGTTGCCGAAAATGTCCTGATGCACGATCACTTGCTGAGTTTCATCAACCGGCAACTTGACCTGCCTGCTAAACTACTCACGTATAATGATGGACCTACTGGGTCAGGGAGAGTAAAACGTGCTATATCCGCTTTTATCAACAGACACTTCCGCCCCTTCCATGCCGTGGACCCTAGTCATTTGTTCATTACTAACGGCGTATCGTCGGCAATCGAGCATGTGTCTTGGGCTATAACGGAACCTGGTGAGGCAATTCTTCTGGGAAGACCGTACTATGGGACGTTCATACCGGATATCTCATTGAGACCTGGTGCAGCAGTTATCCCTGTGAGCTTCGATGACTGTGATCCGTTCAGTTTGGAGGCAGTGCAGAAATATGAACAGGCATTGCTGAGCTTCCAGGAGACGACAGGACGGAAAGTAAAGGGACTGGCACTCTGTCACCCTCACAACCCACTAGGACGATGCTACCCCAGACACGTGCTAGTGAAGTTGATGGAACTCTGCCAGAAGTACCAGATGCACTTTATTAGTGACGAGATTTATGCATTGTCCGTCTGGAAGAATACCGTTGACGAGAGTCCGAAGCCTGTCGACTTTGACTCTGCCCTTTCCCTTGACCTGACAGGCATTATTGATCCCCAGCTTGTTCATGTACTATGGGGCGTGAGCAAGGACTTTGGCGCCAATGGTCTCCGACTAGGGGTTATCATCTCACAGGCTAATCGTGATATGTTAGCTGCATTACGGAATGTTGGTCTATATTCTTACGTATCGGGGGTCTCGGAGCATCTGGTATCTCTATTACTTGAAGACGTCGATTTCACGGATGAATATATTCGGTTGAACCGCGAGAAGCTCTCGGAGAACTATTCGTTCGTTGTGCAGCAGCTCAAGAGTAATGGTATTGAATATTCGACTGGAGCCAACGCTGCGTTCTTCATTTGGATGGATCTGGGGAAGAAGTATCGCGAACTACACCCCGAGGTCAAGGACGACGAGGATGTCAGTGAAACGGTCATGGATCTCTTATTACAGAAGAAAGTCTTCTTAGCTAGCGGCTCGTTGTTCGGCTCGGAGCGTGATGGATGGTATAGAATAGTCTTCTCACAACCTCAAGAGTATCTGAGCGAGGCTGTACGAAGAATCATGGCCGCCCTCGAGGCTTAGGATGGATTTTTCTTCGAGAATGGTGGCATTGTCGACTATAGCAACCTGCCTCTTGATTCAATACCGAACCCACAGAAAAACACCCTAGTTGTCTATCTGGGAATACACAATAGAGGCTAGATCAAATTCACCAACTTCCTCTTGCATATATGAACCTATATTGCGAAGAAGAGAAGTACACTAGAGGATACGTTAGAGGCCTGTTATGCAATATGGTTTCGCAGAAACACCATAAAATGGCCATGACTGAAGATGAATGGGCACCTGCTCATATCTGTGTTCAGCATTAGAGTATATGCGAGAAACTTTTGAAGATGATGAATATTATAAAGTGTCCGAGTCAGGAAGACTTATTTGGCTGTCGTGGGCCTATTTCGATACAGCAGTTTCGGGTGATACTGGAGGATCAGAGTCGAGCTTGTGAGTGGGAATATACAAATGAGTCTTCTAGCTAATCGTGCTGTTTACCCTTGAACTCCGCTAAGCCAACTTAAACTCTGGGCAAGGGACTTAGCAACCATTCCTACACTAAAGATTCTCAGCGAGTTCCCCTTGTATCAGCATACAAATGCCTTGCGTCTGCGTCTCCAAGTAAACGGGGCTTACCTATCTGCAGATACGAATTACCCCATCCCCACCGTCATACATGACGTATCACATATCAGAACAGGTTTGGACGCAATAACCGTTACAGACTTTCCGCTCATAGGCATCGCAATCGTTCCAATTGGGACTTCTCCTTCTCGTCGAAAATCTCATCCATAAATTGCCGGGCGTCAGACTCATTCCAACCGCCATTGTCCCGAAGCAGCTGGGCAGCAGCGTAGTGGGCATGGTCCTCCGCCAGCCTGACTGCTCTGATGTACTGGCGCCGACATGTGCCTTCAATCGATGCACCTTCATTCAGAAGTAGCTGAAGCATATCAAGGCGACCGGCCTCTGCTGCGCCTTCCAGAGCAGTCCTTCCCCAGTATAGCGATCTTACTGCATTAACCTCTGCACCCCTGTCTAGTAGCTGGCGGGCTATGCCAATGTAGCCCTTGATGGCTGCAAACTGTAACGCTGTGGCACCTCCCTCTTGGGACGCCTCTTGGTTCACTTCTGCTCCTACATTCAGTAGCATGTTAATCAACTGGATGTCTCCGTTCTTAACTGCAAGCTGCAGCGCAGTGCCTCCGCGGATAGGCGAGGCAGGATAGTTTACATCTGCCCCTGCATCAAGAAGAACCTTCACACTAGACTTGTCTCCAGTACACACTGCGGCTTGCAGCATTGTGAGCTCATACTGTCTCTCCATGTGGGGCAGCCAATGGACATCAGCTCCAGCTGAAATTAGCTGCCTCATCAGTGCGGCATCCCGCTTCTGGATGGCCAAAAGAAGCGGCGTAAAAGGGCCACCCTCTTGCCAGGTCTGTACTTGATTCACGTCGGCTCCAGAACGCAACAAAGTCTGAGTTACATCCTTCCTTCCAGTATATATGCTCACCGTAAGCGCCTTCCCTTTTTCTATGGGAGTCCAAGTGGCAGCCTGAAGCAGTGTTTCCAGCGTTTGCCCATCAGCAATTGACTCGAGAGCTGAATCTAGGAACGGGCTGTTGATAGTTCCATGGAGTTGATAGAGGTATATGTCTTTGGAACCTCCTTTGGCAACAACCTTACCCCGCGGATCAAGTCCAGTATCTAAAAAGCGTCTGACGAGAAAGATGGTGCGGTCGCAGCGCACGGCTTCCGCGAATGCATTCGGCACAGCACAGGGACGCTGAGAGAGCCTGGATAATAGCAGAGACAAAAAGTCGTAGCTCACGCCATCACGATATTCTTCGACCGCTTGGGTGAGCTCAACATCGGTGACAGGAGCACCTCGTTCGATCAGCACCTTTGCTATTGACATGTTCACGCATTGAATCGCCTTTGCTAGCGGAGATGTAGTAACAATGCTCAATCCATTAGGTGAACTCGTCCCTAATTCAAAAGAAAAACGCCCAACCATCCCGCATTGGCGGTCGACATCAAGGTCTAGCAGATACCGCACAAGTCCGCCATCTTGCCATACGTCTTTCCACTCACCTCTCGAATTGACCCTCCATTCAGTCTCTTTTCTGATGGCAGATACCAGGATAGGTTGACCATAGCGGAGGAGAATATTTTGGAGCATTCCGACCGTCTCTAAATACTTCGCAGTTTTCAGGTCGCCAATTTCTATCAGCATTTGCCCGGTATTTATCGCTCCTGCATGCTGGAGAGCTTGGATTATTTCGCAATATCCGCAACTTATGGCGACTCCAAGCACTGTATCGGGGACATCGTCGTAAGTATCATTCACTCTTGCTCCCCAGGTCAGGAGGAGAGCGACCGTGTCAAGGTCTCCTACTTTCACCTTGTTGTATAACGTTGAGGTGTAATAATCCTCCATAAGCTTCCGGTCAACGACAGCACCGTGGGCTAGGAGCATTCTGCATATTTCTAAATCGTGCCTGTCAAGGGCTCGTTGGATCAGTGTCTTCCCCCGCGTCCCATTCGCAATGCTAATGTCTGCACCCGCCGCCAGTAGCTGCCGCGTCGCGAATTTTAGACCCTTGGCAACCGCTAGCACGAGTGGAGGTAAATAGCGATCACCGGTAGCCTTATAATTCACGTTCGCATTAGATGCCAGTAGCAATCTAATCATGCCATCGTCTCCGCAGTTAACTGCTACCCCAAGTGCTGTCGTCTCCAAGCAGAGGAGCTTGCCGTTTTCTTGGAATTCAACACTTTGTAGTGCATCGACCTCCGCACCTAAGGCGAGTAATCGTTTCGTAAGAGGCATATCTTTAATAGCTATGGCGACTCCAAGGGGGGAAATGCCCGTCGACCTTCTCCCTTTACAACGTTGGTTGATATCACCACCAGCCTGAATGAGAAACTCGAAAAGCCACGCAACTCGGGACATGACTGCAGCCTGCAGTGAGTTTGCTGAAACTGGTGCGCCTTTAGACAGCAAATCTGCCACTAGATCCATGTTCTTTGACTTGATAGCTTCGAAGAGTGCTGCTTCTAGTACCTCAGGGATTGCAGAATCGGTACTATAAGACAGCAGCAAGCGACTCATTTCGAGACCAACCGTGAGATCCTGGGTTTTAGCTGCAAGTATTAAAGGTGGTGTAGGACGCCACTGGACCATAACAGGTGTGTCCGGACTCATTCCTGCTTCCAACATCATCCCGATAGATCTTAAGTCGCGTGCCCTGATAGCACTTGCAAAGAGCCTTTGAGCAATAGCCTGCGCCGTTGCCCCAGGAACAGAAAGCAAACGTCTCAGGCTCTGGATATTGTTAAGCCCCGATATACGGAAGACGGAGAGAATCAATCCATCACTGCTACCGATCTGTTCTATATTCCCTTGACCAAAGAAATTCTCAAATCCGTTCGAACTTGGTTCGCATATTTTGAAGTTGTTCGAGATAAAGAACAGCGCCACTCGAAGACATTCCGCAATGGCGATACCACTGCCGAAGCCATGGAGAGACTCTGCTATACGCATGTTTTGACCATCATACTGCTCTGGAATGATACAACTCAGGGCAGAGGCCATTCGGGAAGCACTCTGAATTGTATGTAAAAGCTTGGCTTGGTCTCCCGTAAAAAGCGAGCTTAGTCCACTAACAAGCCCTTTGTTGATGAATTCCAAATCTTGTATGCTGCACAATATAGGAGGACCATTGCCTACCGTGTGTAAGCGATATCTCAAGGTCTGGAGTATGTTTGGCTTGCGTTGTACCTGAGATGCTCTCCAAATTCACAAGGGCAGTGTCTAAGAAGATGGACCATGGAAGATTTGATGGCCATGAAAGCTGCAATGTTGATGGTCCTGGAGAGCAAACAATGACCCCATCTGGCGTCTTTGGGGATGGAGCTATGTTGTGTTATTCATTTGTCTTAATTCCCATTTCGGCCGATCTCACCTCGGTAGTACTTCTCGATTTCTTTTTCATACCCTTGTCGACCGATTTCCATTTGTACTATCCTTGGGGGGCAGAGGACACCGTCGAGATAGACTTCTGTGCACTGATTGCCTCTCTTCTCGAGTTGTCGTTTCACGTATTTCCATTTCTCTGCGCCCATGCGATATTTCCTGATTCCCCATTGTTTCAATCTTGCCTCATATTGATACTTCCTGCGCATCGTCAGACACGCGTGACGGTTGCCACTCCGTGCAGCAGATAGAACTCACGTTTTGCGAAATCCATATTTTGTGTGCATAACATGACGCAGTTCTTTCAGTGGCTTGCCTTCTCGGACGTAGATGCGCTCGATCTCTGCCCGGTACATGTCCCATTCTGATTGTGACATATTGAGCGGAGTAATAGAGCTAAAGTCATGATTTAAGATCGAGGCGAAGAAGGGTAGGTAATCCACGACTCTATATAGGTGGGAGTCGGAGCGCGAGGCTGAGGGCTTCCTCACAAACCCTGTCACATAAGCAGGTATCTGCAGGGGCTACGTCAGAAAACAACCTGATTGGACACAATCAGAATCTGAACTACGATTATGCAAGGCTTTGGCCGCTTTGGTGCCTAATCGCCCTAGTGGATGGCGATGAGCGAAGCTGTGACAGTGATTGGCCCGTTGCATAATCTGGCTGCATAAGTCTGCCAAGCTTTGCTTGATCGGTGCGCTAAGTTGATTGGAATATCTCAGAATCTGGTGCGAGTGACGATAATAACTATTGAAACTATATTATTGTTTGCCCTGGACCATGTGTTCTATAGAAAACTTCGATCCCAGCCCTTTTCGTGTATAAAAGTCCCCTTCCCCGTTGAATCCCTTCCTCATGCTCATCACACTCCAATTGTCAGTCTCATTCTCACAATAGGCGAATTTCTTCTTTATTATTCTCGTGCTTATTGTGTCTACCCGGTGCTGTCGTTATGTCGTCCGATCCGTTCAGCAGGAGCTGGGCAGGTCAAGGCGAGAGTCGCGCATCCCATAATGCCCCAGATGCGTTCAACATTCCATCATTCATGTTCCCGTACCCCGAAAATTTGTCTCCATCGGCCAGACCTCTCTTGATAAATCCAAATGCATTGCCAGTCCTATCTTCGCCTGGAGCAGGTAATACTGTACGCTCTACCAGCCCTAGCAGTGACACGGACACTTGGCTAGCTAATGATACGGCGTTGAACTTTGCAACAGCCGCAACATTTGGCCCAGAAGTGATTGACAATGGCAATGATTTCCCTCTCAACTCTCCACCGATGGACCTAAATGTCATCTCATCCATTAAGCAGCCTTCTATGACAGTGACAGCACCCAGGACCCGCTCTCGAAGACCAGATTCCCGCCACCGAGGACCGAAAGCAAAGTACCTTCCCCTTCCTCAACTTTGTTTGTCTAGTCGTGAAATGCGTAACTCACTATCTGCAGTAGAGAGCGCTACGCCGGTAGTGTTAAATGCGAGTGGAAAGGCTGCACATATACCGGTCTATTCGCCCGCAAGGCCGAGTTGAAGCGGCACGTCGAGACTCAGCATATCTCTCCCAACTCCTATGAATGTCCGGAGCCAAGGTGCATGAGAACCTTCAACCGCAGAGACAATTTGGACGAGCATCTGCGTCGGACCCATTTCTAGCTCTATTTTGTCATCTTGGAGTCAGTTTTGCTGGAAAGTTTCTTGGGTAATCTGGGGAATTATACTCAGGGCTCAATACCGCACAAGGGAAACTAGTGAATGGGATGTTCGCCTCTGGATACGTCTGTTTGATACTTCGCTATAGGTCCTAGGTGTTAGTCTATAGAATCATATACATGAGATCCAAAACATCACTTCAGTCGTATAATGGAACCCTATTCTCACGGCACTTATTAGTCCATTCTTCCTACTTAGTCCTAGTTTTTGTCCAGGGTAATGTCCTTGATGTTCGCTAACTTTATATTAGTGTTGTTTCTTACGAAGGTAGCGCAAGAAATCGGTACTGAAGATATTGAGACCGTTATCGTTATTGTTGCATATATCGGTTCCCCCACCGAAATGCATCAAATCACATCCATAACCCACATAGCGGCCCATCTAGGAAAGGAAATTAGAAATGCAGTAGCAGAAGGTATCTAAGCCAGTACGTTTCAAGGCCGGCTCCATACTCGTTTTAAGCACGGAAGTAGCAGAACGGATTGAATCGCTGTGTAAGTTGGTTACGGACTCTCGAAAGCCTCAAAGCAAATACAACAATTAAACAGAATGCCTACCCTACGTCTGTAAAGCTGAGACAGTGTCGATAACTGAGCTGAGTGCTGAAAACGTAGATAAGTACGAGCTTTATGCATGCCCGGCAAGATGCGCAGCAGAATTCACCCTTAAAACCAGGTGATGAGCCCAAAAATAGTCTACCATACCTCGTCAATAACTTTGAACCATCTTATTGTATTTTTGGCTCTCTCGTTTATTTTACTAACGCGATACTAGAATGGTATACCCATTCACAATCACAGCATTATCAATAATGGCAGATTAAAATCATGGAATGTTATATCAACTTCCAGGGACCGCTGTAGGAACGAATGGAGCTATTGAAGGATCGGGCTGAACTGGATACCCTTCAGGTGGCTCTTTCATCTTCTGAAAGACTTCTGTCGCAAGTGAATTCTCGTTCACGTATGCCAGCAGTGCCTCAAAGTCCCGACATACATGCTTGTTCATAAAGTCAGGGAAGGGTTGGTCCCAGCCTCCAACCCAATTGAACAAAATCACGTCAGTAGAGCCTTGGCATTTGAGATATTGAGCCAGAATATCAATACAGTGAGTAATATGGGCCGTGTGCTGGGCATCGGGATTGTTTCCGAACTCTGGGTAATAGTAGTGCTCGTAAGAGATCTCCTTGCGCAGCATGTCAAGACAGTGGAGGAGATGGAAAACTTCTGTTTGTGCAAGGTATGCATCAGGCCCATAACCGAACTCATCTGGAACCCGGACTGCGAGAGCCGGGTCTTTGCCTAACTTGCGGACCTCTTCCGCGGAGATCAGGATCGGAAAGACTCCCGAGCTTATCCTAGACCACTCTGCATCGGCTTCATCGCCTTGGGGGATGCGCATAATTGAGGGCGGCTCGGAGTCATACAACGAGCCGTTGGTCGTGAGCACGACGCGTGGGATGTCAAATCTTTCTAATATAGGGGCTGCAGTGCTGAATTAGCCTGTGCTTTCGATTGTGACACTTATTTGTGGTATCAACTCACCATAATAGGAGGTTACTTTCCATTTGTCCTGATCGCTGAGATGGCTGAGACAGGCCCGGCTGGAGAGTGGTGATAAGAGGAATACGATTGAGGCACAGAAGATCAGGATGTTCAAACATATAATCCAAAGAGTTAGACAGGGAGGCCCCTTCCTTTCATTGCTCGGGCAGGAAAAGCACTTCCGTGACTCCCCTGGCAGAGAGTCAGTTAAGAGACCCCTCTCGGAATCTCTTTCGCTGTCGCCCTTGCAAAATTTGCCCTCCCCATCCATGGAGGTTCTTGCCATCTCTTTGAGTTGTTGGTAGTGCGACTTGATGTTTCTGCTTGAATGAAAGATGCGAAGGGCAGTTCAGAAACCAACCTCATTCATAGTTCAAGGGCCCAACCGCAGACCGAAAATCAACTGCTGGTTGCTTGTTTGTTCACCGCAATAAAAAGGGACCTAGTAAGCCTTCAAAATTCTCACTTGCATATACCAAGGTTCGATCAGCATAAGAGAAGAGGGGTAGGTACATTTGGGAGAAGTGGCTGGCTGCTAGTTGACTACGTGTTTAGCATCGCATCGGACTTTACCGTATGCCAACTATGATGAAATCCAGCTCCTGATGGCCTCATCCCTTACGAGTTCAGCAACCTACATAAATCAATGAGGGGTAATAGCAGGGTAACCGACCACACCGCTGAAAACCCTCAGCGTGATGTTTGTTATATGACGTTGTGTGCAGTAACAGGAAAAGGCAAGCAAGGGAAGCGGAAAGTAAGGAGTGGTTTTCAGAACTAGGCTTTGTCACCGGACCGTGCCATGATGTGAATACACTCCACCCCGCTCCGGCTGAAGCCTTGCATGGCAGATATTTGTGATTAAAACCTAAGGTATAAGATTAGGCCTTCTCGTGGGCAACATGGTGTTAGACATCGAAACATCTTTCGAACATAAGTCCGTGCAAAAACGCCACAACTACCCGGTCCGACTTATCTCCAGCTGTTGAACCCTAACTTCTCCGCCTCCAAAAATGCAGTTCAAGGTTTTTACTGTGCTGCTTGCTATCGGCCTTCCACTGGCCCTGGCATCTCCAATTCGTAAGGGCTCCTTCTCGTACTTCTCGATCAATGTGTACTCATAATGGTTTACCTAGCCGTGGAGGAGGCTGAGGCCATTCCATATTACCCCAAGAGGAGCGAGGATGCCGAAGCCATTCCTTACTACCCGAAGCGCAGCGAAGATGCCGAGGCCATCCCCTTCTACCCCAAGCGGAGTGAGGAGGCTGAGGCCATTCCTTACTACCCTAAGCGCAGCGAGGATGCCGAAGCCATTCCTTACTACCCGAAGCGCAGCGAAGATGCCGAGGCCATCCCCTTCTACCCCAAGCGGAGTGAGGAGGCTGAGGCCATTCCTTACTACCCTAAGCGCAGCGAGGATGCCGAAGCCATTCCTTACTACCCGAAGCGCAGCGAAGATGCCGAGGCCATCCCCTTCTACCCCAAGCGGAGCGAAGACGCGGAGGCTATACCTTACTACCCGAAGCGGAGTGAGGATGCTGAAGCCATTCCCTACTATCCCAAGCGCAGCGAGGACGCAGAGGCTATACCTTACTACCCGAAGCGGAGTGAGGACGCCGAGGCTATCCCCTTCTATCCTTGAAATGACGAATGACGAGGCTAAGAGCGCCAATTTACGAAAGTATGGATGATTTTAGAATGTAATGATGACCTTGCAACAAACTTTATACGATCCTTTTCTTTGTTACTCAATTTCCTTTGCTTTTGGTTTCAGAAATGCTCTTAACATGCAACTTCAAGTGCCCTGATCTAGCTGGTCAATTACGCTATCATGTCGAAGGTTGTCCAAGAGCCTCTTTGCTTCTAGTTAGCTACGTATGACAAATGCCACTGCAAATGCAACATTGCGGGATAATCCTGTTCTCTTTAGTCACGTTTGGATAGCGCTCCGCATTCGTTGTGTGTGGAAACTGTGGTAAGTCATACTCTCATAGGCTGTTTTCTACATATTAGACGCAAGATATTGCTCAATATGCACCTTGCTATATGCGAGCATACCAGCGAGTAGTGGTATATTTCCATATTGTGCGAAACGTAGCACCATGTTCCGTAGTATCGTGCCAGTTGAGATGTCCAACCCTCTATGTGAAGCAATTGTTAGTAGCTATGACTGTGACATGAAGATCCTTGCGTCAAACAAACCTGCACCACTTCAGCCGATTTCAAGGTCATGCATGTAAGGAGCCCGCATTGATGACTTGCCGAGAGGGATGGGAGAGTCGGTCAGGACCCCCCTGGCATTACTGTCACCAAGTATAGACATGAAATGCTAGGCATAGCCATCCCGGAAGGCAAATAACTGGTGAATAGAAGAGTGAATCCTTTAGCCACCCCTCCCCTCCCCTCTCCCCGCTCCCCCCTCCCTCCTTTCCTACTACCATAGCTGGATACCAATACGACAGTCTTAAACTACTGTATAGTGTGGGCCATACATTCCTCTATCGAAATACAACGATGTTCGGAAGGGAGAGCAAAATATTGAAAACACAAAGCGAAAGCCATCCGATGGTGGAATACAAGCCAGTTAGCGACAGACCGAGTATCGATATCGGCTTTCCTTTGGCCCGAGACTCCGAAGCAGATATACCAACAGAGAATGGCGTCAATGACACCTACCTCGCCCCGGAGTGCTCAAGAACACGACGCCGTTGTGAGAGTTTCGCCCGAGCCCCTATCAAACAAACCTTCCTCTTACTCCTTGCCGGCATCGGTCTCATGAACATAGGATACCAAGTCTACTGGCTCTTCCGATCTCTGAAACCAATATCGTGCAACTGCGGTGAAACCGTTTCGGAGGCCATTGCTAACGGATGTCGGTACGATTCTTTCGCTGCAGCCTGGCTACCTCCGGCGTGCCGGAATGATGAGCTAATCGATCGCTTTGAACGCGCGGGTCCGAACCCCGATGGCAGTTGGCAATACTATAGGGACAGGAATAAGACACAAGTGCTCTCTCTTGAGGAGGTCTCCATGCTGCCTGAGACAGGGGGTCACTTTTTCACCACGCACCAGTGGCATCTTGTCCACTGCGCTTATTATTGGAAGAAGATGTTTCTGGCGAAAGAATATGGGACAATCATTGAACATCGGTATGATAATCTAGCTCATTTAGAGCACTGTGAGATGATGTTTTTGAAAAGGGATCCGTTGGACACTATTGTGACGGAGGCCGGTGTGGCGCTTCATTCGGATGTGATTGTGACTGCGAAGAAGCATAAAGATGACCATTGAGATAAATTAAAACAGGACTGGTCTGAAGAGCACGTATCCGAATTAGTGTATTAGAATTTCAGAACCTCCGAGGATTTATCTTCGCATGGTGGCTGCCGAGAGCTGTTTTTATTTATTGCTATTCGCACCTTTTGGTGCTTTTGGGAGGACATAACTGTAGAACTTTAGTCTATCTGCTTATGCGGTCAGCATCGCTCATGCACATTAAGCACTTAATCTCATGGGTAAAACAGTCACGGATTGACCCTTACCAATTATATTCACTTTTCAAGCCCCTCATTGGCCTGGTTTCGCAAACCCGGATGTGATGTAAATTGCTCAATATGCTCGTCGTCAAACTTGCCAGATAGTGACTCTTTAGTAGTCTAGTCCATAAAACCCCAACAAGGTGAGCAAAACCTCATATGCATGTAAAGCAAGTGCTCATGGGCGTCAACTAACAAGATCTAACAGCGGATCTCTAGTCTTCAAGCCTATACGTAATATCCAATGCAAGAAAAATGAAAAGGCTGGATGGTATCATAACGCCACGACGTGAACCGGATCTGTGGAATTGCTCGGGGACACGCTGATCGTCACGGAACACATTCACTACTGCGTTCCTATTTGGAGACTGCAAGCCTGATTCGTCTATTCAAAGCTCAATTATTGTCCTCTTGACCGTTGTGCATGCTTCCGTATGCATGCAGTACAACAATATCGATACAGAAGACCATCTTCAAGCAGATCACAAGAGCTCTGGTGAGATATTGACTTGCTCCGCGGCAAAGAATTATAGAATGAGACTAAAGAAAGAGATTGTCAAGGATTTCTACTGTCCAAGGTAGAAGACTTGCCACTGGCCAGCTAGGTAAGATACGTACTCAGAGGGAAACCCAAGGCAAGCTTTGAATACTACTAGTACTAAAACAGGACGCTCATTCTTGACCTCGTACTACTTTAACAGACCGTCAAACTTTAGTCAAGATGCTGCACTGAAGGGTTCCAGGATCCTATGTATAAGACTGGTTTACTATGCATTCTATTGAATTTTAACCACTATTTGAAATCCATTCGGTCACCGACTCAGGTACACGGTACAGTCATCCAGCCGAATTTCCATTCGGTCTGTGACACTGACAAATTCACTTTCTGCGAAGTTAATAATATGCATCCTTTGTTTGATAACCTTTAGATTATTCATATGAGCAGAAGCCACGAGAATTATACCATATTCAACACTGTGTTATAGAGATGATATACAGTGTGTCAGTGGTTTTTCTATAATTTTCATTATTGAAATACACTGTAGAGGAATATATAGAATGGGTGGAAATTGTCGTCCTTATAAATATTGAAGACGGTAAGAGGGGATGTCGACCCACTGTTGCGTAGTGACTGCTACAGTCTATCGTAATTCAATTAAAGAGCGGGACATTTCATTCACAATCGATCTCAAATGCGGGGGCAGAGGCTATATATACCGATGCTATAACCTCTTGTCTACAACTGCCCTCCCATCCCTTCTCGGCTTGTCTACTTTGCCTACTACTCTCTCCTATTCTGCTGCCCATGGCTACCGCTCAGATTACCGTCAGCCACCCGTTGGCTACCCCCAATGGTTCTCAGCCAAGTGCAACAGAATCTCCCACTATTTCTCTCCTGGGACCGAATGCCACCGCGGCCAGCGTCAGGCTAGACGTCAGTGCACCATTCTCCGCCATTCGTACCCTCTTCGATCACCTATACTCTCATCCAGACGATGCCACCAAGCTCAATGCGATATACCCCCGTCGCGGCATCCTCAAGACAGCGGCAACTATCAAGACCTCCTCAGACCAGAAATTCACAATCGACCTCTCTCCAAAGCGTGTCGCTCTGATCCCAGCCTCTCTGCAGGAGTCTCTAGCTAGACACGGTCTCAAGGACATCCTTGATTTCTTCAACACCCTCACCACAGAATATGTCCCATCAATACTCTCGACTCTGAGTATCATCGCTGGCGCCGATCTTACACCCGCGCACAGTACCTACAACATGAACTTCCGTCTTTGTGACTATAACCCCGTCACCGCTGCCTCTGGATCCTTGAATGGATGCGGCGCCCACACTGACTACGGCACCTTCACCATCATCTTCCAAGACGGTACCCGTGGCCTTGAGCTCGAGGATGCCAATGCGCCTGGTTCGTGGGTCCCTGTTCCGGGTGATGCCACTGTCATCCTGACTGGCTGGTGTGCGGTTATTCTGAGTGGTGGCCGCATTACTGCAGCTAGACACCGGGTTAGACGTACACCGGGCGTTCGTCGTTTGAGCGCGGTTGTGTTTATTGCGCCTGATCTGGATGTGAACCTGAAGCCGCTGGGTGGGATTCAGCCGACACGGCCTTTCTCTGAGACCGTCATGCGTGGGGATATCGACACCGAGGTCTTCAAGGAGGTGATGGGAAAGAGATGGAGGTATAGGGAGGGGAATGAGGAGATGGAGGGCCACGAAGTTGGAACTCAGGATGATGAAATTGCGAAGCTCATTTGGGCCTGAGTCAGGGTATGATAGCGATTGGCCTGTCTGTCTGATTGGAAGCGGTAGTATTGAGTGGTTATTATGCAGGATAATGGATAAGTCTCGCTTTTCGTTGGGTATTAATCATATGGTGTAACCCTCATACGCACTATGAAGCGATTAGATGTTTAATTCAAGTAATTAACAAAACACAAGCAACTGTCAAGCAAGGGTTCCCAAAAGGGGTGCTACGTAGAGTCAGTCACATTTAGCTGGACTTGATGGGGATGTCGTGTCCAGTGCAGCATAAGATTGTGGTAGGAATAAGACAGTAGCCTGTGGTATGTGATGAACTGGCGTGAGAAGTCCTGTTGAGCATACCGTGCAAAGCTGTGGCGTTTTGGATCAATTCTCGGCTGTCCTCGAGCATCCGTTATCCGTCGTGCGGCTAACGCCCAGTCATTCATAAGCCACGTATAAAAATAACTGTGGCTGAGGGCCAACCCCCCCTCCCTGATCCAATACTGTACTGAAAAATAGATTTTGGGTATCCACTCCGAAAGCCTATACCTAACTTAGTAACATTTATGTGACTGGAGGCATGTATGTACCGTTCGCCTGATCTCTTAACCCACCGTATATTCCATCCTTATGTACTTCATGGTTGGGCCAATGGCATTCGGCAGCGACTAAATTCTATGATCATCAAGCTTGACGCAAGCTTCCTTGTCGAATGTGGACTTGATCCTACATTGTTGTGTAGTCAATATACACTAAAGAATGAGCTACGAGTCTCCTATCCACGTGGAAGACTAACCGCTAGTGGTCCAAGGACTAGACCAACTAGACCAGGAATGCCTTGAAGATCCAGTGGGAGGAGATATATTACATAGATTAAATAATGCTGTACAGTCATCTGCAGTTCCATGCGATTTTCCATGAGATTTCCTATCTGGGCTCAATTTAATAGAGTGAATCGCCCTGAATGCCGGCAAGTATGTCTGCAAGTAGGTGAAATCTTAGTTGTTAAAGGACATAAAACCAATACCAGCAGGAAGATCGGTACCGTAACGCCGTTTCAGCAATGAAACTTCCCGATTGCCTACAACCAGAGAGTTGCTTGTACCGGACCCTGCTTATAACAGACAAGTGGGTTCCTGTGGGTTTCAAGTGGACCCTTCTTTTCCCACTAGAAGCATCCACAATGGTGACTCCTTCCAATTGTGGCTTCGGCCGAGTGTGTGCAAGTGTCGGCGCCGGTTAATATGGACCATTGCATCCGCTCGGACGTTGGCAGTTGGTTGAAAGTTCATCATGAGCCCTAGGATCAATCCTTCCACGCATGACGCCATTGGCGGGAACGTAATCCGACCAATGTAATCAATTTCCATCGTGACCCTCGGTAAGCTATGAATAGTGTCATATGTACCTATATACTAGTGCCACCGCAGATGTCCAATTACGACCTCCTACTAGTCTGCACGCCCGGTTACATAGTGCATTGTCCGCAGGGAGGCCGCGTTAGGCAAAGTCTATCGGCGTACTACCTGCGTGGCTCGATTCCCGGTTCGGCAGGAGTCGCGTGGAAAAATCCTCCCACTGTCACGTCTATTTTGGTGGAGCCAGAAAAACAGTCCCCATGACGACACATCGAATGAAAAATCATTCAGGCATTAAGAAGCTTCTGGTCTTATCTTCTCGTGTCCTGTTCGATGGAATTCAGAGTAATGCTGTACAGGATGGCTCTCTTGGAAGGTTGTAGATAGCATGTACAGAGTGATCAGAGGTGGTTGCTAGTAGGGAATATAATAGAACAGATAATAAAACAGTTATAAAATTTTGACTAGCTATTATGATTATTCGCCACTATTGGCAACTAGTTTAAGACCGTTATTCAATAACTGCAAATAATCTTTAATGAAGTTTCATAACCGGCTATTGACTATTTTTTATGTAGTCAAAGCTGCCGGGCCATATCTATGTACACCGTTCATGCTGGATAGTTCCATGACGCTCTTCAACTTGCGCGGTGGCCTTACTGATGGAATTCCCTCCAGTGTAGTATTTCCTTGTATAAATGGGGGTCGGAGAATGCAATGTGACTTTCTAAAATTTTCATCAGTCGTCCTCGAAGCAAGGCGGATTCCACAGATAGGGGTCGTCATCCGCAGAATGATTGGGTAGACTTGATCGAGTAGTGATCGTCGGGGTCCAACGCGGCATATAACCGGGAAAGCTCTGTTGAGAGCATGAGCTGCAGGCGAATCATATCGTCAATATCGTTTGACGAGGGTAGGGCATTGCCATGCGGCTTGCCATTAGATGTCAATGATTGCCGAGTCAGCATTACAAGATTCTGACTCAGCCACGTTATCTGTAGAACTCAGTAACGGGGTTAGAACAAGAGCGGTTGTGTTGTAGACGTACTTTGTCGAGTGAACGAGCGATATCGGCAGTCTGCCGCGTTGAGGTAACGAGTTTCTTTTCAAAACGGTGGTAAGCTTAACTTCTCCATATTAAACCCGAAGAGAGAAGGTCAAGCAAACCATTGCTTTCTTTATACGATCAATGTCTTCTCCACTTGGGTTTGAATGAGCCCTGGTATCCTTCGCTTTCCCGTGGAAGAGCTTTCTGGAGCATTGGCAATGAGGTGAGATGCGAGATGGTGTCTGGCTTCTTTAACCTCTATTTATTGATGGTTGATATGGGTCTATGTCCTCCATTCCAGGTGCATCTTCCCCGTGGCAGATCAATTTAATCTTGATGCGCAAGGAGTGAGAGAAACAAATCAATGGCGATCGGTTCGCCTGATTGCTAAACGAACAACTAGAAGACTGATATGTATGATGCAGAACTTCGGTCTATTTGTTCCCCTAGTGCAATCACTATTGAGCACAACAGGCTGCCAGGCAAACCCGCGGAATTGGAATCTGCCGAGGGTGGTGAAATGCAGAATTGCCTTTCAATAGCCGAATCTTATGGAAAGGGCTCGATGTACCGGCAACAACGGAAGAGTTACAGTAGTATAACTGTATGAAGAGTATTTGTCTAATTACAATGCAATATGATATACTATTATTCTAGAGGATGGGAATAGACCACGATAGTTGATTCTATTTGGAATCAACATCACGAGAGCCCTATACATTACGGAGTATACTCGCTGCACTCTAGTAACATAGTTGAGCGTAAAAGGTGTTTTGTTAATAATGTTGATCAAGCAAAGCAAGATCGATCCACCTACGAGATCGAAATCCCTATAGGGTGCCAAGTATATATAAACTCCCATAATTACGAACTTAATTTGTGGTTTCCTTATTTTCCTTAGATCTATCACCACTAGAGGCGTTCGGAAGCGCCGTTAGCCCAAGAAAATAATGTTCAGGTGGAAAAAACGTGTCGCGACGTTTCACCCGGAAAACTGTTGTACGGTGTACGGTTTCTTCATGTACTGTGTATCAAGGGTGGGGCTGCTATGGGGCGGACTAAAATAAGGGCATGCTTATAACGGAGGATAAGCTAGACCATTAGCATTCCACAGCTCAGAAACGGAGGAATACTCGAGAATTGATTGGAATCCCCGGGATTATACGATTATTGAACTTACTTATTAAACTCAGCATTCCCTAGGAATAAGATGAACTCATAGCCTAAGCATCACGACACAGTGATCAGAGAGTATTTACGGGATTAAGTTCGATCATCATTCAGAAATTTAAACTCTATATGACCGAAGTAAGGACAAAGCTCTTATAAAAGTCCTCCGAGAAGGTAGGGTTCTTCTAGGTCATGCGGATATAAGTTCCTTCTGAGCTATGATTGGCCAAGTGCTCAATTCCCCAATCTTTACGACAAGCTAGTACGGGCTAGTACTAGATTAGCACTCTTATCTGTGTCCGAGGTCATAAAAAACAGAAAAAAGAAAAAAGGGAAAAACAAGGGAGGAGAAAGAAGAAAAGACGGAAGTAATCCACACTAGAAATGTCCGAACGACGGACCTAGCCGCCGTTAACCACGCGAAAATAAAGTTCTTAGTTCATCTAGGTATCTTGAGCTATCGTAGAACACGTAGAAGGTCGTTGCGAAAAATTCAAATTCTGACAGGAAGACGAAAGGAAAATAAAAGGGGAATGTTAAAAGAAGTAAAAGGAATAGAAGAAGAAAGAAACAGAGGGCAAACATAGAAAACGAACAGTAGCCCACACAACTTTATGAATTAGGATTGAGCAAATGGCTTCAAGGGTCTTATGAGAATTGCGACAATATAACACTGAGCGATCGATGTACAGGTAGGTCAATCAAAAAAAGGCCCTCACATCAGACACACGTTGGGATTCAGTTTGTTTCTGGAGAAGTAACTTTTCATGATGTTTAAGGACCTGCAGTAGGTCCATATTCGCATTTACCTGCTGCTCTTCATATAGACGGAGCTTATAGAGCCCTTCTAAGGCATCGGACGCTGAAACTAGTGAAAGAGGCTGAAGAGGAGTGGTCACACTCTCTTGCAATTCGCTAGCGTTCTCAAAATGGCACAATATGGAGTCATCGAGATGTAGCGTGCTATCATCAACTTTCTCCTCCACAGGGTCTATGAAATGGCTAGTGTCCATGAGCTCGGAGACATAGCCTGAAAGATATAACTGATGCAGCAGGGTCTCAATGTCCATGATCGTTTGTCGATTGTCGATGCGTTCAATGCTTTCTATAGACATGGCCGCTCTAAAGGCGTGTGTAAAGATATCATCGGCCAATTCAATTTCCCATATAGAGATTGCCCAGCGAATGGCGTGTAGAATTGTCATTGTCGATATTGGGTCCCAGCCACGGTCATGTTCATGCACCAAATAAGAGGCCCACTTGCATTTCCAGTATGATTTCCATGTAAAGACAATCCCCTGACTCAGAGGCTGGTATTTGTCTTCCGGCATTGCGGGGATCCATATAATAAATGTGTTCTGAAGTTGCGAGCCTACCTCCTCAAAGGCGAATTTATGGGCCGACAGACCATCCATCAAAAGGACAACTTTCCGACCAGTCATTCTTTGATCGAACCATAGTAGCCACTCCGTGAAGATGGTAGAAGTCATCCAGGCTCTCGTATTAAACCGCCATTGACACCCTAGGTTCTCGATATTGATGCCCGCAGCGCTGAATGCCTGAGGTCGTTTCGCGGTCCCAACAAACCAGAGAGGAAGACGTTCCGAAGCATCGGAATTGCAACAGAAGCAGGTCGTTAGGCGGTCATTTCCGTTTGTACCTGCGGCAGCTAAACCACTTTCTGGGATGCGCTTCCAGAGAAGGGCCGTCTCGTCGCAAGCAAAAATATCCCGGGGTGCGTATTGGTTGAGAAGCTGGCGAATGCCGACCATCTCGACTGTCCCATCGTCAGAATGGCTTGCGCCTTTACCTTGTAAGTTGTTTTTGTTGATATCCCAACGAGATTGGAACCCCCGCATCCAACCATTGCTGAACTGAGGCATCGCCTGGCCCGGATAGAGCCTCTCCCAGAACGTTCTAGCTTTCTGTAGGATGAGATGCTGGGAGAGAGATTCTTGGTCCTGTACTCGCCGTATCCACTCGTAGAGGGCCCGTTCAAGCTCTGGCCAGCTTTCGGCGCGTCGTCGTTTGGCTCTCAATTGGTGGCTTGAAGCTCCGTCAAGTGAGTCATACCGGGAGGAGAGAATTCGTGAGACAGAAGACTCCGCTATTGGCTGTTGATATTCTGCCTCAAACCACTGACAGAGCTGAAGCTGGGTCAAGTATGGCTTCAACGCGTGTTGAGACCGAAGAGCCAACTTCTGGCTGTTGGAAATAGGTCGACGCTGCATTGACTCGTATGATAATGCAAAGTCAAGACGTTCCAGCGGTCTAGTATAAGCATTTCGATAGAGGAAGTATGGAAGATATTCATACTTGCCTCTAGAAGATCATTAGAATTTTTTAGGACACGAAGTCAACTTTAGCATCAGACCAATATGCTTATAACAGACATGTTGCTTATAACGGAACCTGCTTACAAAGAGCGACTTACAGGATACCTTCCTTCCGTTCGTTCGGAGAGCCCGAGCCTACGTAGTGGGGCTGGCCCACCCAAGTTTTCTGTTTCTGGTTCTGTACTTCTTTCTTTTTCTATGTTTTGCGGGCTGGTATCCCAGTCTGGGGGTTATTTGCTTGGTTGCCATACAAAACCTATACCTGAAAGGTAAGTTTAGAATCATATGGTTGGCTTCTTGCGTGGCCCTTGTGCCAAAGGGGGCATCTATTCAAGCCACGCCCAAATTGGCTTGACATTCCATTTCGACGTCCCTTAGGAGGCCGCAATCTAGATAGAGATATGATTAAACATCCGGCCAATATCCCTTAGTAATGTTTGTGTGATCGATATGGTTAGCACCAGTGGCCATGAATCAGAGATTAGAGGTGAAGGGCAGGCTGGAGTCGAAATTATTCAACTATGGCGTAAATGTAGCAAAGATCATCGGCTCTTCTTTTGTTTATGGTTGGTGGACGATGCCACGCTTTAACATTGAGGATCCACAACCGGGCGCATGGGTCCGAAGAGATACGTATCCCAAAGAATATTTGGGGCAAGGAAAGCCAACTATTGGGGTATGCCACGCCCGGTAGTACCCACCTTAGCCCAAAGGAAGAGCCTAGTTGGGTGTCTTTCCTCTCTCTTGCAGATCCTCATAGAGTGGACACAGTAATTAGGAATGACAAGTCACAGGAATTAGGTTGGAGCACGTCTGCCGTTGACCCTTCGGCACTCTGCTTGGCCCAACTAACAATCCATTAGTTGCTGTTAATATTTGCTGTAGGATGTATGCCTACTAGAATCTCATCAAGATGAGAAATAAGATCAGCCATGAAGGCAATGCCTCGATACGTTAGTCTGAGCATCTCTTTTGTTCCACTAAAATCTTGATGCTGACCGTACCTACAGCTCGCTATCGTTCGGTACAGCACTCTCGAGTCATTTGGCCAGTGCGACAAAGACATTGAGACGATGTGCCACCCCCCTTTGCCTAAAGCTATGACCACGGGGTTAACCATGTCTAACGTATATCACTAGAATCAAAGCGAAGCTGGCCGGACAGGAAATAACACATTTTACTCTCTTCCTTCCAACCTCAGCCTTGCCTCCTGTGCATTACGCATCGTATGGTCCCGGCTTACAAGCGTCCAAAAATACAACATTACCACTCAATATTAACTGTTGCCAGGTTTGTTGTTCCATGTGACCTTCCCGAAGATGTATTGGATGGTATGAAGTTTGCAGATGGTCTTCTCATTCATATTCGTCGTGAATAGGAATAACTTGGAGTGCATGAACGTTTGTGGACTTAGCATATAACCAGTCTTATACTCTTTCTGGCCACGAATTTTTGAAGTGGGGCGATCTGTCAGATTACCTTACCTGTATCTCCCGCCCTCTCAAGCTTTACATTATTGGATAATATATCACATAACCGCCGCTAAAAAGGGCGGAGGGTATAGACAATTCAACTTACAGAACGACCCACTTCAAAAAATTCGTGGCCAGATAGCATATCTCTTGGCGATATTGGACCCTCATGGGAGCGTCTCTCTTAAGCTACGCACTATCTCCGTGCTGGCACTATTCCATGGTTATTCTGAATAATTCACCCCACTTCCATACCTCAGTTTTGCTGTTCGCAATTGAGAACTTCATAAAATAAATACACCAGGCTATTAGACAAGGACGAGGACACATGAGTAGCACCAAGAGTACATATCTTCAGGAACATCTCTCCCAATTTAACTTGCCACAGCACGTGAGTATGAATTGCCCTATCAGAATCAAGCGATCTAACCACGCTGAAGTTGCTTGTTGCCTGCAAATGCCCTCACCGGCGTTTTTCGGTCTTATGCGGCTGGCAGTCCAGACACAATCGCTGAGATGGCGATCGGTTGAATGACCAGCCGATCCTCGTTCCAAGACGCACACAATAATTCAACAGAATTTCAACACATGCACATGCGGGACGGTGAATTGCCACCCTCAGTCGTAAGCCCTTTTAAGCTGGTAAAATATGTTATTATATATCAGGGCGAGATCTCATGTCTCAATTAGGGCTGCAGCCAATGAATATACTGCCGCCACCGCCACCGCCACCCGGAATTCCACCCAGGGAACGATTGGACCAGGTTTGTCGTCTCAACAATGGCAATTTAAAAGAATTTAAAAGAGGATATACTACTGCAGGTGGGTCTGGGCTCTATGGCCCTCAGGAATCATTTCACTGGGAGTAACAGCATGTCAAGATAAACGAATGAACATTCAAGAGGGTTATGGCTCACGGTTCTATATTCTTGGCGCTAGGGAGTCACATCATGCTGCTGGAAATATCACAAGCTAACCGATATAATATAATGTATAACTGAGTGAGAATTGTCTGATGCAGGAACAGTCCAATAGTAGTGAGCATAGTAGTCCTGGGTGGATACCTAGACCTCAACCATTCACAGACCCTTCCCAAATAGCTAGTAAATAGTCATCTGAGATACAATACAAATTAGCTCTTCCGCAACATTATTTCACCTATAGGTACACGACAGCAACCAGAGGATGGTCACCAAAGATGGCCATCGGCCCTTCGTACAAAGCCTGATGAGCTTGGCCAAGGCAAGGGGCCGCAAGAAAAACAAAGCAAGGAGCGCGAAACGAAAACAAGAGCCACTAGCCTTTCTATTCTACTACGATTGTCGACGGGAATCCTGTTGAGAGTTTTTATGTCTCTCTCTGCGTTGGATGAAACCCGTCTTGCATTGACCTGTGAACGTCTTTTCCGGTGTGTGGGGGTATTCAACATTCGCAATCCCCCAATCATATCCAGCTTCGATGCCGCCCGATGGTAGCTTATCGTATCGCTAGAAGATAGATGATGGCGCACTCGTTCGAGCTGTCTGAAACTACATATAGTGGCTTCGTTTCCTACGCGGATGTTCAGGAAAGAACCGGAAAGCCGAATCTGTGAATTGGGGACGTTAACTAGAATAATCGAGTTATGTCCTGGCAAGAAATCGACCTACCACAATACAGCTCGCCAATTCACCCGATTGAGGATGCGGAAGACATTCCTTGAGTGTGCTGTCTACACAGTGCTACTTTAGTGCCCCGGTAAAATTTTGCCAGCATTCATGTGTTGTAAGATACGAATGTTCACATATGAAGATTGCGATATTTCCAGAGCTTGATGATCACGATATGTTGGTGATGAGAACGCAGTACCAACTGTCCCTAGAAACTGGCCATGTGGGAGAGGAAAGGTTTATGATGCCTCATATGGGCTGTCCATACCACTCGATCGATATATGGCTTGCTAATGTCGGTCAAACTTCACTCTGCCTATCGACTGAGGGTTACAGCTCCTACAAGCACATCTAGCTGTGCGATACTTGCAATTCTATTTAGATTTGCCCCCGTAAGGCGCCTAGCGGTGCGAAAAATGTACAAACAACATCAGTATACTGCTTTTGAACTGAAAGGAGATTGGGCTCAGGGAGCTACCCTGCATTGGACCACGAGCGGGCGGCGAAGAGTATCCGTCCAAGGGGAAGTCAAATTAAAGGCAAAGACCCAATATGTCATATCATTGGCATTCCTGTGAGCATCCCGATGCTACTTAGGAATATTGGTCTTGAAGCAAGATATATCTTTCTTATTCAAGCTAGGTACGCTTTAATTAATAAAAGTACATTTATTATATACAGCCCTATTCCAGAGCGAGTACTATATGAACGCGTCGGCTGTAATAGGATTAGCTAAGATAGTACAGTAAAAGTAGGGTTTATCTATCAGTGATTATACTTTACCAATACCCTTCAGTAACAAGACCATAAGTATATCCTAAGCGATGCTTCCCTCTAAAGTTCAAGGCTAAACAGGCCGGGGTTAGGCAGACCGTCAGGTATCGCATTACTACCTACGTGTGTCTTTATTAAATAGTTATATAGCTAAAACCATATATACAATTAACGATTTCTAGCTCCATGAGAATTTGATATTTTTTATATGGCAACGCTTGCTAATGAGGCTAGTAGTCAGGTACGTCAATTCCTAGTTGCCTGCACCTCGCTTGTCAAGAGTGTTATACGGAGAATATATTCGAGAGTATAATGTCAATTCCGGATTCAATGATACGACATGGGTTAACCGGTACATTCTCTGCTTACGGACCGCGCTAAGCAAATGTGTCAATTTGGGTGCAGAGGCCAGAGGGAACGTCTCTCCACTCGACTCAAGCTTCTAAATGTAAATTCTGTTTGGGTGGAGCCTGGCAGAAAAATCTTCGTGGCGTGGTCCATTTCTCGGCATCAAAGAAACATGAATCCATATCATATGATGTTTCTAAGCGAAGAGGAACCGGAAAGAAATAAAGAAAAGAAGAAAAACAGAATAGCATCAGCTGTGCCCATCTCCACCCCAAAGGGCCTGAAATACGGTAACCTAGGAACCTCTCGACAGATGTAGGATAGAGTAGAGAGTGGATAGACCAACCCAATCATACAGACACTCATGACCTGCTCTGCACATCACCTATTCCGTATAATCTACTGGCATTCAAGATAACCGCCTTTGAAGATTATAGTATATATACATTTGATACTGAACAGTTTCATGTCACTTTTAAACTTGCGTTATACCATTAGTTTCGAAATTCCATCAGTGCCTTGTTTGCTCTACCGGTAAGAAGTTGCTTGGATAAGGGCTCACCCCAGCAGGGTGATTAAGGCTCCCGGGAAGACCTGGTCAATGACTACCCTCGCGGTCTAGAGTGTCGTTTAACCGAGAAAGCTCCGCTGAGAGCATGTCCTGCAGACGAATCATATCATCGATATTATCTAGCGGAGGTAGTCCACTGCCATCCTGGTTGTCGTGTGTGGATGCCAATGATTGCCAACTCAGCGTCACGAGCTCCTGGCTTAGCCTCATTATCTAAATAACTCAGTAATGGGACTGTAAAAGGACCGCTGTAGACGTACTCTGTTCAGCAAAGAAGAAACATCGACAGTCTTCTGCGTTGAGATATTGAGCTTCTATTTAGAAGAGTAATAATGTTAGCTCCTCATACTAAACTTGAAATGGGCTGGTCAAGCAAACCATTGTTTTCTTCCTGCAATAAATGCGCTCTTGACTTAAGCCTAAATATATCTTCCGTGTCCTTCGCTTGTCTGTGGATGAGTTTGTGGAGGGTTGGCAACCAGGTGGATCGTAGGTGGTGTTTGGCTTTAATCCTTATGTATTGACTGCAGACAGTCGTGGCCCACTCCGGGTACAGATAATTACTAGCAGATCAAAGGGGGAATGCGCAAGGACTTGAAGAAAAAGAAACAATCGCAACAAGTTGGCCAATTGCCAAATTCAGTACCGGCACAAACCACATGTGATATTTTAGATTAGTTGATGGAATTTGGGCAGGGGATCCATGGTTTACGCTTAATTGTGGGGAGAGGGGGAGGAGCGTTTAAGCTCTAAGTACCAGGTTAGAAGGTGTGTTTTTGCAATGGGTAAAAAGACCATGATAGATAGTTGATTCAGATCTCAATCAACACCCCGGGAGCGGTATAGTTGAAAGCTCTCCCACTTTAGTAACCTAACAACCACAGCAATGGGTTTAAAAAATAATTACCTTTCGACTAGTCAATTCGCCAGGTGGTATAATTTAGGTGATTTTTATCCATACATGTGAAGGGCCTTTTGTTGAAGAAATCATAATAAGGTAGGAAAGCATGTGTCGCGGATGCCGCTTCTAGCCGAAAACTGTTGGTGGGGACTGCAGGTAAGTCCTAAGTTTGCTTTGCAGAAATGGATACGTGAAGGTGTGAAAATGCCTTGTCCTAAGCCGTGTCGAGGCATTGAAAGTAGAGCCCATGGATTACTAGTATAGTGTACGGCACCCGGGGCTAGTCATGTATCAAGGGCTGGACGGCTATGGCGAGTAATAATACAAGGATATGGGCATAAATAACATTAGAAGACGAGCTAGAGGATGCCTGGAGCATCAGGCAATTCAGAACCGGGACAGGACAATGGCATGGGGTAAATGAGAAAATTCTCGAAAGCGAAGGTATGCATTTGTGAGGGGTATTTCAAATCCATAGTATTGACCCAGATCACCATGATAAGCCTGATATAGAGAGTAGCCACTAATTAAAGCTGATTAAGTTTGTCAAGAACGTCCTGACAGGGCTCCACAGAGTCACGGTAGCTCGTTTCTATTTTGGAGTCATCCGGATATAAACTCCCCACCAACCAGAGTTGAATTGCCGGCTAAGTTTCCCACATTTAGAAGGAGCTAGTACAATAGTAGCCCCTCTTATTGATGGCTTAAGAAAACACACGAAAGAGGATACGGCAGCCTTGGGTCAAGGGCGTTTACATCCACACCCGCCCAATATTCCATTCCGGGATCCTTTTTCCGGCTCCAATTTACCTAGATAGAGATGCGATGAAACCCCGGACGATCTGCATCGGTAATCTTAACGTTCTAAATATAGTTAGTGCCATCGGGCATGAATCGAGGACTGAGATTCAGTGGGCAGGTAGGGATCGAGTGACAGAAGTACGCGGAAGTCCTCACAGGCATTTCCATATTGGCAGCAGATAATTTGACCGGCGCTCTTCGGGTTTATGCAGCTAAGAAAGTCTAGAGGCAGCTAAGCTACATCGCGGGCCGCACCCTGACAAATTAGCAAAAGTCTGGCGCTACACGCGGGATGGTGGATCATGAACCCCATTCATGCACCGTTCCAGGCTAATACATCCCGTTACAATATTACAGAGGGTGTCTTGATGTTTCATTCACAGCTGCAGCCAGTAAGTAAATGGTTGTTGTGCCACCCGCTAGTTTACAAAGAGGCCCACCTTCATAACAGCGGCAGCACGGAAATAGAATGTGCTATTGCAAATTGACTTAAGCCCTGTGACCTTCGATAAAGACTTGCTTAGAGTGACAGCAGGGCAAGTGCTAGGCATAAATGTGGAGGGTGAACGAAAGGAGGACCTACGCAAGGGAGAATCAAAAGTACGGCAAAGGCTCCGATGTTTCATATCCCTGGTATTCCCTAGAGCATCCCAGGGCTAGCTAAAAGGGCTGTTTCGCGGAGATTATTAGAATCACCCCTTTTTATTCCGAAGGGAATATGCGAACACGCCGGCTAAGAGGAGATCAGTCAGAGCAGCGTAGTAAAAAACCAGTTTATTCATCAGCTCTCATACTTGACCAGTGCCCTCTAGTACAAAAAATATAGATATACTCTGAGCGCTGGTTCCCTGTAGAGCGTAAGGTCAATAGGTCAAAGTTAAGCGGACTAGTTAGATAGGTGTATTGTTTAGGAAGCTAGTCGTTCATAAAACAAATTCCTTTAAACGAGCTGATAGAGTGCTGCTGATCTAGGGCTAAGTTTGATTAACCCCCACCGTGACAAGACAATTTAACAAGGGTGCATATGCACCTTATTTCATACTAGAGTAAGGGATCTGCTAGTCTGGCGTTAGTCCGTAATAGCCACCCGTCCCTAACCTCACCGGTAATCTGTAGCGTTGCATTGCTCAACCTTTCCTACCCCTCCAAGGTGTACACCGTCGCCTTCCACGTCAAATTATAGACTGTCCACTCAACCTCATCGTCCCCCACGCCCGTCGGCAGCATGGCCAGCGCCACCGCCTCCACTTTAGTCCCTGATATATACAGTTCTTTCTAGGTGGCCCGTGTAATCGTCACGCACCAGAGGATTATCATGCCATTCCAAGCCCCCCGCTGTTTGGCCCTCCTGGCCACCATTACCCCCGCAGCTGCTAATGATGCCGTGTCTTTCTTCTATCCCGAAAGACCCTTCCTAGCGAAGTCAAGCTCATTGACACTGTAAATATCCGTATTGGATGCAAGGAGAACAAATATAACTGTCGCAATCAGACTGTGGCTTATTTACTACCCTTGCAATTAAATGCCCTGATGCCGCACCGACCACAGTCATGAGTGCTTCAGCTACTCGATCCACTGCAGTATCTGATGATGGGGATGATGATGACCAGTGCTGGGTCCCCGGTGGGGGTTCACTATCACAGCGGGCAGTATCACCGTTGTGTTTGTCTACACGACCCCAGGCCTGTAAGTATCCATCCCTCTATACAATTGTACCACGAAAGGCACAGAAACGCTGGGTGAAAGAGACTAATGAACGTAGCGCCGTCTCTGCCGGCTACTCTTTCGCCAGCACCACCTATGTATCTTGTATAGCGACTAGTACGGTCGTTGCAGGTATCGGAGATCAAAGTTTCTCCACTAGCTCATCCATCCCCAATATGACCGTGACCATCACTACCACCGAGTCTCCCTCTGCTAGTGCTACCACCTCCGCCACAACCTGCGGTACTTCCAAGACCACAGCTTCTCCTACCGGTAGTACTACGTTGGCATCTTCCGCTTCCTCTTCTGCCACTCCTACCGCTGACACTAGCGACAATCCCGCTATGCCATTGGCTACTGGCGCTGCTTAGTGGGTGGCTGGCGGTGTGGCCATGATGGTCGCACTGCCGAGGGCTTAAACAAGTGCTTAGGCTACAAAGGTAGCTTACAAGGATTCGATTGCTCGCTATGTAGACACGTACAAGTACTCCGTGTTAGTAAAGTATGATATGAAGGAAGCTTCCTGATATCTGTGAAATTTGTGTCTAATGATGGGCAAGTATTCCTGATGTAGTACTTCCTCCATATCAAACGGTACAGCACCCGTGTCTTATATTACTGTTTGGATGAAATTCGATAGAGCCTAGGTACCGCAGGATTAGAGCGAAGAGGTTCGGCGTGAACTTTCGGGGATACGGACGAGAATGGTCCTCGGCCTTGAGGTCATCCAAATATCGTTGATGGTTTGCGTAACATGATATACAGATATCTATTTCGAACAGTGTTTACCTCAGCCCGCAAGATTCTAGCTGTATATAAAACAGCATGCTTGTAATTGAGACGATTAAGCAGGTTGGACATCAGCGGAAGGCCCGCTGAATGGCATGATCTTCATCAGGGCATTGGCAATGGCAAGTACTCTACTGCCGATCCTAACGGGCGGAACAGAAGCATATTCCCTTTGTTGACCTGCACGGTAAATCGGAGTTTATCTCGCTATACGCAAAGTCCGTTGGAGATTAGAAATCCGACGGGATGTTCCGATAAGACGTTTGCCTCAGCAGGCCTTCCGATTCGCTATCAGATAAGATCAAACACGTGCCGGACACCCGACGGGATCCACGTGACTGGTGTCGGCCTTGATAACGTGTCGAATCTCCGGTCCAATCATAGTCTCCGATTCCAGGTCCATAGATGCCCGATTGAGAAAATATCCCGAGTGTTTGTCCTAAAGTCCGAGTTTTTTTTTACATCGGATGATTGACGTGATTGGCAATCACCTGGCGGATAAATATTGAGGCATCTCGCCATATGTGCCTTTGTCAACGCCCTTGGTAGTTTTTGCTACTCCTTCTCCTCTGAACAGGCTTGGACGATAACGACTTCCATAAGGATGATGAGCGAGAAGACCGAGATTGGCGAAGGCAACGACAAGGCCGAAGTGCCACCCACTGCTGTCTCCTTTTTCGACCCCGCGCTGAGATCCGTTCGACGTCAAGTGTTTATCCAATGGGGCCGTACAGGTAAGTGGAAATCCCTTATTCTCCATCCATAGTGTGAAATGTGCTAAACAGTATTCTCGCATAGTTCTCACACTTTGCGTCTTCATCCTCTGTATCCTTTCCCTATACTGGGCCGTTCAGTTTCGCGTCGAGCAGAATCTCCATTCGTTAACGGTCTGGGTTGTCGACTTTGATGGCATGGTCGATCCATATCGCGATACGAAACCGATTGTTGGACCTGCAGTGACGGACGTGGCGGAGAAGCTAATCCAAACCCCTGAAACCGGCCGCTTGGGATACACCATAAAATCTCCGGATGAGTTTAACTATGATCCTTGGGCCGTGCGACAGGGTGTGTATGATGAGCATGCCTATGCTGCCATCATTGTCAACGCGAATGCAACTACCCTTCTCTATGATGCTGTCAAGAACGGAAATACCTCGTACGATCCTACCGGCGCCGCTCAATTCGTTGTCATCACTGCTCGTGACGAAACGACTTATTCTAGTTATATCACACCGGGGTTGACAGCCTTTGCGAGCACAGTCCTAGCCGAATTTGGACCACGCTGGGTACAAACTGTTGCCCAAGAATCGCTAAATATTTCGAATGTCCCGCAAGCGATAAACCCGGCTATTGGTTTCAACACTTTGGATCTTAGGCCATTCGGCCCGGCCGCCGCAACACCCTCTGTGACGATCGGCTTGATCTACCTCATCATCATCGCCTTCTTCAATTCCCCATTTCTTATGCCGATTCACGCGCAATTCCTCAAGGGCAATCACCCCCCGTTGAAGATTCCGCAGTGGCTGCTGTGGCGTGTGTGTTCCAACATCACAGCCTATTTCTTCCTCTCCCTGTTCTACTCTTTCGTGTCGTTAGCGTTTCAGATTCCATTCAGCAACTCCCCGGCGCCGGATACTGTTTCCGCTAGCAACCCAAATGCCTATGGACATGAATCCTTTGTGGTGTTCTGGATGTTGAACTGGGTAGGCATGAGTGCTCTCGGCTTTCCTCTTGAGAATATGGCCATGGTCTTAGGATTCCCTTGGAGCTCCCTGTTCCTGATCTTCTGGGTCATCAGTAACGTTGCAACCGGGTTCTATGCGCTGGAACTCGCCCCGGGATTCTTCCGATGGGGCTATGCATGGCCGTTGCATCGCAGTAAGTCTGCCCCTTCTCTGCAATGTTTTTCTTAATGCTAATACAAAACAGTTGTCGAGGCGTTGCGTACCATCCTCTTCGGGACACATTCTCGCATCGGTCTTGATTTCGGCGTCCTTTTTGCGTGGATCGGCATATCGATTGTGTTTTTCCCGTTTGCCTCCTTCATCATGCGGTGGAAGATGAAGCGGGGACTGTAACTGTGATATTTCGGGATTATCTTCGATTCTCCTTTGATGTTTGTGTTATTATAAGTATAGATTAACCCCTATGGATTAGGGAAAAGTATAGATTAGACCAGTATAGATTAATGATACCATGTCCCCATTGTTACAATGAGCTCAAATGGCAAACTGAATCAAGTCTGCATTGATTTCGTCGGTTGCTAATTCATCATTCTCGAGGAGGTTGGCTGCCTGAGGAATTCATACTAGTAGTGGGAAGGTAATAAAAGAAGGTTCAGATATACTTTATGCGCCCCGTAGTAATTAATAGTACTAGTACTACCTAATGATACGGCCAGCCCTATTTGAAGTTTAAATCTAGGACACGCAGATCATTGAATTAGAGCTTGAAGGGTAGCATGCCAAGAAATTCCTTATTTCGTTATCTGTCTACCATCTCCAATTTATATTTTAAATTATTAATCTCTATCATGTGCTTTCTTCTCTTTCACAGTAACGTTTCTCATTTTGTTCTCCTCCGTCTAGTATATGCGAAGGTTCGGAGCCAAGGTCCGTAAATCATGTTCGGGGGGATATCGAGAAAGGCTTGCGAGATAGACAATCTAGAGCCGCCACGGGCGTTTCGAGACCACGAAGAAAAACTCTGGGATGGCGTATGATGTAAGACTTAGAGAAGGAGACAGCTCTGGATGGGCACGCTTTGTTAAGTGGGCTATGCAACCAAATGTAACCACATGCCCCGACAAAAAAGAAAAAAAGAAAAACAATATGCTGTGCATCAGCTGGGCTACAGCCCTATCTAAAAGGAGCATGTGTACGTTCTTCCATCGGTTGACGTTTCTCCCTGACGTAGCATTCGTACGTTTAAGCCGATTCAATGGGATTGTCAGAGGAGTCTAATCTCAACTCCACTCCGGTCTCTCCTCATGGGTGTGGTCCACGCGTTTTGAAGTGGTTACCCACGTGAATGATTGAGAGTCTTTCATTGACTTAGGCTTAGTTCTTGAACTTGGCAAAGCCTTCCCCAGGAGTAGTGTTCACGTGTCCATGGTGGATTTCCAGATAGCTTCCACTGAGCAAAGTACTTGTGATCTACTGTACTACGGCACTACAGCATCGAAATGTTGTTTTCAGGCTTGAATCGAGTCGTGTAAAAGAACTTCAATGGTATTACGCAGGAGCTAAAGATGCCACAGGAGAGGAACCTAAGGTTACTGCTTCCCTTTCGGGTAACTCATGGTGTGTCCTCTATTCGTTCCCTAGCCATTCATTAGGCCATGTGCATGATCTATTGGCGATGAATATAGGCAGGTTAACTTGTTTATAGTGAAGCTATTACCTGTTGCTGGTATCAGCTATATCTGTTCGTTTTTCACTGAGCCATTTATACCACAAGTTTGCTCTTGTACTTCCCTCCGCCTCGCACTTTACCTCTCATAAACCGACTTGAAGAGCCTAATCGTAGCACGGGAGTGCATGCGAGATGACTACTATGACTTCTGGCGGCAACTCCGCCTTTCCCAACTACGATACTAATTTTGCCCACATTGAAGATCCAAATGAACGTCGTCGCCTTGCGCTTGCCCAGATTGACAATGCACCTTTCGGCTGGCGTCACGCCCGGGCGGTTGTTGTGGCTGGTGTCGGCTTCTTCACTGACTCCTATGACATCTTTGCCATTAACCTCTGTTCAGCGATGCTAGGTGTTGCTTACTGGCAAAATGCCGCTTCACGCCCTGGCAAAATTCCCTATAATTCCGACACAGCCATCAAAGTATCTACCTCAGGCGGCACGGTCATCGGCCAGCTTTTCTTAGGATGGCTCGCGGATATTGTTGGGCGCAAGCGAATGTATGGAATTGAATTGATTATCATCATTCTGGCGACTTTGGCCAAGGCTCTTGCCTCCAATTCTCTGGCTGTCTCTATCACCGGTATCCTTGTTTTCTGGCGCGTGCTTATGGGCATTGGTATTGGTGGCGGCTACCCGCTCTCTTCTATTATCACATCCGAGTAGGTCGTTATCGTCTGTGGCTAGCATGGAGACTAACTACCGAGCACTGTAGGTTCGCAACAACTAGACATCGAGGCGCGATGATGGGTGCGGTATTTGCAATGCAAGGATTTGGGCAGTTTGGCGCCGCGATCGTTGCTCTCATCGTGACGGTAGGCTTCAAAGGATCCTTAGAGTCTGCATCATCCATGGCGAAGTGCCTATATTGAAGGAAGCATGAGGGCCACCCAGATGAGGTCAGGCGAGTCACTGTCTTGCAGGACGATCCGGTTGTGCTGGTCACCCCCAAGGCTGGCTGGTCGGACTTTTGGTCCCACTTTCTGAAATGGATGGATGGCAAAGTTCTCCTTGGTGCTGCGGGCTCATGGCTCTTCCTTGACGTTGGTGCGTATCTTTGTTGCTTTGGAGAATAAATGGGCTAATGTCGCAGCTTTCTATGGTCTTGGTCTCGACTCTCAACAACTCGATAATCCTCACTGCCATCGGCTGGAACGGAGGTAAGAACGTTTACGAATACTTTTACCGCAACGCAGTGGGGAATTTGATCCTAATCTGCGCTGGTGCGATTCCCGGATACTGGGTCAGCGTTGCGACCGTGGACTATCTCGACCGCAAGCCGATTCAGCTGATGGGGTTTATTGTTCTGACTATGGTGTTTATCGTAATCGGCTTCGCGTATGAACCTCTGAAAAGGTCACACCATGGTCTTCTTGCACTATATGTCATTGCGCAATTTTTCTTCAATGTTGGGCCCAATGCAACGACATTTATTGTTCCAGGCGAATGCTTTCCCACGCGATACCGCTCTACGTCGCATGGCATTAGCGCGGCATCAGGCAAGGTTGGAGCCATCATCGCACAATGTGTTTTTGGACCCCTTGCGCATAAGGGAGCGAAGGAAGGTAAGAATTCGTCGGACACTCTCTCGTTGAATCACGTAATGCAGATATTTGCCTTGTTCATGCTGTGCGGCTGTTTCACGTCTCTCTTGATCCCTGAGACAAAACGCAAGACACTGGAGCTGATGTCGGGAGAAGAACCTCCAACTCCTTCATCTGAGTCTGCTATAGAGTCTCAGGGCCGAGTGCAGGCTAGGCCTATCCTACAAGCGAGGTCAATCAACCAGTGGCGTGAGGAGTGGGAGTTGGTAGACTTATGTTTCATTGCCTGTGTTTAGGTATTGCGATAAGCTTCTTAGTATACTTGGTTTCAGGTGAACGTTATATAATACTACTTCAAAGCTTTCGAATAGGAATAGCACTAATCAAGTGATACGCATTTCACTCTCTTCATAAATATTGGTGAAAGAGATGGATGTCCATAGCGTAAGCATGCGCTCATCAACGACTATACAGTCACGAGGCTTTCACCCTAAGGCCACCAACTCAACTCTTAACCTCCATATATCTTCGCTATCTTCCAATACTGACGACTAACAATCCATACCTACTCCAAACGAGTGATTCACCGCAATGCCTCCAAAAAATGATACAGACCAACCCCTCCCCAACCTAACAACAGTCCTCGCCCAAACAACCACCGGAAAAAACCACCTCCCTCCATTTAATGCCCGACAGCATAGCCCAACAACGCCAAACCGCATCCCGTGCTATCCTTCTCCACCCCCTAACCCTAACACTCCTGTCTCTCATCCTCGCCCTCCTCTCACAACACCTCTATAAAACACCCTCCGACTGGATACTCCTCCTGACAACAGCCACAGGCTGTATAGCAACCTTCCTTCTATTCACGCGCTACATAACAAGGGGCTACCTCGACGAAGCAGAACGAGTGGGAACATGGACATGGTTATACCCTAACCGTCGTCACAATTCAAATTCACTCCAGAATCAAAATTCCACTTCCAATGACCCAAGAACAATAGATAGGGATAGGGATCTTATCCTGATAACCAAATTCGGGCATAGGATCATAGGAACATTGGTTCTAAGGGTTGTTGACACCGTGTCTGAATTAGAGGAACATGTTTGCGTCCCTGAGGAGAGATTAAGAATAGGCGTTGTTGGGAATAGGATCAAGGTTAGTGTTATTCGGGCTTGGACTGTGCAGTTAGAGTATCGGGGTGCTGGGGCTGGGAGGGGGTTGTTGGAAGCTGCTGCTCAGGTTTGTAGGGAGAGGGGGCGGCGGGGCCCGGTCTTTTCAAAGGGGCGTGCAAATTCAAGATATTTTGGGTGCTGTGCTGGTGGCTTGGGGATGAGGGGGAGGTATGCGTGGGCTTGGAGTGTTTTGGAAGATGTTAAAGCGGATGTTGGGATGGTGGGTGGGTGAGGTGCTGGTTAGGGAGGTGAGGGATGGATGGCGTCTGGGGTAGTGGGAATATGTAGTTATGGGCGTTTTTTAGGGGTCAATTAGCTCCGGTATGGTTTGGAGTTAGTCGTGGCTTAGGCATATTATCGGGTATAGGCCATGAAGACAACCCAGGAGAGATGACTCTTCAGATTGTCGGATTACTGCTTGCCCTAACAAAAGTCAATGAACTATAAATGAATATATCAATCAAAATCTTATTATCTTGCTAGAGCCTAACTATTAAACATCCACATAAGCCCTCCTGATAAGGGTGACAGGGGCCGTAGACCCTTATAGGAAAGATTATCACTTCGCCGTCGCTCATGGCACAATAGGCTCCAAACCCGACAGGACACGTGTGTTGGTTCTAGAAGTCTCAACAGAGTCAAAACAGGGAAAGGTTCTCTTCACGGCTTGCTTACTTGGAAAACGTGCATGACTGGGAAAAGGCAACCGACCAGGCAACTAATCCTGCGGTAGAAGGAAAGATTACCTTACTAAAGTTATCTGACATATCTCACAGTTTCTAAGAGGAAGAAGTCAAAAGAAAGGACTGGGGAACCACACAAGGCTTTGTTCGGTGCGATAATAAATACAAAAGAAAAATAAAGTGTGCATTGGCTGAACCAACCGTCTCGTATCCAAGCATGTAATATTCAGCCAAAAGTTAGTTCCTCACTTGATCATCCAGTTTGAAAGCCAAATTCGAACATATGCCTGAAGCAAAGTGCTGATCGTATTAAATAAACTAATGCAACCCCACCATTGTGGCCAAGGGGGATTGAAGTGGGTATTTAATACGCATATGCAACGAAAGTCGTTTGTGAATATAATTATAATTACTCCAGTCCACTGGTAGAGATCCAAGTAATATTTGTATGAGAATATTGACAAACTAGTAACCACATCGACAGGCACACTCTCTACAAAGCATCGCATTCGTCTGGCCTTGGTGAGACTAGTGTCTGGTAATTTTTATTGCTATATCTCATCCTAGACACCCATGCTTTTCAAGGCGCAGACTACCCTCGCGGAATATAGCCATGTTATGTAGTTCTAAACTAAGCAAAAGAGCCAAGAGCCATAGCCTTTCTGACAGGGCTTATACTGGTGGGTTACTTCTCGTATTCGGGGCGGGAAGGATTGAGCCATGTGGCCTCAAGTCGATCAATCCATTGTCGCGATCACTGCTTAATTTCTCTGTTTTTTACCGGGAAATCGAGGCTAGCCCCTAAGTTATCACTTGTGGCGATAGGTTAGACCAAGTACTTTCATGGTTATAAGGAAGATGGAAGCATACTATGTCCATAATCCAAAGTAGCGCGAAGTCTACATTATTCCCAAACCTAGTCATCCCGAGACTCGACTTTGGGATATATCAGATCCTTCAACACCGCACCGAGTGGACAGAAGTTCCGGGTGACCGTGCTTCATGTAGCCTTGCTAGATATGAATGTGACGGCCTTTTATCCACTCATGCTATCTTTAGGCCTGTCCCCAGACTCGTCTGGTTTTGTTCTGCTGGTCGTTCCGAAACATTGCTTATTGGGCTCTGATTACCTACATTGCTTTCTGCTTACCCTTCATTGTCCGCATCACGGCTTCGAGTCTCTCCGGATATTCGTTTTATAAAAATAGAGTCTCCGTTACCTCTTGCTATCACGGGTGAATAATAAAATCGCGGAGGCATGTTCATCGTTTTGGTTCTTGTCTAATATTATATTCTACGACCTACCCAACGAGTTGTCATTTGGCTGGCTTGTCCTTGATTCCCATTTATGCTATGCCAGCCCTGAGACCAACCCAGTCGCTTGACGAGTCGAAGCAGGCAATTTGCTCACGTCAACGAATTCTTTTATTCGATCAGCCTCTCCCTACATCGCCCCTAAATTCGGTACGAGGAAGCCCTTCTATAGATCACAGTCAAACTACATGGTTCGACGCCAGGAGCACACCACCTAGCCTCTCTGAGCGTTGCCCTTCCCGGGAGTCGAGTGAAGATTATCCATTCGTCAACAAATCCGACTCAGATGATCTACTCATGAGAGTGAATCATTCGCCTGCTGATACTCTGGTTGAAAAACATGAGTCTACATCACGCCCAAGGAACATCACTACTTCTTTCTTGTATGATAACCGCAACGAGTACCCGTTAACCAGAACTGCACCCCCTACACGGCCGAACCACTACTTTTGGGAGAAGAAGTGGGACTATTTCCCAGAACTAGCGCCTATATCAGCCTTGCCGGCCAGCTCGAACCAGTCATTCAATGCCCGAAAAAAGAAAAATGGCCGACCAGCTCCCACCTTCCATATGAGTTATCGGCACAGTAACAGTGATTACCCTTTCCTGTCTCACTCTCGAAACGCGATAACATCTGCTGTGCACCGCCTTTTCTCCAAGCATTCTAATGGAAATGACCTTACTCGGTGAAACTCTCGCTATTTGATAGTCTACAGAGATACCGCATGTCTCAACGTTGAACATTTGAACACATTAGTAAATACCATCATGCCCCGAGTCATGGAGATTAGCCATAGAAAATAAGGTATACCTGCGTTGAAATATGGCATCGCCCCTGTCCTATATCTACATGTAGTTGCTGTGAGATATTCCATCCTCATCCGCAAGTAATCAAGTGTTCAACACCTACTACGGAAAGGGGATATGTAGCTCATCTATATGGCCTCCTCCTAATTGATAATATACACTCCTCCCCGTGAATCTCTCACCTCCATGTTCCTCTTAGATAATGTTCATTCCATAATATCAACATTGGAAGTCTTTGTAGACCGCCATCTCTTATTTACATTCCAGGTGCTAATTACAAGAAACTAAAACCAAAAAATAGATCACTCCTTCCTAGCAGCGTACATCTCAAGAAAGAGCCTCAACGTTTCCGTACAGTCCGAGATACCCATCATCAACTCCACCATTCGCAGCCCCGGGCCGCGCTGAAAGCACTCTCTCGACAAAACACCATCAAGTTCCCCCCACGTTTTCACCTTCGCAGTGAACACAGGATATGAATCGTCGGAAGGGGCCCCAAAATAAGAAGGTGAATCAAGATATCGCCACATCGCAATATCATTATATTCTGCATCCATCCCATGAATCAAACGCTCGATTGTGTACCCATCGTTATTGATCACGAAGATAATGGCACTCAGTTTCTTCCGGATAATGGTGCTCAGCTCTTGCGCTGTCACTTGAAAACTGCCATCGCCTATAAAAAGGATTGTTCGTCCTTGGGAGCCCATATTTCGTTGTGCAAGGGCTACTCCTTGAGCGGCACCGAGCATGTAGCCGATCGACAGCCAGACACCGGAATTTATCATGCTCACATTTTGAGGGAAGACGAAGTCGCGTCCACCGTTGCTAGCGGTGCCAGTTTCTGTTAGAATTATATCTCCGGGGTGGAAGAAATATGACATGCGCTTGAAGAATATGTCTTGTGTCAGAGCTCCTGCGCTGCTTGCTTGAGAGATGTGCTTTAGTGCCGATCGTGGGTCTGGTAAGTTTGGGTATGGCCAGAAGGAGAGCATAGCATCCTGAAGGTGGTCGAGTACCCTTCTTAATACGCCTTTTGGGTAGACGTTGTAGACTTCGCCATCGATAGTGATGGAAGTCTGGTCGAAGACGATGGACACGCTGGGGTTGGGAATCGTGGTGAAACAAGAGGTATTGACATTGCTGTGGACAGGTCCGATATTGATAATTAGATCGGAGGATTCGACATAAGGAACATATGTCCATTCTCCTACCGATGAATAGATGCCGTGGAAATTCGGTAAAGTCTCATCCGGTATCCCCTTTCCGAAGGGTGTCGTGGCTGTTGGGAACCCTGTTATTTTGACCAGCTCATCTGCCTCGCTCATTAGTCTGTAGCGGGATGTGCCGGCGTCGATCAAAATAAATGGTTGCTTTGCGTTACTGATTCTCTCAACAATGATATCACACACTTCCTGCTCAGTCGTCGGGTCGTTGGAAGGTGGGGTGAGATCAAGAGGTCGAGAAAGAGCTGCGGCGGGGACAGGTTCGGTAATCATGTCCGCTGGAACTTGCAAATATACCGGTCGAGATTGAATAATACATTCCCGTATCAACCGGTCAATCTGAGCGGGGGCTGTCCAAGCATCCCAGAGATTCTCTTGTGCAACCGTGATTTTAGAGTACATCTCTGCGAACATGGTGAAATCGCTTGGTTTCCCACTGCATACAGAATGGTGAAGCCTGGCTCCTCGTGTCTGCATTGCACGCTTCGGCGTGCCGACAATGTGAATCACCGGAGCCATTTCAGCATATGAGCCCGCGATGGCGTTAATGGCTGATAGCTCTCCCACGCCAAATGTTGTGACCAGGGCACCGATGCCTTTGACTCGCGCATACCCATCCGCGGCATAGCCGGCATTAAGCTCGTTGCAGTTTCCAACCCACTCCAGCCCAGATGGAACAATATAGTCCATCATCAAGAGGTTGTAGTCGCCGGGGACTCCATGGACAGCCTGCAAGCCCGCTTCGCGGAGACGCCGGAAGAGATACCCCGTTAGATGGATTGCCTCAGACATGATCGTTCTGATTGTAGAAGTAGCACTGATGCATCCTCAAGGGTAAAGAGCTGCGTGGAAGTTTGACCATTGTTTCAATTTATAATTCACCAACTACGCCGAGCATTAATAGGAAGATATCACAAGGTAATTCTGAAACTACGCGGAGTCGTATTCCGTGTTCCTTTGACCTACAAGACCGCCAAGGCCCCTAGGTGTGAAGGATTTCAACCCTAATGCACGGTGCCAGGGCTAGTTGTAAAAGAGGGGCCGGTTTTTATTCTAGATCTAGCCCACTGGCACAATTCGAGTGACTGCTCAGAGCTTGCAGGGGTATTGAATAGCCTTAAGTATAAGCATATTTACTTTATTTTACCTTATTTGGTGATGATTGTTTAGTTTTATCTGTGATCTTGCCCAGGCAATCCAACAGAGAAATTGCAGTGCAGGAATATCTTCACTATCCGTTCCATGGTATGAAAAGAACCCCTGACTATCAATATTACACACCAACTCATTCACCCTAATAGCATGACATAGCCTAACAAGACACTAAAAGCCCTACAAAGCACGTCAAAAAAAAAAAAAAAAAGGCCTTATGAGTCTCCACAGAGAGCATGTCAATATAGATATTCGAACTATAGGAATAATTCTTTACTTTGGCACCACACGAAGTAGTAGCGGTCAAGAGCCCTACAGTCGAACACTTTCGAATCCGCCTCCCACTTTCTTCGGAATATTTTCGGATTTTTTTGCTATATTACTTGCTCAAATGTCTTGAACTATACTCCATATAAGGTTAACAGCGACCCGCGCTAAAAGAAACTAAAGATGTGGGGCCGACAACGGAGGTCTCGGAAGCAGGGCAGGGTTCACGTTTTGGCTTCAACCATACCTGTGCTAGCACACTTGTCCGTGGTACTGGCCTTGGCTCTCGTGATTATGTGGTACATCTTGAAAACCGTTATCACAATGGTTCCTCCCACGGAGGAAGTAGTGTACATGTACGTACGTCATCTCGAACCAGGCCAAGACATATCTACCAGTCCCTTCCTCTCTTGGCGGTTTCGCATCATTTTAGCCTCCCCAGCGACATATGAAAGTGGGAACTGTCAGTGCGAGCTCCATCTATGGGGTGCAGTGACCAGTCTGCAGGAATATAGGTCCGGCTATCGCGCTAGTATCCGCGCTCCACTTCCGTGGCCTTGCTTTCTGTGTGGCATGGCATGATAATGATGGGTGCTTGCTTTACTTTTGGCCTGTTGTGGTTTGATTGGGCTATGGATGTAACTGTAGCTGTGAGCTGGGGGACTTTGGTGTTGATAGGATTGACTTTATATTCTTGGCTTTTATTATAGTAGTTTATGTAGTAGTTATTAGCTTATTACCTAGGATTATTATGTCTAGGGATATTATGTTTTGTGCATGCCTTTCTTCGAATGACCGGTTATCTAAAAGAAAATAAAGTGTATAAATAGAAGAGAGGGAGATTGGAAAAGGCATCAAGGTGAGGAGGCCCGGCAGAGCGGGAGGGTGGAAATGGCATGCAAAATAATGTACTGTGGACCTGCAGGGATAGTATTATGAGCTCATTGTGATTAACAGTCGATTTTAAGCCTTTCTCGAAGAACAGGCATCACTGATCAGTCGGACATGTTCCGATAGCTTAACCCCCACAGGAGCTTTCAATCGTTCTAGTAGGTGATCCGCTAGCTTATATTGGTTCACTTGCGATATTTACATGGGGACGAGCCTAAAGCTACCCTTGAGTATATTCTTTCGGATGGGGGAATCTGACTCTAAATTCCTGGTCTAAACGTTCAGTAGGGGCGGTCTTCAGCTGCTTGAGCCTCGACTACATCTATCGCAGCGGTCTCACATCCGGTTGCTGGGTAGTTCCAATGCAATACAGACCGCATGCAGCCCACTACAAGAATTTAGATAATAATGTGACGCAAAGCAGGAATTATCTTTAACGTTTCGGAAGAGAATTTTAGGAGCCTGTTTCCTCGTGTTGGTATTGTTCCATTCAGACATCACTCACTTCTACTCGACATTCTTGGCTTAAGTCTGGCATGTTACTCATCCCATAAGTCCAGACTGCCCAGTCCATTGCTATCCAAGTTTTCAGGATAAACTACATAGTTGTGCTTTCTTAGTGACAAGCTCTCAGCAACTTCCTCAATCCGACCGCTTCGCTCTAGCATTCGATACATTCAATGCCCTCCGTAGACGGGCGTCTTCGTGTAGTCACGCTCCGGCTTAGGCTGTTTCTTCATTTCACTGATTGTGTGGCCCTCCGGTCTGAGGCCCCATTTAGTAAAATAGTCCGTTAGATCCTGCCTAACCAGTTGGGCCGCCTGGGTCATGAAATGATGTTTTTTATCAGCATCGTTGTCAACAACTGGTGTGTGGCGGGCGTTCCGATGCAGCTGATGGTAGAAACCATCCCCAAACACAACACGGAGTTGCTCGAACATCACAAGACTGCGATAGAAGCCAGCTCTGTCAAAGTCCTTTTCCTTGAGTGGCTTAGCGAGATACTGCTTTGCATCGACCCACTCTGCGGTATTTCTGTGGCCTGGAGGTTTAAATTCACGGAGACTTGCCAGACTGTAGATATTGACTGTGACCTCCGTCATTGCCCGCCAGCTCCAGGTACGGGTAATCTGGCGTTGGTGGCCCAGTTCGTGGAAGACCATCCATGAATTACGAAGCGTTGGGGCCCAATACATCTGGTCAGATTGTCTGTTCGGGATGGCAGCGCGATAATTACTTGCAGTGGCGACGCCACTATTCACTGATTCTACCACCATTGGCCGGAGTGGACTCCGTCTGTCCCTTGGATCGCGGGCTTTGTACTCCAGAGCGCTGAATCTATCCTGGACAGTTATTATATGCGTGTAGGTGTCTAACAGTTCCTGCTGGCGCTGGCCGTTGTCTGCATATTTCTTTGCGTGCTTTGCGAGACCCGTGATAATTACTCGCTTGCCGTCGTGTTCGGCAAAAGGAACCTTTGTTACGTCCAGCATACTCTTCCACTGAGCATCGGTGGTCGAGCCCTCACGGAATAATGGAAATGGCTGAGCTGTGTCACCAAGCTTCAAGAGCACTTGAGGTGGGGGCTGGTCGGAAGCCCTGTGAGTATACCGAATGTAGATAATGCCGCCGAAGTTATGGACGATCTCGTTTCTGCCATTTTCCAACGGAGGAAGCTCCACTAGCTGAGCCGGGACATGCTCTTTACCGTGATCGGGGTGAACCAAAGCCGGAGGTCCCAGCACAAGCCGAGGTTTAGGTCCATCTCTTACGCTGGATTCCACAAAGACGGTGAGCGGCTCGTTTGGATTGAGGTAGAAGCCCGTGGACTGGAGGTCCGACCAGTGGAATTGCTGTCTCAATCGAAGAGCCTCATCAGATGGAGACACGAGCGGAGATACCTTAAATGTACGTGGTTGGGGGAACTTCGAAGGGTCGGTTTGCTTGTACACCAAGGGTTCGCGCTTGTCCCAATGAACCTTCACCTCCTTGTCGTCTTTGAGATGACCATTTACATACGACGTCATTTTCATTGGGAATTCGATAGCCGAGCCCTCATATTCCCCGAGTTGAACTTTGATTTGTGCAATCCTTACCGAGCCCGGATGCACATCTCTGTACTCGCATCGAATCCTCGTCGCGCCAGGACTTGTTCCAGGACACGAACCCCAGAACTTAGCGACAGATAGATTCCATAGTCTCAAGTCTGGTGATTCTATAATGAGTTTATCCACCTTTTGGGGTGCCTTGTTGCGCACCTCAGTAAACACCATTTGCGACTGGCCATTATAAATGACTTGCTCTTTGGTTTTACAATCGAAAGAGATCGAGTCACTTGCAACCTCGTCAAGAGTAATCTTCTCCTCCAGTGGTGACTGAAGCACAACCTGCCCGGCATTGTACGCCTCATTGTCCTTGGCATTCCACGAGATGTCTTCGTCTTTGCCGAACCAAAGCTCATCCACTTCTCTGTCCTCAACCACAGGCTCTCCCTCGAGGTCAGGTATCTGAGCGTCGACGGCTACATGTGCATCGTTATGTAGGGCCAACCACTCCAGGCGGTCCAGCCAGCGGCCAGATTCATGAGGAGCCCCCAGACACACCTGTCGTCCACCAATTAAGGCAATGAGCCATATAGGATGCGTTAGCCTCATGACTCAACCGAGATTAGAAATTCAAGCGCTGTATTACTGGAGTATGTTAGCCGCTGAGCGCAGCAAATTGGTGACTCAGACTTTGTAAACGAAGAACAGGGCGGCTGAACGTGCTGTTTTAGGGTTGATAGGAACTTACAGGTGGTTATGTCATGCGCGTCTTTCAGATACAATATTTAGTAGGCCGCTCTGGACAACTTAGCAGTATGTCTAGCCAGGATTCGTATGGTACGTTATTGATTTATATAGGGCTAAGCATAGATTGCCGAACCCTGTAGTGAGCTTTCAATGCAACGTATCAACCAACTTATGACGACTACACGCCCACCGACTATGTGACAAAGTCGGTTCCTCGATATATGCTCTTCCATAGCTAGCTAGTTGCACGTCATCTACTTCCTACTCGGTCAATTACTGAAAACGTCCCAATTGTGTTGGAATTATGACGCATTGGAGCGACACACTATAATGTGGCATGAGTGTGAACATGTTTGCAGCCTTACGGATTTAGAGCATTATTCAATATGGAAGGTTTGGCATTCCACAGCCAATAGATACTCTGAGATGTGTCGCTGTATTATACCATGGACTTATGGACAACATCATTTGCCCTGATCCCACACACCCAAGCGATCCCAGACTTCTACAAATATGACTATCTTGATATAGCTACTGTACATGTACCAATCTCTCACAGGCGAACTTCGTACCTCAGGCTTTAATAAAGCCTACATCCATTTAGTTCTGCTCTAATGTGTCCCTTAGCCCGCGGCTACAAAACTCCTTGATATCTGTCGTTGTCCTCTTGGGAGGCAGGAAGACTGGCATAGGATGAACGCATAGCTAGACCTTTCTAAATTGAAAGTAAACCGATACTGATGACGCAGGCTACTTTGTCCCGACGTTTCTGTTTTCAGGAGCAGTGTTGAGAAGCTGCTGTACAGGGCTGGATTTCCGGGTACAGCGTATCTCCATGATTTCCAACCCTCTTTGACTTTCTCGCAGCATTGGAACCTATATTCTAGCCTGGACTAACCATAGTGTCTGACCATCTATTTTCCTACGTACTGGATGGTTCTGTGAGCTAACTCACTGGGTGGGTATGGGTCCCGTGGATCAGCTCGAGAGCCTAGGCCTCTACTATATGAAATATAGTTTAACAAGCTTCATCTTGCATTGCAATAATTTATATAACGACTCAGTAGAAATGTTAAGAGCTCGGAATAGTTTATGATGGGAGAATATTGGCATGTCGCATTGGGATTTAACGAAATTAAACCCGCACGCGTCAGACTTTTAGCGTAACAGATACCTTGGTACGGGTCCACTGTTTAAAGATACTACCGATTGGTATGTGCATGACGTAGTCGACATATAGCTTCCTCTGACTTCTAGTATATCGTGGTAGCCCTGGAGGCTTAAAGCGTAATCGACTTCGGAATATCAATGTAACCTTATTCTGAACCGAACGGCCACAAACCTGGTTCACCCCATCTGGCATATGACATGTAGTCTCCACTGCTTGACACAATCAGTAGAGGATCCACAATGTCACAATTTAATGCATTAAACCATAGATTACTCCAGAGTCACCTCCAAGCACATTAGAAAATTAGTCAGTGTTCCTACTTATACCTTTTCCTTCACCCTCCTAATCGAGGTGTATCAGTCCTATGCTATTCTTCGGCTTGATGTAGCACGGCCACAGTGAAATCTCTATCCACAAGGCTCACAAAGTACACCCAAGTAGTTTTATGATTTGTTCAGTCTGCGACATTCTGTGCAAGCAGATGATTAAGCTTTATATTCTATGACTACACATTTGACTGTCAACCCTGAAGTATGCTCTTATGAGGTGGCTGGAGAGGTTAAGTTAAAGAGTGGAAGTGGTGTCAGCTAATTGTCTCCATTAGAAAAGAACCGCCCATCATCCAGAACAGCTCCGACTGCCCAACTAATACCACCACCAACCACACTGCCATGATCCTCATCTCGATATTCCTTTACCCGTACGTTTTTCAGTCGCCCGCTTTGTCGCAGACAATTCGCTAGCGTATCGGCGTTGTCTTTCATCTTTCTTTCGTGGGACAAAGCTTTAACCTTCCGGCATTTATCCTCGCTCCAGCTTGGGTGGCACCGTCGATCTTGCTCCAGGCTCCCATATATAATCATTAGGGTAGGCAAGGTGATATACGGCTCAGACCCAACAACATCCAGCCGCTGCTTCAAGAACCGCTCTGCTTCTCCCAGGATAAACTGTTTGTTCCACCATATTGACGGACTAAGGGCAATAAAGGTACCAAAAGGTGTTAGGTTCTGGAAAAGCGCATGTAATGTGCAAAGCCCTCCCAGAGAGTGACCGATAAGGATCTCTTGCTTAACGCATAGGCCAGGGAAAATGTCTTCAAGCAAAGTGGTTCGTACAGTACCGACAAGAAACTCAAGAAACCGGGTTGCACCACCATGAGGCAAAGTTTGTTGCTGACCATCGATTCCGCACGGTGCTTCGTAGTTATCACATGGTGGTGTGTAGTCATAATGCCTTCGCGGGCTATAGGGCCTATCTTCGATGGGGTACCCAATCCCTACCACAATCGCATTATCGCTTGTGGGAAGCATTGCGCTACGGCGGGACGCTTCCACCGTCGTAAAGAAGAGTGCATTGCCATCAAGCACATATCTAGACGAACGGTTAGGAGGGAAGCCAGATTTCCAATGATGCTCCTTTTTAAGATCACATACACGATGGAGGCGCTATGGCCGGGGGCCTTAGGGTCGTCCCAGGCTAGAGGCCACGCCACTTGAATCCGGTAGGCATCACCGTCGGAACTCTTCAGCTCTAGCTGTAGAGTATTGGGAGCATGTGCAAGCATGTTTAAAATGACAAAGAAAATGGATTTGATGCTTCATATATCACTATAATATTAGCATATAGTTTGCTTCTGATTAATGTGATCCCCGAATGCTACGTAGATAACAGCAGTCCTTCATGAGGAGGTCAATGAGAGTCACATAGGCGTGGGCACCAGGAAATATCGTCAAGGACTACCACGTGCCAAATGACACATGGAATCTCTAGCTCACCAAATAAGACATTAGCCTCTTCTTGGCCGATCTCCTTGGTTACTGCCTTTGGTATACTATTAGGTAAAAAGCGCTTGGCTCTCGTATCTGCGCTGTTCTATCCAACAGCAACCGCGGTTCAATACCCACTATACGGCGAATGGCTTGGCAAGGCGTAAGAAGTCAATCTAATCAGATCATCAGATAGAAGTATCCGATAATAAGCCGTCATATCCGGATTTATACCGAGTTTTCCATTCTACAAACAGTATCCGACATTCGGGAAGGATAGGAGTTACGTGATAGTGTAGGTAGAGATGATAGATAGGTCAGTGATTCTGACAGTGGTGCCATTCGGGTCAGAAAGATCTGTCTACCACTCATTACGGCAGTACCGAGTACACTTGAGGTCAATGTAATCAGAACACTTCACTAGACATATTATAACGTAACCAGTTCCGTGTTCTATTCTTCTTCTTCCTTTTAACCTGTACCCTTCTCTCTCTATTTCCTGATCTCAGTTTCCGTATCACACAATCATACCAATACCTAATTATTTTATTCAGTTCCTATATTTCCCCTTTCTGGACGCACGCCAATGGAGCAGGAAACAATATCTCAATCGCAGCTACACAGGCCTACAGATGCAAATTCAAGTAACAGACAGACAGATGATCAGATTACTGAGGCCCTACCTGAGACACACGATGCTGAGACTGGCTCGACCGCCGATAGTGCCCAAGCAGGAGTACAGCGAGCAGCAATACTACAAAAGACGTGGTCTAAAAAGGGCATGATAATTACATTTATGGGGTACCGATGGATTCTAGCAACTTGAGAAAACACTTCATGCTAAAGACGTCATCTCTAGTCTCTTTCTATACACACTCGCGACACACTTCGGAGATTATTCTAGCCAGGTTTACATTCCATACACCACAAGTTCCTTTAAGAACCACTCCTCGATGAGTGCAGCAAGAGTTGCGAGTAACATCGCAAGTATTACTGCATATCCTATTATTGCTAAACTTGGAGATGTACGACCCTTTCCCCCTCCGCATCGATCCAGAAAGGGGCATTGAAATAGCCATAGGCTCCAGTACTGATATGCAAGACCAGGTATTTGGGAGAGGCGAGATGTTCACCTTTTCGATCATGATCACCACATTGTGCTACGTCATTTATGCTGCATGCACGAATATATCACAATATGCTGTATGTGAGATGAAGTTTCGTTAGGTCCTTGAATGTCATCTGGAGCCAAATTAGGCGTCGAAAACCATTGCAAAGTTAATTTTTTTTTTATCGCTAGGTTGCTGCAGTGTTTCACTCCGTCGGTTCCACTGGCTTCGGGCTCACACAGCAGGTCTTTATCGCCGACATCACAAACCTGATCAACCGTGGCCTATGGTCAACGTTGCCCGACTCAATATCCACCATACTGACACTATATCTCGGCACGACGATTGGGCAATCCGTATTAGACCATTCCACCTGGCGCTGGGGTTGGGGTATGTGGGCTATCGTACTGCCTGTATGTGGTCTTCCACTACTGGGTTCCGTATTCTTCCACCAACACCGAGCAACGAAAAGCGGACTTGGGAAAAAGCGCCTTGCTGCTCAGCTCGGATTGAACGCCTCCCAGCCATGGTGGAAACAGGCATACGAACTATTATGGGTTCAGCTCGATCTCCCAGGTGCTCTGCTTCTTCTAGCGGGGTTGGCATTAACATTGATACCTATTTCCTTAACGGGAGCGAATCGAAGTGATCGTTGGCAGAACGCTACATTCATTGCATTACTCGTCGTCGGTATTGTACTCCTCGTTCTCTTTGCTCTCTGGGATATTTTTGTGGCCAAGAAGCCATTTGTCCCGTACAGGATGATCAAGAGTAAGACGGTCGCTGCTGCGTGTTTGTTAGGAGCCTTGGACTTTCTCCATTACTCCATGTTCACTGTGTTCTACAGCAGTTACCTTCAAGTGGTGGGTGGGTATTCTCCTGGACATGCAACTAGAATCGAGTAAGTTACACATCCAAAGCCCTTCTCCAAGAGGTTTTCTACCTACAATTTTGACAAATATTCGTATTCCTTCGGCCTCTAACCCTTATTATCCCACAGTAATGCCCTCCGCGTATCCTTCCAAGCCTCAGGCATCTTCGCTGGTCTTTTCATGAAATATACCAAGCGGTCGCAAATCTGGGTGCTAATCGGAGCTCCTCTCTGCGTCCTTGGCATGGGTATCCTTCTCTACCTAATCGACATGGGAGACGGCAAGATGGGCAATGAGGCATCATTCGTAACGGCAAAAGCACTAATTGGTATCGGACGCGGATTCTACCAAACCGCATCGCAGGTCTCAGCGCAAGCCGTAGTAACCAAGCAAGAGTTATCCGTTGTGACGGCTGTGTTCTTCGCCTCGATGGGAGTAGGCGGGGCGATTGGGACCAGGTATGTATACTAATCATTACAAATCCCATAACGCTGCTACTTACTTGGATTATGTATGTTGCGATATCATCATTCGCTGACCATCTCTATGATAGCATATCAGGAGCAATATGGAGAAACAACCTTCCCACGAAGCTACGAGAATACCTTCCCGAGGAGCTGAAGCCGGAGGCCATGGCTATCTTTCAGTCAATTGTCACGGCTAAGAAGTATGCCAAGGGAACGCCAGCTAGAGAGGCTATTGATCGCAGCTATAGGGAGACACAACGGCTTCTGGCTATTGGGGGTCTTTGTGCCGTGTCGCCCATGCTTATTGTCATGTTCTTCCTGAAGAATGTGCATCTTGATAAGCGAGATAATGTGGTTGGGGATGCGGAGGAGAGGTTAGATAAAGTAGAGGGTGAATCAGGGAAGCAGGTGACTTGAGGGAAAGGTTCTTGTTGTTGGATTGTTACTTGTTTTACTTTTCCGGTGGTGGGTGTGGGATTGTGTTATAAACGTATTCGTTATATCGATTGTAGTGAAATATGTCCCTACAATGTGGTCCAGAATGCTCCAACATATCATCAAACCAAGCATTCTCCCTTGTCATCCACCCACCCAATCTCCTGTACTGTCCAACCCATAATTGTCTTCCCCTTCCCTGGTACCTCCATCCAGACCGGGGACACTGAATCGATAAGCCGCGTTCTCCCAATTTTCTCGTGCAAAGAGTTTATCTCCTGGATTTCCCCGTCGGTTAGTCTCGCCAGGCGTCTATTCTCGGACAGCCTGGTGAGTGAGCTTGAATGTGGAATGACGACTATTCCACGTTGAACGAGCCATGATAAAATGATAGCCCCGACAGATAGTTCGTAGCGTGAAGAAAGAGAGATGAGGACGGGACTCTCATAGATCGAGGAAGTGTCCGAATAATGACTTGTGGGTCCGCCTGCTAAGGGGCTGTTCAATTTGTCAATTTGTGAGCATTTTATTTCATTAGGTAAAATGATGCTGAATGCATCAGTCAGGCTCAACTCACCCCCAAGCAACCGGACGTATGCCTCTTTCCAGACAATAAGGCACCAATTTCGTATTGGGATTCCCAGGGTGAATCTCGATTTCGTTGACCACAGGCTTGATTTCCGTTTCTTTGAGCAACATATCCAACGTCTTCTGGGTGAGGTTACCGACACCAATACCTCTGCAGTCAGGCCCCACGAGCTTCTCCATCTCTTTGTAGACCTCTATATAGGTTGGACTCTCATCCGGTGCCAATGGGCGTGACACATCTTTTGTAAATCCCTGCGGCCAATGCATGATGTAGATATCAATGTAGGTATCGAGCAAGCGCCGCGATCTCTCGAAAGCTGCGCGCACATCATGGTGATCATCACTAGATAGCTTTGTCAAAACAGTGATCTCAGACCGAGGTACTCCAGACTCCTTGATGGCTTCTCCAACAAGGTCCTCGGTTGCATAGATTTTAGATGTGTCGATTAAGCGATAGCCAGCTTTGATAGCTTGCACTATGAGGCCGCGGACATAGTCCCTCTCTTCTTCTGGTAAAACTATGCCTTCTGTAGCATATCGTCAGGCGTCATTGTAGAGAAGTGGACCCTGGTCCAAGATCATGGTCACTGACTTTTCATAGCACCAAAACCGAGCGCAGGTATTTTCATTCCTTAATTAGTATTTCTGTTAGCCTTATATTCCTGAATCTGTGCATGGAAAATATCACTTGAATGTACCATTGTTCAGCTCGAAGATGGTCGAGCCCTGAGGACTGTCACTGAATTCATCGGCCATAATACAGTTAGAGAGCTTCTTTTGATATAATGCAGTACTAGAAAAGCTTGCAAGAAGAGTCTCTGGCAGGATAACAGGGGATTCTTAAAAGTAAGAGGGAAAAGTGAAAGGTTTCCATAAGGGAGGTTAGGCCTCCTAAGCTATGAAGCCATGGTGGAGCAGCCGCCCATGAGGGGTAAGCCAGCCAGCCATACAGCAGAGAACGTCGACTTCTGTATGATCAGCCTTACGTAAATACTTCATACTCCATTTGGAACACTCTGATTTATATGGTTTTTCTATCCCAAGGGCCAAGGCGTTCTATGCGATCAAGATTATGTATATTTCCCCAGTATAATATTCAAAAACCACCGTGCTGGACTTCAGAAGGACTTTAACCTGATTACATTGAATGCATATAGGCTAATTACTGAGGGTATACAGGGCAATTAGATCTTAGCTCTACCCATTACCCATATATATATATCTGTACCCATCAGTGAAATACTACCATTATATCAATAGGCACCTGACAGTAACACTCGAGTATAGGCAGGAATTGTAAATAACAATTCTGCCACTTCATCTTAATACCCTTCTGGACATAATTCGACAGCATAGAGAAAGATACCTTTGGAGGTTGTGATGTATTTCGTACTGAAAATGCCACAGCGGTGCATAGATTTACGAAACGATTGAAAAATCCAAGTAATGTTACGGAATCTGTCATGACCAAAACGGGGACGGCCGGATCGGAAAAACTTGGGAAAAATGTTCCCGATCGCTTCACCACTCATCCTTCTCTGCTATACAATTGAGTTAAGATAGAGGCATTCACCCTCTGTCGTGAAGCACCAATGGTGCCAAGATCCAGTCCGTTGACTGTGATCGTCACGACCTCACCCACTCCGTCCATTCCCTCTACGGACCTGATCTCCTCCGTACTACGGTCCTTTCACCGCCACTGCACGGACTTAATCAGCGCCCGGGTCATTGTGGTCTTTGACACCTTTGAACGCATCGGACTTCGCTCCCGTCTGAAAAAGGGGCAAGCTACTCCCGAAGTCGCCGCTAACTACGGCGTCTACAAAGAAAATGTCAAGGAGCTGATTCTACGTGAATATGCGTCTCCCGATGCCAGCCCAGACCCCGTGATGCAAGAATGGCAGGACCGGGCCGAATTCGGTCTCAACAACCTCAGCAACGTGGTCGATCTGTCCATCACCCAGACGGACGACAAGCAAGTGACCTTCATCGAGCCCGCAGCGCGTCTGGGGTTCGGGCTGGCCGTGCGCTCGGCCCTGCGGGTCTGTGAGACCCCGTACGTCTGGGTCCAGCAACATGACTGGGCGCTCGTCGCCGATATTCCATTAGCACCGTTACTGGAGATTATGGAGTGTTCGGACGCAGATCCAGCCGCGCCAGTTAAATACGTATCGTTTCCCTCGTTGCGTATGCTCTCCTATGCTACGCAGCCTCATGTGGTGGAATTCCCGGCCTTGCGAGCTTTGACTGGCGATCTCACGCGGGATTTTGTTCCCCCATCGCATCCGGAGGTGACCGTGCCGTTGACACCGCTTTATTTCTGGTTTGATAAACCGCATATTGCGTCGACGGAACATTACCTCTCGCGGGTGTTCCCGAATCGGCTGGCGATGCGGCGGGGGGAGTTTATTGAGGATAAGGTTGGTCAGCAGGCGAGACAGCAGATGAAGGAGGGCCAGTGGCATAAGTGGGCCTGTTGGCTGTACTACCCGGATGAGGGGAAGCAGCTCTGTCTGCGGCATTTACAGGGTCGGACTTGGAACGGGGCGGAGGGGGAATTATTGATCAAGTATGGATATTCGGAAATCGATACGGAATCGACTTGAGTCTAGCTAGAAATCCCATATCACATTTTCGTTTCCTTTTGGTTTCCTCAGAAGTAAGTTAATCATGCACGAATGGAAGAGAATGTAGGTACGGAGTACGAGGGGGAAACAAGTCACTGTACAATGGGCGTTGTACCCTGCATGCAACGGTAGCGTCAAGTGACTCGTTATATTATTGACTTTTGGACTAGCTTCTGCCTGATGAATTAGGCAGTGAACACCTCGGCCTGGGCCGCCTGGCTGATCACTGCACCGTTATGAATATCAATGTGAGAGGTAAACTCGGGTATTCCAAGTCGGTAATAATATTATGTAAATATTTACGTATGTGGCGGAGTTCAAACCGGATGAATCACGGGGTAGACTAAAAATCTGAAATCCGGGACAAATTAGGGGACCCATTAAATTGTCAAGGGGTCATGCCAATAAGTGACCTGTCTGGGGCGGAATGTCGGATACGTTCCAGCCGTGGAAACCTTTTCCCCTTCAAAATTTTTCAGTCATAGGGCTGCCAAATGCCGACGTAGTACGTATGCAAGGAGGCGCAGACAAGAAACAAGTAGTAGGCTGGATGTAGCATGAGTTGTTCTGGTCAGCCACCCAACGACATGGCACCAAGTCACCTGCTGTGTACTTTTAGTCCTTCGTATGTAACCGGGATCAATATAAATAAAACCCAATCATAACGGAACAAGCGAGACAGGGATTGCCGATCACCAATCGGGCTCCCGACGCCAAGCCAGAAAGAGCGAGTGGAGCAAGAAGCGAAAGCCAATCAGCGTTGAGCCGGTCAATCCTGATTGTCAGCCCACGGCGTTCTTTGTATTGTCATATAAAGCTCTTTTTGACTTTCCCAGCCGTCTCACCTTGTTTCTTTCACCTCCTATCTTTCTCCTGTCAAGCTATCTTGTCATCTGTCGTTCGTTTGCACTTTGAGTACATTTTTTACTCGCATACACTCGTTCAAATCAACACTCACATAAACAACAACACAACTACATTCAAAATGTCTACTACCACCACCTCCGTCGCCGCCAGCGCCACTGCCTCCTGCGGCAGCGTGACCTACTGGCAGCTCCCCGTCAACGATGCCGCCTGCGCCCTCCCCAAGACCGGCAACTACTCCGATGTCATGGACAAGTGCTGCTCCCCGGCCAAGGTGACCGATTTCGACAACGGCTGCGGCCTCTACTGTCTCGCCCAGGGCCAGAGCGTCGGCGACCTCAAGGACTGCCTGCGCAAGAATGGCGCCCAGGATGGTCGCGAGTTCTACTGCAAGGGCAATGATACCGCCACCGCCACAGCCTCCGCTCCGTCTTCCACCAAGACCGGCGACAAGACCGGTACTGCCACCGGTAGCGGTGCCTCCTCCACCTCCTCCGACAGCGCTGCATATGCTATCCAGCCTGCTGTTTCCAAGGGCGGACTCGGTCTCTTGGCCATGGTCTTCTGCTCCGCTTTGATGGGGGTTGTTGCCTAAATACCTTTTACTTGGGGTTGGCTACCTGGGAAAAATGGGTGGATCTGTCTATATGCTTTGTTGTCTTCGGTGATTCGTCTTGCGATGCATCCGGCAGGACATATTATTTAATACCCTTACGATATGAGCCTGCTGTATTATACTTTTTCTCGTGGTTTGGACGTCGGTCGGTATTGAGCTTGGTTATTCTAATTTTAATGACTGAAAAGTTCGATCTTTTATCTGAAACGTTCTGAAACTTGATGCATTCCGTAGATTTGGGAACTTGAACCCGAGGAACCGTATATTTTCCAGATAAGGCATGATTGACGGTTCGCCGAGTCATGGTCCGCTTTTAGACTTGCCGAGTGCCGGATCCTCGGTACCGTTATTTTGTCATTGGAATGTAAGAACTTTGTCTCTATAGGTATATAGAAAATAGAAAAGGAAACTACAGAAAGCTTAAGTTGCAGAACAAAGGGATATGCATGTGAATCCATGGTTCTTTATCGAATGAGAGCATATTATGGGATGTTGGTATGCAACAAGTGATGTCATGGAGCTTTAGTGGTCGAATTACCATATACAACCCTACCGCTCTTCGACATTCCAGGATCGACCAAGTTTCATTACTAAAGAGGAGCTGCTGCCATTATCTACAACTTACATATAGACAGCGCGTCTTGGTCATGGTAATTGACAATTGTGTATCCGAGTATTGAGACAACCACTTTCGATAGCTTAAAGTTGAGTTGTAGGAGGCCAACATTTTCTATAGCAGAGAGCATCTTTTATATCCACTTGGGAAAATATCTTCGGCTGGTGGAAGTTATATATCTTAGAAGCATAGCACTCTATCCGTAAAGTAAGAATATTACCAAGTCTATTAATTATTGAATATAGTAAATCATTGTAATCACTTAGGTTACCTAGTAGATGTAACATTAACCTAGACTATATATATATGTTAAGTAGCGTCACACAAATAGTGCTCGCCGTTTTATAAAGGATGCAAAGACCCCTCCCAGGTTTTGTTCTTTGTTTATCTCTCCACCAACACCCAACCCGCAGCCCACCTTCCATTTCCCACGACATAATGGGATTCGACTCAGATTTTCTCCCACCATGGGGCATTCTACCCGTCGAGCAATACTTGATTGTACGTTTTGTTAAGGACACACCCGTCTTACCCCACCCGCTAACCTAGATTGTTCCTTTTTCAAGAGAAATTGGGATTTTGCAGCAGCCGAGCCACCAGACCAGCAGCGTCTTCGACTCATCTATCAATTTCTGGAGTTAGGTGAAATCCCCCGGGAGTGGGTTCCTCTTGACGAGTATGCATCACCACCGCGCATACCTACAGCAGAGGAAATCAATATAATCCTTCGTCCTTGGCGGTCAGACGACTTACGTCAAAAAGCATGGCGATTAGTAGACGCAGACCACGATACACCAATCTTTCTCCGAACCCATTATAATCCTCTCGATAACTCAGACGCAAGAATGAAAGAATGGGTAAACGCGTCAGAGGAGTTTGCCAACCATGCGTGGTGGGCATTGTTAGAAGATTCGAACACATTCAACTTTGGCTCTGACTGGCGGCGTGTATACGAAATTCTGCCCGAAGTGGCCCGTCTAGTACGGGCCAACGATAGGTATGAACGATATGTCTCGCCCGAGTCTGTTGACAGGGATCGAGAACAGTTCAAATCCTCTCTTGCAAAGGAGAAGAAAGCCAACCCTAATCTGTGGAGCAATCGTGATCACTTTATTGAGGTCGCGGCCACAGATCTTCTCCGCACAGTGGCGGTCATGTACATGCTCATTGCAGACCAGGAGGCATTTGATACCGGCCTATTGCGCCTGATCTACCTGGATGGTAAACGGAATGTTATTCGTGAGATGCGTGTTGAGCCTGATGACCAGACAATTACCGATATTATTATGGCCAGGTTTGAATTGACTGACCCTCCTGGACTGGAGGATGCTATTATTGGTGAGCGATATCGGGTTACTGGTGATCTAGGGAAGGAGTTGTATCGCCTGACTGAGGCTGATTTGGCGGATCCATGAAACCATCATCTTATGGCTTGATACAGAGGTTCTTGTTCGTCGAAATATCACGTTCTTCTATCTCTTTGAGTATGGAGCCGGCCGGGAAGGATGCGCAGTACTGATTGTTGTACCTGGCTGTTGTACATCTCCTTAGTCTTTTACTTGTCTACATCTTATGCAAGGTTTCCACACAGTTTCGTGTGAATGAAGGCGAGGCCCATCGGCGAACCATTATTTTCGGTTTACTGGTCCCCATACGTAGCCAAGGGCCTTTACCTAGAAGCCTGGCCCGCAGCTTCGGTTAATACTGGTACAACATTAAAGACTGCACTGAGTACGTCCACTAAAGGAGCGACATCTATATAGTGTTATACCTGTATGCCTAAAGTGACCTCCTGTGCCTCTTCTCTCACCGACAGTCTGAATGTCTCTTGGGATAAAAGACAGGGATGCCCTTGAATTCATTCTAAACTGATTGACACGGGAAGTGTGCCAGTACGTATCCCGTGTGACTTTTCTCACATCCAGTGGCGCTTGCTGAAAGGAAATAGAAATGACATGTCCCACATACTCTTGGGTAGACCAATAACGTGCTGTCTCTTCACATGATTCGCCTGTTAGGCTGAAATTAAAGACTTGATGAAACCCCACCGAAAGCGCAACCCTGAAGCCCTCCAACGTCTTTCCCCACCCACACTGGCAGTTATGACCAACGAGGGAGGATATTTACCACGATGGGGTGAGTTGCCTGTCGAGCAATATCTAATCGTACCTATCCCTCTAAGAATACCCATTCCTTTCTGACAGACCACTGATATCACTACCAGAGACACTGGGACAATGCAGTGACGGAACCATCCGACCAACAGCGCGTTCGACTGGTCCGCCAATATCTCGACTTGGATGAAATTCCCCAGGAATGGTTTCCCACTCAGGGGGGTGATCCATTACCGCGCACGCCCACGGAAGATGAGATCAACGCTATTCTTCGTCCCTGGCGCTCGGCTGATCTGCGTCGGAGAGCGTGGCATATATACACGATTGTTACAGATGAACCGATCTTCCTCCGAACACACTATGACCGAAGATGACGAGAGAATGGAGCGTTGGACGTCCGCATCAGAAGAATTCGAAGATCAGGCCTGGTGGGCGTGTTTGAATAACGCCGAACTATATAACTTCGGATCAGATTGGCAACGAGTGTATGAGATTTTGCCGGAGATTGCTGGACCGTCGACTGGGGGGCTTGTATCCCTAGAAACACTATCGTTCATACGGTCGGGGTTCAAAACATGGCTCAGCGAGGCAAAACAGATTGAACCTGAGCTCTGGAGAAAGGACCCTCATCGATTTATTGAGCGCAAGGCATCTCGCCTCCTGAGCGCAGTAACAACAAGATATATGCTTCTCGCAGATCAAGAGGCATTCGAAACAGATGGACGATTACGCCTGATATACCTGGATAATAAGCGAAACATTGTGCGGGAAACACGGGTTGACGCTGATGGACAGACTATCACAGATATTATCATGGCCTGGTTTGAACTGACTGACCCTCTTGAGCTCGAGGATGGCATCACTGGTGATAGATACCGGGTTACCGGTGATTTGGGCAGAGAGTTATATCAACTAACTGATTGTGACTGGGCAGGTCCTTAGAACCATGTTCTTTGTGTACTGAGTGGGTTCCTATAGACCGAAGTATGGCTGCAATTTATTTCTCTGGACTTGGTACCGAGAGGATAGGTCTGGAGAACGAGTGAAATCCGAGATGGCCTGGAAAAGGGTGTATAGTTGATTTACACTTCCATATTATCTCGAACCCTGCACCAGACTTTGAACTAGTTCGATTTTAGCGAATCACCTCGTTCTTCAGCGCACGGGATCTGGGCTGTGGATATATTTGATGAGTGGTATTTACTCGGCAAGGCAATAAATGTAAGCTAGTACACTCAAGGAAACAGTTCGGGGTGTGTAGATCTTTAAATTGTGATTCACTTTGGATAAATCAGTACTTACTACCATAGGGTGTAGAAAGTAGGGCTTCCCGTCCACTCAGCCCTACTTGAGTTATTCTTATGAACGCGGCAAACAATAACTGAGCCCTCGTGTGCTTACTGCTCTTATGGACGATGGATACTAAATTATCGGGCGAGTGCAGGCGAGCTGAATGATGCTTCTCAAAACAAGGGTGAGGAAGTGGGTGAGTGAGTAGGTGACTTCAGATTGAAAGAGCTTTTTCTTTAATAAATGCTCTAGAGCTCTTTTATCTCTGACTATTACTAGCTACTTCTTATTCAAGTCATCTTAGATCTGAACAAAGACAAACGGTGTCAGAAAGTATCCAAGGTCATGTGCGGACAAGAGATCTATGAAGAGAACTGGGCCGAGAAATTTCGGGATCAAGTGGCGGGATGTCTCCAACCTCTTATTATCTTCGAATTTCTTATATGAGCGTTTTTATACTATTATACAATTGGTTATCGGCAATTTATTGAACACCTGGTCCAGACTCCGAGATCGACACACTCATCCGCCGATTACTAAGCGGGATAGGACAGGTGCCCTTTTTTTTTGGAGATAGAACTGATAAAAAAGGGGACCTTTGACGTACATCGGCCAGGTTACAGACCCCAAACATATTCAATTACACAGACATATAGACTTCTAGGATCATAATATTGACACTAATCTCGTTCTACAAACTCTCTCAAGAAGGATGTAAATACTCTGTCATAGTAACATTTGGTCTGTGCTTAATAGAGCCAATTTGATAAGTATTTGTAACTCCTGCTGAGCAAGATTCTGCTATCCCTATCTAGAGTTTAACAAGGGTCCCGTTCTTCAAAATGAAATTAGTAGATAATAGATATGAAGTGAATGAGGAAGATAAGGTTGTTGATGGTTCTAATAGGTAGACACAGGCAATTCCGGGGCCAGGCTCCGCCGCCGATATCCCAAGTAGGAACTACGAATTGAACCATAGATAATGTGAGATTGCAGATGGAGCTGCTCACCTGGTTGTACGAGTCATTCCAGTCACTATATGTACTTGGGTCTGAAAAATGTCGGAATAGGCTCTCTCATGGCCTAGGCCGACAATCTCGGTACATATTCTCTTGGGGCTATTGGCCCCACGTTCTCAAACCTTCCCCACGATTTCACAGCGTGCGGGGGTCGTCTCCAGAACCTGGCTGTCTGAGGCATCGCAGGTTCCTGTTTCTCCCCGACTGCCCCGTGCTGCCGTCCGATCCACCCTACATACTCACATACAATACACGTTGCGCTCCGTGGCTACAATGGCGGAGCAGGCGTCAAAGAAACCGCCATCAGAGAATGGCCGTGAGTCGGCCCTGGATCCAGCCCCCCCGGCAAGCAAGCGGCGACGCATTGGTCTGGCATGCAATGCCTGCCGTGTGCGCAAGTCCAGGTATGCCATGCCGATGAGGGCGAACAACGACTGATGCTCAAGCCCGTGCACTCACTGACTGGATGTTCGTGGCAGATGCGATGGCCAGCGGCCTTCGTGCTCGTCCTGCACGTCGCTCGGGCTCGAGTGCTTATACGAACCCAGTGAATCTGCGACCAATGTCATTGTACGCAAGGGTTACGTATCTGACCTAGAACAGCGCGTGACGTCGCTCGAGCACAAGCTGCAGCGGCTCAATGATGCGTTCAGGGGTCATCTCTCGCCGTGCCCCAGCAATTACCCATGGCACGCCACGAGCAGCCTCCCTGCGCCAGGAGCAGCGACACGTGCGAGAGAAACTCATGCTACCGGTCTGGAAGAGCCCCAGGATGAAGATGCGTCTACCAATGGCATGGCCATGACCTTCGTCGAAGAGCAGAGCTCGGCTTTCTTTGGCGAGTCCTCCAACATCAACTTCACACAGCTTCTTCTTCGAGGCATAGCTGCGGTGCATCAACCCTCACCAGCTGTAGCATCCGCTGGAGACAAGGACTATGCTCTTCGAGAAAACATCATCGCTAGCGTCTCTCAGGGCCAACCATACCATCCTGTTGCGGCACCATCCAATCACCTGGACTCATCGCCTACTACTTTGCCGTCCGTCGAAGAAATGGACTCTTTGCTCGACATTTACTTTGACACAGCCGGCGCCGTCTTTCCATTTATCCATGAAGACACCATGAGGAAAACATATACCGAGTGCAGGCTCAACGGCTTCACTAGAGCCCGCCGAACCTGGTTAGGGATTCTAAACATGATGTTCGCCATGGCCAGCAGCTTCGACAGAGACTATGTAGCATCCGCCAAGAAGCGCTTCGAGAGATCCAACATCTTCTACAAGAGGGCGCTGGAGCTTTGTAGCGATTTGTCGAGACGTGTCATCAGCCTTGAGATGGTCCATTATCTGCTCCTCGTCGTCATCCACTGCCAGGGGACTCAGCGTTCGGTGCAGGCCTGGAACAATCACGGGCTTGTCATCCGGTCCGCTATAGCGTTGGGACTCCATAGTGACTCTATCGGGCAGGCTGTCGATCCCATCAACGAGGAATATCGGCGTCGGACCTGGGCAGTCATATACTGCCTCGACAAGGTCCTGAGCGTGGCGTTCGGCCGGCCAGCAAGCGTCCCAGATGAACAGATGACCGGACGCGAGCCAGTGCCTGGATTGTCTCCCACGGCTTCCGGTGACCCCCACGGTAACGTTGATTTACCTGGCGAATTCCTCGCTGTTTCATTCCGCCTGTATCAGGTGATGGCCAAATCCCTCATTAATCAGTATGGGGCGAACCTTGAGAAGGCCGACTCAAACCTGGACGACATCGCCTCGCTCAAAGCCTCAGGAGAACTCCGGAAAATGCTTCAAGTCTGGGCGGCGAGCCTGCCACCGTACCTGAGTCCCTGCGAGCCGGAATCTAGCATACTTTCGCAGAATACTCCGGCCAATCGGTTTCGGGTCATTCTCACGCTTAGGTATTATAACCTTGCCATGCTCATACACAAACCGTTACTCAGCGCTACAATACGGCACTTGTTCCGGGTGGATAGTGCGACCGGTGGGAGCCCATCATATTTGATCCAGCTCGCTATGGCAGAGGCCCACGAATGCGTTCGAGCTGCACAACTCACCATTGAAATTGTTCATTGCATTATCAGTGCGGATGCAACGAGTAAGAATAATCTTGGGGCGTGGTCTTTCACGCTCTACTACGGTGAGCCTTCTTTCAAAGCAAGCCTTCGCTAGGATGCTGACGGGATACACCCACCAGTCTTCACTGCCTCACTAGTCATCTACGGCCGGCTACTGTGGGCACAGCATGGAGAGACCGTGGCCGACGAAACAGCGGTCAAAGACTCCAAACTTCTACTTAGTAAGACAGAAGCGATATTCCACGAGCTAGACTACGAAAACAGTCTGGTTTTGAGTTGCCTTGAATACATCCGCAGACTTGCCAGAATGTGCGGTGTCAAAGGTTAGTCGCTGTTTCCCAGTGCTCTCATGACGATTCCGAATTACAAACAGCTTATACGTATGTATTTTCTTTTGGACGTAATAGGAGCTGCACCAAATCCATCTGAGAGCCGCACCGGTACTGGCTCAGCCTTGGATCCGGTAGTGTTTAGTAGCGAATCCACTTTTGATCCTGCCACTGTGTTCCACAACGGAGAGGACATGGAGGCATTCCAGCTTTTCTCATCTGAAATGTTCGACCCCTGTATCTTCGAGGGCTTCCAACAATCACCGGTCGAGGGGGTCACGTTGGGGAATGGCTTTTGGGATGGCTCTCCCCGTGGAGGCCTTTGAGATATGTCTACAGAGGGGTACAATCCGAATATCGGAGTTTTGGTAGCCATACAATCCACGCACTGGCTGCTGGGGGGCAGCCTTAGGTAACGGAGATGTGATTCCTCTGTGTTTATTTTACCCCAAATAGAAATCAATCGAAACTCCCTATAGTTCTCCCTGTAGAGTTGCAAGTAAGATAGAGACTTTGACCATGTGCTTTCACCATGCTACATGAGGTGATATCAGCCGCAGCAAGTTGTTCATTAGCAGAGGCGGAAAGATAGCGAAAATAGCAAGTTCCCTGGCCCGGCTTATCTCCCCGGCGCCCCCACGTTTGACTTATAAAAATCACCCCGCACACTGTCGATCTCCGGTCCGGCTACGGAAGATCTTCCATTCGGACGACTCTAAATATCCCTCCTGAGTGCATTCTGCAGGAGTCCATGTAATCCAAGTGCCATCTCTTACTGGTCATCTGTTACTGACTAGACTACCCGTCATGTCGTCCAACTCTGCGCCCAACGTGCTGACCCAGCTTCCCTTGGACGAGGATGCCCGTCCCCGCTACAGTGAGGCCGAGTTACGCGACTACTTTGAGTGTATCAAGCTCCCACAAAAGTATCTAGACTCGATCGTGCTGAAAGACAAGACACAGGCCGGAACCAAAGAGCATGGGCTTCCCTTGCTGCAGGCCCTGACACGGCACCACACCTGCCATGTCCCTTTCGACAATCTCGTCTTACACTATTCCTCCCACAAGACCGTCACGCTGGACCTGGCGGAGCTCTACACGAAGATAGTCCGCCGGCGGCTCGGCGGGCGATGTATGGAAAACAACACCTTTTTCGGGACCGTTCTTCGCTCGCTCGGCTATGAAGTGCGCAACTGCGGAGGCCGCGTCGCGCGGGCAATGAGTCCATACCCAGACGTGCGACGCAATCAGAGCGCGACTTATGATGGATGGAACCATATGCTCAATCTTGTACGCCTCGACGACGAGTGGTACGTTGTGGATGTGGGGATGGGCTCCATGGGCCCTAACCTTCCATATCCGCTGCGCGACGGATTTGAGACGACTAGCATCCCTCCACGTTTGATTCGTTTGCAGTTACGGTCCATACCCGAGTCGTACGCGACCAGATCCGCCAACAGTACGGGACCACCGAAGATGTGGTGCTACGACGTCTGCCACAATCCCGGTAACGACGCCAAGAAAGAGTGGCTGCCGGTCTATTGCTTCACGGAGACAGAGTTTCTGCCCCAGGATTACGAAGTCATGTCGTGGTTCACGTCGACCAACCCGAGGTCCTTCTTCACCAGATACGTCACCTGCACGAAGATGCTCATGGACGAGGACAAGGAGATGATAGTGGGCAATGTCACCTTATTCAAGGACACCGTGAGAAAGGCCATCGGTGCCGACCGTGAGGTAATCAAGGAGTGTAAGACGGAAGATGAGCGTTTGCAGGCGCTGGCCGAAATCTTCAACGTGCATCTGACAGACGAGGAGAAGAGAGGGATTTCAGAGGATCAGATGTTAGCATAAAGGCTAAGATGAGAGGAACTATGTGAGATTATCATGATGCCAGCCATCTTATCCCATCGCGATTCACACAATTTGGTGGTTGATCTTGGCATGTTCTGTTGTTGTATGCGTGCATACGTGCACCGGGTTATAACTACGATAGTTTATTACCGCCCAGGTGGCAGAGCCAGAAAGGAACATCATTAGCCTATAACTGCCTTCTTTTTGTTGTCTTTTTTTTCCCACTTGATTCAGGGTCACCCAAAGCTTCTCTATGCTCCGGTTCCAGCGTTACGGCACTCCGTTCAGTACGTAACTCCATATGTTAGTAGTGAGCGCGTCGGTAAGAAGAATGGATCATATCCAATCGACGTGTGGCCGTGGTGAAACATATCGTTGCTCCCACGCCGTTCACACCTGAGGCCCTAGAATCTACTTTCTGACGATGACTTGCCACCCGCATAGAAGCACATGTTGCTCCTATGAGTATGGGTGCACTGTAGCAGCTTTGTCTTTATTCATTCCACCAGCTTATCCCGAACGGAACTGGGCAAGAATAGTAGCTTCTTTCCACGAAAGGTGGTCATGTACCTACCTCGTATGTCTCGTCGGTCGTGTTGTAGCGGCTCCTTTAGGCGTGGGGTTGCCCTTCCCCTGTTTGAGCAGGCTTGTACCCACATGGACAGGAGCCGAGCCCCCACTAGACAAATGTACCTCGTTAGCTGGTTCCACTGGGATCGCCGTGACTGGCTCATTCAACACCTCTCCGGTGGCTGCAGCGCGTCGGGACCACCATTCCGAACGTCGGCTTCTTCCCCGGATAAGCCATATTGTGTAAATCGGTACTTCAGTATCCGCAAGATATGGCTCGAGCTGTAAGCCCGCTGTCGCTCTTGATCCGTCTTCGCCTCCACCAGACACAGGAACTCAGTCGCTGATTGTACTCGCACAAATGGCAACTTCGACCACCGGTAGAAATACCAAAGTCGCAAAGCACAGTCGATGTCTCTACCATGGACACAACAAAACAAGTTTCATCAGTGAATTCCCCGCTTCATCCTTTGTGAAGCGCCTTGTACCGGGCTTCGACACCGCGAATGTCGGGTCTTACGCGCACCCTATCAGACATCCCGGCTCGATTACCAAGTACGGCACGTCGTGTTTGATCTGGGTGTGCGTTTAGACTGGGAGGAACAATTTCTTGAACCGGTCCGGGGCGACCGGTGGCATCACGATGCTCTGGAGACAATGGACAGCATCCGGAAACTGATGCAGGTTGATGCGTACGATAGTATCTTCCCCTTCATGGCTTATGATAAGTTATACCCCAAACCAGCCAACGCGTGGATTGCCAAAGGATGGAAGAAAAGGAGCCGTTGGGGTTTTCTTGATTCGTTTACGCCTGTAGAAGAGAAATCTTGCCAGTAGCAGCCTTGACTGTAGTATGCTTGGACTATTTCTTGGATGTCTACGTCACCCACCGGGATATATGCAGCCTCTCCTCGGTGCGACGCCAATACAGAGCCTTCCATTACATATTATTCGCGCTACTCCACAACAATGTAGGCTACATGAGTCGATGCTTGAGGCAGTACTTTCCTCGAATGCTTATACGTAGTCAATCCAGTTTAAGTGCTCATCCGGATAAGGAAGATGCCTTCTGCGTTTCTCTGACACACGATCAAAATTGACTCCTTTTCCTTATACTGGAACACCACACACAACGCGACGCAGAGACCGAGTTGGTGGTATATAGACTCATATCAAAGACGATTAGCGTCCGAGCTCTGCTCAACCGTCTCTTGATGAAATGGGTAGCAACGTAATTAAAGACCTGGTTGTCTCCTTGTTTCTCGTCATTCCTCAGACACGCCAGGCAAATCCTCTTTTGGGCTTCCGGAGTTGACGATTCTCCAAAATTCTATACCCTCCTTCCACAGTGAATCTTCCCAAACGTCGGTTTCACCGTCAGCCCTCCACCTTCTCACTTCGCCTGGCTTGGTCGGTCCCCAGGCCACTGGGTCTCCATGCACGAACGCAGAAAAGCACTCGTTCCATCCCTTCAGCCATTCTTTCTCCTGGTTCGTCAGACCCCCGGCGAAACCGGCACCCCATAGCCAGATAGGTATATCAGTAAGGTGTGTCACTCCCCATGTGGACGGTATGGTCTCCTCGACGCATCCCAGGCGTCTCTCAAATCGATAACGTAAAACATCCTTACCAGGCTGAAGACCACCTTCAAACAACGCATGATGGAAGCCGCGCTCAAGGTGGTGGACTTGGATACAAGCGTAAAGGTGACCAAAGAAGTCTCGCCAGCTCGTATACCCTTTAGGTAGTTTGTTTGCGGGCCCACAATAGTGGTGCATGAGTGCACGGGTGACTGACGGGGCATACTCCGCGTAGAGGCGTTGATAGACGGCAGTGTAGGAGTCTTCTGGGGTGCGCCACCTACCGTACATGGTGTGCTCATCTTTGCATTCTCCATTTAGTAGCGTAACACCTCGACTTTTCATTCTTCTCGCAAACTCCCCATCGTTGATCCGATCCACAAGGTCCTTGGGGTAGAAGAGACCGTCTGCCAAGACCCGAAACTCGGAGATCCTCATTTCACTTTGAACTTCGATCAGTCTCTGATAAGGAAGAGCCCGAAGTTTGGCAAGCTTTACTTTGGCTTCCAGATCCAGAGCGATACCGAGCCTTGTGACAAATTCGTCAAATTGTTCCTGTTGATCCCTTAGAGCCTTTGGCCTAACGCCGGGACTGTTTGAGAACATTGCGACTCTTCTAATGATGGCCTTTTCCGCGGGAACACGCCAAAGTTCGTGGGCCAACTGTTGGAATGTCGAGTATGCTCCGGCGGAGTACCCGGCGACCGTAATATTTGCTGGGTTGCCACCAAAGCACGAGATGTTGTCGCGGGTCCATTCCAGAGCCGCCCTCTGATCCCACATGCCCAGGTTCCCAGTCGCTTCTCCGTAGGCCCTTGCTTCATCTGCAAGCTCGCTGCCCGTGAGGAAACCAAGCGCGTTGAGTCTGTATGAGGGTAAAACCATAATCGCCTGGAAAGCGGAGTCACTCAGCAGCCGCACCAGCGCTTCCGGGGCTAGGTTAGCAGTTCCGACTTGTAGGAAACCTCCATGAATGTAGAAGCACACTGGCCACCCATCTTTAGGGGTACGCCGGGCTGGCACCCAGATGTTCAGCTGCAAGCAGTCTTCGCCCACCAAAAAAGCATCGGGAGTGTTACTACTAGGAGGCTGCGGACACACGCGAGTCCCACGCGTGAACTGCCCTGGTTCAGCAGCCGTCCCATACTGGTAGCCCCGGGGCAGCCTGCGTGGCACGCGGAAACGCCACTGACCAGTTGGTGGCAGAGCATATGGGAGACCTCCAAAGTAGTGCACTGCGGGCGTACCATCAGACATGATGGTCAGGCCTTCAATGTGACCCAATGGCCCAGCAGCAAAAAGATACTTTTCCCGCCGATAACTCATGGTGCGTCGGCTTGGATCTGGGTCAAGAAAAGCTAGCTCTCAATTTTGTAGAGTCGCGAAGCAGCAGGGGGCGCAGAGTGACTCGCTGTATGTAGGGAATCGACCAGCATCTAAGCCTACTGCCACCTCTCGCTAGGCATTGGCCCCCCCGTGCGATAGTCACACTGACGCTCTTCGTCTGGTCCTCTATCATGCGGAGGCGCACCGGGAAAGCCCGGTTGGTGTTCCCCACAGGTTCCGCACGTACCCCGTTTACCCGACACCGGGTCAGACCAAATCACTCGCACACAAACTGCAGTTAAGCCAGCTCGGTATCCCATGATCCCGAAACTGAAGTTTACCCAAATCCTCTTTCGTTTGCTGCCCGTGCTTTCCCCGATGCCGGAAAGCGGACTTCCTCTGTATGAACCTATTGGCTATGACACACATCTCTGGCGGCCAAATGAGTTAGAAAGCCAATAGTTGAAAAGAGGTGGCCACAGGCTTTGTCTCTGAGGCCAGCCGCTTTTCCAACCCATGTTCCTTTGCCATGTCTGTCTCTCTCCAATGCTCGGCCTTCCTCGAGGCCATCCAGAAACACGAACCGTCTTCCGTTGCTGTGGTGGAGAATGACTCAGGCACGAGCTTCTCTTATAGTTCGCTGCTGCATAGTATCGCGCATGCCAAAGAGCTGCTATTGCTAAAGACGGGCAGAGATGACAGAAGTATTTCCGGCGAGCGGATTGCTTTCATGGTGGAGAGCGGTGTTGATTATGTGGGTATGCAAACATTTCGTCCAGAAGATCTTTATCGATCCCGTCAAGACTAATCGCAACCTCCAGTGACCCTCCTGGCTGTTCTCGCCTGCAACGCCATTGCTGTGCCATTAGCGCCTTCATTTGCTATCCCTGAACTGAGATACATTCTCGATAATAGCGAGGCGCTCGTTCTAATTACGTCGAGTAAGTTCGCAACGAAGGCGAACGAAGTACTTGGCGGTGGTTTGACAAAGCCGCCATTATCTTACCAACTCGACAGAACAGGACATGCCTCGATAGAGGACAAGAAAGTCACGCTCTGTGATTTTTCCGATGAACTGTCCGGTGGCATGATGTTGTTTACTTCTGGAACCACTGCACGACCCAAGGGGGTTGTACTATCTCTGGCCAATCTTACCGCGCAGGCAAACAGTCTCCTGGAAGCATGGCAATATGCCCCGAGCGATCGACTCTTGCACGTCTTGCCGCTGCATCACATCCACGGCACAGTGAACGCCCTCCTGACACCACTGCTTGCGGGCAGTAGCATTGAGTTCATGTACCCTTTCAATGTGAGCCCCGTCTGGGCGCGGCTGGCGGCACCTTTCCTACAAGCTACCGGCGTGAACAGTAACGCTCATGACAACATCGAGAAACCCGCTGGCGATCCCAACAAGGTCACCAAATTGCCTATCACATTCTTTACTGCCGTCCCTACGATCTGGTCTCGTCTACTTAGTGCTTATGAGTCACTTTCCCCCGAGATGCAAAAAGCTTGCAAGGAGGCAGTTTCCCCAGGAAACTTACGGCTGAACATTTCCGGCTCAGCGGCCTTACCTAAGCCGATTCGAGACGGCTGGGCGAAACTATCCGGGGGAAATCTGCTACTTGAGCGCTACGGAATGACCGAAGTCGGAATGGCGCTGTCCTGCGGCCTTGAACGAGTGGATCGTGTTGACGGCTCCGTAGGTTGGCCTTTGCCATCCGTAGAAGTACGTCTCATGGAGACCGACGACGAGACCGGATCGGAAGTGGTCGTTCCGCATGGCGCAGAGATTGATCCTGCTTCCGGCAGGGAACACGTCGGGGAAATACAACTCCGCGGACCGACGGTATTCAAAGGGTATTGGCGCAACGACGAGGCGACCGCGAGAGAGTTCACCACCGACGGGTGGTTCAGGACAGGTGACATCGCCATGCGATGTAACGTCCCAGGCTCGGGCTTAGGAAAGTCAGGCTCTTGGGCGCAAGGACCCGCGTACTTCATTCGAGGTCGCCGAAGTGTAGATATCATCAAGACGGGCGGGGAGAAAGTCTCCGCGCTCGAAGTCGAACGCGAGATACTGGCTCTGCCACAGGTCGAAGAATGTGCTGTGATCGGTCTGCCTTCTGAAGCCTGGGGCCAGAAAGTAGCAGCAGTGGTCGTGCTCTCAGAAAAGTATCGGAACGAAGAGGAGCCGCTGAGTCTGCAATGTTTGAGGGATGTTTTGAAGAGTCGCATCGCCGCCTATAAGATTCCACAGGACATGGAGATCGTGCATATGTTACCGCGCAATGCCATGGGTAAGGTGAACAAGAAGGAATTGACAGCCAGCGTCTTTGGGGATATCGAGCGCATTAGAAGACGAAGCGTTGATATGGGGAAGAGGCGCGTGTCAGCCATAACCAAATGAAAAAGGACGGGAAGCTTTGATCTAAGCTGATGAATCTGCTCATTCTGGAACTCCCTGTAATGTGTGAATATTCAAGTCTGTAACATTAACGTAAATTGTCAATCGTAGAAATGTGCCTCATTCGGATAGACTCTTGTATTATTGACTGTCTATCTGATGATGATAGCTTTAGTGTTGTGGGCGGTGACCCGCTTAGGGGCCGGAAGAACCCTCCGTCCGGGCCATTTACCGCCAGACGGAATCCTCTACCGACATGGCTTATACAACTGCGCCAAGCATCACACTCCATGACCCAACATGCCTCGCGTAGCTCGATGTGCCAAGGTCGTTTTGGAAGCGCGTGAAAGTCCCGACTGGACGAAAGGCCTAACAAACTGATGTAGTGACTGAATGTCTAAAAGTCCCGCACCGAGCGTGAGGTCTAGAGAAGCTGGTGGGTTGGAATTGTGTTATATATATATACCTGCTGATAGGCTTTAAACACGTCACGCCTTGTCCAAACCATTCTCTTGAAGGACCATTTACAACAACTGCTGAATGTGTTGAGCCGCTCCCAACACTTTCTCTTCTTCAAACCGACGCCCAACAATTTGCAAACCGATAGAGTGGCCGTCCATCGCGGAAGGGTCGTACAGTCCCCAGTTCCAAGCGTCGTGAGCGTTTCGTGGAGCGTAATCCCCGCAGCGCTTTTGATCTTGATCTTTGGATGCTATTCCGGCTAGGAAGGTTGACGCAGTATAATCGAGAAAATTGAACAGCTTGGTGTACCCGGTCCAGCGGCAAGAACCATGAGGCACCGCCGTGTGTGGCATGGTAGGTACAAGGAGGACATCTACGGGCTGCCCCGAAAGCAATCGTATGCTATCACACATATCGTGGTAGGCCTGTTGGATTGCAGCCTTCCTCTTGTTTAGTTGCCAATATTGGAAGGCCGAGATAGGCCGGCCACGATCAACGAAAGGCTGGATCTGCGGCACGAAGGGCTCGCCTCCATCTGCTGCATAGTATTCGTTCTGGCCGCGCGTAGTCAGTTTCTGGCTAGAGTCTAGACCTGATATTTGTTTTAGAAGCGGCGCTTTCACCATGATCGCAATGCACTTGGAATTCCAACTTGAGTCCCATTCTACAATGACGTGGCCTTTAGCCTTTAGCCTTGAAGTAACTCACAGAATACCCGCTTGATAGGCGGATTCACCCTGACCGCACCGTCATCCAGCATTGTGCCGATGACAGCTGGCCTCGTGGACAGGTCCTGGAAGATATTGTCTCTCCAAGGGATCGGTGGCAGCTGGGGGTCTCTGGTCCAAGGTTCTGCCGCGATCACCAGCTTCGTCACCACTGTGAGAGAACTAAGGGACTTTGCCATTGGCCCGACAGCTGAAGGGACGTGCTGCTGGCCGTCTAGAGAGACCTCTACACCGCGATAAGACATTCAGCCACTCTTTCAAGCTCTGTCAGCGTGGTCTGAGGCAGACGTGCCTGTCATGTTTACACTAGGCTTCAAGCCCCATAGCCCGTTCATGTGGCATGGTATGCGTATCGAGCCTCCGACGTCAGTCCCCCAGCCAATCAATGAGCCACCTAGAGCTAGCAGAGCGGCCTCTCCACCGGAGGAGCCCCCAGGAGTGAGTTTCGAATTGGTTGGATGTGTGGTCAAACCCCAGAGCGGGTTGTCAGTCTCGCACCACTAGTCCAGTCAGTGTAATCCAATAGAGTCCCGAACCTGCAAGGGTTGCTCACCATGATACTCTGGGGGAGATTTGTCTTTGCGATTATTATTGCTCCCAGTTGTTTCAGTGTATGTACCAAAGGTGCATCGGACTTTGCCGGAGTAAAAGCATTGCAGACGTAACCTAATGTCGAGTCTAGACCTTTGATATTGAATTGATCCTTAGCTGACATAGGCACACCGTGTAATGGGCCTATCAGTCGACCATGGGTCCGCTGGAAATTGTCAAGATGTCTAGCTTGATCGATGGCATCATCAAAGCAGATCTCTGTCAAGCAATTCGTCTGGACTCCACCTGTTAGACGCGCTCCCTATCCAACAATAATTGGTGCGTTCAATTACCTTTTTTTGTGCCTCACAAGCTCTGTATCGCTGATCAGCGTGGAGAGCACTCCTGTCCGTTCCTCTGGACTTACCTCCCAATGTAGGTGCGAATCATGTTCTCTGCCGACACTTGGCCGGACTCCAGCAGGTTCGTCAGCGTTTTGACGTCCGCTATGTCAGCCCCGAGGATGTCGAAGCTCCCATTCCTATTTGCTGCTTCATGTTTCCGTATTTGGGCATCTCGAATCGCTCGTTTTGCTGTGACGACTTCTGTCCAAGACCTGTTTGACTTTGCTCCGGTTTCGTTCGAACCCATGATGACGTTCCCAGACAGTTGTCACGAATGGATCCCCCAATGAGCCATGAGACCTTGCCGATGTCTCGCAACGGGGGAATACTATAACAAACGCGGGTTTTAGATTGTTGCACTTGTGACGCAAAAAGTCTACGTGCCTTGAAATGCGCACTGTTGAGCTCGGGCAAGTGCACAACACCCATCGCTGGGCATACTTGGAATATTCCACCAGCATGATAATCGGGCGCATGATCTCCCGAGGCTGACCACTCGCCGTGTGGCTGTGACCCAGGTGCTAGACCAGGCTGTAGGTTATTCCGCACTCGGATAAGGGCGGGAGATGCCGCGGAGCAGGCGGCTGATCCGAGGGACGGTCCGGGGTTCGGGGAAAGTCCCGTGCCTTCATGAGCTTTGCCCCGTTCGCGCCCATAGCGCCACTTTAGATCCCTGTTCTGTTGCCTTGCTCCACAGTTCTCCGTGCCAGTACGGCATCGGTTGTTCAGGGTGCCACCATTGGCCGATGCCAATGCCGGTCTTGCCCCGCGACAACGAATGGGTGCAGGTTGACAGACGTCAGGCCGTGGTTAAGAGCGTACGTAGATGGCGATGTTCGCGTAAGGGCTAAATGTCATTGCGACTGTAAGCTTCCTGCTCACGAAACGGCAGCGAACCCTATCAGTAATCATTCATCATGACAAGGACCACCCAAGATGATTTTCACGTCGCCATCGTCGGTAAGCCTGCCAAAGTCAGGCCACCTGGTTGGAGCGCTCCGCTAACCGCCTTCTACAGGTGCTGGCATCGGTGGTCTCGCGCTGGCGATGGCTCTGCACAAAAAGGGCATCTCCTTCACACTGTACGAGGAAGCAAAGGAATACTCGGTAGTAGGGTAGGTTTCCACATGTATATCCTGTCGAGAATATAATCACCACGACTCTCATGCTGACAGTGACGAAGCGCCGGTATCGGATTTGCCCCTAATGGCATGCGCACTATGGATCTCATTGAGCCTGGGTTCCGCCCCCTCTATGAAAAGGTCTGCGTCGGAAACAAGGGCGAAAACGCGCAGAGCATATTCTTTGAGGGCATGCTTCTAGAAGAGGGTTTCGGTACGTCCCTATCTTGCTTGGGCGGGAGGTTTTAAATGCTTATGCTGATTCCTCATCTACAGGTCGTGGTCAGCCATGGCATGGCAGGTCCGGATGGGGCCACCCCGACTACGTTCGCAAATCTGTCAGTATGCCCGTCGCCTATTGGGAACCCGCAAGTAAGTTGCTGATCAAACCCAGGCACACCGCAAAACGCTGCTTGACATTATGACAAGCTTCATCCCGATCGAAAATGTCCAGTTCAATAAGCGCCTGACTCATATCGAGCAGGGGCCGGCCGGTGTCACCCTCACGTTTTCCGACGGCACGACCGCCGAGGCTGCTATCCTTGCCGGCGCTGATGGTATTAAGAGCACGGTGAGAAAGCATGTGCTGAAGGATGCATACCCGAGCCAAGTCGCGCCTGTGTATGCAGGTGCTTACTGCTATCGAGCCGTCATCCCCATGTCCGAGGCGTACGAGATCCTCGGCGATCTCACAGATGTCGCCAAGTTTTATTTCGGACACAAGCGTAGCGCCGTTACCTATCGCATAAGTGGTGGTGATGTGAGTGTTCGATCCTTATGCAAAGCCCGAATTTATGGCTCGAGTGTGACGTGCTAACCAGTCTATTGCTCGACAGGAATTCAACTTCCTCCTCTGCGTTGCTGATTCCGAGGACGCATGGAACCTGAAGGACGCCGTTACAGAGCGGATCACACATGAAGCCATGATGGCCGATTTCGAGGACCCGGCCATCGACGATAGCTTTCGACAACTTCTCCGAAAGGCGAAGCCGGTGAAATGGGGGTTCTTTCACCATCTTCACACGGCGACCTACTTTCGCGATCGCGTGGTCTTGGTCGGCGATAGCGCTCACGCGTCTCTGCCTTTCCAGGCCGCAGGCGCGGCGCAGGGCTTGGAAGATGCCTTGGTGCTGTCGAACGTGCTCGCAGAGCTTGCCAAGCTCCGGGAGAGCGGCGTAAACCAGGCGTTGGCAATCCACGCCGGCCTGACTGCGTACGACTCAGTCCGGCGTCCACGTGCCCAGAAGCAGCTCGAGCAGGCTGCCGAGGTGGGCCGCATGATTTTCTTCCAGCACGAAGAAGCGGGCGCCGACATGGAAAAGATTCTTCCCCGGCTACAGCAGGGTCGGTTCAACTGGCTGTGGTTCCATGATATGAACGACGACGTGCAGGAGGTGCTTCGCAGGATGCAGAAACAGATCCGTACTAGGTCTCATGGGGCGATGATATAATGAATTGGTTTCTTGGCACTCAGCGAGGGATACTGTACCTATACAACACCGTAGGCCTCTGTTTACTGGAGGATCACCCACTGATAGTATTGGCTTGGATACACTAGATTCAATTGTATCTTGGGAATGGCTTTTGTATCTATCAAGACTTATGTACCCCTTAGGTAGGAATTGGCTCATAATGGCGGAAGATTGATGTCGAAAAGTACATTGCCCACGGCACCAGGACTTCCAGGGCTATTATGGACTGCCAGAACTGCGCAAGTACGAGTCTACCTCGTTGATACTGGACCTATTCTGGTGATGGTCGACTCGCCTTATTGATACGGAAGTAATGTGCATGCCTTCAGCTGTTATTCAGCAAGTCGATTGCACTCGAGGGTTATGCCAATATTATCCTGGGCCGATTGCCGTTATGTGCCGCTGTTGATCGACTTATCAAAGAAGGAGTTTGCCGCTAAATTCAGACACAGGACCATAACAGTCATGGCAACAAAACAGACTGTGAGTATTCGACACATCTACAAGGCGTGATATTTACATTTTTTTTTCAACCTCACGCGCCAAGCGAAAGATGCTGATTACTATACGGGGGTACATCTAATACAAGTCTCCTCGTGCGGGATATCTGTCTTTAAATTTCTGAAAAGTCTCGGAACTGATGGTGACAGAAAGACACAGGTGGGCTATCCCACCTAGGGGAGCACTCCTGTTTAGCATATTTCACAACTGGCGCCAGGACTCGCAGGTCGGTGCCAAATTCTGAATCCGAGAAATGCACATAGTACTTTTCGTCTTGGATTAGATCGCTATTTCTGTCCCACGCGTCCAAGATTGAATAGTACAGGGGGGCCACATGTGCGTCGCTGGACCACACCGGAAATCGATACTTGTCATTGATCATCTGAACGACCTGCCGTTGATACAACCGCACATCTGGGTCTAATGTAGCCATGTTATAGGCTGTAAGAGAGGCATGGCCATGGTACGAGCCACCGAACTTGGCACGGTCTCGAATGGCGCACATGATGGTGAGAGCCATCAAGATGCCTGTCGACATGTCCGATATAGGCAAGCTGGGCAGCACGCCTTGACCTGGCGGGCAACCGAACGACTGGCCCATAATATATGAAGAGCCGGCTGCTGCGTCCGCGACTTGCTGCCAGCCCGGTCGCTCTGCATAGTATCCATCTGGCCCATAGCAGTTCTCGTCCACGTAGATGATGCCTTTTCCCCGCTTGTTTGCCATCTCAAGTGCAGCTTGCAACCCGAAACCACGGCGCTCGAGGGAGCGCAGTCGGTAGCCCTGTAGGATGACATCGGCTTGCTCAAAGAGACGGGTCAGCCTTTCATGGTCGGCGGGATCCTCTAGGTCTAGGTCGATTGTTATCTTGCCCGCCATTAGTGAGGAAGGTTGCGCTGGAGTATAGTCCTTGAGTTTCGACGAGTTGACCCGGATGACCTCGGCACCCATTGAGGCAAGGGCAGCGCCGGCGGCCGTCCCAGCTATAATACGGACCAATTCGACCACCTTGATCCCAGCCAGGGGTCGCTTGTCATCGACTTTCAGGAAAGGTGGAGGCTCAAGACTGGGACACTGTGTCTGCTGCTGATAGTTAATGAGCGGGTGTCGGGCAAGAGACCGGCCCATCTCAGTCTGACGCCACCCCTCGGGCGAAAACACGATGGAGCCCGAGAGGCCCTTCTCAACCATGAGCTGCTCAATCTCGCGCGCACGATATGTGCGGACGCGCTCCTGGATAAGCGCATACGCGACGTCGTTGGTGCGGATCTCGGAATCAAGATCTTTGCCTATTCCAAGGAGGGCCAGTGTCTTCCACGAATCGAGCGAGCCGTGCAGCTGAAACCAGACACCTTTATCGGCTGTCTCATATATGGCTGTCGCACGGTACACGAGCGGTGAATTAGAAGCGCGGTCCTTATCCCATTGAGGTACGGTCGGCAGGTTGATGACACTTGGGCCTGTGTGTCCATCGACATTGACCAGCGCTGCAGTAGCTGGGTACAATCCTGCGTGATTGACATCGACGTAGGTAACGGTACTGGTGCTGATGCCACGCAGGCGAAGAATCTCTAGACCAACAATTCCGACCATGGCATGCAGAACTGCTGTGACAGCCTGAGACTTGATGGGTCCTGGGATACACGGCAGATCGTCGCCATGGAACACTACTCCATCGAGTAGAGCGTTATCTTTCGTAAATCCAGGCGTTTTCGCGGCGAGGATGCGCAACAGTCTACGACATTCCGCTGGAAGTGGTAGAAATTCCGTATCAACAACGGTCCCCGGGCCGTAGCTGTCTTGAGGGTCTTGTTTTAGAGTCTCGGAGGCCATGAGGTCTATTCTGCGAATACCAACATCAAATTTGTAGAGGGAAGAGTTAAGTCGGTCGACTGGATTGCGACTGGACGGCCACATGATTCCTGTCTAATGTACTACGTGTCGAGTGGCTGTGTAATACACCCAGAGCGCCGGAAAAAGCGGTCCAAATCCGACGTCGGCTAAATGTGGAATGCGCGATGTTCTGTCGTCGATCTCCCGGATCGTATATCCGGATTTGCCCCGCGACTTTACGGCATTCAACAATCGCCATCCACGGATGTATGCATTCAATGAGACAGGTTCTGGCGGCGTCCGGGCCGACCGCACGAGATTCGTCTTACGAACAGGTTATTTGATATGCTCTGGCTTGTCCCACGCTTGCCATGCCAAGGCCTGACACCGTTTTGCGGTTATACTTGAATGGTTAACAAGATGCCTCAAGAGATACGTACCGTTGCCATTGTCGGCTGCGGCGTGATTGGTATGAGTTGGGCCACCCTGTGCCTTTCTCGGGGTTTGAAGGTCATTGTCTCGGATCCTGCAACGGGAGCCAAGGAGGCTCTCCAACGCTACCTAGATCAGGCGAGGCCGTTCCTCGAGGCACAGGGTAATTTCGAGGAGCTCGCCACCAATTATGAGTTTGTTAGCGACATCGTGCCGCGATTGGCTGAAGCAGACTTTGTTCAAGAGGTACACCCATCTTGTACGGACGTACACTATGGAGAATTACAGCCGCTGACTTTGACCTCACCTGTAGAACGGACCAGAACGCGAAGAGTTTAAGAGAGAACTTATGAAGTCACTGGACGAGTGGACTAGACCAGGTGTTGTGATTGCATCGTCTTCCTCCGGTCTGCCATCCTCAGCATTCATCCAGCAGTGCCAGCGAGACCCGAGCCGCATACTCATTGGGCACCCATTTAACCCACCTCATTTGATCCCGCTGGTTGAGGTTGTGCCTCATGCCGGTACTAGCGAGGAATACACCTCCACCGCGATGAGGCTTTACCAATCACTCGGGAAAAGACCCATTCTGGTACATCATGAGGTCCCAGGGTTCGTATCAAATCGACTCCAGGCAGCAATCAACAACGAAGCATACAGTCTGATTAGCCGCGGCGTTGTCTCGGCTGAAGACCTTGATTTTGCTGTTACCCAAGGGCCTGGCCTTCGCTGGGCCCTCACAGGTCCAATCGCTACTAATGCGCTGGGCGGAGGAGGCGGACCGGATGGCTTTATACGACGAATTGAACGGCTGGGGCCGTCCATTCGAGCTTGGGAGGACGATATATTGAAGCATAGGTTTGACTGGAGTCACAAAAGGTTATCTTCGCTGCAGGACAGCGTCCAGGAGTGGTTGGGAGCTACTGACTGGACGAACCTGGTGGACGACAGAGACTCGATTCTAGTGCAACTGCTTGCAGCGAAGGGCAACAAATCTTCTATGCGTACACAATTACCATAACAGATTTAAGAGCATCAGCCTAGGTGCCATTCATATTGACCCTTGCCATTTTGCTGGCCTCTTCTCTGCGTGCCTTTATCTACAGTATACGGACATTGTTTTAGCGACGTTGGAACCCTGTAGAGTTCTATTGACCATTGCTGTGATACATATAGGAGTATCGAAAGCCTAGCTCTGACATTGCTCAATGCATCTGCCATGAGTATTAAGGTCTAGAGATTTATCACCCTTTCTTTACAAGACCAGGAAATATGAAGACATGGATGCCAAAGTTCATTGTAGATCAATATACAGTTGCTGGCCTATATACCACGGGCGAGCCCAAAGCCAGTACTTCGATAGTGTTATTCCTAGACATTGGCCTACCGCTCTACGAGCCTTTCCCATTTACAGGTATCTTTGCTCAATCCCCAACCGGTTGCAATGCTGCGTAGTTACATTTTGGCAAGCCAAAAGTCGAACCAGTCAAAACTACCCTTGAAACTCTGCTCTTTTGCCCACCTCTCATAAGGATCAGTGAGACGGGCCCGTGACTTCATACAAAGCGATTAGCACCTTTCTTCACGGGGAAATAGGAGGGATCAACTTACCGCGAACCCGTGGCCCACCTTGGCGAAGATTTGCATGTTAAACTGTTGTCCATTCTCTGTCAGGATTTCGACCGTTCTGTTTCGCTCCGTCGGCTCAAAGAGCTTATCCGTAGCAGGCACCGAAAAAAGGATAGGTTCTGTAATTGATTAGCAACAATGAAGACTCAGTGGTTTCGTCGCCTACGGACCCTTCACTTTGAAGATGTCGCTTTCCTTCAAGAAGGAAGGGTGAGCGATAGCTCCAGCTTTACATATTCCCTCCGCAGACAGCTGCTGGCAAACGAATCGGGCGCCCCAACTGATGGCAGGAACGTCAGTGTTTTGTCCCAGGCTCATCAGGGTGTAGCACTCACCAATATCCCACGCAAGCGAACTTGACGTCGTCGGTTGTGCCGTAATGCGCTTTGACGGCATTTACCCATTTCGCAGCAACCTCTTCCGAGGCCCTGAGATGTCGAGTTTTCCAAGCTTCAAAATCGAACTTCGGGTCACTCAACGGTGTCGCGGAGTACTTTGTTACAGGATCCTGTGGTATTTGAATTAATACTCGGGCCTGTACGCGTAAATTTCTCGAAAGCTCATACCCCGAGGAAATAGTCAACGCCAAGCGTCAGATAACCGCAGTCGGCGAAGGCGTCCATCATCAGGAAGCTGTTGACATGCAGACCGAACGCGTCGGGGAAGAAGAGGATCACATTGCCGTTGGACCTCTCTGGGTGAGGCCTGGCGATATAGGTGTCGATGCCCTCAATCTGCATAATTGACCCGGTCGGCTCTCCGGTGTGAAGAGCGCCCTTCAGGCAGCAGAGGTCGGCGGGCTTTGCAAGTACGTTGTCCATGGTAGGGATTGTTGTCATTCTGTGAACGATGTAGCGGTTTGATGTACATATCATTGCACTCAAGTCTGGAATATAAGACTGGCTTGCTCACCAAACACAAGTCGGAAGTGTGTCGGAAGTGCTCCGTCGTAATCCACACTTGTAGGGCAAGTCCGCGGAGTACCGGGGATCGACCCGGTTGCAACGGACTCGCATTGAGCCATCATGATACCTCCTGTCTTATCAAGGCCACCAGGTTCTCAACACCACAAACTATCGCCGATGATCTACCAAAGCCATCCATGATGCATTACCTCGACCCGCAGAATACCTCGTTTGCCGACGCAATTGCTAACGAGCCTGCTCCTCACCAGTTAGGGGCAGTGAAGGCCCGCGAGGCTATGGAAATACAGCAGAAGCACGAAGCGGCGCCGGATATCTTGACTGAAACATTTCAGGTTCCTGGAGAATGCGGCCCAACCAGTGTGGTGATAGTCAGGTCCAAGTCCCTCGCCACAAAGCAGCTTCCGATGGTCTTCTACACTCACGGTGGCGGCTGGATACTTGGCAGGTAAAGCATCGCTTCTTCGGTGCGTAAAGATGTACCGCTGATCAGCCTAAGCTCTGCATCCTTTGCGCCATTATTAGAAGACTTAGCGCGACGAACAGGAGCTGCGATAGTGTTCCCCAATTACACACCCGCGCCCGAGAAACAGTTTCCCTTTCAGTTTGAGCAGACTTACGAAGTTCTCGACTATCTGGTTCGCCATGGAAGTGAGCGTGACCTCATAGTCCAGTCGATCGCTCTCGCTGGAGACAGTGTCGGGGGTATGTCGTCGCACTTTGCCTTGTTCTGACAGCTTCTGACCAGCCAGCATTAGGACACATGGCCATCGCCTTGATGCAGATGGCTTTGGAGCGAAGTCTGCCGGCTGAGATCGCCCACATAGTCCTCTTCTACCCAGTCACCGATACGCACAAGAAGTTGGAATCATACGAGACATTCAAGGACGGACCCTTTCTGATGGCGGATACGATGAATTGGATGATCGATGCCTGTATACCTGAGAAGAAAGACAGAGAGACAGCGCTGGCATCCCCCTTGTCCTTCCTCTCCGACGACGTCTTGTCCAGATTCCCGCCAACCACTGTCTTCCTCTCAGCTGTTGACCCGCTTCTTGACGAAGGGTTGGCGTTTGGCCGGAGACTCCAGAAAGCAGGGGTTGACGCAGCTGTGATCAGGGCAGAAGGACAGATGCACGCGTTCGTACTTTTAAAAGCAATTCGCGACTCGCCTACTGCCCGAGCCATAATGGATCTGGCCACCTTAAGATTACGTACAGCACTTGCGTCCGCGCCATGATCAGCTCGAGCGCTTATGCGAAGCCCTAGATATCTATATATAGATTCTTATTAGATATACCTATATATCAATACTATGGATGTCCAAATACAATTATACAATTAGAATTGAGATTTGGTAGATCTTGACCGCCATGTTCTGGGTAAATATCTACCTATCGAAATATGCTGTATCATGTATAGATCAGAGATTAGGGCTCTCAACCATTGGTCGAGGTCCGGCGAGATCCCCTGAAACCACGTGATTGCGTTGGCTGTCCTGATCTTAGCGGCCGTCGTCCAAGCGGGGTACTGTCCTCCCTCTATTTAACCCCAATCCGGTGCAAGCTTAGTCCAATGGTCATGCAATGTCCCATGTATCCAGTGAGACGGTCCATCTTTGGGCCACCGCCTTCTCCGACTAGGAAATTTTCTCAAGCAGGCATTCTTCTCGATCCAAACGACAAACTAGAGGAGGAACAGCTACCAGGGTACTCGCCGGAGGATTTCTACCCTGTGAAGATCGGTGACGTATTTCGATCAAGGTACCAGGTGGCTGGAAAACTTGCCTTTGGAGGCCATTCCACAGTGTGGTTGTGCAGAGATCTAGAGTAAGTGCTAATATCGGTGACATAGAGGTGGAAGGCTGAAAGGTAGTAGGCAACATGTCTATGTTACATTGAAAGTCTACGAACGTGACCCTAGCCATGCAAGAAGAGAAAAGGACGTGTACAGACATCTTACAAACGTCAAGTCAAGCCATACAGGGTCTATGCTCGTGCGCCGCGCTATGGATGACTTTCAAATCAGTTCTGCGGGAAACGCCCACTCCTATCAGTGCTTCGTGCATCCTCCTTTAGCTATGAGTCTATGCGAGCTACGCAGTCGGACAATAGACGGAGTGCTGCCGGAAGATCTACTCAAGTCAACTTTGATCCACTTACTTCTTGCTCTCGACTTTCTTCACACAGAAGCCAAGATTGTTCATACTAGTATGATATTCCTAATCGTGATTGTGAAACCGCGCACATTCCTGGAGTTCCGTATTGACCCAATATCAGATATACAAGAAGATAATGTCCTGCTTAGTGTGGAGGATCAGTCAATTCTCGTCGATTTTGAGGAAGCAGAGAGATCCAGCCCCGGCCCTCGCAAAGTTGTTGGCGATCGGGTGATCTATTCCTCCCGAGACCTAGGGATGCCAAAGGTGCATGGCCGTCCTATCTTGTCGGACTTCGGTGAGGCTCGCTTTAGCTCGAGTCTAGGGAAACAGTGGGAAGATGTCCAACCTTTCGTCTACCGGGCTCCAGAAGTTATATTGCGGATGCCATGGAATGAAAAGATTGATATTTGGAACATAGGTATCCTTGTATGTAGATTTCGAATACCATATCTTGTTCTGCCAAAGGCTAACTTTTTACATAGGCCTGGGATCTTTTTGAGAAGAAGCGTCTATTCTACGTTCGCGATTCACACAGGAACGTCTCAGACAGCCGCCACCTCGCTGCAATGATAGCAATCATGGGCGCGCCACCAAAGGAAATGCTTCGAAATAGCGAGTATGCGATGAAATTCTTCGATAGCGACGGTAAGAATATATTATTCTTCCTTATACACTGTGAAAGCCTGACTAATGGATAAACCTCAGGCAATTGGATAGGCAGCGCTGAAATTCCCTCTATATCTATGGAGACGCTGGAAAACAATTTACAAGACACACAACAAAGTTTATTTCTCTGCTTCATGCGGAAGATGTTACAGTGGCAACCAGAAGATCGAGCATCTGCGAAAGAATTACTGGCGGATCCTTGGCTGAACTCAATTTAGTTCAGTGTGGGCTTCGAATGATGGATTCTCTTGTGGTATCTTTTCGGTGTATTAGCTCATATGCCACGAGGTGGAAAACCCCCCAAAAAGAGAGAAAAAGCAAGGAAGCGCTAAGTGATCCCAGTAATTGCCCTGTTTTGGCTTTCCTCTTCACTTGTTGTAGTTGAACATTGTGCTTTTCGCAGAAACGTCCCGCAGTGGACGCTTTACCGTCTGTTCCCCGTGCGAACAGGCAGGAATGCCCTTCGTCTGACGGGCAAAAGACCACTCTTTTCACCTGATTGCAAGGAACTGCATCAAAGATAAAGAGCATCAGTCGACGATTTGCTTTCTTTGTCGGGGAAATCTTCGTATGCTAGAACATAAGCGGTCCAAAGACTATAGTACCCTTGGGTCACTCACCCGTCACATTTGACACTCGCGTCCTGTCATGTCCAAAAGACATGCGGGTTGAATGCAACATCTGCGAGGAGCAGCTGGGGAGTAAATCGACGTTGATGAACCGAGCTGAGAAAGTGCATGGAACTGTCTCATGTCTTGCGCGGTCCGCCCTTGGCCCAATCTATACTTTTATACACCTCGGACCTAAATTGTTTAGGGACGCAGGATCTGTTTCACAACCTTGGATTTAAAATTTCCCTTCCCCCTCGGGATATCCTGAAGGAATCCTCGATAAGTTTGGCAGCAGTATTTATATAACGTACTTGATGATTACATTGATATTGTAAACAGCATCTAACCAATCATTCGATTCTGGGCTATGTACATATTGGTCTCCTTTAGAAAGCTTCATCTTACGCTTACCAAGTTACTAATTCCTCTTAGGAAGGGGATTCATCATTCATTCGAATTGAAATCGTACACCTTGGAACGTTCGAACTCGGTCTAATATTCCCAAATCTTTTTATTGGGATTTTTAGCGGTATTACCAGGCTTATGACTACAATATATATAAATGGGAGGCGAAGCGAGAAGATACATTCCAAGGTTGCATGTGGTCACAAGAAGTATATGCAGGAACCGACTGCTATGTAGCGATTATATATACAAGTTAAACAGCAAAAAAAGATGAACGAGTAGCTCCCAAGTCTCAACGCTACTTGCACTGGTCATCGTTGCCAGCTCCGCCGTCTACACAGCCATTAGGGCAGTCCTTTGTGATTCTGATGTCTCCGTTGGAGCCGCCGTCGCAGTGGTAGAGGAAGTTATCGTAGTTCCAGTTTGCACGATTCTTGCCGTGGTCGTCCATGGCCTTCAAGATCTGCTGATGGTAGTTACCTGTAGTACGTTAATTGAATCCGGGCAAGGTACAGCGGGGACGGGTCGAAACTACCATTATTCAGGAGAGTAAGAGCACAGTAATCGAACCCCTCATTGCAGTTTTTCGCAATGGCCGTGGAAGCAAGTACGGTGAGGGTGGTAGGCAGGATGAGCTTCATATTGGAAATTTGATGCTTGGATTGGGGGGACTTGAGAGGATAATTGGCCATGAGAAGCTTCGCTCTCTTCTTATAGATCCCTTAAGCAATCGCGCAGACTGGAGGAGGGCCCATGGGGCCGCCCCCACCCCGGCGCCGAGGTGGGGCTCAGTGCCCTGTCGATCAACTTGTAGTTGGCCCCAGTGTTACATGTATTACACCCCCGCTTTCCGTGTACACAGCCCTCTATTCCATGCCTACCGGGGTATCTACCCTACTAACCTAACTAGGAAAGTTGGATGTAGGCACGGAATGTAGGGCTGTGTGCGCGGATCACTGGGCGCTGTACGCAGATCGCTACCCTACAGCATACACGTACCCCTGACGAGGCGGGTCAAGGCTGAATCAGTTTAATAAGCTTCAGGGTCGAAAGCCTATCGGAACTTTTACCAACAAATGACGTCGTCTGCCCTGTCTAGACTCACGTTCATCTCCCTTCGAGGGAACACAGCCACGTAGCCCGGAAGGATTATAGTATTTCAAATTGAAAATAATATTCCGAGTCACGCGAAGGATGCTGCCACTAGTATAGTTAGAGAATATCTGACAATTAAATCGACTTCAGAAAGCTTAACTAAATGAACTAGACTTGGTTCTAAAACTTGGGAAGTGTTGACTTATTCACCTGATGTTACCTAGGCAGAGTCAAAATATCAGTGGGGGAAAAAAAAAGAATACGCAACATAGAAGAACAATGTAGAGTTGTATTATACCAGAAATCGTGTCTGAGAGTTGCAAGCTATGCGCACATTATCTTTACGAATTGAAGATTTGGTAAAAGTATTTGCAGCTCAACTCGTATTTTCAGAGTTTATACTCCATCATGGGTGGAACATCATCCTATGTACTGCAGATATGAAATAGTGTTCAAGAACTCATTCGAACAGAGACAGGTACCATGATGAGGGAATAAGTACTAAATAATAGAATACACATATACACCCAGGAAGTACATGATGGTATCAAATGGTCTGAGGGCCATCTAGTTGTCACAGTAGTCTCTCTTATCATCACCTCCATTTTGGCAGTAGTTATTGCAATCCTTGACCATCTGAATGTCGTTGGCACCATTGCACAGGAAGAGGGCGTAGTCGGGATTGTGGAATTTCAGATTTTGACTGTTGGTTCCATACCAGCTTGCCATGGCATCATTCACCTGGGAATGGTAATTGCCTTCTTTATGTCAGTCATAGCTCCCAAGAGACTACGGTGCCTTCCTGCAAGCACAACGCTAGATAATCATTCATGGATTCATACCTTTACCAATGAGGTTATAGGCGCAGTATCTGAGGCCAGTGGTGCAGTCGTGTGCGGTCACAGCAGCGACAGAGAAAGCAATAGCGAAGATGCTGAACTTCATGTTTGCGATATAAGGTCTTCGGATAGAAGGTGTAAAGACGTGTTCGAGTATTTGGAAGAAGAGTGACTTTAACTTACTTACGGGCAGGCTGGAATACTTAAATATGTCAACTCTTCAGGGGGGTCACTCAGTGGCTGCCACTCACGAAGGCTTCCAGCAAATGATTATCTTGAACCAACTTTGGAAGTCCTGGGCCCTCGTCATTTGGTATAACGGTAGTTACGTAGCATCAATGGGGCTACATGAGCCGAGGGGGTTTGTTTTTCTTTTTTCAAGGCGCGATTTTCATTTTTTTCAATTCATTTTTTTTTTTTTCTATCTTCTCAAGCGACCTAGATCCAGATCCACATGTGGTTACATGGGGCCACAAATGCATTTGCATCCTTTTTTTAGAATATTTTTTATCATGTTTCGTTTCGTATGCGCGATTTTCTTTGCCTCTTTCCCCACAATTTTTGAACCAAGCTGGGTGTGGATATCACAATGATCAGCGTCGGCCCCCATCTCGCACTTCTGTGCTGCTGTCCGGAGTGACAAAATGGGAAATCGCTACGAAAATACCGTAATCTAGTACATAGCGGTACGGTTGTATCATGTACCTACGGCTGAGAAATGGATGCATGCCTCCAGAAGCGGAACGTGGTGAAAAGCTAGATTAAGAGGGGCGAAATGCTAAAGGGTCCCTCCCGAGATTGAATTCCGATGATACCAAAGAGACAGATTAGGTCACTTGCAAGAAAGCTCGGGTGTAGATGACGGCCAACTGATAAAATGAGAAAAAGGAGAAGCCTGGAGAAAGGCTACTAATTATCAACGACCAGGGAACAAAACGAGGCACCTTTATCTAGAGAGTTGGATTCTTTTTACTGGACAAGCATTTGAGTAGAGATGTCCACCACTTGTAAACAGGTAATATTAAATTGATTAAACGCAAACAAGAATTGATTTCAAAGCCAAAGTAGATCCATATACACAAGACTCAGGAAAGACAAAAAGAGGACCATGTCTTTTTGTGGTCTGATAACATGGGAAGAGCAGGTTTGATATTTACACGATCACAACCAGAAGGATGAATGGCGCTTCCTACTGCAAGCAAGAAGGCTCGCCTATGGGCTAGACGTGGCCCTTTAACAGGCATCGAGATCCGCGGAGTCAGAGCTGGGCTCTCCCTCTGACAGTCCCAGACGGAACTTCAGCAGTGGCTTTCCATCCGAATCTTGAAGGCCACCAAGGTAGTCACTCCAGCCAGTCTGACTGAAAGCAGTCTCCCCCCAATGCTTTCCGAATCCGTGGGCAAGGTCTGTCCTCAAGGATTCATCGTCTGGCACCTTTCCAGGATATGAGAACGTCACCTTCAATCCAATACCAGATATATCGCGCTTGTTCATCTCTGACTCTCCGCCAAACATAGTTTCATTGAACTGGAAGGAGATAGCCGATTGGCCATTGCTGTACTGGTCAAACGCAAGATCGTGGGCTAGATTGTTCAGCTTGGCACCTCGGACCATCATGCGATGCGTGAGATCAGGCGAGTCAATGCTTCGCTTCTGGTGGTTCAAGGATGAAACGTCCACGACCTCGACCCCATCATATTCAAGACGGGACCCTTCAACGGCTCGGGCCATATTCAAGTGTTCAATACTAGGGAGACTTCTCTTGTCACTGTGGGCGCGGCCCTCTTCAAGCAATCCCGCAAGCCTGGTTGAGGCGTCGCTGGTCATGCCTTCGATGGTGGGATTCGGCATCGCGCCATTAACACCCAGAATTCCTGAAACATGCGCAATGCCATGTTCGATATCATCAGTGTAGACCGAGCTGCCGTAAATTATGATTTCCAAAATGGCCGTGATAGCTATGCCAAGCTCCGCACAACCCGCCCCGGAGTTTGATATGGCACAGAGGCCTTGTGCAGCTACTCCAGAAAAGGCTGCCATAACATGGCTAGGTCGTGGTTAGCATTGGGTTCACTGATGGCAGAGATAAAACTTGGCTATACTTACAATGCTGCATATCTCGAACTAGAAAATCTGGGATTCGACAATGCGCGGCAGTTAGGCGGATTTCGACTCTCCAGGTCCATCACGGCGCGCTTGGAAGGGTTCTCGCTTCGAAGGCCCAGAGCGGTGGATATTTCCCCCATACGGACATCCAGTTCGCGAGTGACGGCATTCTTTCCTTGCAGCGCGAAGGGGCCATCAGTCGAGAAACGAGCAAAGTTATCTCCCTCGACAGGGATGGCTGGCACCAAGGATGCCAGCCCAAGAATTGCCGAGATCGGTATTATCATGGTGGGCGATTGATGCGAGTCAAAGAAAAGTAAGGGAGGCAAGAGGTGTGGTATATGGAATGGTCGAAGACCCTTGGAAGTGGTTGGGCTGAATGTTATATATGATGATATTTGATTGACCACTATGCAATTGTGGCTTATCAAGATGGGACTTTTACTTGCTGAGTCATTGGTATCAACACGTTACTTTTTTCTTTTTTTTTTTTTTTCTTGTTTTGAGACGGTACAACTTTTACATGGCCCCCAGACAGAAGGATTGATCGTCATCGTCATTCTCCTGTAGGGTCCACATTTAATTTATTCTCCTGGGGTGCCGATCTTTGGCCCCCAGACGGCACAGGCCCATTTATTAACGCAGTAGAACTCTTGTCTTCTCTCCTTCACACACCTTCCACTACACCTGCCTTGCAAAATGGACCCCATCGAGCCAACAATCCACCAGAGGCCCCGATTGGCCCCGGAACCATCTTCCTTGTCTGCCTCGCCTCCGCTAGACTCAGGGTTCAATCGGATTGTCGGAACCACCCGCAAATGGCTTTGGTCCATGATACCAATGTAAGTCATTTTCATCCTCATCCCGTACTTCCTAATTCTGATATCCAGATTAACTATTCTGCCAGAGTATTTGTTGTTTGCGGCATTGGCCCAAACTTTTATTATTATTCGTGCTTGCTCTATATACGATGGAGCCGACAGGAGCACCAAATATGTCTAGATGGATATAGTTTCACAGCCTGGATAACACTCCCGCCACTCCTGATTTATATGGCTGCGTTTAGCATTGTTGAGTTCGTCTTATTGTCGTGACCCGCTGGAGTCTCAGCGAAAAAGGGAAGGGAATAAGCTTTTCGTCGTGCGGAACAAGCAAGTTGTGGCAGTGTGTCTAGCTTTCTCCACCTACTATACACCTAGAGGCCAGGGCGGGGGCCAGGATCGAGCTAGCCCACCGACCCTGCAGATCTTAAAATGACCTCCCGGTTGATAAAAATAGGAGACGTGATTTGATCACGGTATTGAACGGCCTGGACCTGTCGGGGGCCAGGATCAGGAGATGATATGAGTGGTTTCTACAGAAGAGGGGAAAGAGGGCGCAAGAAAATAAAAAAAGAAATAGAAAAACAAAAAGAAATCAAGCTGATCTCCGGAAAGGCAAGCACCTGTAGATTGTGCCTGACATCGGTACCTCCGGATCCCCTATAAGGAGGACATTCCTACGTGTGGACTGTTAACTTGGTAATTTCTCTCTCTAATCAAACCCAACCAAAGATCTTCCCATAACACATCCAATAAACCTCCAACATGAAGGTCATCTTATCAGCTTGCGCTCTTTTCGCCTCTCTATCCGCCGCAGCCAATTGTCAAGCCGGCCTTGATTACTGCGCGTTTAATCTAATGGGAAAAGGTAATGTTCCGTACCTTGCAACTCAGTTGTTAATCTCAGCTTACAATTATGTCGGACGCAGGGAACTATCATGACGAGATCTACGATGCCCTCAGACATGCCGACTGGCCCATCGACCCTACAAAGGTCAATTTCGACTACTACCTCTATCGCTGCCATGATGATGGGACAATCTCGAAGACTGAGAATTGTCCCTGGGGATGCGTCGACGGTGGTGATAACAAAGATGACTCTTGCGAGTAAAAATGTGTGGGCACTGGACTCCTCCTAGGATCAGATGCTGAAGGAACTGATTTGTTTTGCGGACCTGTAAATATGTTAAGATGTTTTCCATTCTATTATTTGAATTCCTTACACTTTATTTTTCACTAGTATGACAATATCTTGCCACATGGGCAAGTATATATATTGAACAATCCCCGGTAGCCAAAAGGAATACCTAGGTACCATAGAAGGCCGTGTCAAAGTGCCTCGTGTTCCAAGGTTGGCATGTCGGACTTCCGTACATAGTTATACCCACTGCAGTTAGGTGTGTCGTTAAGTCTCATCTTCCTGTCCAAGGGAAATTTCAATGACCATTGTACTCTTACAGCTCTCCCTCGAGGTCTTTAATCCGGGGCAGATATACTCCACCACTTTAGATATTACAACCAATAATAGAAATTATTCTCTCAATCATCTGCGAGAAAGGAGTGGATAAAGGCAGTCGTTAGTCACCACCTTAGACTAAACACGGCTCAGTCATGCCATTGTATCACCGAGCTTAACGATTGGCTTCGTGGTAGCTTTAATATCTGTATTCCTATGACTATCGATAATAGGCGGGTCAATTTCATGCTAGCTCACAAGTGATTCATCGTTTCCCACTCCCGTATGCCGACTACAGCATCATAACAAACACAGGAGCTTTGTTGGCTCTGCTGGCTGCTAACATTGCCGGTGTCTGGAGATCTTGATCAAGTAGCCAATGCTCGATCAGGATAAAGGTAATAGTGGATATTAGACCTTTTCATTCATTATGTTCCCTATGTGTAGGATTTAGGAGCACTGGACCAAAATTCTGCCTCACAGGCGAGACCTGCATAGCTAGACGTTCAATAGTTATTCTAGCAGGGCAATAAAACTTAGACTGATAGATTGATTGATAGTGGGCCTCCCACGGCCGCTATATTATGGAACGTACAGGCACTCCTGTAGGGGGATCGTACTGGGAATAGGCCCCATGCACTACAACGGTCAGACATTTATTACCCGAGTCTTTGCCCAGCAAATAACCGACCCCTTCACTCAGCTTCGGGGTCGGTTCGGCCACCTTTCGTCGTCTTAACCAGATATTTACAAATAAGATGCCCAATTAGTATTACTGCGATATTACTAGTAGTTCAGAGATCTTATTTCTGCCATTTATCTGCACCAAGCAGAAACCAACAGAAAAAGATTACCCAGTCGAACCCAGCACATCTGATTCCTATATTGAAAGCTGACAGTCTGTCCGTTTCACTAGGATTGCTTTTGCGCGGAGACTTTGGCAAGGCTTCGGGACACGGCATCTCTTAGTGGAAGTTCCGGGCCCAAGACCTCCTTGCATCCCTCTCGAATTTTAATAAACTCCTTTTCCGCCTTATCAAGCTGGCCATTCGCAAGCCAAACCAATGCAAGGTTATAAGAGACATGTAATAATACCTGATGGTGATCTGGATCAGGGAACTGTGCTATGACAGTAGACATGCGCAAGAGAAGCCTTTCGGCATCATGCAATCGTTTGGTCAAGATGTATAAGCTGGAAAGGTTGAGTACGGCATCTAATCGTTTAATGGCTTCTAAGCCCAGAGCTTGAGAACTGCTTGGATACCCCAGTACTCGCAAAAACATCTTTTCTGCATCATCCAGCCGCCGCATTATGAGATATAAATCACCGAGGCGGGCAACAATGTCAAGGGTCAAGGGATGACTGGATCCCAACAGCGCTTCTCGCATAGTCAATGCTCGTGTGTACATCTGTTCTGCAGCGACACTTTTTCCATGGTCCTGATAAAGAGACGCAAGATCGAGCATCACCTCGATTGTCCTTTCGTCATGTGGTCCGAATGTTCTCTTAAGTCCATTAAGTGCTCTATTATATGAATTCTCAGCGTCTTCAAAGCGGTTTTGCTTGGAGTGTAAGCGGCCCAGGTCTTGAATAACCCTAATGGTAGAATAGTGGTTTGGACCATACAGCTTTTCCCTCCCGGTCAAGACACGTTCATAGAGTTTCTCGGCATCGTCAAACTTGCCATGGTCTTTATACAACAAACCGAGATTTTGAACTGACACGAGTGTTGAAAAATGATCCGGGCCCTGGAGGGTCTCTCTTATCAAAATGATTTGTTTTAATATCCGCTCAGCTAGGTCCTTTTCCCCTGTCATTTCGATCAAGCGACAAATATCTTCGCTTACATCGAGTAAGTCAGTCACCAGCCCCGAGTGTATGAGTGACTTCTCGTTGTGGGCTAGTTCAATGTGCCAGTATAGATGTGCAGAATCATTATGTTTGCTGTTGCTTTGTAATCCGCTTCCTACCCTTTTCAAAAGAAGGAAAAGTGCGATTAGGTGCTCATCCACTGGAACATCTTTTCCAAACAATGCTTGAAGATACATCTGCACTGCCGCCTGGTAATCTCTCTGCTGGGTGTAAACATGGCCTAAATCCATTCTTATACGAACAAGAGATGAATAATTCGCCCCAGGGACCTTCTCCATTCTACTTAACGCTCTTCCAAAAAGTTCTTTTGCCTCAGAGTATTTCATTTGCTCCAAGCAGAGATAGCCAAGATCACGCATTATTAAGAGAGTGACTTCGTCATCAGGGTCATGGGCCGCCTGACTTTGAAGGAATGATTTCAGAAGCCTTTCCGCAGACTCGTACTGTGTTTGGCACAGGAGCAACGAGGTGATGCCCCTAACAGCACCTAGTCGCTCTGGCGTAATCATCTGAATGATGTCAGATTTGAGGAAGCAGCTCTGGCCAAGATGCTTTGCATGTGGGACATAATGAGAGTAATGAGGATATGCAAGTGATTCTCCATCGCTCCCTTTGATAGACTGTGAGACACAGTCAAAGGCATACCAGTAGCCTTGAGGACCAACAGCGTTTCTCAGGCTGGCCGATACCCAGTCATGAACGCACTTATGCATGCTCCATTCCTTCAAAGCTGGGTGAAATTCGAGGAATGAATATTCGGCCAGAACTGTCATAGCCCCATTAAAGCTAATGTCATTGCTGATCACTTCGTACAGAGGACACCCATCCTTGAGACCAGCACGAAAAAGCTCATACCATAGACTTTGATTGTCAAAATAAGCCAGTATTCTGAGCATAGCTGCCGCTTCCGTATCGTCTTTCATCAGTCGATTATATGATATCTCCCAGGTTGTGTAGAGAGTACGTTCCTGGTATTCTTGAAGCTTGACAGGGCGGCGAGGATCAATGTTCCATCGGTTCTCATATTCATGAAGGTAGCGCTGGAAGGTAAAAGGGCTTTTCTGAAGGTACGCGCCCGCGGTGGCCAGAGCGAGAGGTAAGCCCGCCAGCCGCTCGGCAAGCTGCACTGCAAAAAGGTCTGCCATTTATATTGAGCATGTGGACAGCAATTAGGTGAAGCTTAAACACATATCATTCTTACCTGATACGAGATTTTCACGCTTCGATCTAGTTTGAAGGATCGTCAGGCTGTTATCGACACTTTGAAAAGGTTTGATTTCCAACAGTCCAGTTCTCCCGGTCACTTGGTCGGCCTGTCGCGTCGTAATGATAATAGCGCCATGAGCAGCAGGTGGATAGTAGGAACCAAGTCTAAAGTCACTAGGGTTGTCATAATTGTCGAATATCAAGAGCCATTTTGAGTTCTTGGGGTCAGAAAGCCATTCCCTTGTTCTTCTCACAGCTTCGTTGCCCTCCAATGATTCCGAAACTTGACTTCCAAAAATGAGTCCCGCAGCTGTCACAAAACTGTTCTTCAAAGATATTTCTGTATCAGCGTTAAACCAGAGGACTGTTTCATAGGATGCATGCGGTGTTTGAGCATAAGTCAGGGCAATTTGCGTCTTTCCAACACCGCCTATCCCTCCAATAGCCAGACGCTGCTGCTGCTGTTGCTTTCTTTGCCTGCCCTCGCTGGTTGGATGGAGACCTTTTCGGATGCTGCTGAGCTCAGCGTCGCGACCAACAAAGAGCCCTGGAGACATGGACGGTGCCTGATCAAGGCATATGCCCAACGGTTTGCGAAAGCTAAAGTCATCGTTCTGTATGGTGTTGACTGGAGCGATCATTAGTTTATAAGAACTACAACATGATATTCACCCCATATTCCCAGGGAGCAAAATAGAAAGGGGGGCTCTGAATGACCATACGATAATATTCATAGTAAGAAAGCATAGGAGATTGTTGCATACAAAAGAGCGCTGCATTGACAAAATTGTTCTCAAAACAGAATTCAAAGCCCATTTATCAAGATTACTCCTTACCAAAATTGAAGGTTTGAGTCTCAACGTGAGCGTGAGTGTTGATCTGCTGACCACTTCCAGTATTTAGCTGCCCATTGCCACTGTTGACATTGTTGTTCTGGGCTCCACTACTGTGGAAGCTTAGGGAGAATCCATCTTCTAACAGTGTTGTGTCACAGTGATCTTTCATTTCCTTTAAAATGGTCTCGAGTTCCGTATTTTGACTCGGTGTCACAGACCCGATGGACTCACAGTTGACTAAAAGCTGCACGTCTTGAGTGATTGCGATCATAAGCAAGTCGACTTTGTTTCGCTGACCAAGTCTATGCACGATCTTCGAATACCGTTGTCGCCATGAAAAGCTATCCGTGGGCCCGGATAGAACCTTTGTGAATATCTCCGACAGTCTTCGAGCCTTTTCCTCGCAGTTGTTAAGGGTTTCCTCCAATGCCTCACAAACATCGGAAGACAAGGAATCTTTGAGTTGCTCCAAGGTCGATTTGAAAGTTTGAAGAATGTGAAGAAGCACCGGCAGTCGCCGCGCGGCGACTTCAAAGGTCTCGGATAATCTGATATCCTTCCGTGCGCGTTGATACAACGTTGTGGTGGCATCGAGAACGGTGATAACCGCCGATAACACGCCAAGCAGCTCCACGCCGGACATTGTGGTCAGGGTAGATGCTTAAGAGTCAATCACGTCGAGCACTTTGGTCGGCGGGGAGGGTTCAAAATTGTGACAGTAACAAGATTAAACCGCATAAATTCGGGGGTTTGAAGACATTATATTGCTGTGCTCCCCCTTGGGGCCGCACTCTTTCTTTGCCCTGGTTTAGTATTTTCGAATGACAGGGATCATTGACCGCTCAATAAAATCATCTTTGCTATGATTGGAGGAGGCCGCGCAAATCTCAATTTCCATTCGCCGAAGCCTAGTAACGATCATCAACGGTTGAGATAGCGGTGACGAGGCTGAGACACTAGATTCGAGAGGCGGAGTCATGGAATAGAGGTCTGAGCCCCGAGATGAGGCTGAGCATAAGAGTGACGAAAAAGCGTGATTACAGCCTACTAATTGTGACCAGTCTCTCCTCGCAGCGTACTGATCTTCACTTCTCCCGGATCTCAAACTGACCAGTCAATTACCGGTGCTACGAGTAACCCAACAGCCCTCACCTAGTTTATTACTCATTCGCTTCTTTCTTACCCCAGTGGCCATGCCTCTTTTCCACTAGCCAGTGGCTTTTTAGGTCATCTACGGTGGGAAATTAATGAAAATAGAGTTTGGGATTCAACCAGCTTGGACTTTATGGCAGTGCTTACCCTTGTAGCTATTGGTGTCAAAGGCCATAGGGTGGGTATGGACTTCGCATCCTAGCCAATTATCACTGAGATATTTCACACTGTTCTGGATAATATGGCTACATGTGACTTACAAGAACATGGCACCCAGCGGAGTTGGCTGGGAGTTTGTGTTCGTTAGTTTCGCCCTCGCGATCACCGGCAAAGCCATCATTGCGAGACAAGGTCTTCCGCGCAGCTTTATCGTTATAGAGAATAATAGTACAATACAGAAACATTTCTCCGACAAGGGCTACCTTATATTATTTGACCTAGGCAGTCGAAGCAGCAGCCCTCGAAGGAGGTAGAGATTACACCAGATTTCCGCATTTATATGCGCCATATATCGACGATATCTACTTTGATGGCACGTTCTAGTCGATTAGGTCTAGCTCTAGATTTAATATATTTTCAAATCACCATTTTAGATGAAATCAAAGACAGAACACAACCTGTAGATTTATATAAAAATGATAATCAGCTTAAAGATAGAATGTGGTGAGAACCGTGAGAGAGTGTAAATTTAGCCCGATGGACCTTATACTATTTATTATGATAGTACACTTCCCTATCGTAGATGTAAAGTATATGCCTTCTACTTTTCCGAATAAAGCATATGCAGGTCACTGAAGAAAGAAAGGTGGACCCTAAAGAGCCGCTACGAGCGCCAAGACGCCCACGACAACGTTTTTGGGTGAGCACAGTCTATACTTTTCCCCTTCTTCACCCTCCTTCCCCCGCTGGTGTGCCTTTCGGACTCTTCTTCCACACCCACATACATCGAGAGATAGAGTCTCGAGAAAAAATGAGTGCTATACAGAATATCTCGGTGAGTTGCCTGCGGATGTAAATTGACCAACCCCTCACTTCAAACCATAAATAGTGCGGTCGCTGTCAATCCAAGAAGGTAACCCGATCTAGTCTTGGCAATTCCAGCTGGACAGATTAACTAAAATAATAACCTGTCAGGTTCGCTGCAATCGAGTCACTCCACAATGTGGGAATTGTGAAACCGCGGGAGCTGAGTGTGTCTACTTGCCTCGAAAGCCACGGTCCAAGAAACAAGTGTATTTCATTATCTTTATCAACATACAAGGCCACTCAACTCCACCAGGCAACTCACAAGTTATCGCAGAAACGAACCACCCGATAAACGTCTGCTTTTGGAGATTATCGATCGTCTGAAACGTCTTGAAGAACAAGTCGGCCTGGAAAACACTCCAGAAACTGAAGATAATGGTGATGATTCCATGTCAATTTCTTCCGTCGGTTCAGAGGCCCCTCGCGCCATATCTCTAGACAAAGATCCGGCTCAAGTAGTTCCATCCGTGATTCGAGATATAGTCAGCCAGATCAAAGATGAAGGCACTCGATCTATGCTTCTCTCCAACGTCTTTTGTCACCTGCGACAAGTTGACTCATGCTATTTCCAAAACGATCGATGTATTACAGCAATGACATCTGCTATATTGGAGATTGAACCTTCACAGAGTACGCAGAGCACCGAGCCGCTTGGGAACCCGGTTATCCCAAAAGACCTGGCAAAGAAAATTATCGAAAGCAAGTGACTGCGCCCTCTTATAGCTGTTGATGATCTAATATCCTTTCCAGACCACTATGGCTCTTACCAATTTCCAGGCTTCGAATTTCCTCTCGAGAAATCTTTCTTATGTTCAATCCCCGACCTAATTGAAATCCCTCATGTCCAACTAGATTGTACATCTCAAATCATTTACTACTCTGTTCTCCTTCGGGGAATTCTTCTGGAGCCCGAACCCCATCCCAGAAGGGGCAGCATTATGCGAAATCTATATCTAAAGTGCGTTGCATTAAGTGACGAATGGATGAAGAATATCCAAGATAACCCCGTGGACTTCTTGGCCGCATCCCTCATGGCAAGCGCATCACATATATTAGATCTCAAACCCACAAAGCTAACAAACGAGTAGACGTCAACAGCCCTCGAAGGCTATAACACTGATCTAGCGTGGAAGGCGTTCAGTCACACATGCAGGATATCAAACACCCTAGGCTATTTTTCCGTCGACGAAACACCAAGTGAAGGGGCCAACCAACCCTCCACACCAGCTGGCACGCCACTGCATGAAGCTGAAGTCGAGCGAAATCGCAAACGCTTCGTATTCTGGCACATCCTTCGAACAGACAGTCTTTTCCGAAAGTCATTCGGCAAGCCAACTCTCATCCCCGCAGGATCTTGGAAAGTCCATTTTCCCGATCCAACAATCAATGGCGTGGATGATGAATCCTCGCGCTTTATACAAATTCATTTCCTAATTTCAATGCGGCTTGGTCTTATTGTTAGGAAGTATCTCGATTGGATTGATAGTGGTCCGGATCCGGATCCGGTTTCACATGATGCTATTATTCATACTTATATCGATGAGGTGCAGTCTATATTATCGGATTGGGATACTGTGCGTTATACCCTACTCTAGCGGCGTCACAAAAATGGAATACTGTGCTAATAGGAACAAAAGGCGAGCCTTCTTCGAACGTTGTCAAATCATGTCGATTCCTGGCTCTGCATCGACGTGCTGGTCGGTAGCTATGAGATACTTATTGTGCTGCATCTGTCCAAGAAATGCGACCATGGTCATCTCTTACCATATGAAGCTGTTAATCTGGCTAGGAAGTCACTAAAGATCTTTCAATCGCTCCTGGGGTCCACGTCGCAAGCGTTCTGGGGAATCAGGTATAGAAAGCCTCACATACCCATTCATGTCCTTGTTGTGCATATTATTAACCGCACATATAGTCCTATCACGATGTATCAATTCCTCCCCTTTTTTATCCTTTGCTTAGACATCATATGTAATCCAGACCATGAAAACCTCGATGAAGATCTGGTGACTGTGACTTGGGTATGCGATTATGTCAAAATGGCCGCCGAGGGACGGGTCGAGCTGAAGCCGGTCATGATTATCATAAAGGAGATGGTCACTGCTTGTCAAAAGGCAGAAATGGACCGTCTAGCACGGTCAGTTACTACTGGTGAATAGGCACATCGTCGATGTCTGCACACCTTCCGGAATTTCTATTTGGGTCACAAATAGGACATTATTAGTCATTGGGAGATACAACTTATAACAATTGTAAGAAAGCACATTGCACCCTTGATTAAGCTAGCCCGCATTACTGGATTCCCACTGACCTTTCTTGGTCCTGAATCCTGTGGTGGCAGCTGTAGTGTAAAACGTACGGTACTATCACGGGCACAACAAAGCCCGGACCTTGCTAACCAGATGGATTCTCCGAGCTGCCTGGTGACAGTATATGTGCTGACTGTGTGCCCGTGAGAGACTGACCGAGTTTCAGGAGAGGCGATGAGGACGAGCTTGGCAAGCCAGCGACCGAGTGGCCGAGCTTCGCGATGGGAGACGTTGGAGTCATCCAAAAGATTGGACGTTATTTATAAGGGTAGATAAAACAATGCGACCGGCGTTGTCTCCCTTGTCAACTTGAGAAACGCAAACTACCAGATATCTTCATACGATTGGCAGATCGCGGCCACGTGATGCTTTAATGCCACAAGCAAACTATGTGTAATACACTCCGGAGTTGTTGTTCGCTTTGGAAAATTAGGACCATTAACAAATTCATGGCGGAGCACCCCACAGGGGCTATTGGACGCGTTAGCTTGGGGAGATTATTGGTCGTAATGTTAATAGAAAATCCAAAAGTCTGGAAGTCGACCCACACATATAGTCACGTGACTATAGATTGCTTTAAGTTGAATGGCCTGAACTGATTATGTCAGATAAATCAGAATCCAGGCGCCGGACCAAAAGCCCTATAAAATGCTTTACTCCGTAGTGACCTGTTACCAGACATATACTCGCAGTATGCCTTTGCTTACAGAGGGGAGAATAGCAGGGTAAAATTAACAAACTTGCTAAGTTAGGGAAAGGCCAACTAAGATAGTGGGTTTACTTCTCGGGTGAGTTGGAGGGAGGCCTATGGATCATTGCCACTTGAAAGAATATATATCGGTAGTGAGACACAAGAATTAGCTAGTAAAAGAATACCACAGAACTGCGGAGACCGCGGGGGATACTAATATCGCAAAGGAAAAAATACAAATAAAAAATAAAATAAAATAAAAAGGAAAATGGGAGAAAAGATTCATTGTTTATTATATGCTTTGAGCATCTTGCCATTTGTATAGCGTGGCAAAGAGGTAATCCGTGAGCTGACCTGGGGGTTATACTTCTATCAACTTGCTAAAGCTTCTGCTTATTAGCATTGTGGAAGATCAGCTGCCCTGGTGTCTTAGGGGAAACAGAAGATAAGTATAATAGAAGACTATATGATCACTTAAAGTAATGGTAAATACAGGTTACTAGGAATGTCTTTCTCCACGAAAAGTAACGGTGCACTGATGCTGATGGTCTGCGCAACCGTGAACGCCACCACTCAAAATGATGTACCAATCTGCTCACCATCCCAGACCTTCCGTCGGCGTCGGCGTCGGCGCACTCACTGAGCCCTGTGGTAGGGCTTCTTCCACCCCATGTACTCCCTCAACGTTTCCAACCCCAGTAGGCGTCGCGCTCGGAAAGCTAACGGTCCCATCCACTATCGGTACCAAAGTTACGGCTGGGATATACCAACTGCGATCACAGTTCTCCCACTTGGTGTCAATCTGCGTTACCTCACTCGGCATATCGATGAAAGGCAAATAATCATCCCGGATTAAGGTACAAGCAGAATTGTACACACCACACTGTGACCCTCCCCAGTACTGGGACCAGGGGATTAGAGGCTGCGTATAGTTGCCTATTGTCTGGGGCAGAAGCTCTGCAAAGTTGAATGGGTATGCTGTTCCGCGGATAGGATACCGCGCATTTCTGTGTCCTCGCCGTGAGGTGATGGATGTGGGGTTGACAGAAATCATCTTGTTTTCATGGTATTTTCCACACTGCCCGGCGCGATGACTGTTGCCCCAGGCGTAGATTGATGTGAAGAAGATATAGGCACTGGGAGATACAAGAGTCTGGTCCCCTAATATTGCTGTATTAGGACCGTTACCGGTCGGGGTAGCTGGGATTGTGGTTCCGTTTTGAGCACAGAGGTCGCCTCCAGCAGTTTTAACAGGCCAGTAGAACAGTGTTGCTGTGTCGGGAAGGAAGTGACAGCTTCCACATTGCTCTGGTCGTTCGCTTGTTGTCATTGGGCAGCGGCCTGGGATGAGGGGACTATTCGTGTCGCCCGGAATGGAGACGGAGATGCTTGACTTGTAGGCCAGGGAACGGCTTTTGTATGTCTCCCAGACGCCCTTACAGCCTTCGCGATCAAGTTGGCAAGTTGGGGAGGCTGAGGGTACGTTGTAAAGCGTCGTTGTAATGGTTGTTGGGATGTAGAAGGTGCTGCATGCTCCTGTGCCGGGGTAATAGTCTGTCACGGTTTCGCGGGGGCCTAGGGCGCGTGCATGCCCGTCGCAAAGTGTGGTAACAGGCCCTGTGTGAGTATCATAGTAACTTTCCAGGTGGCTGCTTGTCGTGCAGGCGCCTGTGCTGGTCGGGATTAGTTCTGTTAATGTTGATGTGGCTGTAGGGCCTAGAGATTCCAGGCCGCCTGAGCGGCCATCGTATTGTATCCATTGCGCTGCGCAGTCAACGCCAGGGTCGTCGGTCGGTCCGTAGAGATAGTCGGTGGAGGATGGCCAGAATAAGCTCGTACCGGAGATGACTAGCCATTGACTGCTGGTGTAGCAAGTTGACTCGGCCGAGGTGCGTGGGAAGCTGAGTGATTCCGAGGATGGGATTTGGGAGATGCTGGATATGGCAGCAGTGGCACGACTGATTACTATCACCTCGTTAGCTACACCTAAAGTAGACGAAGATAATAGCGCATACAAGGACTACCCCATGCTGTCGGTAGGCAAGACAGCAACAAGATTGTTGGGAGCATTTTGACCGCATGAAAATTGATTTGCTCACTAAACGGTAGACTGACTTCATACAATTCAAGCAAGGGAACTGGAGACTTTCAAGTAGATTTATACCACGCCCACATCCCAGCTCTCAAGCGGCAGGGTCTATCTAATCCAACTACATTTTCAATGAACAGAGCAAATCCCGAGAGCTCAGCTGAGTCTGACATACGCCGCTTGATCCAGGCGTTGTTTCCATTGGTCCGGATTCACCTGCAGGTGCAGAGCATGCAGTTGCGATTATGGAAACAGGGGTTTGGTAGGCTGACAGGATCGAGTTGAATGCATGAAACCCTAGGGCGGGGAATCGTACGATGCCATGACTCGTCGTATTCTTTAGGGTATGCCTTGCCGATAGGTAGGAAAGAGCCAAGAGCGATAATAAATCCCGCCAAGTGTATTGCAGAAGAGGTGCACGGTCATAAAGCCTCATTCCAGTTATTATTTCTAAATTTATAATATTAGTAGATAGGCTTATGGCGACTCCACTTATCTTCACACATCAACCATAAGGTTAACCACTATTTCTTGAAAGGCATTGAACCCTCCAGACAAACAGCTTTCATCGTATGTTTTGAGCTGTTTTGAGCTTCGCTCAAATACCAAGCGCAAGTATTAAATTCCTGGTGCACTCACACGTAGTCTTGTGAAAAATGTTGATTAACTGCATCGCCAGGTACAACAATGGGCTCCTATTGTCATAATTGCTGTAACTCACTCTGCTCACCCCCGCGTAAGGCGTTTCGCGTCGATGTTCCAGCTAGAAGTACGCTTTGCAGTGGCTACCAAGCCAATATGAAATCCAGTCTCAAGCTATATCGTATGTACATTGTTCAAGAGTCCCATATTTTCTCAGTGGTGCCCCCCACCAGCTAAAGCATTGCATTACTGCATAACGCTGTTCAATCTGCACCTGCCTCAGGCAACAATCTCACTAATCTGTGAGGCATATAATCTGTAGAGGGAGGATTTTGATTAGCACTTGCCTCAACCAATAACCTTAATATATATGTGTTGTTACAGCAGATGGCCTGCCAAAGGTCAGAGCTTCCACCTTTAAGGGCATAATCAGTATTAGCTTCTGCTTGAAGAAGTGCGTTCACCGTCTCTGCATTGTCACGATAGAAAGCCCAGCAAAGAGGCGATCTTTCACCTTTAGGGGCAAGATTAAAATCAGCATTTACTTCAAGTGATAGCGTCACTATGTCTGTGTCGCCATGACGTGTAGCCCACCGAACGGGCAAATATATCAGGGCCCAGAGCACGAGCAGGCAGGATTCAACCGGATGGTAGTAGGAGCAGAATGTGAGGATGCTAAGAGCAGGATTGACGTATGAAGGCAGCTACCTAAAGTGCCATATATTCCTCCATTTAGGAAAATGTTGGAGCTTATATTGCCGTCCATTCGCCTCGTTGCTGGAAAGAATTCTCTATCATACCTCGGCCGTCTTTGCTCAGTACTATAGTCTACAGTCCACTTGGACTCATCGGCCTGATGGAAACCTTTTGACTAATAGTGCCCACCAACTTGTTAAGGAGGGCGATATTGTAAGAGTGCTAATAGTGACGGGGACATGAGAAATAATGTAACAGTATTCTTGGTCGCAAATAGGAAGATGGTTTCCATGCATATGGATTTCAAGGATTATTTCTACAAGATCTGGTCATGACGATATTTCGGAGCAACCTTTGGTCCGTAGAGAATCCTTAGCGCAGTGGCATCTCGAATGAAGGCCCTTGAAATTTAAACTTGCTGCACGTCATGCCTTCATAGGAAAGAGTTGCGAGTTCGGATCTGCGCCAATGTTGGAAGCCGGCCACTAGCAGCTTACACGTGAAGGAAGAGAGTATATGGCCCTCGGCTCTCTGAAACAACATAAGGTATATTCTTGTCAAAATGATAAACCATTCCATCCATGAAACCTTCCACAGATTCAGGCTTTCCGCAACGACCATATCTGGACCCAGCATGGAACAACACCAAAACCCAAAAGACTCGATGAAGTCAACCTGGCGCCGATGGGACCGAAGCCAATGGACACTATCACACAAACTCCTTGAACAAGCGAACGTTTACCACGTTGACCTGGATCGAGAGGTCCCGGTTCATTCAAAAGAGGAAAAGGTACCCTACGTCTCAGACTTGTCTCTCCACCGCTGGATTATCTTCCATGCGGCTACACCACTGATCCTCCACCAACTTTATGTGTACCTCACCGGCCAAAATTTCGGCCCTATCATTGCATTTGCCTTCTACTACTACACCAACAGGATTTTCACCAGCCGTGAACTTCGAAAGCTCCGCGAGATGGGCCATACCTATGGGTTTTTAGATGGCGACAACCACGAGCGTGATGGCGTCCCCGACGTAGGAGTCTCTAAAGTACTGACATCGGTCATGCTGGCAAGCCTTGTTCGCCCAATGATGATGGTGTATCTTACCTACACTGCAAATAAGGCCCCAGCATCTCTAAGCTGGCGATGGCTCCCCCTTGAAGTCAGTCTATATGGAATCGTTCTTGACTTTTGGTTTTACTGGTACCATCGAATTATGCACGATATAAACGGACTCTGGAAGTATCACCGGACGCATCACCTAACTAAGCACCCGAATCCGCTCCTCACAATATATGCGGACTCCGAACAAGAGTTCTTCGACATTGCAGGGATCCCCCTAATGACCTATCTTACCATGAAGCTCATGGGGTTCCCAATGGGGTTCTATGAGTGGCATATATGTCAGCTTTACGTACTATTTGCAGAGTTAGCCGGACACAGCGGTCTTCGTCTTCATGCATCCCCACCCAATCCGTTGACCTGGCTCATGCGCATCTTTGACGCAGAATTGGTTATTGAAGATCATGATCTGCATCATCGAAAGGGGTGGAGGAAGAGTCATAATTATGGCAAACAAACACGAGTCTGGGACCGGTTATTTGGTACCTGCTGCGACCGGATTGAGGGAGTAGATACCAACGTCGATTACAGCAACACGGTCCAAATGAGCATTTTCTAGAATTATGGTTTGCTTGGCCTATATTCTTTTGTGAACCAGCGTGAGCCCAAGGGCCTTCTTCTCGAGCTTTTTGTACTCTAATTTTCGCCAATACGATTAGTGTTCAGCTTAAAGGCTTGTATGGCTTTGATTGGCGGTTAACGTATGGCTCAACTTTGTATAGGTTATTTTAGAATTATGAAAATGGGGCTCGGAGTTTGCAGAGTGATATTGCTCTTATAGTCGAGTGTGAAGCATTACTCGACCCCATGGCCCCCTGAAAAGAACCAGAATGCAGTTACTTTGCCAGAGCCCATGCCAGTTGTATGGACAATTTGACCAGATCTTAGTCTACACACTAAGACAAACATAGAAGTATATTTATACATACACAATTGACAATTAAATAGGAGGGCCAAGCCGCATTGAAAGAAACAGACTAGCATGGTACCATGAACTTGCTGCAAAAATGGTAATGCCTAGAACTATTATTCAAGGCCTAAGCTGGTTGTTTACAATATAATGAAGGTTTCTGCTTTGCATCTCTTTGGTCTTTCTCTACTACCTAGCCCGCAACATTATAAGCATGGATTTGATTGAGTCAGTATCGATCTGACGAAAATGAGTCGGCCTTCACGATACTATGATCTTAATTTCGAAACCGCACGTGCGACGCAAGGATATTCTTCTTAGGCGGCAGATAACAGTATATCGGCAACCTTTTATTTCCCTGCAGCACCCAAACATTGTCAAACCAGTGGTCCATGCTCCTCGTATACGCCCTCCCCTCCAGCAGACTGCTGTTCCGCCTTGAGAGTTCCTCCAGCGAAACGCAACTATCACGCTCAAAACGCGTTCGGGTACTCTCCTGTGGTGGGAGCACGATCTCCTTCATCTCATGCCTCTCGGTGAGGATATGTCTCCTCCAGCGATCATCGTGGGGATCCAATCCAGCACCCAAATCCAGCCACTTGGTAACCACGACCGCCACTCCTTCATCACCACACGTGCGGACCTCAACTTGGTACGTGGTGTCGCAGGGGGAACAATGAAACGTTTCTGGGGCCTCACTCTGCGTCTCCGTCTCCGTCTCCGTCTGCCTCCCCATCTCCCTCGCGCTCTCCCTAGCCTCAAACCCACGCCACATACATGTTTCAAGCCCCCTCTTAATAACCGCATACACATGCGGCGCATGCAAACTACTATGTCCACATACCCTAATAAATGGCAACCGATGGACATTGAAATCCGGAATGAGCGCCCAATTCTGCAACCGGAGACACAGACTCGCCTTTCCACCGGGCGCAGCACACACGCACACATCCACAGATAGGAGACTGGTCAGCCTGCGCGACGGGAACGTCAGTACCTCCACATGCGCCAGCTCGTCCGTCGAGATCCCGTGCTCGGGCCCGCAATAGTGCCGTTTCATAGCGAGCTGGACGTGCATGTAGTTGAAATGATACAGGGACTCGGTCTGGTGGACGGACATACACCACTGCAGAGAGCGCATCGCCTGGTCGGTGCTGTGTTGGGGGAAGCGGGCATCGGTCCGCCAGGCGGGGCCCGGGGGACTGATGTCTTCTCGCCTGTGGAAATGGGCGCAAACTCGGCAGTAGATGAGTGAGGGACGAGCGCGGGCGAGGTTAGTGTGGAACCTGTGCCAGGCCTCTGTACGGATAGGAAAAGGGCGTTTCTCCCCGAATAGGCTATGAAGATGGTGGTTGCAGAGTGAGAGGCATGCTTTGGTGGCTGGATCTAAGGAGTTGGCTATCATGTACAGGATTTCCAGAGGGAGGTCCTCTAGATAGTGGACTTGTCGTGTTGACTTGCTATCACTTGAAACTGTCTGGCCCCAGGGAGATGGTATCCAGCTGATCAACCCTACGAGGAACCGCATTGTGGGGGATGAAATACGAGCCCCAAGAAGGCTTAGGTGGTTGTTGATTTCCTTTGTCGGATATTTGAACTTATGTCTGGCGATCCCGTGATCTGCGATACGAGCCTCCAGCCTCCAGCCAAGCTAATATCATCAGCATTCATTAGAACTGGATATGTGCTGGTAGGATCACCGGAGTAATGGAAATTTCAACATTTATTTAAAATGCGGAACGCAATATGTTCATTGGGGATACTCGAAGATGGGCTGGTCACCAAGGGCAAGTTGGAAGAGCTGCTAGGCTAGGCTTATGGCATGAGAGCCAAGGAAAGGAAACTGGACGAAGCCCCCCAGCTTGTCCATGGGTTGTGAAATGTTGACTTTCTTTTTTCCTTGCGGAAACATTGTGGTTAAGCCAATAGTGCTAACCTAACCAAGGCATAGATGTGACGTCTTCAGCATAGAGTTTTACAAGTCTGGCTCCCAGGGCGCCTTTAGCAATGCGAAGCCTTGCAAGGGTCGCAATGAGAAGACAACGGGTAGTCTACTATTAACCTTTTGCTGGGTTAGGCGTGTGACTGTCTGAGAGTCGTGACATACTGTAATCCATGTAACGTATGTGAAATACAGTACCGTGATGATTAGTCATAATAAGCCCCGCATGACGGTGTGGCGCCCTATTCTGTTCTGTTTCCTGCCTCGATCCCCCGATGCACTTTTAACAATTCCACCCCAGAAACTACCCCCATACCCCATACGCCAAGAACTGCTAACAAGCTTAGTATAACCTTAGCTCGTACGGCATTGTTTAAAGTCTACCTCGTGAAACTACCGAGATGGAGGGTTCCCTATCGCGTTAGCAGCGAAGGGATCTCAGCCGACCTCAACTTCGCTTCTCCCTCGTAGTCCCTAGGTTTAATACCTTACACATTTATTGTCGTCGGCTAAACCATGGCATCCTCATTGAGCCGCGGACGACGTCGTCAGCGCAAGACCTCACAAGAGGAGCGGATCTGCTCGGTTTGCTCCCAGTCGTTTAAGAAGGCCGAACATCTGGCTCGCCATTTTAGGTCCCACACCAAGGAAAGACCCTTCATGTGTCAGGTATGCGGCAAGCTATATGCCAGACAGTATGTCTCCTGTCCCCGCTATCATCCACTGTAGTCCTGATTCAAACAGGGATACTCTCTTGCGCCATGCTCGCTCACAACATCTGGGTACCCACCCATATGAACGACCGGCCCATGGAAAGAACGCCGGAACAAGATCCCCGATAAGCGATTCGGCCTCGCATCCAACTCTGGAGAGACCCGCTACGGACCAAATTTGTGCCAGCGTAGACTCGATAATCTCAGCTGCTGAACAGGTTCTACCTGAGCTGCAATTTTCATCGCTCGACCACGATTCAAACACGGCTACTACGCCTTCACTTGTAAACTCTCCTCAACATGTGGATGTGGGCGCTCCTACTACGCGCAATATTCCCGAAAATGGCAACCACTCAGTACCCGCCTTTCTCGCAACTGAAATGGGCGGTTCCAGGTCCTGGCCGACCATATGGAACGGCCAGTGGGACGAAGATTTCCCTTCGTTACTCGCTTGGGAAAACTTTGATCTTGACGCTGTCAATCAGACCTTGCTGGAATCTATGGATTACGGGCTCCACAATACCGCGCCAGACCCTATAGAGAATTCTCTCCCTCTAGATCCGAATCTCAATTTGGCCAATGGGCTCACGCTGGTACAAAGAAAATGGCACACCTTTTCCGAGCCCACAATTCCCTCAGGCGACACAACCCCTGCGCACTCAAGGACCAACCATACTGTCAGCACCCATAGTGATGATCATTATCGTCAGAAGCTGGTTGAAAGCCTCCGGCAGAAAGTGCAGCCAGGTATTCTGCCATCTACTAAGTTCCTGGTAAGAATACATTGATATCCGGACAAAATTTGGCTGATAGGTTGCAGGACCTTTGTCTCCAAGCATACTTTACCCATTTTCATATCATCTTCCCCATCATCCATGCACCCACATTTCAGCCGTCGAAGCAAAACGCGGTCCTCCTATTGTCAATGTGCACAATTGGCAGCCTGTTTCTTGGCTCGTCAAGGGCATTGACACATGGAATAAGTATGTTCGAAAGACTTAACAAAGCTATACTTGCGTCGGTATGTTTCAATCTCCGGGGCTGCGACAAAGGCTTTCCGAAACTTAACATAGTTACTGATGAAAGATCTAGTGGGATACGTACATCCAAGAAACCGGGACTGCTTCTATTCAAGCTCTTCAAGCATCTCTAATAGGGCAAACATTTGGCTTTTTGTTGGGGGTACACAGCCTATCTCTTTTCACTTCTTCTGCTTGCATCTCCGCTAATCAGTAATCAGCGACCAAAGGATCTAGTCGGCACAGAGGTCTTCCATGGGTGTATAGTAGCCGTAAGTCTCGTCTCTGCCCAGTGCCAGGACTGTTAGGAATGATAGAACTAAGTGGTCGCAGTGGGCGCGTAAAATGAAGCTATTTCTTTTTGAAAGAACGCCCGTAGGGGACATCGAGACCTTGGAGGATGATAGCGAGGCACTGAATGTTGCATGGAAGAGCTGGGTTCGCTTAGAGGAGAGAAAACGGTATGGCCTCGGAACCTCGCCCACCGAATGCTTCGCGGCCACTGACAATCAACATTTGCACAGCATCATACTGGCAGTTCACATCCATGACTCTGAGCTGGCTAAGCTTCACCACCACGAGCCAATCCTTAGGCATGCCCCCGAGAAACTGCCCCAGATTTCTGCTCCAGAGCTATTTGCCGCCTCCAACCCAAAGTCCTGGAAAGCTCTGTTTACCAAGTATCAACAATCCACTCAAGGCATATCCCTGTTCCCTGAGCACCGCTCGTATTTGTCCCATAAAATCCCAGAAAACGATTTTCTATCCTACACAACCCTTGAGTCTATTGGTGCACTAGCATACGAGAACCGGGATTTCGGACCCTCTTGGCATGCAATCAGACAGAAGTGCGAGGGACTATTACTAGACTGGTACCATAATTATGCAAGAGCCTCAAGCATAAACGACAAGCCTGACCATTTCTGTCTGATTATCCTTTGGCACTCCATCTTCATGCACCTCTACACCCGGTTTGATGAGCTCGAGTGTGCTTGCGGAAGGGATGGTGAAGATGCTGCCCAGAAAGCGCGATCATATGCCACCTCCTGGGCAGCGTCCGGGGACGCAACATGCACTCTCCTCCATGCACTTCTGATCCAACAACACTTTCAGCGGTTGCCTGTCGGTGCAAGTCCCGCAGTTCATGTGCCAATGGCGCTGTATTATTGCGGAATCGCATGGACCTCCTTCACGCGCTTTCGCTCTAACATCAATGGGCTATCTGTCGATAATACTGAGCTCTTTGACCTTCCGGAAATGAAGTCCGTCGGGGTAAATCAGACGAAGCTTTTCCAGGACGCCATAACTGGTGTGCAGTGGGGAAGCCCCGAATCGGCTCCTTTTTTCAAGATCATTGATCTGCTAGGGAGAATCAGTCATTGGAAAGTAGCTGGAAGTTTCGCGACGACCTTATTGTCACTTGTGGAGGACATGCCGGATCTATTCTGAAAAGTCTAAGACATTCCCTCTCTGACTATAACGATATGAAAACATATGTAGTTTTTAACATCGGCGCAGTACTATTTATTGCGCGCAGAGATTAAAGTGTTTAGTCAGGATCTAGCGATTATCAATTTAAAAATATGCTAAATTCTTTGATTGCGATATCTGGATGTATTTATATCTTCTTTCCGTTGGTACGCGATGTCAATCGACAGATCAGACCGTACTGTTTAGCAAACCAGAACGTCTCCACCCTCCATTCCGGGCAATCAGAGGCCCATTCAATATCGAAATGTCGAACAAGTTGGGGAATTAATTTTCCCATTTCCATGATAGAAATATTCTTACCAATACACGTGCGCGATCCATAACCAAACTGTATTATTCAAGTCGTCAGCTACCCGGAAAACAAGACTTTCTTGCCGGGGAAAGAAGAGGAGCATACCGTCATAAGGTGACGATCCATAATCTTGACTCTCTCAAGGTCGGAGTCCGTCCACCGTTCAGGACGGAACTTGGCAGCATCATCTCCAAAGACGGATTGGTCAAGGTGCATTACTGCTGGGTTGACGCCAACAATGGTACCGGCCTCGAGATGCACGCCACACAATTCTACTCCAGCAGCCGGGACGACTCTTTCCAATGGGTACGAGACTCCGGGATGACACCTCATTGCTTCTTTCATTACGGCTTGCCTAGTGGTTGAGGTGATATGTAAGGGAGGGGGCATATCAGGCGCAGGCACCCGTAGGTAGGTGGGCTACTTACAAGTATGGCAATTCCAGGCACTCTGCATAAGTCACGTAGTGTGATAGCTTCCCAGCCTGATCTGCTGCGTCAATTTCGCTTTGAAGCTTCTGATAGACAGATGGGTTCTTCACGAGAAAGTAAACAATCGCCCGCAGCGATATTGCGGTGGTGTCACTACCAGCCAGCCTGCACATAATCACCTCGGTCAGCTATGCTATCTAGAAATAGTACTGGTTTTGACATACAAGTTGTTACTCAAATGATTGATCAAATCCCGATGCGACATTGGCTTGCCTTTTGCCGCCTCGCCGCGCAGCCAAGAGAGAAAATCCGGTCGGTCGCCATGCTCCGCTACAGGTTGCCGGTCATACTCGTCTATACATTCTTGTGTATACTGCAAATACATATTGTACATTAGAACGTCATCTCATGATTGGTAGAAAGGAATACCTTGACAATCGTCCGCAAAGGATCAGGGATATCCACGAACGGCTGCGCTGCCAGGAACCTCGACACCCAGCGATTTCCCATAAGCCAGCCATGAACAGCAGGTACTTGGCCAGCAAGTGCAGCATATCGCAAAGCGGAATTGATGGACCTGATCATGCCTAGAACATCTTCGCGTTTTTCCATAAAGCCGAACCTCCGCTGGAAGGTAATAGCCCCTATCACATCGAACGCGTACCACTGTAGCCATGAGCCCAGGTCTACGGACTGGCCTTCGAGGCTTTTCATGGCATTCAGAAAGATATCGGTGCATTCGTCAGCGAATGGCTCCATTGCTCGGATGGAGGACATAGAAAACTTCTGCGCGACTGGTCGTCGGAGTGCTTGATGCTGGCTTGTGTCGCGCACGGAGAACATGCTTGCCATTACAGTCTCTTCATGAAATGGACTGAACGTGTCATAGAATGCTGACTATTAAATATAAATGTTAGCTGTATAGCCCGTCGTTCTAGCTATTGCTTGAACGCAATACACTGAATATCTTGGCGCGTGGCTTACCTTCAAAAACTTGCTATTGATTCCGTATATCAGTGATACAGCTGCTGGGTCAGAAATGTCAACTGTGTTTGGCCCAGTCCGTACAATCTTTCCGTAGCGCTCGTGGAGCACACGGTAGACATTAGGAGCATCACCACCAGCTAGCTTCCATGGCCGGTAGAGTGAAGAAAACCTTGCCAATGTGGGCCCAGGAATTGACCTCAACCCCGGCCTAAACGCCTTCACAATGGAGTGTAAGACATAGCAGATGAACAACAAGAAGCAACAGGCAACAGAACCCTGAACGGGGTGCGAAAGGAGGTAGTGAATAAGACTTCGAGCAGTGACTGTCTGGACATTTGACCCCGACATATTGTGTGTGTGTTAGAAGCGGATGCTGAGGACATTGCGGTAGGGATAATTGACTATGATATCGCTGTTATATCTCACAATCGACCTAGGCGAGCATGAACCTCCCCACAACCCCCGCAAGGATCTACATACTCCGCATCCATGGCAAGCTCGAACCTTAGCTGTCATTTCAATCTGTGGACGGTATTTCGTGGGACCTATGCAGCCGGCGGCACCCGGAGGCACCCAACGGATGCCACGGATCCGCCGAGGGAGCACTGTGGAGTAAACTTGGATAGGGACCGCGCGCACGCTCTTGATCAAGATTAGGAGTGGCGTGGGTTCCCATCTGAAAGCAGATTGCCTCGAGTAGCTTGACTAGAGGGGCGGGCCTGACAAGTGCTTCCGGCTACCTAAGTATCAGACCCATGGCGTTGAGGTTTTGACGATTATAGGATTTAATGAGGGTTGTAGTATCTCCTATATTACGGATATGCAATATCAAGTTGTCTTAGCTAAGTCACTGAAAAAGGACCTCGGGCTATTTCCTCGGTTCATTTCTAGGACGTATCAAGTGCTGTTGCCATCAGACTATACGAAGTACGTACAAGAGTCTCGATTTTTACACTACCCTATCCTAGAGATATTTCATCTGATTCCGCACAGTTGCCACCCCCTCTATCTCAACCTCAACGATATCCCCATCTTGCAACGGCTCCTTCCTGAAATAGCCCACCCCAGACGGGGTCCCAGTCATTATAACAGTTCCTTTTCTCAAAGTAGTACCCCGCGACAAGTGACTAATAATCTTCTGCACTCCGAATATCATATCCCCAGTGCTAGTCTCCTGCTTGACTACTCCGTTGACCCGTGTGCGTAAACACAGAGCCTGCGGATCCGGGATCTGCTCCGCAGAAACAATATTATGTCCAATTGGACCGAATTTATCGAAGGACTTAGCATAGCAGTATTGGCCCCCCGACGCTTCCGGGACTTGGAAGTTCCGCGCGGAGACATCATTGCCAGCTGTATAGCCCAAGACATAGTCTAGTGCCAATTCCTCAGAGACGTTCAGGGCGTCTTTTCCAATTACCACAGTCAATTCCCCCTCGTAGTCGAGGAAGGACTGAGCGTCGGGGTGGATAGGGATACCCTCGAAGGGGCCTGCGAGGGCGTCGGCGGGTTTGGTGAACACCGGTGGGTAAGTGGGGGGGACAAGCTGGTGGCGATGTGGGTTAGTGTATCTCTTTTGCTCTTCATGATGGATGGGCCGTACATTTGCTTCCTTGGCGTGCGCTCTGTAGTTCAGACCGATGCAGATGATGAGAGGTGTACTCTCGATAGGTTGTAATAGCTAGAAGATGTGCGTTGGTATGTACAGACTGAGTCAGAATTTTCAAACGGTGAACGTACAGTATCTACCGTGTAGAATTTGTCTGTTGGGACCAACCTTTCGAACGGACAACCATCGAATCGCTGGACAACATACTTATCGTTTTTGGTCTCAAGAAGTTCGCCGTAATATGCTCGGCCATTGGTGAGAAAGCGAACCAGCTTTTTGAAAGCAGCCATTGCGATGATGCAGTTGGAAGTAATTGTGTTCCTGAAGATAATAAATGGAATGAACAAGCAGATAATTATTAAATAAGAGGTGTTTAACAGGAGTTAGGCCCCGAAGGTTATATTGCTTTGGCTCACTATCGACTATGCGGCAACAATAGATAGTCCCCGCATACAAGCCAGACATAAGAAACTGCGCGGGCTAAGGTCCCCGTGGTGGAAATGATATACAGCATACCACCTAGTATTTCCCAATTAACTCATTATCTGTGATTTCACGCAATTGATAAACAAGATGACTGAATCTGCACCAAAGCTCAACCGTGGCATGACGCTCGCAGACACCGTGGCCATGGGCATCAACCAGGAGCCCCAGGCGAGTTGGCTGGCGAAGCGGCGTATCAACTTGGACAGTCGCATCAAGCTGACCAGGCTATCCCACATGCGATACCAACATTCTGACCTTGATGCAATTCACCAGTTCATGGTGGATTTTGGACTCCAGGTTGCGCATCGAACCGATGATGAGGTTTGGTACAAGGGTTACGGGCCAGACCAGTACGTCTACTATGCAAAGAAGGGTCCGCGAAAGTTCCTAGGCGGTGTGTTCCAAGCGGCTACTTGGGATGATTTTGAACGGTAAGCAGTGTCATTTGTCTCTAGTTGATGGTTAGTACTGAGACGGATACTCCCAAAGAGCATCCAAGCTGCCTAGTGCAGAGCCGATCCAGCAGCTGAGGGATGCGCCAGGCGGTGGTTTCCTTGTCACGGTGACCGACCCGGAAGGATTTCCTGTCAATGTGATCTATGGACAACAGCCGGTAGCCGACAAACCGACGTACTCACCTGAGAAGGTTATCCTTAACTTCCCGGAAGAGAAACCTCGAGTCAGACAGTTCAACCGCTTTGAACCTGGTCCAGCTGCCGTTTACAAGGTAGGGTTCCATTACTGACTTCATCATCATGTAGTATACTAACTTGTGAGGAAGTTGGGCCATTTCGGGCTTACCACACAGAAATTTGAAGAGCAGCTCGAGTTCTACACTTCAAACTTCAACATTGTTCCCACCGACTTTGTCTACGTAGAAGCAGAGGGCCACCGAGTCCCGGTAACCACATTCATGCATCTCGACTTAGGCTCGGAGCCGGTGGACCACCACTCCTTCTTCCTAAGCACCAACCCCCAAGCAGCGCACGTACACCACAGCTCATACGAGGTGCATGACTTCGACACCCAAAACCTTGGACACCAGTGGCTTGTGGAGAAGGGTTACCGCCCTACTTGGGGTATCGGCCGGCATGTACTTGGGTCGCAGATTTTTGATTACTGGTGGGACGTTTCTGGTAATATGGTTGAACATTACGCGGATGGGGACTTGGTGAACAATGAGACCCCAATTGGATATATGCCTGCTGGAGAGGACTCGTTGGCTATCTGGGGTCCCAAGGTTCCTAGGGAGTTTATGGAATAAGTGATCACTGTGCAGCAATAGCTATAACTCTATTCAGATATTGGTACAGAAGAATATATATTTTCGTTGACCGCCAGATGGAATGTGCGCACGCAATTCTCTCTCTTTCTCTCTTTCTCTCTTTCTTTTTTATTAGTCGCATTTGGGATTTTGGAAAGGATCCCGAGAACTGACGTAAAAAGCATATACAGCATAGTCCCCTTAGTGGGAATTAACCGGAACATCGGTTTGTAGATGGAGCTGAAGCGGATGATCCTCGGTATACGTTGCCGGTGGTAACTATCTTATTGTCCCACATTTGACCCACTCCGATTTCCGACCAGGAGCATACTACTTTTGTCGGGTTACAATCGTATCAATATAAAGCTAGCATAGTTCCTTGCGGCAAAGGAGGAGAAGAAGTGGTGGAATCCAAATAATAGAACTCAAAAGATCTTATTCCGCACTGTATCCGTGATGCGATGGAGAACTACGAGCAAACCGACGTTTTGATTTGCGGCTGCGGCCCAACAGGCGCAATGCTGTCAGGATATCTTGGAAGAATGGGTATCCGGAACATTGTCCTGGAGAAGGAGGCCTGTATAACTACTGATCCGCGGGGCATTGCCCTGGATGACGACGGCATTCGAGCTCTGCAGGGGTTAGGGCTGTATGAGCACGTTTTTAGCGATATTGGATCACGTTAGTATGGACAAGCTACGAAAGGGTTTATTAAATTCTAATGTATTTATGTTTATAGCCATTCCTCGGATTCGATTTGTGGGTGGTGTTCATCATGATCTCCATAGGAAGCCATTCCTTTCGTTTGATACTGCTTCGGTAAGTACTTTGCCAAGACAAGTGTTCATCATGAATCTAATGTCAAGTGATGTTGAAGTCGGAGGGCAACACAGGACATATAGGAGTGATGCGCCATAAGCAACCTGCCTTAGAGAGACATCTTCGCTCTGTTATTGATTCGTCGAAATTCTCCGAACTCAGGTCCAACTGTACCTTGTCGTCGATCCATGAAGATGATAACTGGGTTTACGCTACCTATAGCGACTCTACTACAAACAGAAAAGGAATCCAAGCCAAATTTCTAATTGGTGCGGACGGAAAAACCGGATACACACGGAAGAATTACCTGGAGCCAAAGGGAATTAAACTAGAATGGGCAGAGAAGTAAGGAGCTGATGATCTAGTCGATTCTAAGGTATCCCATTACTGATTTTGCGGATATCAAGGACAAAGTACAACGAGAGATGGGTTGCCCTCAATTGGAAAATACACCTTCCCACACCAGCAACTCATCCACAGTTTCCACTGTGGAAGCTAGGCTATTCTCCCGAAATGGTGTACGATCTCTTCTTTCCGGACGACTTCCAGTTTCTCTGCAATGCTCGTCGGCCAGCTGTTTGTGGCCGGTTTGGGCTTCCAAATGACCGACTTTGGCGTTTCGAGTTTGTTATCGCTCCCGGCGAGGATGGGACTGAAATGGCCCAGAGGCATAAGATTAAAGAGGTGGTGGTTCCTTATATTACGCACCCGGGCAGTCGTTATGGGTAAATTCACCCAGCTTTTCCTCTCTCGTTTGGAACCTTCTAACAAGACAAAAATTAGTCTGACCGAGGATGTTGAGTATCCCGAGGACTGTATTGAGGTCCTCCGTTCACGACCGTTCGGCTTTGCTGCTAGAAGCTGTAATAAATGGGCTCTTGGCCGAACAATTCTCTGCGGTGATGCAGCGCATGTTTTTCCTCCGTGTACGTCAATATCTCCGAATCCCGGGCCCCATTCAATTGGAAGGTGTAAACTGACCATACATGATAATGTTCGTTGTAGTCGGTGGTCAAGGAATCGCATCTGGATTTAGGGACGCCATTGGCCTTGCCTGGCGTCTAGCAATTCTGTGCTCTTCGAAACGCCCACTCGACCATGAGGCTACTCTCGCTGCCTGGTACAAGGAACGGAAGCAACAGCTCGACAAGTCTCTCGCGGCTACAGTGCGGAACGGAGAGATGGTAAATACCAAAAACTCTCTGGAGGGGTTTCTTCGGGATTGGACTCTATGGTCAGCGCAATTCATTCCTCAATGGAAACACTGGCTTGAGCGGGGACCTAGAGCTGAAGGCCCGATTGAGTACTCTCACACTCCAGGCCTTCCATTCATCCCCAAGCTGAATGGTGGAGTTGCCTTTCCCCAGATCTACTGCGTCGCTGTTTCCGATAAGGACGAAATTGTTCGGTTTACGGACGACGCTATTTTTGATTCGAGCAAGACAAAGCAGTTCCAAATTGTAGTTCTCTTACCAAATCTCCAGCTGCTACATTCGACTCTAACGGAACTTGGCGGAATGGACCAGGACAGCACAAGTCTCCTGTCTTATGATGAAGTCACAATCTTTGTTCCTCGTGTCTCGGCACCGAAGTTCATCGACGGCCAAGCCCCTGAGACTGTCACCAACAGATTATACCGTTCGGCTTCTGCGGAAGAGTTCGGTCAATGCAAACTATGTCGGGGCCGTCCCACACCTCGAGGATACGACGAAGAGTTAATGTGGCGGAGTATGTCTGGCAAGCGATATATTATCCTCAGGCCAGACCGGTTTGTTTTTGCGGCGTGTAATACAACGGCAGAGTTGAACATGGCGGCAAAGGAACTGGAGAAGATGTTCTCATAAAGATTGCTCTATTTTACTCATACTCTACCTGACAATACAGACTTTTGATATATACTAATTTTTAGATGACCACCCAGACCAACATTCGAATAAGGTCGGATAATGCAAGCTTCTGTAGCACTCATAGTTCCCGCATGCCATTACCTCGGGAATCAGGAAAAGGAGTACCTATATATGTAGACTGTTGTTCGCCCAGCGTGAGTCAGTAAACAGTGATAATTATCTATTGTACTGTACCAAGAAAACGATTTACTCGCCCATCAAGACTTCTCAAGTAATGCCACGAAAGCTCTGGGAGCACCCAGACCCAGAGTCGACCAAGATGGGCCAATTCCGCCGAGTGTTGGGGAGAGACTTGGGAAATCCTTTCAGGTATGACAATGTACCTACGCGTTCTTACTAACGTGGCTGATTATTGAGCTGGAAATTTTACCTTTAGACATTTCATGGCCTCTTCGATTTCCCCATAAACTATCGAGCATCATTTTGGGACTTCTGTTGGAAATATTTCAACCTCATCCATGAGGGAGCTCACACCACTGTTGTCGATGAATCTGCACAGATCGATACCATCCCACACTGGTTTGAAGTGATCCAGTTGAATTTCGCCGAGAATATACCTTTCACTCGGACCACACAAGGCACGACAAGCACGGCCTGAACAGAAGACGACAAGATCGCAGTCGTCGAGGTCCGCGAGGGTGCCCACCAAGAAGCGGTATACATTTATAAGTCTTGGTATCCCTGTTGAGGTTTACGATGCCACTGAGGCAGGAAAAGGTGCCAAATGTTCGCGTTTACTCGATGGCATGCCGGGAGACTTAGTCGCCACCGCAGCCTTGCCCAATATACCAGTTGGTTTTTGGGGAAAGGATGGCTACAAGAGATATCATAAAGCATATTTAATACATTTTGACGGTATGTTAGATGGAAGATTTGAGAGCTGTTCTGACAATGGCTTCAGGTGTCTGGACACATCGGGACATGGTTTCAATCAATCCTCATACCCGACAACTACTCTTCCATGGGTGGTCCGATGGCGTTCTCAATCCGTCCGGTATCCCCTTTGCTTCCTCTGAGATATACCAGGTTATCGAAAGTAGATTCTCCGCCGAGGTAGCCGACTCTCTTTATGCAGGTCAACGAAGGCCTTCCGACACAGACGAGCGTATTATCCTGTTTCTCTTAATGAAGCCTGGACATCGCTTCACCAACGAATTGGTTGAAAGAGTCAAAACCACGATTCGTAAAAGACTGAGTGAACGCCATTTTCCGTCTTTTGTTTTCCCGACACCTGAGATTCCGGTGGGTATCTTCCAATACTAAGTATTCCATACGTGATCTCCTGAAACACTAACAGACGGAGTAGGCAACTGTCAACGGAGAAAGGGTTGAGCTTCCAGTCAAGAAAACTGTCTCAGGCGCAAAGGCCAAGCCGTCTAGCACACTCTCAAACCCTGCTATCCTGGAATACTACTGTCAGTTCGCCAAGGTCGAGGAGCTCGTGTCTCGCGAGAGCAAACTTTAGAAAATAGATAGATAATTCAATGACAGACGACCTGATTGATAAGAAGTAGTGTTTAGAGGCCTGAACTAATTGCGAGGTATATTGAAATAGACCTGTATGATCGATCAGCCGGTTCTTAGTGCAAGCAGGGGCTACACATAGTGGGTCCTAGTTTCCTTACTCCCATTGTAGTAGTTCTATAACGATAGCTTTCTTGTTGAGCGCCAAAGTCTGAGAGATGCCCCTGTGACAACTGTACAGTGTACTAAAAGTTCCACACCATAGTCCCCATGTGGGACCTATGACCGGATGTTTCGGACATCGGATCGTCAGTGAGAGTAACTTAAAAGCCTCCAAGAACCAACGTAAAGCTTGTAGTTGAGAGGTTAGGATAAATAAAACACGGAAGGAACATAACTGCTAGTAATGGAACGAATTGACACTCATTGCCACATTGTTCCAAGCGGATGGAGAAAGTGGTGCGAGAGGCATGGTTGGGACAAGCCAGATGGAATGCCCGGAATTCCTGTAAGCCACTGGTCGCGCCATCACAGATCCTGACATGGGCTAAATATGGTTCAACCCACAGGAATGGTCTCCGGAAGCCCATATTGAGCTGATGGAGAAGCTGAATATCAAGCGGTCCATATTAAGCATTACATCGCCGGGAACGCATCTGAAAGTGGGGGATTTTGAGCTTGCAAGACAGGTGACCAGGGAGACGAACGATGAAATTGCAGAAACCCATCGCAGATATCCAGATAAATTCAGCTTCTTTGCATCTCTTCCCTTGCCAGATCCGGAGGGCTCTGTCCAGGAAATTGAGCGAGTGCGTGATATGGAGGGCTGTTGCGGGTTTACCATGATGACCAACGCACAAGGACACTATCTAGGTGACGAGGTATACAGACCAGTATTCGAGAAGCTGAACGAGAAACCTACTGTTATCTTCATACACCCCACCCAATGCTGCTCCAAGGACTTTCCTGCGGCTGACAAGCCATTGGCGCAATACCCCACGCCTATGATGGAATATTACTTCGATACCACTCGTGCCGTTGTGAATCTTCTCTTAACACAAACGGTGACTAAATATACAAACCTGACCTTCCTCGTCTCTCATTGCGGCGCTACCCTCCCAACTCTGGTGGAACGAGTTGGGGCATTCTCGACTGGCCTTCTGAAAGAGAATACCAAGCTTTCCAGTGCAGACATCAAGGAACTTCTCAAGACACGGTTTTACTTTGATCTGGCTGGCTTTCCGTTCCCAGATCTCATCCAGGGGTATCTCCGAATTGGAGATGCAAGCCGACTGCTATACGGCAGCGACTATCCATATACGCCGGGAGAGTTGGTAGAAAATCTCGGTAAAGTGATGGACGAGAATACCACAGAATTGTTCAAACAGGAGACCGTGGCATCTATATATTCTGGCAATGCAAAGCAACTTTTTCGTTTCTAAGTTAGGTACAAGATCACAATGCACTTTGAATACATATTCTTGAAAGGCCGATTGATGACTTTACTGGTGGCCCTCAAAGACTTGACACTGCATCTATATATTGCGTAACTTTTGGTACAATAATCTGTAGACACGTTACGTCCTTCTATTGCTATAGTGATTTTTGGCATTGCTATCATATCCTCATTCGGACAAATACAGTGGACTACCTGTTTATCTTATGCTCTATTTTCTCTCTGCCACCTTTTGCTATCTGTATCCCAAATCAATCCAAGGCAGTGGGTGGCAGTGCCAGTGCGAATTCCTAAAAGTTTAAAGAATCAAACTCAATCTCCAAGGCGCCAAAATTGTCATATCTGAGAGCTCAAATGTCCTCTTCAAGATTTCAACCCGACTGCATCTCGTACCGCCTTATTCATAGCCTGAATCCGCTTGCCAGTTTTCGTCACATTTCCTTTCGTATATCCTTCTTTATATGGAATCCGATCCTCGCCTACTACACGTTAGTGACTAGTTCTATGCGAGAATGTTCAAGCTCAAGGGAGGTTGAGGTACCCATCAAGGCTTTGACCCATGGTTTTGGCACAGCGTTGTGATCATTATCCCACAGGGTCAGAAGATAGAGCGCGGTAGTCCCGTATTGGAACTGTTTCCAAAGCTCAGAAGCATTGAATTGTGGGTTGGCACTCATCGCAAGACCATAGCGGTTTTGAGTAGCCTTGGCTGCCGTATCTACCGTGACGAAGCGGTCCACATCTCGATAATGATCCAACCCGAGATCCTTCGCAACAGGATCCCAAACGGTGGCATCGAAGTGCAGGTCGTCTCCGAAATAAATATCGTTGCGAGTCAGCGAGCCGTCCGCTTCAATTGTATCGTGTCGAGCGAGGTCGCGAAGATGGAAGGTTTCATTAGGTCGATTTGTAGTGGAGATGTTAAATTCGAAAACCATATTAACGGCGTCTATATAAAAGCCCGATTCGAAGTTGTATGCTGCTTGTGCAGCTTTGTTGATCATTTCGTAATCCAGGTTCTTGCCGTCGCGCGGGAGATAGCCGTGGTTTGCTAGAGCATTGAGGCCAGGGCATGGCGAACGACCTGCGGAAGTTAGTTATAGATCGTCAGTGTGGAAGAATTACATACTATCAAAAGGACCTGGGGCACGAAATTCATGACCTCCAGGGTCTGGGAATGCAAGACCAGAGGTTGCAAAAGCTAGTAGAGTAAGTGTAGAGGTCTTCATGATCTCTAGTCAACGGCAAACAAAAAAAAGAACAACAAAAGAAAGAGAGAGAGAGAGAAAAAGAGATCAGAGACTATGCCAAATGTATGTAGTGAACTATGTAGACAATAAATGCTCGTTTGATGAGGACCTCGGATTTAGGGAAGGGTTCAATTTATATATACATAACTAAACTAAACTTAACCTATGGATTGGTATATGATTTAGATTTGGGGCTGTGAGATACGCTGAGTTTCTCAGAGGGCGTATTAGAAATTAAAGATGATTAAGGTTATAAAGAGTTTAGTAAAGACTCCGGAGCAGCTTCAAAGGAAATTCCTTGATCTTTTTTACTCCGCCTCAAAGTACTGTACGAATACGCTCCTCGCGAATACGCTCCCGCAATACGCTTCGGCTTCTTCATGGCCCTCCTGTGGACCTCAAACAGTGCAAACATAGGGCTTGGACGGAAAAACGTGATTTATTTTGCTATTAAAGGAATCTTATCAATACCAAGACAACAATCTATGCCAAAATGGTCTTTTGGGGAGACTAGGGGTTGGGCAGGTAGGAGAGATATTCTCCTAAATGAAATATTGTCATTTTCTCCTGCACTAAGTGTTAACACTGGGCGGTTTCTGCATATTGTATTGATTATTCTGGAATCTGGAGTAGCGACGGGCGTATTACTAATACGCTCGAGGCCCCACACTAATCCCAAGGTGGGTACGGAGTAGTTGTGGCTGTACTTGTTGAAGGGCAGGGCCGTTCAAATCAACATGATTTTGGTTATAGTCTCACTATCAAGTTAAATCAAAGCCTCGATCGCAAAGTTTCAGCCTCCGACTTGAGAGATGCCACGACACATTGAGATGCTTGGTGACCCTGTTCGATGGCTCCATCAACGAACCCCCTCCACCCGTCAGCCCAATCGGCACTGGCAAAAATGACCCTCCCATGGGGCTTCTGGAGTTCTTGGAGATAGGCCGACGCACATCCGGGCCCCCAACAAGCCCAAGCTCCTTTCGCGTACGGATCATTCACCCAATCGTGAGTCACGTAAGCTTCAACGTCACCGGTTGGATAAATATCCTTTCGGAAGCGATCGATAATATGACGGTGGTTGTTCTTATCATCCAATTTTCCATTGTATCCAAATCCAATGCACCAAGTGCCGGATGGTTCTGATTCCCGAGTGCCGTTGTGGTCGGAGAAGGCAAAAACATAGGCCGAGTCGCTCGAATTTGCGGTTGCAAACCAGCCCGGCTCCGCTGCCTTGAGCTTGAAGTGGATCTTTGCGCCCTTATTGATATGTCCTTTCGTCATCGCAGACTGTCGACTGGGAGATATTGGGGGGTAGAATTTCACATCCGCTAAACAGTTCCTGCTGAGGATTAGCTTTGAGAACTTCGAATTGAGAAAAGCTCAGGAAGAGTGGTCGTACAAAGGAATAGTAGAAACTACATATTTTGCATTGATCTCTTGCCCAAGCCTTGTGGTAATCCTGACTCCTAACTTGGCCTGCGCGACTTCCTTCACAGTGGCCCCAAAAGCCATATGCCCCGTGTAGTCACCTAAGACTGCTCGCGCAAACGAAGTCATGCCCCCATTCCCAATTTTGTAGACTCCAGCGAGTTCGAACACCCCCTTCATGCTGTGTCCACCTAAGGCGTACCACCGAAGTGCTTCAGTAAATGCGATATCCTTTCCAGGAGCACTACCGAAGGTGCTCGTGTTTGATTCGAACAAATCTTTCTCCCAACTTGAAAACTCACGAAGACTGTCCAGTCGGTCTTGCACTGACAAATGATCATATTTCATCCACAAAGCTGGTCGCTTGAAGGGATCGTGAGGGTATGGCATGAGCTCACGACTGCTGCTTCCGTCGATCGTGAAGAAAGATTGGGCAATGCGCTCCAAAATATCACCAGTCTCCTCAATCGATATCTCACATGGGGTTGCCTTTCCCTGTTTGAACATCTGCTTGGTAGGTGCAGCAGTGCCTGCGGAAGTCTTTAAATTGATATGTAGTCCGTACCGGCGAAGTTCGCTATAAAGGTGAGGTTGAGCCCAATGAACCCAAGTTCCTCCCATCTCTAGCTCTTCCCCTAGAGCTCTTGCCGTCCATGTACGACCACCAATCCGATATCTTGCCTCCAATAGTAACACCTTCAGATCATGTCTCTGACTCAATTCTCGTGCTGCGATGAGACCAGTGAACCCGGCCCCTATAACCACAACGTCATAGCTGTCATGGATAACTGGTGAGCTTTCCTGCACAGCGTCAGTTTCGAGGCCACTCGTACTTCCACGTGGAGTCCATAAAAAGCCTTCGTTTGAAGGTGGTGCCATTTTGAGAAAAATTTAAATTGAATTGAACTAGGAAAGAACGTGGGGGATGTACCAATTATCGGTCATGCTTGGGCCAGATTACCCATTTATACTTGACGGGTTCCCAGTTGACCTAAATCTAGCTTGTTTTGATTTCCATTCAAATACTACAGCAATAGTACAACTTTCTATGTACGTAGTGATAGGTATAATAGGAAATTTAGTGCGTATGGTATCGGGCTATGGGTACGGACCAATCGCGTTTAGCCCTCGTATTAAATCATCAAATCGGGAAGTTGACCAAACAAATGACCTTGGACAGACACCTCCTGGCAGCTCAAGATATTCAAGGGTTTGTAGCTCGGGCTATCAAAGTCTGCTCCTTGGCCTCCCCCCGCATTTCCATGCAACCCCATAAGTGTCCGAGGAAAAAGTGATGGTGCTGCCTTGCGGGATCATGAACGTATCGCCACCTCGAACTGTTTCCGTTTGGCCGGTTTCATCTTTCAATGTGATTTCTCCTGGACATCTGTAAATAATCTTGCCAAGTCTCTTTGCCAGACATACCTACCCTCTATCACTACTCCAATTTCATCATAGTCATACCTCGGAGGGGTTGCTTCCGGTCCTTTCTCGATCCTAAACCAGGATCCGCTAATGGGACTGATCGCCTTCTCATCTTCAGTCCCCAGATAGTCCGCTTTGACGACTGTAATCAGGTCATTGAACTTTAATAGTTTCATGTGGGCTAACTTACCAAAGAAAACATGGGGTATCCCGCCAAAGTTGGGTATCTTGAAGACATCTGTCTTGCTTCTAACACGAAATGCCATGGTCTAGTCAAATTTGAAACTTGCTTTGAACTTCTGGTACATTATAGAATCCAGTTTCCGTTAGTCTCTACTTATACTACAACAAGTACTGAACGAATGGCTATCAAGCAGAACTCGACTACACCTATGGAAGAAGTGCTCCATACTAGTAGGTGCCCCACACTGAGTCGGAGGGCCAATCGCATTTGTGCGTGCTTTTTCTCCCAATTAGGCAAAGTGCGGATGTGCCTCGTTGGCTGCAGAACTAGGCAATATGAATAGTTAATATGTCTTATGGGAGGTTTTATCAAAGCAAGTCATCCTTGCTTGCCTGGGACTCGATGGGTCTGTAGTTGCGATAATCTTAAATACTTGAGCAGTATAAATACCATTGCTCTACTGACATTACTGCTCGCTCCGCCACGAAATTTGCACAACCCCAGATGTATATGCTCACCTGATGTTGGAATATTCAGTAATTTGCGATAGTGCAGAATAGCTTAATGGTGAAGGGATTTGTGGAAGGAAATAATCTCCGCGACCATAACGGCGTGATGTTTTGATCTCGGTATTCGATGGAAGCTGAGACCCAGTAAGAATAGTACTTCTAGTATTCCATAGTAAATGACTCTAGTTCGACATGGCTCACATGATTGGTGCGGCGGCGCTTATCACGGCGAATTCCGCGCGCTTGCTTATCTTCCCCGCACATGAGCGATAAGCCTAAGCATTTATTGGGAAGTAGTCCACGGCACGCCACCAGAACCTAAGAGTGAAACCACAGCAGTACGGCATGGAAATACCCACGCAGACTAGTAAGAAAAGCTCCTTGCCGCCGAAAAGACGCTCCAAGTCACGGTGTAAGTTGTTCCTCTGGAAGATCTGGGTTCAAAGCTAACGGCATCCAGCGGGATGCCAGCGTTGCAAGCAGCGGGTAGGTCCTGCCCTCACGAACAGCCGATACAGGATATGTTTTAACAAGCGGTAGCGCATCAAATGCGACGAGGGGCTACCCTTCTGTGGCCAGTGTTTGAAAAGGGGGTTCAGCTGCCCGGGGTACCAACAGCCGATGAAATGGCGTTACTTGAATGTACCTGGACACTCTACGCAGAAACCTGACGTTCAGGCAGACCGTAGTCATTCTTCCGAGGATGGCACTGATGGATTCACTCAATCTAAAAGCGTGATGGCTATTCAATATTCTCGCGAATTGGCGTCCTGTGTCGATCCCACCTCGCCTGAGACATCGATGAACACTAATGAAGAACAAATACACAACCGCCATGATACTACCCCGGAGTCATATGAGTTTGATCGCATGATCAACGATGGTTGCAGCAGCTCCAGCTGCCTTTTACCTGGCGGTTTCCTGAATGATCTGGTTACAGAAGACATCAGGAATGAGGGCGAGGACATCATGGATTCATTGCTAGAGAACAGCATATTGCAATCAGAGTTCCTGTGCCCTTTGTTCAAGCCGATCGATGACAAGGCTATTCTTCTTTCAACCCACTACTTTTCCCACGTCTGCACAATAAATTCCTGCTTCGATTCCCACTTGAACCCCTTTCGCTCGGTCATTGCAAACTTGATGAACTCCTCCCAGCTGATCTTCCATCTGGTCATGATGACAGCAGCCACTCACCTCTGTCACCAGCAGAACGAGATGCTTTCAGTGGCACGGCAACACCGACATGATGCTATCTCATATCTAATAGAGAACAGAAATGTAACTGGCAAAGGGAGATTCGAAGCTGTACTGGGCAGTATTCTATTGGGCATGACATCCGCTTGGAGAGATTCAAGCGCGCTGGGGATAACACACATTCACACTGCTCGTGCGCTCTTTCAGGAGTCAATGGCGCGACTTGAGGCGTCGAACGATCCTCAGTCCACATCCTTCTTGGTCGGGATCATGGCTTACTGGGAAGCTATGGTAGCAATTGTCACCACGCAGAGTCCACGTTCTCTTGAATACCTCATTCCATTTTGCAAGCAAGAAAATCATGATACGCTTGTTTATCCGAATCCGTGGACTGGGGCCTCGACTACTATATTTATTTATGCTGCCGAAGTCAGCACTCTTTGTCGCCAAAATCGTCTTACAAAAGATCTCTCTACCTCGATAGCGTCTACCGAAGTCTGTGAAAATATCTTTCATGAGCAGCTCACGAAGGCCGGTGAGCTGGAGGCAAAGGTCTTGCAATATTCTCCGCCCGTATCTGGTTGCATCAAAGACCCAGATGACCGATTCACATCCGTGTCGCACCTTCAATGTCTGGCACAAATCTACAGATTCTCGGTCCTGGTTCAGTTATATCTCACATTTCCGAATCTCTTGCAGAAGTCAAACACAACAATGTCAACCCTCGATACGGATCTATCAAATGAAACGAGCCAGCGATCACCCAGTGAGATCATAATAGGGTTAGCTGTCAACATCCTGAATCTTATATCATCAGTTCCAGAATCATCCGGTATCAAAGTACTCTTAACTGTGCCACTTATAATTGCCGGGAGTGCCCTACAGAAAGTCGAAAACCATAATCAAGATATCGGTAATCTACATCGTACGAACCCTTTCAGCATCGAGAAAGCAATTCTTTCCGTACACTCCTCAGATTTCATGATCCTTCACTGGCGGTCCCTTGTGCGCCAGAAATTGAAAGTGCTACACGAGTTTGTTCGCCTTGATCCAGTCCCCAGAGCTTTGCAGATCCTCGAAGCAGTTTGGCTCAGAGCGGACTTGTGTGTTTCAAACAGAACTAATACTTCCACCCAAGTATTCATCCATTGGTTGGATGTCATGAATGAGGAGCGACTGGAGTCAATCTTTGGCTAGTCTACGACGTTCAACCTGTGTAATGCTATGTTACGTATAAAACATCTCACCTCGGTTGCCTTTTCAATCTGAGAGGTCTCAACTATTCTCTCTAATTTCCATTTCTCGGGAAAAGATTGGAATAAAGCCCACTAGAACCCTACCAAGCCAATCTCATCATCCAAAGACGTTGACTTTATAGCCTTTCTCATGCTAGGGCATATCTCCTCACCCTTGGCCTCTTCCTCCGCTCGACGGGAAACCAGACTTTGTTTGACAAGTTTTTGAAAGTAAAGAACGCCCTAAGCAGGCAAGTTTAGCCTATTGCTGGAACTCGACCTTCATCTCGGAGATTTACCTTTTCGTTGAACGGCCGTAACTCAACGTTAACGTAAACGCCTGCATTCAGATTTTTCTGTGCCCCGTTACACAGATTCTTGTCTCCGTTTTCAACTTGTTTGAAGAAGTCATCTAGCTCCTTGAAGGCTTTGTCTGACGCATCTTTATGTCGAAAGACGTCGTACTACATCGATGTCGTCGTCGCAGATGTCGGCACTACCCGCATGATTACCCGCATGATGTAAAAATAGTGCGATCTAGAGCAATCCTTTAATACAACACCTCATGTAGAGAAGGGGACACCCTCACGTCATGGTAACAGAGGCGTTCGGAAAAAAGAAAGTTGGGGCAACTTTCACGTCCGAGTCGTAGCCTGGTTTGTCTTTCACATAATGTTGGATTTGCCCTCCGTGGGTTTGGACATCATAGGTGGTCAGATCAGATATGGCAGCAATACCAGGATGCGCAACGCCACAATGATAGCACTATCCCGACGACGGAACGGCTTGATCAGTCATCGAGAACAGACCATAATGTGGTTTGAGTTCCGTACCTCGTTATAATTGTCTACCAAGGTCTTCCAATTATAGTTACCTACCATATCCCAGGCATGATCAAATTTATATTCGGTCATGTTGAAATCCTGCGGTCGACCCTGAGTGTCAGCTCCCAGGAAATCTTCATTCCAGGGCGTAGTAGGAGTTTCGTTAGCGTCGAGGTTGACCCATACAAGACCCCTCTGATCAACATGCACATGTATAGAAAACAAGCCATTGTCCTCTTTGTCAAACCCAGACACACCATCGAAGCGAGGGGCTTTTGCCAGTTTCCCATTCAGCCCGTACGACCAACCTGCCAGCGGATGATTAGACCAACTGAGAACTTCGGGGAAACGGGAGAGCTCCTACCATGGTATTTGCAAGCCAGGATATTTGCCGATCCAGAATCAGAAATCACTACTGGAAAGGCACGGTGTCGGCAGACATTATGAAATCCTCGTAGGTTACCCTGGCGATCGAGACAGAGAAAAATTGGAAACCCGGCCTCCTCGTATCGAATGAAGTCCCCTGGCTTGGTAAGACGCGATCGATGGGTGACTAGCAACCATCTTTTGGAAAATATTGCTCGTCGTTCGAGTTCGTACAATGGGCTTGCATGATACCATGATGCTGGAAGAGCCCGAGCCTCGGGGCTTCTCTTGTGATTGGTCAGATTTGTCGAAGGAGGATAGAATCTAGAACATGATGACTGCCTTTTGGGAGATATACTAAAGCCCTACGATCTATCGTAGCACCTAAGTAGGTGTACCAAATAGTAGAGTATTGGCATGGTCCCGATTGGCCCGTGTTCTATCAACGTTTTGGGTCTAGGGCTGTGTGCTTATCTCGGCGAATCGCCACCAGCGCGAAATTAGTTCAGTGCTTGTATTTGTTCGTGAACCATAGAATGCCTTGTATTTTTAATGATTGTCTCGCCTTCAGGAAGCTGCCCTCACAATTTCATCAATCATGGAGTCCGAAATGTCACCAAAGGCGAAAGCAGAATACAACCTTGGCGACGCCGAAGCAGACCAGGGGATCGGTCAAATCGACCATGTCAAAGTGAGTCTATCAACATCATATTCAATTTATGAACAATCGCTAGAACTAGAAAAATGTAGCATAAATTTGGGAAGTTGTCGATGCTTTCTCTAAGTGTTTCCCTGATGGCGACTTGGGAGGCGCTGTGCAGGTAACGCTAAGGCTTGAAATTTAGCCAAGCACCAAGCAGGCTCACACTTATTATAGCACTATGGTATCTGGTCTTGTCAGCGGAGGCCCGCCTGCGCTAATCTATGGCTTTATAAGTCGGACAATGATCTCCTGTTGGACTATAACTGGACTAATAATTCATCAGTTTCCTTCATCGGCTCACTCGCCACTGCAGCTTCTCTTGCGGAAGTGGCATCTATGTGAGAAATCCCCGAAACCTTCCTTTTGGTATATATATGTGGGAAAGGAAATCTTGTCCCGGAATAATCTCTCATAGTCTCAAATAGGTTCCCCACTGCAGGTGGCCAGTACCACTTCATCAGCAAGATGGCTCCGCTGCGCATCGTGAAAGGCCTGAGCTGGGTTGTCGGCTGGATCAGTGAGATGCAACCCTCAGTCTATCTTATCTTCTTATGCCATAGAGCTAATGTTTTACCTAGCCACTTTCGGGTGGATCGCCGTTGCAGCAAGTGCCCCCTTTCTATCCGGTACAATGATCCAGGGCTTGTTAGTCTTGAACTACGACAATTATGCGTTCCAGAGGTGGCATGGCACATTGATATACTGGGCAATATTGGTAATCTCGGCGATTGTGAACATTCAGGGAAGTCGTGTACTTCCCGTAGTAGAAAATCTCTCGCTGGGTTTCCATGTGGTAGCATTCATAATTGTTTTCGTCGTGATATGTGTGGTATCGCCCACAAAACACGTACCAGAGTTTGTATTCGTGGACACTATCAACAATTCCGGCTGGGGAAATAATGGTATCGCTTGGTGTGTGGGTATGCTGTCTAGCTGCTATGTCCTTGTTGGTATGTGCTCACTCAGCCGGCCAAGGCATTCTGATCTAATTGTCTCCAAACCCTAGGATACGATGCAGCTATTCACCTGTGCGAAGAGATGAAAGATCCTAGGACAGATATACCACTCGCAATGGTCGGCGCTGTACTAATTAATGGAACGATGGGGTTTGGCTTTCTGGTAGCCATCCTATTCTGCATGGGGGATCTAAAATCTGCCCTTGACACAACAACCGGCTATCCCATAATTGAGATATTCTATAATATCACCGGAAACTCTCGTTCTGCAACCGCATTGTGCAGCACTATAGTCATTATGGCTGGGCTAGCATCAATCCCGTTACTTACTTCAGCTAGTCGCATGGTTTGGGTTCTTGCAAGAGACAAGGGTAAGCACGATACATGCCCGAGAAGAGATTCACTTCTAACAGTGCATGCTACCAGCATTACCTGCTACTACTTGGTTATCGAAAATGGATGAGCGACGACAAATTCCCACCATTGCCGTTGCAGTTACGTCTTTTCTTTTAGGGCTGTTGGGCCTCATCAATATCGGTTCCACCTCGGCTTTCAACGCCATAGTATCGTTGGCAGTGTTTGGACTTGAGATATCATATCTCATACCATTATGCTTCCTACTGTATCAGCGAATGGTATTCCCTGATAGTATTACTCCCGGTCCATGGTCAATGGGTCGTTATGGGATAGGGGTCAATGTCCTGTCAATTTGCTTTCTTGTGTTTACTTGCATATTTTTGCTGTTTCCACCATATCAGCCTCTTACAGCGGCAAATATGAACTACGCTTGCTTGGTTTTTGGTTCCGTGTGTATCTTCAGTGGCGTTTATTGGCTATTCAAAGGTCGATGGGTGTACGAGGGCCCTGTCCTCCCGGATATTGAAAATTTGTAGATATATTCCTTTGCAAGGACATCCTTCTATCAATGGCAATGTAACTTAGTGAATCATTATATATGCCTAGACGAGAGACTTCCACAAGAAGCGTCCTATCGGTAATGGTCAAGCCCAAACGATTTGCCAGAAGTCAACAACGAAATCACCCCCATCCCCTAAAAGCTCTTGAAACGATTCAGTTTCACCAATCTGACCAATAGAAGAGATAATAAACATCATAACCAGTGTCCTCAGCTCATTTCTTCCGGTAACAAGGCGAGGCGTGTGAGCGTATGTAAATCGAACAAGCTCAATAATGTCTGTAACATTTGCCGCAGACAACTTGAAGTCATTCAAAGTTTGCTTCAATTTCTCAAGTACCAGCTGAGTGAGTGACTCGATACCATATTTATCGGCCAGGACATATAGACGTGCATGTCCTAGGAAGACAGGGGTGAAATCCTCGTTCAGTTGAGTGTTTCCCCTTGGGGCGAATGTCTTTTTTGACGCCATTTTGTGAGCAGCCAGGCTGGAATTGACGGTTGAAAACTTCCCGCGAAGGTGTCGGCTCCAGATGCCTTTCTCTCGATATGGCAATTCGTGACCACCAAGTGCAGGTTCCTTAGCAGGGTCTGGTAGACCTGCGTTTTGCCCACCACATTGCTGTTGATTCCCAACCATACAACGACCTTGATAGCCACCATTGTTGACACCATCGTTCACACCATCGTTACCGTCTTCATTACCACCTTGATAATCATCAGGCTGTGGTAGGTGTTCATCTGCTGGTATTGAGTAATCGTCTGCTTGTGCTGGTTGAGTATTTGGCAGTTGTTCAAGTGGCTCATTATCATCTGGCGGTTGTTCAACTAGTGATTGCCCATCACCTTGCCCACCATCTTGCTTGCCACCTGCTTGACTAGGACCCTCTAGTGAAGCGTCTTGATAATGTGGGTGGCTGCCATTTTGTCCATTAGGGATTCCATGCAAGCCATTAGTCTTGTCATTCCTTTGACTGCCTAGGCTATCCCAGGAGTCTTCAACCTTTTCTATGGCGTTGTAGACAATGTTTGAAGGTCTGTATGAACACGATGGTGGCGTGTAGTCCCGAAGGTACGCGTATTCAGTTAGTCGAATAAAGGTGTCTTCATCAGCATCAGGCCATTCGACACGTCGGACTTTCGCTTCAATCAATTCGCCATTCATGAGTGTGTGCAAAGCCGGTGAAAGGTCGGCCAGGGGACCAGAATGCACAATAAAATCCTTTTTATTAGGACCAACGCTGAAAGTGAACAGTGGGGATGAGATAAATCTACAATATCCAGTTAGAATCGATTATTATTATCTCATACGTGATAGACCCACTGTCCGAATGTCCCTTCCATTTTGAATGGTGATAGGGGTCACTTATTTGGTTGCTGAGTGAGCTTAGGCTTGTTGCTTCAAGAGAATTCTCGGGAATCCGAGTTAATGAAGGATCGTGGATGGGATTCGTGGTTCTTTGTCGGGCATGTATTGAGCGGTGGAATTTACCACTTAGGGCAAACGATACCTGTTCAATGCAAGTATAACTTTTGAAGTAACGAGCTTTTTATGTCGTTAGCAGAGGAATCATCTTGTAGAATGCTCGTCGATAGTCAATTATAATCATTGACCGATGCGGGGTCATTTTGCAGTTGTGACGTGGCATTGCAGCCGACATCACTACCAATTCTTTTCCTTCCCTCAAAAGTAAATAACATATCTATAAATAGTAAAACTACACAGTTAATAAGGATTATGGAATGGAGCAGGTGGAAGATGGTACTACTAGATACCTTTACATCGCCGTCTCCATTGCATCCGTGGAATGTAAAGAGCCCTGAGAAGCAGCCTACTGCTACGCAATAGAGGCAATCTATCTGCTTTTCATACTCCCTCAGAGAAACATCTTTATCGTTAGTACTCCCAAACTAATGATGTTACCATAGGACCATATACTGAGCCTACTTATCCTCACATGTTAACCAGAATAATCCAGATGATATCCCTCCCCATGATCGCCAACATTGAACAATAAACCATGCAGTCAAGGAACGACTCATATATTTCTCAAACGCCCGAATCCTCTTGGACGATGTTGTGCAATTCGTCATAGGTAATCCAGGATTCGCAGGTGTCCTGCAGAAGTTCATAATCAATAGTATCCACGACCTCGTCAGTTCGTTCCAAAAACTGCAACGCAAACCCTTCAGTAGTATGCCAGCCAATATGGCAATGCATTAACCACGCCCCGGGATTATCTGCCTGAAAGGCGATTACCAGATGCCCCTGCCTCGGCAACATTGCCGTATCCCGGCGAGGCGGGTTCTCAGTGCGAGAGGACCCATCCCAGGCACCCGTCCCTTGCGAAAGAATAAAGAAATCATGTCCGTGCAGATGGATTGGATGGCCGATAGGTTGGCGAGTTTCGATGTCCAGATAAAACCACTGGTCCGCTTTTGGTAACGAAATTACGGCACTGGAGTTGGGAAATGCCGACTCGCCATCATATATCTGCATCAGTGTGGGATCTTCCCATAGGATCTCCATTGTCGTGCTGTTGAGGTACCAGCGGAAGAGCCCCTTGGCGTTTTTATGGCTATCGGCGTCGACCATCTCTTGCAGGTCCGGGGGAGGGACTGATTTTGGTACGTGCGGTACCAGACTTAGGGCTTGTATGTCATCACATGTTTCATCCGAATAGATGAATCCCAGAGTCTTCGGGACACTCGGTGTGTCTTCGTAATGCAGGATGCCACGAATGTTACTGGGGTCAGCATTTTCTGAACACGCTTGCAGTGGTATCGCGCGTATCCAGAAGGAATCTGCAAGAGATGCCTGGTCGGCTGTGATGATAATGTCGTATCGCTGGCCTATCACGATGGTTAGTATCTTGCTAAATTGGGGAATCGAGGGTACGAACCCATGCCGATGGTTACAGAGTATGTGCTGAGCGGTTCGATGGGCACCAGATCCATAGCGATTGTGGTCAGTTTATGATTGTCGATCATGAATATAAAGGTCGTATCAAGAGCCGCGTTAACAAGCCTCAATCTATACGAGCTCCCCTTCGTCACTTGGAGTTTCAGCCGAGACCCACGAGTGTGGTTGCCGGTACCAAAGACGTTGGTTCCATTGATCAATCCGCTCGCTAATTCTGGTGGACCGCATAACTGGGCGAATTGGTACATTTCATCTGCAGTTTCATGCGTCCAATCGCTCAGAATCATCACGCCAGCGTCTTCGTCATAGTTCGCCGTAGCAGGGCCATTGATGATAATGCCACCAAAAATCCCATTCCAGGCCTGCAGCCCGATATGAGAATGATACCAGGATGAGCCATACTGCATAGCTCGCCAACGATAAGTCATTGATGAGCCGGGGGCTATAGGGCACTGAGTAATGGAGACAACTCCATCATGTTCGTTTGTTCCTCTTTGCCATATGCCATGCCAATGAATACTAGTACCATTCTTAGCCTCATGGAGGTGGTTGGTGACATGTACGATGACATAGTCACCCCAGTCCGCATAGATAGTCGGACCAGGGATGCTGCCGTTGATAGCCATTACGGTTCGCAAATAACCATCTGGTGCGGCGGCGATCTCGTCGATATCTAGCCAGTACTCTCTAGTCACACCAGTATCAGGAACAACTTCAGACCAGTCTGTGTCAATGTCATATTCGCACCACTGGGAGCGATTCTCTGGCGAGTTTCCGGCACAAGGAGTTCCCGGTTGGCAGGGCAGCTGAAGATGTGGAGTTACTAGGGGAGCTGTTTGCTCTCTTTGGCTTTGGTTTGCTGTGATGGCTTGCTTTATTGAGTGTTGGAGAGTCACCAGAGATTGACAAGTCCACCTTAGTATTGTGATTTGGTCGGAGAAATATCGCCGTCCCGCATAGAGTATATATCAGAAGGAGGGGAATAATGAGCATCATGGCTCGTTCCTTGTTATTTTCACTTGTGATTCGAATATTACCGCCGAAATCAGAGTACCAGAGTTGTCCATTTAGGGACTTGGACTATACAGCACTTTTATAACGCTACATCCTCGTCGGAGTCAGGCTTTCCACACTAATAAAAGATCAACCCGTAAGTGATAATGAGCAACCCTGTCAGTGAGGCGCAGTCAGTACATTCTAGAATGGACAGATGCTAGGACAAGACATCACTGAACTCGATACCCACCAGTTTTATCGATCGACTCGTCTACATTATACGCACTATCAAGTCACCAGCTACACCCTTTGACTACTTGGCAATCCACGTCAATGATATGATTGGGCAGCTCGCCATCTCTCCATGCGTCGCATGCTTGGCAGAGGCATCGGTTAGAAAGTCACTGCGTATCAGAAGTTTCTTATTGGCTCGGAACATTCTCAGCCGCACCCTATATGGCTCGTAACAAGGAGGCCTGAGATCTCAGCCCTGTCGGTTGACGTGGATGGCACTGGTCAGTGAGTACAGGACGTTGTAGGGAATATCGAATCACCGCAAATGGCTCGTCTCAAGCTGTGTGAGAGTAGATAAGGGAGATAGGTAGGAATATATATAATAATGACACCAGTCTTCACCATCCTTGTTTTCTACAGAAATAGAGTAACGCACATTGAACAGTAAGATAAAGGAAAGAACACAATGCGGTGAGTCTAACAGCGTGCTGTGGTGTACATGGGTGCTAAATGTCAATACATAGCTGGTATCTAATGTCCAAACTCTTCCTCCTTGGTTTCTCACTGGCGAACTTGGTCGATAGCCAAGAGTGCAAGCAATCGTTCAGGCTGTATGCATATGGCGAGGGCATTGGCGGACTGCCCGTGTTCTTCGCGGATGGTGAGTGTTTGAGGATCCTTCCAACGATTTTCTGAAGATTCGGATAGGAATAGATAGCCGACAGGCCAGCAGGTAGCGCCGAGATAGGCAATCGATCCCTTTCAACAGCGAATGAGACAGTTTCTATCTACTGTAAGACCTTCATGAATACCCTTGAAGCCCAAAAGGCGGCCTCCATACTCACAGATGCCCTGGTAGTTACTATCCCAGAAGATACGCCGAATATTTGGTGGGCACAGTCAAATCGTACAGAGTCCAGGAGCGCATCCTTTGATTCCTTGGTATTTACTCTACCATCCATATCGGGCACGTCTGGCGGAAACGTCGGCTTTCGAGACCCAGAAGACCCTTCCGGGCTGGGAACAGAAATCAAAGACCTGCAACTCTACGGCAATTATGTTCTAATAGACTCGCCAAATGCGAATTTCGTTACGACGCGGAGCGAGACCGGAGTCTACTCACTGCAGTGGAGTACAGACGAGAGGTCCGCACCCAACAGGATCCCATTGACGCTATGGGCAGTCGGACCATCCACCGATTTCGTTTTGGCGGGCGGTTTTAACCCACGTTGCGAGCTCTAGGCGATGCGACCAGTAACAGTAGGACTAAGGTGCGGCGGGTGAAGTACGTGGGAAGTTGTAGCTCAAAGGATCTAGATTACTTTTAGTGACATGTCTAGCCAAGTGTACGTGCCATTTCTGCGACAGTTTTCAAAGCCTATATCTTCGGTAGATGCTTGGTGTAGAATCTGGGCCGGTGGCTGTGCTGTAAGGCGACATGTCTCTGGTGCTATACTTTGCTAGTTTCTCGGCACATCGAATCGATTGGTAGTAGGTTTATGCCGGTATTTCAGAGCCTTTTAGAAGAGGCTCAACAGCCAGCCTTGTAGATGACGACTTGAGACCTAGTGTCGATCTTCTCGTATCGTGATGTCATATGGGCTATGGAAACCCTGAGAGGTGGCCACGCCATCTTAGATATCTCAGTTTGTGCTTTTATCTTCCACGCCTATTGGACCACTGGCCCTACTGGTTAGAATATGAAATTTCCAAGGGCGCTGATATTGAAGGACATGTCATCTCGAGCTGAATAGTTGGCAATGAGTCCTGACCTACTAAACAGGTTCGCTTGCCAACCAGAAAATTCTCGTAGTATTTCGAACTAGATATATTTTATGCTATTATCTATCATTGAAATTGTTATAGTATTTAGAGAGCAGGGTATGTTCACTGTACAGTACAAAGCGTTGTATTAGAACCAGTGAGAGGTAGGCCTCTCAGACTTTCCCACCTTCAACAATCTGCAGCCGATTATTCCCTAGGTATTCCGTATTAGGTTTCTTACCGAGCTAAACCAGACCGACGAAGAGCTCTGAATGTCCTGGCTCCCTTTTTTTTTTTTTTTTTTTGTGACTGCTGGCCTGATCATTATATGCTGTGGAAGGCTCAAAGGGCCCAATCCATCTTGGATGAGAAGTACATACATCCACCGTACAGTGTCTTCCAGCCAAGATGTCTCCGGCACATGATATATAGGCTCTATTACCAGCTCCAAAAAGAGCAGCTAAGAGGCTTCCGATAAGATATACGGATATTTTTCTCCCCCCTAACTCCCCGCTCTTTGCTGATCTCGTATTGACCATCATTTACCAAGTCCTTCATAGTTATCTCCGTTGTTCTCTCAAGACTTTTAATGTCGCTTAGTCTGTCAGTTGTAGCCTTTAGTTGTTTCTTAAAGCCGTCTTCGGAACACACAGCCCGAAAGGCGCTCTGCCTCGGCACTGAACTGGCCGTAAGAATATCATTATCGTCAATAGATAAGATATTCATCTAATTGAGCTTCTGTGGAAGGTCCGCTCGGGTCATCAGCTGCTGAGCTTCGTGTAACGGGATACCAGGAAGCTCCGAGTTAGGATTTTTCTGATCCTTCTCTTGCTTAACCAGTGCCTGTGCTATAGTCATCGCCGCAATCTATGGGGATAGTATTAGTGAGTGCTAAAAGAATTAAGAGATTGTGTTCTGCGCATACGGAATATTCCAGTTGTTCCTTCGCGCCCTCGTGCATATTTCTACCCAAAATGCAGCACTTCTTGAGAAACCACCGTCTCTCTCGCTCACATATCAACTCGCATGTCTTCAATATATCTCTCGATCTCGCAACTTCGTCCACAAAGCTCAAGCGTCCCCCCACCATACTATATATCCGTTCCAGAGTTTCTACAGGAACCTCCTCCCAGAACGCATGTAACCGATATTTATTCAACGACTGGACTACCAAATCCACCGTAATATCTCGCACATTTATCCTTGCCGCATGCAGTTTCAGTGAATCATTCATCCGATACTCATCGCTCGTAAAAACAACTGTCACAAGCTCACCCGCAGCCCAAGACTCAGCCCGCTGCTGAAGCAACGTCAGCAACCGGCGCGCATCCTCCGTATCATCCTGAATATGGTGGATATCGTTGACAACCAAGACCAACGGCCTTCCATGCGTCTCTCGATGCCGAATAGCTACCTTCTCTAAGCTATTCATCGCCCGTTCAATATCCAACAAGGACGTTCCCTCCCTCAGTTCCCGGGTAGTAAGCCATCCCCGGCGATAGTCCTCGCTGTACGCAAAGTCCAACGCCCTGCCTAGTCGAAGCCGGAACACGCTGATATCGCAATGAGCATCGAGCATGGTCACACCTCGCCCATAGATATGTCTCATGGCATGAACCAACATGCTCGTCTTTCCTGTGCCCTTTTCGCCCATACCTACATACATAGTGGGTGTACTAGCAGGGAATAATGTGCTTAACGTTACTATGAGGTACTTCCCTGCCTCCTACCTACCTATCAGTGGGGTTGATGGATGGGCAAGGGTACACAGAATACGATTGAAGATAAGCCAGTAATGTCCCGCTTCGTTGCCACGAACAATCTCGTCGATGAGCGGTTGCTCTGGGCGCTGTATGTAAAATTTCTCTGTGTTGCGTGGCGTGTCGGAATCATGGTTATTGGCTGAGGTTTTGTTGTAGAACGCGTTCTCAATCCTAGAAAGTACGGAGTTCTGGTAGTATACATGGTAGGTATAACCGCCCAGGATGAGTATTAAGCCTGTTGCTAGTGTGGTTGCTGTGTGTTGGAGGAATTTCTGGGAGAAGTGTCCCTTGTTTCTGGGGTTATTGTTGTGATTGTTTTCCAGGTCGGATACAATGTGTGTATGACCTGGAAGGATCCAGGTTCTGTGTTGAGGTGTGGATCTTTTCCGCGTTAGGCGTAGTAAGGAACCTGGGAAGCATGTTAGAAATAAGTCTATGAAATCATTTGGGAGGAAGGTAGTTTATACGGCTATGAAAGGGACGTGGTATTGTAATGCCTATTCGTCGTTGGATTTAGTAACGTTGATTTTGGTAACCCTAGTTGGTGTTATGATGTTCCATTGCTTTTGTCATAAACATGAGACATTGACTCACGGTAGATACAACCGAAAAGGGTTAATAAGTTCACCTAAGTCGGTCTAGCGCAATTCAATTCCGAACCTAGTCGACTGGATCTATATTTTCCCGATGCTTATCTTATCGAATTGTGGGCATAATTAATTATGTAGATAATTAAGCAATGCAATCCTAACAGGCTATTATCAATATCATCTGAACTTTCCAATAAGGAAAACGTTGATAACATCTTCGAGCTAGAATATGATTTCTATTAAGCCTTAACTGTGTTGAAGCTATCCTATTGAGACAACCGATCTTACCTCCTAGAGTATAATAATCCTAGGGCTCAAATATATGAACAGCAATCATCTATACATGCGAAGCCCCCTCCTCATCTTTGTCCCCTTTCTTCGGCATCCGTGGGAGCCCCAACCATAGCAACAAAATCCCACCCGAGAGACCAATAATGAATGGCTGCAAGACCTGCACACCTCGGGCCTGTGCAATAGCGCCCACTACGAAGGGCAGCACAGCAGCTCCACCTCCTCCAAATGCTGCTGCAAAGCCAATGGCACTGACGTGTAATGCTCGTGGAAGCAACTTGGTAGCGACAATAACTGCAGCGGGGAAGAAAGGCCCGAGAAAGAATCCCTGGAATGAGACTGCGACGGCGGATGCGTAGAAGTTAGGCACGAGCCAGAGGATGAGTCCACAGGCTATTGCGAAGAGGGAGTATACCTTGTCGAAGTTAATATGTCAGTTGATTGAAACGAATGAATATATGAAGCAGATTGGAAGGAGCACAAGAAAGAAAAGACAGAAATACATACAATAATGGCCATCTTTTCCCCGATTCGTGGAGTGATGAAACCGAGTACTACTCGACCACAGGCAATGCCCAGCCAGAAGCCCGTGGCTACCATGCCGCTGGCGAAGTCCTCTCCGCGTCGCACTCGCATCATGAACGTCACGATCCATCCGCCCAAAGCGACTTCAATGCCGACATACCCGAGGAGGAAGAATGCGCAAATCCAGGTGACCCTGGCGGACCGTTTCGTGAAGAGAGCTTGACGCAGGCCTCCAGCAGGGTCGTCCCCTTGGGGAGTAGAATCTTTCAGGGCTGCTGCTGTGGAATCCCAAAAGACAGTTAAGCAAAATGCAAGCTCGATAGCTGCACAGCCAATCTGCAAACCTATTGTATTAGCGAGTTTCCCAACGCATCTGAGATAACGACATACCATGATATAGTAGAAATAGTACCAGGGCACTTTTGCCTCCGTAATTAACGAAGTCGCTATCAGTGGGCTCAGAACTGCCCCCACGCCATATAGTCCGTGTAGGAGTCCCAGGAGCTCATTGGCATTGGCCATGTTTCCAATCCAAGCGTTCCAGGCTGAGTCCGCCAATCCATTTCCGAAACCCGCGAAAATGAAGGACACTACTAGAACTGGATATGGGGGATGGACGCAATTGACAATATATGCCAGTAAATGACATCCCGGGGATATCCAGGCCACTCCGCGGCGACCAAGCGTTGTATGGATTTTGTTGTTAAGTAGCGCAGCCAGGGTATAGCCACCCAGGGGCGACAGGAAAACTAGAGAGACGATAGTATAAGAGAGATTATAATAATTTTCGAGCTAAGCAATTAGCGGTGGACCTAATAACGTGTAGGGTTCATGCTTACATATGGAATTAAAGGCTATAAATATTAGCTATGCTCCGATCACCTGGCGATTGAACTTACCCCATACGCGGCATCATTGGCTCCCATCACCAGAAAACTCCAAAATGTAGCCAACGTCTTGAGTATATTGGACCTGGGATGATTCCATCGTTCCGCCTCTTTTAATACGGGCTTAGCCTGCTGTGTGCTCTTTTCAGGAGTTGGGCTTTGTGGCGCTAAAGCACCGTCTGGGTCTGGATTGTTAGTCGCCATGCTTTTGGGTAACTTTTTAGATTCAGAAATTAGGATCTGGGTCTTTATATCGACAGGACCCAGCACAGCGCTAAACCAATTGAAGGGTAGTGAATTACAGCCTAAATTGGCCCTACAGATACTTCTTTGCCAAGTATTGTCGGTCCAACAGTGTGGGATGTAATTCATCAATCCATTGCCACATCGACCCAAAACTAAATCAGTCTACATCCCCACAGCGGTGCGACGCGAGACAGATGAGGTGTTGGTCTTTTCAGCATGAATAGTAGTGCATATCCGGCGCGATCCACGTATCTTCTATGGCCCCCGAAGGAGGTCCGTGAGATATCATAGTCTATACATCTATTTCAAGGGACCTGCATATAGGAACATATAGTAAAAGTCCTCTTTCCTTGAAGAAAACAGACAAAATGAACAGCGATCAGCAAGACGCACGTGGATAGGTATTGAGGTGCAGCACTAATGAAGAAAATTAGTTTCAGGTGCGATAAGCTTATATAGAACCTATTCAGTAGGAGAGATGACCTTTGAAGTCTTCTAGACGTTGAGTCATTAGCCTACTCTTGTGGCGGATACACGAAGAGTTTGAAGCGTTAAGATGATCGGAAGTACCCAAAATGGAAAGTGATTGGATTGCTGGCGGATCTACCCTTTCAAGCTTAGTGTGGTACAGAAGGAGATCTAATCTTATTGGATTTTGGATACACATATGAGATACACTATGCCTAATATAGTAAAACACCCAACTCCAGATTTCCCACGCTAGAACCAGCAGATCGGCTGGTGGTCCATCATATTTTCCCCGCACCTCGCACTCCAGCTCGCACAGCAAACCCATGGCGAAGCTCCCTTAGCCCTCATGCCAATTTGTTGCTCATGTTCAATGCATCCCAGTTGATCTTTGGCCCGGTGAACTTATTCTTCCGCTCTAACCACAGTAGCATTATGAGGATATACACCCCCACTAGGACAGCCGACCCACTATATCCACATTAGTACTCTCTAGGACGCGGGTCGAGATGGCAAGGATGACAAAAGCACTTACTAATTCATCGACCCTGCTGTCGCCGGTAATCTTGTCGGGAAGCAAAATAGTATCCCACTGAAAGTCAACCATACGGTGGAGAAGATATTCACTGCGTATCCCCATCGACCCAGATTAAATGAGCGTACCGGCAGCTTGTCCCGTCCTACTGTCGCCAGGATGGCCTGGGGGACAGTGAAGCTGATGTTCAAAAAGAGGATCGACATGTTCACGATGCAGTTAAATGCGGTCGAGCTGGCGATATATACCAGGCCGTAAAGGAGACAGAACGAAACCGACAGGAATGTGGTGCGCACGGGGATGTTGAACTTCGGGTCGATGAAATTCCAATAGTGGGAGAAAGGAAGGCCGTTCTGTTTTGGTAAGCATCACACACCTTAATTCTTGGTTGCGCCTGGAAACATACATCTCTAGAGAACGCCCACGCGATCCGACTCGAGGTTATCCATTGGCTTGGACCGCAGGCTGACCGGTTAGTATAGTACTACACACCAAAGGACATTGACTTACTCCAGTACAGGAATGTCATGAAGGCTTGCAGCGCTGTGGCGCCCACCTTGCTTCCTGTCGCCTGATAGTAGACCTCCATGCTAGGGATGAAAGCTTTGTGAACTGCATCAATGTCATGAATGCCGCAGAGCATCACTGTGACCCACGGTACAGCTGTCATAACACCGACTAGGACTCCGAGATTACTGCCCACAGTTAGCAGAATGTCAACATTTATCTGTGGTCGATCATACATCACAAGAGGGATCCTCCGGCCCGGTTGTGGCATTTCCTCCGCGATATGTGTGACAGCTCCGATAGCCGCATAGCAGTATTGTCCCATCGTGATGCTCAGCAACCATGCTGGGGCCGTGTCCCAGCCACTGGTCCCCTGGAATGTCGTGAGGATTTCAGGATGGTAGCGTCCCCGTCCTGAGGCGAGCACAGCTATCAAGACTATGATTAAGCCGGTTATGGACAGGGTAAACGTGGTTTTCGTCAGGTAATCATAACGTCTCTGGGGAACGGCGAAGACAGGAACCACTGATCAATTAGTTATGATGTCTATAATCAGACCTTGGGGCCTTACAGGTCAAAGTGACCACCAACACATAACACAAGTATATCTGCCACCTCTCATGCTGAAAGTCTGGATACCAGAACACTGCTATCCCAAACGCCGAGATGCCTGTATAGATGATGCCCGATGCCGCACTAACCCACCATGCTATTACATTGGTAATACCAACTGTGTATGCGGCAAACTTCTTGTACTTCGGTGGAGCTAGGATATATGTGAAGTGATATTGACCCTAGAGGTTGTCAGCGTGGTCGACGCATGATGATAGCAAAATTGAACGGACCCCTGAAGAGGGTAATGCAGAGCACAGCTCTGCCAGTCCTAGCAACACAATCCATTGCGCTACCGCCGCAATCATCACTCCGAAGAGGACGGTCGGGCCACCTCCATATGCCAGGGGTGTTCCGAACGTTGCTCCGTAACCTAGCCATGAGTTGGCAATACTACCTAAGTCAGTGAACGGGACTTGATGCGGCTTGTTGTTGAGGGCCCTACCTGAACGACAATCCAATGGCTCCCACCCAGGAAAATGACCGTGCAAGCTCGGGCCGATGACCCTGGGCCTGGAGGACGGCATCGTCTGGAGCAAGGCTCTCGTCGGATAGTTTTTCTACCTCGTACGGAACATGATTCTTGATGTCTGCGGTGTCAGTCATCTTGGACTATGGTGACGAAGACTGACAAAGTCGGCTCCGAGGTATGAGGGGAAGAAAAGGGATCGGGGAGATATTAGCACTACACATGTGAAATACGGTGCGTTGCACCGCATATTAAATAGCAGCTACGCTGGTGCTAGGTTACTTGGCTATTCTATCGAGCAATTGCTTGGGACTTTCACACCCCGAGACGGGAAGCAAGGATGTGGAATGTCCAGAGTGGAACCAACAACGTAGGGGGTGGGGAATCCAGCTTGTATGGAATGTTAACTATGAGAGCATCTTGAACGTTAATGGGACCGTTTCTTCAGGTCATCAGCCTGTTCTTTGACCCTGTGAGCATTTACAGCTCTGCCGAACCATGCATGTTGCGAAACTATGATTGTATATGATGCAACTTCATGCTGGCGGCTGCAGGAGAATAAATAAGCACCTGCTTCAGACTCAAACCCCGGCGGTTAATGGGCACTCCTCCGCCCCCTTGCATTGGGGCCTACGTTTGACTATTGCACTGGAGCTCTCCACTGTAGAAATGTCGATCAAATTGGAGATCTCATGATATACCCTCTTACCAAATTGACCAACGTCTTCTGCCCTGGACACCTCGTCGTAGCCCTACACCAAGGCCATTACATTCCACGAATCCACGATCAGCGTGCTTTCGTTTGAATCGATAAAATCAGGAGATGTAGAGGATTCAGGACACGCTGATAAACAGCTTAATAAGAGACTTTACCAGAGCTACGATCAAGGTATGTGTCTTCTAGGAAAGCCGAAGTTGCCGGCGAGCTATCTTATTAACCTTAAGGGGAAACCCGTCGAGCTCCCAGAGCTCTAGCTTAGCTCTCAAGTGGCCAGTGCTCCCCTCCCATTTTACCAATAAACTCAGTTTCGATTAGTAGCTTCCTTCATAGCTGTTAGCATTGCGGCTCAGCAGTCGCCAGACCTAGATCCCTCGCACATCAGCACTAACCACTAGATTCACACGTTGAGTGGCTTGGCGGCACATCCAATACGACCAGGAGTCCCCGCCATAATAATAGTAGCAACCCATTCTGCCCGGTATAAAAAACCCCCCGAACCCCACCCGTAGATCCTCTCGCGATCCTAGCGATAACAACATTCTCAGACGCCTAAGCACCCCCCCATTAATGGCAGAAACCAAGTCATACACCGGAAGTTGCCACTGTGGCCAAGTCAAGTACTCCTTTTCCTTATCGCCACCGATTGAGGAACAGGAGGTCGTCCAGTGTAACTGTAGGTTTAACCTGGCTAATCCCAAATATCTCACCGTCGGCGATTAAACCGAGTTCTGGCATGCGGCATTTACGCCTAATTCTTCCCGATCTAGGCTAATTTTATCCCGAATGACGCAGGCTCCATTTGCCATATTAATGGCTATTTGCTGGTTTATCCGAAAATAGACGATTTTGAGTTTCCCAGGGAGGACACTGTGAAGGTTGTTTTCTTGTTTCTAATTACCTTTTTGGCCCTCTTTTGTTGTTATTATTATTAATACTAAGAATCTGTGTTGCGTCATTGCACTGGGTCCTTCTTATGCAGGGTATTATTATCTTGGCTAACTTTCTGACGAGCAGGCTTATCGCTTTGCTTCCGAGCAGGTCCCCCATTATTTCTGTGGGAATTGTGGGACTAGTGTTTATGCGAGAAGTACTATTCCGCGTTTCAGTCATCTCATTGCGTTGAATGTAATTCTCTTTTTTTTCTTTTTCTAAGCCCTTGTTATAGAGTGTGTGGTTAATGTTGTGTCTAGGTACGCACTGTTCCTGGCGTTGACCTTGAGTCTCTGAAAATTAAGAAGATGAATGGGAAGAGCGTCAAGTTTGAAAAGCAAGGTTGATTCTCTCTAATGATGTCTTCGGTGATACTATAGGGGAAGATGGGTGGGAGGTGCTTAACGCTGTTTAGGGTTGGTGTTATATATTCTTGCTTATATATTTCTGCACGTGATGGATCCGGTTGGATATTTAGGAGGGGCTTGCCTGACGGAGTTGGTCGAATTATATATTTTGGTCGAGATGAGCCTTGTATATGACAGTATATGATAGTATATGATAGTATGTGGAAGGTTATATATGACAACGGAGGATGTGTATGTGAAGTTGCAAAGTGTTTGTCTTCAAGTGACTCATACATATATAAATTATCACTAAGCCGTTGAAAGTGCTATATATTGCACATATGTGGAGCCCTCGTTACCATCATAACTACTGGCCAGGAGGGAAGGTATACTTTTGAACAACACATGACACCTGCCACCTGTCTAGCACATGATGCTTGAAAAACTGCCTTTCCCTGTTATTCGTGCTAGGATAACGCTGACAATGTTGTAAAAGTATATTCGATCGATATATGCATTCCTCAGGCATCCATGTGAGTTGCATGCTCACGGAGTGCTATCCAATCATAACCCATGTTGAGTACAATTACTACTTTGCGCAATCTGTATACAGTAGCCGAAACTAGAAGGGCCCCAGGAGATGAATATAGGACTCGGTGGCCATGTAGACCTGGATTCAATATTCGATCTGTAAATTAGCCGTTTGAGCATAGATCACTGGAAAGCAGGGAAGGAGGCTAGCTATTTTCACGACATGATTGCCTATATTGGCTTAGCATAAATGTCCAGATTAGGCTTAGTGATCTACCCGTTTGATCATCCATGATGAAGCGCTTACATACTCAATTAGTATAAGTAGAATAGGGTGCTGGTTATTTGGAGTAGATTTATGAGCCAGGTAACACAGTTTATGTAACTCAACTAGGCCTATAATTATGCGAAAACATATAGCTCTACGTCTCCTAATTCGGGGATACCTCACTCAATCAGTGTCAATGCAACCTTTGTACTCTTGGTTGTAACTGGTCTCATGACTTGTTACAATCCCTGGCCAGCTGCCACTAACCTGTACTTATAGTTTGTCAAAACAAGTATGCCTCTCGGTTCCTACTATTATAAAGCATACCTGGGCAATGCTTGGTTGAGCAAATATCACATGTACGCCGAATTCTAAGGTATCTGTTATGAATTAGTCGCTTGAGATTCCTTTGGCCATTAACCTCTAATATTCAGACGATGAGCAATCCGCTAACGGAGGCAGATCGAGTCTTGCTATCGAGTTCGGTCTTGCCATTTTAGCATAAATAAAACAGATAGAGGGACTGGACTGCATAATGGACGTTCTGATGTTTATTTCCTTAACACCCAATAATAAGACTCATCGACGCGGCAGCATACGCAAGGATGATTTATCAGAACATATATAGGAGGGAAAATCGGTCATTGGGTTCCGAGAGCCAAAGAACAGTTGCATAGAGGAGTAGTGCGATATGATATGAAGGCTAGCCAACCTGAGTGTCGTCCGCCCACGTTTCCTAAATAATTTCTGATCTTGCTGCTAGGGAAATATAGAGACCTTATCGGTTGAGGGAATACTAAGTAGTTGAAATCAATGACAGTTGAAGAAGGACAAAAGTCGCCCCGCGCTGAGTTCCCATCTGTGTTGGTGCCTGATCAATCTCGGATATAGCTTGAACCTTCCCCCTTCGGATAAGTATGCATGCGTTCAGTGAGTTTCTAGGCTTACTCCCCGATAGGACCAGATAGTAATGATAGCAATGACAAGGAAAGTGGATAGTCGTGGATATGAATCGCATAAAGGTGTTTCTGTGAGGCATTAGGGTAACTATATCTCTGCTAGATCAGCGCTTGACTGGCTCGGTGTCTCTAAGGAAGCCTTGGAAGATCCGAAAAGAGTTCTAGCTGCGAGTCTAACATGTACCCCATGTGGTCTCCACTTTCGAGCAGTAGTATCGCATGAACCTTCCTATTTGGTGTCTGCAGGAACGCGGTGCATGAAAGCGAGCCACAGTAGCGGCGTTTCAAACCTAGATGAAGCGGTTTGGGGGAGACCCTGCTGGATGCCGGCGATATTTGCTGCGCACATATCTGTAAAGTCACGCTCATCAATACTAAGTATAAACTATGGCAGAAGATGGTCGCATAGTGAGCTCAACTCGCGATAAAAGTGACGTCCATATGGATGCAGCACGTTGTTGTATGGAGCTCGGCGTAAAGGGGACTGAAAAAAGTGGCGGTTTGCTCGGGCACTAGGTCCAATTGACTTTTGGCAATATCTTCAGTTGATCTATAGCTGTTTAGCTCCGCATTCATTCTCATCCGATTTCAGATAAGGCTGGCTATATCGTTACGTGCTTGGTCCATTACTGCATCAGCTAGTTCCACTGGTATCCGAGAGCGGCCCAATTCCGAGGAACTATTTAATGAAATCTTGGAAGTCCCTTATCCTTTCTCCGTAGGGCAGGAGAAGACGACATCTGGAAACACAAATATCCACAGGAAACTGTAATCCCAACGAGAGACCATACTGGTAAGTCAAGATATTGAAGTTTCTCAATAGGATGGCTACCCCATACGCTATACCCAAGCCATGGACCGTTAATACTAATCTTGAACGGCCAGGCCCCAATGGGCATGAAGGTGTCGGGGACAAGTGGATCGACAAGCAATATTTTTGGTTGCCTGGAGCTTCCCCGCATTTCCAGTGCCCCTTCGCAGACGGAAGTCGGCTATCATCAAGGTTCAGCCTAAGTCAGGCTACTGATGTAAGATGAGTCCGTGCCGATCTTCGTAGGAGAACGCGACACTGTCATACACAGGCTGGCCACGAGGACAAGAAGGTTTCGGTGTCTGACATGCTCACCTGCGTCTCTACGCCACTGAGTCAAGATGCACTGGTATTTGGATTCTCTTTGTGTTATCGCGCGGGTTGGAGACAGTCGACGGATCGACAAGAAGGGCTTATCACGTTCCGCATAGACTTTCCTAATCGGGACGTGGCGAAGTGTTTAGCTGATTGACTTTGGAGAGCTGATACCAACTCATACATCTCCCGTATGTGTGTCCACTCTTATCGCGGTGCGGCTGAGGACAACTGAATGCATGCATACATAGACCGTGTGTGTAGAGAAAAAAAGAGCGCATCTTATAGTAACAGAATTGTATAGATTTCCTCTGAAATCACTGGCGTGGAATATTCCCTCGCACAGTCCTAGTACACGGTATAGAACGGAAGATGTAACCGTGATACTGGGAGAAGAACGGCTCTAGTGGCTGAAAGGTAGCCAAACAGCGCCATCCCCACTTAGGATGTCCTGCCGAGTTTAACACAAAAAAAACCCCGCAAACTTTTTACGGGCCGGAAAAATTAAAAGGAAAAAAAAAAAAAAAGGGAGTGCCCAACGTCACGATTTTCAACCGCGACTTATCATTCTTGCCTATCAGTGACTGATGAAGATCGCTACCATGACCAATTCCACTGATTAAACTCCTCGATAATCATCTGCAACCAATTTCCCCCGACGAATGATCCTTTCCTAAACGTGAGGGGGTGCGAAAACGTCCGGGGACTCTTCCTCCTTACTTCCCCTCTCTGTGTATAGCTGCCCGGTTTGATATATGAACCCCCGGCCTCAGCTTCTGGAAACCTTTCCCTCCAGAAAAACTACACCCAGAAAATGGACAGGAGGGTACACCACTTGCCCATCGAATCAACTCGTCCACCCCTTGGCTGAACTCTCATCAACTTTGTCATACGTGATTAAATCTCCGTATGGACCTGGAATCCAACTCCCAACCCCTTAAACCGCACTTGGTCGATCAAGATGTGCAAGATGCTCATGATCTCGCGGCGATGGGCCATGACCAGGCCCTTACGCGCAAATTCGACTTGTGGAGCATGCTAGCCTTGGCATTCTGCGTCCTAGGTATGGACGGACTTCTTTGCATCGGGGAATGACAGACAGTTACTGACAAAATGTCTAGGAACATATTCAACTTTTGCTCAGGATCTCAGCAGCGGTTTAACCAACGGCGGCGCTGTCGCTATTCTCTGGGGTCTCGTCCTGGTCACAGCATGCAACCTCTGTGTCGCCCTATCTCTTGGCGAGCTCGCCAGTAGCATGCCGACCGCGCTGGGTCAGGCGTACTGGGTCTTTCGACTATGGGAAACCCCCTTGGGTCGTTTTGCTTCGTACATGTGCGCGTGGATCAACACCTTCGGCTGGTGGACTTTGACCGCATCACAAATCGCCTTCATGACCGAGTTTCTTCTTGGCATGAAGGTCATGTTCGAGCCGACGTGGGAAGGAGCCGGGACCGGGTGGCTGGAATTCCTCGTCTACATCGGCTGTGTCCTTCTCTTGACCGTGATCAATGTAGTCGGGTGCCGGAGGGACAAAATCCTCCCCTGGGTCAATAATTTCGTCGGTGTCTGGTTCACCGCGTTATTCGTCATTTTGTCGCTAGTTTTGCTTATCTCGGTCGGAGTGAAGAAGGATCTATCTTTTCAGCCCGCGTCCTTCGTCTTCGGCAAGTGGATGAACCAGACCGGCTGGAGCGATGGTGTAGTGTGGTTTACGGGACTTGTCCAGGCCGCATACGGTTTGACAGCTTTCGACGCGGTCATTCACATGGTGGAAGAAATTCCTGCACCCCGCAAGAACGCCCCTAGAGTCATTTGGTTGGCTGTGCTACTTGGTGCCGTCACCGGTTTTATCTTCATGGTTGTTTGTCTATTCTGTATCCAGGATGTCGATAAGGTGGTCGACTCACCCAGCGGACTACCTTTCATTGAATTGATGCTCGAGACGGTCGGATTGAAAGGCGGCGCGACATTGATCGCACTATTTATCTTTAACGGCCTGGGACAAGGCATCGGTATCCTAACCACCGCATCTCGCTTGACATGGGGATTTGCGCGCGATGGCGGGTTACCCTGGAGCGGCTACCTCAGCCACGTGGACCCCGTGTGGAAAGTGCCCGCGCGGTCCCTCTGGTTCCAGGGCGTTCTGATCGCTTTGGTCGGAATTCTGTATCTTTTCGCAAATACCGTGCTTGAAGCCATCCTCAGTGTGAGTACAATCGCCCTCACCATCTCTTACGGCATGCCAATCGCCGCTCTGCTCGTCGTCGGACGGGATAAACTGCCACCGGGCCAATTCAATCTTGGGCGATGGGGCAAGCCTCTGAACTGGATCAGCATTATCTACTGTGCCATCACAACGGTATTCTTCTTCTTCCCTGGTTCACCGAATCCGCCGGCGGGTGATATGAACTACGCCATTGCCGTCTTTGGAGTAATGCTGGTTGTGTCTGTCGGCTTTTGGTTCATTCAGGGAAGTCGCACGTATCTGAAGACGGAGGATGCCATTGCGCAGATGATTGTGGCTCAACGCTTGGAGAATGAGGGGACGGTTGAACCGGATTCGAAGAAGAAATAGACCGATTGTTTATCTTATGTTAGGAATACGGGTCGCCATTATGGACGATGCCTTCATGTCAGGTATTTTATATAATTAGCGTTATCGCAGGATATTGGATTTTTTTTATCTTTCTTAGACAAACACCTTAATGATGAGCTACTTGGTATTGGCCGTGTTGCTCAGCCACTGAAGGCCTAGCCGTACCATAGCGGAGTTCGCCGTAACTATGTAGACTGACGTTGAGATATTAGGGCTAATTACTGCGCGTCATCCACTGATAATGCAGTGCTCCCCATGAGGACGTTACTCTACATAGATTTAGAAAAGTCCCTGCTCTATAATTTGAGACTAGTCTAACTGTCATTCTTACTATATCCACAGTCCCTTCACTGGGGTTCCTTCGAGACGAGCAAAGCCAGGTTAATAGTGCCCAGTCCAATTTAGATGTCGTCAATACAACACCAACCCGGCCTTCTTGAACAGAGAAGCAACTCTATGTTCATGATGAAATATCGTCCTTAATTTCCTTACAATGCCCTGAAACCCCTAACTCACTGGAACTGTGCGTCATCTCCTCCTCGGCAGACACCGATTTAAAGCTGGTCCATCTCATGCGTGCTGATCATCTTAACCAAGTCGAGGTGAATATCCCTCGGTCCTTCTAATGGTAGACGGGTTAGTTACAGTCCTTTCAGTTTGGCTTCCCATATCGCTGCCTGTTTTTGCAATGGTATACATCGCGCTGCGTATGTAAAGAGGATATTTGTATCGAAAATTCCATCCTTTTAAATGATTTCCGAGCTCAAAGTGACCTATAAATTCTGCACTCGGGGCAAAGATCCACCACAGCCCTACCCATCACTGCCATAATACCACGGTATCCACCCGCCACAATGCTTAACCTGTCTATAGTAGCACCGAATTCATCTATTCATCGCGGGAAACACTCTTCTGGAAAATGCCACATCGACTCTACAGACAATCCCAAAACTTTGACTCAACCCGCGTCACATAATGACAAAGAAAAATACGGATAAATCCTCAATACGAGGCCCTAAAATAAGCGAACTTACTCTATACCCTCTACGTATTAGGATCTTCACAAGTAGCCCCAATACTGAGGATCAATGGACCCTTGCCAAGCTCGAATACGAGACATCCAAGCGCGCAACGAAATATGAGGCACGTTGAGGCTGAAGACTTAAATACGACATTTCTGGACTTTCCCGGTTCCCTTTTCTGTTGTTTCTTGGTCTAAGTTATACGTACCGCGGTTACTGAATTCTTATATTTGGATACATTTGGCAAAAGAATGTATTTCGCCAATACACTATCGATCTTCCTGGCCTCTGCCACATTCTACAACCAATGCGCTGCGGCGCAGGTAGAACAAGAACAGGCGCAGGCACTCAGGGCCCCGATCCTGGCTAGTAGGGAGTTCACGCCTATTGAAGAGGCCGGTCTGGAGAAGAGAGCCACATGTTCTGATGGAGGACAGTGTTTGTTCGGCCAGTGCTGTGGAACTGGGTGTTCGCCGAATTGTTGTGCGCATGATGATGGGGGGAGTAAGTTATATCTCCAATTTCTTCATATCAACTCCGCTTTCACTTTTCTGTTCGGATCGTCTTCGACTAGTGGCTGTTGATTTATGTGATGTGATATTGATGGATGAAATATACTAACAAAACCACCAAGTCGGCTGTAACCTCGCAGAACGCTGCCAATTCCATGGTAACGTCTTCGTCGGATGCTGTAATGGGTTCATCGGGTACCTCTCCCCTCCCTTCCACCCTCCCCTTCGTTCTCATTTTGGAAACAAGCTAAACAATACAGACGCTGCACCGGCGAAGCAACCAGAATAACAGTCCACTCCCCAGCCGACAGCACAATGTTCAACACCGGTGCCCCTGCAACCTCAGACGCAACTACAACCATAACATCAACTACAACCTCCAGATCTACGCGCACCATGACATCCACCGAATCCACTGCTACTTCTGCTTCCGATGAAGATTCCAGCTCTAGCTCAAGTGCAGACTCGAGTTCTAGGTCTCGGACGACAACGGCGGAGGAGACTCGGTCTACCTCCAGTTCCAGTTCTACTTCGAGGTCTAGTTCGAGGTCTAGCTCCGCTAGTGCGAATGATAGTGTTGGTACGACTGCTTCGTCTACGAGCTTTGCGCAGGGTGGGGAGACGGGGTCTGTTAATGCTGCGCCTGTTGTTACGGGGTATGTGGGGTTGGAGATGGGGGCTGTTGCTGTTGGGGCTTTGTTGGTTTTGTAGGTTTTTTGTATTGGGTGTGGGGATGAAGAGGGTGAATCTGGTTTTGGTGGTAATGAGTTATGATTTATGGTGGGCGGGTGTATATATTAATTATATAGTGGTTGTTGGTAGGTGATGTTATGGTTAATTATGACATCGGGGCCTTTTTAGTATGGGTCTATTTATGTTATTTTTATCTTGGTTACGTGGAGAGGTTCTCTCGGCAACGAGGCTGAGTGTTGGATCGCCAGTCTTAGCTTAGAAGATTACTTCAGATCGTTATTTATGCAGGATCATATCGCTAATGTGGTATCAGCTTAGTAAGGCTGAGCTTGACCATGTCCCCTACCCCATAGTTTACTCTCACGTAAGCGAGCAACATTAATTGAATCGTAGTAATTTATGGACAGTTGTATTGAATCACATCTAAGACACATTGTACATAGTGGTATCTGCTATATCTATATAAAACAAAATTTAGTTGCCAAGGGCAAGCTTCTTGAGCTCGGCGAAGTCGGGAGTTCCGAGACCAGTCACGGGATCCCAGCCCTGAGTAGCGTTCCAGCTAGCATAGGGCACGACAGGACCACCATCAGGGGCGCCGCCGAAGCGCGCGCGCCCGGTGCAGCCAGTGCTAGCACCGAGGGTGATATCTTGCAGACCCTGGCGGCCGGTCTTGTACAACCAGGGGTTCAGGAAGCCGAGAGTGGGCTTGCCGGCGCGGAGACGGGCATCGTTCAGGAGAGCGATGACGGCGCTGAAGGCCGGGGCGGAGGCGGAAGTGCCGTCGAACTCGCCCAAGGTGCCCTTGTCGTAGACGGCGAAGTTCATGCCCTGGGCCGCGACGTCGGGGAAGGCACGGCCGGAGGAGTTGTAGAGACCCTTGAACGTGTCGCCGATCGTCTCGAGGTAGCTGCTCACGGCTTTATCCTGCCATTCGGGACGGGGCCAGTAGTCGGAGAAACCGCCCGAGGAGAAGTAGGTGCCGCGCTCGGGAGTGGTCTTGAAGGTGGCGCCAACGGAGGTGACCCACGGGCAAGCGGCGGGGAACTGGGGTGGGAAGTGAGTCCGGTTGGTGCCGTCGTTGGTCATGCAGCCCTCGCCAACACCGGAGTCGCCGGAGGAGAAGAGAACGGAGACACCGCGGCTGCCAAGCTGAGCGATCAGGTTGCAAACGGTGCGGGCGTACTTTTCAGGAATTTCCTAATTACCATTTAGTAAGTGCTTCAAGACTCAACAGTGGAGTGGCTTACCTGTTCGTTCTCTCCATAGGAGGTCGAGATGACCTGGGGGAGGTCCTTCTGGTCGAGCTTCAACACATTCTGGAAGAACTCAAGGTACGGCTCATTGCTGTTGGCGTTGGGATCCGGCTGGGTCAGATCAGGAACGAGGGGGCCACGGCCTCCGGTGCTGAATTCAGTAACGGGCAGTGGAGCGCTGACACCGAGAATGTACTGCAGGTCCAGGTTGGCCTCACCGCTATCGGACGAGGAGTTCTGATCATTGAGACCGCCGTTGAAGGTGGTAACGGAGAAGTTCTGGCCCTTAGCCCAGGGAGCAAGGTAGTTCTCAAAGTTCTCCAGGTCAGCGTAGCGCGCGTACTCCTCCAGATAGCTGGCGAAGGCGATCTTGCTACCCGAGTTTGCATCGGCCTCGTAATCACCAATGTTGTAAAGCTCCTTCAGACAGGTGGGGGTAATGATGGAATCGCAGTGCGAGATGTTCTTTGCAACGACAGCGGCAGCAAGGGCAGTCACGTCCAACTGGGAGGGCTTGCTGTGGGTAACGGCTTTCTTGGGGCTAATCTTTCCGAAACGGGTGGTCGGTTGGATGGTGTTGATGTGAGAGGTGACCGACTCGGGGACGTCGTACTGCAGTGTTCTGAGACGGCGGATGTGCTTCACATCGCTGACGTACCATTTGAATTGGGCATTCAAGAGTTTGTTCGCGGTGTCGACGGTAGTGCAGAAGTTGATCCAGTCGGCATCCTGGGTAAAGTCGGTCACGCCGCCGTTTTCAAGCCACTGTCGAACGGCATCAACGGTGTCATCTCTGGGGAGAAGCATGCGCTTCATCTCGTCGTGGGTGGTGTAGTGCTGGCCGTAGCTGGGGTGATCGGGATCCGACATCTCCAAGACGGTCTTTTCAAACCCAGCAGCATCCTTCTGTGCGAGGGCGATCTTCAAGCAAACCTCAGTGTTGCCTTTAGGGGTACTAGAATAGTGCCATCCTAGTAAGGAATTAGTATTGCGACCGACTACCGATGGAACTCATGCTTTTCGAGCATGAGGCGGATCAAGGGGGGCATACCCTTTGGAACGGCAGACAGCTTCTCAAAAGCCTCCCCTGCGGCGGAAGAGCTGAGCAGTGAAAGCACTGCGAGCGAAAGTGCTCCACGACTGAAGAACATAGTGAATCGCAATTAATGGCGGACAATGGTTGTAGAGGGGAAAGACGAGGGGGAGAATGCGGAGAGTATTTATTTTCAGATTAGACGACCAGCCTTCGCGTGATTGTTATCGATAGTGCACTGTCATCGCTTGCAGCTGACTCTGCATACCATTGAGCAATCAATGAATGCGCCGGACGTCCGTCGGGACCCTCCTCGCCGGGCCAGCATGATTGGATTGACCCTTGGGGACCCAGCTAAGCCCGCAGCACATAGTTACATGGTGTGATGGAGGAATCGAGCACCCTGGCTTATCAGAATGCAAGGTGAGATGCGATCGTCAGGGGATGTGGAGACCACTATTCTAATTCGGGATGCGACACCGACTCGGCCAAGACGATAACCAGGCTGCCATTTTGGGAGTGCATAATATGTCACCGAAGACTTGCATCTCGCTCTTCGGTTCGACAGAGATACCGTGTTTAACTCGTGTCGATGTTAATGTCAGTTTCTGAATGTTTCCCAATTGGCTCTTGTTTGTTTGTCTCTTTTGCGATGCTTGTTTGCTTGGTTTGCACGCCAAGCCTGGATAACAACAATGACGAATCACAACAAAAGCATTGTTTCGGACTGCTGACTGTACTCTGTCCAGATTCGGTCGTGAATTCGTATTTGCTGACTATAAATACATATCATATCAATATTCTTCCCTGTTCATCACTTCGTGGCCAACCCTTTCCTCCCCTTCTCCCGCAGTTGTACCCTTTCTTGGCTCGATGTAACCTGAATTGCAATCCTCCACATTATTCAGACTCGGCAAGAGACTAATCGTGTCCCCGCTATGCTTCTTCGGTACAAGCACCGCCCGGCCAACGCTTCTTCTCCGCCGAGAGAAACCTGCCCTATCAATTTATATTAATTGTACTCCGCGATACCAGGATTGCCACATCTCTATCGTGAAGGCGTGATATCATTAGGTAATTATTATACCAGTCCGTGAGTAAGCGTGGAGAGTAAAGCACACCGCCAGGTTTGCCAGATTGAAGAATGCGCCGCCATGGCTGATGTAGGTCTAAACCCTACATGGAAGGGAGGAGAGAACTTAATCCTATGGCTGCTTACGATCCGATCTGAAGATCTTTATTTGAACTGCTTGAAATTGTTAATGTTACATATTATATCTTAATTGGTATAATAATCTTTGAAATAGAGATTGCGCGACCTTAATTGTCATTGCTGTGTAGCTTGATTGTAGCTGTGGAGCTCCGATGCTGAACAAATAGATAACGGAACCGTTTCCGTGGCTTGATTACCATGGAGACGCACGCTATCAAGCGGGGTGCCAGCAACCTTGCTCAATTTTTGATTTCCAATTCTTGGTTCTCGATTCCGGGTTCCTTAGTTTTTGGGGTAGAGTCTATAATACCAAATATTATGCATTATGCAATGGCACCATAACTGCAGAGAGATTCACATTCCTCCTTGACCAAAAGGCTAATCTCGGCGGTTGGTCCAGCCTTGTTCGAGATCATGTCCAACGTTGTCCCGATATATATATTTCTAGGGCCTTGACACCACGAGCCATCAAGTGTTGCGACTGTAGATTATCTACGCAAATACGAGAACGAAAAATTTGTAGAAACTAAAATAAACAATGATTTGTGTCTTTTTTTCTATTTTTCTATTTTTATTTTTTTATATTTTTTAGTGACAAGTGATGTTGTATCGGATATCCTCATCGACACTTGATTAATTGATAGGACTCGGAACAACATAAAAGGCCCAGATTCCGGGTAAGTATTTTAGAGGATAAGAAACAACCAATGGACTTATCTTCTCAAACAAGATCAATTACATACACCGTTGTCTGGAAGCCCTGGAGTACGCTGATTAAGCCCATTTATCCCTTGTATTCGTCATAAATCAAAGGAGAACTTGTTAATGAACCCTTTTAGGGGGTGGGTGGTGGATTGCCCGACATTCGAGTATAAGGCTGAGCAACCGTTAAACTTAGCTTCTTGGTGCTGACAGTAAGCATGATTATCTGAGAAACTGAGCAGGTACAGTGGGGGTCCAAAAGTATGTGACCCCCTCTACTTATAGGTACCCAGTGTCTCTTACCGCTTACTATGCGCTGCTAGGTACCTATAAGTATAGGGGGTCACATACTTTTGGACCCCCACTGTAGTAGTACATACGTAATGGCATAGCATTGCTCCTTGTTACATACTTCGCCCGAAGTTACATGCTTACCGATAACTTTCTTTCGAAACACGTTGGTATGTGGGGCCATAACCCGGCTTACCTACCTGGCGAGTGTGCCAGTCTCAATAATCGTCTTATGTGCAGGAGCAAAAAAGTAATACGAAACCAATATGAATACGTAATATAGCGCAGTGTCAGGATTCTTATGCTTAGATGCCTTGCGCAAAGAATATCAAACCCACCCTAACTTGTAAGAACCGATTAAGTAAGTTTATTATCGGTAACTAGTTCATTGTGATCATTGTTCTGTAAAAGCGTGCTTGAACTCTAAGTTGAAACCCCCTTTCTAGGGTCAATGATTGAGATAGACTTTTCTAGGGATTTACTCTATGTGAAGTTGTTCATAGGGTGAGAAAAGAACTAATCACAGTCCAGAATCTGTAATCTCCGATGGGTATACCGAGCTTATACTCTAGACTTAAAGCACTGCTAGAATCGAGTCAGTCACAGCAATACTAAGTACGTTATCCGTCTAGTTACTTACGCAAATGCCTGGGAAGGACCATACGTTGTAAACAGGCTGCTCTACTCTAACTGACGGTACATACAATGTACTACTTATTTAGGTGCGAGAGTGGATCGGGGTTCGCGCAAAACCCGACTCGCACTTTAAAACAACTCTCACTCCGGTGAGCAATTAAGACAGCCCGCTGTAATGCTTATCCCAATCTCAGGCAGCCTATAACGTTTGCTTAGGATGTGAAAGGCAGATAGTCCATCAACAAATGAGCAGTATGCCTGTTGCAGCTGCTCACCAGCTTCACCTAGCTTCTGCTTGATATGAGCGTGCATGACGCCGGCATCTCGGCAAATATCGTACAGTACCTCGGCCGGCTGACGCATCTGTACCCTGGCTTCACTGACGATGAGACCATTTTTCTCATTTCCTATCACATATTCATTGTAATATGATATAACGTCATTGACCGCGTTGGTGACCTCTATTATCCCAGGGATTGAATGCCCGTATAATCCAAGGCTGGTGGACTCGGAGAAGAGTGACTCCGGAAAGATGAAGAATGCATACACCTCAGAGGTTCTAGTTTTGTTGCGCAAGTAGGAGGGAAATCCATGTGCTTGTCGCTCAAATCCAGACGGAAACCGACTTTCAAGAGCACAACCAGAGAGTAGGTCTAATGTTGACTTTATTATGCATGAGTACGCAAGAGGCCCCCAAAACTTTGGCAGTTCAACCATAAGCAAATATGCCAGATAGTCTAGATTGCTGTAGGAATGCGACACACCTGAGCCGAAATTCACAGCAAAGCGCTCCAGCTTTGGTGCTATGTCTTTAGGGTCGGCGTCGTCGATGTATGTGCATAGAGTGGTATAGATGGCAATAAGGAGTCGAACATTAAAGGGTAAGTCGAATATGCATGAGCTGCAACGCCCAATCCCAGAGATAGTCTCGAGAGGAGCATCCGACAATGTCGGTCGGAAGTAACGTACCGACGAATGGCTCTTTGTGCTGCCCCGAGTAATTCTTGGTCTTCAGCAAGAGGAAAACGACTAAAGTCACAGCCTAGGGCTGCCACAAATGACCGGATGGCTTTGACCGAGGTTTCATTCGCGGAAGATTCATGATTGGAATCTAGAGGTAAACCCTGGAATATGTGGATGTGCGCCTTCTTCAAGAGATAATTTTCTCTGCTGCTACTGGAAAGGCACATACGCAGATTTAGATTAGCACTAGGCTTAAGAAAAGCACCAGAGGAATGAATTCTTTGCGATCAGCTGAGCTTAGTGATGAATGTTGTTTATGTGATATGTGCTAGCGGATCTGCTTACATTTGGCTAGACTTCAGCAGAACCCGCCATGGGTTTAAGGTTTGGACGTATTACCCAACCTGTATAGGTAATGGGTTCGACCTCTTATAACCTACAATCTACGATAGATTAGAGAATTGGACCAAAAACCTAACCTATAATAGGTTGGGTTCGGGCTCAGATCGGTTGTGCCGAAGTCTACATCTAGCATCTATTTACTGGCCACGGAGATTGATATTCAGCTTATGTTAGATTATCTAAAGCTACTAGGCGTATGCAGTCCTATTTGGAATCAGTATATAGACTAGGCCTATTTTGTAGCTCTAGAATATCAGAAGACAGAGGTACTCGAAAGCTTTCCGGTCGGTTGGCATGTACAAGATGGAACCTCGGAAAGCTAATGACATGGTCTATACATAGTATCACTGACGGTGCATTGGTAGGGTTGATACTCAGTTTTGGCTGTATAATACCAGGGTGTGATATCCATGACGGTAGCCCACCAGGTGCCCTGCAACCTCTATGGAGTTGTGCCGATGGCCCGGTGATGCATTAGACGGATCATTTAACGTGATTCACAGGCGGCACAGGTGACTCGATCACCTAAACCAACCATTTATCTTTAAGTGAATATATAACTATTAAAACACTGCAGATAGATTGCTAGCCACAGAAGTGGAACTGCACTTAGCATTGACTGTTCCCCGTTGGCCTTTACAGTGGAGTGGCCTCCTTAGCAATCTTTATGTCTCTTCCCAAACATATATACATATACATTCCAAAAGAAGATTAGCACACTCAAGGTGGGAAAATCAAACACTAAACACTTGTATTACTATATGCATGCCAGATGTGTCTAACTCCCTAAGGTGGCGCATCCTTCTTGGCCTTTTCCTGGCCAAGCTTAAAAATCCTCGTCCTGGCCTCTTCCTTGTCTAGTCCAACCCCCCTCAACACGGTCCTGTCGAATACATTCCTTGGTCCCACAGCGTTCAAAAGCCAAACCGCAAAGGCATTAGTACCTTTCCAGATGGTGGTACTCTTTCCACTGAGAACTTCGTCTGTAACTTCCCGGGCAAACTGAGCCGGCGCCATAGTCTTTGCAAGGTGGGTGTTTGTTCGCGCCTTTACAGAACCCTCCACGACGTGGTAGATACTCCCCGGCCCAAAGTTGATATTGTCCGCCGCCATCAAGGGAGTCGATACCTCTCCCATGTACAAGGTTTTGACTTTGAGGCCAAGCGGCTGCAACTCGAGTCGAAGAGTGTCCGAGTAGGCTGCTACAGCCGCTTTGCTAGCGTTGTAAGCGGAAGCGAAGGGATTCGGGACGCGCGCTAGGATGGAGGCGACATTAACTATTATCGGCGAAAATTCCGAGCACACGCTGGCGAGCAGAAGATAGGTGAAGGCAGTAGTCACTTCCATGAGGCCAAAAACATTCGTGTTGAAGAGTGCACGCACGCGGGCGGGATCTGCCTCGATGGCGGGTGCTTCGTAAACTAGGGTGCGAGCAGCGTTACTTTCCGTGCGAAAACCTGCATTTGGATTGACTGTTCTGGAGATAACCCACGAGTGCCCGCATTGTTGAAAAGTATGTCCAAAGAACCTCCTGTACGACTCGAGATTTCCGCCGCTAGGGCCTGGATACTGCTCGCGTCCGTGACATCGAGAGCCAGCGTTTCGATATTTTTCCTTTGAAGGTTGGTCAAAGTCTTCAGCGACCTGGCGGTCGCAAAGACGCGGAAGCCCTTAGAAGCAAACTGCAAGGCTAGAGCGTTGCCGGCACCCCCTTGGGAACATCTGTTGTCTCAGTGGTTAGGGCAGGGAATATGGAGGGAGTGGATAGAGTCTCAACGCACCCAGTGATAAGGATTGACCGTTGCTTTGAGTCCGACATATTGGGAAAAATAAGGCTGATTATGAAAGATATTCATCGCGCAACACCACCTATGTATACTCAAGTAGGATGAAGCATGAGTTGCCTAGGGTATCATGTAGGATATAGGATTATTTAAGATCGGCTGATTATTAAACAACAAACCCTCCCCGCATTATAAATCCATGGATCCACCCATGATATTCAATATAATGCCGTCGGCAAGATAATTGCTCCATTCCCACCGCAAGATCCAGAGGCGCATTTTACTATATCTGCAAAGGGATTGACCATTTCCATAAATATTAAGACCTGCGACTCCGTACTCTTCAACCGTATCCCTTTGTTGTGCATCCATATCATGAAGGCTCTTATTTCCAACCGCAGAATCGCCACCCGAATCTTCAACCACGCCAGTGGCAGATCTGTCGGTGGCCAGGGGGGTTACGTCCGGGACGATGTTCCCATTCCTACAATCTCACCCAACGAGATTTTGGTCAAAGTCAAGGCGGTCGCGTTGAATCCTACGGATTTCAAGCACCTCGATGTCATTTCTCCCCCTCGCTCCATCATCGGCTGCGACTATGCCGGCGTGGTCCAACAGGTCGGCAGCGCCGTCAGGTCTGGATGGACACCCGGTGATCGCGTGGCGGGTGCCGTCCACGGTGGCCTGTTCCCTGACAAGGGCGCTTTCGCTGAGTACTTGAAAGTCGACGCGGATTTGGCTTGGAAGGTTCCTGATGAAATCAGCGACACGGACGCCACCACATATGGCGTCTCAGCTGTGACTGCCATGTTGACCCTCAATGTCCGTCATGGCCTCCCTTTCGTCCAAGGTGATCAGGCGGCAACCCCTAAGGATGAGGTGATCTTCATCTACGCTGGCGCCACCAGCACTGGGCTATTTCACATTCAGATTGCAAAGGCAGCTGGGTATGAAGTTGTTGTGACGGCCTCGCCGCGTTCATTCGACCTTGTCAAGGCGTACGGCGCCACTGCTGTGTTTGACTACAGGTCCGCAACCGTTGCAGCAGATGTCGTCAAGGAGTATCCTAAGATCTCGAAGGCCGTCGATTGTTTTTCTGAAGGAAAATCTACTTCCGTATGTGCAGAAGTACTGAAGAACACTGGAGGTACGGTGGTAACGCTATTGTCTAACGGCAAATCAAGCATACCGGGCGTGTCGTACGAGATGGTGATGGCATATACGGTGTTTGGTCATCCTTTTCAGTGGTTACCCCCAGTTGGTCCAAAGTTTGAGGCCAAACCAGCCGACCGCGAAGCTCTTGTCCGCTTTTACAATGTCCTTCCAACGATCACACGCATCTTAAAACCAATTCCTACTGTCAAGGAAAAGGATGGGTTTGAGGGTATTCTAGATGGATTGAACAAACTACGAGCAGGTGCTGTAGCCGGGAGCAAGTTAGTAGTGAATTTTCCAGCTTAGTATAGCGTTGTATTATGCGAAGTCATATGAATCAAATTTGAGTCCGAGATGATTTAGTGCAACTATAAGAGAGAGCTTGATTGTATAGGCATATAAACGTTGTCGACTTTCGGTCTTCCGAATTGCCGCCACCCCGTCTACTTCATCTGATCCAAATATTATGCAGTCTTCTTCTTGGTAGTTCAACTTTGTTTCTTAAACTTTAGAAACAATGGGTCTGCAGGCCATACTGTTCCTTTATATCATCGTGCATTTCGGTGATGTCGAGATATCCTTAAATGCCTATGAGGTGTCCTATTATGCATTGCCCGCCCATAAGAACCTGCGAAATAGTCTGTGAATTAAACAAAGTAAAAACTACTGTAGGTGGGACTTGGGACAGGTCCCTTCGCCTTCTACACCCGATTAGAAAGTCGTAGAGCGGCCAAACGTCTGGATGTCTGGATTTATAAATATACATCTGTTGGAACTAGCTTCACTCAATCTTGGACCGCCTGATCTATGCTCAAAGCTCGAAGTAAATATCTATCTCAGAACAAAGCTTAATAGCTTGTACGGCTCAAGGTTTAAGAAAGCCCAGTTGCTGATCCATCACGCTCCGCACAATCTCCTCCCAAGATTGCCAGTGGATTCCAAGTTCATTTTCGGCCTTACTGGTATCGACGGGCATGGAAGCCCCTTCAGCCTGCTCTGTAATCTTCGCACCAACATTGGGGTAGGCTGTGTGTACAATGCGAGCAATTTCTTTCCACGTTGTTGGCGGCCCCGAGATCAGATATTTCGAGCCGTCTTTGATCTTCGGGTCTAACGCCTTGATATGGGCTTGGGCAACATCTTGAATGTGCACACCCGTGATGCCCGCCATTGGAACACCTCCCATTACACTACCCCAGAGAATGCCATTAGACCCTGCTTGGACTTCCTCGGCGGAGCCTTGCACGTAGTTGTGCCCGAAGACAAATGACGGATGAAGGGTCACCAGCGAGTAGTGCGGCTTTTCTGTTTTCCAGAAGTTCCATGTCGTGTTGTTTGCAAGTAATTTGGACGCTCGGTACAAAGTCATCGGTGTTGCGGCAGGATTATGAGGATCGACAAAATCTGCGGTTGGGTCCACAGTGAGATCCCAGTCATTAACCTCTAAGGCCGATGTTAGCATATTGCCAAGCTTCACGACATATAGCCTTCGGCCACCATCTGCAATGAATCTATCTACCTTTGACGACACCGCCACCGGGCAATCCAGCAAGAGGAATCAAGGAAGCGATAGATGACGTTACCACAACCTTCTTTATGCTTGGCACCTTAGCTGCCTCTTTGAGAACAGCCAAGGTTCCTTTCACCGTGGGGCCAAAGAAAGCTTCCTTGTCTGTACCGCGAGCAAGCGGTGATGCTAAATGGAGGATATAGTCCACTCCGTCAAGCTTGCCTCTAAAAGCAGCCTCCTCGGTGAGATCTGGGATGGTGACGAATTCCAGCTGTTCGCCATAGCCTGATAGAATCGTTTCGAGCTTGTCTGATTTCTTGCGGGCGCCAATTCGAAGTCGATATCCGGCCTTGAGAGCTTCGACAGCTGTGGCGCTACCGATAAAACCTGTAGCACCGGTTATGAAAATTAAGGGAGAAGACATGACGTGATGGTAGTTAGGGGTAGGTAAGTGGGGATATTTTGTTCAACTAGGAAATTATGGGCTTTTATAGCATAGGGTGGTGGATGTATTATTAATTATTGTTCCCATTCATAGGGATGGAGAATCGGGGATGATGATAATATGTCACGGAGCCGATGCAGAATCGGCCCGTAGGACATACAGAACCCCCGGGCCTCCTAACCCCTGCTCAACCTACATACACCCCAGCTCCCTTTGCAGTTCTGAACCAGCCTCAGGGAGATTAACGCCTTGACTTTTTGGCCCTTTTTCTAATGAAAGGATTCACCGACTATTCGGTTGGGATTCTAAGGGAAAGAACTTCCTAAGAGAGAAGGATTCTTAAGCTATTTAAGCGCTGCTGAAGACATAGGAAAAAGGGACAAGAATCAGTCTTCTTTTGTATTTGTTCTACTATCCAGTTAATGATAGATCTTTACCTTTTGCCTCCCGTTTCCTTACCTAGTTGACAGGCTATCTACCCTGTATAGTAGATCCTTCGTTACATAATAGTACATAACTGAATTGTTTTTCTGTGAGTTCCGCCCAGTTACCCAATATAGGTGATGCCACTTTTATAAGAGCAGTACATAAGTGCTCTGTAAGTGCTTCGAGAGTATTCTAAATTACTTACTAATTACTTACAGAGTATATATCAGCTGCTTCAGTTATTTTCAGATATTATTAATAAGCTTAGTAAGTAATTTAAAGCAGTTCTTTTCTTATCTTATATCTAATATTATATAACTACAAGAAGATCTTTAAAGTGTATATAAACTAAAGTCTACTAGTATATAGACTGTGGCACGATCCGCAATGTCCACGGATATCCGCAATCCACATCCGCAAATTGTGGATTTAAATATCATTTTATATTCGCAATTCACAATCTTATGGATTTGAATATAAATCTTATATTTATTAAATATTTATAGATATTCAATAAATATTAAACAATATAAATATATCAAGACTTATAATTTTAAAAGATGTATATTATTTTTATATTCTCTTTAATATTTTTTATATAATAGTATTGTTATAATAAAATAATTATAATCTTAGTTTATCTATAGACTATAATTTAATTAATTTTTATTTTTTTAATAATATATATTATTTATAAATCTAGCTAGAAGCTATTTAATAGTCTTAACTACTTTTAAATCTATCTTAAACACTCTAATATATACTTATTAACTAATATTTTTAAAAAATTATTATTCTTTTTAATAGCTTTGTATAGTTATTTTTAAAACTGTTTTTCTTTTATTTATCTATAATGATTAATACTATTATTATTTAATTTATTATTATTACTTTTAATCTATTAAATAGACTTTAGCTTTAACTCTTAATTTTTCTTTTTATTATTACTAATAGACTCTAAAATTTTAAGTTATAGTAAAGATCTTTAAATTTAATCTAATAAAGCAGCGTTATTTTAAAATAGATATTTTTTAATAATTCTTAGCTTCTTTTATTAAAAATTAAAATTAATAGTAAACTAATATAGTATAAACTTATAAATTATACTCAGCTTTAATTAATTATAATAATAATAGTAGATATTTTAAATACTATTAAATAGTCACTTAACACTAATATTACTAGTAAAAATAAATAGAATATCTTTTACTATTTTAGTTAGTGTAGAGAAGCTCTTCTTATATTTTTTTTTAAAAAAGTTAAGATTTCTATCTTTTAATTTTATAAGCAAGATATTATATAATCTTATTATTATCTAATTTTATAAACTTCTTTAATAGCTAATTTTAAAAAGTATAGATAGTATTAAAATTACAGTTATTATTATTATTAACAGCTACTCTCAAAATCTCTAATAATATAGAGATATTAGAATTATAGATAAGTAGATATATAATATTAGCTACTTTAAGCTCTCAAGTCAATTTTATAGATTATAATTGATAATAGCTTAAAGAATATAAATTTAAGAAGCTTTAATAAAGACTTGTCTAATCACTCAAAGAATCTTATTATATCTAAACTTAGAGAGAAGTTTATAGTTAATTTAATTAAGATAGTAGCTAAAATAAAACTCTAGAATATTTATATCTTGAATTTTATTAAATAATAACTATTCAAAAAATTAAAATCTATACTAGTTATTAGAGTCAATTCAAAGAATATAAAGTATAGCTGACTTATATATAAGTCTATTATATAAAAAAGCAATAGACTAATATTGTCTTGATTTAACTAAGACTTAATATTAAAAAGAGTAGTATATACAGTAAACAAGAGTACTTTAAACTATCTATAATAATTTTATTTACTAGCAGAATAATTAGAATTATTTATATATAAAGATTAATAATACTATCTAAGATTATCTATAAAGAATTGCGCTGAAGCTGAGAAATAATTACTATACAGTCAAATTCTGCTATATTTTAAAAATTAGAATATTATAGAGCTAGATACTACACTGTTATAATATAAATTGTTTAATACAGAACTTTATTCTTGTGTACTAGAGATAGAAAAATATTTCAATAGCTATTAAAAATATTATTAAAGATAACTATAACTAAAGCTACTTCACTGGCAACTAGCATATATTAGTCACTGAGAGATAAAATTAAAAAGAGATGTAACTTACAATATAAAAGATATATTCAATCTTCAGCATTCAAAGTAGAGATCCATGGAATTATAGTGCCGCACGCGTCCGGAGCTCGCGACAATCAGAAATCACAACCTGCCATTCCAGTTGGTCCTGCTGTTCTGTGGTGCCCTCTGGGTACCTGAGTGACCCAACTCTAGTTCCCTCATCTAGTATATCTGATGCTACCAAGATTTCACCGGTACAAGGAACTGCGGGTTTATTCTGAGACCCAGAATTAAGCGAAGCGTGGCAATCCTTCATCTCTTTTATATTTAGATATATTTTAGTCTTTCTAGCTGCTGTTCCAGATTTCCGCTTGGTATACTTGGGATTATTATTCTTCCATTAAATTCTCTGAGACCAAGAAATCTCTGTAGATAATGAATGATTCCATTTTAATCCAGACGGCACTGTAGTTAAAATAGTATATTCTTTCAATTTCCCGCGCGTAGCTATGCCTATAGAAAAGCAAAATCAATTAAGACTTAAGTATTCAATTCTCTTTTTCTAATATTTAAAGCAGATAGAATGGACGCTGTCACAGACAATCTATTGCTTAGTATATTGAAAACACTCTGCAAGAGTCTATTAGCTGGTTGACTTCAGAAGCCTTCCAAAAACACAACATCATCCGAGAACGCACCTCGATTCTTAGCACTTCTGGAGCTCATTTAGTCTGGGGTTACAGACTGGTATAGAATAAAATGGCATGGTAGGAATGCTTGAATGAATGTGTGACTGGATTGAATGCAGGTGGAGGTGTTTTGCGGGGACTCAAATCCGACTTTGCCCAGTTTGCCGTTAGTTGGAAGCTTATCTTATCGGCCCGGATCAAGGATATTCCGATCCCATACATCTACTATATTATGAATCTCTCTATTTAAAATGCACCAGTCAACACGGCTACAGCAAGCTTTAATCCATTGCTATGTCCATTTTGCTTCTATAATTAGAGACTCGCTGCGGCTTTTCGTGGGTAAGGGTGGTAATTAATGCGGCTTGCTTTGGATCTGTGTATAATATACAGCAATGATTTAAGCACTATATCATAAAATCAATCATATCTCTTGCCATCCTTCGGGGTCTCAACCTCCACACTTGAAAATGCGCAGTGACCTACCCCTTCGCCATAGAAAGTAACAACCCCCCATTTAAGAGGGAGGGTTTCCACTGGCTGCTTTCTATATCGTAAGACCTCACTATGAGAGCCATTCTCCCGACCATGATCTTCCATTTCTTGAACGTCAAGGTGACACGCAGCAGAAATAGCAAGACTGCAGCTCCCAGCAACAGGCATACCGGATTTGAATCGTCGACAACTAATCCCTACCAGATATGCGATTAGAAGACAGCTGGTGGAGAGACAGATCACGATAGCAGGCGGTGAATATCCACATGAGATAAGATCTTGACTCGGAACTCTCGCAAGCGTTGCATCGTACATTTCAACACTAACCAAGAAGAGACTCTCCGAGATGAGCCAGTGAAGGAGTGTCGATAGGGCCAGAAGAGGCAGTGCATAGCGGTACGGTAGAGAAAGAAAGTAGGTGCTCCGTTGGCTGCCTTTCGGAGCTGTCGATACACGAAGGCCTTTTCTTTGGAGCGCGTAGCTGTTCCATTCCGATGAAAGAACCATGGTACTGAAAATAGCGTTGGTAGTGAAATAGATCATCGAGAACACTGTTTGTGGAGTGTTGACTATGATAGTAACGGGCAACAGTGTGGTCGGAAACCCAATTGGACTGATCATAGTCTGGGAATTGACTGTACCAATACCACTTTTCCAGATCATATTTGTATCCTGAATCCCCATGAGACCGGCTATAAGCAGACCGACACACAGGCAGATCGAAGCTATAAACAGACCCATGCATAGCACCCAGCGAGACTTCGATACCGCAGATGCCCATCGCCTTGGTCTCTTGCTGAAAGTGGTTTCGACAATGTCTCGATCCGCCGATTTTCCAGATAGCAGACACTCTCCTTTCGTCGTGGGGTCCGGATCTTGCAGGAACGAAACAACAGCATCTCCTGTGGTCAGGATTGGCATGTCCTTTAGGGACAAGGAAAGTCCACATAGAATCGCGGCCTTGGCAACGTTGCAGGCTATCACGATCACCGCCCAAACAAGACTATACTCGACCTTGCATACGTCAGGCAATCGTTCACTCCAGCAGCTGTTGACGGTGTACCGTTGGACCTGATCTGAATACGAAGAACTGGTATTGGTCACACTCCACGAGCCGGGATCCGATAAAATTGTAGAAAGCATAGACGAGCAGAACGGAGTGTCGGCCTCGCTGTCGGCCACGTCTCTTGTGTTTAAATAGTAGTCGCAAATCCAGCTATATGGATCTTTCTGAGGAGCATAGGCCCTGACATCGTTTGTAGTTAAAAAGCCAATGTCCAACGTGGTGGAGTTAAAGTCATCTGTCTGTACCAGCAGACTGCCGTGTTTGGATTGCAAACTTGTGGCATAGGCAGAGATGCAATCTTTATTGTCGAGCCGGTCAATTTGTCCTTGGGCAGCCTTGTTGCGAAGCCTTTGGTAGGTAGAATCCCACTCGTCAATCCCGGCAGAAGGCTGACTGACATGAGAAAGCCTAGGACTACCCGTCACCAAGTCCGGCAAAGGCTTGTCGCTCACATAGGCCAAATATCCGTAGGAAGACACAGTCAGAAAGATGGCCGAGTTATAACTTTTACATAGTTAGCAGACACCCATGAGTGAGTACGGTCGGCATTACATTAGGTGCAGTGGAAGTGAAGAAAGAACCAGACATGTCCATAGTAAAGCCTTCTTCCGTGGGATACTCGATAGGTTTCGCATGCCTGGGGCTCCAATATCAAGCCACTTATTTTTTGGATGCGCGCGATCGATATCCTTTCTTGTGGGAGAGGACAGACATTGCTGGAATAATGAATTATGTTTAGGTACTAGTTTTCTGGGCGCTGAAATCGATACTTACCATTCCATAGTTACTAGCACTTAAAAGAATAGTTGAAAGTATGTTTATAAGTAAATGCAGGCCTCTGTTTATATTCCGTGCCTGGTCACAGTCACCAGTAAATAACACCCCACGACCGTCTTCAAGGGCACGATGCGTCACAGCCCACAATACGAATGACATATTAAACAGCAACACAACTATACTCAAAGTAGATCCAATATAGAGCGTTCTGCGCCACTTTTCCACCCCTTTCTTTTCATTTCCCTCTTCTGCGCCATTCTCGAGGGTTTCGATCGTCGGTTGGTCAGAGAACAAGTGTTCTGCAGAGGGTTGGGGGTGGAGTTCCACGGGGACATATTTGGCGTTGGCCATGGTGTCCGACTTGCTGACCATAATTGAGAGTTAAAATTGAAGAAAGAAATGTGTCTTTCTTTGCGAAAACCAGTTCTTAAGGATGATGACGAGCGCAAGGCCGAGCATAGCCTCGTCGATCAGTCTCAGCCTCGCAGAACCCCAATTCGGGTTGTCGATCTTTTGGAGAACACGAGAACAAAATTTGCTCCACCAGCGCGGCCTCGAAGTCCAAGTAACGTATTCCTCAAGCAAGTGTGAGTCAGCCCACTCGCTTTAGACGTGACCACCAACCATACCACCAAAAGTACGCCAGACTTCAAGAAATTTAGCTGAGCAAGAAGGGAGGGTTTTACAAAGGTACTAGTGCCCGGAGGCTTACCGATAGGGCAGATTATTGGGAATCAGGATATTTCTTTAAAAAAGAAAGGGGGTTGATGGTGGGAGGTTACTGATATAGAAAGCTCTACATAAAAAAGGGATTGAGATGTAGGAACTCGGCTTTTAGGGCAACGCCAGCACGATGCCATATTGCATACTTCCTTCGCAAGTACCTCGGCCGAAGGTTATTTACAGTGGACTAGATCTAGCTTTAAGGTCAACCAACGATTGATTTTTTACCGAAAGCTTGGCGTTTTACATTAAGCCACAGCTGCCACGCACTTATAAATATTTATGAGGTGATCCTGTTCCAGGAAGCGCTTTGAGGAGAGCGCTGATTCTAGGTTTGTGCACGCAGTGGATTGGGAAATACATTCGCTAAATATGCACATACCCATGATTGTGGCATCTAAAGACTATTTTATATCGTCTTATCAGCACTAAGTAATATATAGATATTATCTGAGATAGAAATGAACTACTAACATCGCGCGTACTAAGTGAAGTAGACTGACTATTCACACAAAAACAAGCAAGAGTACAGATCAAGAAATAATAGATTCTAATTAATAAAGTTATCTTAACTGAAGTGTGTAAAAAGCTCATTTAAAGCCTGTTCAATATTCCATATAATACAGTCAATATCCCAGAAATCTAGAGAGACAATAAAAACAACTCTGATATAATTTTCTATATATATATTAATAACTATCTCCAGTCTTTAAAAGAGAATATATTTTAGTAAAGAGAAAGATATTAAGTATATTAAAAATAATAAGTAGTCTCTCAATATAACAGTCAGCTTTCTAAGTAATTAAGCTATTTTTATTAATATATTTTATAATACTTAGAGCATCTTCTATCTTCTAACAGATCTCAGCAGCTGAAGCAGTATTAAAGATATTCAGATTATACTTTTTTATAATAAGTATTATAAAATAATACAAGATCACTGTCAATACTAAGTAACTTATAAGCCCGGAATATTTTAATAATTAAAGATACTGCTATACTTGTATAATTATATATATATTATACTGTAAATATATTTATAAATATCTTATAAGCCATAATAAGAGAAATAATTATCTTGAAGAGCTTATGTACCGCGTCCCAGTTATTCTGTAATACTTAAGACAGTCTTTTATTTAAACAACCGAGTATTTGAGGTTCACGCGAACCATCTGTAAGTAATATCAGAAAGTGCGCAATTAAGAGAAAGTTGACAATCATACACAGTTGCAAGTACTGTATTGATAGCAATATGCCTGTAGTGGGATCCCACAGCTTGATAGTCTTATTATTAGAGCTGGATGCCAGAAGCTTGCTATTATATAAGAAGACAACTGAGTAAACTAAGCTAAAATAATTCTTCAGTATATACTTAAGAGCATCGGTAGCAATATTCTATAGCTTAATAGTCTTATTATAAAAGCTAAATATCAGAAGCTGACTATTATTTAAAAAAATAACTAAATTAACTAAGTTAAAATAGCTCTTTAGTATATACTTAAGAATATTAATAGCAGTATTTTATAGCTTAATAGTCTTATTATAAGAGCTGAATATCAGAAGCTAACTATTATCTAAAAAAAATAACTAAGTAAATATAACTAAAATAACTCTTCAGTATATATTTAAGTAGACTGCGGCATATCCGCAAATTGCGGATAGTGGATATAGCTTTAATACTATATTCTCAGTGAGAATATCTAAGAATATCTATATAAATATATAGATATTCTCAAATTATCTGCACTAGTATAACTCTTGTTTACTTTTTTAAATATAGACTATTATCTAATATTAATACAGTTTATTAATATTTTTTTTAATCTAAAAGAAATAAATATTTAGTCTTGACAAAACTAATATCTTTAATTTACTTTCTATAATATAAAAGATTATAAAATAGATATATATCTAAGATCTTACTATATAATAATTATATATAATACTATAACTTTAGTAGTCTAGACTTTAGTTATAAGTATAGCTATAAATAATAAATTTTAAAATAATTTATATTAAAAATATATTTTTTACTACTATAAACTATTAGAAACTTTATAGTTAATAGAAGAATTAAAAATAAAATATTTACTTTTTAATAAAATACTTTAATTTTAGACTTAGAATAATACTATATTTTATAGCTATTTATATATTAGATTTAAGTATATTTTAATAATAAAAACTTAAAAAATTATAGATAGAAGTTCTTAAAATATAGATTTAAATAATTTTTAAAGTAATATAGATATTCTATAGATATCTAAGAGAATATTTATAGAATATTTATAGAATTTTTAAAATATTCTTAAGATATCTATAGAATTTTTAAAATATCTATAAAATATCTATAAAATTCTTAAAATATTTTTTAAATATTTATACTAAAGAATATTCTAACTAATTACTAGAATTTAGCTTATTATAAATTAAATTAAGCTATAATAGTATATACTGTTTACTTTACTTTAAAAATCTTTATTAATTAAAATATAAGTTTTTCTATCTTCACTACTTTAAATATTTTTAGTTCTATATTTATTAAATTTTTAATATTTTAATTACAGTTTTTATTTACTAATTTAGATCTTATTAATCTTAACTCTAATTAAATATATTCTAACAATTTTTTTAATTTTATTAATATCTAAATATCTATTATATATATATTTTATTAAGTTATTTAACTATTATACTTTTTAGTCTCTCTCATATTAGTTCTTTTTTTTAGAAAAACTGAATCTTATATTTATTTAATTTAATTAATAATAATATAAATAATTTATATAAAAAGTTTATTAGTTAATAGTTTATAACTAAGTATAGATCATAATCTAATATCAGAAATATAATTTATTAAAAATTAAAAAATAAGTTAAATATCTAAAATAGCTTTAATTAGATTATAAATAAGAAAAATAGAAAGTTAAAGATTATATATAAAATCTATCTTTATACTATTAATTATTTAAAATATTGTCAGCTGCCCTAATCCTAAAGCGGAATAGTCTTAGGGCTAGCTAGGATGAATAGAAAAGCTGAATAGAATGAATGAATTGAATGACTAGATCATATAAGAAAGCTAGGGTTGACTGAGTAGTAACCCTAGGTCAGGCAGGCAGGTAGGGCTTAGGCAATCTAAGCCCTAGATTAGATAGAAAAGGCAGGCAACTAGGGCTAAGGCAGTCAAAGCCCTAGGTCAGGTATGAATAGAAGAGATCAAAAGAATGAATCGATATCTGGCAGTCAGATAGTTGGATGATGATCTGCTTGAAAAATTGATTCAATATAGAGGATTTAGCGGCTTTTTATGTTGAATTAGGCTCGCTTAAAATTACTAAATTAGGAAATCGCCTAATATTTCCTAGTTAGGAGGTAATCGCCTAAAGTTGTCTGGTTAGAATATTTCGCTTAATATCTCCTAGATAGGTAATAGTCTAGAATCTTTCTAGAGTACTACCTAAAAGGGAAATATTCTAGAATAATTCTAGAATATTCAAGGAAATTTTCTAAATAGGAAATATCTTTCTGACAAAACTAAATTAAATTAGTAGAAGAAATTTACTTTTATAATAAATTATAATAAAATAGCTAAAAAGTCTATTATAAAATATATTATATATTAAATCTTATAGTATTTTATAAATTTTAATAAAACTATATAAAAAATATTAATAAATTTAGCTAATTTTAATTTCTAAACTATATAAATTTATAATATTATTTTAATCTATATTAGTTAAATTTTAGTTATTTTATAGTTTAAAAAATTTACTATTTTTATTTAGCGCTAATATTCGATTTCCGAGTCCGAATAACAACTTCCACGATGATTACCGACCGATATGCCATAGTTCTAGATATTTAATCTTTTTACTATCCAGAATACCAACTCTACTGTGTTCTAAGTGCTGCGTAACCATCTATAGCTATATATACGATGAATAAAACAGTGCGCCAATTGCTTTTTAGATAGTGGTAGCAAATCTTCATCTCTCTGTGCTAACATCTGTTGTTAATAGAAAATATATGTATCGAACCTCTAGTAATTAGTGATGGCATAAAGAGCAAAGCGCATAAGAAACATCGACAGATGGTATATGTCTATATAAACTTCTTCCGATCGATAAATGCAGTGTATTTTGGTAATATTCACTCTGAGATATATATATATGATTTATTCTAAGTTTCGTCGGTTCTAGATTCTATTCACATAAAGTATAAGTATTATTAATAGTCTGAGCTCGCGTCTATATTCAAGATTCTTAAAGTCTACACTCTTCCGCTACTTACAAAAGATCCATTTCAGAATCACGATTATTAATTCTTCTTATTCATCTCATTCTTAGATCTATGCTTAGATGTATATACATAACTGTGGACCCTTAACTTAGATTTTCAGTTGCCATAAAACTTGCCAATTATAGTGATCTTGGACATCATAAGTAAGATCTCTTTGTACAATCATGAACAGGTCTACAGATAGACTTTGACTTGCAGAGCTTTTATCAGTAGCTGATATCAGTGCCACATATCTCAGTGTTTATGTGGATAATGCTTTAAAAGTCCTTTTATTATAAAAGCTACAACTTCTCCAAGATTTATTGTCCTGTCATTGTAAGTCTGGCAGTGAATATACTAACAAGTAGCATTGAAATTTATGTCGCGTAGAGTTACTATATATACTTATGTCTCAGTCGTTCCTCAACTTTATATAAGAAAATATCTCCTGTTCTTCCCTCAATACAGTCACCATAGTTCTTCTCAATGTAGAGCTCTGACTTATAAGGTCTCAAGAGCTGATTTGCTTTTATTGTAAGTAGCTAGCAATATAAATTTAAGAAAAACTCTATATACTAGCAACAGAAAGATCGAGCATTGAAACCGCCATAAAGATGGAACAGCTAGATCTGGAGACTCAATATTCTATAAACAATTTTAAAGACTAAGTTGAATTATATACTTTCTGACTTAATTTGATTTACACATATAAGACTGTTAAGCCTGGACTTATGGGTGTCTTAGACAAGTAGAAAACTCTAGTGAAAGTATCACTAAAACATTAAAACAATTATTTAAAAGTATCTCTTGTCAAAAATGAAACATGTTGAATATTTTTTAAGCTCTTTGTAGTACGCAAGTCTCTCTTGTATTGCGAATCTTACTATGATAAGAGTCTATCAAAGTTTCTTTTGTATAAGCATTAGTGACTCTATATCATATCATAAGCGATGTTTGGCTCTAGATAAATCCAGTGGTGGAAAGATCTGGAAATTAGATACTACATGTTACGGTGTTTAGAGATAGATAATTATATGTATTCTCACGTTATAAGGATTAGCTTAGAACAATTAATATAATTGCTGTTGACTTTCTATTTTCAGAGCAATAGTCTATATATACAAATCATCACATTATATAGCATGTTATTCAAGAAGCAGTAGATTTCTCTTAACTGTATGGCTTAAGCTGATTAAGTTTGTATTTTACAGTGGAGACAACATATTAACATAGAAAGAAATCACAATAATTAATTTAATTAAGATTAGAAGCCATTCAGTAAGGGATTTTATATTAGCTGAAACTCTCAACACCAGCCATATACATTGCTTACTTGTTATAAAGTGAATCTCAGTTGTAGATCTGTAGGTGTCGTGATGTTTATACTCTCAGTTAATTGTTGAAGGAATAGGCTTGGCGCTATGATTTTTAGTTAATCTGTTATTTAAAGTAGTCGGCTTAGCTGAGTAATCACGGATTGGCTTTAGAATTGATCTTGGATCGCTCCGGCGCACTAGTTCAATACTCTGGAAGGACTCAGTACACGCACTTCTGTCTATCTCTATGCTCTGGAGGCAATCACTGAGCAAAAAGCGGCCCTGAGCTAGTCCCGTTCCAGAAGAGGAAAGTCCCTAAGTTTCCGCAGAAAAACAATACAGTAGTGAAATATTAGATCGGGTTGATTAGTCAAAGACACCGACGGAGCTTTTCCAGGTAGGCAACTCATGTTCATACGAATACGAAGATACTGGTCTACCAGTTTTGTCCCATATAGGTTAGGATCTCTCAAACCTTGTGCTGCATCCAAATATGGATGCAGTTGCAGCGCTCCAGCTACTAGTGGTTATTATCGAATTGCAAACGTCAATCTAGAGTCCAGGCTCAGCCCATTTTCAAGCTATCATCCGTTCACTGAACTAGTGCATTAAGCTGAACCCCCCCGGATAAAAATTCTACCATATACCAAAGAGTTCAAGAGTGTAAGTATTTGGTAGCAAATTCTTACCATGATATTTTCTGACTGTCTAACTGGGCAGGCTCGAATTCTCAAGGGGCATTACATCGAGGCAAGAGATAGATGTGGCTCCCGGGTATAAACTCTACTCCATAGCACAAATTTTGATCTCTTTCAAGGCTTCGCAATGGTGTCATAAAGGAGGAGCAGAGGGACAAGAAGGTTAAAAAGATTGATGCATGGTATTGTAAGTTTCACAGGCAGAGACTGTTGCAAATCAGTCGCATCGTCCAATTGATGCAAGACGAGAAAAGGGAATGGAAGCGTCAACATTCTAGTACCATAATACCTGGAACATGTACCCACAAAAGTGTTTGGTCCCTTTAGTCCTTGGGTTATTGGCCTTTAGCTTCCCTTTCTGGTTGTGCTGCCTCTTCCAGCACAAGATATCGGGTCATTCTTTGCAACACATTTTACCAGATATCCAATGAACATGGTCCTAGATGGAGTCGAAGAAATGAAAGATTCGAACGAAAGTCTAGGTTGCCTGAAATTTCGTTGAATCCGGGGTCCAGGTCCTCGTTGCCAGCAGAGATCTTCCACATATCCGAAAGAAGATGGAGCCATATCTTTTCTTAAAAGTCCTTTTGCTAGCCCCATGCAATAGCTCGACGGAGTTGATGGAGCGATATGACGCATTAAAGTTCATGAATTACGCGGCAAAGAACTGGGGGTTTCACATAACCGGCCAAGATGCTGAAAAAACATTGGGGTGTTGGATCATGAAATTGTTGAATGATAGTCAGCACTGAGATTACTCGAACCACGGAGCTTTTTCACACCAAGTCTCCATCAGTGTGTCGGGCAAACTCCCCAAGCTTTCTTAAGGTATGGAGTGGTATTTGAGATCCACGGTTACGGGCATCTTATTGATATCCATCAAGATCTGACTTTATTCATGCTGTGAAAAGGTAATAAAGGTGGACATAGAATTCAAAAAACAACATCCTAGAAGTTCCACGTAGAGCTTGCCTCCAGTTACAGAATACAAATCCGAGAGTTCTATAAAAGATCCGACCTCCATCATCAAGAAAGCTACCGGTGAGAGCGGTGCTGACATAGCGCTTGAGGTTGTCGGCACACCGAACGCACTCCAGCTTTGCCTTGATATTATGCGCCCTTTTGGATGTATTAGCAGTGTCGGAATGCAGACTAAAGACATTACGTTAAACGGCCCTTCTTTGTACGCCAAAAATGTCACCATCGCTTGGGGTGGCTGCCCTGTTCGTGGGATATTTGAGGAGGCCTTGGATTGCTTAGCCAGGTACAGGACAAGCTTTCCTTTCTATGCGATCACACAATGAATTTAGAAGACACGCCCAGAGCATATGAAATCTTTGACAAGCGTAAGACTCACAAGGTCTTACTTACTCCTTAGGCTGCAATACTGCTGAACAAAGAACGCTGGCTATATATACAAAGCGCACTGTATCCAAAATAGAGGCAGTAAGCTTGCTGGTATCAACTTTTCGTACAGCATCGTGTTGCGCTGCGGGTCTACTAAATTCTAGAGGGCACAAGATCCAGCCAGGTATCCAGAGTATAAGTCGAACTGTTAGACTACTATCAGCCTTAGAAAACAATCACCTTGCCCATACAATAATTTATAATTGCTTAGGAGCGTAATCTATTACCCAAAGAGAATATTAGTTATTTCATAGATTACAGGAGCTTAGAACGTAAACTTTTCACCAAGGACCTTGAAGCACCGACCTCTACTTTAGGAAGATCAGTTATATCCCTTTTATCTTCTTACAACTTTGGCAATGTTGTTAATTGTAATAGGAAGTAGTATGAATCTGCTTGGCGCCATATCATGCATAAAAATTCCTCAACTATGCGATCCCACAACGTGCTAGGCAACTCCCCACATTCACGGTCGACCCCCTATATACTGATCTTACTCCTCCAACAAGCTCTCCAACATCTGCTGCGGTGTCTGCCTTGGTGCAGCAAGCTCAAGCACCTCCTTACTCGTCGGCGGAGCCGTGAACTGCCCATCCCATGCCGTCTCCGACGCGCGCCGCACGGACCAGAGAACATTCCGCGAATTCCCACTCCCCATGTACTCCATCTCTAGATACGCATCAAGGGCCGACAAATCCTTATACCGAACATTCCTAACGGGCACGCCGATAGCCTTCTCGACCATCCGCACAATTCCCTTGCCCGAGATTTCTTCCGGCCCGTTCAGGACGTACACCCTCCCGTTATGCACGGTGGTATCCTCTTGCAAGAGGAGGTGCGCCGCAACGACTCCCACTTCGTCAGCGTCGATTACGCCGACAGCACCGTCTTTTGCGGCCATCATCTTGAGCATGGTATCGGCGCGGCCGGTCTTGCGGTATTCTTTAATAAACTCCGCTGCGGGAGAGAGGAAGAATGAGCCGAAGATATTCGGTTGCAGGGATGTCCAGTGCAGAGCCTTGAAATCCGGCGCGGCGAGGAGGGCTTCGAGCGCCCAGTGTGCGCGCTGGTAGTAAGCGATCGCGCCAGGTCGGACGAATGCGGCGGTTGTTGAGATTCGCACGACGTATTCGACCCCTGCGTGTAAGAGTGCGAGGTGGAAGGTAGACTCGTCGGCAAACTGGGTTGGTCTGTTATGTGATGCAATAAAGGCCCTAGTTACGTGGTGGGTTTGGAGCCACTCGGGGGTGACTTCGACCCAGTTTTGCTGGACGACTTCGACGCCCGGGAGGGTAGCCAGGTGCTGGGCCGCTGGGCTATTTGCTGAACGCGTGAGGGCGAGGATGCGGTGGTTGCGTAGAGGCGAGTCGGGGGCCTGGAGCAGCTTTGAGAGGGTCTCAGTGGTGCTGCGGCCGGTGTTGCCGGTGGCGCCGGCGACGAGGATAGTGGGAGACATGGCTTGAAGAAAATGCGCTGATAAAAACTGTTTTTATCAGGATTCGAGAATGAGATACGTTGCAACCGAGGGCAGACCTCGGGTGGTTCAGGGCTCTTTATACTTGTATTTGTGCTCTTGGCTTACTGATCATGCTTGCTAAGAGCGGGATCTCCGAGTGGGTTGGCCGAAAGTTATAGAAGTACTATGAGTACAATCCTAGTAAACACTTCCTATACCAGCCGCCTATCCAATATCATGAATTTACATCACATATATAATCTATACCAACAGGTCAGTCTCTTAGGATGCGCTTGAGACATCATATCTCTTGGCATGGAGAAGTCTGTCTTGTTGAGGGTGACATATTTTATTTTCATTTTTACTTTCTGTTCTTCTGTTTCCCCGGATCAATACATTTTCTGAGTAGCTTCTGCTTTCCATACTGCTAGACTACATTGGCTCAAAAGCATTAATACTAGCCTTGCAGTATATATTTAGTCAAGTCACAAAGCCCCATGGTCATACGGGTTTGAACACTCTGCAAATAGCCGTATCGCGCCTTTTACCCAAGAACAAGCTACTAACAGAAAAGAAAAAAAATGGTCGCTGTGGATATAAGCAAGCCCAATCGCAATATATTGAAGCGGTCTCCATTCGCAGATTGGCGGGTTTCGGATGCATCATTGTCTGCATCTTTTGTGTGATCCTGGGGTGTACTATTGGGTCTTGGGCTTGCTTCCGGGCTTGAATCAGCTTTGGGTTGGAGTTCAGGGTCAGCAGGAGCCTTTTCTGATTTTTCCCTGCCGCAGACGAGCATATACATCGTGACGTAAAAGATGGGAATCACTAGCAGCTCCATAAGAGATGAGAGCGTGTTCCTTGACAACGGTGGGATCACTGCTAGTACGAGTGTAATGGAGAAATGGCTCACAGTAGCAATGGTGATGATCTGCTGGGAGAGGTGGATAGCTTTGTAGGTGATTGGAGCCACTCTGGGAAGGTCTTGAAACCACTGCTTTATGCGCCGTAGGAACGAGATATATTGGCACAGCTGGCGGAATAGCAACCTCACAGCGACAAGAATGAAGATATCTCCGAGTAAAACAATGGAGACCATGTATGAGAGGGTGAGCAGATCCTTAAGTAGGCGGATGTCTAGTAAGATATCCGCAACAAAGAGCGTCACGGGCTGCAGGTCGCGGTGTAGCAGCCAGGTGATCAACGCCAGATCGCCAAACATCAAGGGCCAACGGATAACCAGCGTGGTGGCGTATGTTACTAGATAAATGAGACACCGCCAGTGCCCATGTCCACACTTTCCAGGCGGGGCCCGGTGCATGGGGGAGAAAATCCTTCTCAAATTGGAATCGTTTGGAGGCCATGATTGTAGATGGTCATTATCATCTGCCTCCGCTGTTGGCGACCAGAGCCCGTATACCCGATCGCAGAGACCATCCGGAGTAACTGCAGACGACGGTGTATCTCTGTCCTCTTCTGTTTTCTTATCTTGATCTGCGTCTCCCTTGTTCTCGTCATGGGTGTGGGTGGGTGGATTAGCGGCTTTCACAACGAGCGAACGATGAGGCCAGTCCCGATTGAACCCCAAGTCAGCCTCCTCCGAAGTGTCCCAGAACAATGACAACAGTTCGATTAATATAGAATCAGCGACTAATGGCGTCGCCATGATCTTGATCCATGGAGAATTCTCAGACCTGAGCAGGGTCACGTACAGTGGCACTGTGCCTCCAATGAGGAACGTGCGCCGCGTCAAACGCCACCATAACTTGCGCTCGAGACCAGACGAACCCGACGTGAAGTAATAATGACAGGAAATCGCTAAGCCGGCATGGATGTCAACGAGGTTTAAAAGTCTCCAGCTCATAAAATCTAGGAGCATCACTGCGACGAGTAGTGCAGACTGGGATGGAGAGAAGAGTAATACGTTGCGTTTTACATTTTCATGAAACGTTGGGTGTCCGGTAGGTTTGATGAGGACGCTGATTGTTGCAGTGACGAGAGCAAAGGTGGTAAGTCCCCATGATGCCATTTTAACCAACCGTCTCGGGCTTTAGTCCAAGACATACGAGGGAAAGCAATCTGGAATCTTGATGGGAGAGAAGCAGTGGCTGTTGTCATGATTTGAAGCACGACGCTGATCGGGGGCTCAGCAATTTTTCCCCGGTATATTTAAACTTTTATAGAGAGAAGCACGCTAAACCACTTCTAGTTTCTATTAGCATATAAAAACAAGACCAACATTTATGGAGATATATTCTCACTACACTGGACCATAAACCGGAGTATGGAACAACATAATTTCCACCTATTATTCACTCTTATTCAACTCAATCACTAGCTGTCGTTATGCTTCTGCACTGGTGACCATCTTTCGGTTCATTGAAATCTTCCTCTACTGTATCATACGATATGACGATGCTTTTCGTGCTTTCGGCCCTATCAGGGTCATAGGCATAACCAGGCGTACTCTGTACAGCTCTATCGCTTTCTCTCACACTGACCTGTCGGGGTAGCGGAGGACCTTGATCACACTTTTTCCAGCTTGGGAGCTGGGCCCCATTGGAGAAACAACGTGGGAACCAGACTCTGCCCAACTGGGCTTCTTAGATGAGCTCAGCTCTAACTCCTCAGGGATTTGTACTTTGTTCATTCCAAGAGCTAGGCTGTTCATGACACGGTACAAATTGGGTATGCATGTTGTAACAATGCTGGCGTTCATCATTATCCTGCTAGGCAGAAGACGACATTAGCAGAGAAAAGACGAAATAGGATAAATACGTCCCGCTTGGGAAGAACAACTATAAGGGGAAAGCCATACTGGTTGCAAGCGATTACACTGAAAATAGTCCCTAAATGCTTGCATCAGCAAGGTGTAGCTTCCGGGATGTATAGGGGGAGGTCATGACCAACAGGTGGGATCAGTGGAATGTAAATATTGTCCCAAGTAAGATAATTGTAAACCGTCAACAATAATGACCCTGCTCACCGTTAGCCGTAGTTCAACTGCTTATATGCCGCTTGAGTGTTTAGGAGACTTACAAAATGCGAGACGCGAATGTTGAGATGATCTTCAGGCGACGAGGCAACGGCATTTGGACATTCCAGAGCATTATTGTTGGTAGAACCACAAGCGCTATATCGACTAACATATTGATGGTCATAATCGGATACATAATGGCCCCCTAGGAGGTCTGAGCGTATGGTTCAGGTGCAAGATTGGTTTCTCGGATTCTGCTCACCTCTCCAAGGCAATGGCTGGGGAGATATTGCCAACGTGGCGTTTGGCATTGGAACGCGTAGCCGAGGACTGCCAGTATTGCCCATCCACCAATAATGGTTTCAGTAATGCGGCAGTATCGTTGAATCGATTGAGTCGGATCGATCGATCGGATCGATCGATCGGATCAGATTACTCGTTGATACTTTAGCAAGGGTAAGAACTAAAAAGAGAAGAATTTGCGCAACATATGTCATCTGTGAAACTCTAAGAATTAGCTTCCGCGCAAGGCGAGTTTTGAGAACTTTAAAGAAGTAGGACTAGACTCACCTTGTTATACGTATGGAACGTACTGGGCATGAGGGCTTCGAGATGCCTTCCCATTCCATGATCGACGGCAAATTGTATCAGAAGGCTTTGGACGAGCGCAATTATCTATTACAATATTAGCTGTAATTTGGGGGAAGTGAATCACTTGCTGTTAGTCAGAGACGGTGCTGTATGGAATGGAATTCGCACTGTGGCGGCCCATATCGGGATATCCACCGAGAGTACTACTCGCTTTAGATATACCATGGACCAAGTTTTGATTATGACCACGATAAACGTGACAGAAAAAGGGATAAATGTGATAATCGATACAAGGGGTCCATTGTTGTCCACACTTGTCTCCTCAAACGGGGGGCGGAGATCAGTTAAGATAGACATCGTGGAACGGAACAGAATCCAAGGTCGGGAATGTGGAAGCGAGGGGAATACGGTGTAAATAGTTATTTAGGTGCTAATAAGGGACTAAAGCAGAGAGAGCGAGAGAGAGAGAGAGTGTGTGTGTAGCATCATCTTGTAGATGTATCAGCACCCAACCCCTAGCTCGCTGGCAAGACAAGGAGCCCTAGAGCATAAGCCAACAAAGAGAAATTGACGGAGCAAGCTAAGGCAGGGTCTGATTGAGTATATGATTATGACGTCCCCCGGTAGGATCTCAATCCCTGTAACAGTAATATTGTAGCCTTGGCTGTAGTTGTGAGACCCTGATAGGGGCTAGAGCTTCGATGATACTTAATACGTCCATGGCACTAGAGCTTAGAGGTTGGACAGGGATTCATCCATGGTTATATTCCGTCCCCTTATCGCAATCTAAAGATGAGGAGGGGAAACGTCTGTTCTCTAATCTCCTTATTCCTATCTGTTTCTCTCCAAACATTCTGGCACCCCCGTACCCAACTCTAAAACTACACCCCAACCGCCCGATTTTTTCTTTCGGAAGAAAGCCCATCCAACAGCCCTGTGCAACGGTAATAGCCATGGTGTACAACGATATTGAGATGGCCCACAACTATGCCGAGCACAAGTTGCCTCGCGACACCGTCGGGAGACCTTATTCGCCTTCTCGGAGCCAACGCCCTCAGCGTAAACAAGGCCTTGAGGTATGTGTATTTAACAAAATCAAGGTCAATGAATCTAAGTATTTACTTTTCTAATCTATCACAGCGATATCTTGGGTTTCTTCCCATGCTGGCCTTTGCTGCGACCCTGCAGGCCTCCTGGGAAGCGATCGGGGCAAGCATGTTTGCGGGTTTAGAGAATGGGGGCCCTGTGGCCCTTCTCTATGGGTTGATATTGGCAATTATTGGGTCGCTGGGAATGGCTCTTTCGCTAGCCGAACTTGCATCAATGTTGGTCGACTGCTCAATTGGCTGGACCGTTGACGAGTACGTTTTGACTAACACGTCGATGAAACAGAACTCCTGTAGCTGGAGCACAGTACCATTGGACTTACGATCTTGCTCCGTTTGCTCCTCGATTCCTGAGTTTTATGCAAGGTGAGATTGACGCTTTTGTGTCGATGGGTGCTCACTAACCTTAGTACAGGATGGATTACAGTCTGGCAGCCTAACCCTCTGGACCTTGTGTATGGCTCTCTCTGACATGATGACAGATCTTTGCCTGGTGGGCCAATGCCGCCACCTCGCCCTTCTTGATCGGAACTCAAATCAAGGCCCTTGCCGTCCAGAGTAACCCGAGCTATAGCCCCAAACCCTGGCATACCACTCTGATCATATGGGCGGTCTTGTTGATCCCTTTAGCCGTGAACATCTACGGTCGCCGTCTGCTGTCCACCGTAGAAGTGATCGGTGGCATCATTCATATCGTGTTCTTCCCCGCTGTCCTGATCACCTTAATCGTGTTGGGCTCTCGCAACTCTTCGGAGTTCGTGTGGACTTATTTCGAGAATTCCGCCAGCGGCTGGCATAATGATGGTGTCATTTGGTCGGTTGGTCTCTTGACTGCAGTCTATACATTCAGTGGTATAGTTTATCCTTAAACTGCCCCTCACACCTAGATCTCTCATCGTAGAAAGGAAAAGAAGAAAACTGACTATCGTGCTGGGACAGGTTTCGACGGAGTGGTGCACATGGCAGAGGAGGTCAAGGACGCCCGTCGGACAGTTCCCCGATCTATGGTCTACAGTGTCTTAATCAATGGTCTAGTTGCCCTGGGATTCACCATAGGGCTTTTATACACTATGGGCAGCTTAGAAGACGCTCTCAATACCCCTACCGGCTATCCACTCCTTGAGATCTTTTACGCGGCTACCAAGTCGAATGCAGCCGCTTCGGGGATGTTGATGATGTTTATCTTGCCGGGATTTGTGGCCCTCCTGAATGGGCTGGCCTCCGTTACCCGGCTGACCTGGGCGTTTGCGCGCGACGAAGGTCTCCCCTTCTCCAGCTACTTTGTACATATCTCCTCGTGGCACAAGATTCCTTTGCGCGCCCTCTTTCTGGTCTCAACCATTATCATACTTCTGGCCGTGATCAACATCGGTTCCACCACGGCCTTCAATGCGCTCCTGTCCCTCGCAACTCTGGGCCAATACATCTCTTACCTCATTCCCATTGTTTTTCTCCTAATCAAGCGCATTCGCGCACCGCAGGAGGTGCGCTGGGGCTCATTCCGACTGGGAATCTGGGGAATCCCGCTCAACATTTTCGTGATCATGTACGGAATATACATTGTCATCTTCCTCCCGTTTCCTCCGCATTACCCAGTGACAGCGCAGAATATGAACTATGCCGCACCTGTCTTTCTGGCGGTGGTGTTCTTCGCCATCATTGATTGGTTTGTTAGGGGTCACAAATGCTGGCAGGGCCCTAGAATCAAGGTGACAGCCGATTAAAGTACATTTCTCGCCGACCGGCTGAAGGAGCTTGCAAGTTCCGTCTTCAACTGGTCATGGTCAAAGAGGCATCGACGCACATGCCTCCTTCCGACGATGCAAAGCTTAATCTTGAGTGATAATGTCAAACAATTGCCTCCCATCTGCCAACCACTGGCTGGAACAAGGTGTACGAGTGAGCATGAATACGTGTCGATCTTTCGGAGATTCTTGGAGATGGGAGTCCATCATGGGCAGCTGGATACGCGATACCGGGCATTGAGTAGCGCATGATTTTGCACTAGTGTGTCACTGTTGACAACGAGATGTTTGTCGTCCCCTTGTTAGAGCATGGAATTGACTTTCACGGTCAGAATGATAACAAACGCACACCGCTTCAGGTCACGAGAGACTTCCGACTGACACCTATGCATGTCGCTATCGAAGCCACGCCTGCATCCGATGAGGCTGTTTGCCGACTTTGACGCGGGCGTCGATAGGTGTCAATAGTTTGCCGAAAAGGGGATCGGGTATAAGGTGCAGACAGGGTTACATGTCACATTCGCGCGAGTCATGAGGAATATGCAGTGGATAAGCGGTGGAGATAGCGAATGCAATACGTGGCAATTGAATGCACCTGACAAGACCTCGGCCGACGGTCACGTGGGTGTCTGGTGGGAGGGGTTGTGTACAGACCCCTCATAGTAGAACATAATAACTTCCCTTCTTAATACCTACTAGGAGCTCATTCACCAGGAATACCTCACTTGGAATCTCCCTTCGGAAAATTTTACAATAACAAATACGTATATAGTTTCCCGCCAATCCCCCTCATGTTTTTGTGATGCTGAAACTATACCAGAAACTCGCGACACCGCAAATGGAAAGACCACCTCTTGCGAGCCTTGTCGGAAATCCCGGTGTGATGATGCTGTGTATAGCCAGTCTATACTAGTTACTAGCAACGAGACTATGCTCGGAGATACTTCAATAGTCGCCCTCGGGGAGACCGATATGATACTGGGCATTTTATTAGGATCGATGGGAAGAGGGTCGCAGGAGCCACCCCCATCTTGGGAATACCAACCATGCTCGTCCCTCTGACCCTGATCATGTGGGTTCATTGCCAGGAACCCACTCCTTGCTACCAATACGGTCTCGGCCCGATCAGCTCCTGCCCACTTTGGTCCGTCCGGACACACAAGTTCCCACGGTGATTGACAACGACGACAGGATTCGGGGAAGCTTCGATTATGTTCTATGGCTCAGTGGGTTGCCCCGGCCTCTTCGTGGGTCCAGGGAGGCACTGGGGTTGTGGAGTTGTCCCTGGCACTTTGCCATCATCGCAACGAAGATGATTCCAGCCTGCCGTCCGTGTCCTCCCCTTATTGTCCGAATTTTGGCTCGGATTGGGGTCAGGTATGGTGGGAATTTACTACCAGAGATCTATATCTTTGTTCATTTTCAACAGCTGACTTCTTTTAGGGTTTTATCTGGGTGGATCTCAGAGTTTTTCTTTTTGTTCCATTGACAAAAGGTGACTTCGAACATGAAAACCTTAAGCACGTTGAGTTTAAAATGTGATACGGCGACCGATAGCGGCAACCAAGAAATAAAAAAAGAAAAAAGGAATGCTTATCTAATTGCATTGTACTTTTGATTTTTTTTTTCCAGGTGGCTAAAAAAATTCGAGAACCTCGTGAGATCAGCTCCCCACCACATGATGTAATCCTGTTCCAACCAGCGGTCAAAAACTGGCGGTGACCCTCGTCGACTCAGCGCCCCAGCCGGAAAAAAAACAAACCCCCTTTTATCTCTCGCCTTCTCGCCCTTGTCTTTCTTTCAATTCCTCTCTCCCATTCTTCACACATTCACAATGGCTCCCCTAAAGCTCAACAACAAAAACCTGTCGCAAATTGCGGCGGCAGGTGAGACCCAGGTCAAGGTTCCAACCTACCAGCGCGGTGGCGACGTTAAGGAGGGAATTGTCCACGTCGGCGTCGGCGGCTTCCACAGAGCTCACTTGGCCGTTTATGTCGACCAGTTGATGCAGAAGCATGGTGTGACGGACTACGCGATTTGTGGTGTTGGTTTGCAGCCCTTTGACGCCGCCATGCGCGACGCCTTAGGATCGCAGGACCACCTCTACACCGTCATTGAGCGTTCGGCCAAGGGAAGCTTTGCCCATGTTGTTGGTAGCATCAATTCCTATCTCTTTGCCCCCGATAACCGTGAGGCCGTCATCGCCAAGATGGCGCACCCGGATACCCACATTGTGTCGCTCACCATCACTGAGAGCGGTTACTACTACAACGAGAACACACACGAGCTCCAAAGTGAGCACCCTGACATTCAGTTCGACCTCCAACCAGCGAACGAGAAGACCCCACGCACCACATTCGGCTTCCTCTATGCCGCTCTGGCACGCCGCTACCAGCAAGGGCTCAAGCCCTTTACCGTCATGTCGTGCGACAACATGCAGAAGAACGGTTCCATCACTCGCCACATGCTCGAGTCCTTTGCGCGCCTGCGCAACCCCGAGATCGCGAAGTGGATTGCTGAACAGGGCGCCTTCCCCAACGCCATGGTCGACCGTATCACCCCTCAGACATCCGCCACCGATAAAACGGCACTCGCAGACAACTTTGCCATCGAGGACTCGTGGCCCGTCGTGACAGAGCCCTTTATGCAGTGGGTCATTGAGGATCAGTTCTCCGATGGCCGCCCACCATTCGAGAAGGTTGGTGCCCAGGTGGTCAAGAATGTCCATAACGTCGAGGAATTCGAGAAGCACAAGCTGCGCCTGCTCAACGGCAGCCACTCGGCCATCGGCTACCCCGGGCAGCTGGCCGGCTTCAAATATGTTCACGAGGTGATGGAGAACCCACTGTTCAGCAAGTTTGTGTGGCAAATGATGCAGGACGAGGTGAAGCCGCTGTTGCCCGAGATCCCGGGCGTCAACATTGATGAGTATTGCAAGACGCTTATCGAGCGCTTCTCCAACCCAACCATCATGGATCAACTGCCCCGCATCTGCCTCAACGCTTCGGGCAAGATCCCACAGTTTATCATGCCTTCGATTGCTGAGGCGATCTGGGTTACTGGCCCATTCCGCCGCCTGTGTTTCGTGGCGGCCGCCTGGTTCCATTACATTAACGGTGTCGACGACAGCGGCAAGAAGTTCGACGTCGACGACCCGATGCGCGAGGAGCTCCAGGCCAAAGCTCGCGTAGGAGGCACCAACCCGGCCGAACTCCTCAGCATCAAGAGCCTGTTCGGTGACGACTTGCGCGGCGACAAGAGGTTCCTCCAGGAAATCACCACAGCGATGGAGGACATCGCCCGGGACGGCATCCTGAAGACGCTTCCCAAGTACATTGACTAAGCGCCACTACACGGTGCTCTTGGCTTAATATATACGGTATACCTGGGTCTCTGATATTTACGTTTTCTTTGTATGTGTTATACGGGAAGGGTTTTACAAGAAAAGTGCGATATAGAGATAGATAATGATAGATAAAACTTTTAATTCTTACTTGATTACATATTCTATTTATAGGTGAATCTTGGCAGCATATGCTCTTTGAATTGGCTGCCGTGTCTAGAATGGTCGGTCGCATGCAAACAAACCAAACATCTCGAGCTGGAATGGGCTTTGAGAATCTGGCCTCCACCGGGGCAATCCCTTCCTCTTTGTACCCGTTCTCGTGACATCGGATCGACTCCCCACTCCCGATTCCGGTGCGAACACTCCGGACTCAGTCAACAATATGTGACTTCCAATTCTCACCCCAAATAGGAAATCTATCTACATATGCATCATGCATCCCCCTCCATCTCATAGTACGGATCATTCGGGTTATACGGGAATTTGCGCACCACCACATCCCCCTGATACCGCCACAGCTCCTCCTCGATCCCGGTGATTGGCACCGTACAGACCTCCTCCGCCTGCCCGAACGTCTTCACCGCCGTGGCCGACCCATTCGCATAGTTCACCCGCACCATGTTCACCGTCTGCCGGCTCGGGTCCCCAGCCAGGTAGTTCAGCGGCGTGAACTGCACCCCGGAGTGCGCCGTCGTGAACACCGTGTTCGGCAGGTCGCCCGTGTGCGGGACGTGGTGCATCCCCAGGTTCAGCCACACGACCAGATCGGTCTGGTTGAGCGGCTCGCCGTCGAAGAACTCGGCGAAGTTGACGGGCGGGTGGTGGATGTCCTGGCTGTTGTAGGCGTGCGCGGCGCGCGGCTCGTGGTCGTGCTGCCGCGTGACCTGGATGTCGTACTCGGCCCAGTGCGCGGCGTGCGCCAAGTTGCTGGAGTCCTGGACCGTCAGGTGCGCCGTCCCGGCCGCCGGCAGCACGCGGTAGCCCCGGTACTCGCCGTACGGGTTGCGGGCGTCCTGGTTGATGACGTGGACCATCGTCGCCCCGTTGGGGCCCCAGTTGAAGCGGCCTTCGTCTTCGGACGAGAGGATGGACCGTTCCAGGGTCATGGTGTTGCGCGAGCGGCCGCCGGACCAGGTGAAGTTGCGGGTGACCGGGGCCACCGTGGTGAGCTCGATGCTGTTGTTCACGCCGAGGATGTCGAAGTCGGCCTTGAAGTTGAGGACGTGGTCGTGCATGCTGCCGGACAACGCATCGTGGATGCGGTAGCCGAAGTCTTCGTTGTGCGCGTAGTAGGCTGCTTGGATGTAGCCGGAGGCGCGGACTTCGACGCCAATCGTGCCATCCATGTGGAACGTGTAGCTGGAAGCATGATTAACGGGGATGTGATTTCATGCGTGTTTCGGGCGTGGAACTCACCTGGTCATATAGTCGTAGTTGCCGATCGTGGACACGGATCGGAGGGTGAGGTAAACGTTCTTCGTACTGCTCACGTAGTCGGACGTGCTGTGGCGCTGAATCGGATAGTCTGCATCGTACTCAAACACACAGAGACTGTCAACGTGCGTGTGCGTTGTCTCGGAGACGTAGAAGGAGCTGTTGAGGTAGGTTGCATAGACCGGACAGTCGTAGCCTTTGACTAGCTCAAAGGCGTACGGTCCAAAGCCGTAGTATGAGTCCAGATATGCGACGCTGGATTGGATTGGGTCGTTGCCCGCATAGTGGGCGAGTGCCTCTTGTAGGCCCAACTCGTACAGCACGCGCTGACCTTTGTAGCGGATATCAAACACGGATACGCCGGTATCACGAGAGAAGCTGATGTAAAACGAGAAATCCATCCATGTCACGTATTTGCGGTCCAGGTCCACAGAGTACCGTGCTCCTGACGGCGCTACCATGAGAGGCGGTTGCTGCTTGTCTTGTGGAAGTATAGGGCCCCGTTGGTCCGTCTGCGCCCATGGTCCCTCGGTGTTGGGCTTCAGTTTGACAAATCCGGGCGAGAAGAATGCCTGGCGAAAAGCCTCTGTCGTTTCATAGAAGATGTCATTGTAAAGCCAGCCTTCAAGCTTCCACTGAGAAGGATCACGCCCAGTCACGTCGGATTTGAAGAATAGTCCCAGCGGTAGGATGCTGCCGGTGTCGAACTCATCCGTGGGCATGTTCCAGAATGTGTCCCAGCGGATGATCCGGCCGTCATCCTGCCAGAGGGGGTCAATGCCCCATACATCGAGAGTGTCGTTGTCTAAGCCCAGTGCAGTCCCATTGAACAGGTCCAGGGTGATATCTGCAATGGATGCGCTAATCTTATACAGCCACTCAGAGTAGATGGTGCTATAGTCAGCGTCGAGATTGCGCACTCGACCGTGAGTCTTGCGCGTGTAAGGATACTCTAGTGGCGTCCAAGCAGGGGTAGAGTGATTGGTGATGGGTAGAGGCCCGACCAGAAGATCAGCATAATGAGGGTCAGTAGTGACGCGGTTGTCAAGGACAACATGCGCGTAACGGCTAGGTTCTGGGCCTTGATGATCGAGATAGCTTAAGACATCCGTCTTATTGGGGCGCATCAGCTCAACGAGAGCACTGGTCCTGTTAGTAACCGAGAGTGATCCGAAAGATGGCGCTTACATCGTGTTATCCCACTCTCCGGCGTCCTCCGTGACAGTCAGGTTCAGAGCCGCTTGTTGGAAGAGCCACTTAACCACAGATGCTGTTTCCTCGTCCGTCAAGCCTTCCCAAACATTATGCTTAGGTGCTTTGATCACCGTGGCATTGCTTTCGACGCAGGAGGACGAGGGCATAGATGAACGGACTTGCAGGTTCCGCGGGGAACTCTTCCTTCCCCGACCTTGACGCACCCATGCTGTCTTAGGATCAGGTCTTGGATGAGCTAGAGCATCTCCTATGAAGCAGGGGAGAAGAAGCAACGAAGGCAATACTGCCGCGGAGATCGTTAGCCTCATGTTGTCCAACGATGCAGAAAACCCTGGCTGTTGTGAGACGAGATCAAGTGCCAGGGTCATGGCTTTATACTTGTCTCATTCGTCCTTCTCGGAACTAGCTAGGCTGCAATTCAAGGAAGAGTATCATCTCACCCGACGTCGGACTGTCTTGTCAACTATTTTCATCACTCTTCGATTCCTGAGACCATAACCCGTCAGATGCATCGCGTCAGCCCGCTGTTGAATTTTCCTGAACCAGAAGGTACAGGCGGTAATGTCAATTATGCAGATGCTATCACTGGATACAATGACTTAGCATAAATCCAAGACACCATACATTCAGCCCGTAGCGATATCTCTCCATGCGGTTGGGCCTAGCAGAGACTTAGCGGGACCGTGCGTTGTATATGAAGATGAGATCGGAACTGGTTGCGATTATCTCCAGCGAATCCGAGTCAGTTGCCAAAAATGGGGCTTATCGTGTCCCGCGTTGATAGACCCTGCCGGTAGACAGTCCCTAGACAAATGCAGGGAGAAGTATCTGGACATATCTCTGTTGCAAAGCAACGGAGGCATTAAGTCACAGCTTCAATGAAAGAAGTGTGGAGATGTAATTGTTCCATAGCGTGAGCTTTATCTATGAAGTACATGATGTACTTCGTTTGATAGTATTTCACTATTGTCAGACTTGCATAGTATGCCAGTTTGGAGACAGGCGTTGATCGCTGGGCTTTGCCGAGGCTGTTTATCGGTCTTTTGATGCTTGTTGTAGCCGTTGCACCATCAAGTTCCTATACTTAGCACCGTCAGTTCGGAAAGTCGGACAGAGTGACTGCTCACCATGGTCGAGGACCTAAGCGAAGTGACAGAATGAAGTGTATCTTCTATGAGGGGTTGGTTATCTTCAGCCTATAAGCGACAATCAAACTAGCAAGATAGTTTACCCCTCATTTACTGGAGGAACGCCAATGCCCTGAAACGATAAGCAATCGAGAAACATAATAATAAGGGGCTAAGCGCACTGGAACCTAATTTATCGTCTAATCATTTCTATCCTCGGTATTTGGCTCGGGTAAGTGCTCTCTCTAAGGAGTGTAGTAACTCCTCTGATATCCTAGCTGTAATTTATATGTATTATCCCTATAGTTCCGATCCTTAAAAGGCTATGCCCTATTGTGAAGACTTCGAAGACCACAGTATCTGAACTTATCTTGGATTAAGCGGATAGCGTGCGAATTCTTCGACTCGAAGAATGCCTGCCATTGTTGATTATAAGTTTATAACCCTGAAGGCCTGAACACCGAGCAGATCTGTGTTTCTAGCAATGTTGTCGTCGACTTCGCGGAGGCATTTAAGGCGCATCCCAGCTGGAGAATCCGATCAAAAAGTCTATGGAGAAATACACAGGTGAAGAATCGGGGTATCACACAGACCTATTCATCGCAAATAGGTAGAGTTACGTGGCACTTACGGAGGATTAAATAAAGATAATATCCGAGGAACTATCCAACTCGACCCATTGTTTCCTTGTCCAGGAGCTCTTCACGAGACAATCAGTCAAGTGGAATGGTAGACAGATCAGGAATGCGTTCTTCATTGCATCTTCTCTGGCGCGCTACGACAAGTATACAGAGGAAGCCCAATCACCGAACAATGCAGAAACAGGAAGAGCGCCCCATTCCTTTGATATCAGAGCCGATCATTTCAGGGTCGTAGCTGATGCCGCCGCCGGGTTTGATCATTATATGCACGAAACAAATGGCAAAAATGATGGAGAGATCGCGTGGTTGGAACGTCTCCGAGCAGACTATATCCGAAAGCCACACCACGAGGCTCAGCAATCGCCTTCAGTGACCATACCCGAAGGCCCTCCCGCTGGTTATCATGCCGACCCGTATCAAACACATCACCGAGACGCTCCACCCGGGTACCCAGACGTTCCGCTGGGGGCCCAACCTCAGGACTCTGGACTGAAAACCGGCTACGACATTCCTCGATTCACGCCCGCTCCTTATTCCCAGTGACAAAAGCATGCGCATCCACAACTCATGGGTCACTCACCAGACCGGAATGTACCGCAGGACACCTTCGGTAACAGAGTCCATCAGGACATGGGCTACGCGCAATACGGCAATGCCCCGATGGATCAATTGAACGTTATGAAATCGAACACTCCACAGCCACACCCTAGTTACAATCCCTATCAACCACCCATGAGAAACAATATCCAATCTTCAGGGTGGCAGGGGAAGGATCTGCGTGTTCCGGCCAGTGATGTTTGGGATGACTGGGGATGTCTTCATTGGGGTTCTAGGCAACGGGAGGGAGGTATCTCATTTAACACATTATGTCTGGTGCTATTGAGAGGAGATGGATATCAATTGACTCATCCCGGTTAGGATACAGGATTTAGTATGATTCTTTTCGGTTTTTGTAGTCGCGCTCATACATGAAGATTCCCAAGTCTTCCAGATGTGACCTCCTTCATTTCGTGTCTCTCTGTCCAATTCAAATGTCTCTCTTCACACCTTTTCTTCCACTTGCGTATTCGAAATGCCAGGTAAATCGGACTGCTAACTTCTCAGACGTGCTATGGTGTCTACTCGAAGAGAAGCTCCGCAACGTTGAGCAGTATACTTCATGTAATACTCACTAAGATAGAGGTCGGTTTGGGCATCACCCATACTTAAAGGTGGTGTTATTTTAGACATGGGAGAGAGCCTCACAAGAGATATACCGTATAAAGTCAAGTGTGCGTAGTGCATGGCCCTTCTTATTTATAATTGAAAGTACTCTTTCTGAAAGCCAACCAACGACAGCGGACTTATTTAGTGCGAGACACTCCCAAGAAGGATTTATATATAGAATATATGGGTTCCCTATATCTATTCTTTATGAACCCCGACTTAAAATGCCAGAACTCCTCTGGTGAGGTAGCTTATGTTCGGTTGGGTCCGAGATCAAACATCCCTTGGCCTCCCTTCCAGCCCCGATTGAGAAAAATAGTGATAATCCTTCTTGACATTGTAAATGCTCTTCAGTGGACTGGGATGGGGATACTTCCTGCTGTGCTCGGTATCCTGCTGTCCGAATGTCGTTGAACCAGAAGCAAAAATGTTTCTATTATCCTCCCAATACTTATACTATAAAACCAAATGCGCTTCTGGGATAAATAAATGCTTATTCTTCTATTAAAGGTTATCCTTCAGCTGTAATAAGAGGAGATTATAAACCTAATATACAATATACTAAATTAAATTCTAAATCACGTATTGGATCTTTTGGTGTTAAAAGGTTGAGTAAGTGGTGTTTAATAATTAAATTTAAATATACCTAAATTAGTTAATAAAGATGATGAAATAGTCTGAACCATTTTGCGTATTGTCATCTATTTTTACTGTCTTCTTACCAAAATTACCGTCACTCTATAGATATATTAAATCAATTTTTTATATAGAGATATATCAATTTTTTTATATATATAGATAGAGTAGTACGGTTTGACCGGTAAACCCGACCCGAACCCGCTCCAAACCGGCTCCGGGTTGGTTTCGGTTTCTAGATCTAGGAACCGCTCCGGTTTCCGGGTTCTAGGGTCAAAACCCGCAGTCAGACGGCAGATCGCCCTCGATTTGCAAATTCCCGAGAAAAATCTCCGATTTTGTTACGAGTGTATGGAATGGATGTCTGCAGATGAGTGGCCGGATCACTGCCGCACCCACCTTCAGTCATGGACGACTCGACATTGCGAGATAGTCACATACCGCCACACCGTCATTCGCCCCGGTTACTGTCCATTTTGCTTATGGGATGAGAAAATCCCAAACGGACATCGAATGCAATACTGGATCAGAACCGATGTTTTGAGACAGCATATGGAAAGGGAGCATATATCTCGCGTCCAGCTTTCCTACAATTAACCCTATATGCGGCTGTGCTGAAGTCTTCCAAAGTGAACGTGATCTTCGACACCATTTGCACGACATACATGGCCTGAATAAGGTTATTTGGCTAAGAGAAGGACTTCCCAAGAAAAGGAAACGCTCGCTCCAGAGAGAACAAGGAAAGTTTTCGGTTTTACCAGACAATGAGCAGTAGGAAAGATGGCAAATACCTGCGGATAAGATGACCGTCACCTTTCACCTTTGAGGCTGACATTCTCAGATGTTCTGTGCGCAAGCACCGCCACATGCTGATAAATAATCAAACTGATTCTGGATGTATTGATACCTTGTATACAATATAGTATATTACAGTACAACAAACAAAACTACGAAGGCAAAGCCATCATACAACCTTATTTGCAACATGGCCGCAAGTCACAAAGGGTTGGGTTTTGCAGTAGAAAAGCATGCATATTATGTTTAGAGATTGATGTCCTCACGGAGAAAACATCCCATCATGCTACAGAAGGCAAATCATTTCTTTTGGCTGGGTAATGTGACACGTCTGTAGCAGTGTGCAGAGAGGCGGTGAGACAACACGGCTACAAACTTTTTTGGCGCCACTGTATGTTCAGCTCAGCTGAATTATGGGGCCGGGAGCCATTAAATCCGTATGGTTTACTGATAGTATTCTCACGCTAGGGTGTTACTCCGTACACTATTGGGTAACTATTAACCAACACGAGGCAGCAAAGTTTGAAAGCAACGGGAGACTGCCGAATGAGCAGAAGACATATAGTTGCTTGTTAGGGTGGTTAGGGTGATTAATTTTGTTAACACAGGGATTTCTAGAGTAGAGGCAAGGTCAGAGATTAACAGCAGAGACTACGACATGGGTAACATTTTGATGTAAAATATGGAATCCTCATAGGGAAGGTGGATTAGCTCAATACTAGGCCTTTGTCTTCCTAGTTGGCTAGTTGGCTAGGCGATAGGTGTGTCGGCAGTTGCTAAACCAGCGTATAATATCAAAGTCTACCGCACTGCAATCTCTATCGCAGTTTGCCATCAGAAGCTATATATCAGGTTATCAGCTCGAATCCCCTAGAAATCTATTGAAATACTGTAAGCGTTATTGTAGTCATTTGTTATCAAAATTTGTGCCTCTGTGGTCCCGTGTACAAGGAATAGTAGGGATGCAACATTTTTATTCCTTCCGTTCTGTGGCGAATGACAATGTACAAACACTTCCAAAGTCAAGTCTAAATCTACTGCGCAATCCAGCCCTCCCCATTCTTCCCGGTTATGTACTCTTATCAAGTTGGTACATTATTGGCCAATGCCATACCTGGATATTTCACAACCAAGTACATATGAGATGTGGTTTGATCTCACATTCCCGATACCATATTCAGCTTCATCAACTAAATTGCACCAGTATCACCTTCCAACAGTGAACTATAAAAGATCGCCTGTTCCCGGCCATGTATAAATGAACTTGGCCTCCCCGCCTTCCTCACACATTAATTCCTGGCTTTCTATATCGTCGATAATTCTAGCAGACCAAGTTGTACAATACAAGCAACGATGATCCATATACCCAATACCACGGTCTGCAACTGGAGAGCCCCACCCGTTTCTGGCATGCTTGGATCAAAAGAGATCAACTGCTTTGTAATGCCCATTGTCCACACTCCCATCCACGATATCCACAGCCAAAGAGAGGAGATGGGATTGAGGACGAAAGGAATAGTGAGGAGTGTCATGATACCTAAAACGGCTAGAAGAGCGTGTATATGTTTTCCCGCGAGGTTGTATGCCGAATTTACCTTCATCTTGCGGTCATCTTCTATATCCTGGTAGCTGTACGCGGTATTTCCGTAAAAAGTCCAAAAGAAGAGAAAGAGCCATAGGGGGAAGCAGCGTTCGAGGATTTCAGACAAGGTCAGTTGTCCGCCATAGATAGCAGACCACCCGAAGATTGTAGGATATCCCAGAGCCATGCCCAGGAGGTATTGAGGGTAGATGTGGAGTTTCCGAAAGGCTGGCCGCTTGCCGAAAGGATAAAGCATAATAACGGCGGTCAATGGCATCATAAGTTTCCATCTAGCAGATTTTTATGATCAGCCCAAGTGACAGACAAGGTCAAGCTGGCTCATAGGTGTTACTCACGCATCCTTGTCGTCCAGCATCCAACTGAGTGTTCCCGCTGAAACAGAATAGAGACATGCTATCCAAGCCACTGCCTCAACAGTTGAAACCTTTCCTGATGCCAAGGGCCGACTTTTGGTCCTAGCTACCTTTGAATCAATATCACGATCAACTAAATCATTCCACGTATTGCCCGCAGCACCCAGTGAAATGCAATGGAGAAAGCAGAGCGCAGCTTGGCGTAGTATAAATTGACGTGAGATACTAGCGGGCTCATGTTGTGCCTTCAAGATACCAGCGAGCAAAGTAGATATCACTTCATGTAATAATCAGTCTGTGGTCAAGCTTTTCTTTCCCTAGAGAATGAAACATACCCCCTCCAAAGACTCCGAACAAGATTCTTATGTTATTAAGCCTTGAAGTGAGAGCAAGGTAGAAGACAAGGTCAAGAAAAGAGCGCTGGTTATTATGTTGCTCACGACATGCAGTTGCATGCTTCGAGGGGGAAACACTCATGTTGCGATTATGAAAGACTGAGACTCCTTGGCCTGCAATGATTCCGGTGGGAAATTTGAGGAACAGATTGGGTCGACGTACGGTGAACAAAACACAAAATCCTTGTCCCAAGAAAAGAGGTTATGTATTCCTTGGAGAATAGGATGGTTTACTTAAAAAGTCGTGGTGGGTCTTGACCCGTCCCCATGAAAGACCCGCAACTGGACCCAAACAAATTGCCATTTCACTTGTGGAGAGTGAAGGGGTTTTCAGGCAATCACCTCCTTCTGGGCTCCCTCGCTTATGCGAACACCTCCGATTGACTTGGAGAAATATCTAGATACAATAGTGGCCAATAGTGTACCCACTTGATAGGCGCACATCACCGGGAAGTGTTAGGGAGTGCTGGATTGCGTCATAGATATAGACTGGACTTTGTAAGTTTTTGTACTATTTGTTGTATACCGGACCACAGAGGCACGAAACTTGGTAACAAATGACTACAATAACGCTTACAGTATATCAACAGATGTCGAGGGGATCCGCACTGATAGTCTGATATATGGCTTCTGACGACAAATTGCAATAGACATTCCAACCGCAGTTTACATTCCAGCAGACTGACCCTTATCTTTCAGCTTCCCACCGCAGCGCCACGTGGGTAAAAGGAATAATACTCCGATACAACACGGGCGGGGAGTGGAGCCATTGCGCCCCATACTCCAAACGTGGTAATAGGTAGTTTATGAAAAATAGTATTTGTTATACAGGAGTATCGGTTCTTGAGTTGCTTCTAGAATGGGTACGTGGATTCGACTCAACCCACTACCAAACCTCTTAAATCTGCGCAACTGCAGATTCTTATTTGTTTGTTGTTGTTCCTTTCCCTAGGTATTCCCTCTTGTGCATGAATATTCGTCACTTCTTTTTTCACTATGCGTCAGCCAAACCAGTCTGAAACACCGAAACTGGTTCTCTTTGGAGACCAGACGGCCAATGTCTCTTCGCTAGCGAAGAGACTCTTATTAGATGCTCCTCAGAGCGTGGCCCGGAGCGACTTTATTCGGGACACGAGCACCACCTTGAGAGCTCTGGCTAATCAGCTTCCTCCCCTTGATGGCGAATACCTACCACGATTTGACAACGTCCATGACCTGGCCACGAAATACCATGAGAGCAATGGTGCTTGTCATCCAGCTATTGCCAGCACCCTTCTCGCCATTGTACAACTATTGCAGCTATTTCAGTATTACGAAACCAAGCCTCGTCGAGTAGAGAAACATGATGAGATCTCAGTTGTGGGGCTATGCACTGGATCCTTGGTTGCGGCGGCATACGCCGCCTGTGCATCACTGGATGATCTCAAGGATTTGGCCGTACCTACCGTCTCTATCGCGTTTCAGATGGGGCTTCAAGCGGCAATAGCCAGCAGCATGCTGCATGAGCAAGGCACACAATTGAGCAGTTGGTCAACGGCCATCTTGAAAATGACTGAAGACGAATTGCTTTCCGCTCTGAAAATGTATCATGCCGATGGCCTCCTTTCGCTTCATCAGTGTTTTGTCAGTGCAGTTGGCCTTAACAGCGTTACTGTCAGCGGGCCGCCACCTTCCTTGCAGTGTTTTACGGAGAATTTGATGAGATCAGGGGAAAAAATCCGACCACTGCCGATTTACTCGGCATACCACGCCTCCCACATTCATAGTATGCTGGACTTTCCTAGCTTCCTCAATCGCGCAGGTGTTGACCCGCAACACTTGGCTAGCTTTCCGACTAGGAAGAATCTGGTTTGTCCATCTACAGGGAGACCGGTGGACTGCCCGAACGCCTTGGGCTTATTTAAAACTGTTGTTCTTGACACATTGCAGGCGCCTTTGCGGTTTGACTTGGTGGTGGACAAGTATGTCGCACAAATCAAAGTAAAGAATGTGACCTCTATCACCTTGGACGTGGTAGGTCCAACTACAGCTGCTGAGGGCCTCGCCTCGGCATTGAGGTCACGAACTCAAACGACCGTGTCCATCCGAGATATCGTCGCACTTGATCTACGGAAAGAGCAGTATCAGCCTTCAGGACCCCACAACAATGCTCCCCTTGCCATTGTGGGTGTGTCTGGTCGGTTCCCTGGCGCTGAGAGTGCTGAGGAGCTGTGGAATGTCTTGGAAGCAGGTCTCGATATGCATCGAGTGGTGAGCAAATGGTATTACCACCTTTGTGGATAAGATACTGATAAATAATAGATCCCCACAGATCGATTCGATGCCGAGAAGCACGTTGACCCTAGCGGGAAGGCAAAAAACACCAGCTGGACCCCCTATGGTTGCTTCATCGATGGCCCAGGGGAGTTCGACCCTCGATTTTTCAACATGTCCCCGAAAGAAGCTCTTCAAACAGATCCGATGCAGCGATTGGCGCTTGTCACCGCTTACGAGGCACTGGAGATGTCTGGATATGTTGGTAATAGGACACGCTCGACCACTCTAAGTCGTATTGGGACTTTCTACGGCCAGACAAGTGATGATTATCGGGATGTCAACGCTGCACAGGATATTGGGACGTATTTCATCACTGGTGGAATTCGTGCATTTGGACCTGTAGGTGTTGATGTATATCCTTTACTAGCGTATCACATTGCCAACAATTTTACAGGGACGAATCAATTACTACTTCAAATTCGAAGGTCCCAGTTTTAGTGTAGATACTGCCTGTTCCTCTAGCCTGGCTGCGATCCAGCTAGCCTGTACATCACTGTGGAGTGGTGATTGCGACACGGCAGTTACGGGTGGACTAAGCGTACTCACGTCGCCTGATCTCTTTTCAGGATTGAGTCGAGGCCAGTTTCTTTCACAGACTGGGTCATGCAAGACCTTTGACAAAGCTGCTGATGGCTATTGCCGCGCAGATGGTGTGGGAACGGTGGTTATCAAAAGGCTAAAAGATGCTGAGCTTGACAATGATAATGTGCTGGCTGTGATTCTCGGTGCTGCCACAAATCATTCAGCGCAGGCAGTCAGCATTACGCATCCACATGCAGAGACTCAATCCAAGCTATATCGCGAGATCTTGCAACAATCAGGTGTCGATCCCTTTGATGTGGGCTATGTCGAAATGCACGGCACAGGAACCCAGGCGGGAGATGGGACAGAAATGCGCTCTGTGACGGATGTCTTTGCGCCTGCATGTCCCAGCCGGCCTGCAGACTACCCGTTGTATGTGGGGGCTATCAAGGTGAGCAGGCATATCTATCGCCCAGATGGCTCAGTAAGGTATTAACTTTCAAATTGAGGCGAATATAGGTCATGGAGAAGCCGTATGCGCCCTTTTCCTATTGTGTTTGGTGCAAGCTAATTCAGTCTCAGTCATCTGGTGTGGCATCCCTGATAAAGTCCATTCTCATGTTCAAAAAAGGTTTCATCCCACCACATGTGGGGATCAAAAAAGAGATCAACAAGGGTTTTCCAGATCTTGAGGCAAGAAAGTGAGTCCTCTTTGAGGGCATGTCCGACGTCGGTATTTCTAACACTTCATGACAGTGTTCGCATAGCGATGACTAAGACTCCTTTACCGGCGCCCAGAGGCTCGAAGCGGACAATACTGGTGAATAATTTTAGTGCCGCAGTCAGTTCTAAGCCCTCAATAGAAAAGATTCAATACTAACCAGTGAGCTGAATAGGGTGGAAATACAGCTTTATTGATCCAGGAGCCCCCGAAGCCAGTAACTCGTGAGGAAGAGGACCCCCGTCCATCCCACGCTGTGACAGTTTCTGGACATACCGCTACAGCGTTTAAAAACAACCTGGAGAAATTGATCGCGTACATATCCAACAACCCAGATATCTCGCCGGGAGACCTGAGCTACACGACAACTGCCCGTAGAAAACATTATGGGTTCCGATGCACAGTCGTTGAGCCCCCGGAACACATTCTAGTCGCTCTACAAAATAAGCGGGGATTAACTCCGTCAAATTCATTGCTGTCACACGGAAAGAAGTCTGTGATCTTTGTCTTCACTGGGCAAGGTGCAATTTATCCTGCCCTGGCACACGAGCTTTACGCGTCATCGACCCAATTCCGCACGGATATCTTGCTATTCGACGGAATTGCCAGGCAACAGGGATATCCGTCGTTTCTCTCTCTCGTTGACGGAAGCGTCTCTGATATTAGTCAATTGTCTGCTATTCAAACCCAGGTTGGACTGGTGTCTATCCAGATTGCTTTGTCTCGCTTGTGGAGGTCATGGGGAATCAAACCGACCGCTGTTGTCGGCCATAGCCTTGGGGAGTATGCAGCTCTCCAGGTGAGCGGTGTTCTGTCTGTCAGCGATGCGATTTTCCTTGTTGGCTACCGAGCACGCCTTCTGGAAAGCAGGTGCCGGCCGTACACCCATTCCATGCTGGCTGTGTCCGAGGTATTTGTAGCCCTCCAGCCGCTCCTGGCCACTTTCTCGGAAGACGTCGAGATTGCATGCTCGAATAGTCCTCGGGAGACCGTCTTTGCTGGTAAACGAGAAGTGATCGACGATTTGGAGGTGCACCTCTCGTGCGCAAAGATTCGCTGCACTAAGCTGCAAGTTCCATTTGCTTTCCACACGGCACAGGTCGACCCCATTATTGACGATCTAGAAGAGTTTGCCAAAGGGATCAATTTCGGTACACCTCAGATACCCATCTTGAGTGCTTCAGCTGGTCGACCATTAGGCGTTAATGATCAAATTGACGCAGCTTATATACGGCAGCATTGTCGAGAAACAGTCCAATTTGCCAGTGCTGTGCAGAGATCAAGTGATCAGGGGCTGCTGGATGAGTCGGTGTTCATCGAGATCGGGCCCCACCCAATCTGTCTGGGAATGATCCGAGATATCCTGGGCGATAACAACATTAGGGTTCCAACTTTGAGGCGGAAAGAGAGCCCATGGAAAGTTATTGTTAGCAGTTTGGCTTCCCTCCATGACCAAGGCTTTTCCATCAATTGGTCTGAATACCACCGTGATTTCGATCAGACACATCGCCTTCTCAACCTTCCCTCATATGCCTTCGACAACAAAAGATATTGGATGGACTACCGGAATGATTGGACGCTTCGCAAGGGAGATGCATTACCAGTCATTGACGCTGTCAGAAACAAGGTTCGAGAACCGGCAAAGAAACTATCAAGCTCTGTTCATCGGGTTGTGAGTGAGGATTATGATGCCTCTGACCCTGTTGTGATTTTTGAAACAGAGCTCTGGGATCCTAAGCTGCATGCCGCTGTCAGTGGGCATCGCGTGAATGGTTCAGCTCTTTGTCCATCGGTGAGTCAACCTTCTCCAGCATGGTTCCAACGACAAAGATAATTACTGATAACCAGCTGTAGTCTATTTACGCAGATATTGCACAAACAGTTGCTCGTCATATCCAACAACAGGAAAATTCTGGTATTAACTTACCTGGCCTCAACATCACCAGCATGGAGGTGGTACAGCCGCTGATCATCGAGGCACCGAGAAAAGACGAGAACCGCATCTTGCGACTCATCGCACACATCGATAGAGCATCGCAAAGAGTACGTCTTGAATACACCACTGCGACATCCGAGAAAAAGACGACAACCAAGCATGCGAATTGTATAGTCGAGTACGGATCCCCAGAGAAGTGGCTCCGACGTTGGTCCCATAGCCTTCATTTGGTCCAAGAACGTATCAACGGACTTGAAACCAAGGCCGCTTTGGGTGAAGTCAGTAAAGTTACTAGTAACCTGGCGTATCGACTGTTCAGCAGTCTTGTAGACTATGCGCCAGAGTATCAACGAATGAGCCACGTTCTTTTAGCGAGCAGCCTGTACGAGGCTGCTGCCAAGGTCAGCCTGGATGTTCGAGGAGATGATACCTCGTTCCAATGCAGTCCGTATTGGATTGACTCGTTGGCTCACCTGTCAGGTTTCGTCATGAACGGTAATGAGAATATCAACTACAAGGAGGCGGTATATATTTCCCATGGGTGGGAGAGTATGCGCTTTGCGAGACCCCTGGTTTCTGGCGGTCAATATCAGACATACGTCCGAATGTTACCCGTCGATAAGACAATGTTTGCTGGAGATGTCTGGATCCTGCATGAGGGAGAGATTATCGGTTTGATTGAAGATCTCCGATTTCAACGTGTTCCACGCGCAGTTCTCGACGTGCTCCTCCCTCCAATTGGAGCCAATTACAAACCAGTTCCCGTGAAGAAGAAAGCTCCTAAGGAAGCCCCTCAGCCAGCTGTTTCGAAGCCTCAAGCACCTATCACGACCGTGAATAAAGCAGTCCGCAGGGTTGGACAAAAAGGGAAACAGTCGACCGGTTCGCTTCTTGGTTTGGTCGAGGAAGAGCTTGATCTATCATCCAAACTCTATCCTGACGACAACCTGAGCGAGATAGGGCTGGATTCGCTCATGGCCTTGACAATTGCTGGCCGCCTCCGTGATGAATTTGATATTGACATTTCACACAGTCAACTTCTCAGATGCTCTACAGTCGAGCAGCTTCTGGATGTTTTGAATCGGGAACACAGGGTGTCCAATGCCGCCGCAAATGATACAGTGATTAGTGATCATCTGATTGATCATGCTACTCCCTTCAGTTTGTCACCATCTTTGGGATCATCTAGCACTGAACCGGTCACACCAGAGGACACAGCCGATGACACCGTGCATCTCGTGAGGTCCGTCATCTTGGAGGAAACCGGCCTTACTGAAGACAATCTTGAACCGACTGCGAACTTGGCTTCTCTGGGAATCGATTCTTTGATGAGCTTGACTGTCCTAGGAAGGCTTCGAGAAGAGGGCGTTGAGCTCCCTATGGATTTCTTCCTGCAAAATACAACGATGAACGAAGTGTCAAAAGCTCTAGTCGGCAGCAACAATAATTTGCAGCCCGAAGCCATTGCGGCTGCCTACGACAGAAAGGGTCCACAGGCAAATGCCATTCTTCTTCAGCGACGGTCAAACCTGACCAGCAATCAGAAGCTGTTTCTCTTCCCGGACGGTTCAGGATCCCCAGCATCCTATGCGGGATTGGAAGGGCTTCATCCAAACTTCGACGTCTATGGTCTAGTGTGTCCGTTCCACAATAATTCAGCTGGCTACACCGATGGCATTGAGGAAGTCGTGAGGACATACCTGTCTACAATTAGGAACCACAGTCCTTCAGGTCCATACCATCTCGGTGGCTGGTCAGTGGGAGGCGTGCTTGCGTACGAAGCAACAAAGCAACTCATTGAAACCGGTGAGGAGGTACATAATCTGATACTTATCGACGCCCCATGTCCAACGGTATTGCCTCCCATGTCTTCATCTCTGATTAAATATCTCAACTCCATCGGCATCCTCGGTCAAATGCAAAACGATGATTCCAAGCTGCCTCATGCCGTAAGTCGATGTATCTTGGACCACTTCGACGCAACTATCAAGAATCTTGGTGTCTATGACCCAACCCGCTCCCCGCTGTCAGCTGCTTTGGCTCCCCGTACGTCAATAATATGGGCTCGAGAAGGCGTGTGTGATGGTCTGAGCGACCCGAGATTGAAGGCGAATCCTTCCCTGGCGGTGGATGCCACTGCGAGTTGGATTCTGGATAGGCGGAATGATTTTGGTTCCGGAGGATGGGAAACACTCCTGCCGGCCAGAAGTATCTCTTCCTCATCTGTTCCCGGGAACCATTTCACAATGATGCAACCCTCAAATGTAAGTCTTCCTCTTTCACGCCGCACTCCTTCGAAGACACCCTTACCTCATTTCGAATATTGACCTTTGATTCTGAAGATCGGAGAGCTCTCAAAACAGCTGCAGTCGATCCTGTCTTCCTCTGGATTGTAAATAATAATGGCTTGGGGAGCTGGATACGGTATTCCGGGGATGGAGCATTCGAAAAAGAAGTACGGACACGAGTGCTCAGACATTTCTGAATCAACTAATGCAACCGAAACTGGAAAATTCGGCTTATATTTGTATTGTCCTTAAATAATATCCGCAAAAATATACAAATATATTATACTCTGGTATAGTATGCCTTGGAACCAGTAATTTTAAGCCAAGCTATGTGAGAAATAGCTTGCAAATTGCACACAGAGAAGGCTCATACAAAAGATTGACTGACAGCAATTGATGTGATGAGCCTGAGACAAAGGTGATCTGAAAACTTTCATTTAAGTGAACTATTTTAGTGAAACATACATGCTGCCATTGAAGAGCTGTCTGTCTCTGAATATACAAAAATAAAGGTTAGTAAAGTGAGATGGTTTTTTTATTTATTATATTCATTCTATAAACCTCCCTTTATATATATTATTGCTGTGTTGTAGTAATTCTTTCCTCTTAGCTTAGCCTTCTCGTATAATAGCTATAGCTAAAGTTTATTTTTAAGTGAGTGATAATCACTGCAAGTTCCCTGTGGCTCCTCTTAAGCATGGCGCTTTGTTTGTGACTCTCGGCCCAGATCAATTGCCTCCTTCAAACGATCATATTCCCGATAGGTGTACCCCTGGCAGTCGTGGTCCCAGATCCATCCTGGCCTTTCCTCTGGTCTAGCTTCGGAATTCTCAAATGAAGCATCTTGAATCGCATTGCCTTGTATCTGAACAGCTGTTGCTCGAGGATACCTGGACAAGAAAACCTTGACATGAGCACAAGAGTCATGGAGACCATAGATGGGGGAGACAAGACAGCTTGCTGGTCTCAGTATATGGCACGCACCTAATTTTCTCAGCGATCTCTAAGGCCAATGGGACTTCATTCTTCCCAGCCAACTCTAAGGTAATGGCCAAGACAGCGCCATCTTCAATCGCCTGGCTTCCAGATTGGGCAGATGCGGGAGGGGTGGGATGAGCAGCATCTCCGATCACTATCATCCGGCTAAGAGGGGACCGCCAACTCTTCAACGGTCGGTGTGCAGTGATTTTGGTATGTATAAATGAACCAGGCACTGCTTTACTAAGGATGGGTGCGAGCTTTTCTCGGAATGGCCAGTCCTGGATCCACTCAATAGCAGTTTCAATCTTGGGCGATCGTCGATCAGGGTCTGGCTGGGAGGATGTGGCCTGCGGTGCGAAGTGATCAGTCACACCCTCCTTATTTGTCGATGAAAGCATGGCCTGTGGCCTTAGAAATACAATATTTACCTTTTTAGCTGCGTACCAAACCGTGATCTCGCCCTGTTGTGCAGTGAAGAAGTTTAGATGCAATCCATTCGTCGTCCAACCCCTGTAGAAGTCTCTTGTCTTTGCATCTTCCAGGAGCCACTTGGTTTTCGGGTCTTGGCGCAGTTCCTGTGTTTTGATACATCCGCGAAATGCAGAAAACACGGGGTCTAGCTCTTCTAAGTCTTGCCCTGTGATGATTCGCCTTCCTTGACTGTGTATGCCCTCCGCACAGATGACACAATCAGCTGAAAGTTCTGACCCATCAGCTAGTATTACACCTGCCGCCTCGTCGGTCTCCCAATAATGAGCGACAGAGGAGTCGAGTCTAATATCAATGCCCTGCAATTGAGCATGCTCATACATCTCATGAATGAGAGTTCCCCTGTGAAGCGTGTATCCATTTCCTCGGGTAAATGCTTCAAATGATACGTTATGGAGGAACTCGCCATCGGGACGCCAGCTGCTCGCAAACGTGGCGTCACAGACAAAATTCTGCAAACGCTTATCGACGGCACCTTCTCCCCATTGCCGTATGATTCTTGCCGCGTTGGGGCTGATACCGATCCCATCACCATCTAAGCACGTTAATATATTGATTACATATAGAAATGATCGTTTAGGTAGGAACTAGAATTCCATACATACTCGTAGGCACATTTGCATTTCTTTCCAATATAGTAACCGAATGTCCTTTTCGGTGACATTCAATGGCGGTCGTCAATCCTGCTAACCCGAGCCCGACCACTATGACTTTTATGTTGGAGTCAGAGGCGGTGCTGTCATCTGGTTTTTGGGGTATACGGATAGGCATAATTCTTTTTTTTTTTTTTTTTTTTTTTTTTTTTTTTTTTTTGTGCCGATAGTTTATGGTTTTAGTTGCTGTCTTCAGACCGCCTCAGAAGTGTATATCCGGTTGCCTCCTATGTGTTTCGTTGGCGCAAAGGATTTATCAAATCTTGTCGGGTTATGGAATGGCTAGTCACGTCTGTACTGGATATAAAGGAAATGGACGTCTGATTCTTCATCTTATGAGGCTGATCTGGCGTAAATAACGAGTGCACAGAGTACTCTGGTTGACCTGGTGGTTTTGTTAGTACAGTGGGTCTGGCGGTATATCCTGAGCCCTATACCGCCTCTCATAATACCTTAGGGATAGCCTTTGGTGATAAACTGCTTAGTCACATATAACGATTTTTGCATGGCTGGTAATGTGGCTAGCTGAATGAGTTCTTCATTATGGGAAGATCGCCATCCTAGACTGGGATGTATTAAGAGAGCGAGGGGGCGTGCAGGAGAACTGGAGTCCGTTGAATAATTCTATAGGCTAGCTCCTTAGCGGTGGGGCCTGATGAAAGAAAAGCAGTCATCAGAGTAGAGGTTATTTTCGCTATCGACTGTACCGATTGCGTCAACGCCTACGCAATTGATCAGCGAATGGTACCTCCTTCTACGGAAGGGAGGCTGCAGTTGCCGGTGCCTTGTCCGCAAAAAAATGTGTCTACGAACGCTAAGTTGTGGGTAGAAGACGATTGATAGCAAAAGAGGAGTTGGCAAGTGCCGGTTCTTCAAACCCTCGGGTCCACCCGTCTGCGCTAACATCGCCTTAGTGCCCCATGACCGATATGCATTTACTGTACTCAGTATGTGGAGAATGTGGAGAAGACAACATGAGCAGCTGAAAAATTCCAATGCACCGATCTCGTAGTCGTTTTTGGTTATAAGATTCGGTTATCTAATGGCAAGACTCGAGAAACTACCGTGATGCTATATACAGAGAGTGCGTACATGTAATAACCAACAGAAAAGAACAAATTGAGCAGGAGGGGAGTCGAATGTTCTATTTCCGCTATAAAAAAAGAAATCACTACTGTTCTAAAGATGCACGGGTTTATCGTGTTCCATGTCCTACACTCCATGATAGGATAAATAGCAATACTTGACCCACCACAATGGATACTACGTATTATTGATTTTCAAGCTAGCAGCTTCATCAACAGCCATGATTGTTTTGATTTCTTCCCTGCGTAGATCCCTCGCTCAAACTCTCCAACAGCTTGATTATCTCAATATGGCGGCTGAAACCGTTCACTCATCCTTTACGGTCGCACAAGGCCATCAACCTAAATGCCTCACGTTGAAGGCCAGCAACGGTGATGTTATCCCCGAGATCGGAATGATGAAGCCATCATCTTTGGATCTCCCGATAGAGGAGCTTCGCAGGCGCCATGAAGAAGATGGTTATTTATGGGTCAGATCTCGAAGCAAGCAGCACTCAGGTTTTCATCCTATCTTTCGTTCACTGATAGACGTCAATCTAGATGGAAAATATCATCAATAAGGACGAGGTCCTCAAGATGCGAGATCAATACTTTAGATTCATGACTGAGGACGAGGACAACGGCATCCTTGCAAAAGGAACTGATCCTTGCGATGGAATCTTTTCCGGGGCAGATTGGCGAGACTTTCTGCTACCAGGTGCACTCCGCGTCGTCAACGGAATAAAAGATGAAGGCATCTTTGTTGAGAAGACTTTCAAGGCACACGTCGCAGATTTCTATTCCGACTTCAGAACCAACGCAGTCGAGCCACTGGGGGTTTTTGTCGGAAAACTTTGTCAGTTCAAGGACCCGATGCTGCTGAGACGAGGGACTCTGAGATGCAATGTCCCCGGTGCTGAAACGACTCCAGTCCACTACGACCACATCTTCTTGCGGGCCGGTCCACCGACATCAATTACCGCGTGGATCCCACTTGGTGACTATTCTGTGACTGGCGGAGGATTGATGTACCTCGAAGACTCGGTCAAGATTGGAAAGAAATTTGGACAAGACTTTGCAGAACAGGGCAAGGATTTAACCCATGAAGAGCGTATTTCTGCTTATAATAAGAATGTGATGGCCGGTGGGTTTTGGGATCGCAATGCAGCCACATTTGGTAAATCCTGGGGACGACGATGGCTCATAACACCGTACGAGGTCGGCGATGTGGTTTTCCACAATCCATATATGATCCATGCAAGGTGAGCAAGCTCTTTGTACGCTACGGACACCAGGTGGAAATCTGACAAATATTGCTCAGCTGTCGCAACGAGAGTGAGGAGAGGGTCATTCGATTGTCTACCGATTTGAGATTTGTAGACCAAGTCGAGCCTTTCGATCAACGATGGCTGTTTGATGCATATCAACAGAACGATCCAAACGTCGCTAGCCGGCAGAAGAAGAGTCATATGTAGGAATAATTAGCACTTCCTTTAAAGATAGGTGACTTTTGAATGCTTCTTGATTCATCCGTGCTAGAATATTGTCTCTATTAAGGACACTAAGTTTATTTTTAGCATTACTGAAGGGCAGTAGAATAACAATCACCTGTGACATATCTTTTATATTATACACAAGGCCATACTCACAGTAGGCTCCTCGATCTAGGCTATACCATTATACTCTCCTTATTATTTATGTTTATTAAAAAAAGAAGTAGCCAAAAATCATGTGCGGAGATCATGGGTACTTGGAGCATGGGTAGTAGTTTGTCCGCGGTGACCGCAGCCTCTGCTTCTTATTGGATACTATGATGACCTCTGAAAGGCTGGTTGACCGTGCAACCTCCATGCGGACGTCTGCCATCTCCGGGTGGACCTTTGCCATCACATTCTGTTCCAACCATTGTAGAAGTTCAATTCTTTCTTCCTTGATCTGCGCCATCCTGGCATGTTGTTGTGGGGAGAGTTGTGATCCTTGTGATGGGTGAAAATGTGTCCAATGCTGATACTGGGGTGCGATCGCAGTCTGCGGCGGGACCATTTGGCCAAGTACTTATTGCTGTGGTGCTATGTCGTTCATTGAATTGACTTGCTGCCAGTATGGCGCGGCCATCCCAGTCGGTGGCTGGGCTATCGTAGCAGGTCCTTGCTGTTGTTGTACTCCCGTGACATTGGCCAAATTGACGGGGTGCCCATATGGGTTGATCGGTGCTTGCTGCTGGGCCATTGTACCAGGCGCTTGTTGTTGTGCCCCAAAGACATTGCTTGAATTGGCTCCCTGTCTGGTTGGGCCAGCCATATCAGCCTGTGTCATTGGACGGTTTCCATGATGTGGAAACTGTGCAGCCATGTTGCGTTGGCCATTAACAAAGGTTTGTCCTCCTTTCTGCATGGGAGCGGGCTGGTTCTGAAACTGGGTCATATTATGCGACAAGTAAAATAAGAGAAGGAAAAGGGAAACAACAAGTAGAGGTAAGTTGCAATATCGCTAGTAGACAGGCGATACCTAGATATGGGCTCTTCTGGAGGAGGAAAATGAAGGTATGATGTATTTGGGAAAGGAGAGATTGAAGGCATTTTATACCTTGTCACCTTGGATTTTGTCGAGATTGTAATAAAAAAAAATAAAAAAAATAAAAAAATAAAAAAAAACAAAAAGGTTAAGGGGGTCAAATCTTTTTTTGTGGGAATGAAAATTATTAACCGAGAATAAAAGGGCTTTTTAGTAGTGTTCAACAGGATGGTAAAGAGTGTTGAACAGAATGATCAAAAGTGTTCAACAGGAAGTATTTTGCTGGAGTACTTAGAATGGGGAAGTGAACAGCATCAGGTAGACTAGGGGAGTGACAGGGGAAGTGAAAGGTATCCACCAGGACTGTGGAGAACCTGTTTAACATGATATTTGAAAAATATCTATAAAAGAAGCAAAAAGTAAAGTGTTCAACAAGATAACCAAAAGTACTCAATACAGAGTAGAATAGTCAAGAGTATTTACTAAAGAGTTTCACAAAGCATTAAACGATGCTCCTTAGTGCCCACTATACTAAAGTTCAATTGGACAAGACAAAGAATCAACTAATATAGGTTATACCCACCATGACCCACCTCAAGGCAAGATGGTCGAAACCTGTGTTGATCAGCTTTATTGGTTGCTGGATATCTTTGTTCGATGTACGAGCCATGCAGACAGTCAATAGAATAGTATACCGGTCGTCATATCTCAGTGTATGAGGAGAGGAATCCCATTCCATCAACCGTGGCATTGGTGTGTGCACACGGATCTTCGAAGTTCAAACCCTCAAGTCGCGACTCGATTTTCAAGAGAAGCCCAAATCATCCCCTCCAAGTCCACCCAGAAGCAGAATATAAGAACCGCCGAGAGAAGACATGATTTGAAACTCGAAAGGATACTGGATAGTGGGTTGTTATCTTCTGTCGTGTTGACATGACCTATATAAGGCCAGAAGGTTCCCGTGGGTGTCTGTGTGCTCGTCGCTGCTATCACTTCGACCACCCTGCGCGGGATGGTTGCAACCCTAGTTGTCACGTGCGCATAGCAGCAATCAGAGATGAGAAGACATCGAGATGGTCTGAGCTGGTGATGACCTGGGCATCTTTGACCTGGTTAAGCAGACAGTTCTCAGCGTTGAGTATTTTCTTCGCTTCCTTGGTTCCAGTGAAGGCTAAGCTTCCATTCAACATACCATGGCCCGCATCATGCAAGATCATCTGATTATGGTCCGTTCCAGATCTAGCTTTGGACTTTCCAATAAAGTCGAAGAGGAATTGTTGGAATGTGAGTGCGGGGGAGGAGCCATTGTGGCGAATAATATACTCGATAGCTGGTGCAACAATCAAATCCTTCAACATCCTCTGGAAGTGCTCAGCGTTTTGAGCTGCCTTAGTATCATCCTGTGAGGGAATATTCTCGTCGTATTTGATTCGCTTGTGTACGTTTGCATTCCTGGTAAAGAAGAGCGTAATAGATTAACAGGGGAGGTGAACGTACACGTTCCTTACATCGCGCGCAACCGGCTTAAAAGAAATAGTCAAAGTCCTTTTACTCAGTCAAAGAGCTAATTATTTACTACGCTATTTGATTGCTCTTCCTTCCCTTTGCACCGCACTGTAGCGGCTGCAGCAGGACATTTTTGATGGCTGCGGTGATCTACACGCGAGGTGTTGAAGTGATGTCGCTGCAAGTGCGCACTAAGCTTCCACCCTCTGGACCTCGTCAATACACCATTCCTATGAAACCATTCCTGCCGTAATTTTCTTTATTCCAAGAAAGTTTATAAACTACTCCTTCCTCCGCATAGATGCGTTATTGCTGGGCGGCGGTGATACCCATTAGGGTAATGCAACGCGAAACCCTTTTGAGGGCGAAAAGTGCGATTGGCTGGAATGGGTCGGGCGGTGGAATTCCGCGGCAGCCAACCATATATCATATCCCCAATGGATGCCTATGGGTTGATACTGATATAAATGCTTGTCCTGCAACGGCCTCCTGCCTTGTAGTTTTGAATCTCTCGGAACTTCCCCTCGAGATTGCTTTGTTTCAGCCAGCTTCCAACTTTGCTGCCTTATCATCCCATCCAAAACGCCAGCCTTCGAATCGAATGATTTTATTCCAGTCTCACAATGGCCCACTCTCGAAGAACTGGCAGTAGGGCTTGCAGAGCATTTAATGCCAGCCTCATCAGCTCTGGCAGGTGAGGCCATCGACATCATCTGACGGCGGTATTTCTATCTCTCATCATTTCACCACTGAGACCTCTTTGAGCTGGGAGGTTAACACGGGTGCTCAAAAGGGCATCAGAGGCAAATACGACTACAATGCCTTTGAGGTGCGACTTGACATCTTCTTTGCGGACTTTTACAAGCCAGAGTTCGAGAAACATGTGAGCCTCGTCTGGAATCGTTCAACCGGTCAGGTTATTGCGGGGTTATCCATGCTGGTGGAGGTGGAAGGACAACGGCGCACGAAAGTCGACTTCCTCCAGGGACTAATCGCTACTTTTCCTGACGCCACACACTTCCCTGAGACGGAAGAGCTCGTTGGTCGACATATCGTGTACCGCTACTCGTCCAAAGATGCCTACGAACACGTCTATCTGAATCGTGGGACCCTGACTTGGCATTGTATGTCCGGAACTGAAAAGGGTCTGGCCGATACCGAATTTTGCAGAACCTTCAAGCTGAGCGACCAGCTATATTTGTTGTTTTGGACAGAGACTATTTTGCCTGTTAAGTCCATCGTCGTTGTCGACCTTCGGAAGATGCGCTCAACTGGAAGGTTTTACTGTTGGGTCCCAAAGCCACAACGAGTCGTACAAATGCTTTTTGGTTCTTATGCTACGCATTTAGCGAAGACTGACGCGGCTGTCGTGGTGCATCTTATCCGTTGTCTCAGTCACAAGGAAATCCAGCAAGTAGATTTGAGACTGTCAAATGGTACCGAAGATTGAATAGATTTTACTGTGGTTCATTGGTAAGACTGCATGTTACCTGATGTGAAGAGGAAATACAAAGTATGTAGTGCCAAGCGGACCTACTATACTGCGAGAATGTATTTCTTGACCATTTATCAAATTGGCAGATTGCCTCTGGCCAATGTAAACTGAATAGAGTACCGCTTTGGTTCATCATTTTCTACATCCAGCAAGGTATATCATACCCTAGACAGCGCCTGATATGCATACACATCTAGTAGCTCGTAGGCATGATAAACCTAGAGTCCAGTTAAAGATGAGAAGAGCTGTCAACTTCCTACCATGTCATAAAATGGCGATGAGTTTAATCGAAGTCACTACTGTAAATTACAATACAAATTTAGTTTTTCTAATTTGATATCCCATTCCCTATCTACCCAGACAGCCTCTCCCTCGAACCACGTTTTCAGCACTTTCGCGCCTGCAAATTTACCGCGGCTCAAGTCTCGATCAACGGCAATAAAATTCGCCCTTTTCCCAATCTCAATACTGCCCAATCTCCATGGCTTTGCCTACTGCCTCTGCCCCAGACAACGTGATTATCCGACAAATCTTCTCCCCCCCAACTTCTTCAGCTGTTTTGCCTGGTTCCGGACCAAACCTTTCTACAATTGCTGCCAGCGCAGGAAAGATGTCTGGTGTCGGAGGCAGAATCCAGTCGGAACCCACAGTGATATGAACTCCAGCTTCCTGTAGCTCCTTGAACGGCCATTGAAAGATACGGGGAAAGTTCGCTGTCAGACTTGTCTCGTGAAATATTGCAGGTGACATCTCGGCAGTGATGCGGAGCTTTGCCATGCGAGGAATATCATCTTTAGTCAAATATTAGTTTTTAGCTAGATGTTTCCTTTGCTCGGTCTGGAATTTCTGTCTCACCTCTGTGGATTGTGTTACAGTGGGCCAATTCATGCTGCGGCCCTGCAGGATTCGATTGTCGAACTATTTCCAGTACGTCCAGTGCGCGTCTTACGGAACCCTCCCCGGCACAATGAATCTTACATGTCATGCCTCTCGCATCATGCTGTATTAGGGCGCTTAACAATGCATCGAAGCTCAGTAGTAATTTCTTCTCGTCAGGGAAGCCGTCCGGGTCCAAATCACAATGTGTAAAATGGGGTGGGATCGGTGCACCATCCATCCAGAATTTGACAAACTGAGTGTGAACGTGCTCGCTGCAAAATGTATCAGAGCGGTCGATTAGGTCGTGCAAGGTCTCCTGGCTTTCGGCAGCGAATGTTTCCGGAGCATGAACAATATGAGGAAAGACTTCCATTTGGAGTCGATTTTCTTGTTCAAGCTCGCGCAAGGCGTGCAGATAGACTGTGTTTGCGGATGCCTCTTGAACGGAAGTGATCCCAAATCTATGGGACATTCGTATTCCATACAGAATGGCTTCCTTTACGTACGAGACCGGTGGTTGAGGGAGCCTGGACCAAGCCTGGGTTGTGGCAGCTTCCACCAACTCCCCAGTCAAGCTGCCGTCAGGTCGGCGTACGTACTTTCCGCCAGGAGGGTCCTCCTGGGCCTCGGTATCATAACCAGCACGCTCCAGTCCGGCGCTATTGAGGACAATATTGTGACAAGAAATATCACGAACGAGCAGTGGTCGGTCTGGGAACGCATCGTCCAGGTACTTGCGGTCGATCTTCCCGTCCGGAAAGTTCCCCCCTGCGTAGAAGTTCGCAATGAGCCAGTCCCCTCGGACGTGGGCACAGGCACAGGCGCAGGCAGACAGGCCGTTTTTGAGATTTGCCACAATAGTAGAAGCAGTACTGTCTGACCCAATATCAATTTCGTTTAGCTTTTGCATAGAGGCAAGCAGTAGGTGTGTATGTGCGTCGTGGATCCCGGGCATCACAAATACATTCTTCAAGTCATATGTAGGCAGGCTTTGTTCGTTAGCCAGATCCAGAATTTCTTCGTTGGTTCCAACCGCTTCGAAGCGCCCTGATGGAGACACAATGAAAGCCTCGGCCCATGGCTTTCTCTCATCCACGGTGTACACGTGGCCGTGTATATAAGCGGCTGCGGCGCGGCTCATGACTCTCGTAAACTAAGTCTTTCTGGTGCAGGGAACGGATCCACGTTGAGGATTATGGAAACTCAACTATAAGGATCGAAAATTGACACGGAAAATGAGGGGCATATCTAAGGAAAGTGAATCAGAACGTTTCTTGACACTAAGCATGTCTATTGTCGCAGCGGTTTAAGTATTCGACCCCTTTGGGAAACGCTAAACCCAACCCCGCTAAAAAGTGCGATTAACTCCAGTCTTCATACTGTGCCGCACTAGTTCCTATTATATGCACCATCACATAGTCAAAACGGAGAAATGGCAACTACGCACCAGTGCGTAAGGTCGTGATAACGGAATATCCTCAAGTAATCTCTCGTCGTGGAAATCACAACCCGCCGGTGGGCCTTAATGCCCCCTCAATCAGCTTGAATTGCTTGAACTGCCTGCCCGACGTATATTTCTTGATAATAAAAATTTTTTTTAATGATAGTTATACTAATTGTAAATTTATAAGCCGTAATGGCAGGAAGTTGTATAGGTGCGACTCAGCGCAATCTGAATCTATGCTTCAGATTTATGTGATCTTTTGGTCTTGTGGAATATAGGGCCCTGGCTATATCTCTCCCAGAAGCACCGAACCATTATCTTTGACTTATTTATTACTAAAACAGACTATCTTAATTATACTCACTGACATTCTGATACTATATAAATTAGTCGAATATCTATATTTCTGGAACCTATTATTCCGGCAGATTATATGATATCACTCGGAAATTCATATTCAAAAACATCGAGGTTTGGTGTAAAACGGGCATCTAACGGAAACTTTTGACGGGGACAGTATAGACTGCTGGTGCACGCAATGCGAATGACTTGGGTCTTACTTACTAGTCTTTTTTAACCTCAATCAGGCAAACAGAAAATAAAATAAAATAAAATAAAAATACAACAGGAGGGCTTCGCTGGTGGACCCACCAAACTACTAACCTCCCGGCGTGCGGCTTATGGACAGTCGATCCCTGGGGTGCGTACAGTGGGCGAGCCGATAGCTTCATCTCTCTTAGCTAGCCACCCATCTACTCATCTGAATACAATCGCATTCCTCAGCTGCATGCGCATCCATAGCGCTCATGTCACAAGTTAATCGCCGTGTACTGCTTGGCACCATGTGTGTCAGGGGCTAACCCGTTAATACCTATTACTAAGTATTGTACAAAAAGAACTCGAAGAAGAGCATGAGTATGTGGCCGATCGGCCAGTTGAGATATGATGAGGATCAATATATCGGAGCAATGAATATAGTTAGCCCGGCTAACCGAATCCCGCATATATTGGCGTGTAGATACAGATAGAAAATAAGCATTCAAGGACTTCCAGATGTGTACATAGTCAAGAACCTGATTAGCTTCAACAAGAAGCGGCTCCCGATTCAAGTCAACAAGCACTATTAATTATGTACATATCGCTTATGTCGTGAGGATAGAGACTATCATGACTAGTTATGAAAATACCTCTGTCAATGATGTTATCGCTTTTCATTCTTATTTGTAATTGTGCCTAGAGCACTAAGGTGAGCCGTATAAACCATGTGAACTAGATTAACTCCATAATCAGTCTTCCGCATCTTGATTGTCGACCTGGATGTCGGCTGCAGGGACAGAGTCTTTTGGTTGACTAGCCATTGCAGCCCAAACCTCGTCAAGCGCATTCCTCAAGTCGACTTCATCAATATCAGCAGAGGTTGTTGCACTAGACAGAGTAATCAGGTTAGTCAAGAACTGCTCTTTCTTTTGGGTATCAAATTGAAAGTCCTAGTAGGACGTACAGCACAATATACCATGAAGGGAAAACCTCTGATGGTGATGGCCCATATTGAGCTTCCTCCAAAGAGATGCCAAGGCGAGACAATGCATCCTTCATAGCATTGATGACGGGGCCCTCACTGTACCCAGGGTGTTTATTAAACCATGTTACCTCTGAAACTAGCCCATCTCCAACTCACGTGTCTCCCGTTTTACCAAGCGAATTAGCATGAGGTACCGTGGGGCGGACGTGAACAATCTAGATCGGGGCATGCCCTTAGTATGGTATGATTCTATTAGTCTGTGGATCTGATGGGGAACGCACGAATCTGGTCTGTTTTCAGTATGATTAGCTAGAGTTATGACGACAGTCAGTTATATCTGGGCTGTACTTACAGGCATTTTGATGGGTCTTGAGTTTGCTGATACAAAAAGAGCGTAATGATGCGATAGAAGAGGATGATGAAGAGGAAGAAGAGAAGAGGAAATCAGGATCTATGGAGTCTTTGTAAGTTATTTGTTGACGCTGCCTAATCAGGCCTAGCGCTGTTGTTCTTCCTAAGCGATCTTCTTCCCCCAGTTATGTTGAGAGATTCAAGCAACATAATCAATCTAATCAAGGAATTCAGCCTACGTCACCATTTGACATTATTTAAATGTATTTGGACAAGTATAAGAAATGAGGGGTAACTTCAGTTCCCCCACTAGAATGACACCATCTCTGGCTATTCGTCCTCAGTTGAGCGCCGATCAATTTCCATCATCACCTATCACCATCCAGGACCGACAGGAACTCCACATTCATCTTTTCCCTCTTCAGCCGCACGGTTCTCCACACACTATGGTCGTATGTACTAGTCTTCTGATTGCAAAAAAGTTATTTAATTAGGGGTGACCCTAGTCAGTTAGTGAAGGGGAAATGCTCGTTGGCAACCTGTAATTCAAATGGATGGAGACAGTTCAAATCCAGTGATCAAGATCACTAGCAACCGTGATATCATGAATCGTCATCTTGGGATGTATATCTCTCCTAAGTATCTAAATTACAATCTTGCGCAATCACTCCCTCTCGACTTGTCGTTTATTCGTGCGAGTAGAATACTACAACCTAAATTCCAGGTGGTTTAGACTCGCCCAACACGGGCCCTTGGAGCCCTTGGGGGTCATAGTGAACTAATCGTTTTCTTTCAGATACTCGCACAAACCGAAATTCCTTTCCTGGTCGTTGGCATGTATCTACAGACATGCTAGGTTCCGCAAACAACTCCATTCCCGTTGGTCCCAATGACAGCAGAGTAGAACTATCTGATGGCACCGGTGGCGCCAGTACCATCCGAGAAACCATAATTCAGGTGCACAGCGGAGTAGCATTCTATGTAGGTTATAACCTGATAGAGGAGTACACGATGCTCGTATTCTAATTAAAAAGAAAACCCTCTAGAAGATACTGAAATGCTTAGTCAATAGCTGGAACTAGGTAGGTATCCTCGCTCGCGCCCACAGCTGTTTTTGGTTTCAAGACGCAACATAGGAAGGAAATTAGGCATAGGCCAACGGCGACAGTTTCTATCTCCAGTAATGGTTAAATAGGCTGGCCAGTTTTGATACGAACAGGCTCAAACTATCTCCACGGCCAACCATCTAAAGACAACGGTTTGTCCAACACCAATGTAATTGCCAACGTTAAAGCCCTCTTGATCAGCACAGGGATGTCCATCATTGTAGAGATATAACCAAAAGTTTTCGAACTTGCCAGTGCCGGGGCCTCCGAATCGCTCGGGGGTAATCTGGACGTGTGGGACGCGATCAAAACGTTGCTTGAAAGCGATTCGAGTCAGTCCTCCGCCCTTTCGTCGGGTTACAACAGCTCTTCCGGCCTCGACGCGGCCCACACGCCCATACTCACTAACACCGACGCGAGCTAAATCAGTAGTTGGCTGATCAGTATCAGGTTCGGAGACTCACATCCTTGTGAAGAAAAGAATTGCTACTTACTGTGGTCCATAGGGTATACCGTGTTACCCGACGGCCTGCCAGTCTGCGCCATCACCGTTTCCAACCGTGCAGTTAATTCCTCCACCCGACGCTCAAGGTCTCTCACTTGTCCAGAGCTGGCAGGTGTGTCCATCGCGCCCCCCAATCTCGGATCTAAGGTCTGAAGGCGCCTCTCGAGGGCTTCCAGTCTATCATTCATGGCTGCCGGGTGTTGTGCAGATGATCCAGAACCGTCGTGGAGTTTATTGGTGGGGTTCCTGTGTCTTAATTAACGTCTGATCATTTTTCACGCGATTATTCTGCGCGATGTACCTTTTTCGTTCGTTACTTATACCTTGGGAGAGAGGGCAGAAGACAACGAATATGCGCTAGAGGTTGTTTGTGATCTATTTATCACTTCTGTGACACAGATCGCGGAGGTGTCTGGCCCCACCATTCCAGACTTTCTGGCACTGCGAAAAGATCATGCTGATCCCTGTGAGATAGGTTGTATATCATTTCCTTTTTCCTAATCTTGCCAGCTCGATACTAAATATGATAGGACCACCCTGGCCTAGTGGTTCTGATAGTTCCATGACGACCATTAAGCGAAGTTCTCCGCAGGTATCAACCCGATCTTTTTTTCAGATCATCTCAGTAGTCAACGCTAGCACTATCATATTTGATTCGTCACCTTATGCTCGGAACTGCCGATCCCGCTCCCCACTGTAACTTCTCAGCCAGCCTCGCTCTATATTGTGAGGTGTAGGCCTTAGGAGCGGACTCGAGTAGTTTTGTCATTGGCCACAGGTGCAACTTAGGCCACATTGCCACGTAGGCGAGGCACCCCATCATACCTTTTTGCATGTTTCTTTGAACAAATTAATCACTCAATCTCTGCCAAGGCTCAATGCTGAGATTTGATGTCGTTAAATCATACCCGCAGAATTTCAACGCCTCCTCCAATCACAATCCGTTAATCACGTGGTTGCGAGGAGAGCGCACGGACTCAGGAGTGATCAAGGGTGGAACGGGATATGAGCTACCTAATTTGTCCAGGCCGCGTTAGATCTCTCGATCCTTCGTAAGGTGTAGTCCGGGCTTTGTATTGTTGGGCTTAAGCGTGGAAGGGGGCTCAGGCAGGCCATTCATATCTCGTTCTAATATTGTGCATTACTTTGGGATTGCTGCTAGTTCATTTGAAGCCGTTGGGTGGACATCTTCTGCAGTGCTGTTAATTGCCATGAATTTTCTTCTTTTAACATGTACCGTGATATAGTCTATGCTCAAGGAATATATCTAAGCTAATTGGGTTTGCTATATATTTTATGGTCACCCAGGGCTACTTGCTTTACCTCGGTGAATCCCTTATCCTGCCAAAGCTTCAGCAAGGTTGAATATATATTTTCAGATGTAGCCCTATAACATTGCTTCTGCATATACAAAGGAGGCAGTCACGAAGCTATCTCCTCAACCCTAATAAAAAGCTAGTCTAACAGATTGCGCTCAACCTTTCTTTACTTGCTCCTTAGATAGCACAACATTGGCATCCATTATCGTAAGATCACTCCATTAATTATGTGCTTTACAATAAAATCTAGGAAATGGATGATTGTGAACATGATAGAGTCTCCTCTCACTGTTAGAATGTCCATGAAGAAAATCTAGCTATGGATAACCAGGGACAAGATTATGAGATCTAGAGGAAGACATTTCAAATAACGTGTCTCTGCAATCAGCACATGAACGAGAGAAGGATCCGGGCTGTCCATTAATCATGTAGGACTTACGAGAAGTCGTATCTCTATGAGAATTCTGCGCATCAGCATATGACCGACGTTCATTATCAAAAACCAAAGGTCGGTTGCGTCGAAACTTTGGAGACTTTGAGTCCACGCCCATGGATGGTGACAAGGCCCAAAGCATGACTCAGTATAGCACTGAGACCAACTATCAGTGGACCGTCCTCGGTCGACGGAGGCTGGCACAATGTCTCCACGTATGGAAGAAATATTAATCCGGCTACGGTTGCTGGTATGCCTCATCCCCTGCCTCCAGAAGGTTCAACGTATGCTTGAACAATGTAGAGGAGAGCTGAATCGATGATCTCCTGCAACCTAGATCATTGATCCTAAAACCAAAATGGACTCCAGCACTTGGGTTACGTAGGCCACCGCGGAGTAGATAGGAAGAATCAGACTCAGTTACACTAACTAGTTGTGCTCCTCTAGCCTCAGGCGTGGGAGACCAGATATTACCGGATATCACCTCATGATGGAAAATACCCCGGATCCTTTACCCAATCAGAGAGCGCCTGTTTCGCATTCCGCGCGGCGCGACTTTAAAAACAACAAAATAATATCTCGGAATGATCTGCTGTCCGATTGAATTTGGACCTGCTTTAGAACCCTAATGACAAGTCACACTAAACTGGATTTGTACTCCAGGGTAGTAATCGAATCTCCGAAGAAGGGGTGAAATCCAAGGTACGCGATCACTCCAGCGATTCGAAAAAGGCAGCATGAAGCGCATATACCTGCGACACAATATACGACAAAGAGCGTGCAGGATGCTAAATCCAAGTGCCTGCAGCGTTGCACAACTGGTGTTAGAAAGTACTGACTTTAGAATCTCAACTGCATAACAATAACATCTGAACTGTATAGCCTTTTTCAGCTCTCTCTGTTTGCGGCAAAACTTCAACAAGCTTAAACTTGGCAACAGTTGGCAAATGAAAGCAAGGGAGAAAACTCAATTGGAAATAAGCGATGTGGTTGCAAAGGAGTCAAGGGATGACAGGGACATAAGCGAACAACAAGGTTTATGTAGCATTGGAACATCCTGCATTCTTTCAATAGTGCCCGCAGCCGACTTCAGGGTCTCCCGTGCTTGTTTTCAGTTCCGTGTGCAGTATCCCTAGCAGCGCTCTTTGGCTTCATCTCGCGTTCTGGAGTCCCTATCCCTGATAGTCAGCGCGAATTAACTAAAGTAAAGACCTCTTGTGCGGTTTGTCACTTTCGAAGACCTATGTACTCCCTCTGAAATACTAGCGAGGGTCATAATGGGCTTCTTTGAAGAAAGCAGGGTCATGGCGTGAATTCCTTTTAATGAGTTTAAATCACATTGCAGAATACCTGCGGAATGGCTACACAGTAGGCATTGTTTGGAGGAAGAAAGTATGGCAAGGGATAGCCCTGTACCGAAATGCGGGAGAGTGTCAACCCGCAGAACTGGGGAAGTGGAGCATGAAAATGTTGAGAACCTGCTTTCACACTGTACTCCTTAGTTCTTCATATCCAATACTCCTGTTTACCATCTCCACGGAGTACAACATTTCTAGTTAATGGGTGCGGTAAAGTGCTCCCCCTTCAATGACAGGGAAGGCATACTGGTATTTAGGGGATAATCCAAGAATGCATTTCTTGTGCATCCCTTGCAAGAGCAACACTTGTATAGAAGCAGGAATCTATAAAAGCCGGTATAATCTCTACCTCGAAATGAATTGTCCATCGACAACATCAAGTCACTTCGACACGACAACAGGAGACCCGCGCCAACCCTGACCTCATCTCCCATTCACACCTCATCACTCCAGAGGCCATCTATTCAATCGTGACAACTCAGTCCCACAATAGCGTACGTACGTCTACATGATCAAGACCGAATTATCCTACCCCATTCAGTGCAACTACTAACAGCTCGGTACCAAACAGCATCAAAATGCAGTTCACCTCCTTCAAGGCTCTGGCTATCTTTGCCGCTTCCTTCTTTGCATTCAGTGCCGCCGCTCACCCCAGCTGTAAGACAGGAGCTGTTTGGGCCGACCCGCACGACTGCCACAGCTTCTACGAATGCGCTGCTGGCGGCATTCCTGTCCGCAAGACTTGCGGCCCCGGAACGGCATACAACTCTAGGTTTGGGATCTGTGATTATGAGGAGAAGGTTCGGTCCTGCCACGGCCATGGTGTTGTGGGCCATGACGAGTCGTCGGAGGGCCATGGGCAGCAAGGGAAGGACGATGGCCAGTCAGAGGGTCATGGCCAGGAAGGAAAGAAGGACAACAAGGGCCAGTCAGAGGGTCATGGTCAGGAAGGAAAGAAGGACAGCAAGGGCCAGTCGTCAGAGGGCCACAGTCAGGGAGCGCAGGAACAAGGGAGTGGCGAGCAGGAGCACAGTGAAGGAAGTCATTAGTTTTCTCCTAGGGACTTTTCATTCACGCAAAGCTGTCATGTTTTAATATTATTTCTCTTTCAGGCTTGTGGCTCGAACCATTAATTATAATTGAATACAGAAAGTGACACGATGATACCTCTTCCCCAAACTCAATCTGGCGACCTCACTAGGACCTGGTCTCTCAGACCACTAGACCCAATTCGAGGCAACAGCAATCACATGGAACCGTAACATAAGAGTCCTAGACTTGATCTCACTAGTGCTTATGAATCGGTGAGGCAATCACTACCGGAGACAATCCCACAACCTATTGGCCCCATCATGTCGGCCGGCTCTAGAGCAGGCGCCTACCTCGCAATTACAGGTGCATCTGTGGCATCTGTCAAGCCCAACGCTTTGCTATTGCTGTGCGGAATGCTTGATCCGCTGAGTGAAAGATCCACGACATCAGGAACCAACATATTCGGCATGCCTCCAATAGATGGACAACCATTCCTCGATCAATTGGATCAACGCCGACAAACAGGAGAGTCTAAGGTGCTCAGCGGATACCCTGCGCCGAGCGACCCAACGACTGACTTCCGCATGGGATTGATTGCAACATTCCATTGCATGGCCCTGTTTCCTGACTTCATGGCTTGGATACGAGGCGTAAGCGAGAAGATCACTATCCACGGCCCAGGCGCAGTTCCAACAGAGGCCCGCTAGCTGTATCCCGTCTACTTCAGTGGTGGCTCTGGACTACCTAATACTATCATCCTTCATGGAAAGAATGATAATGCCGTCCCTTTCCAGGCAAACGAAGTGGCCGCTGGTGCACGGAGGAGTCTTGGCGTTGATGTTCATACTGAATTCCCCGACGATGCTTCTCATAGCTTTGACGCAATGGCCGGCAATGTGGACATTGAAGATCCTGATACACCGATGATATTGCCAGCATTGAACAGCCTCAAGCGGATTATTGAACTTCTTGACCAGGCCGTGCTTCCGTTATGTATAATTTAGATTTGAAGGTCCGTAGATAGTATGGGTCTAGATCAGCTTCGGCATTATATGCACATTTCCTTTCTGTGAGTATCTCTATGGAGGTTCAACTATATAGCTATTTGCAAATGTAAAGTTCTCGTTAATGAGATTCTACTAGGTGCGGTACGCCTCATATTTTTCCACCCCCCATGTTCTCTTGGCTACAATAATATTATTACTCATCAACCCTTGCATAACCCCAAACACAGAACAACGGGATCACGCGTATGTTGAGTGCGCGTCACCGATTGAATGTCTTCTGCCAAGACAATGAACACATTAAAAGCGACATTACTGAAGTGTTGGTCAAGACTAGCAAGTATATTAGGACGTCCTTCGCAGAAAACACCATTAGGTCGTCTAAATCACTCTCGCAATACGGAAGAGCCGGATCTATATACAACCGGGGGGTTCCATCGCGTTTCTCTGGGCGACACGGTCGATCATGGGAGATACGCCATCCTGAGGAAGCTTGGTTACGGACAGTACTCTACAGTCTGGCTAGCCCAAGACTTCAAGTAAGACAGGTCCATACTTTTGTGGTACGTCAATCTTATTGGTAACCCAGGTATAAGAAATATGTGGCACTCAAACTGTTGAGGGCTGATTGTTACGGCGGCCCTCATGACATTTTTGAACGGGAAATTCTGTCCAAAATATCGGACTTGTCTAGGAATAGCACACATGATGGTGCCCGTCATATACTACCTCTTCTCGGTGATTTCACGCATACGGGGCCAAATGGGGATCACGTCTGTCTTGTATTCGATGTCTTGGGGCATCATCTTGACTTCCAATGTGCGAAGTACGAAGATGGGAGGCTTCCTGTCAGAGCAGTAAAAATAATTGCGCGACAGCTTCTGCTTGGGCTGGACTTCCTCCATAGAGAGTGTGGGGTCATTCATACAGGTGTGATAATATTTTACAATATAATTGTTCTGCCTACTCTCAAATAACTGACGTTCCTGGTAGACCTTAAGCCAACAAACATACTTTTGGAACTGGAGGATCCAGACAGGGTTATTTCTCGGTATCTGGAGGAAGTATCTCCACGAATTGATACTCAAGGTAATATAGAAGTGCCGCTTCGTGAAGTTATCACAACACCATTCATCTCAGAAATGGACTCACCCCACATCAGGATAATCGATTTTGGCGTAGGTAGGTAAACCATGGTCCAGGATATCCCTTTTCCTATAATAGAGGGCTTATGGTACCATAGCATCCTGGAGGGACAATCATCTGTCAGAACAAATTCAATCGCCAGCTCTGAGAGCATGGGAAGTGACCATTGGTGCGCCATGGGATACCGGGGTTGATATATGGAGTCTCGGATGTCTTGTAGGTAACCCTCAATGTGGCTCCGAATTTGCTGCAGATATATCTGACGTCTGTCGCTATTATCATCTACAGATCCTGGAGTTGGTTCAAGGAATAGTTCCATTCTCTGGGGAGGCGTCAGAGAGAGGAACCTGGACAGCTGAAGACGACTGTTTGGCAAGAACCATCGAAATCCTTGGCCCCTTTCCTCTAGCGTTTCTCAAGAAAGGCAGCCGTACATCAGACTTTTTCGATGAGAAAGGTAAATATATCAACCCTAGATGCTGTTTGTATTCCTCTCTAACGAGGGTTGTCTCTAGGTGGTCTGCTTCGAATCCCGAACATGAAATCCACAAGCCTTGAAAGGCTTATTAACGGCACGACAAAGCCTTTCCTGAAACCTGATGATATGCCAGATGCTGAAGTTCCTGTTTTTATTGACTTCCTAAGGGGCATGCTTACGACTGATCCTGAGCATCGGAAGACAGCGGCAGAGTTGCTTCGGCATGAATGGGTCAGGTCATGACGCTATGGAATGGTTACAAGGTGGAAAGAATTGAAGGTTTCCTATGAAACAATACATATAAGTATACAAACCTAATAATAATAATCACACACGTACTAGGAGCTGTGGCTAATGAAAGAACCTTTAGGGAGGTAAAATTGAACTGTTGAATAGCTACACAAGAAGCCATTACAAACTGGAGCCAGCATCGTCCACAATGGCAAGAAAGGTGATCCGCGAATTAAATCAGGGAAAAAAGTCAAAAAAGGGCATCTCTGACATTCAAGATGACACTTCTCTCCTATATAAGCATTGCTACTTGGACCCCGACAAATGCGACCGTAAGTGCCAGTATAACACAGGGCTTCCCAACAATATCTTGATTATACTCTAGGATCCACCCTATTGGTGGGGCCCAATTCCAAACCTCTAAAAGTTTGTACATGTAAGTGCTTGGGGCAGTGAAGATGCTGGAGATGTCAGTAGGAGTGCTTAAGGATTGACATTCTCTAATCCTACATGAAGAGAATGCCAGCTTGTACAGTAGCAGTGTACTGTTTATAGAACTGAGCTAACTGTGTATCAGTTAGGGTAGGATCTGCGCCGTGACTCAATGTGGGGGCCACTCGTATTAGCGCACCGCCACTGCCGTGAGTCACGTTCACTCATCCTCAGTCAATCTCTGGGTCTTCGGTGGAGACTTGCTTCCAGACCAATTCTGCTCTACGAAAACAGAGCTTCAAATCAGTTTAAATATTTATCTATTCACGGAGAATAATTTCTTGCCTTTAGTTCTCAAGCAAAGCGAGTTGTGATACTGTTCTTTTTGGTTCTGCAGTTCGTTTTAGCAGTCTGATTTAGCATTCTTCTTGGCATCTTTGAGCGTGTTTTAGGATAATCTACGATACCCATGGCGTCTACCGAGGAAACCCGAGCTATACCCCTGACGTCATATGAAACCGCCCTATGTGTGGTTCCTCCGTCGCATTTGGCCGGAGACATTGACCGTCTACGAGCATTATATGACAAAGCACATGGAAGATGGCCACCCCATGCCAATCTGATTTACCCATTTGTGGCTCCAGAGGCACTTCCCCAAGCTTTAAAACTGCTACAATCTGTGCTAAGCAACAGGAGAGAAGTTGACCCTATCCGTCTGCGGTTGGATAAATCAGACTTCTTCGCCCACAAGCGCAGTAACACAGTTTATCTCACCGATAGTGGAAGCGACGGGTTAAAAGCCCTAACACAGCTGCAACACGATATTACAGATGCTTTCGGTTGTCAATCGCGGGCCTCGGGCCAACTGCATCTCACAGTTGGTCAGAACGAGGCGGATGATTTGGCCGAAAGACAGTTTCTGCTGGAGAAAGTCGGTTTGATTCCCGCTGTGGAGTGGGAAGTAGAAGAACTGGTAATTCTGATCCGTGACCGGTCGCAAGGGCTGGATACTGCTTCCAGCCCAATGGTAGTTTGGGAAGCTGTTTTACTGTCTGGTACACCGTCACCTAATCCTAAAGCTCTGGAATATTCATCGCCATCCTCGTTGCCAGCTCGCTCGGAGACGACATTTCAGTTCTCGCCTTCTCAGGATGATAGCGAAGAAGGAAAATGGAACGCTATCCCAAAGTCGCCTGCGCCAACAGGAGGCAAGCCGATAGATTCACCAGTGACTGTTGCGTCGTACAATGTCCTCGTCGAATCTCTTCATCCGCCTCCCACGGAAAGGTATCCCCTCCTCCTGCAGAATCTACTCTCCGACGCTGCAACTGCCGATATTCTCATACTACAGGAGGTAGCTGATGACTTCTTGTCCTTCCTCCTCCGAGACAAGGAAATTCGTCTCCGTTACCCATTCGCAACCCATGGACCACCCGATCAAGCCGAAATCGGTCCGCTAAACAGCCTCCGAAACATCGTCGTGCTCAGCCGTTGGCAGTTCCGGTGGGAATGGCTACCGTTCGACAAACGACATAAAGGCGCAGTCGTACTTCAGCTAGAGGACCTGGGGACCTTCCACGATTCCAGATTCCTCCCTCTTGTTGTGACGGGCGTACACCTTAGCTGTGGCCTCATTGACAGTTCTATCATGGCTAAACGATCCCAACTCCAAACGGTACTCAAATATCTGTCTGGAAATTACCCCAATAACCACTGGGTTGTTGCGGGAGATTTCAACATTACAACCTCGTCTTACACCATTGATACTGCCTTAAAGCGGAAGTCGATCTCGGCGCAAGGCGCATCGGTGTTAGCATCTCTGGATGGCATGCTGACTGATGCCGGTCTCTTGGATTGTTACTACTCTCGTGCCGCCAGTAGTGGCCTGGGAAACCCTCAGGGTAGGTTAGATCTCGGGACATCGTACGAAGGAGAGGAGGGCGCAACATATGACCCGACTGAAAACGAACACGCCGCACGAATCGCTGGACAAAGCTTTCATAGTCGTCCTCAACGATACGATCGGGTCCTAGTGCGTGGCGAAGAATTCCAAGTTCTTTCATATAACCTATTCGGATTTCCCACTGGAGATGAGAGCCAGCTTGCAAGTGACCATTGGGGAGTGAGAGCGACAGTCAAGTTGGGCGGTCCGAGATCTGGAGGTCTGGAAAGCGAAAAAGTCCCAATTGCCGTTGAAAAGGCGCCATCGAGTCTTGGAGGGATCGATGGCTTGAAGGAATGTCTGAGGGAGCATCAAGCCTTTCCATCTGATGAGGAAATCACACAGCGGAAAGAGGCTTTCGAGTTGATCAAACAGCTCGTCAACCAGCGTGATGCTAATCTGCCAGCCGATACTAGATTAGATTTATTGTTTGAAGTCGTACCTGTTGGCTCATATGGCTTCGGTGTGTGGAACAGCTCATCCGATATGGATATTCTGGTCATCGGACAAGTCAGCCCACGAACATTCTTCGCCCTTATGATTGCGAAGCTACGGCGAGCAACGGACAGCGATGTTGTGCTTCTCCGCAAGGTGAAGGCAGCATCCGGAATAATGTTGGAGTTGGAGGTTCGTGACGTACGCATTGATTTGCAGTATTGTGCAGCAACCCGTGTCGTTGAAAGGTAATCTCTTTATTCGCACATAAGCTCCCTCAAAGATCACGATAGCTAACGCATTTTGTAGCTGGCCACAATCCTTGGAGCTCCCTGCAGGTGACTCCACCTTTGATCTTCCTATGCAATCCTTGCTCAAGCTCAACTCCCTGCGGGACATGCATTATCTGCAACGAACAATCCCAGACTTAGCGTCGTTCCGTCTTGCTTATCGGTTTATCAAGATCTGGGCCCAGAGGCGCGGGATCTACTCGTCCAAGCTGGGCTATCTAGGTGGAATTCACATTACCCTGCTATTGGCGCGTATTTGTACGCTCTCCTTCCGCCAGGCCGGCACTATCTCAGCAGCGGACATCATCACCACGTTCTTTAAACACTATGCACAGTTCAACTGGGAGAAACAGGTCGTCTATGATCCCAGCTTCTACAAGTCGCCACCGCGATACTTCCGACCTCAAAGGGAGCCTTTGGTGATCCTTAGCCAGCACCAACCGAAAGTCAACGTTGCGCGTGCGGCTTCCATTCCTTCAACGAGAACACTTGTGCAAGAGTTCCAACGGGCAGATCAGCTGCTGTCAAAGCAGGATGTTACCTGGGAGCAGTTGGCTGGGTCTATTGAAAACTCCACAGGTGCAGAGGAGTTCCTCAAATCTTATCGAAGCTACGCAAAGGTCAACGTCCAATACTGGGGCGGTGCAGCAACCAAGGGCAGGATGCTTGTCGGGTGGCTGGAGTGGCGATGCGTATCGCTTCTCGTTGGTAGGTTACACCCATTGTCCATTTTTAGCACCATGAGCTAACCATGGATAGATATCCATCGAAAGTTCCCTGATATTCACGCCCGGATCTGGCCGGCTCGGTTCACAGATATGGAAGAAGTTGACGAGACTACCAAGGAATATCAAGGTTGCTATTTGATTGGTCTGACTAGGGAAAGTACGCCAGGGGCAACACCATTGAGCGATGCCGACCGTCAGTCGGCCCAAATCTCCCTCTTGGCTGTGTTAAATAGCTTTGCAGAGCAAATCCGTGAAGACGAGAACTACTTCGACAGCTCCTCTAGCTGGGTTGACGTTAGCCTAGTCCAGCCCTCTGCACTCAGCGGTCTTCGGGTCGATAGTTCGAACTGGGGAAATGCAGCTTACGACGAAGCGTCATTCGACGATGATGAAGATGAGATTGATCTTGAGGATGAGGATGAAGAATTAGCGCAGCCACGCCAGCGGACCATACCAATCCGTGGCGCAAAGGCCGTCGCGATGCCCGAAGGGGCAAAGCTACGGTCCGCTAGTGATGTCCTAAGCCGACTTCGCTGGGATGCAGAGTTCGATATTGAGGACTATATTGTTGGTTATGATGATCGCTTCCTTGGGGAGAGGGAGATGCCGGTGGGGCAGTGGAAGGCTGATCTGACGGACGAAGCATTTATCCCCATGCATCGGATTCTGTACTTCAAGAGGAAGAGTGATGGAGTGAAGGTCTGGGATCGAGAGACGAGGACAGATCTACTGTTCGGTAGTGGTGTGTCGAGCAAGATCCAGGAATGAATGGACGGTATATGATATATCAAAGATACCGTGGACTATATAACAATGAATATGACAAGTCAACCTCGCCTTTCTATCAAGATTAGCCTGATGTTGGATAGTTCAGGCCCAATGGTTATGTAATCGTACTCCAGAAACAACTCTCGAAAACAATACCGTATCCCTACACCTCCCTCTAAACTGATCGTATAACACCTCATTTCTAATTCCCATTCATTCAAAATCTCAATCCCACTGTATCTCACTATCCTATTCCTACAACTAACCCTTCAACACCATGTCCACCCCACCACCACCTCCACCCGAGAATCCTCGCTCCAAAATCTCCCCCATCGTTCTAAAACTACGGAGCACTCCTCCCAAGCATTTCTACCAACCACCAAAACCAACAACAGTCAACCAATCCACCACACCAACAGGACCCTACTTCTTCTACGGAACATTAACCGACCCAAGCATGGTCGCCGAGATCCTAAACCTAGATCACGAGCCCAAGTTCCGACCGGCGATCATCCAAGGTTACGAATGTAAAATGTGGGGCCAATACCCGGCCTTAGTCGACGCCTCCGATACCATCGTTGAAGGTGCAGTATACTATGTCCAAACCGCGGAGGATGGGATGAAGCTCGCCGCGTATGAAACGAATAACTATCGCGCGGAGTCTTGCATAATTAGTTACACGGATGGTAAGGAACCGGCTGAAGAAGTTGGACATACGTTTAAGTTTGTGGGGAATCTGAGGGATTTGCATGAGGGGAGGTTTGAGTTGAGGGCTTGGTTGAAGTTGGTGGGCAGGGAGGATGCGGTGGACAAGTTGGATGATGGAATTTCTTTTGTTTGATTTTGGTTTTAGGGTATCATCTTGTTGGTCTTTTTATTTTGGTCTATATATGATATTAGTAGGCTGTTGGGAATGTAGTTTGTGTTGATATTGGTAGAGTCTATGTGGTTCGGCTTTGTATATCTCACATTCGATATTGATATCAGCCTCTCTGGCTACCACTCTCAGTATCATGTTCGGAAATCCATGGTCTGTGGTCTGTTATTATTTTTGAATACATTGAAAAGCTCTGGGGAGCCCGAGCAAGGTCCCTAAGGGGGGGGGGAGGGGGGGGGGGGGGGCAAAGAGGAAAACAGCCAAGAGTGATAGGTTTATACATGTTAACACGGAGACTGAAACCCGGCCCGAAGACGAGCAGACCAAGCTGAGTAGGATGAGTGCTTAATTAATACCAAATCTTAATATGAAGAGCTCCTCTGCAAGTGGCTCTATACCTTTGCGACTGTCCAGAGCAAACTAATTAACACAACACGGCTTGGATACCCAGCCTATCTGAAGCTGCACAAGAGCTCCTACCAGGAAAAGCCATCACTGCGGGTCTCTGATAAGACAGAGTTCGATTATACGGAACTCTGCGGATCCTATCCAAAGAACTCCAACAGTCTAGATCTCGTATTCTCCCGGAAACGGAAGTGGAGGCTCTGAACTTAATTTGGATACAAAGTAACAAGGTTTTCGTGTACATCGAGGAATCTTATTCGGAATGAGGTGCTCACTATGTGATTTGTAAAGCCCTAACTTCTGAAACCAAAGAACACAATGCTTTACAGAATAACCCCTTTTAACATCTACTAGATATATCCTACCAGCCGTTAAAAGAATTCTCCGACAAATTCCCGTAAAAGGCAAAAAGCTTCCATAACCTGTGACCAACAAGGCAGATCCATAGATCCTGCGGTGGATCCACAGACGCCAAGACCTGACGTCTTGCCGCAGATCCCCAGGCAATTGACCCGAACTCTCTCTACATGTCACCTCACCACCATGTCCTCCGACTCCCGTAGAAATGCAAGTAGACAGCGCGGTAAATACACCACTAGAGCATGTGAAGAATGTCGACGGCGTCGAGCGAAGGTTAGTCAAGTGGCTACGTGATCAACAAGTGGGCAAAGGCCAACCGACACCGGCGATTGTATTACTAATGAGACCACCAGTGCGATGGAAACAGACCCTCCTGCTCCAGATGCTCACAATGGCGTGTTCCGTGTCAGTATTCTGTCGCAGAGGATGGTCGGAGACCGGCGTCTAAGACATATGTGCTTCTCTTGCGGCAGAGGATAGAATCGCTAGAAAGACTGCTGGAACGGCATGGGATTGATGCGAGGGAATCTAATGTACCCGAACAACTGCCGTTAGATAGGAAGTCCGGTATGAACGGTAGTATACGACACGACGACGCCTCTTCGGATATGGATAGCCTCGCCGAGAATTTCAAGGGCAGGCTTGCTCTGGACGAGTCGCTGAATTTCGATCAAGACGGCGAGATGAGGTATTTCGGGCCGACGAGTGGACGACTTCAGTTTCAGGGTTCTTCTAGTAATCGAGTCAGTATTGATGGCTCTACTTTTTCGGTCTCTCCGCCGGATCAAGTGTCCGATAGCTATGGCTATATCGACCCCATTGACCCGATCACGGCTGGGATGGGGGTCCCCAAGGACGTTCAGGATCATTTAATTGATCTGTACTTCAGGTGGGAGCAGCCATGGTATGCTGTGGTCGATGAGGAGCTCTTCAGAGAAAGTATGAATAATGGTGGACGGTACTGGACTCCACTACTACACAATTGCATTCTTGCTTTGGGGTCACGGTATTCCGGTCGTGTCGATGTGCGATCGGACCCTGATGATCCAAATACAGCGGGGAAAGCATTTCTGGAAGAAGCCAAAACCCAGCTCCACAGGGAGATGGAAAGGCCCAGCCTGACTACTATCCAAGCACTCGGCCTGATTGGGATGGTGTATATTGTAAGATAGCAGTGTCTGTGTCTCTTAGGGATCAGTACATGCTAATGATAATAGGCGATGGGGGCTGACGCCGCTGGCTGGTTGCACCACGGGATGGCGAACCGATTGAGCCTCGATATGGGCTTGAATCTGGATCCAGCTGGATTTGAAGAGACGAATGCGATGACTCCACGGGAAATTCAACTCAGGAGACAGATATACTGGACCTTGTATTGTCATGATAAGTTGTCATCCAGTTATACGGGGCGGATTTGCTCTATGCTTGTAAGTTCGACTGGTCTGTAGATGGCACAGTATTCTGACCAAATATAGGACTCCCAAGGAGCCGTCAAAGTACCGGATGACGATCCAGTATCTAATATTGAGATTAGTGCCGCGCAGAAAGCATTCAGACCGCTACAGCGAGCTATGATTAGCGTCTGTCGGATACAGGAACGAATCACCTTATCATTGTAACTAATACCTCACGCTCACCTCTATGGCTCAGCTAACGATGTCAGATGGGCACCCAAACCCCTCCTCAAGGAGCATCAACGACCGGCCTTCCTCAAGTCCTGTCTCCTAGATCTAAGATCCTGGTTCTACGACCTTCCCGCAGAGCTAAGAATCGACCGTGCCAACGACATCCCCCAAGCCTACACACTCCACATGGTGTACCACACGGCAAGGATCCTCCTAGCAAAGCCATTCATCATGAGAGAGAACCCACCCTCGAAACCCAAGAACGAAACCACCGACCTAGCTCACTCAATCTGCCGCGAATCCGCCCGTTCCATCTGCCTCGTCGCCCAGAAATACCGACACACGTTCGGAGGATACCACCTGAGCCCAATCACAGCAACGCACTGCACACTATCCGCAGCACTAGTCCTCCTCGACGAAACCGAGAATCTCAACGCCCTATCACATAAGAACAAACTGACCCTGTGTCTAACAGTACTGGACGAGCTATCTAAATCATGGTATCCGGCAGGCCATATTGGACATAATCTGCGGAAGCTCTGCCAATCTGTCATCTCAGATGACACGTTCTCTATAGAGAAAAGGCTCTACCCATTCGAAACAAACCCCAGTCCGCCACTCGACCTAGGCGTCGAGCTCCCAAACGTCATCGACGAGATTGAATCCAATCCAAGCGTCAACCCGGGTAACGCACTGGCTAATCAACTGGAACTGTCAGTCCCAATGGAATCACTGCCCGTCGATTACGGGTTCTTTGATATCTTAAACCAGATCAATTGGGAGCGGATGTGGTAGTGTACATATCTGTCAACAATCGACACCAAGCATACACCTAGAAGAACGACACAGCATAATACGACCATATAAAACCCCACCTAAAGCATAACCAAGAAACAACACCAAAGAATGATTTGTCAGTCTACACATCTCTACCTCTCGATAAACTTCCATTCCCGGGCTATGACCTCATCAGCGGAAGATATATTCCGCACCGCAAACCCTATATAAACCCATCCAAAAACCACCTCAAACTCGATTCCAACCGCCAGACAATAAAGCCCGAGCCAAAATGTCCCACCTAACCTACTACAACTACCCCGGCGTCGGCGAACGCAACCGCCAAAACTTCAAATACAGTCAAGCCGTCCGCATCAGCGATCGCATCGAATGCTCTGGTCAAGGTTCGCCCTTTCCTCCCTTAGTACATACCATATAGTTTGGTTTCACTAACATGACATGCCAATAAAAGGAGGTTGGGACCCCAACACCGGTGAATTCTATAAAGAAATCAACGCGCAGATCGACCAGGCGTTCGCGAACGTGGATCTGGCGCTCAAGACGGCCGGCGGGAAGGGCTGGTCGCAGGTGTATCGGGTGAACTCGTATCATGTGCCAATTAATAATGAGGCGTTGGAGGCTATGGTGAAGAATTTTAGGAAGTGGATGCCGGATCATGAGCCGTTGTGGACTTGTGTGGGGGTCACGAGGTTGGGGGAGGATGATATGAGGGTTGAGATTGAGGTTGTTGCGCATGATCCGAAATAGGGGGATTTATCTATTGGACGAATTGATGATTTGCTTTAGTTCTTGGTCTTTGTAACTTTGGAGGGAGGTTACATTTTGAGGCTAGAAATTCCGTGAGTCTTGGACGCCCTCTTTGGCGAGGATGTAATTAGAAGCGTATCTAGCTTTTTACATGGGTACAGCCTTGAAGATACCTGGAGCGACTGGACAACTCCGTGTCTTACTAGCTATCATATCACATTAGTGAGCGGAATGCAACATTTGAGTTAGCATCATGTTCATGTCCGAAGCCTTGGACTCGCATACCTCTGACTAATCTTCAAAGCATCTCCATCCTCCTCTGCTTGGCTCACCACCTCGGACATTACTACCAAGTGTCTGTATCAGAGAAAAGAGGAGGATGGCGGGGATTACCGTAGAGCATTGTAGACACATTCACAAAGAAATACAAGAACCCATCTAATATTTTACCGATCCCATCATATCCCAAATCCCTTCAAAACCTAAAACCAACCCCAACTAACGCCATCTCCCTACACCACTCTAACATAAGTGTACAACCCCCATACCCCCATCCCAATACACCATTCCAGAACCTCTCTATGGCCGTTCAGGTTCCAGACCCAGAATACCCTCCACCCCCTTAATCACTTCCCCAATACGTCTCCGATGACCCTCTCTATCCTTCATGCGCTCGGTAGCATAATACGGCTCCATCCAGGACGGACTCTCCCGGTACCGGGAGATATTGTCCAGATCGGTGTAGTTCCGGGGAGTCTGGTATAGGGTACTCGTGGACTTGGTGTTAGGGGTCGTTTCCGTTGTTACTGTTGTAGTGGTTATGGGGGTTGATTTAGTTCTGGTAGATTGGAGTATTAGTCCTAGATTAAGAGAGATAAGACGAAACTTGGAAGTAGGGGGTAGTCACGTACGAAGAGGTTGTCTTGGACATTTCTCTCTCTCTCTTTCTTTATTTATCTTCAATAGGGACAAGATAGACTGGATTGTAACACCTCACTCGAACCTTAACCTGACGTCAATGTCCTACAGCGGAATACATCAGGGTCTACGATAACCCATTTATAAGCTTCAAAACTACAATCCTACAATCCTACACATCGAGTGAAAAAACCTCAGCCCCGAAAAAAGCAAATTCTACAAGGGATTCACTCTTCTAAGATACAAGAAACCCCAAGTAACGATCACGATCATCACACCGACCACTATCACATCCAATCCAGACACTTCCGGAACACACCGTCAAGGACCAAGGACTACAAATCATACAATATCATCAAGTAACAAACCCCAGTCACGGTCAAGGTACCCAACACGCCAGACCAAGTGTAAACACGAGTCCCATCGGCCGAAAGATATCCGACGATCTGCTCGATCGCAAGTATCGGTGTCAGCAAGTAGGATAGGTACATACACCACGTAATGAACAATGTACCTAAAGAAAGGCAGAGCCCAATAACTACCTTCCATCTACAAAAGAAATATTTGCAAATGTATGTAAGCACAGTCCGAATCACAATAAATCATGTCATAGACCCACTCGACCCTGCATGGACTGAGCGGAGGGCCGATGTGTCATTTCCGAGGCGGAACCGGGCCGTTGTGAGCCAGCGAAATTCAAAAATATGATTATCAGACTTTTTCTTTTTTAATCTGAAAACATGAAATGAGTTGGGATGCCAATCAAAGGCGGAAGGAATCAAACAAGGCGACGGACCCGCTTGGTCTAGACCGGGTGAATGGAGTTCGTTTTAGCTTAGCGGGTGCCTTATGGATATTGTCGGAGATTTTCTTCTAACGTTGGTCTAGAACTTCTGCAGACGGGATGGATTGTCTTCCCTGGTGGTTGACGGGTGGGTTGGGTAGGCACTGAGGGATTGGGGGCTAGGTTGGTTTGGGCAGGTGGTGGATGGTTGATCGGTCTATCTTGTTTTACTGAGGATGGGACTGAGTGTGTCCCTGAGGGACGACTCGTTATTTTGGAAGGTCGTGACGGCGGTGGAGTGGAGGTGAGGGAGTTTTGTTAGGGCACGGTGAGGCAGGGGATTTAGGGTTCGGTGTGATGTGCAAGGATGGGGCTGCATCGTCGGAGATTTTTCGCTGATCGCCATAACAACTGGCTGGTGGGGTCATTTTAGTGGTGGCTGTGGCTGGACAGTGGAAAAGGAGGGGTAAGTCTAGTGTGACCTCTGTATCTACTTGCTTCTCCTCTACCAGATACGCTCTACTCAATGCATCTCAACTGTAGTGTCAAAGTGGGGGAGATTGTATTGTCTAACTGCTGACATAGGAGCTAGAATAATAGTAAAAATTCAAACAAAAAGCAACTTTTGGGTATATCACGACCAGACACCTTTTCGCCAACCAACTCGATCAATCAACGAATGGAGAGTACTCGACTCATTAGGGTAATATATTGTACAAGAGCATGACAGTCATAACCAGGGCGAGAGAGGAGAAAATCAAACATTAGGCGCGAAATGTCTCAACCCCCTTGGTATGTCGCCACATCCCACTGGGGACCATGTTCTGTTTGAACAAAGCCAGCTCCTTCTGGAGGGCCTTGTTCTCTTCCTGCAGCTCCTGCATGTAGGCAATGGCGTTGGTCAGGATCTCCGACTTCTTGAGCGACGCTGACCCGCTCTTGCTCGACTTCTGGACTCCGCCACACATGGCCTTCTCCAGGGCCACGAATTTGGCGTTCATGTTGGTGCGATACCGCTTCTCGATGATGTTGTGTGCGGCACGCTTTGCAGCGTTGCGCCCACTGGTCGTCGTGGCCGTCGTGGTCTGGCCCGTGCTGGCATTGGAGTCCACCGATGTGGTGCGGGTCATCTTGCGGTTGGCGGGAGGCGATGTGGGAGTCGTCTGAGGGGAAGTGTGGGCGGGGTATTCTTGGGGTGCGAGTTCTGGACTGGAGGACCATGTCGTCTCGCGTTTCACAGCTGGGGTGGTCTTGCGGCGGGTGGATTGTCTTCCGGGGGCAGGAAGCATCTCAGCGGGAGCAGCGTAGGTGGGTGACCAAGACTGATCATCACTTTCAAGATCCTATTGCAATGTTAGTCGCGGCGCCCAGAGTATATCCGATGAGTAGGAACATACCGAAGTGATAGAACCGGCATCTTCGCCCGAGTGGTTGGAGATGGTGAATCCACTGATATCCGGAGGGGGCGCGAAGAAATCCGCGGGGAAATCCTTGGGGTCCACTCCCATAGGCTCATTGGGCACATCGAGAGCGAAGTTCTCGGGCATCATGGTGTTGAGCGAGAACAGATCAATAGCACTATCGTAGTTCCAGTTGGCCGACAAGGGGTCGGGACCCTTGGGGGCGGCGAAGGTATCGTAAGGGCGATGCATGGGGCTGTGGTGGCTCATGTACATGCGTTCGTCGTCACTCAGGGTGAACGAAGGATCAGTTCTAGTGTATGCCATTGATGGTGGTGATAATTGATGTTGTTGTGGTGGTAGTCGAAGGTCGACAAGATAGTATAGTTGTTATGGTAGATAGAGATATAGATCGGAATCTGATATCGCAGGGGGAGAGGAATGGATATAAATAAATATCACGAAAAAGCTCTTAATCTTGGAACCGTGGATCTGGTAGAGAAAATTAGAATAACGGCGGCGAGTGTGAAGCTTCTTTATAAAGGAAACGAAAGCTTTTTTTTTTTTACCACGGTGATGTAATTAAGGGCCGGTAGAGTGGAAAACGCACTTAATTCCACCAAATCATTATTAGTTTAGTATGCAGCACAAGTGATTTGCCCGGTGAAGGACAACCGAGATCACCCCAGCCGGATCATCAGCATCCAGACTCGGTCGGCTCCGATGACAGTCGTCATTGCCATGTCCAGTCAGGAGTAAAAAAGTAAAAAAATAATAATTAAAAAAGGAAAGGGACCAGAGAGGTGGAGACACTTTGGGATCGATGCACGACCGTTGAAGGGAAGAAACGGAAAGGCTCAACTGCCAAGAAGAGTCCGGCCGAGTCTCGGGACCGATCATCCGGCCGTGTCATGGCCTTGAATCGGACATTTTTTTATGGGACACTTCCTACCAGGTGTACTCCATAGTGAAACCATGGCGGAATTGATTTTATCCCGACTTTGCCCGTCCGTTGAGAATCAGCCTGAGGCGTGATTATTTCCTGTTTGAGCAAGACCTTGGCCACTTTGTACTCCGTCGTCCTTTTCGCTAGACTCGGGGTACATCCAAATTAATTCTCTCCCTTAATTATTTACACTTTGGTGATGACGCTGACCTCGTTCAATGCAGATTCCTGTTCCCTTTTCTTTTTCTCTAGTTTTTGTTTTTTATTTTCTTGGTGTAAGTAAAATATGATCACTCGTCAAATCATGTTCCCTTGGGATCCTTCCCTGTTCTACAGTTGACTGGCATCATCCTGATATATCAACCAGTCATTTCCGTACCGTATGTAAGATGATGACGGTCATCTTCAGGCGAGTGATGTAACGTACTGTGTGCAGCGTCCCATGGTCCAATGAGAGGGCCTCCGTCACGCCTTCAGCACCCCTGCGACGTAACGAATTCTCCAACCAGAACCCCCCTATTAGCAATCCTGCTAAATGCATAGGCACTCCGTAATACTCTTCCCAACGACAGGCTGTTGTACTGTACTAGTGTCATGTCAGAGACCTAAGTCTACTCCTATTTACACACGGACCAGGCCGTCCAGTCCCAGGGGATGGGATCGGGCATCCGCTGTGGATACCTTAAGGAGGGATTGCCTCCGCGACCAATCACTCCCTCGCTTTCACTCATCCGAGGAACGTGTCCATTTTTGATTTTTTATTTCTCTTTTTCTTTTTTCACACTCTCTTGAGTCTTGACACTTGCATCCTCTGTCGGAGAATTTTTCTCCTCCACGCTGCCACCATGACTCGTGACCCAACAGATGACTTCGGATCGTAGATGTACCGTCCACGGTCTGCACACGTGTTGCTGCTCAACTGTCCGCATCGCCCTTCCACAAGGGGAAGTATACCCCTCGGCGATGAATCGAGGTGACTGTGGAAAATTAAGTTCCCTTGCGACGTCGATGGTTTCTTTGGGTGTTTCGCAGCCTTTTCTGCTCTGGGAAAAGTTCTCCCATTAGTCTTCAGGCTATTGGGTGCAGGGATTTCTCTAAGAATAGCACATATCGATACTACCTCTGTCTATATCCTCACACAAACACACTCACTCACAGTCCACTAGAGGACCACTCCAAAAAAGAATTACCCCGAGTACCAACTACTATTACTTCCATATCTCAAAATCCCAAGATTGGGTCCTCCACACTAACCCAATCTAGGCAAACGATGACAGGGTGGATCGAACAAAATGCTAATAATTAACCTCCCGTAGTAAAGTTAACCCGCAGACGGTAGTCTAGTACCCCCTCGGCTCCCCCGTTCGGAAGCCGGACTGAGAGGGTCTTTTTCTTTTTTTCCTCTTTCTTCTCCTGTCAAACCCAGTGGTGTGATCCGGCATCTCAGAGCTGCACTCCCGCCAAGTTGCGTCATTCGTCACTTTGGCAATCCATCACCGACCATTCTGATACTGATCATTTCGATCATGTCTCGAAAACTCCCGATGATATCGCCCGAGAAGATGCATCAATTCGGGTGAGAATCAATCGAGGTGGTCACCTGCCACTGAAAAATTTTCCATTCGGACGAGATCTGTCTCAGGAGTTTGGCGAGGCGGAATTGAGGGGTCCGAGTCAACGTGTTGGCATCTGAGGTACAGTATCTTTGCTGATGGAGGGGCTCAGCCCTACCCATTCTTGTTACCCCTCTTTTTTTATTATTTTTTTTATTTTAATTTGGTGTTTTTTTGTTTTTTTTTTTTTTTTTTTTTTTTTTTTTTTGGTGCGGTAGCGCTGACTTTGGACTTAGGGCTTGGCTGCCATGAGGATGTCATGGCTGAAGAGGCATATCTGCCGTGATGGGTTACAGACCTTATCCGCCATGCCACCATGATACTTTTATCCTGCTCTGGATAATGACATGCATGGATTGACCGTGGTGTGGTGACCCAAAACACTGGGGAGAGCCGAGTGGATCTCTGGCCAATCTGCAGCCCTGATCCTGCGAGCCGCGGGGTAATCTTCACCCTCCTGTCCCAGATCCCAATCCCGGACGCAGAGGCTGAAGAACACGCGAAACCACGCGAGATCTGAGAAACGGCGGTCCGGATGACGTTCAGCAAGGTCTGTACGACGGCCGACTGGTGATTACTGTCGTGCTGTAGGTTCTGGGAGGTGCAGGTACGAGAGGGGCATTTTTTTTTTTTGCGAACTCAGATTGAGTTCCAGAAGCTCTGACCACCAGCGGGGGGAACTGCACCTTGCCCCGGATCCAAGATTGAGGTCAGCCGTTGGCTAAGCTAGCTCGGGTGCGCTACTGCTAGATGCCGTGGTTCAGATGCGGCGGTCCCTGGCGGCCGGGTGAGATCTGTGCCGACCAACCAGCGGTGTATCTACAACGCGACCAAGAACCCTCGAACATCGCCAGAAAAACTGCTACGGACGATGTGACGAGTGTCCTCCATCGCCGACTACCTTTATTGGGTGTATAGGATGCATGGTGGTGGTGTTTGCGCTCGTGGCGATCCGTAGTATTGATGGGGAGGTTGCAGGTGAGGGCAACCCCGCGACGGGGTCACATGACCTGGTGCTATATATAACCCCCTCACCCAACACCCTTAGTCAGTACACCGGAGGCTCCCCCAAATCAGCCCTAATTAACTTGCTTCCTGCGTCCTCACCTCCCGGGCTAATCCCCGAATCGTCGTCTCGTAGTCCTCGGGCTCGCGCCCCAAGATCTCCCTCAACAGCGGCGTCACCACCGCCGTCTCACCGCGCCGGATCGCATCCCACGCCGTGGCCCACTCTCTGGCCAGGTTAATTCCATGATAGGTATGCTTCGTGCCATGCGTCGGCAATGCCGCATACTCATCCGGCGAGATTTCGCGAATCCGAACCGTTCGCCCGACGGCACGACCCAGGATCTCCACGGTCTCCTGCAGCGAATATTCGCGCGGTCCCGAGAGCAACAACTGTCGATTCACGTAGGGGAAGGACCGCGGGTCCTGCACGTACGAGGCGATTAACTTGGCGGTGGCTTCGCCGAGTTCGTCGCGTTTGGCCCACGTGACCCCCGGCGGGGAACCAGCGTGGGGGATCGTAATTTCATCCACGGGATGCGCCAGATCAAACCAGGCCGTGTAGATCGGGAACGACTCCGAGTAAAGACCTTCGCGAATCGCTGTGTAGGTAATGTGGCTTTGCGCTTGCAGATCGGCCAGGTATTGCTCGGTTCGTAGATGGGCGCCCATCACGTGCGCCACGCTCGAGTCGGTGAGATCGCCCGCAAACGCGAGCGACGAGTAGAAGATATGCTTGACACCGCTGCGACGCGCAGAGTCGATGGCATTTCGATGGGCCTGTGCCGTAGTCAGTTATTGCCCAGATAATCAGTCATAGAAGGGGGAGAGAGAGAGAGAGGAATCACCTCCACGCGATACTGAATCTCAAACGACGCATACGAGATCAACATCAACACGTCCACCCCATCAAACACGCGCTCCAGCGACGAGGGATCTTCATAGTCTGCGCGTCGGACTGTGGCGCCGAGACGACTCAGTTCAGCTAGGGAATCGGGTTTGCGAGCGATGAGGATGAGTTGGTCGACGGGGATGAGTTTCACGAGGTGGTTGATGATGCTGGTTCCCAGGCCGCCTGCCGCGGGGAAGATGCCGACCTTGGTCATTTTCTCGGTCGCGTTTGGTTCCTCGCGTCTGCTTGTTCCGTAGTCTTATATATATAGACGATGATCGATTAAATTAATGCAATTCATGTAAGTTGATTATGATCGTCTTGGATTTCTTCTTGATTTTATAATTCCGAGAAAGAATATCACTGTTGATGCCATCATTGACTGGCTCATTGGTCTTGGCAGTTGGGTGCTTACAAATGAGGTTATGTCCGCTATGTCCGTTGGATTACAAACAGTCTTATTCTATGAAGTTTGGCCATGATTCGAGGCATTTCTATCTTATTGAGGAACTAGGATAGAACAGATGTTGAGATTGTTAGGGCTTATTATGGTTGTGCTGGTTTATTGTTCCTTTTAGTAGGTTACAACTGTTGTGGTTCGCTGGTTCAACATCGGTTAAATAGAGAATAATATCACTGCCAGAGGCACGATGAATATTATTGAGTAGACCTTATTCGCTAGGTAAATCTTTACAATTCCTGTCTCTAGCTAGATAGTAGAATTAGCTAGTTATGGAATAATTCAAGTCCTTGTTTGTACTAAATTCCCATGGTAATCGTCATGCCGGATATATATTTTGCAGCGTAGTATACACGGCAGCTCTATTAGACTAAGCTCTAGAATAATGGCATCAACATAGTAAACCTCAATTCGAACAATCAATTCCACTATATATTATACAATAAAAACACACTACACCATTCCAATAATATGAACACACAACCACAACCCCCCTAAAGAGTATGCAAATATCATATATGTAATGTACAGTACATACCTCGACATACCCCTAACAACCCCAAACATACCTAGCCCAACATCAGTCCTCTACTTCAACCAATAAATCAACACCACTAAGTACGGATAGCAAGGGATAAGTACCCCCTCCAACAAAAATTACACACTACACAAGCCGATATTAAAACCGACCTAGTGTCTAGAACGATCAACGACGAGTTCACCGGCCGAGTGCCAGAGATTCTCGGTAAATCTGGGATTTTAATTAGGGAACGTTGAGTGGGGCATGTTTATGACGTCGCAGAATTGCTGAGTTATTGATTGCTAACGCGCACTACCGCTGAACGGTGGGGGAGGTTTTCTATTAGGGTTTTTGTGTGTTTTTTTTATATAAGTCGGTGATCGGCGGGTGGATTACTGTTCTGGTGTGGAATATTCCGTAATTAAGCGTTGAGGGAAAACGGCTGGCTGAAGGGGGAAAAAAAATTATATTTCAAAAAGAAAGAAAAATTAGAAAAATAAATTGAAAATAAATTGAGACCCAGAAAAAATAAATGAATAAAATAGGAGTCAGAGAAAGCAAACTTTTATCCTGAATAGCACTCGGTACATCCTGTACTGCACTGCCTACTCGCAATTACCAAATCAACCCCCTATCCCTATCCCTTATCCTCCAGCGGAGCCCTAACTTACCAAACTGACTGGACAGCATTGACAAACCCCAGCAACTGCAACCGCCTCGCATACGTGTTTCTCAGATCCACCCGTATCCGATCGTCGGCCGAATTATGCCCCGTCACCAACACAATCATGAAAAACGACTCGATCAAGCTCGGCGGCACATTACACAACAACTGACCCGTCATCGTCCATCGCATGGCACTAGCGCCGGCAATCAAGCCCAAGATCGTCAGAAACCCCAACACGACCGTGATTTCATGCGCGCACACGCGCCCCATCGTCTCCGACACGCGCCGCGTCAGCGACTCACCACTGACGACCTCGTCGCTGGGCGCGGGGATCCCGGCGGTAGCGAAGAGAGTCGCGTCTTGGGCGGTGATGCGGGCGAATTCGGCGTCGACGTAGCAGCGCAGACGGGCTTGCATGTTGCGGAGCACGAAGCCGTCGTTCATTCCGATTAGGCCTGCATAGGTGCCGATGAGGAGCCACCAGTTGGAATCGAAGTGCAGGAGGGGGCCGATGGCGATCCAGATGATGATGACGGCGACCAGGATGGCGATGCCGACGAGGGTGCCGACGAAGTCGGCGTAGTAGAAGATTACCCGTTGGATTTTGCTCACTCGTGGTGCTGGGATGATGACGATGTCGTTGGGGAGAGTGTCGTCGGTGAGATGGCGGAGCTTGGCTTCGAGGGAGGCATCGACTTGGAAGATTGCGTCGAGACAGCTGCGGGTGTAGGCGGCGTGGCGTTCGCGGATGTTGGCGAGGAAGGCGAAGATGAAGACCATTAACGCGGACGAGGCGGAGTTCATGTATAGCTGCCATTTGTCGCTGTACTGGGAGCGATGGCCCAGGGCGATCCAGGTGCAGACGCCCGCCCAGAAGAGCGTGATGGTGCCCAGGTGGCCGATTACATGCGAGACCCAGGTGATGGTCCGTCCGAATCGCGTTTCCGCGGGGAGCTCTGTGCCGAACTCGAGGGCGTTCTGGTGCTCCTTGACTAGGTTGACTAGCTGGGTGGTTTTCTCCTGGTCTTGTGCTTCGAGCGTTTGATGAACCTTCGCGAGCATCCTGTTGTGGCTGAGGATCCGGGACTCCAGCTCAGCGGCTACGATCATCTCCTCTTCGTATGCATTCAGCTGCTGTCTCACGAGGAAGGAGTCAAATATGTAGCTGACGATGGCCTGGATGTCGGAGATCAGGACCTGCCAGCTATCGGTAGATCCGTACTTGATCCCGAGTAGAGCCCAGGTGAGGAGGCCCGCGAGGATCAGGAAGAAGACGGGCTCGGAGCCAGACACTCGGACAACGAAGTCCAGCCAGCGATCAAGCATCTTTGGCTTGCTTTTGGGTATATAGCCCTTGGCATCTGGATGGTCGAGGGTCTCTTTTCCGGCCACATGTTGGGTGGGAGCGACACCCTGGATCTCAGGCTTGGCGCCTGGTTTGCGCAGGATTTTCACGAAACGATCCATTTGAACCATTATGGATTTATGGGTTTTCTTTTCTTCTCCTCTTTTTTCTTTTCTTTTTTCTCTCTCATGGATTTTGTGCGACAGGATTAGCACCGACGAAACGACGAACGAAATGACCGGTGATCAATCTATCAAACTAAACATGATCAGCACAGTAAGTATCCCAAGCCCAACCAATAACCTACAACAAACAATATATTCTATTACCCCATCACCGAGTATTCTCAAGGCATGTATACCCCAAAGTCAGCCTTAAGGAGGACGAGGCTCTTCCAAGAGTGCTAGCAAGCAACCACCCGGTCTGCGGTTACGGCATACCAGCGCAGGGACGATCGGACAAAGGATTGCAAGGATGTTATTCATCGATGTAGAGTTGGACACTGAGGATGGGAATCAATCCTAGAGCAGGAGGATCTGTTCGGGCGTGATATGAAGAAGGTAAGCAAAGGAGGGTAGATGTTTTTATGTTACTCATGCGGCATAGATAGCAAGGGTTTTGCCCAGTCGAGAGCCACACGTGGCTGACATGCGCGATTTAAAATTTCCAATTAATGTTAACTAGAAAGCTTGTCTTGGATAAAAATAATTTTATTTAATTTTATTATGCCTTTGGGTCTTGTCTTTATGGCTGCTTGTTTTGCTAACTGCGGTCTTTGTTCCTATTTTCGTTCCCTATAGATAGTAGAAGAGTCATAATGGTAGTCAATATCATGTGCTATATCAACTATAAGGCTACCAAGTATACACAAAAGAAACCCTTCAAGAGCCTAAAGTATCCTAAACCCACGACAAACCCTTGAAAAACCCTGACTCACTGCGGAAAAAGCAAGCAGCAAAAAAAAGATGCAAAGTCTGGTACGGCAGACCCAGACTTCAGCTCTACCAAATCGGGTGACACAACAGCCCGTCCGTGCCCATTGATAAGCTTTTCTGAAATACGGGTGCCTAAAGTGGATAGATGAGGTTAGTCTGGATGCGGTTGTGATATGCAGAGTTTCTTCCATGGTGGTTTTCTGGAACGTGCCTGGACTCTGGCGTTCTTGGGTGTATACGAGCAGGTTGGGTCTCACCGTAGAAGTTCTTTTCTGGGAAGCTTTGATCAGCGTGATGAGTTACGTCTCGATTAGATCTGTCGAGTTAGGGTTTGATGAGTTTATTGGCGATATGCTTTACGGAGGGTTTGTTTGGGATCATGTGAAGATGCTTGTCTTGGGGTTGGCTCTTCCGATGGGGTTTCTTCTATTGGGGCGTTTCGAGAGAAGTATTGCTTGTTGAGGGATTTAGGGTTATTCTCGTGATGATGGATGGAGGTTGCCACACATGGAGGGAATTCGCTTGGCCCTCTAGCCAACCGATGGTAGTTCATGTCATTCACCGCTAGAGCTAAATCGAAAATACACAATGTCGATCATTTCTCGTGGTCCTTAATTCTATTGCTGGTAGATAGAGATCGTGCTTTCTTACACAACATGCCCTAAGGGTACATCGGCGATTCTGCCGTATTCCGGATAAGCGACAAGCCACCAAACCCTATTAGAAGATATCAAGGATAGCATCCGTCTCCAGCCAACTGTAGGGAAATTGGCTATTGACCAACTGCCACATAAGGTCGTCTGACATTGGGCAGGACGCGTCCCCCACTCCATGACCTGAGATATCTGTGCTCATATACGTGGCATAGGCGGTCGAAGATAGCTGGGTAGCCAAACTTTCCGCGAGCTCAGGCTCAAAGATGGAGACGCTTGTTGTGTGGTTCGGTACATGGTTGTGCAGTGCTTGTGCAGATGAGGAAGCTTCTCTCGTGATATGCGGATGTCGGCTTGGATAACTCATATTTTGGAATAACGGATCACAAAGGCGTAGAAGAGAGGTCAATAAACTTAACAGTCTGGCTAGGTACGGGGTAGCTTTGAATTGTGACAGTCCCTTTATTATCTGTTGTACCAAGCGATAGTCGGTCTCATCCGAGGTGGCGATAATATTACAAAAGACAACGAAGAAGGGGGCTACCGGGTATAAAGCGATAGTCCTAAAATGCCCGTGTTAGCTTTCAACGTATGAAGACGGGCAAAAGGCTGCAGACCATGTCAGAAAAGATGGTTCGGGGTCATTAAATCCCGGCATATGATCGACATGTTCTTGGAGGTATTGAAATGCTCTGAGCGCTCTTCTCGAGTACACTAAGCAGTCGGAGTGAGTTGCTGGACTGCCGTCGTGGCCTAGACGTGTTCGAAGCATATCGGCATAAATTGCATAATAGCTAAAGTCCGCCGCTACCCAGTCATACAATGCTGGACCAGAGATAGTGCTTCGAGTCTAAGGTAATATCAGTTTGCTGTTATACGATACTGGATTTCACAGCTTACTTCTTGTAAACTCGAATAAACTCTATCCATCCGCTCTTGGACGCCTTGAAAGATATCAAAGATCCGAGACCTAGACTTGTCGCTGTCGTTCAGTGTTATATCCAACAATGTTCCTTGAACTTTGGCTAGATCTAGAAGCACGAATAATAACCTATTATAGGGTGATGACATATTAGTAGTAATAAAGTCCGTAGGAGGCGCATGTAATTCTGGTAACGAGGGATGTCGTATTAGGAGAGCACTCGTAGTTCGATCGAGATAATAGCACCAGTAAACGGCACTCTGAATCTCATCATTACAGCCTAATTGAGATGGCGGACAGGGCTTATGATAATTCAAAGAGATGATCTGGCGAGCAGCATACGAGTTTAGGAGCCAGCATTGACTTATGTTGGTGGTGTGTTGCATTAGTAGTGCCTAGAATTTCCGTTAATTAGGTAAATTGTTCGGTCAGCAGCACCACTTACAGCTGATAGGAGAGCCTGGATCAGCGACAAGCTGGGTGTCGACATTAGATTGATATGTTTGAGTGCTTGAAGCGCAGCAGCCTCGTATGTTCGTTTCGACTTCTGCAGCTGCTTCTTTACCGATGGGTTTGTCGATCGCCTCGCCAATTGATATAGGTGAAACATCGCTTTCACATAGACGCAAATACTATATTGATAAAAAAGCTGTCCCCTGCAGTCACCATCGAGAAGACTGCTCATCATTCTTTCAAAAGCCTTGTCGGATATATGGTCGGGCCATCTGATATGATGAAGTCCATCGCCCATAACTGGCTCTAGATAGTATTAGTACGCACCAAAGACGGTAAGAGCGCGAATGCCTACCTGGAAGAAGCATATACAGAATTTCTGCTGGAGGAGTCTGAGGAATCTCAATATCGAGTAGTTCGCGTGCAGATTCCCCTGGGGCGATGGATTCGTGCGGATCCAAGTGCTCTCCCCTTGACATTCGGTCAACTAACTTTACAGCTGACTCGAAAATTCTCCGCCGCTCATTGCTCAGATTTCTCCTTCCCAGTCGTCTACCATCAACCTCGATCTGTATTACAAGCTTGGCCTGCTGTGCATGGTGGGTTGAATTGTCCGAGGTAGCAGCCGGGTTACATTCATTACGAGCCTCTGCCTTTCTATGACTGTCCAGCTTTCTTCGCTTCGCAGGTACATTTTCTTCTTGCTCAGGGATGCTGGCCAAGACATTAGGGCTCTCGCTAGTATATGTAAGTAACAGATTGGTGGTTAGACTTTGACAATGCGCGACGATTCATACCTCTGTAAGTCTGCTGTGGCTCCCTCTAATCGAAAGACACTCTCTTCCGGTAGTCTGGCCATTCATCAGTCATAAAATTTCGCTTAATAGGGGCAATGAGAATAGGATACTGAAAGAAGAAACCTGAAAAAAAAGAGAACCAATTGGAACACGTAAAGTATGCATACCTTGGTGAGAACTTTGGCTTCGAGGTCCGTCCTGGGCGAAGGCGTTGACATGCGACCCCAGCATCGACACAATTGGCGCAATTGCGCTCTCTATTGCATTTAACTTTTCTTGAATAACATAGATCACACTATTCTCATCAGCTTTGGCATCTCGGGCGATAGGAGCCAGCATCATATAAGGTAAGTAGAGATGGGGCTAATCTCACGGCAGGCAGAATATCCTCCGGCATGATGTCACTCTACCGATGTAGGTTCTGTTGCTTTTGGTGGGAACTGATGGCTTCCGCCAGATAGTCCCCGATTGGCATGAATTTTTGGTTTATCAACCCCAAGTTGGTTTTTAATGAAATATCATCGGTTTAACAGTCATGTTCTGGTTGTACCCGCTCAGGAAAAGCCATCGCTATGGCCGTGTCACCTGACTTTGCCTCTCGTCAAATTTTTCTTCCCTTTTTTTGGTTTCGCCGAGCCTTCTTACTTTCTACCTACTTTGTATGGTGTTTAAATGCATAGCTTACATCCCTATGTCTACGTTTCACGTATGCCTATATGAGGACCCGGAAAGCGATATGGGAAGGGCTTTACCGACATATCACATCTTAGCTGAATGCCATATTCCACATAATACTTCCTACTAGCCTTCGGAAGTACATTCACACTAGAGAATCACGTAGATCATGTACTGGCACAATGCTGTCAAAGGAGTATTAATGAGCGTAAAATTTCTCTTACTCTAGCCAGCCGAGGCCAGTCTAGACACGCTAAGCCGTTTTTGCTCGGAAGCCCGACCGAGCAGTAAAACCCGACTTCTCGACTCCTTCGATTTTCAAGACAATAGACGAATTGGTCATAGTTCAGGAGTTTGATCAACGGCGGACATAGTAATATCTCCTCCTCGGGGATTATGACTGATGGCATATTATAGGCCGTAGGTACTTTCTACACCTCATACTACCAGCGAAGCCTAACGGAGGATTCCATTCGCCTATGCAGGCTGCAAGGATCACCAAGTAAAGATGAAATGTAAAGCTACACTTCTTCGACTCCTAAGGTAGGTATTAGATTGACGACAGTTTAAGTTTATACTTCAAGCCACTTCATATACTCCATTGCTAAGGTTCTACTGAGGCACCGACTTGGAAGCTGAAGACGTACTGATTCATCGTTTGAATCTAACTCGTACATATACGAGTGGAATCACCCAAATGCCAGCGAAGGATTTATGACAAAAAGAAATTGGCTGTAAAGATGCTCAAGATAGCAGGGGTGAGCCAGAAAACAAGTCGTTCATAGAGACTCTTCCTCCTGAAATGTCTTTATCTGGTAGTTTCAATAACATCCCCCAGCATGGCCATTGTAAGCTTCGAGTTATCTAGCCACTTCTCCTCATCGGCCGCAATCAGAGCAGCGATATCAGGGGAAGTGAGCTTCGCACTGAAGGCTTGGAAAGCGGCCTGATCGGCGAAAGTGAGCTCAGCATAAGCATCGAAGTCAAAGTCGGTCTGTTGTCCGACAAGCACAGTGGCCGGGGTCAGGGGATTGCGGTCGCTGGCACCCTCGACGGGGGCCTTGACGGTGTTGCGTGCAATATAACTGCGCTTGTGGGAAAGAGGGAAGTCTTCACCGGTGAGCTGCTTGATGAGGTCGACGTGAGCCTCGGAGTGCTTCTTGAAGTCCTCGAGGGAGATACCGGGCTTACGGTAGGCGTAGATGATGGCCTTGACAGACATATTGGTCGGTGTGAATAGGACAGAAAGTGGGGGGTATAGACAGCTAGATTGTTGCAAAGAAGTTGAGAGGACGAAGAATACGAAGAAGACGAGGCAGCGACTAAATACCTATCAAGGTGGGGTCCAAATGACCTTGTAGGCTGTGCTTAGTGGCTTAGCCTCCAACCATCCTGGATCTTACTTTGTCTAGAGCCTTGGTATAGACGACTAGAAATGGTTCGCGATAAAAGCACGTTGGCGCCCTTCGGCCAATTGCATGGCTAAGTCTATGCCTTCATGTTTTATTACATCTTATCTTTCGGTTTAACTTAAAGGCGGGAATGAACATTCAGGCGCCTCAGGTATCCATTTCCAAGAGTATCTGCCGTAGATGCTAAACCATTTTCGCTCGGAAATCCGACCCTCGGATAACCGAGCAGCAAACCCTGACTTCTCAACTATCTTTTAGAGGCCACCAATCACTTGGCGATAGTTGGGTAATTTAATCACTAGTGAATAGTAGTATCTCCTACTCGGATTTATAACCGCAATTCTAAATCACAGTCGGGATCCACCCCGGCACATATGGGGAGGCTGGAAGAGGAATTGGGAATCGGCCCTTGACTAATTTCTAGCATTAGTGCCATGTATATAAACTAGCCCGAATACCAAGGTAAGTAAACATATCTATCGATCTCGCAAACCTATCTCCACCCAATACTAACATGGCGACCTACATCGTGACAGGAAGCGCCCGCGGGCTGGGACTGGCAATGGTCAAAGAACTGGCATCTCGGGACCCCACGGATGTCAGTCTTGTCATCGCTGCTACTCGGAAGTCCAGCACCGCGTTAGATGAGATCGTCGCACAGAAACCTGGTCGTGTCGTTTTCATCCCGCTCGATGTGTCTAATGAGGCCAGTATCTCGAGTTGCGTTGAAAAGGCAGAGTCAGTCGTGGGCCAGAACGGTGCTGACGTGCTGATTAACTGCGCTGGTGTTCATTCCTGGTTGGAGGGGAAAACTGCGAATATGTGAGGATTCTTTCTAAAGATAATATAATTCATTCAAAGGAAGTCTAATCAGCATTGAAGGTCTGATCTTGATTACCAACTTTCCGTGAACGTGGTTGGGACACATAATGTGACGCGCGCTTTTCTGCCTTTGTTGAAAATGGGAAAGGCGAAGAAGGTTGCTAATATGTGAGTTATCTCGATCTATAATGGTATTCCTTTGCACTGACGGTTGCTTCTAATAAACCAGTTCGACGGTTTATGCTTCGATGGCGAATGCAGAGAAATCTAGCTTTGCCAACTGCCCGGCTTACAAGATTAGCAAGGCTGCTCTCAACGCACTTACTGTTCAATATGCCACGTCCTATAAGGATGAGGGATTCATCTTCCTGGCTGTTAGTCCCGGGGTAAGTTATCTAAATGTACTTAGTGACCTTTCTGCTTGCTAACTGATGTAGTGGCTGAAAACTGATATGGGTGGCGATGATGCTCACCTCACTGCGGAAGAGGGGGCACAGGCGGTTCTGAATGTCGTCGACAAAGCGGAGAGTGACTCGAACGGTTGTTTCAAGAATATCTATGCTCCTGGCTGGGACATGTATGATGGAAAGGATATTCCCTGGTAGAGGAATTTACTAGAGACGAGCTTTATAGAGTTGGAAGGACAAAGAGATCTATAATTGAGCGATATAGTCTGTATTAAACACGAAATATTGCGAATAAATGTCCTATGGGATACTAGAGCCTATTTGTGAGAATTTAAAGCTAAGCTTAGATTTACGAACTGATAGGTGCTGTGATATCGTCGCGTAGAGCAGGGATGGGTCTGTCAGCGAACACTTTGGCTTGCTCGGGAGCGGTAATCACGACAGCTCTCTGGGTCACCATAGCGATAAATACTTTTGCAATACAGTCGAAGTAGCTGCAAAATTTAGCCGGCTTCTGAGCCCGGGATAGCTTGCTATAAGGACAAGCTCATGGTTCCTCACAGCGCTCCGAGAAAACCCTCAAGGTACCAGATTACAGATAGAGGATCAGTAACAATGCGACTACCAGATTGACCTAACTAGATACGAAGCGAAGCGTGGCCCGAAACCGTGCAGAACCTAACGTTAAATTCGAATGTGGAGTCCATCGTGGCCGGCTTTATTCTTATCTCCGTGATATTACGCGTTTACACTCTAAACTCCGCTCGGGACCGAATATGAGTGGACCCTAATCACCGATGACCTACGGAGTATGCGAAGCAAATTTCGACTAGAGTTCAATCTCAGTCTTTACTGTGGGTGCGTCGTCCATATGCGGCAATGTATGCCTGTGGTGATGGTCCACCCTAAACCTGCCACGGCAATTGACCCGCCCTACCTAGCAGAACCACCCTTTAGGTCGTAGCCCTCCACTAGCAAGCGATATGGATACATAGTCGAGGACATAGAATAACTCCCGGACTTATACAAGCCTGATACCCCCTAAGTCCGTTCATACCATGAAAGTGCTACAGTGTGAACATAAGTCTCTACCTATAGCCTATATATCCCACTACCATCAATCCCACTACCATCAATCCCACTACCATCAATCCCACTACCATCAATCCCACACCTCCTCTCCTCCAGACCACTGCACCCACCACCTCATAGACTCGCTCAACCACAACCAAAATGGGTATCTTCAGCTACGACTTCCTCTACTCCCAACTCTTCATCACACCCGCCTACCCAACAGCATCATTCACCAACCAAACAATCATAATCACCGGCTCCAACGTCGGCCTAGGCCTAGAAGCAGCCCGACACTTCACTCGCCTCGGCGCCGCAAAAGTCATCCTCGCCGTCCGCAACCGCTCCGCCGGCCAAGAAGCCCAGCAATCCATCGAGGCATCCACCGGGACCACCGGCATCTGCGAAGTATGGGATCTAGACCTGGCATCCCACGAATCTGTACTCGCATTCGCGAAGAAAGTAGCCGAGCTCCCACGTCTGGATGCGTTCATTGCCAACGCCTCGATAGCAACCGGTACCTTTCGACTTGCAGAGGGCCATGAGCGGACTATAACAGTGAATGTGATTAATACCATCTTATTGGAATTGTTGGTGTTGCCGACGTTGCGGAAGAGTGCCAGATTACATCCTGGTACGAAGCCTCGGTTGACGACGGTTGTTAGTGAGGTGCATGCCTGGCCTAGGTTTGCGGAGCGGAGTGCCGAGAATGTGTTTAAGGCTTTGGATGATAAAGAGCGGGCGAATATGCCGGAGAGATATGAGACGTCGAAGCTGTTGCAGGTGCTTTTGTTGCGCGAGATGGTGGCGCAGGGAGCTGGGGACTCGGTGATCATAAATATGGTGAATCCGGGGTTTTGTCATTCGCGACTAGGTCGGGAGATGGGACTGGCGTTTGCGTTATTGCAGATGGTGCTTGCTAGATCGACGGAGGTGGGGAGTAGGACGCTCGTGGCTGGGGCTGCGAGTGGCGAGGAGAGTCATGGGGCGTATATGACGAATGGGAAGGTGGATAATGGTGCCTTGTCTTCGTTTGTTCGCAGTGAGGAAGGGAAAAAGACACAGATGAAGCTCTGGGCGGAGCTCGTGGAGATTTTGGAAGTTATTGAGCCGGGTTGTACGCGGGTTGTGTAATTTTAGTGAGTATATGTCATGAGCCTGCAGACTATTTTTTCTTAAAATGACCAGTATATTATGCAAATAATTGATCAAATGCTGTTCTTGATTTTCCCAATCTACCATGTTAGTAACTCCGTGTACGGTTAGATATTTGACTGTTAGTCTCTAACAGATTGAAAGAATCATACTAATCATACTTGAGAGATTCATTGATTAAAGTTTTAAAAAGAAACGACAGATCTGTCAACTACTAGTCGGCGATATAGTAATAGCAGTGTGGAGTAAAACTAGCTTATGTACTAACAATGCTATAGATAAGATAAACTGTACCATTTTAACGAGCCCTAGGAAAACTGATTATAATATCAAATTAGCTAACATCCACAGAGCACAAAAGGTAGATAAGGAAGCAAGAATTCTCACGTAGTCACGGTATCACATACACATAGTGCACTTAACTAATCCGCACCACCAGTCATCATCTCTAACATCGCCACATCCATCATATACAGATCCGAGCCGTCATCATCCAGAAACATCGAAGGCCCCCTACTGACCATCAAAAGCTCCGTGTCATTCTCGAACACAAGAGGGTCGTGAGTTGCCCCTTTACTTTCAGAAACATAGTCACCTTCAGCAAAGCTACCCGTCTGAGGATGCGCGCCGCTTCCCTTCGTAACGTATATCTCGGCACTGTCGAGGTGTCGATGTCGAGGAAGCACTCCGCCTTTCTCAGCCCGAACCATGACTGAATACTCGCCTGTTTCTGGAACCGTCTTGATTATTTTGATGAATACTTTCGGAGCGAGTGGTAGCCATTCAAGTTCTTTGCAGTGAACAGTGAATCCCCCATCTTCGGAAGGCTTGTGTTCTGATGGGGGACGGATGTGCGCGGATGGATCTTCGATCATGATTGTGATGGTACCTGAGCGTAGGACTTCGAGGGATGTATCTGGTGTGGAGAGATGAGCAGTGAACTTTGAGCGAATGTTTGCAATTCGATATCGCTCTACTGACCTGGGTTGTTTTGAAGCATGCGAATACTAGTTCCGAGGTTGGACTTATTTCTCCGGTTCTGGGGGTGCTTCAAGAACAGGACGGAAGCAGGGGGCTATATAGCGTATCCGTATTGAAGAAAAAGTGTTTGAAAAACATACTTCAGAGATTTTCATATAAAAACGTCCCAATGTAATCCACAATGCATAATGCTGCTGTCTTCGGCGCCGGGGTTCCTCCCAGTCCTATCGGAGGTCCGATCGAAAAGGGTTAAGCTTCGGCAAAAGACACATGTTTTCTGATTGGCCAGTGATGCGTGACATGGATCCATATTGGTGGAATTAGTCCAAGGTGGATCAAAATCGGTGTCGCTAATTTATTCTTCTGATTGGCAGGGGTGTTGTTGTAGCAGAGAAGATCCTGTACATACCGGGACCTACCATACTCAGTGACAATCTACAAGTTTGACCAAGACCCGATAAATTCCATCTATATACACATTAGAAGTCTGATACATTGTACGAAGGAGATTTTCCCAGCAAAGCAGTGCCACATATCCCATCAAGCCAATTCTGCCTCGATCAAACTCTCCGCGACGCCCGGATAGTTATAGATATTGACGACCTTCAATCCTGCTTTAGCCAAAATACTCCTCCACTCAGCCTCTGTTCTTTCCCTGACTGCAAAGTGTGCCAACATCATCATATCCATATTGGTCGCTGCTAGGGTGGGTTTCTCCTCATTTACGACAATCTCGTTCAACAACACACGCGAATAGCCCTTCTCCAGTACCGGGACCAGATTCTCCAGGATCTTGACGCCGTCGTCATCACCCCAGTCGTGCAGAATGGAGTGGAGAAAGTAAGCACGTGCACCCTTGATAGGCTGTGGGGTGAAGAAGTTGTGAGTTTGCGCCTCGAAGGGTAGCTCTGCGCCATTAGCTACTACGCTCGCGATAACGGGTTCGCGATCCTGAAGGATGACCCTGCCCGGGCGAGAAGTATAGCGTGCCGCAAAGGTAGCGACATCGTGGCCTCTTCCACCACCCACATCGACGAGGAGAACGTCGCTCAAGGAGGAATCAAATCCCTCCACCATTCGCTCGGTCACCGGGTAGAATTCATGCCAATCTGCCTTGCCAGCTCGATACGCACTCATGAAGGAGTCAAAGTGTTGGAGGTGTGGAGGGGTGGCTACAAGCCATTCGAAGAACGGGAGCTGGGTCTTGTGGGTGTCCTGGAAGGGACCGTCAGTTCCACCCAGTGTTGGGGATCTATATTCGGTTTTCTCGAAATACTTCGGAAATGTATTGAACGAAGGGCGGGACGCGTCGTAGCAGAAGGAGATGCTGTGTTGGAAGTTTTCCGCTGCGAGCTCGTTGCTCAATCTCGTACCGTGAAATGCTCCGTCGTGGAAGGCGAGAAGGTTCATGGCCACTAGATGTCTCGCCAGGCGTGATAGAAGAACGGCATCAACTCCGGTTTTCTGAGCTAGAGCTTCAGCTGTCAGACCTGCATCGGCCGCTTCTTGTAAATGTTGGAGAAGTTTAACGTCGACGGCGAGGCGGATGATGGCGGACTGAGCCGGCTATCGTTCAATGCAAGTCAATATTGCGATAACGACGGTACAACGTGAGAGGATTTCTTGAAAGTGCAGTGGCTACTCACTTCTGCCCAGAAGGTGCGCTGTACAAACTCACTAGGGATCTCTAAGGCCGCAATCAGCGCACGGCTGCGCTCGATCAGGGCTTCCCTTGAACCAGCTTCATTGTTGTTGAAAGCGGTGCTGGAAGACGCAATTCCGTCCAGAATTGCAGACACCGATGAAGTAGCCATGGTAGTAGGGGTGGGTTCAACGTCGGGAGGATATGAAGGGAATATCCGGCGAGTAAGCACCACGATGGGGTCTCATGGTCTTTTAAGAAATATCTCGCCCTTGAAAGCCCCACAAGCTGTCATGTTCTTGCGAGGGGTTCCAACTCCCAACTTCCAACAACCCTCTTCCACTGGCAACCCCCCTCCCCCCCTCACGTGCTGGTCTCTACTGTTTCGCCTGGGGTTAGTCCGAGATTGAATATAGGCGGCTCTATGCTGGATTGGTAGATGACCGAGGCACGGATGCGGCGCTATCATTCAAATTTAGACTTAGCTCACGCATTGCCGTGGGTTGAGACCGTTAGCGACATGGGATATGGAAATGTGGGGGGCGAATGACTCGTGCCGGGGTAAGCATGGGGTTATTAGTCTAAATCTATCTAGAGCTTGTAGTGCTGTAGCCTGTAGGTCGTGCGGTTCAGTGCGCCTACGATTGGTCGAGATAATTGCGTTTTGCTAGTGAAGCCACTACTCATGCCGGTACGCACTAGAAAGAATCCTTTGGTCCAGTCCAGCATTATCTCAACTGGGGTCTTCCAATGGGTGAGCCGTGTCGATATGCGAGCGGGCCTTTAGCGTAATTCTATGCCCCTGAGTGACAGCAACCACTGCTTGCGTGCTTTTCCATCGACTCATCATACTGTACTCCGGAATACATACGTTAGGGCATCATCTCACGGAGTCCCGAGAACTGTTGGCCCCGTTCCCCGGTCCCCACTCTTAACTTCCCCGAAAGCTTAATACTCGCTTACAGGAGATGATTTCCGAGCACTTGGTACCCTAGTATATTCGCTCCGTTGCCTTACCTGGGCCGCATATTTAGATTGCTGTTTTCCTTGCCTTCTTCAGGCGCCGAGGGTTTGACCATCTTGTTAGTCTGCCCCGCAAAGATGAGGGCGACCCTGTAAAAATGCAGAAACCTTTCTCTGGATAGAGCCAAAGTGCCAGAGGCACTTTAGGTTTCTGTGGTCTATCTTGTGGACACATCATATCCTAGTCAATTTTAGGTTTAGCGATATATGACACTGCAGAAAACTTTCGTTCTCTTTAAATACTTATTGTCCAGGAGCTCCACTGCATCTCGATCCATGCCACAACTGGGATCCCAGGTCCATGGTCCCGGGTGGCTCTCTGATCATGGCCACCTTCGACCCAGATGTGGACTTCAGTGAAAGCCGGGCCGTAGAAATCAATATCGTCGGGTGGGTTTTTACGGGCGTTGCAATCGCGGCGGTATTCCTGAAGGTCTTCAGTCGCATGGAGAGTAAGCGCGCTGGGTGGGATGACGTTCTCATTTTCTTTTCCCTGGTTTGAAATCCATATCCGAGCAAAATCCTCCTGGGCAAAGCTGACCACATGTCTAGGGCCTGAGCATCATTGCCACGGCTTTCGTCTCATATTCAGTCACTCTCGGTCTTGGGCGACATACGGCTGCGGTCATTGCTGAGCATGGCATGGAGCGGTATGTAAAAACAGCTTACTGGCAGATCCTGGGGTTTCCTTTCAATATTGGTATGTTGATATAGGCCTTCATGGAGAGTATCTAGCACTAACATGAAAGTAACTGTGCAGGTGCTTTTAGTTTCCCAAACATCTCGATCGCTATCCTGATAGTTCATCTCCTCGACCCTAACCCCCTTCGCGCCCGCCTCCTCTACGCCATGGTCATCCTCCAAGTTATCCTCGCTATGATATCTGTTTTCATCGTCTTCTTCCAGTGCAATCCGCCAGCAATGCTGTGGGACCACTCCGTCGAGGGCACATGTTGGAGCCCGGCTGTGTTCGACGACTTCTCCTACTTGGTCAGTGCATATACAACAGTGACAGATTTTGTGTTAGCCATTGTACCAATTAGTGCGCTTTGGAAGCTGCAGATGCGCACTTCGACCAAAGTGGGTGTCTGCATCATGATGGGGCTGACACTGCTTTCGGCGATCGTCACTATCATCAAAGCTACATATCTTCACTTATTCACGGACCGCATCGATCCTCGTCCGTCCATCCCTATGGCACCTGTTGTTTGGTACATCGGCTAACGCTCTGTCAGTTTTCAACGTGGTACCTTTGGTTGTCTGGGGCCTGTTAGTCCCCCCCAACCCCCCTCCCCTTTCGCTGGTTTGCAATCTCTAACCTCTCACGTAGTATTGAACAAAACGTCGTCATCGTCGCAGCCTGTATCCCAACACTCCGTCCGTTCTTTCGCAAAACATTCAAATCCTCCAAGGGCTCTTCTGGCGCTACCTCGCGAAGTCGCTCCGGTAGCGCATTCAAGCTCGGATTTATCCCTTCAAACTCACGTTCACGAACGCCTTTTACGTCTTCGGATCTACCTCTGACTACCACCAACAATGATGGGGATGGTGATGAGGAGAGTCATAGCAGCCGGCAAGGCATATGGCGTACAACGGAGGTTAGGGTGGAGTAATGAGAGAGAATGGATGCGCGTCGGGACTAGCCGACTTGATTATGATTTTCGATGATGACCCCGTATCACTTTGATGAATGACTTTCTTAAAGTTGTCCCAAAGCTTGAGGAGCCTACAAGATGACCTTGCAAACGGACACTGAGAACCAGAGTACTGAGTGGAAAAGCCCCTCATAGATGAGGCGTGGTCGAACCCTCAATATTGATTATACTTCTATGTCTAGTGAGCCAACTACGGTATGACTTTTCTAATAATACCCTTCTTATATTTGAAGACCACCTAAAGTAGATATAGAATATCTCTTCGGAGATGGGCCTCTGGACAAGATGGACGTGAGGAAAGTGGTGGAAGAGAATTTGATTCATTCTGTAATAGCCTTATTCAAAAGCTTGGGCTCTTAAGGCTCCGTTTGGTAGAAACGACTCCCTGAGGCTGAACGTCTTCCACTAGATGTCAACCTGCTCATGACCTGTATCACATTGCCCGCGGATCAACTAGTATCAATCAGTCAAAACAGAGGAAGCAACACTATACGCCTAATGTATGTAGAGTAAGCAGTCAGCCAGTCTTGCTAACGAATGGCATATGTCAACTGCTAGTGGATTGGTAAAGGTGTTGGACTAAGTGTGGGGTCGATTAGATCTATCAACTGTGTAGTGACAATGTAACCCGTTATCTCCGGCTTGAATTCCGCATACTGGATTGCCTCTCTCAAGATTAATACCAGTCACATATTGTCGTTTCCTGAAACTCAAACCGTTTCTGGCCTGGTCGCCACTGACCAGAGGGCTCAGGAACCACTTCCATGCCACCGACCAAATGTTCCTGATGTATCAGCAACGAAGCCTGGTTTAGACCAAGAAAGGCTCAAGACAAGCAGAGCTGGGATACATGCGCGACCCCTCCATAGTTGCATTGCATCTACCGTTTCATCAAGGAATGTCAGCTGCGTAGAAATCGCTAGATGCCACTGCCCACACAGTGCATATCTCACACTGTCGGGTGTTAAACTGTCTTGTCGATCATCTTGGCAATTGGTCCCTAGCGTCTGTGTTGTCATTCAGAACGATACGACTTGTTATCTCTAAGACTCGATAAATGTAGCAAATTTTGTAGCCGCCCTTCCCTTCACTTGGTAGGTTAGTATTTCAATCTTATGCAACCCCACTTCTCGCCGTCCAGATATAGAATTCCTCATTACCAAGAAAGCCTCATCGGATGTATCTGTAAGATCATACAAATGAGGATTCGCCATCTGCTGAGCCCAAACGGCCACGTATGATAAGGCAAGATCTAGCAAAATGCTTCAATATCCTGAATGCGTTCAACATTGAGACGCTCGAGAACGGCATTGCTCGGGTTGCCAAGCCTGTAATTTTGAGCAAAATTGCATGCTCGACCCACTTTATAACTGCTTGAGGAGATTATCGTACCTTGCAATGTCCGCCTCGAAAGCACTAGACCCAAAGGGGCAAATGGGTACAAAAGCCTGGTCATGTCTGAAGAAGGCAAGTGTCTGGGCTCCGGGAGGGGGGCATGGGATATGTCCTAGAAGGGAACACTGGTTAGCCAGTTCTAAACAATAAAGCTAGCTAGCATTAGTGCTTCAAAGAAAAGTGTAAAATGGAATATCCCATCCTAAGTATATTTCGATATCATAGAATTTAAGCGACAAAAGGTTGAAAGAGAGATGGTAGTACTACCCTATAGCTTTAGTCGTAACGCCGCCATACTCAAAGGTTCGGTTACATAGTGTAGTATTCGTTACTTCAGCCCTAGTCTTTGCAGGTGATAGATTGATTGAAGGTCATCAAGGTTTCTCTGACCCTGATACTCAATGCCCACAACAATACTGATTAGGGCAGCGGAGTCCACTCCAGGATGCACCCCAGTACTGAGTATTGATATTTATTAGGCAAGTGGTATTAAGTGTACCGCGGTGATAGGGTTTCAAAACGCCCGTCACCTGATTGTTTTTTCTTATATTCATTTTTATTAGAAGGAAGGCGATCCCCAAATCATCCAGACGTTCTTGTCGGCTATCAGTTTCTGCCAGGAATCAGTACACTGAGTGAGCGACCCATGAGACTATCTCACTCAGGCGGTATAGATTCGAACGCGAGTTCCGTTTAGCGGCGTTAACAGTATTCTTTCATCAGAATACCCTGATTGAACTCTATTGCTTCCTCGTTGGTGACTCGGAGCTGACTCCTTGACGATCAATGAACTGTACTCCGCATTCAGGTCAGGTTCCAAGGTGATCGACATCAATAGTGGCTTCTTTCTCTCTCGCATCCTCAGCTACGTTGCTTGGCACGGCTCCGTGGAGAAATTGGCCCAATTGTTGCTCTTGCAAACCATGTGCCCACTTGCTGATCTTCTCTGTCCTGACCCTATTTGGCGGAATTATACTCCCATAGGCGAGGACTAGTAGCAAGAATATCCTGATTGTACCTACTCCTAGCCATTTGAATAACCTCAACTTCAAATCGATTTGTATCTTCTTGAAAGCACTCCTCTACCATAGGCGAAGGCATGGAAAGCGTTCTTCTGAATGGGCCTTTGTTTGACACCCCCTTTTCTAGGTGTATCACTGAGATAGGTGTACTGAACCCGTCTGGGCTTCGAGCCTAATCGCAATATTAAAGGGCGGGTCTAGCTCGAAATAGATCCTTAGCGCTGATTGCTGAGAAACTATCCAGTTCTTTCAGTCGTAGTTCGTAAGTCTAAATCGCGTTTATTAGGCAACGGCCCCGGCAGAGCTTGAGTGCCCTTTTCATCCTTTGTTCTGCAGTGGAACGACCAGTGCTCTCCACCGCACAGGCTATAGCTCAGCGCCCTGCAAAACGAAAGTCCTTCAGATGTGAATCCATTTGGTCGTGAACATAGGGCACCGAAGCGTCGATATCCATCATATCATCCCCCCAAACGGAAAAGCCCTCCTCAGGTGATGGGGCTTCCTCCATTATCACATCATTGGCGGGCTCGATGGACCCCCTGCGCGCATGGTTAGTTCACAGCTGTCATGTATCGCTTTTAGTCCACGACATGGAATTTTCTTATCTGGTAGCCATTGTAATAACACATGTGCAATAATTCAAGATTGACTTACACCACGGCAGTGGGGTTGCCCATCTTTATTTCGATAAAGATATTAATGTTAATAGCAAACCTAATTACAAGATAGTTTAGCCTATATTATTTTATTTTAATCAAAGGAGTGGACGAGCAGCACTTCTATTCTATAGAATAAAGGTCTTGCCGTGTGGCTGCTTTCTTCCCGTGAAAGGTTCCAGAAAAGCCCTTCAGTAGAAATTCTCAGTGTAGCGGATCAACCCGTTACTCAGAGTGACACCGGGGAGATTCCCAATAACCAGGTAGTATATTTTACCTCCTAGCATAAGGGCGTGGCTATCCCAAGAGATGTGAATTTCGTCCATGTATTGGATAGCTCTCGGAGAATACTTCCAGTTGTTAAGAGTCAGAAGCTGGAGGGTCGTAAAACCTACTCTGACTAATAGTTCGACCAAATTCTTATCTATGACTAGATGTTGGGTTTGCACCTCACTAGGCTAGGCGAACTGAAGGAGCCGTATTTCTACCAGGAAACTTGCCAAGTAGAACCTTTAGCCCTCAGCATTAAGGGGCATCCGCCATAGTTTCCGCGATGTCAGCGGGCCCAGATACGGACTTTCTGGTCCCCTTCGAGGGCCAATTGCCTGACCAGCCGTGTATTAATCTCCTTACAGGTAGATTAAAATAGGTTTGTAACCAAATGTGCGTGTGAGCTACATGAATAAAGGGGGTGGAAGATAACAGAAAACGTTCGGGGATTCGATCTCACTGGGATCCTGCACGCACATCTTCGGGGCACAATATCCTGCTTGGCTAGGTATACCAGATACCCTTTCCTTTGTTTGGCTGCTCAGAGGTTCAAATTTATTCGGGGATATAAGCTATCATATCCCGTCCCAGGGGATACAGTTCTAGGTCGCCTCGTATACGCACAGTGGTTGCTACACGAGCCCAGATTGCATCCGAAATGAGCCAATGCGCAGGCCAGCCCAACGCCATCCTTGACAAGCCGCTACCACCAGATATTTATAAATGTGACGATTCTTGCAACCACAATAGTTTGGGATGTCCTTTCTGTTTGGCCGTGGGAAGCAACTACCCAATGTCTGTTGCGCTCTGTTCGGCCATCGCATTGTCTGCTCCCAGCCTTGATGGCTGGTAAACTTAGCTGGGAGCTTGACGGTCGAGCCTGTTTTGCTAAAAAGAGATTAAGATACATTTCCTCCTAAAGCTGTACCGGGGCCACCTGCTACTGGCTCCTTTTGGCCAATGTTGAATGAAGGAGGGCCAGATGAGAGAGATGGAGAGATTGAGGAACGCCGCAGTGGGACCAGCTTCTGCTGTTCTCCTTTGGCGAAGGCGCACCAAGCATCGCCAACCCAAGAGTCGCAGCAGGAACCTAAAGAAGATACATTTTGCTTTCTTTCTGAAGTTACTAGTATATTAGCGTGCTGGATTGTCTATCGGGACCCCGCATGCGCTGCTCACGTAGTCCGCGGTACGCATGGCTGGAGTAAGATCAAAACAACATCATTTACAAGGTGAATTGATTGTAATTCCCCGTGTACATCCGTGTCAGGTTTGACTCTAAATTGAGAAAGTTGTAATACAGTAGAATCCTCGCGTCAAGCACCCAAAGTCGGATTCAAATATCACAAATTTGTTCTTCTAGCCAGACTCTGTCGGCGAAAAAAATAACGTGAAGTTGCTGTATTCGAACAAATGTGCATGATAGTGTTGGATATAGCAGACTCAGCAATTACTTTGTACCACGGCTATCAACACTACCATTGTCGTAACTTTTTCTGTCTTTATCTTGAATGTTTTGTTTAGCATTCTTTTGATTAAAGCGGGATCTGTATTACGACCATTTTCTAAATCTTTCATGCCTGTTCTGAAGTTGGCAATAGTAGCCAAATCCAAATGTTGTATGGCGTCTATGAGTCGGTAAAAGAGGGTCTGCATATGTTCTGAACTATCAATGCGATGCTTATCCATGGGCCGATATAGGGTCCCTCGGAATTATCTTCTCCAAAAAAGGGGTATGGGTGTCTGAAACGGCTAAGATTGGACATTTTCCCGTCGTCTTCGATGTGGTGATTTTGTAACAGATAGTACGGTGGGGAACAAGGCATGTGGCCGGTAGAGGAGGAGGGTATTCTCATTGCTTAACGAATAAGACAGGAATTTGCTGAACCGTTCGATCATCAGTACAGTCGCAACTTGTCGTCCCACGCCCAATACAGCCCAAGACAATAATTTAGCCCTACGGTTACCGCTAACCTCAACGCCTTCGTCGTCTTATTACCAAGCAAGATCTTTCTCAAAGAGAAGGATGGGCACCGGTCATAGCCACCCTTCTTTCACCTTATTCGCATACTGCGCTCAGCACTTGTCCAATATTTTGTTGCATACGGCCCTGTACCCCCGACTCGTCCCCCACTGTAACATGCTCGACATCTATATTCGCATCCGTATGGATCACTCTGATTATCCAAGATATAACTGGCATATTACTAGTCAGTGGAGCTACTTTCGATTTGTTTGATGGAGGGAGGCGATTGGGGGTTCTATATGGTAACTAGTAGATATGATTAGCCTTGTCTCAAGAGAAAGCAAAACTTGATATAGATAATACATACGTCTGCTTAACACGCAAAAGACATATGGCAAATCAGGTGCCAAAGGTACCCAGCGCAATTAGGCCCACCCGACCAAACGCGGAGCATCCAAGATGCCCTCCAGGGCTTATGTTGCCCGTGGCGCTTTGCGTGGGGGAGGGGTATAAAAGGGCTTCCATTGTTTGATATTTCTTTGTGGAGGCGATTGGAGGTCTATATGCAGTAGGTATTAATAGCCTCGTTCAAGAGAAAGTAAAACTTAACATAGATGATACATACGTCTGCTTAACGCTCGAGCCTCTTTCTCGAATCCAATACCAACTTCTTCCGCTGCCAACTACGCAGTTTATCGAACAATCGGGTTTGTGATTTCCACATTAAATCCTTGTCATTTGTGAATGCACGTTAGTGTTCATAGAAGGAGGGTTCTTCGACCAGACGCAGTTACTACATGCGCCTGTGTAGAAACCTGTTCGAAGCTGTTGATTCTCAGCCCCAGTAATATAACGCAAGTGGCAATAGTCCCTTCTGTTGCATAACATGAACATGCGACCAACGTCCCAATGCCGCGTCCTTGTAGAAGAAGTGGCGGGACTTGATAGGCATACAAGACATTCTTGGGCATAGGATTGACACTGTGAATATGGCCCAGTTGGCATTGGTAGGGCGGGTCATACCTGTGTCAACTTGGGTAGTCGTGCTGCGAAATCTTAGGTCGGCTGCTAAGTACTCGTGCTGCTCTGCGTTTTGCCATTTTAATCAGAATCAATTGGAGACTTTGTGCGCTCTTTCTTGCAATTCCTCTGTAACATGGTGATGGTGATGATGGCGGTGGAGGTGGTGATGGAGATAGAAATGGTGATGGTGACCAAGAGAAAGATGACAGAAGTAGTATTCGACCATCCAGGTAGCTCGGTCGAACCTACATTATTTTGATTGTCTCCTCCTGCTGCTGCCGCTGCTGCTCCTCCGCTTGCCCCCATTGTCCCCTCCACATAGCCACCTCCTAGTGGCCACCACGATCCATCGGCATTGTTGAGAGGCAACCCCCCTTGAGCATAGACTAACTCCCACTTCTAGGGAAAAGACACCCCATGCCAGGGCGGTAAAGATGCACCATGTCATCATGGCGCCATTGTTGATCCCTGGAAGACCATATAGGAGAGGAAAGCCTTGGACAGACTCGACATTGTATCATAAAACGGACAGTGGCTCAGTTTGCGTATGGGCACTGGCAGAAAACCTGCAGAAAGTGCTAACAGGAGCGTCCTGTAGCAAGTTATGTACATCTTGGGCTTCCTTTATTTGTAGCCAACGTGGCCATGGTTGGCACTCCTTTTAACGACCATACTAACGACTGGCGCACGATGGTACTCCGATCTTGCGATCGGGTTGCGCTGAGGGCGAGACATCTCGACGTCTGGTTCCGTTTCTCCGCGTAGAAGGCGTTGCAGAATAGCTATCTGAGCCTTTGTGCGCAGGATGGACTTACTGGCCAGTATTGAATCGTTCTTGTTCTGCAACCTCCCCTTCAGTGTCTGTAGCTCCTCAAGCTCTTTCTTCAGCGCCTACGATCTTCTCTCCCAGTCCTCTGGGTCATCCATTCGATGAGTAGCTGTAAAACGATGTAAATAGTCGCAACTTATGGAGACATTCAGTACTCGATGTATATGATGCCTCGGCCCCGTAAATTGAGGGACTATCCAATATAGCGATGTCCGAGCAGTCATCAATCCTCTGCATGATTCTAAACTCGCTGGAATCGCTGTTTCCAGCTTAGGATCCAACGCATGGCCTGGCGATTGTGTACTTGTCGTTCCAATCTTCCTGGAAGGCCTAGACCATTCATCTTGGGCGCATTGCCCAGCGTGTTTATCAGCGTCTTTAGTGCCGGCTGCGTCATGAGTGATCTTTCGATTTTCTCCCGGGCCATCTCCTTCTTGCCGTCTGTCATAAATTTCATAACATGCACCTCTGTCGCGGCCACCTCGTCCGCCTCTAACCCACCAGCTATCATGGTCTGCGTTTTGTCTGTTCCTGGTCCTGGGCTTTGGCCACGGCCTCGGGCTCGCTGAGGTCGTCGTCATTCAAGGTGCCGTCAGGAACCCCAAAGGCGTCGTTGCTCTCATAGTTCGACGCTTGGGTAGGCACGTCAAGTCGTAGCGTACTTTTTTCGGAGAGTATTTTTACAACTTTACATGGTTGTCTTGCATGCCCATCGCTATCTGCCCTATAGACTGACGTCAAAACTGTCCAGACCAATTATGGTCAGTAGCGGTGAGTTCGACTCATCTAGGACACGTCGAAGCGTCTTCTCATACTATATATTGTATGGCATACGACAAGATATAGTTTTTGATCCAGGGTGTTTTTAGCTCCCCAACAAACAGTAGGCCACCCGTGACCTGACTTACTCCCACAATATCGGGGATTTCAACATAATCAGACGTGGTCGCGCGGAAGTGACAATATCTCAAGCCATGTCTTGGCCAGCATTTTCTTGGGAATAGTAACGCAGGCTTCCTTTTATGAGTTATGGTCTGGTTTGATCTAGGTAATTTTGAGCTTTTTAGGAGTCAGGTAGATACGCCAGGTTGATAATGGGACTTCTAACTTAGGTTGGCGACACCTTGACCAAAAGTCAACCGTCCGATGTTTGGTTGGACAATATAGAAAGAGCTCTTAGATATCGGGACAAGGGCAGATATCTCCAGCTGTGATGAGGATGGATCATGAAGAGGAACATGAGCATGTGGAGTACGAGTTACAACCTCATCTACTAGAAGTATATACGGAAGCGTGCCGGGAACCCGTGAATACTCCATGAAGGATTCATTCTCGATGGAACTATGAGTCATATATTGATTGAATGGGTATTAGATGGTGGAATACGAGCCGGCCAAGGGAATGGTCACGGCTTAGGGCGTAGAAAGTTAAGGAACATCTTGCATTGAATGATGATAGATACTAGCGATTTCCAAAGCATATAACAAAACATTATCAATCGGATAATACCGGGGTTCTTATCAATCACAACACCAGAGTTGTTACCATCCCATAGCTTCTAGATTCTCTCTGATTCATAATGTAGGATCTAAATAGCCGACCCCAGATGCGTCCAATACAAAATCTTCTTGCGCCCTACCGAATTATCCAGTCAGAATCGATATTTCATTCCAGTGGATCTGGTGGACCCACTCCTTTAAACTTCCTGAATTGGAACTTGCGTTTGGCGTCCTTATCTGCAATGCAACCGTATTAATAACGTCGAATCCCCTTGAATAAATTCTCGGTTAGCAATCCGGGATAGAAAGGGCTTTGTAACACTCTGGGGGACTCGAGTGGTGGTGGATTTGTGACCAATATAGACATTTTCCGTTAAGCCTACATCTCAGCACACGAGTCCTTCACTACACCATCTAAAATCCTCGAAACCAAGACGATCATAGAAGAATGCTTCAAGACATTCTACAAAGTCTTCAGGACACACTGAAGACCTCCACAGTGACCTATGGAGTCATAAACATCGTGCTCCTACTAAGCCTGGTCTTCATTCTCGTCTTCCAAAATGGAAACACGTCTACAACGCGCAAGAAGCTCAAACAATTACAAAGACTCGGCCTATCGACCAGCAACATGGCAGATCAATATGATTCCAAATACGACGCACCAGAAGGAATCACAACTGAGGGACCGGTACGCATCAAGGCGATCTGTATTCATCCCATCAAGTCCTGCGGCCGGATCGAGCTAAACCGGGCCTTACTCACCAAGACCGGATTCATGTACGACAGATGCTTCGCTTTCGCTACGGAACTAGGCAAGAATAATCCCGCCATCGAGTCCAAATGGCGATTCATCAGTCAGCGCACAAAGCCAACCATGTCCCAGATCAGGACGGAATTATGGCTTCCGCACAAGGAAAGCAATCAGCATGACCCGCATGTCCAAGCAGGTGGATGTATCGTGGTGTCATTCCCTGACCCCGATGGTCCTGGCTGGTTCGATTGTCTCGGGAAAATCTTCCATACAGGAAACCCCGTCGCAAAGCCAGAAGTGCGGTTTATCGTACCTCTCCAACCCACGCCCGCCATGATAAACGAATATAAAATTCAATTCAAAACATTCGGCATCCACGACCGTGACGCGAAGGGTCTGGACATGGGAACCATCCCCTCCGTCGCAGAAGCATTACCGAAATTGAAGAAATACTTGCGAATCGCCAACGATCAGAACCTCACCCTACTAAGATGCACACCCGATACGCTCGTGCGCACAGATAGAAACCTAGCACCACTCGAACACATCGGCACACCCTCTATACACGGCTATACAGATCAACAACCCATCAATATCAACAGCCTTTCTTCCGTCCATGCTGTATCAACACTCCTACCAAAGGAAAACCAACCCCTCAATGCATTTCGTTTCCGCGCCAATCTCTGGATCACGGGTGCCCCCGCCTTCGACGAGGAGAGCTGGAAGCGATACCGTATTTTACCTAAGGGTCGTGACGCAGGACCACGGGCTGATGTAGCTCCGACGGTGTCTGTTGTTTGTCGGACGTCGAGGTGTACGATGCCTAATGTTAATCCGGAGACTGGGGTGCCTAGTACGGATAATCACCCGCCAGAGAAGAAAAGGGGTAAGCCGCAGCCCAGTGCGACATTGGTTAAGTTCCGCACGGTCGAGGATGGGAATAAGTCGGCTCTTGGGTATATTGGTATGCATTGTGTGCCTGAGGATCGGGCGCTGCGGATGGCGGAGGAGCAAGAGAAGGGGTTATACGTCGCTGTTGGGGATGAGATTGAGGTTCTTGAGCGTGGGGAGCATCTTTATGGCTCGACGGGTAATGATTACTAGATTTATGATGTTAGATGGATAGATGATTAGATATAGATTCATGACCATGTTCTTCGAAATTTGCATTCTCTTATAGCTCTAAAGTACCCCAGTAAATTAGAATCCGTTGGTATACTGTGTTGTGGACCACACCGACGCTCGACAAGGTACTCGGGGACGATGCCACAGGGATTCCCAGTACAATATAATCAAAATGAGGTTGTATATAATGCTCTGAATGGAATATATCAATACCGCAGATTCGACACGCAAAGGGTATGACCAAACCCCTGTCGCATATACTCTCCTGAGAAGAAAAGGAACAAATATAATATTTCTAAAGTGTACAAAATTGAAGTCTCGCTTTGAGAAAATATAACGACAAGGTATAATAATAATTAAACAATTACTCCAACTCTACTCCGCCTTCTGCTCTACTCGTCCTTCATCCCCCGACGCAGAATCCGTTGCACTCGGTGGCGCATCGATAGTCATCTTGGGGCCGGTGTACCATCTCCTCGCGAAAAGAGCATAGTAAGTCATCGCGGCGATCCACACGAAGCCATTGATGACGATTGTGTAGTTCATATCCTGGGCTAAATATCCCGTCAGCGTCCGCTGGACATGCATAACGATGAACAAGGTGAGACAGCGAGGGAAACATACCACTGGGATTCGGCCCCGTGCTAGGGAACATGGACAAGATCAAGCCGAACACCAACCAGACGACGGCAATCGTTGCCAGCGGACGACTCAAGACTCCAGTGTAGAATTCGCCCGGTCGGAAGCGCGTCTTTCCCCAGATCAGGCGGCAGAGGATGGGTGTGCCCCATGCGACGTAATTGGAGGCTACGAACAAGGAAAACAGCGCATTGGCGGCAACGGAGTTGATCAGGCACAGCAGGCCGAAGATGATGCAGACAATGACCAGGCCGATGATGGCACGGACGGGCTGGTAGCGGACGCGCTTGCTGACATGGCGGAAGTAACCAGAGAAGGGCAGAGCTCCGTCGCGGGAGAAGGCCCAGACTTGGCGGGAGGCGGCGACGATCTATATTTGACCTATTAGTCTCATGGTTGAGGTAGGGGTTTAGTTTGGAGTGAGCGTACCAGACTGAGACCGATAAGGAATTGGATGACGATCAGCACGCCCATGAAGCCGAGGGCTCCTTTCTTGCCCAGTGCGTCGAAGTAGACCTGATGGTCACATTAGCCATATCGTTACCGGACCTGATGGGCATCATAGGAAAAAGGCATACCTGCGCCATAGGCTGGCCGTACACGGAGTTCATTGTCGCGCTCACATCCGGGTTCATGCAGGCTGCGATGATCGACAGGACGAAGAAACCCAACACAGTTGCACAACCAGCCGACCAAATGATTCCCAACGGCACGGCCTTCGCAGCATGTAGCGCCTCCTCGCTCATATGCACGCAAGAATCAAAGAAGCCAATGGACCAGATAGGGGCCAAAAAGGAGAGGACGAAGGCCCAGCCGGTTGGCCAGGTGGTAAGATTATCGACGTGTCCATAGACAAATGATCCCGAATTGAGCTTTTCGCCACGAGTGACCTTTCCAACAGGGAGAGCGATAACGGTCGCGACGATGATGGCGACGTTGATAAAGATACAGAAGGTTTGGATCTTGGGCATGATTTTCCCCGTATAGATACCGCAGAGGGCATGGATGATGATGAGGCCGACATAGACGCCGTAGATCGTGCCGTTCGAAGCCGACCAGTTCCCGTCGCGAGTGATCGAGACACAAGCCAGCAGCATCAGAGAGAGCGTGTCTGTTCATTAGCATGCGCCTTGATGACCGAGGGAAATGGTCTCCTTACAATCCACCGAGCACATGCCTCCAATCAACCCCATTGTATTGCTATATCCAACCAGAAAGCTCAACACCTTCTTGTACTTCTCACCGGCGAAGTAATGCGTCCACCAATAAAGACCTCCGGCGGTGGGCATCGCGGACGCCATATCGGCCTGCGACCGTTAGTTTCTGTCGCGATCGAACTGTCGCATCCGGGGTAGCGATTACCATAGCGAGACCGACGGTGAAAATGAAAATACTCGCGGTGAGCCAACCCTACATCATTAGTATCTGACCTGCATGCGACAATAATGCGACTTCAAGAGATACACACCCAAACCATACCCGCCGGCCCGGCGGGCAACGAGAATGCGAGCGTCGAGGCGATTGACGGCACCAAACCCATGATACTAAATGCGACGGCGAAAATCTGCACGGTCGAATACTGTCGGCGAAGTTCCTGCTTGTAACCCATTTTCGCTGCGCAAATTAGCGATATTCGACCGTTTTTGACGCCTGTCACCCCTCAAGTCGCAACTGAATTGGACGAACCTACCCAGTAACTGGATATCACCAGGATCCGCCAGGCCGGCCTCATCGGCGCCGGTGTGAGCCTGGACGGCCGCTTGCGATTCCATCTTGGCCATGCTCCCTTAACTGTGCAAGTGGTGTGCCAAAGGGAGGGCTATGGATAGTGATATCGCCGTTTGCTTGTTGAATGAGTCGAACACCGACCTGCGGAAGGCGTGGGGTCTTAAGGAATATGCATGAGTTAACCAAGGAAACGGATCGTAGACTATCGGAGTGGATTCGTGGATAGGCCAAAGTTTAAGATGCACCAGTTCAGGGAACTATCCCCCTATCGGCGCCGGGAATGTTGCAACACAGTGGAGAATGAGACGGGTATCCCCAATGGGGTAGGGATGAACGTCTCTGGGACCTCGTCGGCGTGGGACAACGCGCCCCTGATTCAACGCTGTGATAGCCATGAAACTCAAATTCACTCGAATTTTTTCCATGATGGACAGGCAGCCAACACCTTGCAGGAAACGAAGAGATGGCGCTGCGACGGGTGGCCAATGAGTTCGGTGATGCTCCACATGGCCTTCCGACGTGGGTCTGTCGATCCCATGAGTCTCGATTCAGTGCAGTCAAGCTGAGGAATATTAAAATGATGACATTCATTCCTTCAGTGCCGTTCTTAGTCGATTAGAGCTATCTTTATCTTAGGGAAATCATGGATTAATGGGCCAGACGTCCCTGGAGAAAAATCATATTACGATCCTTCGCAATGGCAGAGGGAATTAGGGCTCCAGTTTTTCCCCCTTTAGTTCACAGTTGAGTTCAGCCACTACTGCACCAATAATTAACCTAAGACTATTGATCGTTCTGATCGCAATTTCGCACTGATGCTACCCACAATGCCTTTGTACGATTAGACACTCCTTACGTCGACAGTTCAACGAACAAGGATAGCTGCATGGTCTTGGTCCACAGGAGCATGGGCGAAGTGACTAGAACGACATGTACCCATATCCCATGGTCTTCATGTCATGCAACGTTGAGAAAAGAAAACTGTCACATGGTGTCAATGATCCCTCAAGAAAGTGGCCACTATGGAGATTCTTCGACGCTGGAAACAATTTCCTTTTCCTTTTCATGCTGCGAGAGCGGAATTAATCTGAATTGGGACTAATGCAACAGAACTATCGACTAAAAGGGTTAGGAGACCAACGTGATTGTGTGCATGGGACTCCTCAAACCCTTCCCAACCACCACCATTAACTAATATGTAACCTTGCACCCAAGACTCTCTCCCCCAAACCATTATTAATCCTTGCTTGCGATGTAACTACACATATTAACAATACAGATGACTACAGGATCACGCATCCCCCTGGATGCGCCGCAGATGGGAAACAGCCAGGTAGACTAGCAAAAACATCAGCATTAAGAGCGTCGTCGAGTCCAATGACAAGATTCATGGCTTATCCGATTCCAACTAGGCTGGCAGACAGCGATTAAACCTGCTCTGCACCGTTTACGTGTTGCGGTTGCACGCCGTGGCCATTAGTCGGCGAATGCGCCCGGTTTAATGTGGACGAGTCGGAGAATTGGACCGACGGCCGGTTTCCTGACACATCATAGGATCCGGGGCCGTTCTTGGCTTCCCACTCGTTATAATCCTGTCCCGGATTTGCGGTCGTGTATTCCATCATCTTCAAGAGACCAAAGAAACCGCACGCCAGCAAGGAACCAAGTAATGGGCCGACCCAGTAAATCCAGTGGTAGCCCGGGAAGCTGCGGTTGATGACGTCCGGGCCGAGAGAGCGAGCGGGATTGAGGGAGCCGCCGGTATAGTAGTCGCCTACAGTGATGCGTGTCAGACAAACGGTGCGATGACAACGGGAAAAGGCGAACTTACCGATCATCTCCGTGACAAAGAAGACTAGGCCAATGCCGACCGGGGCGAGAAAGGTTGACTTGTGTTTCACCACCGCCAACATGATGATCACAAAGACGAGTTGCGCAGTAAGGAACATCTCAATAAACAACCCCTGGGAGATAGAGGCTCCTCCTCCTAGACGGGTTGCGACATTCAAGTCGCCCGGAAACAATGCGCTGACCACACCAGCCGATGCAATGCCACCCACGATCTGAGCTGCGAAGACGAGGACCCCACGGAAGGGAGACAGGCCTCCCACGAGGCATAACGCCAGTGTGACCTGCCGCTGTTAGCCTAGATATCGCAGATATCAAACGTGCAATAATACCGCTGGATTGAAGAGACCGCCCGTCACACGGTAAAAGGCCCAGACGTTGACCATCAAGGAAAACCCGAACGACAAGGATGAATAGAGCAAGTTTGATGTATTCGGCGGAGCACCCTCCACCGGCTTGGGCGTATTGGACACCTGGGTGCCAGCGAACGAGAAAAACAAGAACAGGAAGGTTCCGACGAATTCTCCGATGACGGCAATGACATTGTTCCGCACGGTATCCTTTAGATGCAACATGGGGAGCTGCTTCTGCGTGGACCTGTACACTGGGGTCGAGCCAGGGTGCTCGGCGCGATCAGCGCGAGCTCCACGATTCATAAACTTCATCTTGCTGTGTGAATAGCCTCAAGTCTACTTAGTAACTTGGTGATGGAGGAAAGCACAATTCTTGCGACCGACCAGCTCCCGCCAGAAGCTTCCGTATAGAGATACTCTCGCCCACCACTTCAACTGGTATAGCTGGCTTTTATACTGCTGGGCAGCCTCATATCTGGTTACAGATGAGCACGTCATGACTTCAGCGGAGTCTTTATTACAATTGAACTCTGTCTGGGCCGAAAATGACCGCATACGGCCAGATTTCCTAATAATGGAAGCGATGGAAGGCAAGCCGCAGAAGACCTTTCCATGGTTATAGTCCGGACAGCCTGCCTCATCAAGAGCTTTGTGGTAGAAAGTCCTTCCTGCTCCCACTGACCGAGGGAACTGATCGGACTGGCCGAAGTCTAGACCCTCTGCGGTGAGCGTATTGTAGAGATAGAACTTCAAAGCGGGTGAAGTTGCTAACAATCAGAATTTCTTCACTGGATGCAAGATAGAACCCTTACTATTTACACCTTATTCAAGGGTTTCATGTATATCGCAACATGGCTCTATGATTAAGAACCCAGTCACTAGATCAACGGAGTAGATCAATGACATGCCAAGATGTCGTTGTGAAGGTCCACCGAGATTGTCAAAAAAATGTGGGCTGCCCGCCAGAAACCCTATGATCTCATGACTTCCAGTTTTTTCACCTTCTACTTGGGGTATGGTCCTACAGTGATACACATAACGATGAGAATGATCAATTTGTCTTTACTATCTTCCTTTTTGCTCCGGCTCGGCCACTACTTTCCCCGTAGTAGGTGGATGGTGCCACTGTAGAAGAGTCTTCCCAACTCCCAAACGCCGAGAATTCAGCGAACACGGACCACTTTTCCGAAAACTTCCGACAAATGGGCTGATAGAATTACGAAGATCATGGCCTCAGTTCGCTTACACACAACACGAGAGTCATTCAAACACACTCAATGCGGAGAACAAGAAAGACCACGTACGGGGTATCCTGGCGATTGTTCAGCATGCAGCATCTTCCCTGCTGGTCATGGGGTTGATATGAGGTGTGAGAAGGGCATCAACCAATCAGGGTTAGTGGCTTATCATTGTCTTGGCTTTGATTCCCTGAAGCAAACATTCTTCTGCACTCTTCCAGACGTTCCAGTCCTTCATACCCCGCGGAGATGTGCGATGGACCGCGGAGATAGAGGTCAACTATCGGCCTTCAAGAGAAAATTTTACCCAATATCCACACCCCAGTGTTCACCTTCGGCCGATGACCAGGAACCAAAAGAGGTTACCCAAAAAATAGCGGCACGAAAAAATGGCGACACGTTGCCCAGGGACATGGGCTCATCAGTGGTATAAATACCACGGTCGAGACTGACGTCTGCAGGAGGGGTAGCTCTACTTACTTAAGAACGTCACATCTTCACCCCTCATCTGTTTGATCAATTGAAAGTCTTCAGACCATCCCTTCAACCATGCCGCTCTCCCCTGAACAAGTCCAGCTCATCAAGGCCACCGTGCCGGTCCTCCAGCAGCATGGCACCAACATCACCACCGTGTTCTACAATAACATGCTGACGGCTCACCCCGAGTTGAACGCCATCTTCAACAACGCCAACAAGGTGAACGGCCATCAGCCCCGCGCCCTGGCCGGTGCCCTCTTTGCCTATGCCTCGCATATCGATGACCTGGGTGCCCTTGGGCCCGCTGTCGAGTTAATCTGCAACAAGCACGCGTCGCTGTATATCCAACCCGAGCAGTACCAGATCGTGGGCAAGTTTCTGTTGGAGGCCATGGGCGAGGTCCTCGGTGATGCGCTGACCCCCGAGATCCTGGACGCCTGGGCCACCGCATACTGGCAGCTTGCCGACCTCATGATCGGTCGTGAGGCCGAACTCTACAAGCAGGCGGACGGATGGACGGACTTCCGCCACTTCCGTGTCGCAAAGAAGGTCCCCGAGTCCTCGGAGATCACCTCCTTCTACCTCGAGCCCGTCGATGGCAAGCCCCTCCCCAAGTTCCGCCCCGGCCAGTATATCTCCGTGCAGGTTTTCGTGGACTCGCTCAAGTTCCCCCAATGTCGCCAATACTCCCTGAGTGACGCCCCGCGGTCGGACTACTACCGTATCAGTGTGAAGAGGGAGGCAGGTCTCAACACCGCTGAGCCCAACGCTCCAGCTCACCCCGGATACGTGTCCAACATCCTCCACGCCAACATCAAGGAAGGCGACGTCGTCAAGGTCTCCCACCCCTTCGGTGACTTCTACCTCTCGGACGCAGAGAGCCCCAACCCCATTGTTCTCATCGCCGCCGGTGTGGGTCTCACCCCGCTCACTTCCATCCTAAAGACCCTCACCTCGAACCCCCCGGATGCCCCTCAGCGCAAGATTCACTATATCCACGGCGCCCGCTCCGCAGCTACTCGCGCCTTCAAGAAGGATATTGACTCCCTGACGGAGAAGTACCCTAACCTGCACGCTACGTTCTTCGAAACCCACCCCGCCGCCGAGGAGAAGCAGGGCGAGGATTACGACCACCAGGGCCGTGTCGACATTTCTAAACTGGACAAGTCCAAGGATCTGTTCCTCGACGACCCCAAGACGGAATACTACGTCTGTGGTCCAGACCGTTTCATGACCTCCACGCGCGCTGCATTGGTCGCTGAGGGGGTCAGTGAGGATCGCATCAAGCTGGAGCTCTTCGGCACCGGCGGTGTTCCTGCTTAATTTCATTTTATTCTCTTTTTCTAGATATAGATCATACCTAGAGCATCTGTCTATATTTTAGATTCTCCTCTCCTACCGTTATGAGTTACGATATAGTATAATCAAATTTCAATATCGATTCAACATGTCTTTACTATAAATTACACTAGGAGCGCTGTCGTTGTAATCATATAGTCATCCGCATTATGTACATACTATCAAGATATACAATTCCTAGCCAAGAACGACAATCCTCCGAGGTCCTCTCATAGCATCTGCTGGGTCAATAGCCTCAATGGTGGAGCTCGCAGAGCTCGTACCATGGAAGTGGGTGTTCGCCGATCTGCACGGCTAAGGACCCTGAGAACCCCATAATATGGACTCAGCATTGGCAGGAAAGCTTTACATACTGTTATGCTTGGGGCTAATGTGTCTGCGAGGGACTACAATTTTATTTATTATTATTTTTTCCGAAGTCTTGTCCGCTTGGCCACTTCGGGTCGTCCCTGTCAATTCCTCGTTTTCTTTATTCCCACCCTCTTAAATATATATTCCCGAGCGACGAAAGATAATAACAACAAATATTGAGGTCAATTAAACTATCACACAATTGAAAGTGTATAATATTACCTTTATTTATTGGAACTTTTGCTTTTCCAAAGGCGAGAAAAATGCCCATGAGTTGAAAAAACCAGAAAGCTCTATTTTGATACGATTTTTAAGTTTTAACAAACTTTTGATAAGTAGATTCTAAAATTGGTACTTATAATCTACTTTTCTGGAAAAAGATCCTTTGTATATATCATAAAAGTAGCGATCGAGTCTCAATAAATCAATCTTTCTCAACCTAGATATCCCTTTGTAGATGCTTTTTCCAGTGTTTCGATCGGAATAAATTCCAAAGAATTGGTTGAATTGGAAAAAATGAATCTTCAGCCACCTTATCCAAGAGCCGTGTTGTCAACAAAGAGAACACCATGAACCAGGGCTAATCCTGCTAAATAAATGGGATCTCTTTCTTTTAAATGTTGATCTTAATTTAGGTTCTATTATTCACCAATCGCTTCCTTATTCAGTTTCAGATGGTATACCGAACTACACCCTCTACAAAGAAGAAAAACCATACTAGTAAAACTTCCATTACTAGAGATATAATATCATAAAAGTATATGTATGTCAGAACTCAAATGTATATCCATGTACATAAAGACTCAGAAGAAAAACGCCACGATTCCCATTAACTTGTCGTAACCGAAGGATATTATTTCCCGCTTAAATCATGGTATAGTGTAACATAGTATTTCGTACCAAAAGCAGTGATGGTTCTAGGATTTTTGTTTCGTGGTTCGTTTACAGAGCAGCCATGACACCCAGAACACCGGCGACACCGGCGATACCGGCACCGAAGCTGAAGGGAGTGGGCATGGCACCTGCGTCGTCGCTGCTGGTGGAGGAGGCACTGCCAGCCGAGGAGGAAGAGGAAGAGGAAGAAGAAGTACCGGTGGTGGAGGTGCTTGTGGCAGTGGTGGTCTCGGTTCCGCTGGCGGAGGTGGTAGAGACGAGGCCGGTGGAAGTGGGCTGGCCGTTGGTGCCGGTCAGGGTGGTCAGGCTGTCGCTCAGCTTGGAGCTGGCCTCGGATGCGATGGAGGAGGCCTTGCTCTGGGCGTCGGAGGCGACGGAGGAGCCCCAGCCCTCTGCGCTGGAGGCGGCGGCGCCCGCGGCTGAGGTGATGGATGAGACAGCGCCGGGGACACCGGTCTCAGCGGCGGAAGCGATGGAGGTTGCGGCGCCGGCGACGTCGGAGGCGATGCTCTGGCCGCCGTTCACAGCGGTCTGGGCGATACCCTCAGCCTGTGAGATGATGTCGTCGATCTGGGGAGCAGCCAGGGCGGAGGTGGCGACGAGCAGGGTGGTGAGAAGAGTCAACTGCATTTTGAAGGAGTTGTGTATAGAATGTGAATGGTTTTTAGATGGGTGTGTAGAAGTATGGAAGTGATTGATATCTGAGATGAAGAAGGTAAATCCACAGATTAGATTTGTGATTGATGATCTGAATAATTTCCCGTAAAATCTGGAGAGCACCAGGCTCCTTAAATATTCTCTTCTCTGCCCTGTATTGATGATAGAATTGGATCGGCGTGACGAGTCGCAGCTATGGCTCCAGTGGCAATGCACTAGGATGGAGACCACAGCGACGAATCACCGCGGACTTGGTCGCCCGACTTACGTTTCACGGTAAAGTGCGGTAAAGTGTGCTTGGATCCACGGCTCCACAGCCGTTTTCCGGAGGCTTCCATGTGGGATTGAAAGAAAGAGGTTGCTCGTTCTCCCCAACTGCTGATGTTTCGGTCGGAAGGTGTAGTATCTCTTGACTTCAATCACGCCAAATTGTACGATGAGGTCATGATACACGTCACTTTAGACTACTATGCAGGACGAAGAGCTGTCTAGGACACTCTAGGACACTCTAGCACACTTTTAGCATGGAGAGTACCCTGTCCCCAGTCTATCCCGAGGCCGCGAGTTGCATTGCCAAGGCCACAAATCCCCTGTCCTGACCCACAGCACACTTTTGTCATATTTCTATGAATAGCCTCTATTCCCTCAAAAACCAGTCTCGCCCCAGGACCACTGCTCTAGGCTGCCGCCGAATGATAGGACGATCGTCCGCCAGTCCCGGTTTTTGTGGACTTGGCAGTTGTCCAGTCGACGTGGTGGGTATTGAGATCCAATCCTGATTGCCGTAAAGGATGACGTTGATAGTCTTGGCTACTTTGGCTTCATTTCCCCTAGAGAGGCGATTTTGACGGAATCCTGCGCCTTGAAGGTTTGTTGGGATGAGCCCTGTCGGGACTTTGGTCTTGGGAGTTTTCTCGGTTATGGTGGCGACGTGGCGGTGCCCTTGAAGGAGGCTTATGGCGGTGCAGATTATGTCAGCTTGTGTCGGCTTTATCCGCTTCGCAAAATGCATAAAATTACCAAAAATATGGCCATTGCCTTGGTGGCTTTGCTTTTCGGTAGAATTTCGCTTGGCATCCAACAGCCTGCCTTACAAGGATTCGCCGAGGCCAAAAGCTAGACCGCTCCGGAAGCCAATGATGTGCGTGTCTTGTGCGACAGGAACCGTAGAACTGCTTCTTGGAACTGCCACTCCGCGCGGCCTATTGTGGAAGCCTTCGGTGGTTCAGTTACACAGCAGATAGATTGGGTACCAACGAGACCCAGAACTTTCGTCGCAGCAACTGTATCAGAACAAACTTTAGTCTCCGGTTTGCTATTTCCCACGGGTTGTGTTTCTTTATTTAGCCTTCCCCGAAGAACCCTAATGTGCGGCTCAGTCGATGACAATGCTGATAGATTGAAGATGGTGATGAGATGATCGCTTTCGATAGTGTCTACGGCAAACAGCCTTTCGCGATAGGTTTATAACAGTTTGTAGATATAAAATCACTAGTAGTAGTGGTCCTATCCAAGCTTTTACTCTTTACTACTGTTTTTAATGTCTTACAACATCTCAGGCTATAGTAGAAAGCTTCATATGGAGTAAACATATCATAAATCTTCATACATACAGGGAGAACACAGTTCTGAACATAGCAATTCATAAAGAGTAACAAAATGACCACCACTCGAATACTTGACACCCTTAATATGGCTCTCCAATTCCACAGCTCTTGATCTTGAGCGCAATCGTTAGAAGAAGCACTTGTATGTGATATGGAAAAGAAACTCACCGAGTGGAAAGATGGTCCGACTATTTCCCGGCTTTGGTTGACAAATGCACTCAAGCAATGTAGGTCCCAAAAGCTTACACTTGGAACAAGTCGGATCATCAGGTTTCTTGGGATTGACACTATCTTTAGTTAGCTAGGACACCTTTGAAGATGGTCTATAAAGTATATTAACAGCAAGGGGATACGTACTTATTCCCTCCATCTGATAGAACAGAGTAACAATAGCTTAAATCTAATTTGGAAGTAACTTCGGTCCCATCGCCGGCCGCGCACGTCGCAATCAGTTCATGCATATCATCTCTCTTCCCGTCGAGCTTTACGTCTTTGCAGGAGCGAATAAAATCTACTTTCGGTTTATACGGTTCTGCAAGAATACGGGCTGCTACTGAGTCAACTGCAGGGACATCTTGAGGTGGAGGCACAGCCAGGGTTGCCAAAGGCAGAACGATGAAGGGTAGAAGTAGACGCACAGCTTCAGGTGAACTGATAGTGATAAGCTTAATGATAGGTATACATCTAAAGGGCTTCGATAGGGCCTATTTATATTAATCTTCATTGTATTGCTTTTGAGCGGGCATTGATTCTGGTGAGCGTCTTGAATACATTTTTTTCTGAGATTTTGCACTCCCAGTGAAGAGTGTTTCTTTGTAAATCTATATATCCCGATGCCCCGTCATTGTTGGGCAACCCGGGCAACACCACGCGGGCACTGGACAAAAGGCGTGAACCAACAGTTGCTGCCCTGGTTCGTTCAGCGAATGATCCTATTGGTGATCCACCACATGATAAATGACTGGCGTTGCTACTTTTGGTGCATGCCTTTATAAGGCTGTACCTTGAATCTAAACCTCTGACAATAGCAATTTCTACTCGGAGTCCGTGCCTGTGTTGCTAGTACCCGATCGATACAACTCTTGGCTTGCCGTAACCAGTCTCTGTCGGTCCACGCAAGGTGGCTATCGTATTACCCTGTGCCAAGCCGCATGCATCCAACAATCTTGGCAAAGATATCCAGCAACGTTGTGATACATTCCTACAACACTTCCACCGCTCATGTCTCTGTCTGGCTGACATGACTGGCTCATATATCCTTGACCGCATCTCTCAAAGACGACGTCTGAGACACTGTCTGGAATAAAAAAAATTCGCGTATCCGCAGTGATCGCTCTCCATGTATCAAATGGACCAAAGCCCGCTCGGGAAGGTTGCATGAGGGGATGAGTTTCAGAGAGACGGCAGAGCTGCAACAATAGCTGTTTGACGCATGGGGCAGTGGGACAGGGATACGCGCTACCTGAAAGTGGTATGAGTCTAGCCCGACTCGTCCGATGGTTTGGGGTCAGTATAGCTGATGTTTCTGTGTATCCCTGCCTTTCAACGATGTCGGGGCTAGACTATCCCGTGGTCTGATCTTACTCTACGTCATGAATAATCTGGAAATCGATACTTAACTGGGGGACAAGCCGACAATGAGTTTTGGAAGACATGCATTTTAGATGATGAATACAGGCCTCATAGATACTGATTTAACCTGTTTCGTACAGCTTAAATCATACTGGACTTATCTATCGAGACCTCCTAGGAGACTGTATCAAGAAATAGAATAACAGAACTAACTGCATCTGTGGCATGCTCTAGTTGTGAACCTGTGTAAACAAATACCTGTTGTACCAGTCTATGTTTTATTTATAACCTTCTAATTTCGGGAGGTAATCCGACTGTCGGACAAATGTGCGTCCTTTCAGCGTAGCAGACTTCTTTGATGCCTTGTAACCTTTTAATCCTTTATACACAGTAATAGAAGATACTTCGCAGTTCAACATGTTATTCTGCCAGTTCGTTGAGAAAAATGAGTATCTTGAACCACGATATCGCGACATGGACAGCTTCCGCCAGGAGAAGGGTGTATCAAACTGGTTTGAGATAGGATTACTTTGACAGTGAAAGCAAACGAACACTCGACTATCAAGGTGACTGCCTCTTTATCCCACCCTGTCTGCTGATGAGTCTGACCTGATTATTGTCAATAAAGGAGAACACATCGCCGACGTGCACCTCACACAGAAAACCTTTGAGAACGACAACCTGGATTGTTTGATAAGTGCCGATACCAGGCTGGTCAGCCCCTGGTAGAGGAACAAAGGCCCCCTTTCCACGTGCAAATGTTCTTATTGAATGAGTCTGGCATTTCAGCACCCTGATCGATTTTCTTAGATGCGGAAAATAGCAAGACTGCCTCCTATACCCGTGACGAAAAGGTTCACCTGACTGATACCGGCAAAGCTGACGCGCGGATCTAAGGACTTGATCTTTGAGAGGTGTCTATACATAATGAACACAGTACTCCGACCTCAAACTGCCGTTTCCTTGAGACAACGAGCGATTGCTAATCGAATGAAGAACCAGTATCAGTACAAAGAAAATGCGCTGTCTGACAGAACTGCACATCGACAGGACCGTCCCATCATGCAATGAGCTATACAAGGGGTGTTTGGAGTCCCCTCCCTGATCGCCATACTCAAAGAATTTTCTCAGATTACATCGAATATGAATTAAAATATCTGTGTTTTGGATGGCGACAAAGAAAAAGAGGTGTAAGTAACTTTCCTTGGGATATGCAGTCAGGAAGGTCTATATAGCCTGGGTAAGTTGCCTTCTGGGCTCTACAACATACGATCATCTCCTGAACATACCCTACTTCACTTGTCAACACTTCACGTCCTTTAAACTATGGCAGAGTCATCTAATCCAAGGGAACCAGCAAGATTCAAATTCTTAGAAGTTTTTATTCCACTTCCGAAGGAAGCTCATACATTTTATGATAAGCTCGAACAGATGAAAGATCGCCTTACCGTGCACAAAAGTCAACTTGACCAAACTACTCCATTGAACCCCGGATATTACGATTTATATTTTAAGGTCATTGAGGACGAGAATGACGAGACCCTTAAATTAATACGTAATTCGAAGCTCGGAAAGAGAAGCAGAACATTGGTGAGATTATTATGATATGTGTTCCAGAAGAAGTCCGGGTCGACTGGGACGGAATGACGCCGGTCCAGGAGAAACCAGAAGATGGTCGCAAATATGTGAGATACCAGAACCTTTGGTATAACGAAGACTTTTTGACTTGCTATAATGCTGTCATGCTTATGGTAAATGGCTTGCTCGAGGATGCGGTGAGGATGCAAGAAGCAGAAGCACGGCGTCGGCTTCGGAACCCGGATCCTTATCGCCCTCCTCAAGAACCTGAGTGGGATTTTTTCATAAAAGAAGAAAGCGACGGCGGTCACACCTAAGGTAATTAGATGCATGCCCATAGTATGTGATAGTCTAGTACTATTGGGGTTTGGGTCAGTGAGTTGCTCTTCATGCGAAACATGATTTCGAGTAAAATCTTGAGTTTTTAGGACAAAACAGAAAACGGCAAAAAAAACTTGAAAATAAAAGAGCCTATATCAAAACATAGGCCGATTGGATAATTGTGTGCACTGTAAAATTTGGAGATGTTATGTAGTTTTAATTTATAGGGTTGACATGAATAAATATTTGTATCTGTTCTTAGATCGTGACAGGGGCAGAAACCATGGCTAGATATGCAACACTGTACATGACTAGTCTCAAAGAAACCTTATTTATTATATGATCCCTAGAACCTGAGGCCTAAGTCTACTGGGTGGATTTCTGGATTCCTGAAAGTGGGTGACGGGTAGGTCAAAACCCACGATGGATTGCGCTTATTATTTCTAAAGCCCGCGTGCCCCACCTTAGATACAACTCTACCTCTGGATAGGTAGAGCTGTACTTTTTGTACAGGGGTCAGGTAAGTAATAGTGATCGGCATGCCTATAGGGCAATGCTGCAGGGCAAGTTTACTCCAGAACGTTGCCTAAACTCGAATTGTGGTGTAGTCCCAGCCAATTGATTGTGTAGTTTAGGTTCAAGATAAGTTAGGATTTTCCCGTCCCGGCCGCGAGTGGGTTTGGCTGACACCGGATTTACTCAACCAGGTTAGGATTGACCATGTTAGAAGTATCCCTGCCAAACAAGAGCGGGTCCAGAGTAGCGTTGTCAAGCGAGGCAGGGTAGTATCCAACAGCACTATCCGAGGGGGATTGTGAACTAGCTTCTTAGCATACACACTATAATGGGGGATCGTAAGGTGTCCTGACACATAAGTATTTCGGTGTCTCTGAAATAAGAATTAATTCCTCAACATAATAGTCAGGAGCGTCGTGTACCTTGCCTTGTGAGGCCATATTTGCGCCAATTTTCCACGAATTTCCATCGTGGGCTTATGATATATGCCCGACGAGCCCCGTGCTATCCTCAGAAATAAGGTTACACTGCAGAGCCCCCCAGCCTCATTTGATCCTGTTTTTGTGGAGAGCACCCTTTGATTCTGTTCAACATGCCCTATGCCACCGAGCATGGCGAATATCGACTCGGAGCGGACGTAGGAGGCACATTCACCGATATATGCGCATTTACGCCCGACGGACAGATCGCAAGAGCCAAAGTACCGACTACAGTTGAGGACCAAAGCATCGGTATCAAGAATGGCATCCAGAAAGTTCGACAGCAACTTAAAGAGCGCTACTCCTGGGACGGAAAGTTTCAATTCATCCACCACGGTACAACAACCGCCACAAACGCTGTTCTAGAAGGTAAAGGCGCACGGACCGGCCTCATCGTCACTGCAGGTCATAAGGATATTTTGGCCGTTCGTCGCTCACAAATTCCCGGTGGTCTCGGTGCCTGGTTACATTACACTCCTCCGGAGCCGATTGTGCCACTGGAGCGTGTGCTTCAATGCCAGGAGCGCATGTCCGTGAATGGCGAATCGGTTATTGCTGTGAATAAGGATGTGCTGCGTGCTGAGTTGAAGGCGTGGAACAAAGACCGACCGGAGGCTGTGGCGGTCTCGCTACTCAACTCCCATTGCAACAATGAGCATGAATTGTTGGTAGCGGATATCGTGCGTGAAGAGCTTGGATCGGATATCCCAATCATCTGCTCCGGCGATGTTCTTCGCGAGGTGGGGGAGTACGAGCGAACAGTGACGACTTGTACCAATGCGCTCGTTAAACCGGTTGTTCAGAGCTACCTCGGCAACCTCCGGGACCTACTTGCAGATGACGGAGATACAATTCGTATCCTTAAGTCGGACGGTGGTCTGACTAGTTTGGACCTGGCCGGCGAGCTTCCGGTCAACATCCTGATGTCTGGCCCAGCAGGAGGAGTCCAAGGTGTTGCGGACGTTGTGACACGCAACACGCCGTATAAAAATCTTATCACATTTGATATGGGTGGTACATCGACGGACTGCGCGTTGATCTACCAAGGAAAGCCTCGCCTCCGTCGCGAGACAGTCGTGGGTGACTTAACTGTTCGCTCGCCCGCTGTGGACATTCGTACAGTCGGAGCTGGAGGTGGTTCTATTGCCAAGTATATGAACATTACTGAAACAATGAGAGTGGGACCAGAGAGTGCAGGTGCAAGTCCCGGACCGGCCTGTTATCGCAAAGGGGGCGTCGAAGCCACCGTTACCGACGCAAATCTCGTCCTCGGATATCTCCCGGAAAGGCTACTGGGAGGTGAATTCACACTGGATGTGGAGACTGCGGTCGCCGCTGTTGATACCATTGCTTCCCAAATGAAGCTCACCGTGACACAGACGGCTGAGGATATCATAAAGCTCGTGAACGAGACCATGTATGGAGCGTTGCGTTTAGTGTCTGTTGAACAGGGTTATGATCCTAAAGATTTTGCCCTCGTTGCATTTGGTGGTGCAGGTCCCCTTCATGCAAACGCGGTCGGAAAGCTTCTCGGAGCATGGCCAGTTATCATCCCTCCGTCGCCGGGCACCTTATGTGCGCTGGGCGATGCTACCACCCGGTTGAGCCATTCCCAGTCATCGTCATACATCCATTTGCTCTCTATGACATTGCCCTCGGAGGTGAAAGCCCGATTTGATGAACTTGAGACGGCATGCAGGGCAACCATGGAAAGCTCCAACGGGGGTCATCCTATGGAGCTCAACATTAGCTACCACGTGGACCTCAGGTACAAGGGTCAGGCATTGAACTTGACGGTGGACCTACAAAGCGAGGACCTATCCCTGGACCATGAGCACTGGAAGGCACTGTTACAGGCAAAGTTCGATCAGTTGCATGAACAGCAATTCAAATACTGTCTTCCTAACTTTGAACTAGAGCTTATGCGACTTGAGGTTGTGGCTGTTGACGCCTCACCAAGCATTGAGCTCCCTCGGCTGAACGGCGCTACGTCTAATACGCCACCAGCTGAGGCAATGGTAACCAAGAAAGAAATCGTCATTGAGGGCAAGACTCTGGAGGCTACACTCTGGGATCGTGAGAAGATTAGCTACCTGGGCGTTCGTGTTCAGGGCCCTTGCATTATTACCGAAATGGACAGCAACACTCTCATCCTTCCCGGTTGTTACGGAGAGATAGACGCTATAGGCAACATTCTGATACGCCCAGATGGAGAACAACAGAGAGAGCAGCCAAAGGGCCAAACGGCCGAAGAGGCTGAAGAAACAGTTCGATCTACCCCGTTGATCCCAACGCTTGTGGCATCTGCTTTGGCCTCCATCCGAAGTGAGATGGACACACTAATGCTCCGTTGTAGCATGTCGCCAGCCATCCGCGAACAACAGGATGAGTTCAATGTGATCACCACCGCAGATGGCAAGATGCTTGTCGGTCAGTTCGGCAGCTTTATCACCCAATTCCTTAAGGCTTGGAGAGGACCTATACATGAAGGCGACGTTTTCATCACTAATGATACCTACATGATTGAGGGAGCAGTTACACACTTGAACGATGTCATTGTTCTTTTGCCCATCTTTTTTGAGGGTAGTCTGATCGGATGGGCGTCACAGTTCGGGCACTTAACTGATGTAGGGGGTATGGTCCCAGGAAGCATGTCTATCAATGCTACATCTATCTTCGATGACGGAGTCCAGATCCCCCTCATCAAGCTCTACTCTAAGGGAGTTATGAACACGGATCTGGTTGAACTACTCTGCCGCAACTCGCGTCAACCAGACTGGTACCGGTCAGATCTGATGGCAATCATTGCGGCTTGTCGAACTGCCTCCAGCCGGGTTTGTGAGCTAGCTACGCGATTTGGATCCCAGATCTACCTCGCCGCGTGCTCGGAGCTGCTTCTTCGTAATCGTACAGGAATGGCTAAAATTATCGAGATAGACTTTGATGATAAGCCATGCACGTTTACTGACTTCGTGGACGACGACGGCCATGGCGTTGGCCCCTGGGCGCTTACCTGCACGATGAAGAAAATTGAAGGAAACCGGCTGTTGTTCGACTGGAGCGGAACATCCCCTCAGAGCGAGCACAGTATTAACTTCTACCTGTCAGAGACGATGTTCAAGATGTTCATCGGTTACTACATGATTGCGGCGGCAGCACCTGGCACCGTGATCAACGACGGCTTCCATGATCTCATCGACATCTATATCCCCGAGGGAAGCGTGCTGAAGCCGGTTAGACCAGCAGCTATCTCTTGCCGTACACATCTTCTGGGCAGAACAATGGACGTGATGCAGGCCCTTATCGGCAAGAAGAATAAACTCTACGCAGCAGCAGCTGGCTTCAGTGACTCACCGCACTTCTTCTACTCTGGATACAAGCCCGACGGCGAGTGGTATCAGCTATACCAGATTGGATTTGGTGGAGTGCCAGCTCGGAATGCAGGCGATGGACTCGACTGCCATTGTCTCTTCCCGGCGATCAAGTCGATCCCTACAGAAAGCATTGAACTGAACTACCCACTGCGCATCGAAGCCAACGAGAGTGTCCCAGATAGTGGAGGTCCGGGCTACTACCGTGGTGGTAACGCGCAACGCACGCTGTATCGGTTCCTTTGTCGCGGAGAGTTCAGTCTGCACGATGACCGCTGGTTTACCAAGCCATGGGGAATTCGAGGTGGCAAACCAGGCTCCCGTTCGCGGAAGATCTTGTACCGATACTCGAAGTCTCGAGAGAATCCCCCCGTTGAGGTACTCCCCTCAAAATGCGACCATATTCGCGTTGACCCCGATGACCTGCTCGAATGGGTGACGTGGGGTGGTGGCGGACTGGGAGATCCACTAGCTCGACCTGCAGAGAAGGTCGCCTTGGAGGTCCGCCGGAGACTGGTGACTATCGATGGGGCCCGGGATAACTATGGAGTAGTGGTCAACCCTGATGATCTTAGCGTGTGTGAAGAGGAGACTGTGGCTTTGAGGAAGAGTATGAAGGATGCTCGGGATGCGCCAGGACAGGTAGCAGAATACGACCGAGGCGGCTCTATGCAGGAGTTGAGAGACTCATGCCTAAGAGAGACTGGGCTTCCTGCTCCAAGCCCACAATGGGAGCTGGATCCATATGGACCCCATGTACGGCTCCCGTACGTTAGGGATTGGTTTACGCGGATGAAGGAGGTAAAAGGATGGGAGTTGAACTGACGTACCCATGGGTCTTTACACAATATCTGATACCTCAGGGCACTAGTCTGACTTGTTGAAGTAACAAACTTGCTCTCTTCTTACGTGAATACAGAGTTTCGTTGGTAGACTTATATAGAAATAGAAATATGTCAAACCGTTGAATCTATAGAAGATCGAGCGTTGGCTAGTCTAGCAGGTAAAGAAGCGTTAGAGACCATAATAGTTATTCTCAAACATTTTATGGCACACTAATCAAGTGCTTGGGGGCGAGGAAACGTGTCAACATAGCTTATGTTCCTGATGATTGGGATGGTAGACAACATTACCAACCTCGAACTGACCTGACTCGGTTTGAGGGAACATCCTCCCTCCACAACAAGCCAAGCCACTTACGATTTTTGGTAGACTATGAGAAATAATCATAGTCCATGCTTATTGGCAAACAGGAGAGAACCCTCGGGTGATCTTGCTCCGAATTATGCGGGGAGAATTCTTGGCAGGAGGAAGTGATGCTTAGTTCCCCTTTCCAGTCCTGCCCGCCGGGCATCCTAAAGCTGTCGCTAGACCGGAGGGAAATAATGCAATTTCACTACGGAAAATTAAAGTACATAACGGCCACCAATGGTTTCACTTTGTAGGCCGTGGTGTAAACTCTTGTTCGTTCGCTTCCTTAGAGCGGATCTCGCTATTCCTTTTGACCCGAAACTAGTCTGAGCCTGTTGGTCATCGTACATGTAATGTCTTAACTTGCTAATGCATGGTTGCAATGCTCTTGTCATAGCGTTACCGAGATGGGAAATTGTACTAGGTTCTTGGCCTCTGTCTAGCTCCGCATTGAGGTTCTATGCTGGGCATATAAGATAATGAAATTGACCCTGTGCCTCAAATAAACCGACTACGAGTCGAAACCACTCTTTGTGTTGGTGGGATACTCTCTCCATTGTTTCCACCATGCGACCGCCATCCCTCTGGGTCGCTCTTGGAGCGCTAGCCAGTGAGGTTCTCTCACGGCCAATGGATAGCAGGTCATCCGATACCGTCAAGGTGAACTGGGTCGGCGATGCTCCGGAATATCATGCTGGAACAACGTTCGGCCTTCCGTGGCCCCAGGGAAAGTACAGATCTAATGACACGCAATTCTCAATTACCGGGCCATCGAATGAGCAAATTCCGCTACAGTCATGGGTAACAGGCTACTGGCGCGATGGCTCAATCAAATGGACTGGGCACGCTATTCCACCGCTTGACACCATTGATAGCGAATATCGCGTCAGCGCCTCGGCTTCACGCCGACCGGCATCCAACCATTCCGACACATCGTCGGGGTTGAAAGTGACCACTGCAGCCGATGAGATCACGGTTAATACGGGTAAATTGACGGCCTCTTTCCCGAAGCAAGGAAATGTCATTGTGGGTTCTATCACGACATCGAGTGGGAAGGTTGTTGGCGAAAATGGAAAGCTCGTGCTCCATACCCAGTCTGGAGTGGCGGAGGATGTTTCGGCTAGGGCTAACGCCTCCATCAACTACTTCAATTTCCAAAGCAATATTGAGAACGTTACTGTGAGCAAGGATAACGCCGTTCGTACTTTGGTCACCGTGAATGGAAAACACCAAACATCTGGCAGTGGCGATCACGATGACTGGCTCCCATTTGTTTTACGCTTTTATTTCTATGCCAACTCAGACTCCATCAGAGTCGTCCACAGTGTTGTTTTCGACGGAAAGCCAGAGGAAGACTTCATAACTGGTCTTGGAATCCAGTTCGATGTTCCCCTCGAAGGCGAGGAGCTGTATAACCGTCACATCCGACTACCCGGTGTGGATGGCGGTTATCTCAACGAAGCTGTCCAAGGAATCACTGGCTTGCGTCGTGACCCCGGTGAAGAAGTCCGTTCAGCGCAGTATGAAGGCAAAGTAACCCCCAACATCAGCACGTGGGATGAAAGAGTTTCGTCTCGCATGCAGTGGATTCCTGTCTGGAACGATTACAAGCTGAGCCAATTGTCGCCTGACGGGTTTACCCTCAAGAAGAGGACTAAGCCGGGCCAGGCGTGGATCAGCATTCCGGGCGGTACGCGATCATCCGGACTTGCTTATCTTGGCGGTGCCACGCAGGGTGGACTTGCCATTGGCCTGCGTGATTTCTGGAAGAGGTATCCTTCGGGATTAGATATTACTGATGCAGGTGCCGACAAGGGCCAGATCACGCTGTGGTTGTATAGCCCTGAGGCCGCACCGTTGGATCTGAGACCTTTCCACGATGGAATGGGGCAAGATACCTACGAAAAACAAACCGACGCGCTCGAAATCACGTATGAGGATTATGAGCCTGGATTTAACACGCCTTATGGAATCGCCAGAACTAGTGAGATCTTCCTGCACGCGTTTGATGCCACTCCCGAGAGCGATAACTTGGCCCTCTTGGGCAAGTATATCAATGAGCCTCCGGTTCTGGTACCCGAGCCCGAGTATATCAAGGACACCAAGGCAGCCGGTTCCTACTGGGCACTGCCAGACACGTCAAATGAAAAGTCTTCGACAATCGAAAACCACCTAGACTTCCTTGTGAAGTTCTACCAAGGCCAGATTGAGGACCGTCGGTGGTATGGCTTCTTGGACTATGGTGATATCATGCATACCTACGATGAAGACAGACATACTTGGCGGTATGACGTTGGCGGTTACGCATGGGACAACTCCGAGCTATCCCCAGACTTGTTCTTCTGGCAGTACTTCCTGCGGACCGGACGCGCAGATGTTTACCGTTTTGCGGAGGCATTGACTCGTCATACCGGTGAGGTAGATGTGTATCATATTGGCGACTGGAAAGGTCTCGGAACTCGACATGGCGTTCAGCACTTCGCTGATAGCGCTAAGCAAGTTCGTATCGCTCAGCCTCTGTATAGGAAATACTTCTATTACTTGTCTGGTGGTGATGAGCGAGTCGGCGAGCTCTTGGAGGAAGCAATCGACGCCGACAAGACGTACGGAATCTTGGACCCGCAGAGGAAGGTTAGGACGGATGGCTGGACACCGGAGCCAGGCAAACCTGTTGCATTCTCCCTTGGAACAGATTGGGCTGGTCTCGCTGCTGGTTGGCTGATTGAATGGGAGCGTCGCGGGCCTCGTTGGCAAGAAGCCAGGAACAAGCTGACGGGTACGGTGAAAGGAATCGCCAATTTGAAGAATGGTTTCGTTACGGGATCGGGTCTGTACGCTATCAGCAACGGGACACTGCTCCCACCCCCGACTGATCCCAACAACGAGGGTATTGTATCTATCTCCCACTTGAACGCTGTGTTCGGCATGCCGGAGGTTGTTTCAGAGTTGCTCGAGTATTGGGGTGATGATGCACCCGACGGTCTAGAGAGTGCTTGGCTTGATTACTGCTACTACTATGGCGCAACATCGGAGGAGCAGAAGGCGCGCTATGGCGAATCATTTAGCGGCATCAGTCTGATCCAGGGCCACTCGCGCTTAACGGCGTACTATGCGCATCACAGCAACAACGTGACTGTGGCTGAGCGAGCATGGAACGAGTTCTACAACAACACTGATGGTTTTACTGCCGATGAGCCCTGGGTTTCAGAACCTGTGAATGGAAGCGCTGTCCTCATCCCAGTTGATGAAGCTACATGGATATCGACGAACGCTGTCGCACAGTATGGCTTAGCTGCTATTCAGGACTTGGCACTGGCTGGAGATGCCCTGGCGCAGTCCCCTTATGGCGCTTAGTAGACTACGCTATTGCCACTAACAAACCGAATAAAGAGGAGGCAGATGGCCACAGACGCGAGGATGGTTGGCAAAGGGCAAAGACTTAAGCCGTGTCAGGCGTTTTAGTTGTGATTTACAGCTTTTCGTTCATTATCTTTCTTATGTGTAGGATTTAGGCGTTCTGGACCAATTTTACCTCACGGCGAGGCACCTGCATATTAGCTACACGTTCAATAGCTAGGCTTTAACAGGATAATATGATTTTGATTGATTGATTGATCGATCGACTACACTATTTCCTCAAATAGAAGTACCAGTCACTGGTTCATAACATATGTCTAATATGTATTTCCTCGATTTCTTCGTAGCTGGCGCAGTATATAGACTACCTACTCTCTAATTCGTTGTAACCGCACGGAAGCTGGTGCGTAAACGATTTCCTAAGATAGGTACGAAGTCCATGATTCCGGAATATTAAATTGCTCGCTATGACAATAGGAAAACTCTGGCCCTCGTGCTCTAAGGGAAAAAGACATATTTAGAGATCTATCCTGACCGTAATAAAAGAAGATAACACAATACTCAGGCACCAAATATGTTAGCCTGAGTTAAACCAAGCTTCTCCATAACATAGTTATAGTTACCCTCCGACGCTCGAGTCTTCGGGTGATCTGGACCCAGCTCCTTTCGATTTATATCATAAGCTGCTTTTAGCAGGGGGTAAGCATCGTCTAGTCTGTCCGCCCTAACATACGCCACCGCGAGATTGTTCATGGTGCCCACCGTCTCCGGACTTTCTTCACCTAGGGTCCGGCGCGATAGCTCCAGGGCCCGCTCCAGCAAGGTTAATGCCTTCTGTTGTCCATCGGCCGTCCCGAGTGCCTGGTACGTTGATGCTAGGTTTATCGAACACCTAATGGTAGTCTCACTCGCTTCACCTAGACTGTTTGTCGCAAGCTCAAGCGCTTCCTCCTGGTACCTCGCAGCTTTCTCCACTTGACCTAATTCCCGACAGTCAACGCCAAGCAGATCCATAGCCATGATTGTTTCAAAATGGTCTGGACCAAGTGTCTTTACCCGGAGCTCGAGCGTCTTCTCATGTAACCTGGCGGCATCGCCAAACCGACCCTGCTGGTGATAGCTATTCGCCAAATTATTCATACTCGTCTGAGTCGCTCGAGAATTTTCCCCTTCCACTTTCATAAATATATCCAAAGCTTGCTCCTCGAGACGGAACGCCTCATCGAACCTAGCAAGACCTTTCAGATCCAGCGCGATATTATTCAATGCCTTGGCCGTGTCGGTGTGATCCGGTCCAGAGACTCTCAGGCGGGTAGCATGCACTTCTCGGTCTATCTGCTCCGCTTCCTGATACTCGCCGTGTTTGCGGAGGTTGTAGGCTAGAATTGTTTTTGTTTCCAGAGTATCTTCGTGGTCGGGCCCCTGCTGCTGCTCTGAGAGCTGTACGGCCTGGTCCAGTTTTTCGCGCGCTTCGACCCATCTGTTCTCTTCTAATAGAGCGTCGCTTTCCGCTATTAGGCTTTGTAGCGTCGGCCTGAGATCTTCCATTTCGTTTGGCGGAGATGTAGGGCTTGGTGAGCTACTCGATTTTGATCTGCTGCACCCACAACCCATAGTTGGACTTCAAGATCAAGGCTGGAGGTGATAATGGTCTGGATAGAGACCAGTGAGCGCTACCTTGGATGACAAGGATGAAATGTGAGTGAGATATAGAAGTCACACTGTCTAATTTGCTTCTCGCTGTCGTGATATATCTAGGGTTTGTTATATCGATGACTCCCCAAGCAGTGGAGAGGTCCTCTCTGACAAAGCAGATATATACTGTGATTGTGTGAACCCAGTAAAGACCAAAAAGAAATCAAGAAGGAAAAATGGATCAAGCTCCAAGAAGCTTCTCTTAAATAGTAAGAAAAAAGAACAACGTAAGACTTCCATCGATGATGATCACCTCGTACACAATGTGCTTGGCACAAATGCGCCACCAATAAAATCAGTCGATCTAAATGTCCCATTAAAGGGGTTCCACGGAAATAGTGAGATTAGTTACGTGGAATACGAGAGCTAGGACTCGTTCTGTGGACCCATCATACGAAAATGGTTAAAATGGCAAGATAAAGCTGTAGATCTCTTTTCATTCTGCTTTCGGCCGTTCGTTGAAAGGATAGCAAGGTTTCTCTATTGAAAGGAGTCTAATTGACCGTTGTAGTCGGTAGAGCAATTCAGCTAGCCGTAGTTTGAGAAATGAGACTATTGGACTATTGATTCAGTGTTTTCTGAGGTTCTGAGCCGAACTGTTGCACCGTTAACGCAGAAACAATTAGGTTGGGTTTCAATGGTCCGGAGACTATTTAATATTAATTTAGATCCCGCATTTTTGCCGATTATCTACACATTTGCTTTACTGTCAGTTAGCTTATAATCAGCTAAGCTTCTGCTAGATTAAAGTAGAGAGATCCAGGGGACCTACTCCACAATCGCTGGCGGCAAGGACGCTGCAGAAGGTAACTGCTTGATAATAATGGAATTAAGGAACAACTCTAGAGTTATTGAGTGGATATAATGCTATTAAAACGTTCCACAACCTTGGGTATCATGAATTATCTTTGTTTGTCGACGTCAGTAAGGGAATACCAACAGCTTTTAACCCTAACCGTAACACTTAATATGTGAGGGACCTGTGAAAGTAAGGGTTAAAATGACCACAGTTGATACAAGAAACAACTGCCTCACCACCTAAAAGGTACCATGATTCTACACTTGCTAAGCATTGTAGTCATTTTTCCAGAATAACGTGAGCACACAGCTTAACTAAATGACCAGCAAGACGGCGAAGATAGATCAATCAATCAACAGCTATAGATCTCGCCTGTCTCCTTCTATCCTAAACACTCCAAAAATATGCTATACTTCTCCCATCGTTTGCCAGACTTTTGTATTTAGTATTTATCAACACACTTACTCATAAAAGCTTGTGTTTCATAGACCACAAAATGAACGGGTTGGCATAAAACGCGGCGTAACGTAATCGGTCAACGACTGGGCCACTGTGATTTACTATGTAAAATCACTTTTTATATCTCAATAATCAGAGCCGCTGGATATCTAAGATTTAATATAGACACTCATATTTACTTTAAATATCATATAAGTAAAGTAGAAAGCTCTATATTAAGTGGTTCACTAAGTAAAATAAATTACACTGTATTTTTTGTAATTTATAGATAATAGTATCTGGAGCTCGAAATGAAATAATTAATTTTTTTAAAAAATATATCTATATTTACATACTTTATATATATCTCTATTGGAAGTCTCATATCGCTACTGGTTCTAGTTGTTGAGTTATTTAGATCACAAAAAGTGCCCTTTTATGTGGAATACAGAGATGGCCCGCTCGTTTACCGATTACGTTAAAAGATTGTAAGTTATGTAACAGCAAAAGGGTTTAAAAAGTTATGGCGGTCTGAATTCAACCACTAGCCAGCCATCTGCCGACAGTGCGTCCATCATTTCCTAAATAGGCGGGTTGCAGGTACATATGCAATAAACTTTGGTAATTGAAGCAATCAAAAGTTAGTGTGCAGCGACAAAAGTTGGCTGCTACGTGACCGCAGGGAGCTGGTTATTATTCCCGTCTGGAATTATTTAGTATGAGTTACAACTATAATATGGCTGCACTGAAGGACTTCTTGAGGACTCTCAACCCCTACCTTACTTCAATCTCGAGCTCCTGTTCCGCTGCGTGGCAATCTATCTTTCTTTGCACATCTTTAGGCCCCACACCCAAGACTTCATTTGAGTTGAAGACCTTAATGGCATAGCAACATGGAGCCAGCTAGCCATGATACTCCATTAGAATATGACTCTATCCTGGCAGAAACGTCCATGATACAGGCCCAATTACCTCACGACGAGGTATATACAAATAAGGCCGTTGAACATGCATGTGACAGTGTTAAAGATCTCCGGGTCCGTTTTGGACCAATGTCAGCATCTGATTCTCTGGCCCCCAACCTTCACACTCTTAACAGTTTCAACGACGATACGATAATCAGCTCTCTTTCTCATTCACGCTTCTCGACCTTCGGCAGTATTGGAGGTGATGCGGCTCAACAGTCTGAGCCTGGCCTCACAGCAGCTCCCACGATGCTCCCTATCACAATGACAAACCAGCAAGTACTCTCTTATTCCGAAGACATATGGGATCTCCATAAAGCCCGAATCAGGCATCTCTATCTTGAAGAGAACAAGAAACTTTCGGATGTTATGCGTCAAATGCAGGCAGAAGAAGGGTTCAGGCCATCGTAAGTTCATCTAGTCAAACATTTCCCTAGAAGGTGGAGTAGAATCGGAGTAAAGGCTGATGAGGCTTCAGAATGAGCATGTACAAGTACCATCTATCAAAATGGGCGTTATATAAGAGAAATCGAAAGCAGGATGTCATTGCCATGTTAAGCCTCAAGCAAATTCGTGACTCCGCTGGTAAATCATCCACCATCTTCCGATCTGGGAAACAGGTCAACATGCAAAAGATTTACAGTTACTTAAGGAGAAAGAGATTTGAAACTCGACCATTCGAAGAAGGAGGGGACAATGATGATATAATTCGAATGGCTAGCCATATTTATGCTCGAACGCCGTCCCCAGTTAGTGTCGCTTCGAATCTAGTATCGGCTCCCGGTAGCCTTGGGTTCAAAGAGACAATTCTTCGCAGTCTCAATCGAGGTTATACATACTGGATCAGCGAAAGGACGGTGACCAGTGCGATGCCAGACATATTTCACTCAGCTCATATACGCGGCCTAAACAGCATTGACGTTGTATCTCTCTTGCTTCAACACGGCCTGAAGTTGTTTCGACAAAGTTGTTTCTCGAAAGGTAGAAGTTATCTCCAGGCGGCTTTTATTTTCGTAGAGTTCCATATTGAAAACTTGTCGAAATTTGTGCACAGTGACGAACCACCCCTTTCGTGGATCTTTGGACTCTGGACACTTTTGATGAGTGGCTTGCCTTCAGAGCTATGCAGAATGCTTCTCTTCCATATCACGAATTTATCACGGGTTTATTTCCCAAAGATGCATCCTATGTTGGAAATTCTTCGTTGCCTCTTCAATGCCCACAAAGAAGGCCATGAGAACTTCCTGAATTTTATATCATCGACCTGGGCTGACGCCATAAATGCCCTCAGAATACTCCTTCAAACCAGCGGTCTGGATGCAGAAGTTTGCCTACCTCACAACATATGGATGGGTGACATTGACGGCCGTTCTCAATCTCAAGGTAGCATCTTAGAATTCCGGCGAACGGAGACAATCGATTCATGGCATCAACGTGTGAAGGAGCTTTCATTTATACTCTGCGACAACAGACAGATATATCGACCGTCGCCTTCTCATAAACATGTGTTGACGCTAATGTGGCTGAGGCGATCTCTTGTAAAGGCAGCCGATGCAACCGGAAGTCCCCATCGTCGTTTACAACAAGGATATACGCAACAAGTGGACTCGAAGAACTTTTTGGTCAAGACAGCAACACTCACTCGCCTTGAATTGAGTGTTGGGAAGCTTGATCATTCAGATGAATTCGAAGATATCAGGGTCCTCTCTGGGGACGTGCATCAGGTTAGGTATCTCCATGGACCACAACCAGGTGAGGATATCGATATATTCATGGGCAAGCACAACCTAGACACCCCTAACTTCGAGATTCTGAAAAATAAATTTCAGGCTACCAGTGGTCTCGAGACGGACAAGACCACCTGGCTCAAATGGCTTCAAATACTAGAGGAATCACTCATCGGACCATGGGAGCGGAGGCAGAGACTTGAGTCCGTTGTCTTGCATCAAGACTTGCGGGGTAAAGGGCTCATTTGCACGTCTATAGCTACCAAGGACGGCCAAATTGGCATTAGGAAAATAGCAAAGCAAGAAGAAGATCCCAGAAGCGCTCTCGAGGCTGGGTGGATGTCGGTTGATATGGCATTATTTCAAAATTAGCAATCAGGCAAAGTGAAACGGACAACAAGCATTGAAAGTGGAAACAATAAAGGACCCAACCCGGCTTTGCGACCGAAAATGAGACATAGGCATGTGGAGCGGATGGAGATCTCCCTAGGGAAGGCGAGACTGCAGGAGCATGCGATGAGTGCAAGATAGAGAAGATGGAGGGGAAAGAGTTATGGGATTATCTTCTGCCTCAAGGGCGACAAACACGGGCTATCTGAGCTGGTTATTTTGCACTTAGTTACTTAGCATCTTTCAATCTCCTCTTCGGCTGATATTTTATTTGCTCTCAACCCCAGTAAGCTTCAGTTTATTTTAACTGCCAACTATTTCTGTATTGAAACTGGCCTCCTGCGGGCCAAAGCCCGGCTAGATATAATCACAAGCCACGCATCTGAATTAGTCTAAGCTTTTGCTAGATATTCGACTAGGGTTTTAGGTCAAGATTAGGCTAAGGCCTTTCGTGCGGACACCAAGAAGGTCAGATAAACGAGCACAGACAGCGTGGGTGGTTAAGACCCTGATACTAATAACCGCGGTGGGGTGCAGGCTCAGTGACATAACATCAGGCACGCCAGACCGCTACGGTCAAAAGGTATTGGTCATACGACCACCATGGTCGTTTAACTATATTGTTGCGACCTCCGGTCTTCCGACTACCCGGTATAACAAAGACTTCTAAGTTTGCCTGTCGATTCAGCTCTCGTGTGATCAACTTGCACGTGTCTTCCTCCATTTCATAAAAATAAGCAGTGGTGACAATACGGATGTTTGGCGACTGTCCCGAGGTGGCAATACTAGCCACATCAGGAAATTCACACGTCCTCGAGTCGCTCTACAAAACCAATTTAATAACACATTAAAGCTGTCATAGACCATAAGTATATTTAAGCACAAGGAAAAAGTAGCTGAAATGTTCTACTAAGTTATACAATGCTACACAAGCTACAAAGGCCATGAAGCTAAGCATCGCTTTGCGCCAGTGGGTTAATCTTAGGAAGACTGATATGTACATTCCGACCAGTGAGATGACTACTTTACTATGTAGTACAAAACACTCAGTGTATGAAACAATCATACTACCCTTTGCTTACCTTTCAATTAAGGCATTTCAATGACAGAAATTCTGCACATCCGGCTTTACTTCTCGGCGCTATAAGACTATTGTACCAACTTTTAAATTCAAGGGGTGCTTGGCCCCAAGGTTGATTGTACAGTGAACGGACAGCTTACTATAGGCCTACTTCAGCTTCATCTAAGCCCTTCGAGTACAAACCAGGTTATATGATATCTCAGAGAGATTCACGATTTTTCTAAGTAGCGAGTGTAGTAAGTAACATCGTTCCATCCATCAAATCACCTCAGGCACGACAACCCCATCTCACATCGATCTACCCAATCCACATCTCCACATATCATTCTCGCTCTCCATCGAATCAGGCCTTAGCACAGCTGTCTCCATTCTTTCCACAGATGACCTATATCCTCGTCAGTAATTTTCAAGCTATATCCTCTATACCACACTAGACACTAACATCGTAGCCCTCGGTGATGCATTGGTACTTGGTGCAGTCTCCCCACATGCAATCGAGCGGGCAATCGGCAGCACCCAACGCAACATAGTTGCTGCACATGGGGCTACCGCAAACGCGGGTCTCCAGGCGTTCCGGGAGTGCGCTGGCCGTGGCGGTCACGGCGGCAAGGAGGACGGCGTAGATGAACTTCATTTTAAAGGAAGAATTGGTGGCTTTTAGTTGTGTGTAAAGAAGATTGACTAGTTGTCTGATTGGCTGATTGGAACTGTGCTTCGTTGATGTTGCTATAGATGAGATGAATGTCGTGCTCAGGGGAGAAAGCCTCCCTTATATAGATTTCTGGAGACACAAATGTCTCTTAACTGATGTGTAATTCTAGCATGACTTGTGCAGATTTGCAGAGAGCATGATCATCAACTGTCGTATTACGCCATCAACTATCGTGTTCGACCAGATGGTGCGCCTGATAGACAGTATAGCCCCAACCTGTTGTATAGTGCCCAGCTCGTGGCATGACGATCCTGTCTGGTAAAGGAGGTATGCAACACTGCGTGAGCAATCTAATGCATCCTATAGGCATACGCAGTATACTCCGCACGCTGTGCTGTCTTGGCAATTACCATGATAGTCGGATGAGATAGTACGTAACAAGAGGACAGACCGCATGAGTTGCTTCTCAGTATGCACAAACAATCGTGAGTATTCAGCAATAACCAGCACAATACCAAGTAGTCAAGGTCCAGTTCAGACACAGGCACGGCTCCTGGCTCATGTCCGCGTTTCTGTCTCCAATGGAATATCTCCAGTTAGTTCGGAAGGAATAAACTCTATACGCGCGTCGCGGCTCTGAGCCATGGTGATCACTTTGTATGGACAGCGCTTGGCAATCAGGCGCCCGATCAAAGCCAGGGACAAGAACTCGCACCTTGCTGACAAGATTCAAGACTCCACTCCGCCATTTCGCATCTGGCAAGCTGGTTGCACATCAGTTTGCTTGAGCTATGGTTGGTCCGGTCGGGAGAAGTCAATGACCAATGATTGCCTTTAGAATCTTCCATGCGTCTGCATAGCCATGATAGATAACCGTCGAGGAAGGCCCTACAGCGTCACTCGCTCAACGATCATCTCAGTCTGCAGAGACAACTGTACCAGTCGGTTATGCGAAGAGAAGCAAATGGGCTTGTCTCTTCCTAGAATGGGTAATGATGTTCGGAAGCAGTTGCCAACCAAGGGCTTGGCATGAGGCTGTGAGGAGAAGATGCCAATCACCCCACAAGGAATATTCTCTTCAGGCATGAGTGACGTAGGAAGCCGGAAGTTGCTCAATGCCGTGTGTATGCGACAGTAACTGATCTCTACACAGTGGCAGTGGGATAGGCGGTGCCCTCGTCGCAACATGAAACCACTTTTGATGCCTGACCTCTCCGAACCTTCTACCACTGGCCAATAATTCCACAGCAGGCTGTTGGACATCACTAAACGAGAAGGCCCATAGTGTCAGTGTGTAAGGGAGTAAGGGAGTAGGGGGGTATTGGCAGGCATCAGGGTGGTCGATTGTTTTCAAGGAAAGGTCCAGTTGGTATTCGGGGGTAAGGTGCCGGGCGCCTTTGCCACGAGAGCCATCGAGTTACTCCATGATCCGAACTATTGAACGGTGAAGACCATGTTCCTTACATTTTCTCCTTGATTAATTTGCCCTAACAAAATACGTCATTGAGTCGACCAGACAGGAATGGTTTACTAAGTGAACTTGCTAGAACCCAAACTGGAATCTTTATTGTCATGTTGTCTCAATGAGTGCTTGCACCGACCCTAGTTCCACGATCAACTAATATCCGAAATCACAGGTGCTATCAGAATATGCCAGAAGGAGGCCACCTCTGCAAAGCTCCCCTAACACCTAATTATAAGCAGCAAGTGCCTTCTCAAAAGCAGCGGCAATCTGATCGTTCAACAATGGCGCAACCGAGGCATACGGCTCCGCCAGCTTAGCAACAACAGCCTGCCCCAAGTCCGCCGACAGGTCCTTCTCCTGTTGTAAGTTCCACTTCACCAAGAATGAGACAGACCCGATGCCGAGGAGCCCTGTGTCGAACTGAGGTTTTTTGGAGACAATGTTATCGAGAGTTGAAGAGATCTTGGGTTGCAGATCAATAAAAGCAGCGGCAACCTTATTGGACTCATCGCCGGTGAAGTTCTGGGAATCTTCAGTGGTCGAGATGGCATCTTTGAGGGCGTGGCTGAGTTGGATGGACTGGAACTCAATCTTCAGGGCTGTTCCGGTTCCGAGCACTCCGCCTTGGTAACCCGTGACTGTGGTATTTAGGGTCGTCATTTTGTCAGCGATCTCTGCCACAGCATCTACTACGCCTGCGGCATCGCGTTTGAAGAGTTCGGTGGGTGCCGATGTTGCCGTTGTCAGGAGCCCGGCGGCCAAGACCAGGAGACGGTGGAAGTGCATATTGACCAATGGGAGGATCGGCTTAGGTCAAGATGAGAAGGGAAAGTGAGACCAAGGTAAAGGAGGAGACTAGGAGAAGATACGCCAAGGTATGGTTTAACACAAGCTTTGGATCCTGATTAACTGTGGAAGAGACAATGCCACCGTGGAGAATTCCCACATTATATGCTCGAACATTTCAAAGCCCCGGGTTTCTGCTAGCCCTTAGCCTGAAAAGCCCATCTCCCTGTTTAATCTTAATCTCTCAGCCAGGCTTGATGGCTAGATCCTGGGGCTTTCCTAATGGGGCAATTGATGGTATTCTAATTAATTGTACCCCGCAAAATACATGATTAGCGCGGAATCGCGGCCAGGGTTCACCACGAATCAACGGAGTCCGTGTCGTATAAAGCACATGTCACCACCGGCATCCCGAGGCATTCAGAGATCAACTTGGGTAATTCCTCAAAAAGTCCACATGTGTTGGGCTTCACCACTGATGTAATTGTAAGACATGCAGGAATCCCCAGCCAACCTGAGATTGAGTTCCAAACTCAATTCTAGGGCTAACAGTGCAGGGTCACAGATACGGGCCACAATTTCATCCCCCCGAACTATTGCGTAGCACTAGCCATGCCCTGGTCGGACGCCGTCGGAAATGAAGGACTCGAAACCTGGTCCTTCTGCTTGAATTGCATTTGACGGTCCCCAAGTAATGACGGAGTCCTTCGCTCTTCGAGGAGTCACCTACACCGAAGAATCCCGTCAGACGAGAATGATCAGTACAAGTTTCACTAATATATACAGTCCTGCTCGGATCGTATTGCCCTTGCATTAGTCTCATCGACTGTTCAAGGTGCCGAGGCCATGTCAGCTGCTTTGATCAGTTCTGCAGCGGTCAACATGGCGCTTCTGAACGCAGCGAAATGCCATCCCCTGGAGGCATAATTCAGGAAGCCCTAAGGCCCCCTTATCGCCTTCCAACCACTACTAACGCTGCCCTAATTCCATTTCAGGTTTTACGAGCCTTGGTATTCGATTTCAAATTGCTGAGATATTTCGTCTCACGCCATTGACTTTGATCGGGGTGTTTGAAGCGAGGATCGATTATACAATCCTGGCACTTCTTTGCGCCAATCGACTAGCATAGAACTCCCCCTCTCCCACTAAGTAGCCATAGCATGAGATGTGATTAACTTATGCCTACTTGACATTCAAGATCACTGATAAAGGTGTGGAAGAGGTAAAAAAAAAAAAAAAAGAAAAGAAAGAAAAAGAAACCAACCATGGCAAAGGCGTGTTAGAGATGTGACGGCACAGTGCACAAGAACCGTTATATAATCTCTAAGCTCTACGGGTGATCAAAATGGGGAATTAGGCGCGACTGGAGGACCATCACCTATAGTAAAAGCGATTTGCCAATGAATTAAGTTCACAAAGAAAGTACCTTCCATTTATAGAGCTTCACAGTCCGGACACTCAAATAACATTTGGCATCACTGGAAGGTTTGTTATGAGCTTAAGGTGTCCCATAGTAGTAATACGAATATGCCTGGTCGACCTTCCCTGTTTTCATGTCTTGTCCCTGGTTGCCTAATTGTTCAAAATGATTATTACAAAATCCACGTTACTAGTTTTGTTATCTGCTGATGGCATTCACCTTTTCCGCCACCACGACTTGTAGGGCCTGTCTGCTCTGTGCACCGCCTCCGTTATATGTACATCGTACCTGTGCTTCTCAAAATTCCACCAGAGCGCCCAGCCTCCGAGAGTGACTGCTGTGAGCGGAACTGCTGTTGCCCAATAGATCCAAAATTGAGATGACACTGCTGAGCTGCCATCAGAAGGCGCGCTTTTCCAGTCAAACATGTCCATAGAGAACAAAGTCTATATATGTTGCAACGCATATTATTAGTCAAATCTTTGCTATACCACAAGAGCTGAATAAATACCGCGATAAAAGTCCCCGGGAGAAATATAGTCGTGATAAATGCTAAGATCTTCATAGAGGTACTATCCCTCCCAGTGGATGCAGCGAGATGTGCGTTGAGTCGATTATCCGACTGGGCCACGAAGCTATACAACTAGTCAAGAGTCAATACCAAATGTCACGTTGAATATGAAAAAAGGCGCTGCATCATACCACATCGAGCTGAAGCTCCATCCGAGCCTGAAGACACAGCACATGGTCCTCGATGGATTTGGCTAGGCATACATTGTGCTCAATTAGTTCTCGTATTTGGTTATAGTGCAAACTTTGGCCGCGCCATTCTCCAGGAGATTCATTCACGATGTTTAATAAGAACTGAGACGCCTCGTGGTTCCACTTTGGAGAGAGTTTGGTGAATAGAATACTGGTTAGCTTCGAGTTGATGGAAACCGTAAGAAAGTGCGTTTGAGATCTACTGATTGATATTCCCAGGTTTAAAACATCCGCATCTTTGGATTGAAGCCTTCTATTCGTTGGCCCCCGGAAACGTGGCACCTGGTTCCTCCGGCCCACCGTTGTGACGCCAAGATGCTCTTCAATTACCATGACCTGTTGGGTTAGAGACCCTGTGCAATATTGTTGTAATCGCTTCAAGTGATCGGTGACAAGGATGCATGGTAGGGTGAGGGGATTGTTCCACATATCAGGAGATTGAGCAAGACTGGTCCGGATGGTTCGGCCGGGAGCTTGGGCTCTGAATGGCAGTTCAGAGCGATAGTCTTCCATTAATGGAAATAAGTCGATGATGCCTTCGCCCGCGAGGAGAGCTGTGGTCCATTTTGAAGCAGGATCATGCGTGAGAGAAAGCATGTAATTAGCGATCTCATACTTCTGAGGGGCTTTGAGGATGATAGCTTTTGACATATTAGTCATTTGTATTATATGATGTACTGGAGAGGACCGCTGGTCGTACATGTTCTATGCCCCTGCTGTCCAGTGTACCAGGAGTAACGCGAGAACATCCCACCATTTACCTCAAGCGCTGAAAGGGTGGCTGGATGAAGGGCAAGCCCTGCTTCTACTAATTTGTACTCCTCGCTGGACATCCCAAGCGAGACGCGCTCGAATAAAGTATAATTGCATATCAATAATCTAATCCCTCCATTCGGCTGTTCAGAGAGGGGGTAGCTGGGGGTTGAGAACTTCCCCGTTTGTTGCAGCCATTCTTTGAGTTGTGAGTTTTCCAGGCATCCATGGCGAAAGTTCCAGGATGTTACCTCATTTACCTAGCGAGTTCAGTCAGTCATACACTCCACAACGTAGAGAGTCTGAGCTTAGCTAACATTAGGGAAACTCCAAGCCTCAATGAACTGAAACCCTGTGGGGTTCCACTCGATGTTTTTCTCAATCTCATGTTTGTGGAAATTGAACATACCCATGAGCGACATCTATATGCTGGCAGGTCACAGCGGAAAAATGCAGGGACAGATCCAATGAAACTGTCCAAAAGCCAATGTTACGGCACTGGCTCAGATAAATCGGTGGCTGGGTTCAAGAAGTTAGCTTCGCTGCTAACCAAAATCGTACTAGTTGGGACAATAGTGACTCTCATTGATTGGTTATGTTCCTCGACTTTAGATCACAGGTAGATGCTTTGTTCCAAGTTGCCAATTTATAGGTCCCTATGAGGGCAGGGTTCATGAATGGTAAATGGAAGAGTGTTAGCCTTTGGGTCTATCACAGAATTGATACCTTCATGATCGCATGCCTCCAACCTAGTAGGGATGGAAAGCCCTTCGAATCTTTATTGGATTCGAGTACACCTCAGCGTGTAGGCATTCATGACTCGATTACACTCAATCACCTCCGCAAAGCCAACTGTTCTCATTCTAGCCTACTATGTTTTCTAAAATTCGCTAGGCCCAGGCGAGTCACGTGGCACTGATGTAGGTGTGTGGCTATACATTCCTGTGTGTGGCAAGTGTTGGGTATCGGATGTCAGGTATCAGGTCCCGGTCCATGGCCTAGACAGTGTCACTCTCCCCACACATTTCTACCGGATCAATGTCCAGATTATTGCTTACAGTCACACGCTTGGGGTCCCTTCCAGCTTTTCTGGGTCGACGAAGGTTCGTAAACCATTGCCGGATGTACTAAGGTTTGTCGTGTCCAAAGACCATCCGTACAGACTGCACTCCAGACGAAACCCTGTTTTCCTACTCCCCCGGAAGTTTTCTATACAATGAAGAATCTCGACTCCGTGAACGATTTGTCAAGTTTGATATCGTCTCCCTGAAGAAAGCCGTTGCCGATCACGTCGGCCATGGGGACGTTCAAAAAACTTAAAAAGATAAGTGAAGGAGGCTTTAACCGGGTGCTTTTAGCCACAATGCATGATAGCTTCCGGGCCATTGTAAAAGTTTCCTATTGGATATCAGTGCCGAAGACATACGCTACCGCTATTGAAGTTGCAACTCTATGGGTATACCTGCCTGAGTTATACGGCTGGTCTTCCACGATTAACAATCCAGTCGGTGTTGAGTATATTGTTATGCAATATGCCCTTGGAATTGGGGCTGATTCGCACTGGTTTACCACTACGAAACATCAAAAGCATGCCTTGGTGACGGGCATCGTTGATAAGGAAAAGAAGCTTTCAACCTCCCCTTTGCTTCTATCGGCAGTATTTATTTCAAGAAAGACATTCCCTCTGAGTTGCACGGGTAACTATATGTTACAGGACTCTGGATCAATGGTCTCCGCGTCCAAGTGTACAAAATGGAGCAAATATCCCCAACTCCCAGACTTAACCGACGTCACCTTGTTCTGCTGACAGTCGTGCGGTTTTGCACCAGGTTCACCTGCCAGTCCGAAGCCACTGACCCTGGGAAACCCATGATTACACTGTTGCGAACTGAGGCCATTGACCTTCTGATCCTCGGGACTGGATCTGGCGTACCAAATTAATTTTGCGATCACAGACTCTCCCAGTTCACTTGCTTCTGCGGTATAAATCATGCGTCTGCTACATATAAAAGAGAGCCACACAGGTAAATTCACAGACGACAGAATCCCGCCCTATACCATCTTCGTGTGTCTGAATTTAACCTATAACCTTGAGTAATCAGAGGTAGTCAACAGGGGCCAGCAATATATTGGCCACCAGTCGCATTCATCGTCCTACTTTCTTGCTCTCTGCAGGGCCTTTGTATCTAACTATAAAGGGTACCTAAATGAGCGCTGTTGAAAGTCCGTCAGATCTGCAAATTCCTCATTCACACCACGTTCGTGAGTGACCCCATCTTGCTAAGTGTCAGTATGAAGTAGATGTGAGACTAGTCATGGAGAAGAGGAGGGGACCAACTTTGAATATCAAGAGCGTCTTGATTATCCGGTTGACGATTCCAGTGCCAATGAAGGACCCCAACTGAAGCCAACAGGATAGCCGTGAATATCAAGAAGGCTAGCATAGTGAACTTAGCCGTCTGTAACCAAGTCAATATAAATTATCCACAATCCATGCATGAATTGAAGACGTACATAATAATGGGGTGCTTCATGTTCCTGAAATGTTTGCGGGCCGCAAATGTTGCCAACAGCATACCCAATCTGGAAGGACGCACCAAACGCAACTTTTTTTGTGCTACCACCGACACCAGAGGTGATAAAGGCGAGGACAACTAATATGGAGTTTGGATCTAGGGTACAATGGGTCGGTAAGATATTCTAATGAGCTTGCTCGCGAATGTATCTGCAAGGACGTACATTGCATTGTGAGGATATACCCCCCATATCGAGCTGTATAGTAGCTTTCTGGTATAGTTAACATCATTATGATGCCAATGCAACCTAGCAGTATTGTAAAGATACCGCCGATAGTTCGGTTGGTGTACTTTATCACTACAAGTGTCACCATCGTACTGATGGCTGCACATGCGCCTGGAACCATACTGAGCAGTGTGGTGGTGTTAGTGTCAAACCCAAATCCAGATATAATAGTTGGCCCTGTAATATAGTCAGTCATAAATTGTTTCAACCGGCTGAGAGCCTACCAAATGCTGTTAATCCACCATTAGGTAGTCCCGTCGCAACCATTAACAGGAAGACTATATACAGACGAGGGTCACACAAGGCTTCCTTTAGCTGGGACCAATTAAAATTCCACATTTCGACGCCCGTCTTGTTATCCCGGACTCGCGCAAGGGTGATTATCTTTTCCTCTTCAGAGAGCCAGCCGGCATCAATTGGTGACGCGGCAAGGAAAAAGAAGAGTATCACACTCGTGGTAAAAGTAAGAGCCCCATAGAATATGAATAGCCCTTGCCATTTGAATTGGCTTGCGTGGTTGATAGCCCAGGAAAAGAAGCCCCCAAATACCTGAGCCCAGCCAGAAGTTGAATACCAGAGTGCAACTCGGGTGACTTGCTCGCTACGAGTGTACCAGGAGGTAGTGACAGATCTCCCAATAGCAATCAAGGGCATCCAGTCATGGGAAGATGCCGTGCTATGCATGGAGCATGGGGTGCACCCATGGCTGTCAAATCACGGGGGTCGACAACTCGAGGGTGCTCCTTCTTTAGAAACCCTTCTCGCAATTCATAGGGAACGTCCTGAGGTTTTTCGCCGTTGCGAAGTTATTGTCGATGGCGGCATTTGTCGCGGTGCTGATATCGTCAAAGCTCTTGCTCTCGGCGCAAAAGGGGTCGGATTGGGCCGAGCTTTTCTTTACGCTCTGGCATTCGGTCCACAAGGTGTGGACAAGGCGATTAGAATCCTCAAAGCCGAGATGGAAACAATCATGGCTTGCTTGGTGTTACCAGCATTCAGATGCTAAACTCTTCCTATGTGAGGCTGGCCAAGATGAGACAATACCCGTAAACGTCACTTGCATTCACTAACAGAAACTCTTTTTCAATGGCAGGTCAAAACCAATAACCTTCAGTTTAAGATCCCGTGTCGCCGCTCAAACCTTTAGTGATAGTATTTAGCAAATGGCTAATTATTTGGTTACATGTAGGGCAAGGTTTAGGAAGGATGTATAGATTACAGATCCGGTGAACCCTGCTGCTCAATTCCTCGCTTTGATGACGTTTCGTACGTGGCCACCCAAATGTACGGTTATGAAACCATTAACATGACTAAACTTCTTCGTCCACTCAACCGTTTACCTATATCATTGATAGTAGATGTGCAGTTCCGAAATATTTCGAGAGGGGCTGTCGGCTTTGTAGATCTCAGTAAACCCGGTCGGCGGAAAAGGGCCCAGTATCGGAACATATCCGGCTGGGGACATACCCGCTTGTCGGATGAATAGTAGACGAACCCCGCAACACAATTCGCCGTAGATGTCTGCTATTCTTCCCTACACACTGGAGTGCTAAGCAGCATACAATAAAGACTTTCTATGTTTAGCTCTTAATCGAGGAACTCCGAATCCAAGCAGTTGTTAGCTGCTTATCCTCTACGACCATGCCAGGTCAACGTTGGCTTAACAGAATCCTCCGAGGACTCGCGTTTTCGTACGTGGTTATGCTCCAGGGAGGTGATTGTAGAGCATACAACACTGTAAACAAGCATATTGGGCATCAATCATTGGAACCGACAGCTCGAGTTCTAAATGGAACTTACTATGGTGTCCACAATGACCATTATGGCCAGGACCTCTTCCTAGGCATGCCTTACGCCCAGCAACCCGTCGGAGACCTCCGTTTACGAACACCACAATCCCTCAATGAATCGTGGACGACGCCCAGAAATGCAACAGAGTATTCACCGGCATGCCTCGGCTACGGCCAAACGTCTGGAGCCTCTGAAGCTTGTCTTACGCTTAACGTCGTCCGCCCCAGTGGCGCTTCCCCTAGCGATAATCTGCCAGTGTCCGGTACATAGAGCACCATTTCTCATGCTGAGGATGACTTGCTAACCAGTGATGTTAGTATGGATCTACGGCGGGGGTTTTACAGGGGGGAGCTCTTCAGACCCGCGCTATAACCTTACTTTCATCGTGAACGAGTCAGTCACAATTGGTACTCCGATGATTGGGGTAAGTATCAACTACCGCCTTCATTGCTGGGGGTACATGTGGGGTAAGGAGATGAAGGAGGAAGGCATTGGCAATCTGGGATTCAGGGACCAGCGACTTGCATTGCATTGGATACAGGAGAGTATGTGTCTTTCCTATGCTATTACCGCAGTTAACCTGCTAATCATTCGATAGACATTGATGCTTTCGGTGGAGACCCTAGCCAGGTTACCATCTGGGGGGAAAGTGCTGGTGGAAATAGTGTTGGCACCCAATTGATCGCTTACGGATGACGGGATGATGGATTATTCCGTGCGGCTATTAGCGAGAGCGGCAGTCCAAGCACTTACATTCCTTATCAGACACCTGAAAAGTGGCAGCCATACTATGATGCAGTTGTAGATGCGGCCAACTGCAGCTCGGCTTCGGATACCCTGCAATGTCTTCGGACCATTCCAACCGATATCCTTATCAGTATATTTAACAACTCGACTATTATACCGGCTCATACACTCACGGGCATCGAGGGGCCCCAGTTTGTGCAGGTGATTGATGGCGACTTCATACAGGAAAGTGCCACTTTACAGCTTGAGCAGGGCAAATTCGTCAGAGTCCCATACCTAATTGGCGGTAACACGGACGAAGGAACCAGTTTTGCCGTCCGTGGTATCGACAATGATGAGCAGTTCCGGGAAGTTGTGTCAAATTGGGGCCTTGACAATGCTACTGTGGATACTCTAGCCGCACTTTACCCTGACATCCCGCAGGTCGGTATTCCGGCAATAATGCCAGGAAGACCCCCAGCTGGATATGGAGAGCAATACAAGCGTGTCGCCGCCTTCCAGGGAGACGTGAATATACATGCGCCGCGCCGACTGGCGGCTCAGGCATGGGCTCGTCATGACGTACCTGTTTACAGTTATCTTTTCAACGTTGTCAACAATTTGGACGGGCCGTATGCGGGAGCCGATCACGGTGCAGAATTACCTTACGTATTTCGCAATCCTCAGTCGTTAGGCAGAGGCGACCACCAGCGTATGAAGGCTCAGTCCCAGCTTGCTATCCTGATGTCGAGATCCTGGGTCAATTTTGTTGCGACGTTGGACCCGAACCCTTCCGCAAGTAAGTAGTAGACTTGGCTCTTCGTCCGAGACTATCTCCTATGCCTTGGTTTGCTATAGTTTGAGCTGACCCATGATCGTTCAGCTTCCGGCTCAATTTGGCCGAGATATAGGTTGGAAGACCCGAGGAATGTTGTTTTTGATCTCAATGTTACCAACTTGGAATACGTCGCAGATGACTTCTATCGTGCCGAGGGTATCAAGTATATCAGTGACAATCTGGTCACCTTGTTTGGGCGATGAGCATTGAGGAAATCTTATAGTAGAAGACTGTACATCACAAGCCACTATATCTTGGCTTGCCTCGCGGTGACTGTAAACTACCTTCATGTATGGACTGTGTGGATGTCGTTCTAAGGGGATGGTGATCTTCAATCACGAGCTTCTAAGTTTTAGTATATGTAGGGATTCTATAATGAAGCATGAAGCATCGAGACGGCTATGTATTGACTTGTGAAATGGTGAAGCTTGTATCTAGATTACTTCTTGTTTATTCCGAGAGCAATGCGCTGGCAATCATCACACGCACCAGCTTGCCTATGCCACGATCAGGAGCCAGCGTCGGAGCTGACAGTGGTGCTGACCCGAGTCCACTTTGGACAGTAAGAGTCCTCGAGCTCCCCGCAGAGTTGTCATTCAATAGACTAACTGTAAGTGTGAATTCAAACTACACCCTGAGGATGTTTATCCACCCCTTATTGTCGAAATTGTAGATCTAGAGCCTGCTTCCTAAACATAGCACTAGAGACAGTTGTCACATTAGCAGTGGTAGCATTCCAGTAGTAAAATGGCCAATGACTTGTCCAAATCCCGCCAGCGTAGTCCTACCGCGCATTTGTTCTGTATTTACTCGAGATTAGACCTGTGCATAGGGAAGAGCCATACAATGGAAATTTTCGATTGCTCTTCCCCTTGTCCCTTCATCACTACGCAATGTTATTGGTCAACCCAGATCTACTTACTGGGGGCATATCCGGGGCCGTCCGGTACATAACCGATGCCAGAAAAAGCCTACCACCGGAGGAATCCCGGGTCTGTTCCTGAAGCGTGATTCCTTTGATACCCGGGTATCAGCATTGGGGTTCGGTGTCCAGGTATTTCTGCTACTTGGACTTGCTTAATGCTTTACCAAGAGTCGTGCTGCTCTCCTCCAAACGGTTCACTCTTCTAAACTTTATATGTGACTACGGAACTCTATAATTGTTCAGTCGCCCCAACAGTCCACAAGCTTTAGATCATCTCGATTAACTATAGCAAATACCTGGAAATGACAGGACAAGGATTAGAAGCACCTCCTAGCCTCCCTGTGCCGGACCTACAAGAACATGCACAAGGAGTCTTCTTGTTACCCCCCCTCTCGCAGAAGGCGAGGGTCCTGGCATGATTGTACTGCCATCTGGAAGAGATCTAGGGGGTGTACGCCTGGAAGACGGAGTTCCTTCACCATTTCTCAAGTGGGCCGAGGAGGGATATACAGTGGTAGCAGTGTGCCTAGGTGCCTTGGAGGATGGTCAAGACGGGATATCTCTCGGCCTTGAAGCGTTGTCCCACTGCAAGGCTTGCCATCCCAGAGGCAAGGTTGGGCTTGTCAGTACGCTCGTCCCTGTTGATACCATTAAGATTGAAGCTGATTTGTTACCCAGTATACGACCCCGAGGCATGGGCGGAGGTCTCGGCAGCAGTACATTCTCGCCGAGAGAGATCGTGGGAGTGGTAGTCTATGGAAACGCGGATTCGCTGATTTCGAATGCCACCATACCAATGCTTCAGCACCTAGCAGGAGCATCTGCGTCAGCCAAAGTCATGCCCAAAAACAGCAATACCCAGGTATATGGATACGCAAACGTGGATACATACCATTTTGATACGCCTTTTCAGGGCACGTTTGATTACACCACCGAGGCTGTGTCCCACACCCGGAACCTAGCCTTCCTAAGGCCCCTGATAGGAGGGCCATATTTTGATTTAGAAACCATCTGGGAGGAGCATACACAGCATGAGTTTGAAACACGCTCTGTGCCTCATACAATGGCAACTATGGTGCAAGAGCCATATGTAAATCATATTCCCACGGTGAGATCCCAGAAAGCCCTATTATCTGTAAATTCTATCACCGGCCATGTGCTAAGACTATTTACAGGTAACTGGGGGAATCGGGAGGGCCCATCTTTCAACTTTTTACCAAAACTATTTTATTTTCAACAACCCTGCAGACGCTGAACTTGAGCTAATCAGTCGGGCGCTTGGTATCGATCGTGTCGTTGATGAGTTTATCTATAAGTTTACACACGATACTCAGATTGACTGGCTGTAAGAGAAACTCCACCTACCATATTTATGTACATCCTCTCTGTATGTACTAATTCGAGACAGGTTGCCTGGTATCCCACCCACCAGCTGCAAGGTAGAAATTCCATTCACTGCGATTGTCAACATCCGAGGCGACCGGCTGTACCACAAGCACATTGCGTGGGACCAAATGACTGCTCTAATCCAGGTAGGCTTGATACCAGAATATCTTCCATGGACATATCCAGCCCCATACGGCACGGGTCTTAGCGCAAAGGCCAAACTTGAAAACCGCGTGCCAGGGGCTGGACGGGAGACAGCGGAGAAGATGAGAGATAAGAACGCCGTGGAATCGAATCAGTTGTTCAGATACGGTCTGCGAGTTGTGGGTCCCCTTGAGCCGTTATCGCCCTCACAACATGCTTAGTCTTTGGTGTAGGAAAGCAACAACATTATTCTCGGCTATAGCAGCCAAGGAACGGAAAAGGGCGGGTAAGGGGCGGATAAGGACCGGCCAAGGGGTTGAGTTGAGAGTTGAACGTTAGTCTTAGAGAGGACTTGACCTTTTGTCCACGTGTTCTTAGACTCAATAGTCATCTTAATCTGCTCGCTGTGTATGGAGATCATAATGATAAGAGCCTTGGCACCTTCGACCGCTTATCGCTTGATTGTCCCCTCGTGCCTTCACTTCGCGAAATTAGGGCTTCTACAAATGCTTTCTACCCAACCAGATATAGCATTTGGAAGATAGAAACCGAGCGCTCAATACCTAAGCCGGCGAAGAACTTCTCTGAAACCGAGGGAGGGGTATCTCAACGTCATTCAAACTTCGACAGTCTGCATCGACGGACATATCCAACAACCCTAGCTCCAGTAATAATGCGGGGTAGGATCCGTGCTCCCATGCTGTCAGTAGAGTTTAAACAGAGATAAGCGTTGCAGGAACTGGAGAAGAGCCACTCCTGAAAACTTCCGATGACTACCTTGACTCTTAATCTTCTCTGCTCTTAAGATCTTGGGTAAGGGACGACGCATCCTCTAGGTCATGCCGCGCCCAAAAGTGCGCTTGGAAGATCGACAACGATCTAGCCGTGCATGTCATACCTGCAAGGCCATGAAGATACGGTGCGACTCTCAATGCCCTTGTTCCTCGTGCATGCGACGCGGACAGGCGCATGCATGCGTTTATTCCGGAACCGACCGTCGTAGGCGCAAGCCATGCGTCAACGATTTGACAACACATGGTCGTGCCATTGACGGAGTAGATGCATTTTCGCGGAGATCGGGTGTTGCTACTCGAAATAGTAATCCGCCATTTGAATCAGATGGTCACGTATCCGAAATGGTGACGCCCGAGTCAAGAAGTGATGACCATCCTCCACCTGATGCCCGTCCGCACCAGCGGTTCTCTCTCAAGACAGATCAGACAACAAAAGGTGTGAAATAGTTCAACTGCTAGGACAATGCCTTTGGAAAACTAATCCTGATTTGGGATAGTGGATGTAGGCGAGACGTCGGCATTGTCATTTTTACACTTCCTCCGGAGGACGGTCAAGGCGTACGTAGGATCGGTGCCTTTCACGGATTCTGAACGACATCACATTGTTGTCGATATGGATCATTGTTCCTCAATAGGTGTCAATGTTGATTGTGTCGAGCGGGAGAAGCTCCATGTATGGATGGGATTCTATAGTGAGGCAGTAAGTGAAGGACGAATCAAGTGTCTGCTACCTTCTGAGATTTGTACAGACAAGCGGGATCTTGGATCTCTTCACCGAGCATGAAGTTGAAACCTTGTTAGCGGCCCGTACGCCTATAACGCAGGATACATCTAGCTTGTTTGTGGGGCGTGAGGATGCTGCAGCAATGGACGTTGCGCTTGCTATTGGTGCCCAAGTTGAAGGGTCACCCGAAGACATCCATTTCGCCAATAGCTACTTTCATCGCGCGCGACAAGTAGCATTCGACGACATGTTGATGGTCCAGAATGTTGAAACAGTGCGACTCTTTTTACTTATGGCCTTTTACATGCTGGGCGCCTGCCATCGCAACGCTGCATCAATGTTCCTCGGGGTAGCTGCACGAGCAGCTATTGTCCTTGAACTCCACAGCTCTGAGGCATACAGCACTACACTATCTAAGGAAAACAGTGAACGCAGGTAAGTTGTATGTACGCCTACTGGCGCTAAAACAGACATTGACACGCTTGTGTAGACGAAGAACCTGGCACAGCATGCGTAATCTTGATACCCTGAGTAGCTTTGTGCTCTCCAGGCCGAGAAGCTTACCCACGTTGCCGAATGGGCCGAACATTATGGAATTAAATACTGACTCAGCCTACCATGCCATCGGTGATGGATGTATCTTGCTGGATAACATCGTCGACACCCTCAGCAAAGGTAAACTCCTCGAGATAAGCACGGCTGAGGACCTCCTTATGCAGCTCCGAAAGTGGAGTGGCAGCCTTCCCACAACACTCCGTCAGTTCTACCGTGCCTTTCATAGTTCACAAACTCTGGAGCCTGGAGATCGGCAGCGACTTGTTGGGAGCATTCACGTATCTTGTTTGTATTACTTCGCGGTAATCCTCGTCACCAGGCCATATCTTATCGCATATCTCACGTCACGGCTGCGCGGAAAAGCGCCGGATCATTTGATTAGTGACCCCGATGAGGCCTCCGATGTCACTTTGAAGAACAATAAAGTATCCAAGCTGGCCCAGGTTTGCGTTAGCTCGTCATTATACATGGTTGATATGTGTCGACGGGCGAAGTCGGCAGGGCTTGTCTTTCGAAACTTTTGCCTACTCAAGTATGCTCCCTACTTCTCCCATTCCATCAGTAAACTCCCTTGTTTCGCAATCCATTGTCCTATTAGGCTGGTGCTAAATTATACTTATAGAGCATGGATCTTTGGGGCTGGTCTTATACTGGGCTTTTCTATGTTTGCGGGAGAACCCCGCCGCGACGTGGAAAGGCTTTTCGACAGCGCTCTACTGCTTCTCGATGATATCGGCCGCACTAGCCCACAAGCCCAGCTCTACCACCAAATCCTGACTAGTTTCTTGGAAGCTGTGAACAAGTATCGCAATCGAGTTGCAGGAGAGGTATACCGCACGGTACAGGATTATATGGACCAGATCCTAACGATTGATGCGGCCATGCCCGAAGATTCTGCTGCACATGCAAGTGGTCGACAGGATGTATACCCTGGCTGGGACGATGGCTGGTTAGCAGGTGCAATGCAAGATGTTGAGGCAAGCGCCATTGCACTAGATCCTATTTCCTTTGGAACAAAGGGTGCGCAGATGTTCCGCGAACCTTGTAATTGGGGTGACATGGACACTATGCAATTGGAGGGGGACTTGATCATCGACATAGAACCGTTCGATCAGTTATTCTATACAGTTGAATGAGATCCTTGCCACAGTCATTGTACGTATTACGTATACAAATGAACTGACCAGTTAATGTCCTAGATCAGGGTATTGGATTGGGTTATACGTGTGCAGATGCGAATCACATAGAATCACATAGCTTCCTTGTCGGCAGTTTACTCATCCGGCCAGCGTAATATCTGGATGAATTCTCATTATATCCCACTCTGTACGGGCCATCTAAAAAGGCCAGGTTGGCCAGAACAGCAAGGTATTATGGGTGCCAAAGTTAGCCAGGGCACATTTGTAGTAGTTGAGACAATAGTGCCTCTCATTGATTCGTTATGTTCATAGACTTTAGATTATAAGTAGGATTCGCTCCAAAGATTCATAGAGACAGATTAGATAAAGCCATCTATTTTATGGAATACGGAGTAAATAATATTAAATCCTAATTTAGTTCACATAAATCGGTGACTGGGTTAGCTTCACTGCTAACCAAACTTGTACTAGTTCAAAATATGATGTTTTAGCTCTGAATAGTAGTGCGAATGCTGGTTGATTGTTGATTCTATCAAAGTCTTCGTGTTTAGGCCTAGAAAAGCATTGCGACCAATCAGGTGACTAACAAATCATTGATGGCCCAAACAGGCAGTACCTTGGGTACTCAGCTAGTAGTGGTAGTACTAGTAGGGCGAGCACGATGGACTCCGCCTCCTTGCCGAGGCGTCGATCGCTCTGACCAAACGAACAAAATACAGCAAACACCCGATCTCGCAGATTTGAGCACGACCTCAAACACAAGTTTTACTAACTTTGCCCGCTTCACTTTGTATCTCCTCTTGGCCTCTGACCTTACAGGTTCAGCTGCCAGACCAACTTGAAGTCCCCTGCCCTTGAAAACACACGATATCACTGTCGCGAACTGGGGTGACCGTCACAGCCTCGCGGCTAGATCTGACGCACTGACCCGTATTCAGAATTGAAGCCTCGACGTATTGACCTACTTCTACTATAGAGAGCACGACGTGTTGATCTGAATTATGCGTCTACTACATACCGAAGAGAGCCACACAGGCAACTTTGAGATTATTGAATTTACAGACGACAGAATCCCGCCCTATGCGATCTTGTCGCATACATGGGAGGGCGGGGAAGTCACCTTCCAGGATATGCAGGCAGACCAACTTCATACGAGACAGAAAAAAGGATACAGCAAGATTCAACGGTGTTGCCATCTCGCTAAAGCGGAAGGCTTCGAATATGTTTGGATAGATTCTTGTTGCATCGATAAGACAAGCAGCGCTGAACTGTCTGAAGCCATCAACTCCATGTATCGATGGTACCAAGAAGCTGAGGTATGCTATGCGTATCTCGCTGACGTACCTTCTAAGGGGTTTAAAGAGAGCAAGTGGTTTACGAGGGGATGGACTCTCCAGGAGCTAATTGCGCCGACAAAACTTACTTTTCTTGATGAAAACTGGAGGGGACTAGGTAGCAAGGCGGATCTTCAACAAGCTATTTCTGAGTGTACACGTATCCCGATTGGTGTTCTCTCTGGAGAAGAAGATATTGAATCATTCAGCATCGCGCAAAGGATGTCCTGGGCAGCGGAGAGAGTAACGACTAGGGTTGAAGATCGAGCCTATTCCCTCCTCGGAATATTCGGCGTTAACATACCATTGATTTACGGAGAACGCGAAACGGCATTTATCAGACTCCAGGAGGAGATTATGCGTATCTCCGATGATCATAGTCTCTTTGCATGGCGGTGTCCTGATAATCGGGGTGGCCTTCTCGCCACCTCTCCGCTTGCTTTTATAGGGTCTCCTAATATTGTGCGATTTAATCCCTTTGACGCTTTCAATGTCCCGTTTGCTGCGACTAGCACTGGGATCGACTTGGCAGTTCGCTTCATGGGTATTGGTCCTCGAGGGTTGGGGCTTGCGATTCTTCATTGTAAGGAGGAAGGTGAGGGAGACAGATTGATTGCTCTCTACGTGAGAGATTCAAAATACCTGACAATGGAGCGATTCGAGAGAGTTCATAGCGAAGGCTTCAAGCAGCTTGATCTTCGTAAATACCGACCCTCGCAATACCCAATGCGACAAATGATCATTCAAGCAGGCCGTCTAGCACGCCATCGGAAATCGAAAGGCTGTGGGAAGTGTGACAACATCACTCCAGAGATCTACTCTGATGCTACACTAATGACACTTATGGCGTTTGAAGAGCCGTCTGCATTGAAACAAGCAGCGGAACGAGGGCTCGAGGACATAGTATGGTTGCTGCTGACCCGCAGCGATGTTGAGGGGGATTGCAGGGGCCCAGGCGGACTAACCCCGTTAATGCACGCATCCCGAAATGGCCATGAAAGAGTTGCAAAAATGCTAGTTGCTCGACGCGATGTTATCGCAGACTCAACAGATGATGAAAGAAGGACACCATTGTGGTGGGCAGCTGAGGCTGGGCACGAGGCCATCGTCAAAATATTGGTTGAGAAAGGCACTGCTATAGAATTCAGGGATAGAGATGGATGGACGCCATTAACCATAGCATCAAAAAATGGACATGAAGGAACAGTTGGGTTGCTGCTTGACAAAGGTGCCGCCCTTGACAGGCAGAATCCTGTAGGTAATACGCCATTATTACTTGCTGCCTGGAACGGTTATGAAAATATAGTCAGAGTGTTGCTTGAGAGAGGTGCGAATATTGAGGCACAGAATCGTTATGGTAGTACGCCATTATTATTTGCTGTCCGGAACGGTTATGAAAATATAGTCAGGATGTTGCTTGAGGGAGGTGCGAATACTGAGGCACAGGATCCTGAAGGTAATACGTCATTACTAACTGCCACCTGGAACGGTTATGAAAACATAGTCAGGGTGTTGCTCGAGAAAGGTGCCGTCGTTGAGGCGCGGGATCGGAGTGGTAAGACGCCTCTATTAGGCGCCGCTGATCGTAAACATGAGGCCGTTGGCAGAGTGCTGCTAGAGAACGGGGCAGATATCGAAGCTCGCGATACGCATTCTCAGACCGCGCTGCTCTTGGCTGCTTCGCACGGAAGGGATATGTTTGCCAAGATGCTTCTTGAAAATGGAGCCAATATCGAAGCTCGCGATAAACAAAATGAGACCGCGCTGTTCTTGGCTGTTCGGAAGGGACATATCGCCATTGTCAAGCTGCTTCTCCAACACGGTGCGGAGGCCAACATCCGTAACTGTTCTGGCCGTACGCCAATGGAAATAGCCAAATCGTGGAGCCAAAAAGAGATTGTGAAGTTACTGCGCGAAAGGCTTAGTAGCCATGCATATCGTAACTCCTTATCAATAGCAGTTGGCCGTTTTCTAGCGCCCAAGCCACCTAATCGAGGTTTATAGTACACCGGAGTCAATGTTAAGCAATTGCTGCAAGTTCAATAGAAGGGAGAGAATGCTGGATACAATAGGCCCCGTACATCCTGCAAAGCTCCCAATCCCGGCTCCTCGCGCATAAATCCTGGTCTCTTTTGCAGTTCAAAACGCCAGAGAAGGTGTCGCCTTGATTACATATCAGGAATATAATAGAGAAATTCAGCCATCCTAACCAGAACCACCTGTCAACCTCTTGGTGTAGATGACACCTACTCAGCTCAACGGCGCATATTCAACAAACTAGTCTTTATTTCGCCCTTTTCAGCCTGCATCATCATCTGCATCATCTGAAATCCAGGCTGTCCTCCTGGTCCCCTCCCATAGATTTGCTCCCCGAACATTCTCATTTGCATCGGAAAGGTAGAATCCCCGTAGTGTTCGATAAAGTCCCCCTTTTTGGCGCAACAGCCGAGCGAGCTCCAATTATCTTTGTTCAGCCCATAGGCCACACACTCCTTGGCTTTCTCCGGAGACCACCACGAGGGAAGTAAGCCGCGTTTCTTTTCCACCAGGCGTAGGAATCGACGAAAGCCGTCGCGACTGTCGGGTCTACCGGAGTAGATCGAGTCCTCATCGACTTCACCTTCGATGGTGTATTGGTCTTCGATCTTCATCCGATACGTATCGATAAGGAGCTTGTAGACGTCCTTCTCCGGGCGATCGTGGAGCCATCTCTTGCTGTACAACTGGTGGAACGGCTTCTCGATAAAGACCTCGAGGTTCTGGGGACGGGTACCGCCGGTCGAAGTTGTATTAGCGAATGTCTCGTCGGCGTTCTTGCCACAAGTCTTTTTATGGGTCTTCCAATCGGCCTTCCGGCACTCACGCGAGCAGTACCACTGGGTCTTGCATTTGGCGCATCTTTTGAGGGTGATGTCGCTCGATTATTCCTTTGCGCAGACTTTACAAGCAGCAGCAGTATTGTCAGACATGGTCACTGGTGATAGGCAGGTATTCCTGAGTGTTCTGCGTGGTGAGGGGGAGGGCGATTGAGTTGAGTTGGAGAGCGGGGGAGGGAACTGCTTTGTTTTGTGTCGAGTGTTCCTCTTTGACCGCCTCTGCGAAACAATGACGAGTCATGTGTCACCTGCAGTGCTATATATGTCCTCCTGCAGGTATTCATGACTGTGCTTTGATGCTTTTTATTCACTCCAGGTATGACCGCGGATTTTCGCAGGAGATGCCCTGTCTAGATAATCTTGTGACCAGGCTACTCTGACTGTTAAATTTTAGTTCCTTGACATTCCTATGTTAAATTTACATGTTCAAAACCTCAGTATCATTGAAAGAATTACTATCTATAAATCGATGCATTTCCCTAGTCTTATATCATGTACTCAGGGGAGTATAGTTATTACAGCTTGAACTAGGGATCCATCTGAAATAGCATGCAAAACATGATATCACCCAGTAACCTCCAGTAGGATACATGGCTAGCTCATCCACTTTTCCAATAAGTATTGAGCATCTCCTTAACCGAAAGAGTTTTGATTTCGGGGAACCGTTCGTTCAAGCTACCAGCCTTGGGAATGTGAGAGCTGCCGTCAGCAGTAAATCGTTCAAAGATCGACGTGAACCACTGAAAGGCCTCCTTCGGGAACCGATCATAGAGAGCCTTTTGGGCCGGCAGTTCGGTGATCTCGAACCGCTTCAGTTTCTCGATGTCATCGTAATGGACCTCAAATTTGGAACCTAATTTCAATTAGCGAGACCTGTCCATAGGTATCGAATGAATAGTAAATGTATGCTCACCACGAGCCTCCTCAGCCAGAGCAAGAAACTCATTCCAAGTTATCTCATCCCCAACGACACGGCTTTCTTCTTCCCAGTGTTCCAGGTCCAGGGACGCAACCACGAATCTAGCCATATCAAACGAATAGGTGAGGGTGACGGGGACATTACCGTCGCCTGGGATGGCGGCAACCTTGTTTTTGAGATCGAATGCAGCTATATGTGGCTTCAGGTATGACTTCAGGGCCGGGGTTGCAAAGTAGTCCATGAACATTCCGAGATGGAATACGGTCCATTCCAGTCCTGACTTGCGAACCTTCTCTAATCCGTCGAAATAGGCCTTGAGCTGGGGCAAAACCTCCAGGGCTCTAATATGAGTCAGCATTGTTATGGGATAGACCGGGTCGGATAACGAACTCCTTGGGGTAAGGGATAGCAAATCCATTTGCGATGAAGCGTTTCGTGGCCTGGGACCGTGCAGCGGCCTTGATCAGGTTCAGCTGGGCCGATTCAAGGGAGTCTCCTTCAACGGATAGAGCGCATATGACTGTATGGATATTGTTATCCTCAAGCAGGGAGGCGAGTTGATCGATGTCGTTGTAGTCAGCCACGAGAGTGTTTGGGAATCCTGTCGATGACTATCTTGTGTCAGCTCATTGGTTAATTGTGGCAACGGGGTATTCATACCTTCCGAGATAGAACAAACGCCTGGTGTTTGGTAGATTCTTGCAATACCTCCAGAATGGTTCTCCCTACATCACCGGTACCACCAGCAATCGCGACGTTAACCATCTTGTGAGTTGGTTTGCTGTTGAAAGCGTAGAGCAAATAAGATATTCAGAGAATTTGAGTTGTTAGTCGATGAAGACATACTCAGCAGTAGAATTCTCGGTCTTTATATAGCTTTTCCTGTCCTATTTGCCATGCGTGTCCTGATGCCCTTTTCCCAGGACACTGTTGGGTGCGGCCAGAGTATATGAGGCGGGATGGTTCTCTGTCCAATGAGATTGATCAATTTGAGAGTTGGATCCTCCCGGCCCCACATCTTGATACGAAAATTACCTATTTGGGACATGGTCTCTCGTCACTTCGACTGGCCATGGATGAGCTCACTCGATGCTTCCACGATCGATTGTGATTCTTGCGTCAGGATTCCTCGGTGACATGGAAAATTCCTCGTCACCATTCGAGGAAAGGTCACGAGTAATCGTCGGCCAAACTCGTTGCGAAAAGGTTAATTGCACTGACAACGTAAACTTAAACAACTAGGACACACAACCAACTACACCGAAGCATTCAATCGGATAAAAACCGTCGGATCCCGAGCGACCTCTCTTATCCTGTGGTCTTCACTCCGACTCAGCAGCCACAACACGGCTGCGTACTCATTCCTCGTGCGCGCCCCAATCCACCAGCATGTTTCTTCCTCGAACAGCATCAGCCATAGCATAAAAAGCAGTAAAGCCCTCTCATCTTTCTGACGCAGCAGTAAACGATAAGACTGCGGTACATGTGGGCCAAAGGATAAATAGCTGTTAAGGTTGCCGAATCCCAAGCTCTTGATGCGGAAGGCTCGGGAAAGTAACACAAGAGGCGTATAATACGAGTTATTGTCTGGGGTACTGTCTGTGGTGATGCAACAGATTTCGGCTAGTGTTTGGGGTATCAGTTCCAAGTCTGAATAAGACGGAAGGTCATCTTTGATGACGAAGTGTGGGTTGCACGATGTGTCAGCGTCGAGCTCTGTGTTCCAGACACTGCCATTGGGATTGCGATTGAGAATTTTCGACAAGTATCCCATTCCTTGCTGTACCATGAACCAGTTAAGAGCGTTGTCGATGGACGTGCTATCGGACATGAACAACCAGGAGTTGGAAGGGATTGTCTCATCTGTCGCAAACGATATCATGTTGATCAGCAGGCACGTAGCAAATATAAAATCAAGATTCTTGACTGCTATTGTAGCCTGTGTAAGTTCCTGATTTAGTAATCTTGTAGCGACCTGTGTGTGGAAAAGGTAGGCTCTTTCATGAAGCCGGCACGAAGGCTGAAGGTGCTGCAGCTGTCGAGCAGATAGCGCAAGGAGACCATGCATGAGCGCTGGGATAGCTGCACAGTTGGGCAAAACAAATCGATGGAATAATTTGCACCCTGGGTAAGACTGAAATGACGTATCGATGCATTTGGCCAAGTGTTGTGTCAGGTGTGTACTTGGTGTCATTGCGGCGGCAGGGATATCTGGTTCTCTTTGGGGTCGATGTGGTGAAACAGTGTTTAAAATGTTGTTGATGAATGAGTATGTAAGGTCAGACTCAATGCGCCATTCTAGACGTTCGTGTTCTACCCGGTTGTCTAACGACTGGTCACAGAGAACTATTTCTTGCAGACCGACTTTGTCTCTGAGTTCAGGAGAAGGCTTCTCCTCATAAACACAACCTTCTTGCCGTTTAAAGCATCTACCACAAATTGGGCGACCTTCATCACAGTTGATTCGGTTCCGTTTGCATGTTGAACAGCCATTGCGAGATTTGGTATGTGTCTTGCGCGACTGCTTAGTGGGCCTGCCGGTCGGTGAAAGCTGCGGTTGAGCTCGTCTTTTAGGGGCAAAGTCCAATCGAAATCTTCCAAATCTCTGTGGGTCGACAGTAGGCATGGTCCTACTTAACAGTTATAAGTCTGTTGACACTAAAACCAAAGGCAGTGTTGAGGATGAGGAGAGATGGGGCTAGTGGAGCGGGAACGGGCCAGAGACGGTTTATATATAACACTACCATTCCATACATAACCCACGTTGGAATCCGTCACTACGCGCTTTCAGCCTCGTTCCTGTGTCCGCAGCCTGAGGGGTTGAGTACTGAGCTCAGAAATGCTTTGATCAGAGTTAATTTAAACACAGGCTCTCATTGGAGGTATTTTACCAGCAGAAAATTGCAAAGAGCAAAAAATATAAAATAAAAAGAAATGCTTCCGATGCGGGGAATCGAACCCCGAGCTGCTGTGTGAGAGACAGCGATGTTGACCATTACACCACATCGGATGTTGTTGAATATCGAACCAACTTTTGTGTATATGTGCCAAAAGAGTAATTAACAAAATCACTCAAAAGATTTTGCCTGATACGGGATGGTTTGACAAAAATCTACACGACCCCACGTGACCCCACATTGGGCACACATGAATCAGACCACATACGATTTTGTATACACACGTTATAACGGTCTAATTCCAGCTCTGCATATGCAAAATGGTGGTAGTTCGACTTGGGCAACTTTCAGACTTTACCCAGGCGCGATATGTCATCCATCTCTCCGACAAAAAGCGCCTGGTATTATTTCGCCTCCCCGTAATTGAGCCGTCAAAGAAGGTAGATCGTGCGGCCAATGAAACCGACGATGGGTGGACTTATTACGCCATGGAAGCGGAATGCCCGCATGCAGGCGGTCCTATGCAGGACTCTCAGATCGATATTGAAGATTCAGCATACGTTGCCTCGTGCCCATGGCATGCGTATGATTTCAACGTAGAGACTGGCGAGTCGAGTGTTGGCATAAAGGCTTGCACATTCCCGGTCGATGTCCGTGGCGAATATGTGACCTTGTTTTACAATAAAGAGGACGGTTCTGAGGTGTCGCTAGTTAAGCTCGAACCTGTTAGTGAAAAGTTCAAGCCGAAGAAAAACCGAGGGTCAAAGAACAAGACCATCCCTCAAGAGGAAGCTCCGCCAGCTCAACAGATTGAGTCGGGTCCAGCTAAATACCTTGACGAAAATGCCACAGTGTGTGACTGGTGTGCTCATATTCTGAATACGGCGAACCCGGAACATAAGATCGAACTGACTCACCATTTGTTTTCTATCTTAACTGAGAAGGAAGCCTCATCGTCTCCTATGCCTCTTGGAAGAGGAAGTGTTTCGCCTCCCGCTCAACCTCCACGGGAAGGGTTGTCTGAAGTCCAACCCTGGGCCATACCAAAGGCCGGAAAAGGTGGTACATTGAAAAGCCGAATTGCCATGCTGCATGCGTTGGCGAATATTGAGCTCTGGGCCATCGATCTTGCAGTTGACATATGCATACGGTTCGCAACGTTCCAGACGAACCCAGATTCGCCAGGCGGTTCGCGGGAACTGCCACGTGCATTTTTTCATGACTGGCTTAAGGTAGCTAACGACGAAGCCAAGCACTTCTCGCTACTGCGCGCGCGGATAGAAGAAATGGGTTCTTACTTTGGCGCGCTCCCCGTTCATCACGGTCTCTGGGAGTCGGCTACTATGACAGCTCATGATCTCAGGGCACGGATCAGTATCATTGCGCTTGTACACGAAGCCCGAGGCCTGGATGTCAATCCAATGACCATCGACAAGTTCCGCAGGGCGGGTGATACTGAGAGTGTTCAGAGCTTAGAGGTTATCCATAACGACGAGATCACACACGTTACGACCGGCCACAGATGGCTGACATGGATCTGCCAAGAAGAGGGAACCGACCCAGTTCACGTTTTCCGCAGCAATGTACGGAAGTACTTCCGGGGCTACATCAAGGAGCCTTTCAACGCCGAAGCTAGGGCGCAAGCCGGCTTGGATGGACGCTACTATCAGAACCTGGAAGGAATACCCTTGGCTTGATTGTCGCCGAGAACGGTTGCTCTAGAATTTCTAGTGCTGATAAAAGGCCGCCCAGGAATTTCGGCTTGGTTTGGTTTGTTTCCGCCTTTGATATGATAACTCGACCGAATAGGGAGATTCGATAATTGGACATTCACGAGGAGTATATCTCGAATGATTTGTCTATAGTTGATCTATCGGGCCCAGGGAAGGGTTCCAGACTGTTGGCATCCCTTGCATGACTGTCTCCCATTCCGGCAATTCCATGATCGCTTCTGCATATGTTTGCAACTGGGAAGGGACCAATTCTTCAAGATGGATGTCAATGAGTCTCGCTATAAACGCCACAATATGTGCGTCTAGCACCGTTGGGCCTATTTTGTCCCCAAATATCCACAATCCCCTGCTGTTGAACTTTTGGTATTGAACCAGAACCTCAGAGAACAGCTGTCTCGCTTGATCCGTCATACCTTCGTATTCATTATCTAGATCGGGTTCTATTTGCTTTCGGTCGCTGTATAGCGCACCCTGTTACCTCGGAATGTGATAGTGCAAATGAATCAGGTCAAGCTTACCAGTCTCGTTTATACTCTAAAGCGCGACGATGCTCTGGTGAGATGTTATTACGAGCCAGAACGTCATCTACTGCCGGGTTTGGATTATTGTCTGCTTGAATGCGGTGCAGCTGGGACAATAGGCGTTGTATGGTTGTCCGATGGGTCTCCGGGATTAAGCTTGGATGTTGCTCGCAGACCCAATATGAGATTGATAAGCTGTCTGTGAGAGGCGCTGGAATTGACTTGCTGGTGAACGCTGGGACCTGCAATGTAAATAAATCAGTACGATGCTCTTATGTAGCCACTTTGACTCGCGCCTGCTCTATTTCGATAAATGTATATCTTCTCTGATAACTCACCCTTCCTCTCGGATTTACGTGCAAAAGATAGTCCTCGCTTAAATTTTCATTCCGATGTAGATTTACTAGGCGATGCTTGATTTTCGCTAATTCTCGGGATGATTGTGATTTGTCTCGCAGTGCCAAAGCAATTGTAAACTGGACCATAATCGAATACAGAGAAAAGGGAAAAGTATAAAGACAAGGATCGGAGTAATTCCGACCTCGTAGCTTTTGGTAGAGCCGCAGAAGCATGGCGGAGATTTGTGGAATATGAGAGGTTGAAGGATTAGAATGCCGATTGTGGTTCTTTTTTAACTTTACCGGTGGCTAAATTTAAGGACGAGACTAATTCCGGTCAGCACCGCGGATCTAATGCAACACAACCACCACCACATCTCTTTGCCTACACTCTGTATATATTGCTAAATGCCTGCGCTTAAGCCAACTCTCGAGCACCCTAGCTATTAAAACTTCTTGAGCCTTTAGCTTTGCAAGTATATACCCTGTAGCTGTATGAAGAGTGTACTAATACTTAATTCGGATTTCGCTCACGTCACGGCATAAGAAGGAAAGATAGAAAAAAAAAAAAAAAAAAAAAAAGGCAATGTTCAACCATAGTAATCGCTCAGATTATCCTTTGAAGGGACCTGAAATTGGGATTAGGGATTCTCGGTTGGCACATTGATCTATCTTAATGATATCCTCCACGAGTTGCAGGGCTAGCGTGATTCCTGCGTTGTGGCCAAAATCCTGGAGACGTTGAATGATCCACTTCCGGGCTTCACTTTCCATGGCCGATGACTTGCCTGCCGTGTACAGAGGCCAGGTCATCATATATCCGGCCGACCCGTTGATCGAGGAGGAAACATCGATTCCGCGGCCTACCTCAGACGTCGAAGATATAACCCCCAAAGCCTGTGGGACGGTAGCTATTATATCTTTGCCAAGCTTGGACAATGTTTCTCGTGTGTCTAGAAGTCTCAGCTCCATATGTGTCCGAATAGCTGGTACAAGATCTGCAGCAAGGATCTGGTTCAAGATATAGCGTATAGAGTCGCAGATCTTGATATGAAGGACCCGTGCGTTGTTCCAAACTCTGATGACCCAAGAGTTTGTGTAGACGTCGAATCGCTCATTGTAAAATATTGCCGGGTCTCCACCAGACTTTTGGGACGTTGTATAGCCGGAATCCAGGGAGAGAATGCCAAAGATATATTGCAACTCTCCCTGAAATCCAGTCGCCTGTTCCAGTAAATCAGACCAGGGAATTTCCCCTCTGTTATTCATGACACTCCAAAGGAGGTTTGTGCACTGGGTGGCAAGTATGCCAAGGCGCCAGAACGCAGTCGTAGTGTCCATATGCTTGCTTGCTTCTTCATGCAGCTCACACATGTCTTCTGGGAACGGTTGGCCGCTATGCATACAGACAGCCACCATATCCGCGCGGACTTGATTGAACATAGGAAAGGCGGCGCTGGTTGAAAATTGACTCTTACCCCGGGCAACTACCAGTGCTGCGGCTCCCCGGACATGTCGAGCCCACGATGTAAAGTCAGAAATGTACTCGAACAGTCCCAGAGAGATCACTGACATCAAGGTGCTGTCTTTGATAGACTCGGTGGGTGAGGCCAGTGCAATATTTACCTGGTTGATTGCTTCTGAATACTTCGTGCGCGCATGCTTGGCTAGTTGTGGCTGCCGAGTCGTATTGGCTAATGTAACGAGGCCAATAGCTGCCATACTGGCTGCCAGCATTGGTGAGTGCTGGATATCGGCGGTGTAGGCAGCCGGAATATAGTTGAGGTATCCACGCGAAGACGATTGACTGCCGGTAATAAAGTTGTAGAGGAAATAATTGACCCCTAATTCATCATGGCTGGAGCCCAAGCCGGGTGGCGGTAGTGGGCTAGGATTATAATCGGTAGCTACATCGGTCTGATCCTCTTTCTGCGCCCTTTTCTCCATGGTCCGCTTTATGGTGTGATCCGTCTGGTTGCGGAAGACGAGATCCCACTCATCTCGGTATCCAGAACATTGTTCGCCGGTGCGAGTGCACTGTCCACAGTGAGGAAGCTGCCGATCACACTGTACAGCGGTAAGGCGAATTAGAACAGACCCTACCCTCACAAGAGGGACAAGAATGAAGACATACCCGCCGCTTGACAGCCCGACAGTTGCCGCAACTCCGGGATACTCTTGCTTGCAACTCACTGCGGGGTGGCATTCTGACCCAGGAGGAGCGAAACAAAAACAGGCCTTTGGACTGTAAGCTCTCTCTCTCTCTCTGCTGGCTAGGTAATCTTGGTATTTTAAGGAAGCTTAACCTGGACAAGTCCCCGCCCCAATCAACGTTCCAAGTGGTTTGTTCACACAAACATTATGTCTTTTAGTCCCAATATAAAGTACACGAGATCCAATCATGATGACTTCTCGGCACTTCCTGAGTGGAAAAGAGCCTATAGTGGTGGGCAGGTGGTCATGGCCCTGGTCGACTAACATTGGTGACTTCAGTGGGTGTTCTACCATACACGGAGTACCCAACCATGGTCCAAGATGTAGAACCCCGTTTTCGATTAGTTGAATAATTCGTAATAGGCCCATTGTTCCCTCACATTTTTATCGTAGCGATGCTATCTGATCGGATATAACCCACTAGAACCGATTTCGTTAGCTTTGCGAGGGCGCGAGTGTGATTGGCCTCTCAATGACCCACAACCATGGTTGGGCTGAAGAGTACGGAGTATACGGAGCACTTACACGGTATATCTAAACGAAGGGCGCGTTCATAGAGCACAGACCAGCACAGACCAGTCCGTCTGTACAAAGTAGGCTCTTTTGCATATTTTATTGTCAATGCTCCAAACAAAATGCTCCCCTCTAAACGGCACTCTTGGCAGGGATGTGTACCAATCACAAGACTGTCGGGAGTAGCTGAGAGGCTATGCTGAGGTTCAGAAGGATAAGGATGCCAGCAGACATGTAAAGAAATCGAGAAGCTTTCCTCTTCAGATAGTACCTAGTAAGTCCTTTACTATTTGTCCCTTCTCATCCTCTTCATACCTCTTTTGGTTCTGTTTATCTACTCTTTCACTGCTACAATGGGCAAGGTAGACAAGGGATGGTATAGCTACGCTTGTACCCATTAATGATTATTTGCTACTTACTACTGGTGTTAGGTAAAGTAGATGAAATTGAAAACTAAATAGAACCGTAGCGAGTAATATATGAGATTGAATAAGAGATACAGATATATATTCTTCCATTTCGAGCGATTCAAGTAATTGTTATAATTTGCCTAGTTCTAGCGATCTAAGAACTGCCGGCGGAGAAAGTCCAAAAATAGTAATAAAAATGATAATATTCATAATTCAAGCTGCCATAGTGTTGTTTAGCATCGACATTCAATGCTTAATTTTGTGCCAAGTCCGGATCCCTATGCACGCATCGCCGGACTTTGCAGAGGAATCTGTGCAGATATGATGCATCAGACCCCCCTTTTCTCCACCGGTGATACGTGTTATGCTCTCTAGTCGGATGTCAACCGTGGGGGCGATGCTTTACAAGCCTACAAGGCGTCTGCACTAATAGCTTAGCCGGTTGCCGATCTCAATCAAGTTATTATTTGTATTGTTTGCAGAACTTCCTGAGCTTCCTTGCGCTAAACCCAAAGTGGTAACTGAGATGCTCGGCCTATCAAACCCGGGGGCCATTTGATCTTGGCTCCAGTTGAGGTGCCGATCTCTGTCCTAAGCCACCATTAGCTGCAGCACGGCACACCTCTTGCCGACCGTAGGGCAATATGCTGACATACTGAGCTAGAATAGATATTTATACGGGACCATGTGGAGAACCGACACATTGGGGGCCGAGTCCGCCTTGTCCAGCAGCTGCCTCGCGGATTGATCCATTTTGAGAATTAATCGGGGATTGATTCTGTGCTGACTCGTGTACATGAGTGCCTATATAACAATGGGTTCAGCACCTGCTTTCCTGGCTGGAGCTGTCTCTACAACTATTCAACAGTTCTTCTCTATCTCTGTTGAAATACTCCTCGTGACTTGAAAATGAGGCAGTCTTCATCTTTTACTGCCGGACTGCTGTCCTTGGCGTCGCTTGCTTCACTCACGCAAGCGGAATTAGGCAAGATCCAATGGAAAGGACTTTGTGACCCAACCAATGCAACAGGACCGATGATCTGCGGAACACTCGATGTGCCATTGGACTACACGGACTCGACATCCAACAAGACTTTGACTCTGGATATTGGCAAATGGCCCGCGACCAAGAAAGCAACCGCAGAGCCTGTCTTTGTCAACTTTGGTGGCCCTGGTGTAAATTCCTTCGAGGGCCTTGGATCATATGGCAAGGAATTCCAAACGTAAGTTGACATGTAGACCTTTTCTATTCAAATACTGACATCAACCCCTTAGTATCCTTGGTGGACATTCTGATGTCATAACCTTCAACCCTCGGTTTGTGACCCTGATTCAGTTCAGAATATGAATCATTCTAATCATTTCCCCCAGGGGTGTCGGGAACACAATCCCATTCTCGTGCTATAGCAATGACTCTTCCAGGGAGCTTGCATCGCTTCAGGCTCCAAAGGACGGCACAGCGTCTAACACAGCCCGCGGTGAAATATGGGCCCAGAGCACAAACTATGCGCAAGCATGTTATGCTCAAAATGGCGAGAATGGAAGTCTTATTGGAACTACCTTTGCGGCGAGGGACACATTGCAGGTCCTTGATGCTCTCAGGGGGAAGGATGCTAAACTGAATTACTGGGGTATGTGCTAGGAATCCACCTACATTTATGGTACACCATGCTGACTGCTACACTCTAGGAATCTCTTATGGCACTACGGTCGGTGCTGTTATGGCAGCCATGTTCCCCGAAAGAATGGGATATCTGGCCCTTGATGGTGTTGATAATCCAACTGAGTACTTCAACGGATAGTAAGTGATGCCTTCTATTATCCATAGCAGGACCTTGAGTGGATTACATACTTCTGTTACCACCCACAAAAAGCTGACGTTTCCTTTTCCTTTCTGTAAAGTAACGCGCAATCCGTTGCGGATGTCGACACGGTCTTGAAAGGCTTCTGCTCAGGTTGCTTTGCCGCACCAGAGCTTTGCCCTCTAGCGAAGATTTACAGCAGTGCCGCCAACCTAGAAGCGGCGATTTATGTGATGCTTGACGAGCTCAAGTTCAATCCCATCCCAATTCCAAGCAATGGAGGAGTCGTAACATACGTCGACGTCAAATCCACCATCGACGAAGCGCTATACGCTCCAAGCTCCTGGCCATTGACCTCAGAGCTCATTTACTACGTACAGACCCGCAACGCGACCGTCCTGGGTAGTTCGGAGGTATACTCGACCATAAAATCATACGGTCTGTCCGCGTCTTTGACCTCGTCCTCCAACGAGGTAGAGAGCGGTATCAGATGCTCCGACAAGGCAGCGTCAGCCAGCATGGCGGACGTGCTACCATACAGCAATGTCAGGGCAGCCCTGAGCAGGATCGCGAGTGACGGTGCCAATACCGACATGCGATGCGCACAATGGAATAAGAAGATGTACGCCAAGGAACGCTACACCGGCAACTTCGATGTCAAGACACCTCGCCCCGTATTGGTCCTAAGCAACAGATATGACCCGAGTACTCCGCTTGCGGCGGCGAAGAACCTGACCGCTACTTTTGAGGGGAGTGTTTTGCTCGAACAGAATGGCTACGGGGTAAGAGTTTCCTGGTCCCGTTTCATTCAAAGCACACAGCTAATCCGTCTACTTGTAACAGCATACTACCCTGTCCGTGCCGTCTCTTTGTACGGCGAAGGTGGTCCGGGCTTACTTTTCCAATGGCACATTGCCCGCGGAAGGGACGATCTGTGAGATCGATGTGCCTCTTTTTACGAACCTTACTTATGCGGATGTGTGGCCGAAGAGTTTTCAAGCGGGGCTTTGAGTCTGTGAACGATGCGAAACTTCTGAGGGCATTGATGTTGATTCCTGAGAAAATGTCTCGACACAAGCTCTGGTGAGGTGGTCCTTGTATCACTGGATTGCAAAGGGCCTAGTTGATCCAAGATGCCAGGATAGGAGAGTGAATCGAAACTGGTGGAGTGGTCAGCGATTGACGCTGGTATAAAGCACATAGATTAATAGAGATAATGAATATCTAGTTACGATAATATCGAAAAATCTTTAACATACCTTCACACCAAGACTTTTGAGGCTGGCTGACTTAACACATCTTCTTTCCCTTTTCTTCCGTTTGTCAATGTATAGACGCAAGGGGCTTAACTATGTAAAGACACACCAATGAGATCGGTCTGTATGCTGTGCTCGGTATGTAGGAATATCTATAAAATAGTATTATCCAATGTATCTTAGACAGTAATTTGAAAACTAAAGCAAAATGTGCCAATAATAACGCTCTATTCTGATTCCCACATCCAACTTAGCAATCAAAACCACACCTTATTCTTTGTCGGTCCTGCCAGGCAAGCCCACGAATGTCGGCTAGAGCGCAGGGTCTGGTCCCATTCCATGTCATGTTCCTTGCATTCTTAGACTTGAAATGTCCTGAATCTCAGAAAATAGTTTTCTGTTTCTAATAAGGCTCCTTGTACGAAATCGATATTCTATGCCCTATTCGACATTGGTGGAATCGTATTATTGCTGTGATTGAGATTGATTCACAATCCACGTTCTAGGGTTTCTCAATTATCTGGATGCGATATGGAAAGCTCATTCATCCACTTGAGTTGGTCCTGCTAGTTAGCAGTAATGCACTGCTAGAATGATTACAGTGCATTAACTCTTCTAACTGAGACATATCAGGGATGTGCAATTGTATTAGTCTAAGACGGTAGTACTTTCCGTATGGCTATGAGTGGGACAGCTTTCACATTCCAAAACCTTCGGGTTGTTTGTTGACCGGATTCCAGAGAATGTGCTAAACTAGTCAAGGCTTCATTCTGTCCTGTAAGTTTACAATGACACTACTCAAAGCATCCGACATGCCTTTAAATCCGATGTCAGAATCAATTCTCATGGACTCTGGAATTAAGTTTAGAATGAAAGTCAGCTTCAATAAAATTACGAGAAATCAGGTAGCCATTGTGCCGCCTGTTTAAGAATTAACTCAATTATTTACCACTGGCATCCACGAATTTCCCATTGTGATTTCCGTTCCCTATACAACCGTCTCAAGGCATGAACGGTCGCAGCAGTTAGTTCGCAAAAAGAATTGAGGCGTTGTAATCACAATATCTCCTTGGCGGGCAAAATCCGGCTTCTGTTAAAATTGAAGTCGCTCGTGGCGCATTCTTCGCGTGGAATGTTACTAGTGTTGTGTTTACCCTCTTTTCGGGTGTCAGTGACACCTGTAAGTGTTCATCGTGTAATTCAGATCTTTGAATTGTTGTCTCTATCACTTTCATTGAGAGGCATTACCAAGGTCCTGCTTTGTTTGAAGTCCTACGGTAGCACCAGGGCAAGGTATTGATACCCAGTTGGCCACCATGCAGTCCATAGACGGTTTCTTGCCACCAGAGCAACCCAGCGGCATCGAGATCGCAGGTGGTAGCGCCAGCCAGTTCAACCAAGGGGGCCCTGGTCTAACAGAAAGACAATCAAATGCCACCCTCAACTCCCCAAATCAGAGTCCATCATGGGATGGAGGAGCGCAATCATCAATGCTGGATGATGGTTTATATCACCCGGGCCAGAAGACCTCGGGGACCCAGGAGACGAAGAAGTGGACCACAGGCAATGCTGTCCCTTCCTCGGGAAGCCAAGGGACAAATGGATGGTCCCAGAATAGTGGTCAGTCGCAAGCCGGGTCAGGCGCGTGGGGCACGGCAGGGACGGCATCGGGAGGCCAATGGGCACAAGGTACGACGCCTGGTAGTACCGGTTCGAATGCAGGAGCAGCTGCCCCAGACAATGGGCTCTATCACCCAGAGCAATCAAATACGAATGGTCAAGGGACACAACACTGGACGCCAGGTGATGGACTCTATCATCCCGGTGAATGGAGTCCTACCTCAACGACCAAACCTACATCAACATCCTCCCTCCCTGAGAGCACTGCGACGCAATCATCGACGTCATTGTCAAGCTCCAGCATCACAAGTAAGCCGACGGCTACGAGCAATCCCTCTAACTCAACTACGACCAGTACGAACGAGGCTACGAAGCTTGCAATCCCAATCAGTCTAGGGGTTGCTTCGGCAGCAATGGCAGCCATTATCCTGTGGTGGCTGTATAGAAAGGTCAAAGATGCAAAGGCGGAAAAGAAGCGTATCAACACATTAGAAGAAGGAGATCATATCCAAGATCCCAGACCATCATCCTTCAGGAGGAGTCTCGCCACGTTGTGTGATTATTGCTTGTTCAAATCTGCTACGAAACCGACCCCTGTCGCCGCTCGTTCGTCCCTGAGCATATGTGAAAGTCCATGTAAACAGTGTGACGGGTACTCTGACGTAAGCGAGACCAGCTCATTGGACGAGACTAGTTCTCGCGACATTGAAAAGCTACAGCCCCCTGCATATGCTGCTTCTGCGGAGATGTTGGTCCCAGAGGGCCACCGACGCGGGGATATATCGATGCCATATAATACGCAGAGAGCGGAGTCTTGTGCCAGACCACGGACTGCCACACCCACATCGCTGCCTGGTGTGCCCGAGGAGCCTGAAGAATCTGAAGGAGCTGGAGAATTCAGTCCCCCAATTACACCTGTCGACTCGAAGGGTGCGGTGGAAGAGGTATACACGGTAGAGTTAAGTTTCAACCCAATTAGTGCCAAGCATGTAGAGCTCAAGCAGGGGCAAACTGCTAAGATCTTGAAGAAGTATGGTGACGGTTGGGTAAGATAGATTCTATTCCTCTTCGTCAGTTTTTTGAATGAAGAACCATGTGCTAATGGTTTATACCAATTACAGGCACTTTGCTATTTACCCGAGAGCAAAGCAGAAGGTTTAGCGCCGCGAGCGTACTTGTCAGCTACGCCTGTTAAGAGGCCGGTCTCAAGCTCTAGCAATCTGATGCAGCACCCACAATACAACGTCTCTCAATTTTCATTCTCGAGTCAATCAACCAATTTGGCTTTGGACGGGGGCCAACCCTCCTCACGATGATGCGCAACAACGACCAGTTCAGCGAGCCCTGTATCTATGTTCGGCAATATCACCTAAGTTCACCACTCCTTGACGGACGATCAGGCAGAAACACAGGGCTAGTTTGGGATTATGGCGTATATGGAGATAATGGAAGCTGAAGCTGGAAATATTAGACGAACCGCAGGCCCATGGCGACTATTGCCGTCTGCATCTTCTATCACAGTTAATCTCCCTAATCCTGGTTAAGGACATGGTAATATGTCTGCTATTGGCGAAGTTTTGTTTTTCTGAAACTAACATAGTAATCAAGAGGCTCAATTGCTTATTAATGGGTAATAGATATACATGACCTTTCTGTATCATTTTCAAATCGTAACTGAGATGCATCCACGATGAAATATACACGTGATCTAGCCTATACTAAGAGATTTCGTATTAGATAGAAAGTCAATCATCTGAAGTGTATACCTTCCGAACTGAAAGCGAAAGTACTAGTATACACATAAATGGACTTAAAGATGCCGAATAAATTATTCATTAGTCATTACATATCCCTTCCCCGTTTGCCTCTCACCCAACTCAGTTCACACCGGCCACTTAGTTATAGATAGTTACAACTTGACTCTCGTTCTTCGGTGCACCACAAGCGCCCACAAAATCCCCAAATCTCTCGCCCAACCCTTTGACAAAATTTCCAAACTTGGACGCACTACAGCTATCTCCCGGTCCACCGCGACAATCTTCCAAAGGTTGGGGGCTCGAGTTCACCAGCACCCGGTAATAATCGCCCTCGTCATATCCATAGCTATCGCAGCTCAGCCTCTCAATGGCAATATTCGTCAAAAACGGCAAAATGTCACTGCTCTTCCACTGTCGCCCGTAGTTGATTTTATCCGTCGGCATGGTCTTGTTCACATTATCGGCACCCGAGAAGGCACTGTTGTTGAAGAGACCCAGGGCGGTGATGACAATCGGTGGGAACTCGCGGTGTGTGAAGGAGACATAAACATCCTGGCTGGAGTTGGAAGAAAGGACATTAAAGCTAGCATTGACCCAGGGAAACCCGATTCTTGGCGATGCGTAGTTCCCATACCCCACGTTATGGAAGTACCTGATATCCTCGCCATATTCGAAGGAGAGCCAGTCATTTGAGGAAAAGAGAGTAGTGGCACAGAAAGGTGAGTCTCCCCGGATGACGGTTTCGTAGCCGCAGAACTCGAACATGCTTACAATGTCGGAGGTGGTGAAGTTGAAATTGGGGGCTTGGGCATTCAGCCTTTCCTTGATAGGTGCGGTGTACTTCTCTACCCATTCCTGATATTTACGCCTGTTAGCTGCCGAAACGGGGAAGATGAAAGTAAGGGGATATGTACCTGGGATTGGTTACTACCGTAGCTCCCACTATACGCGGGACAGCTTTTGTAAGGGGTGAGCGAGTCCACACCCGTATCCTTCTTCTCTTTCACTTCCACAAGATCCATGCCCGCAGTTTTGTTCAGTGTGTAGCCCTCAATAAACCCGGCGGCGGTCTTAGTCGTTCTATCTGCTGAAGATGACCAGACTCTGCTCGGATGGGGTAGACTAGCATAGCGGGTTCGGAAGTTAATACCTAAATCCACAGCTTCCTTGTACCCGACTTTGGTGACTTTTTCGAGATGCTCTTCGTCAACGGGGGCGGTCCAATTCGCCAGGAACTTGAGGTCTGTCGTTTTCGACCAGTCCTGGGTTGTGTTGCGGAGCTTTTCCACAAAAGGCTCGAGATAGGTTTCATAATCGAAATCGTTGGCATAGATAGCTGCGTGCCGGATCAGGTACGCGGCTTTTGTTACATTGCATCCCTGCGGAGAGGCGGATTCTAATGGAGGGTCGTTGATGGTGCGGTAGGGAGCTATGCCAGCGAGGTGGTTGAGGGGATTGAAAGACTCGCTGGCAGTGGGAGCGGCTAGGGCTCCGAGGAGTAGGGTGACGGGTAGGAGCTGCATTTTGCCGGTGTGCTGGCCTGGGCTGGGCTGATGGTAAGTTAAACCTTCGCGGTGCGATCCTTGGATTTATAGTCGATTGAGTTGGGGTTACTCGCAGCTAGTCGTCGTCAATTGGGACAGATGGGAGCTATACCGGTTCAGGTATCTACAGAGTGGAAAGCAAGTAAACAATCCACTTGGCTGTGGCTTTCGAGGCATTACCTCATTCTATGCATCATTCGATCCACTTGCGCGGGTCCAGCGCAGATTAAAGATGCAGACTAACAGTCTAAGACTAAGAATAAGAATAATGACGTCATACCGTGGTCCACCCGAACCTTTTTCTTGCTTGTCTTTATCACAACTGAGACTCACATTTAATAAACGACGCCTATTCTGGCTACCTTATAGGGCTAACTTCCCTGTCACGGATTCACCGCCGTTTACCGTCATCAACTGGCCTACCTGTCGTATAACGTCATACTCCTTCGGTACTATTACTATTAGTAATGCGATATCCACGTCGCTGCCATGTTTTCAGGTTTCAGTCTCCCTGGGTAGGTACTAGGCTGGACTCTTTACTGCTCCCTGTTGACTGTTGCCTGATCGTAGTAATAGCTAGCTGCAGTATAGTCTTGGTATGGACGTAGAGTGTCTCCATGAAATCCGCTCCGAATGCGCCCCTAACATGCGCGAGGGACTGGAATCTAACGGGGGGGGGGGGGGGGGTTAGCTTAATTTATATGAAAGTTTAAGAGCTTTTTAATTGTATTGGAATCGTCGTAGCTCAGTTGTCGAATGACCATCAGGGATCTATTTAGTATAATCACCTTATTCCGCATTTCTGTTGAGTTGCCATAGCGCTTGAGAAATAGACTGGGCTGGATATTTTCCTAGTACTAGATTCTATAGATGTCACAGACCATAACCTTAAACCAATTAATATACTTATTAAAACCGTTCAAGCTAAATCTAGTATAGCTGAGCCTGGAGAGATTGGTAGTTTGCCGCAAGAGGAATAGTCAACTTGTACCCCGTGCAGTGGAGTAGTTATATTAATTACAATTTACAAGTTACAAGTAATTTATACCATAAAAGTAGATTCTTCAAAGGTTTCTATTATATTTAAATATATTGTTTGATCTAATCCGTAATCCAGTTCTTAATTATTATCTATATTTTAATTTAAATTAGATAAATATGATGGAAACTGATGGTGACTATTGAACTTTCTAATCTTTGCAATATGCAAGGAAATCGAGAACAATGCCATTATCTGCTTATAGATGTTTGCCATCTCACCAACATTGGCCCCCTAGCTGTCCAACACAGCAGAACTATTCACAGCCCATAGAACCTTCACGAATGTAGTACATATTACAGAGGCTCTAGCTTCATGATGTGCTATATTCAACAGATACTCAGGTAGCAGGGCAGGGGTTCCCTCACAGGGAGTCATTGATCATGGAACTATAATAGTAATTGCCTCTGTATTCACATCACAGTATTGGGAAACCTGATAACTACAAGGGGGTTCCAGTATCAAGGCATAATGCTTGAGAGCTCAAACAATATTCAAAGTATCTCAACTGAAACATTGAGAGAAACAAGATGAGCAAGAGCATGCACTATAACTTTGTGGATGCTAAGTGGTAGTCACAGTATTGTAGGAAGCTAATGTAAAGGATGGCTATTCTAAAGGGTTCAAGATTCAAGAATCCAGAATTCCCATAGCTGACTGGGTTCTCCAGTGAAGCTGTTAAGAATGATATCGGTTCCATCGCTTGTATTACCACCTTTAAGATCCATGACCATTAAAGAATATTTCAAGTTTCTGATCCTGTGTATGTTTAGCCAAATCCTCTAGATATGTATCCATGTAAACGTACACTCGCAAGCTCGGATCGCCTAGATGTTGTCCCAGCACCCATACTGCTGCCGCCATCTGAAATGGATCAACACTCGTGACCGTTAGAGCGCTGTCAAGATCATCCTCTAAACATGGTGTCAGGTGTTGTACAACGGCTCCAAGATAGGAGATAGTCACTACCTGGAGCGGTTATATATGTTCCGTCTATAGCGGACCGGAAGGCAAATTCGTTGTGGTCCAGCGGAATCAACTTTCATCTCTGATTTAATCCATCGTGAAAAGACCTTGATGGGTACTATCAGTATGCAGCCTGGGTGTGTAAGACACAACGTGCTTCGAGTAAACAATACCATATATTGATAGCCTGGCGAGGAGATACTAGATCAAGGACAGCGTTATGATCTGTGCTACTCCTGATGATGTAGATCCTAGAAATGGTGAAGGCCTCGGGGGAAAATAGAACTTTAGAAGAGTGTTTTGGAAATACTGTAAAGATATATACAAAGCTAGAACAGCTACCAGGATGATTTGGAATATAGGCTGTGTTTATGTGGACATGATGAATGCCGTCTGATAAAAACAAGTGATTTTAACGCACAGATGCCCCTCATTCCATGTGCTATAACCCCTCATCATATGCAACTAATCACTAAGATCGGCAATATTAAATCAAAAATATAGTGTATTTAGGATGTCTGACTAATCACTACAGAGTTCAAGTGTAACAGGCATCATATCAGAGGATGAAGGAAGATTCAATACTGAATTAGGGTTCGGTCATACCTCTGCACAGCTGATGCGGTAGTGTAGTAAAGTATGCATATAGCGTCCACTACTACGTGATGCTTTATTCGCCTGTCCCAGTGGGGCTTCATATGAGTAGATAGTCTTCCTTATAAAGCTCCCAGGAAAGATTAGAGCCATGGGAAAATACCGGCCGAGGAACTGGAATATCCAAGAAGAATCAGTAAAGAAAAAGAAAGAACGAGAAAAAGAGAGAAAGAACAATACCGTAGAATGAATGGCCAATCGTTACTGTACGAGGCCATCAATGTCAAGAGAGTCGTATTAAAGTAGTCACACGTAGCATACCTCCGAGTGGATGAGCAGAGTACGGTATTTAAACAAGTTAATTTCAGCACATCACAATACATTCATGGTGGTTCCAACAGCCGTTGGACCCAGTTCTGAGTATATTTACCACCTTTATAGTTTTAACCCCGCATTGGTTCGCCACTTTTGAAAACCTTTTATCTTTAGGTACTATGGCCGCTAAAATTAGGGATCACTGTTATTACCTTTGGGTACCGGAATCCCTAAACTTATACTAGGCTGTAGTTATTACCCTAAAGCTGTCGGCAGACCTGATAGTACTCCTGCATGGCAGCATGTATCCAAAGCGAGTTATAATCGGGCAAAGGAATTGCTCTGCAGCAGCGTAACTAGAAAAAGAATTTGTACTAGGATGGTTCAATGTCGTGTACTGCAACCAGCACAGCGGAACTTCCCACGTAGATACTCTCCGCTTCTAAACCTCACATTAAACTCCTTCGAACAATGCCGACAGCGATTGGAGGAGTTTACTTTTTCCACAAGTCCCGCGAAAGCAGATTGTTCGTCGGGCCGTTTCACTAGCTTGTTGCTGATTAATTTCGCAATAATCAGAGACCCAAGAGATCCAAAAGAGTTCAAGATGTGAACTATCTCTGGGTCTTGAGTCTGCTCAAAGATATGTCTCGATATGAAGTCCGCAATAACTTCTTGAAGAGTTGATTCATGCGGTGGCACGGACGTCATGACCCTTTCGATGACTTTGTGGAACGCTGGAGAGCTGCAATTTTCATCCACCCATCGAGAGAACTTCGAGGCAGCTAGAGTCTTCAACGGAATGATTCCGTATTTATCAGCCGCGATAAAGACTTCGATATTGTTGAAAGCGGCTTGATGCGCTGTCTCTGTACTTTCTGGCTCGTTTTCTGGAATTAAAGAATCCGACTCATTGTTACGGATGGCAACCTCCGAAACGGGTTGTTCATATTGAACACTGTGCCCTTCCTCTCTATAATCCCTGAGATAGAGGAAGGATAAAATACGCTCAACGGTCTCTGGGGTGTCATCCTGGAGATTGATAGCTTTCTCGGTGGATTCCTAGAAAAAATAACCAAGCGCTTGGAAAGAATGGCTTATGCTTCTTTCAATTATACCTTGAAGCCATCACAAATTGCGCTATGGAAATAGCTTGACTGAGTACAAACAATAGCCTTGTGAACTTTAAAAGTAACCCCTTGACAAAGAATCTCCATGTCAGAGAATTGACCTTTTTGAAGTAAGTCTCGCATTACGTCCCGGAGTTTCGACATTGTCGATATGGATGATGCCGGTTTCATTGACATTTGATCCCACAAGGAAAGAGAAAGATTGAGGGTCAGTGAGGTTGAAGTATCAGGTGAAGCTATGTTCCTAACACTAGTATTGCTTGACCAAGATAATCTATATTCATCATGACAGAGCAAGTCATGGGATATGACATCAAGACAGGATCATCGGTGTGACGATGACACATAGACTGTTAAGTGACGAAGATATAGGACTGAGATCCAGTATTTGATGTTATAAGACGCTACCATGTGGACTTTCGACTGCTGCAACAGTGGTTCAGCACTTCTAAACTAAGTATTTTGGCAAATAGCACTAGGTTATGTCAGTCACTTGATGAGTCACCTGACGGACAGTCATATGATGGCTTTCTCTGTTTATCAGATACTTGAATAACACAACAATTATCTACGTCGCAGTCCTCCAGATCTATCAGGTTACTACGCAGTAAATTGAGCTAAGGCTGGCTGGATGATACTATCGTGTCCATGTCATGGGCTCGGATCTAAAATGGAACCCGGATTGGTCCATCGTATGCTCAGTCATTGGCGGAGAGAATCTATATTCAGTATTCAGACTATATAGATATTTCGATAGAAAGAGTCAGATGATCTGATTCAGATCTAATTATCTATCAATTCTGCCCCTTTAGCTTTAGGCCTATATTACTAGGTAGTACCGAATATCGCCGATTTAACAGATTGTGATAGCGGTACTCTCATCTTGGCAAGTTACGAATTGCGCAATCCAAAATACCCCAAGAAAATCTGCACTAAACGGGTGAATCAACTACCAACACCAGGCTGTTACAATCGTTACGGGAGGACAATCACCCTGTGCCAACCCTAAGGAAGAGGTGCCCAACGGATGGGTATCAATCATAATAAATAAGTTGGGCATTTGAAGCAATCGAACGTCTCCTAGCTAAGTAGCTAATGGGTCAAACGAGGATACGAACGAGCTAATTCAGAAAGGTCAATTAGGACCATACTGCGACCTCTTTGTTCGGCTTAGCCATAGTGCCCAATCTCGACGTTAACAGTACCAATCCCATCCCCATACTGGTTCCAGTCACCGCGCTGGACCGAGTAATAATTGGTATAATGCACAAAATTGAAGTCATTGGGTTGATTTCCCCAAGGGCAGTCCCAGGTGATCTTGCAGATATTGATCTCGTCGCTCCATAGCTCAATGCTCCCAGTAGTCCCGGACGGTGAATCCGATCTTCCGCAAGAAGAAACATCGGCCGACCCATCAATGGCAACCGTAGTTTTGTTCACATCGGCCGCCGATATTTCATGGTCTTTATCTCCAGTTTTGTAGAACTTGCCCCTGAGATTCCAGCAATGTCAGCAAAACAACCCGTGGAAGGTGGGAAGGATGGCAGAGTATGTACGCTGCATACCAGCTAACTTCAGCATTTCGCACCTGAAGAATACTGTCCCCCGTCTTGTTGATAATATGAACAGTGATCCAGCTTGAGTACGTCATTTTGGAAGGTTGTGGCCGAAAGTCGAAGTCTTGAATGAATTGGTTTTGATTTCATGCAGAGACAAATAGCACAGTGAAGCCTAGCAATGTTAAAAACGAAAAGAAAGCTACCTTCATCACGGATTCATCGAGTCCTTTTATATCCAAAGTACTTCCTATAAGTCCCCTAGGTGATAGCTCCGGACCATAGTGTTCCGAAAAGATGAGATGAACAAGTGTCATGGTTGAGTGATACCGATATCTCCAAGCCCTCCTGCATGCATACCTAAAGATACTGCTGCAAGTACACGTCGGCAATTTCATGCAAGAGTCTGTCCGGAGTCACAAGATGCACCTGCACCAAGTATCGCTAGACTGCATTGTATTGCCGATGATAACTGGGTGATGAATGATCCTTCGCTTCGGCCTGTTCAATCATGTATTAGGACTGCTGTATGCATACTGTGTCACTGCCCTCTGCAGGACACGTATCGTATCACGAGGTGGTTGTCAAAGCTGTTACCTTGTGTCAAGTCAATGAGTGCTAACTGGCCTTGCATGCTCTAGGCAGTCTAGGTATGCTGTATCATGCAGCATAGCCCGAGTGAGAGAGAAAATGCATCGAGATCGACATTTGAGTCCGACTTACCAATAAACAATTGACGCAGTAAGGTGGCAGAATTTATTGGCTGGAATGGTTCCTCTATGAATATCCGCCGATATTAACCTTGGTGAGATCAAACACCTCACCAGATTTGTAGAAATTGACTAGGAGATGGTTTTACTATTTTTTTGAGACGTAGGTGTCAAAGATATGACACATCCGTCGGAGACTTTTCTCCACTATTTATGCAGCTACTACTCTTGCTATAACTCCACAAGAGAGGGGCGCCCAATCATCATGGGAGTTTCAGTATTTCCCCGTATGCATGACAGACCGGCCCTTGTCATTTTCATAGGGTCAGAAGCAGTCTGGAAGATGGGGGAGGGGGGAAATTAAACACGCTACGTAGTTTACTACGCAGTAGATTGAAGGGTTGGTGGGTCCTAGGTGCATGAATCAGCACATAAATTCGGCATAGATGGCGTATTAGAAGTGCATGAGTTTTTCAGGAAGTATAAACAGCGGTGTGAGTCGTTGATCCTGTGGAGGGTGGCTGGCTGGCTGATAGGGCTCGGATCCCCAGGAGATACGTATGTTCTTACAGTAAACAGTAAACCCCCTTTACAAGCAATCAGTTGAGCTGGCTGCCTAATTGCTTATCTCGGGGTTGCTTATAACGGTGTTTTACTGTAGTACATTCGGCGAGAGTCTCCGTGATGTTAGGCACCTCTTCTGCCCGACATAAAGTCGTAAAAAAAATCCCTCACGGTACAATATTATCCAACAGAATACAGTGTAAGGCTCAGTGAGCAGTCCCTCGACAGGGTTAACTCGTAGCGTCAATTCGGTATGTTTGCTCTTCGTGCTCCGCATACTGCATCCATCCCTTATGTAAACGCATCCCCTCAGACACACGTGCGTCCTCCATCTCCTTTTGATCCATCCATTCCGTTCCGTCTGGTACCAGATTTGATGAGGCGACTGGCTGCACCCGCGATGGAACCCGGATCGTGCAAACAAGGGATGTCAACACATTGAGGAAATGTGCGACTTGCTTGTGGGAAATTGCCTTCCATAAGATCAGTGTTCACCATTATCACAAGAGCCCAGCGAGGTCAACTTTGCCTGATTCTATCATAAGTCTGACAACGTCGTATCCACATTCTTCGGCGGCATATAAAAGGGGCGTTTGACCGTGGTGATCTCGAAAATCAAAAATAGCATCGCTCCTGCTGAGCAGCAATTTCAAAAGACGGTTGTAGCCTGTTTTAACGGTGTCCTCGATGCTCGAATCCAATACCTGATCATCATTGAGGGTTTCGAGATAAGTGTAGAGGTCCATAAATTCGAATATCGGTGCATCTCCATACTTGTCTCTGGGGTTGGGATTGACCATCTTCGAATCAAGAAGCACCTCCGCTGCAGCGAAATTGCCATTCGCAACAGCTTCAAAAAATGGAGTTCTCCCCGATTTATCCTTTGAATCAACTTCAACCAAAGGATTCTCGAGTAAAAGTCTTATGGTTGCCGAATTTGACCGTTCAGCAGCGTATGAAAGTGGAGTCTGACCGTGTTGATCTCGTGAGTTGGGATCTGCTTTGCCACAATCGAGCAAAGTCTTCAAGGTTGAAGTGCCTGCAAGCGATCTGCGGGGCACGATAGTATTTGGGTTGAGCCCCGGTTCCAGATCACCTTGGCACCATAACACTACCAACCTCGTTAGATTGCTTAGGTCCATGTGTTGGACAGCATAGGAAAGCGGTGTCCGCCCTTGATAATCTTTAAAATCCACATCGACTTTGCCAGAATCAATCAAAAGCTTTACAGTCGACGCATCGGAGTACTCGGCGGCGTATGATAGCGGCGTTCTACCGTTTTTATCTTTGGAGTCTAGGTTAACCCGGCCGGAGTCAATCAACAGCTTTATAATTGATCTGACTGAGTGCTTAGCGGCACGTGAAAGTGGTGTGCGCCCTTCATCGTCCGTCTGGTCCAAGTCAACTTTGCCTGAATCGATCAGAAGCCTTAAGCTCGATGTATCGGAATTCATCATAACCTGTGAAAGCATCCACTGGCCGTGTTCCTCCGAAATGTTAGAGTCCAGTCGACTTAAGTCCATTAGGGGTTCCAAGAGCGACGCGTGTGAGTGCTCAGTAGCACCATGGAGCGGTGTCCGACCGTGGTTATACACTTTGCCAGATTCGATGGACAGTATCGGTTGGGACACATAGAGATTCTTCGTAACATGATAGAGCCGTGTGAAGTTATTGGTAACTCTAAAGTCCGGATCAACTGTCCTGGGCTCCGTCAACAGCTTTATGATCAATGCATTTGATTGCTGGATACCAATGTGGAGTGGTGTCAGATCATATAGGTTTGTAATATCTGGATCAACTCTGCCAGACTGGATCAGCAGCTTCGTGGTTGGCACATCTGAGTGTTCAGCAGCATAATGCAGCGCCGTCTGACCATATCTGTCTTGGTGATTAAGGTTGCATGCACCTCCACATCTAATTAACCACTGTACTATTTCACTACTGCCGGAGCTGGCCGCATGCGATAACACCGTCTTGAATTCGTTATCTGTTCTATTCAGGTCACAGTGCCCAGTATTGAACAATGCCTTGGCAATATCCAGAAAGCCCATTTCTACGGCTTGGAAGAGAGGAGTCTTCCCATCCAAGTCTTCGACGGACAGATCGCCAGTCTTCGATTCAATCAAAAGCTTGACTATTCCAAGGTGGCCCTTTCTAGCTGCCCGTGAAAGAGGTGACCGATTATCAAGCATGCCATGGCGTTCCCACTGCTGACGAGCTTTGAGTTGCTCGATACATTTTGAGCTCGCCGCTGTGCACTTGGAAACAATGCTATGCTGAGAGGTCCAATTGGCGAATTGTCCATAAAAGTCATATTTCGGGGAGAAATCAGCAGACTTGACGGAGAGAAGCCATTCCACGACTTGCTCCTGTCCATCCTCAATGGCAAACGCAAGCGCCTCACCCAGGATTGTGGCACCTGTGTCGAGTGCGTATGTCACTGTCTGGTTTTGGCGATTGATGATGGCCCAAATAAGTGCCCAGCCATCAGACTCTAGCATATTCTTTCGGTACAACACGGGATTGCATGCCAAGAATAAACGGCTGTTTGCTTGGGCGAAAGAGTTAAGATCATTCTCTTCCAACAGATCTGCAATTGCATGCAGTAACTCGTTGGGTAATTTGGAGACCATTATTTGTGACCGTGAGGCCGATATGTACGAATGAGGTTTCAGTGGGTCTTGTTCCAATGTTTTATTGCGCAGCTGAGCGAAGCGAAGCTAGCATTATCCAGGACAGGACGTTGGTTGAAAGTTTCTCGGCCGCTTCTCGATTCTGATTGGTTCTTGGTTCTGGGGGTTCTAATTAGACGAAAAACCAAGAGTGACATCATTTTCCGTTATATCTTACTTCGTTACTCTAAGGCTGTTTAGATAATCTAGGTAGTATAGTCTATTAGACCATCTACGCAATCTAGATAGATAATTTATATAAGGATTCTAGGGAAACGCGCTGCATTACATAGATTTCTATGAGAAGAAGCACCCTCGAGTATAGAAAGGCAGGGTCCCCTCGATATCCCCGAACAGGAATAAGGACTCAAGGAGCGAATGAAATAAGCAGACCCGCCAGAGCAACAGACAAAAAATCTATAGAATTTGTGCAGTTAAAGTCTATATAGGCATGCGATAGGCTGGCGCCCTATTAATAGTATAATTAGAAATCATATACTTCTTTAGCTGCGCATGTCTTTGGCAGTTCAACGATCTGCCACTAGTAGGTGAGACTCGGCCCATTGACTGATACTGCGGGGTGGGTTTGCCAAGCAATGAGCCACTGATCATTCGCTCTAATAGCCCTACACACAGCCCAATATCTAACAAAGAGATATTCCATGAGTTGGATAATACGTGTCAATATAAAGCGTTCGTTCATTAGTTTCCCAACTACGAAGATGTGTGTACATTATCTAGGACCCATTTCACACCATCAACAACAATATCCGGCTGAGTTAGCTGCACAAAGTGCCCACTCTCACGGGCAAAAACAAGCTTGCTCTTCGTAGAAAGCTTCAAATGCTCCTTCATAAGTCCCTCACTCTTCTCATCAGCCGTCCTAATCAACTCCCTAACATGGCTCCTCTGTTCCTCAGTTCCATTCCCCTTCTCAACACCCGCCTTGTATAACCCACTCCAATCCCTACTCCGCATACCCCCAATAACATAAACCGGCTTATCTCCAACTAGTGGCTGCTTCTTACCCAGCTCCTTCTTCTGCAGCGTCTCAAAGCTCGGTGCATAGTGCTCAGAATCCTCCTTCTCCCCAATTAACATGGTCTTCTCCGAGAATTGGTCGCTTTTAAATGCATCCCACTCCTCCTGCGTGAACTTATGCTCCGCCTCAATACCCCTACCAGCATACGGATGAACGCCCTCAGCAATAACCGAAAGAACTGGATCATTAACGTTCAGTATCTGTGGCATAGTCTCGTGATTTGCATCGACGAGAACCAGACCAGCGATGTGGGGGCCATTTCCCGTAAGAGCGATGAACTCGTTTATAAGCACGCCGGCCCAGGAGTGGCCCACAATGATTAGAGGGTTCGGGATGGGAGCTTGTTTAATGAGAAGAGAAAGCTCCAGAGCAATGTTCTCGGCTGTGGGCTCGAGCGGCGAGAGCTCAGAGTTGCGAAACCCCGAACGGTCGTATGTGTAGCTGCGCAGTGAGGGAGGGAGCAGCCGCACTACGGCTGTCCAGTTGAGGCTGGAGCTTGCTACGCCTGAGATAAATAGGACGACGGGATCTTTGGAGCTGCTGGGCTCTGGACCATGAGTGTAGAGGGCGAGGGAGTGAGTGCCTATGTTCACGAGACTGGCGTTTTGGGGGAGGGCGGAGGAGGACATTGTAGGTGATGATTTTATGAATCTTTGAGTTCTTAAGCCTTGTAAAATTCTACAAAACTTCTTTATGGTATATAAGTCAGACAGAAATGAGGCCCTGCACTAGTTAAACTAGTTGCTATTTTTTTTTTTGCTACCCTGGCACTGGCGTGGCTGTATGATGAAGTGGGGATGGAGGGGCAGAGAGCCAGCTTTTATGTAGAGAGGAGGAGCTTCATCTGGTGCGACGGCAAGGATAAATACTTAGCGTTATGCTTAGCGTTCTTCGTAATCGCAAACTTTGGGTCGGCGCTTGCATAGCCACATGTAGCAAGGCCAGTCAACGTCTCCATATGTGTAATGTCATGCAAGGAAAATATCGTGTCCCACTTGAGTACGCAGGCTTATTGTACTAAACGCTTGCTGCTATAGGGTCTGTGCGAGGGGTGTATTGGTCTGCTTCTTCCTATTTACTGCTGGTTACTAATTTAGTGGAAGATTGGTAAGCTCGGTAGAAGCTTCTTGATTTCCGAGAAACTTTTCCAATCGACAGCATTTCGGACCAGAATGCCGTTGTCTCAAAGGTTAGATCAGCGGGCTTGGTCTATGTGATCATTGAAGTTATCTCGGTGGGGAGTCTGAAATAAACAAAAATCCATTTTGTAGCATACTATTTCTAGCATTCAGATTAACGAGTAACGAATATGCAGCAGCAAGCCATAGGCATTATCCTGTCAGACAAGAACCTCTTATGCCTACTCAGTTGATAGGCTCCGTCACACCTTTCGAAATCCTCAAGATACTGTCAAGCTGCTCCTGCGGCACTCTTCCCATCCCACACTCAGTCGCTACACCGAACCTCTTCCTTGTAGCCCGCTGCGCAGCCTTAATCCGATGTTTAGTCCCCTCCTCGTCGTCGAAATGCACCAAGCCCAAGACAAGCCGCGTATCCTCATCCACCGCCAATCCCTTCAAAGGCTCAAAGTACGCTACATCGTCCCGGTCCTTCGGCACAGGCATATGGATCCAATTCACGGCGCGTGGTCTGATTGCCTTCAAAATACTATTCGCGAACTTCACCAACAGTCCCAGATCCTCAGGTTCAATAAGATGCTTGCCTTCCAGATCCCTGTAGCACAGATGGAAGCCAACGTGAACTTCTCCCGGGATTCCCGCGCAGAGACGCTGAATCCGATCCAACACCCCTTGTTTGACGGGCGCAAAGTGCGGCTTGAAAGGGAAATCGTACGGCAACCGACCCCGCTCATACAGTCATACTCCAAGTCAATCACCTCGAAGGGTAGGTCCCATTGGACTGCGAGGTCGTGTGCGGGGATGCCAGTTAAGATTACGTTCAGCGAGTCGAGGATGCGGCGTTCATAGAACGGTTCAAGCTGTGCATGGAATCAGGGCGCAAGTGGCCCTGAATACAGGCTAGGGGCGATGGGAGCGAGACTTGAAATCGTACTCCCGGTGGGATGATGCCTTGGTCGCGTAGTTCCACGAATCGCTTATAGGATTCGAGCGCGGCGCCATCGTACTAGGAAGGCGCCACGGATTCATGAGTAAAGCCGGGGTGGTCGGCGGGTAGCTCAGCGCTGCCGGGCAAGAATGGGCGCCATGTCTCCTTGGGAAAACAGGGATGCTCCCAGCCGATATAGTTTTGCCGGACGCCTGGTTCGCCGTCTGGGATTGAGTAGAGGCGGCTAGGCAGTGCTGCTGGAATTTGTCTGAAAACCTGTTCCGTGTCGTAGAGCGGGATGCTTCCTACCAGGTGCACTCCGATGGGCGCGGCCATGATTATTGTAAACCTTCTAGTAGCGCGTTGCTGTAGGGGAGTTGAAATATGGGTGGGAAAGTAGGCAGATAAAACACTGAGTAGCTGCTGAGGGGCTAACTGGAACAAAGAGAGGAAACAAAGAAAGGAATTGACTCATGATCCATGCAGACGAAGAGCACGATGGATGAGATCCCGGTTCTTGATTTCGGGGAGCCACCAATCACTAGTTCGGTCAATATCCTAGGGATGTTGGATTACAAGGGTAATTCTGATTTTCTGACCCTTCTGTCGCAAGGTTCTTCAGCCAAATCCAGTAAACATCACTTTCCTGAGACTTGTAACCACTTATAACTAGAACCCCCCTGGACAAGACGAATATTTTGAATTGTGCATTGGATTTTATCTAAGAGGCTATGATAGCATTGGCTTTTACAACTTTGAAGTGCTCTCCTCGCGGCCAACAAGGTTAGGATGGCCGTCGTTCATCGGTCGGGTGACAGCGTAGAAAGCAACACCCTCACTCTTTGTTGAGAACTATCAATGGGTCAGCAAGTGTACACAGGTTGATTGGAGTACAGAGAACTAACCTGAGCCTTGGATCCAACATGGAAGAAGGCCCAATCCCCAGCAACGAGGTGGTGGGTCTTGCCAGTGGCTTCATCCTGTAAGTTATAAGTATCATTCGTAATACAGATTTCGAAATCGACTGGGATCTTACTGTGATGTCGATTTGGCCCTTGAGAACATACTTGGTCTCCTCGTAGTCGTACTCGCCGTATCGTGTAGGTCCGGGCACAACACGGTAGAATCCAGTGGTCAGGTAAGGGGTAGAGTGTGAGCTCTGGGATTTGATTGAGTGGAAGTCGGCGATAATGGCACATTCGCCCTCGGGGATAGGGATGTGCTCATGGCCGGCGCCCTTGATAATGGTAAGAGGAACGATCTTGTTGTTAGACACTAGAGATGTTAGCACAGGATTTTAGACAATAACTAAGAGTATCTTACTATTGAAGCGTAGATAAAGACTAGAGATATAGACAAGTAGGTACGAGACAAGCTGCCAGCACCTGCTTATATACCGATCGAAACGGAGCATCGTCAGCATAGATAGGGTTATCGGACCTTGAGATACGGGAGCCGGCTCCGGAGCCGTAGCTCCGTGCTCTCAAGCTTATTCGGCTGCCACTAAGCTACAAAGAGGGTTAGTGTTAGCGAATTAAGATGGACCGAGACATAACGTGATCGGAACCTCACGGTCCTTGGCCGGATTATCCTGGAGGAAACCCTATCTTCCATTACCTTGCCGGTATTTTGTTATAAGATCTGGGTTCCGAATGTCTTATTTGGTTGGCTCGGCCCTCAAGGGACCCCGGGGCCACGGTTGCTGCTTCCCGCCCCTCTGTGGCTACAGCCAATAAAAATGATCTTTGATACTCAAGTATTTATGGTCAACTGGAGATGGAGGGACGGCCCCGTAACCATCCGGGGTAGCTTCTACATCCTCGCCTTACAAGCGGTAAACAGGCCTAAGCTCGACATGGAGGCCATTATGAGGTGATAGTTAGCCACTATCAGGTGTTATTAGTAATCTCTTATTTAAATCAGCCTTCTGCCAAGGCTTCAGCTTATACCAAAAATTGAGAAGGTCGCATAAAACTGGGCCACGACAAAATCTCCTTGTGAGATGGAGCTCGTTGCTACGTGAAATCGAAGGTTTTCTGCGGTGGATGCGGGGTCCGCTCATCTAGAAAAACTTAAAGCATCACTGTACCTGGTGCTGAAGCATTCTAGAAAAGCCTGCGGATATTTATGGTAATATACGATGACTCACTTGGAGCATTTAACTGTTATACACTGACGGCCACGAACGGGAATCTCTTCCACCGCAACGCATTTGCTTCCTTGGCGAAGCCCTTATTGCTGCTGCCACACGTGCCACATATTATTAGACATGCAAACTTGTTAAATTCGGATTACATATGTAATCTGCATCATTATCATACTAAAAGGAGCTTGCTCGTTATGTCCTGTTTTTCGTTGTCTTAAAAGTTGTAATTTCATTGATCCGAGAGTGATCTCCTCACACTCGGAGAGGAGTACTTAAAAAGACATAATACGTGCTGAGAGAAAACATTGCCTTAAGGACCCAGTGGTATAAGGCTCCTATACAAGACAATTGCCGCCCAATGGTACACAGATGGGTAAATATCTCCCAGTTATATTACTACTCAAAGGTTGTTGATATACTTGGCTATCGTTGGCCAATCACAAGACAGGCCGGCAACGTCGGTAAAAAAGCTTGGCCCGTGGATTTTTTTACCAACCAAATTTTTCATGTTCGAAAAGATATGGATCTCTCTCTGGTGGCAAAAAACAAAAAGTCTGACCGACGCAGGGGTCGAACCTGCAATCTCTTGATTCGTAGTCAAGCGCCTTGCCATTGGGCCAGCCGGCCAATTCGTGATACAACGAATTTATATTTGTCAATATAAGCCAAAAAGGAGGAAATCAAATAAATAAACAAGCCTGAGTAAACCCTTGATGGAATACTACAAAGAGAAAGGCAGTCGAGAATATGCTCTGATTACTTACGTATTCGAAACTTTAGCCGCAGTTTAGTCCATTAAATCATCCAACTTACCAGCCTGTTTCTCTTGGATTATATACGTCTTTCATATTTCCTCTCGTTATCTTTCTATGATAATAGTTATTACCGCCTTCCTCTAACTACGTTACACTCCCAAATCGTTACGCTATTAGAAGAACTATATACCTCATCATAATCATAACCGGTGACCACTCGGGGCTTGACTCTTCAACTATTTCTAGACCTCGAGTTATCGTCTCTTATAAAATTCAACTCGAATATCTCATTTTCTAGATAATCCCGAGAGCAAATTAGATACAACACCCCCCAAAGCAAATTTTGCAGATCTCTAGCTCCCATAATAACTTAGACTTCTTTCCAAGCTTGAGGTTCTTCGCCAGCTTGCCCAGCATTATATCGACAATTACTCAAGGAAATCACCGTTCGAATCACTGTGCAAGATGTGAGCTAACGCGTGTACTAGGATAAGGAAATGCACACAAACCTACAGCAATGTAGAATGTTATCAGAGATTCTCATCTCACATGTCGACAAGTACGTCGTCTAACAGCTCGTAGCCGCTAAAATGGTCGTTGCGGGTATCAACTACCAGTGCAGCATATTTCGTCAAGGCCGACCCGAGGCTCTCGTGGAAGCGAAAGTCCCACTGGCGTTCGCCACAACTTTGTGATGCAGAATGTTTTGCTTCTGACGAGGCGAGATCGTCATCGGTGTCAAGACCTCCTTGGACTAGGATGTCGGGCCCCGAGGCCGCACGCGTTTTCAATACAACCACACTATCAAGGACATATTAGCACATTCTCCGCACAAGAGGGCCAAACAGAAACAAACAGAATTGCACTCGATAAAGAGGTTCCAAGCGTTGTATTGGTTCGCTTCAAATCTGCCTCCAAAGCTAAGATCTCTTTACGTTTGAAATACCACTTCACATTTCCACGGCTAAATCTTCTTCGTTGGATTTGCGATGTCCCACCGGTCGTATCGGTTGTCACCGCGGCCTGAGATGAACTATCAACAGGGAGATGTGGAATAAGCTTCTCCATTAGAGCTTCACAGGCGAGGGAGCAATTCGCAATCGGGATCTTCAGCGTCTCTAGGGTTGTCGTGATCTCCACATCTCCGCTTACGACTGTTGTTACTATATCGCTGCGGAGGGCGCGTTCGAGATCGGAAATTATAATGTAGAATGCCTGGGCATTCTGGCTGATTGAGATGATTTCTTGCGGTGCGTTCTGAACAACCGAGCAAAAGTTATAGAGCTCCAGGGCCGTTTTACAAGCGCTTTGTGCTAGCTGCAAAACGGCTGCAACTGTGCCAATCACCGATGTAGGGTCAACCATCTTCCAGTACTAATTAACAGGTATCACTTGGATGGTCAGGAATACTCTAAGAAGGCTTGTGGTCGATAATTGACACGAAAGCAACTCTTATGTTGATCTTATTCTTCAGCCTCGTCCCCTCACGTGATGGCCTCCATCTTGCCAACTCATATAATTCCTAGCTACTATTCATGATCGACAATGAGGTAGAAGTACCTCCAGAATCAGAATAATAATACTATCTCCTCTCTGGATGCCAGGCCTAATACTTTGATGTCAAAAAGCTGCTCCGCTAAGAGAGAAAGCCATCGTCTATGTGTACATATGCTGAGCCTAGTATTTCGATATTAATGGACCCTGTCTCTTCTACAATACATACAAGAAATACCATCACGGTACTGCCCTAAAAGTATCTTTGAGCTCATAATTCGCCTCACTAGCCAAAAGTCTTCCAATCTCGCTTGGATGGCAGATATTGAAGATCACCATGGTGACAAATATCAGCACGGCATCAAAAATATATAGGAAGATTTCATGATGCAGAAGATACCCATTGTTCCCCTGTAGATACTCAATCAACCGGAATACAGACCGGATCATGATCAGCATGCTCGACGCGTATAACACGTTCATGTGTTTCCTCCAAGGAATCTCAGCGGAGTAGCATCGTGGAATAGGATATTTCTTTAATTTCATGTCGAATGAGCCTGCTGTGACGATGAAAAAGCCGAAGAAGAATATTTGGACGAAAAGGCCGATGACGATGATTTTTTCTCCTAACTTCATGCTGTCGAGAGTGCCGCCGCTTTGGATGCCACCGCCTAGAGTTTAAGAGATGATTAGCGGTGTTCTTGCGGGTGTTGATAGTTTGGTTTATTTAGTACTGACCAGAGCCCTGCAAGAGGAAAGAGAGCACGTCACCCGTCACGAAGACCTTGGTTAACCATTTTTTTCTCATGATTGCGTGTGATTCCGCTTGTAAAACTAATATTATTCGCCCGAGGAACATGTATATAGAAGCGGCGAGCAAGGCTGGAGCGAGGAGCAGGAACAAGGTTTGGATGAGATACGGTCCCAGAGTCCAGTTCGGAGATTCCCGACTGGACATAGCGCGACCGATGTAGCCGAGTACCTCAACTACTCAAATTAGCATTTCTTGCTCATTGTCACGTCTATATGTCAAACCGGAGAAGCGTCACTGACATATGCCTCCAATCACAAAAGGAATGAAGAACCAAGTTCGGGTTCTGACCATCTGGTAGATATGGAAGAGGGTTGTTCCCGCGAAAAGAATGATGAAGATAACGGCACCGGCCATGCTCGGGTCATAGTGATAATAGGAGAATGATATTGCGTCCCCTGTTGGGTCGCTGTCTGCGCGGCGTGTATTCATGTTTATCTGCTGCTGCGGGATATCCTCCAATACAACGAGACTTGTGAAATGGTCGTGGAAGAACAAGGTCGGCACAATTCAAGATGGTGTTGTCAGCTTGAACATCTAAGTGACGCTGCAGAGATTTAAAGAATGAAGAAAACTAGGCAGAAGAGAAATCATGATGGAGGATCTGTGGCATAGCCAGTAACCATAGGCCCAGAAGCTAAAGATTTCCGTACTCCGTACATCTAATAGCCTTCCTAGGCGGCAACACACGTTAAGTAAAAAGGGCTATGTATGAACTATGTGGACCTGTTTCAGATTATAGTCTCCTCCCAGATACGTTGTTAAAATTCCACCTGCAGATGTTATTCGTTTTCCATGTGCTATTTCATCGTCGGATTCGTTTTCGTTCTCGCGTTCGGGAAAGCCGCACAGTAGTTAAATATTAGCAGACCCACAGGGGATAATAATAGAGTAGACGTTTAGCTGAGAGATTAGGGTCAAGAATTTTATTTTTCTCATTTACCTCGTTTTCGTCTTCCTCTCGTACTCGCTCCAAAGAAAAATTCAGCGTGAGGTCGGCAGAGTAGGAATTTTCCCTCTTGAATTGACCTAGTCAGGGGTTTTCTTAACTGATGTGTGCCGTTAATTATGGAAGGCTATTTATAGGATCTCCTTTAAATTAAAACAGAAGTGAACCATCTAGCCAGGCAATTCGAATACAACTGCATACATCTGTAGTTTCGGTTCATCGAAAACTTTCCTTATGTCCTTGGCCTGGCACCCGTATATACACACGCCACTTGGGGGAATGCTACACTACTTTAAACTCTTCAAAGAAGAGTACTTCTCAGTGCAACGTTAACAACGACCGTTAGCTACATTAGAGTCATGTAAAGGGCTATCTCTGACTTTGAAGGTATCCGAAGCCTATACCTAAAGCACAATAGTGGCATCTGTCAATTGTACGTAAATGCCTGGTGATATAGGCCACAATATATAATTGTCAACTTGCTTAAGCTTTCCCGATTTCCTCGGAGGAGATCCCGAGGTTTGTACACTCACAAGGTGAATTCTAACCAGGTTCCGACTCCGATTTGTTGCCGGGATCTCCTCGGGCACACGGAGTTCCGCGATCAATCAATGACCGATGTTTATCGTAGAATGCTCGAATCAAAACTCGATAATGCTATACCGAGGTTCTAGATCGGATCTATCAAATTCTTAAGTTAAAAACCCATGTCTAGACCTTCGGCGATCCACATTTAAAGCTTTCACATGGCTAGAAGATTTTCACCTCAAGAAAACGATCGATTTTGCAGCACCATCACATACTACAAACGAACAATAATACCCAAGTAAAATGGTGTTACGATAATATTCAGAGGAATAATTCAATAACAATCAAATTGGTGTGATAGCATCTACAAGTCCTATATAGTTGAAAACTCCGATCTTCCTACGGACCCACATGCCATCCATTTGCGTCATAGACTCTTCTCCCAATGCGTCAACGTCCAGGGAGTTCCACACCAGCTGTCCACTCCGATAAGGCTGCTAGTGGTGCCTTCGGTGGTGTTATCGTGCGCTGATCCCTATATGACGTTGATCTACCCGTGGTAGGGCCCGTTATGGTTTTCCATCCACCTACACAGTATATTCATTTTCTATTCTTGGACGGTCATCCAGTAGATCTTGTCCGTTCTTCATCGTTTCCACATTTTTGATTCTATTGAATAATACCCCTTGGACTGGCTAAGACTGTCGTGACTACGGGTCAGTGTGAAGTTTGTTTAACTTCCCAGGCCTTTCCTCGCCATGTGGTGTTGCTGATTTTTGCGTTTCACTCGGTTCTGGATATAAACAATATTGCCCAACACTAGTTCCACACTTTCGTATACGGCTAATACCATAAACACCGCAACTTTATTTGCCGTGCAATGTCAGAACTGTTACATCCCACAACTTCAAAGACAGACTATTCATAACACCTCCAAGCAAACCGGCCCCATGCCCGAGGATCGCCGCGACAGCAACGAGAGCCAGAGCTCATTAATCAGCTACCGGAGTGTCGAGAATCAGAGCCCAGAGACCCCTGAGTCAGGAACACCTGAGCATCATGCCGCGACACAAGGTACCAATCCAGAAAGCGTCAGCCCGACCAGCGTGTCTCCATCTCGCCATCGGGTCCATTTCGGGACAGATCTGAGATACGAGTATGGCGATGTCGACACGGAATCAGAGGGCTCACCTGATGCATCACCACCTGAAGGTCGTCAGCGAAGGCCCACGCAGGGGTCTGTTGATATCACCGAGGCACGGCCGAGGAAACGATCCATTTATCTCAATCAACCCAGTGGGAGAGATAGTGTGGAGTTTGAGAAAGAGTCCCTGGGTCGATCTTCTGAACCTGGCACCAGTGGTTCACTTCTCAGCCGGCTTAACGAGTTTAGACATGCGGCGGCGAAGAAAGCGAGGGAATACGCGGCTCGACTTGGGCGTCCACCTTCTGATGAACAGGATTTGCGTGCTATGCAGTATCGTCCTGATTCGGGGGCGAGTAGCGAGATCACGCTTTCCGAGAACGTGTATGACCACGATCGATCGAGCTCTGAGGCCCATCGAATGGTTCGGGAAATGTCCCATGATCAAATGGCTTATCATCGTCCTGGACATAATAAACACTATCCGCACAAGGGTCCGGATTACTGGGGCAGTCCTGCTGATGCGTGGAGTAATGCGGGTATAAGACGCCGTGGCAGTACTGGAGGTGTTTTGTCCCAGCTTCTGAAACTCAATGGAGCCCTCGATCATGCACATTTAGGTGCAATGTCAACTACTAGTCAGTCCCCTAGAGAGATAGGGACACCTCTGGGTGGGAGTGTATCTGGGACAAGTACGCCACGGAAAATAAAATGGTATAAGAAGCCGCCGAATATGTCGCCTTACGCTCTAGCTACCGCCTCGACGAATGTCAGTGGAGCGAGCACGCCGGTCTCGAGTGAAATACTCACGGCTGCCTCGAAACGGCGCAGCAAGCACTCGTCAGGGAATATGAGGCTCGAGGATGAGATACAAATTACCCTACAGATTGCGCAGATTATTGCGCGCGAGAGATACATCATGCAGCTGTGCAAGGCACTCATGGTATTTGGGGCCCCCACGCATCGGCTAGAGGAGTACATGCAAATGACCGCGAAGGTCCTCCAAGTGGATAGCCAATACCTCTACGTCCCCGGCTGCATGATAATGTCTTTTGATGATCCCTCCACACGAACAGCCGAAGTGAAACTCGTCCGCGTATCGCAAGGCGTCGACCTAGGCCGTCTCTCCGAGACTCACAACATCTACAAAAACGTCATCCACGACGTTATAGGAATCGAAGAAGCAACCCAAGAACTAGAAGACATCATGAAACGAAAACCCCGGTACAACAAACTAATCATTGTGCTAGTCTGCGGCCTAGCCACCGCCATGGTCGGTCCATTCGCCTTCGGCGCCAGACCCATCGATATGCCCATCATCTTCTTCAACGGCTGTCTACTCGGCATCATGCAACATGTCATCGCCCCACGCTCAGTCCTCTACTCAAACGTCTTCGAAGTAACAGCAGCAGTGCTAACCTCATTCATTGCGCGGGCCATCGGCAGCATAACAACCACCATCCACGGAACACCACACCAACGCCTCTTCTGCTTCTCGGCTATCGCGCAATCTTCCATCGCCCTCATCCTCCCAGGCTACACAGTCCTCTGCAGCAGCCTAGAACTCCAATCCCACAAGATCGTCCCCGGCTCCATCCGCATGGTCTACGCAATCATCTACTCCCTCTTCCTAGGCTACGGCGTCACAGTGGGGACAACCATCTACGGGCTCATCGACCGCTCCGCAACATCCAACACAACTTGCCCGAACGTCCTGGGCTTCAAAAACCCCTACGTCGCCCGGTTTCCCTTCGTCATTGCCTTCTCCATCTGCCTCTTGATCATAAACCAGGGGAAATGGAAACAGGGCCCGGTAATGGTTATCATCTCCTTCACAGGCTACGTCACAAATTACTTCGTAACCAAGCGTCTCGGGACGAATACCCAGGTTGCCAACACCGTCGGCGCATTCGCCATAGGCGTCATGGGAAATCTGTATAGTCGGCTTTGGCATGGCCATGCAGCCACGGCTATCTTACCGGGAATATTCGTCCTCGTTCCGTCTGGGCTTGCAGCGTCGGGTTCACTTATCGCGGGTGTTGAGTCGGCGGATGCTATAAGGTCGAATATCACCCGTAATGCTAGTCATGGGGAGACTCAGTCTACTGGAGTGGGACAGCAGAAGTCGGTCCAGGATTTGGGGTTCGGGATGGTGCAGGTTGCGATAGGGATTACGGTGGGGTTGTTTGTGGCTGCTTTGGTGGTTTATCCGTTGGGGAAGAGGAGGAGTGGCTTGTTTAGTTTCTAGCTTTGTTGCTTATAAGCCATAGGGTTTGCTTGGCTGGCTAATATACAGAGAACAGACTTTACGTATGATCAATAATCAAAAGTACCAACAAAGGAAAATTGTATTCGAACCACTGAGAAGGATTATAATTAGGTTTGCTGACTTCTCTCGGCTATATCTACGAGCCAACCTAAATAAGACTTACAGTTCCCCAGATTCTATGGATTTCGTGGAGTCATCCTTCCGCTACGTGGCTCAGGGCGCTTAATGGAGGGGAAATGTCAATAACGTGAGTTCATTGGTTTGATTTAATGTGTAAGTACTGAGCGCCTCGGCGTCTAATGTGGTCAATTAACAGGTCACTTCCCATCAACAATTTGTTCTGACTCGAGTGCCATAAACCCAGCCATCAGTTCAACGCAACGCTATCTCTTGAATCTTCTGGTTTGAGCCACAATGGCAGTCTACCTCTCCATCCCCATCATTAACGAGCTCGTTCGCTTGGTTGATATCTCCACCTCCGAAGACTCCGTGCAAGCGATGGGCTCTGCGATTCTCAACTACTACTTCCCAGTTGCCAGCGGTTATGCAGTCATATCAGGGGAACACCGAGGGGATAAAAATATCACCGAGTTCAATATCATCCGTATCGAACGTCGATTTCCCGGAGACCGATGTGTCGTTGAGCACACGACAGTCAAAGCCACGCAATCAGCTGATTGGCTAATTAGCTCGCCGGAACAGCTGGAAGGTGCTCTATGGAGTACCCTTCCTGAATGTGGGAGGTGTTGGGTCATAATCATACTAGGCCCTACTTTCAGATTCTACGAGTATCATCTACACCGGCCCAAGAACATGCGCGTTATCCCTTGGGGACCCCCAAACCAACAACTTTATGTATTCATTAAATAGTACGATTCAACAGATTGTCCAATATATGAACACCTCTATTCATTAAGATAACCATATTAATATCTATGCTTGCAGATCTACTGCCTCATGTGCCGGCACAGAGTGTCCCAATCGATGTCCCATCCAACAGGTGCGATGTACATAATAGTATACAGGACGTGCTACATTACTGACTCTCCCTGGAGAGCATCGATCCCATCATCTCTAACAGATACCGCTCCCGATAGAGTAGCACCCTCCGTCCGTCTTGTTGAAGAAACTGACGACAAAGATCGCGCAGTTGGGTTTGCAGCGCGACAGAAACGCGGAGGAGGTGGTCGGGAGAGACGGTAATCTCCGTGTGTTCCGAAGAGGAAGATGGGTCACGGAAGACGGCGTCGCGGACGTCGGAAGGAACGGATTTATCGCGTGCGAGCCAGTCGCAGAGGGAATCGAAGAGGTCATTCGTGATCATGAATTGAACGAGAGAGTCCAGACTCGTCCAGTCGAGGGCCTCGCTCGGCGAGGGGAGGGCACCGAGTGCGTTGAACAGGGTGACCGTAGAGGCAAGACTATCCAGTAGTGGTCCGTCTTTTTCTTCGTCGCGGATTTCTTGCGTCTCGCGGATTAGGATGCCCCGTTGATCGTAGTCGCTGACGATCGGACGGTCGTAGCCCAACTGAGTTCGCCAGAACCGGTTGCATAACAACTGCAGTACCATGCAAGGCGCTAGCACCACGTATCCCCACCACATTTTGGCTGTAACCATGGATGCGGCACCGGCGATGAGACCGGTGAGACCGGAAACGACGGCGTGCCACTTGAATTTACTGAAGCGGAGGTGGAGACGGTCGCGGAACGGTGAGAGGGCCGGGGCGCGCGCACAGAGTCTATCGTAGCGGTGGAATCGCCGGGCAAGGTAGACGGACCAGACCGCATTGACGACGCCGAACGCTGCTGCGAAGGAGTTTCCCACGAACCCCGACAGGAGGTTACTGGCATCGAAGACTTTGGGATGGGCTCCCCAAATGGCCATGATCGTACCGGTACCGACGAGGAGAGCACCGAGACCGAGGAAAACGTCCATCGCGACACGATCAATGAGCTCCGTTCCCAATTCCCGCCATCCAAGGCCAAGACGGCTGTCGATCAGCCGGATCAGATCCGGGTCGGGGTTGGGGGAGGCAAGGTAATCATGTTTCAGCGATTGTAGGTATCGGCGTTCGGCGCGGAGCAGTTTGACATTCCTCCAACTTAATATAAAATCGCGGAGGGCGACAATACTCATCAACAAAGCGATTGGTCCTCCAATGGCCATCAGGATCATTGCATGTCGGGGTACAGGGATCTCATTCCACACATTGGCAGCGAAATCACCGGCATTGGCGAACTCGAGAAACCCTGTACTCGCCAATAAACTGTTCCGGTACCAGGGAGGGTGGACCAAATGCAATCGTCCGCGCCGGCGGACGACAGTCACCATAGGGACGATCTTTCCGGTTTCATTCTCTTCCTGGAGAAAGAGCTCGGTTTTCGATTCGGAGATGGGACACATTGGGTGACCGGAGGAGACTCGCTCCTCCAGAAGAGCGAAGTCAAAGAGGTGGGGTGAAGGAAGGAGGGATAAAAGGGGATGGTGTGAGAAAGAGAGAGGAGAGGGGAGGGGAAAGGGGGGAGAAAGAAGGGTGGCACCCTGTTTTAACGGAACGGGTAAAAATAAGAAAATGAAAGCGAAAGGGGAACAGGACGACTAAAAGAATGGAATGTCGGTCACGGACTTGAAGAGGTGGAATGAACTGGGGAAACCACCCGAGGTCCGCGATTGGTCACCACGGATGACTGATTGACTTTTCCCTGAACTTGGCGTTGCCCTGTAGGGCTGAAAGTGGACTGCCACTAGTTCCGTCTTATAACCATTAATTCATTCTGGTGATCCTGAAGAACTAGAAGGATTCGACGACTCCTCTCAGTCACCCTTCCTTCGATCTTGATAACTGGTGGCATGCATACCACCCTTGACCGCTCATCACCTTCCCAACGCTTCCCTCTACTGCATGAACAAGCATCTGCATCCATGCCCATCCCTACCCAATCCACGTATCAACTCTATACCGCAGGAAATATGCGAAAAAGGACTGACTACTGATGTACCTATCATAAGCTGCGTAATCTTCTGTTGCCGAACGATCCGTGCCCCGCTTGAATCCAGATCCCTCACCAATCCCATGTCTCAGCCCTACCGTGGAGTTGACCCATTCCGGAGATGACCTATTTCAAGAAATGAGGGGAACTCATACCATTCCACATTTCCGAGGGGTCCACCCTGCCTGTGGGAGTCCCAATTTCATACTGAGGATACGTAGCAAAACGTGGTTGGATCTGGTGTTGGTGGTAGAACCTTCTGTGTACTCCGTGGAACAATGTCGATGTGGGAAATCATCTTCCCCAGTCGGGGGAGAGTTATTGGGACAAACCAATCCATGTGCGTGGATTTGCTAGACGTAAATTAAAAGCCATGTGACCCATGCTGGCTGTTGTGCTACATGTTGTCTGCCTAATGGAGCATGACACATACTTGTGCTCTTTGCCGGTTGCGGATATCACAAAATATATGTCCTCACCATGACATAAAACGATCACCATGTGGAGTAGCTCACACATTTTATCTTTTTTCAAGTCATCGTTTTTATTTCATACTATTCTCCTATATCTCAGTATCACTTTCTACTTTAGGATTAAGATTCGAGAAACTAGCGAGGTAACTGTTCATACTATATTAAGCTATTTGACCAACGAGTGGGGCCAATAGACTCAGTCTCAAATTTCGCGAGCCTGAATTATTGAATGAGTGGTTGGTTCCTTCCCCGGTTCTTTGCTCACATTTGAAATGCTGATTACATCAATACATCAATAATACGCAAAGAAATGTATGGAAAAGACCCGATGTGTATTAAATAGTAGATATCGTCTAATGTGATTCGTGCAGAAAACCCCAGAAGCACGTGACTCGAGGAAACGGAAAGAAGGTACCTAATGTATGTACAAGATCCTAGCGATTGCGCATCTCTTGAATGGAAAGCGCTATAGTCATCAATGAATTGGATGTCAAATCCATGGTTGCCGAGTCTGTTGCCTCGGGTACAGACATCGAGAGAGATCCCGCGCAGCAGGGAGGATATCGACACCAGCGATAGTTACAGGTCAACCGTATAATGTGGGAAACGCAAAGAAAAAAGGAATCTATCGTTCAATGTGGGCTGTATGGGAGCACTCTATGCACCCTTTTTCATCTTCTCGGACTTGCTCTCTGGTTGCACCCGATCGCCCATGCAGAGGGCTTTAATCAACCGAACGCCGGCGTCCGCGGTATCCTGGGCGGGACATGACCAGAAGCGCTGCTCACTCGATGTCTCATGATGACCGGGGTGCAGGAACTCCTGAGAGTTCGTTCGGACATCTGTTCCCGTGGTATAAACATTGACACGGTCTTCGAAGCGGACGCGTTGTCGACCCTTAGGAGATGTACTTCGTGTAAGTGAGTCCAAATAGTTCTTGCGAAGCGCATATCGTTTGGCGGCCTCCTTCCGAAGCGAGCCGGTGGCGATCTTCTCCACAGCCGTCCGTACAACGAAGCGGAGCCCCAGATACGCCCACTCCGCCGCAAGGAGGATCAAGAGGAGCGTGGATAAATGCACGTCGGCCATGCCGCCGCGGTACAGGTAAACGATGGCTGCAGTGGACAAAGTTCCGAGCCAAGTGAGAACCTCCAATCCTTGGAGCGACGGCCCAATGGAATCGGCTCGGATGGGGGGCGGCCGCTGGCATTCGAGACTCAACTTGAAGAAGTCTCCCCGCAGCTCCAGCCAGTTATTGAGTAGAAAACCGAGCGGTACCAGCGGCCATGACGCGCCGAATAGTGCTAGATACCCGTACTGAACGCACATCTCTAGTGTATCGTCATGGACGTTGTACTCGTCGGCTTCAGTCTCGTTCCGGACTCTCGAGAGAAAGGACGCCTCAGCCGGGGAATCGTTCAAAAGCTGGTCGGTTCGGTAAGAATAACGACGGCCTTGTCCAGCCGGCACATTCTTTTGTCGATAGTTGCGCCACTTCTGCATGACCACTCGTTTCACATAGGGCAGCACAATCTCCTCCCCAAAGCTCATGACCTGTCCCATCACCGAGAGATAAATGACCTCTTGTTGCAACCGCGAGGGATCAATATGGACTCGGCGGGTATCGAACGCGGTTGCCAGCTTTCCAACGCGGATCACGTCGAGATACGGCAGCAGTCGGGCGCCAAATGGGACATAGACAAATGCAGTGAGGATCGTGGGAAGGAAGGAGGTGATGAAGTTCATGACGAAGGTTTTTGTGGTCTGTGCAATGTCATACTGGTCCTGGGTGCGATAATTTTCGTAATCGGTTAATTTGGTGGCCATGTCCGTCAAGGTATCGTTGATCCAGGGAAGGGACAGGGAGAAAAGGACGGTCGGAAGGAACTCGAGGTATTCCTTGAATGGGCCGGTATAGACTTCCGAGATTAAGATTTCCATGGCGAATGTCACCACGATCAATGAACCTAATGCGAGACTGGCAATTGAGGCAAAGGGCAGCAGCAACAGCTGGCGAAGGAATTGTTTGTGCGCCGGGAAAACACGGACGGTCTCCCCCGTGACAGAGTCGCGTACTTCCTTGTCCCATACATACTGCGGGCGATTCACTTTCAAGGCCCCCACGCCCCGGACGTTCCATCGGAGGCTGAGGTCGGTTTCTCGGATTTTCCAATATTCGACAAACACGATGCACCAGAGGCAGTTGACCAGAGCGGACGTAATCGAGTAGGGTCCTAGATAGAGCCATGTAAAGATGCCCCATGCGGCAGGGAAGACCAAGAACGTCGAGTAGCACTGGATGAACGCGAAATAGTAGGCGACCTAGAATCACGGCACGTTAGCGTCATTCACCAGGCGGAGGTAGTCCGGAAATACCTTCTCTCCATACAAGGCCCGAATCGCATCCAGATCCTCTGCGTTTAGCAGTAGCGTGTGGCTCCATTTGCGCAATAGATTGGCGTTGGCGGTCGGATCATGCAACGGAAAGGTGCTGGCGACGTTCTTCCACTGGCCTAACTGCGCGGTGACGCCCGCACCGCCGAGTGCCTTGGACCAGGTGACGGCGTGGTATACGGATCGGAGTTCTTCGGCCGGTGTTTCGGAGTCGATCGAGGTGTGCTCGTCGCCGATGGGGAGTTCGTGGATAATTCCATACAGCCAATCTTTTACTCTAGACGGTATTAAAATCTGGTAAAGCGGGGTGGGGGAAGTGATTTGTCTCACCGAGATTTATAGACCATATTCCCCAGATGGTCGCGGGGGACGCGGATGCACAGCAACAACGAAGCGCCATAGCCAGGGCGAACTTGCACTTGCAATTTCGCGTCTTGCAGATCTTTGATGAGGGTTCGGAATTCTTCGATGGCCTTCAGCATATCTGGAGAACGTCAGCATGTTCAGCGAGAGCGGCTTTCACTCGACGATCGGATCGACTTGGAGAAGAACATACCAGTATCCTCAAACTGGTAGTGGATGACCCAATCCACACCAAAGTTGTGGGCATCGGCCGCATCGAGTTGGCGGCTTCCCGTAAGCAGACCCATGTCGACTGAGGGATGTTGTGCCAGAAGGTATAGTAATAAATTCATTAGAGGGGATTTAAGGTGTGATGGTGAGGCGGTGAAGGGTTGTCCGCATATCCGCGGTTCGGTCAATGAAAAGTTCCTGCAGAAAGGCAGGGAAAGGGAAGGGAGGAAAGAGAAAGGAAGAGAAGAGATAAAGCGGTTAATCAGGGTTTGTTTGGGTGCAAGGGGTGCGCCCCACGGGCATTTTAAATATTGTTGTCGATCTTACACAACATTAACATTCCTGGAAGGTAATAAATCGACATAACGATAAATCACTAATTGAGAGTATTAATAGTAGTGTTGTTCCTCTCCCTGTTTGGTATCCGTGGAAGTAACGAAGTGACAACCGAGGATCCGTGCCAAGCTTTCAGCCCTACAAGGCAATTGGCTCTCATCCAAAGTATGGAACCTTTTTTTCGTTGTTGCCAGTTGCCCTGCAGCCTTGCGTATTCTGGATGGATTCCTGGAATGGAGCAGCCATGGATGAACCTCGGAAGATTTCCTAAGGACTCGTAAGCGATGATCCATCTATCCTTACACTCCCAAGGATGCATCCTGCAAAGGAACAGAAATCCCCCGACCAAAGAAACAACTCATCTACTTCATTGGGAAATGGCTGACATTGTCCACGCCACTGGTGCTACACAGTAATTTCTCTATATGGCAACCGATCCTGCAAGCGAATTAATTTAATTGGTATGTGGTTGCCTAGAGGGGAGCTATGGTTCTCCCCCGGGGGTTTGCCTCTAATCTGGATCCTTCCACCTACCCACATGATCGATCCAGTTGTGCCTCACAGGGGAAATGTTTCGTCTCCACTGAGTTTCTGTACGGATACTCTGTTACGATTTCCATTTATAGATGCACTCCTTTCAGAAGACGCGGTTTGTTTCATACCAGAACGGTACGATACCAGTAAAGAGGAATCGTATTCTGATTGGGAATGTTGCTGCCTGCGCAGAAAAAACAAGTGCCTTACAGGTTCCATTGGCGTCACTCACCCGAATCCGGTTTAGTGGCAACCCCAACTACTTTTAGCCGCCGGTAGTTTGGTGGAGTGAAATGGGGGTCCTGCCATTGCGAGCCAATCGTTTGTCAATAGTGGAGGAATCCTTACGGGGGATCGCGGATACTTCTCTTCTCTTCGTCTGTGTCCAATTTCCATTCTTCCAGCAATGATCATGGTGTAACGGTGTAAATTATGATTTGCGAAATAGACGCTGCCTGTACACCGTATGGCACTGAGAAATCAGCCAGTAATTTATTTTTCTCGATATACCAATTTTCCTCCCCCAGCATTGAAGAACGCATGTTCTTAGTCAGCGGGAGGTACAGCAGGTGTGGACTCTCTAACTGTACGACCTAATAATGTATACCTTCATTTCCCTCCCCTTCATCTCCATCTGCATGTGTTGCAACCCCTTCCATGAGCCGCTTCAATAAGTTACCGATTGACTCTCCTATCTTCCGACATTTGTGCATTGCGACCTTTGCACCGAATAAATCCACTCGCCGTCCACATCTTCAACCGACGGTCGAGCATCCCCCAGACTGAGTACTACTGATCGCCCTCAACCGAAAAGAGCTCTAGCGCCGCAGTTTCCCGACCGCCCAAGTTCACCACCGCCTTTCTCTCAAAGTCCATCCACCTCAATGTTCTGGGACGCTTGTGAAATCATGGCTCGTCGTTTCTTTCCTGGCCAGAGTGCTGCCTTTGGCTTGAGTCTGCTGCTGTTTACCTTCATGTTCTTACCCACGCTGGTCGTGTTGTTGGCTGTGATCGTCTTCTTTTTATTTTATTATCCTCGCTTCCGAAAGCCGGTCCACGAGCATTAGTCCGATACGAAACCAGAGGAGAACAAAGCAAGAAAGAAAAAAAGAAAAAAAAAAGGATTTTCGGTATGATGTTCAGTACCAGGAAGCAGTCGTATAATGGCGCTAACAGCTTGTACAGATCCGCACTGTACAATATATGATGCATGGCGCATGATGCATACGATTGATTCGATAATCACTAATGGCTGAGTTTTGCACGGAGTAATACGTTGTTTTTTGTCAATTATGTACTTTATCTTTCGATTGGGTTCTCATGGTTCTTTCATTTACTTATGGCCTTTCAGTTGATGCATACCTCCGACGCTTCTTTCCTTTGAAAGGCAGCACAATGAAGATATCAATTTTATTTCTGCAATGGCAATTGCCCTGCCAGTTCATTTTTTCGTTCCTACCCCGGATTAGTTACTCTGATTACTCTCATTGCCGTTGGATCTCGATATGCCAACCAAGTCCATACTTTAGTTGGCCTTCTATTGGACGAACTTCGGCACAATGCTTGGCTGCTTGGCTTATGCTTCTCGTGTGGCTGCAGGACTCGCCAGTAGACTTCGGCAGAACCTATTATGGGCCCAAACCTTAGATCTAAAACCCAACCTATATAGATTATGGGATGGGTCCAGTATTGGTGCTTGTTGGGATATGAAGGAAGAGCAGGATGAAGGTGCAGATAGTTGAAATCCAGGAAATCTCCGATCTTAACTTAGAGGAAAGAACTAACGAGCTGTTTAGGAACACAACAAAGGCGGACAAGACTTGTGTCCATCGTTGTGTAGTTACGGGCCTTTTCTCCAGGATAATATAGTTATGTGATTGATTACTGGAGGTTCAACTTGGCAGCGCGGAGAAAAAGAGGGGAAGGCTTCGTAAGCTAGACAGGGTTCTTTCTTTGTCCCTTTGTTCCTTTGCTACTTCAACTCCTACCCCCTCTTTTTCTTGGTTCATATATCAACCATCTCCACAGGATTCTTTGTTAAAGCGAGTTGGACATACATCATGGCTACTTCTCCCCCCATGAGCCTGTCCCAAGCCTTGGATTTTCACCCGTCCAACGGCCCCTCAACCACGCTGCAGCTCCCCTCGGACATTGGGATCGGCAATGGTATCTAATGGACATCCAGTCTCCTCCAGCAATTTCCGTTTTGAGCGCGGACTGACTCTGGTTTACAGTGATAATTGGAGGCTATATCGCCTGTGCGATGGCTAAATATGCCCTCCACTATGCCCACCACCATCCTAAGATGCAGCATCAGATTGACCTTCGCTCAGCGGTCGTGCAGTTCTATCGTCCCGTGTTCCCCACCAAGCCGATGACGATGACTTTGCGAGAGGTGAGTGTCGGAAAGGGATGGTCCACCCTGCGCGTCGAGTCATTCCAGGGTGATAAGCTTACCACTTCGGGGGATCTGGTGTGAGTAGATGCCTACATAGGTTGGCAAATATATTGTAGAAGGAGAAAGCACTAATAAGAATGGTGGGATTGTCAGACTCACCAATTTCTCAATCGAAGGCGTGACGCTTCAAACGGGCTGGCGTCCCTCGCCGGAGCCCAAACCAATCGACCTCAGGAAACTCGAAACAGACAGCCATCCCGACTGGATCTCCTACCACTGCGCCTTCTACCCGGATGGGTTCCGACGGGGACATTCCTACGCTAAGGCCTTCATCCCGAGAACCCCGCGCAGCGAAGACACCTTCGTCGAGCAGTGGATTGAACCGGGCTGGGACTGCCATCCGCAGGGCTCTCTGGTGCGGAAAGGAACAGGAACCGACACCTGCGCGCGTTGGACCAATGAGATGATTCAATTCATAGTGGATATGCCGCTTCCTGTCCAAGAGAATCTTTTCCCGCCCATAGACGGCAAACCATCAACGGGAAGCATAGCGGCTACGCTCGAGTTTGCCGAGCAGCAGCAGAAGGCGCGCGAGGAAGGTCGAGAAGATTGGAGAGCGCTGGATGATGACGGCTCTAAGAGACTCAAGGCTAGAATGGTCAATGTCTCGTTGATGTTGTCTACGGAGATCAAGCAACGACTGCCTCCTGAGGGTGTGCGTTGGCTCTACCTGCGAAACGAATGCAAGCGCATTCTGAATGGACGGATGGATATGGAGGTTTTACTGTTTGACGAGAGGATGGATTTAATTGCGATCAGTCATCAGACGGCGGTTCTTATTCCTCCGGCTTCGAAGATTCAGAAGTTGTGAACCTGCAGTCGGGTTTATCAGTGGCCGCTACAACTTTGGCTCTCTATATAGTGACGTTACGCGTCCCAGTTTCTATTTGCCAGCCTACATACGATGTTTCTAATTTCTCAGTAGCCATCCTATGTCTACCCCTGTGGCCTCAATGTGCCGGATCCGTACACAACCTCGCCCCTTCACTCTTCCGCTTATCCTTCAACTGCCCCTTCATAATCTGCCTCGACCTCCACTCATTCCACTCATCCACCGACCTCGTCTCATTCTCCTCCCCAGGCTTCAACGATGGGACAATGCCCCCAACAAAGCGCGCCAACGACGCATCATGTCTCGGCCGCAGCAGATACGCCACACTTCTCCGCGGGACCATCGCCTGGGCCCCAGGAGCCGTAACCACACGATGAAGGGAGCTGCGCAGGAGTCCCCCGGTCCACTGTTCGAGTGTATCGGCGACATTGACGACCGCACAGCCAGGCTCCGGACGAATAAACTGCCAGTTCTCATGAACGTTGGCCGCGCCCGGGGGAAGGACTTGGAGCCCGCCTGCGACGTTGAAGAGCAGCGTCATGATGCCCATGTCGGTGTGGCCGCCAAAGGAGATTCGACTGTAGTCGGGCTGCCGGGCGCTGGGAGGAGTCCAGATGAGACGGACGAGGGTGCCAGAAGGTTCAGTTGGTGGACACATTGCCGTGAGGGTTCCTGGGGTGATGCCGAGGACGATATCTAGGCTGGCGAGAACACGATGCAACACGGCGTGGCTGCGGGATATAAAGTCGACAGTCTGGGCTTTCTTGTGAATGATGGGCTCTGGGTGAGGGAGCTGGGGCTCGGTGGAAGCGTTTCCTAGCAGGTCATCCTGGGCGACAGAGTAGACGTGGATGTGGTCGAATTTTCCGGGCTCTGTTTTGGTGGTCCCGATAGATTTATACCTGATATATTTGCTGGTCAGTCGGATATGATTATGAAGGGCAGTAGGAGGAAAGCAGCATACCGTGTAAAATCTGGTGGTTTGTGGTGATATTGGTTCAGAGTTATGTGGTCCATTTCCGAAAGGTCAGCCGTGAGATCAAACATTTCCTCGGCATATTGTAGCATTACAGGTCCTTGGTCTGACCCTTCCAAGTCCAGCAGAAAGAAACCCCGCTCTTGACATGCTGAAAGCAGTCTCTGTGCTTCTGCTGGACAATTGCGCTCCAGTGCCGAGAGAGAGATTTTCTTTAGGGCAACCACGGGCAACTCCGAGGGGAAAGGGGGGCATTGCTCGAAAAGCTTGGACGTTGGCATTACGGCTGAGGGACTGATAGTACCTGAATCTCTTTTTTTTCAGTGACAGGATCTGTCTGAGGGTGGGATCCTTAGAGCAGGGTATATAATACACCCCTAAAACAGCACAAAGAAGAAGCGGAATGCATTAGCGCTGATTAATCGCTCAGTGTTGCTCCAATCATTTGTGTAGCCCTAGCTAGCCTAACCAACATGCATAGCCTACATAGGAAGGCGATTAAGCCACCCTGGCCCAACTCTTACACGCTAAACACACTACTCGTACTAGTACTCTCTACTCCTTCCACTTTGGAAGACGGGGTTACATCGTTAGTTAAGTACGCAAGGCTGAAGGAGGTGGAAATAATGACTTACATAACAGGCCTCTATCAGTCCGGTAATACTGCCAAGAGGAGCGCAGCGCGTTGGAGATTGCCGAGATGAGGCTGTTCAGTCACCTACTATTTGGATAACCCTCGCCTCCCAGACAATTGGCAGTATGTTGTGGAACAAATGGCAGCCTATACCCTCACTATGACCCATCCCGTGTACCAACCCGTGCATAGAACGCGCCAGCGCTACTATGCCTCCTTCACAGCGGAACAAGCATGTGAATTGGTGGTGGTGAAGAAAGTCGCACGAAGTATCACCATAGGCATATCGGGAGACAGCTATTCCCAGAAACCCACGTTTCTTTGTGCTGATACCAGGAATCCTCCGCCATTGCTATATGGTATACGTTTATATTCACAGTCCTACGTTTCAGTGCACTGGACGTCTCGGAGCCTTTCTATTTCACTAGAGGCCCTCGTCTATATAAAACCCCTTGTCTCTTCGCTTAGAGTCGATGTTTCTGTGTTCATTTTCTTCTCCAGGCTCATCCTATATATGAATATGGTATTGTACTTACCTCTCTATTACTATGCCCAACGTATAGCCCCAGGCCTTCTTCACTATATAGGTGGTCTCCCCATGTCAAGAACACCCCATTTCCCCTAGTAGCAAAGACGATTTCGCCTCTTCTGAGCTCGCTGGCTCCCAAGCTTATCAGACCATAATTAGCCCGCAGGTCCGCATACACACCATCAATCCGGTATCTCTAGGGCAAAGAGACAAAGCCGTTCACCTCCACACCGCTTGACGATCTATATATCGCTCCACCAGGGGGCATAACCACAGGCAGGCAGAGGCTCTACGTTCTATCTTCGCATTCGGCGGTTTGGAAAGAGCAAGTCACCCGCCACAGGCCACCGGGAACCAGAAAGATGAACGTTTCAGCTTGAGCTACCGCACTCTGTTAGTTAGGCAATTTAGTCTTCGGGGTATGACGGCGCGATTACTGCTTCAAGATCTAAATGTCTTGATAACAATATGGCTCCAAGGGAAGTGTAGGTCTCCTGACTTTACGCTTAATTCAGATGAGATTATGCAGTACTTCTATGCTCGAGATAGCTGGGGAAGCCACTGGCGAATATCCAGTCTGTTAGGGTTTGCTAGTGGCATGGGGATCTGTGGCCATTCATTGTAGATTGTCACCTCTACGCCTTTGCTTTCGTCATGTGGGGGTGCTGCAAGACACACCACCCATATCGAAGTGGCTACATCACCACCACGACAGATCTCCATACTGCTTTTACCGTCCAACAAGACAGAGAAGAGTCTTCGACACATGTGTCGTTTCGCTCAAGCGATGCATCCATACATACCTGAGGCGTCTCGATTTCATGAAACCCAGGTGGGGTGCATATTTGCAAAACGACAAACGCTTTTAGCAACCACTCAGTTGCGATCACTCCTTCTCTCTTGTGGTGGACATCCAGAATCAGGCAAAGCACGAACAGCTAACAATCAAATTTTCGTGGTTTCATGGAATAATTAACACCCTTTGTTTGGATCCAACTTCGCAACCTGGCCCTAAAACCATAATTTACCTCCCGCACCGAGAGCTGGCTCTACAGGTGTATAAGGTGATAGTTTACCTACAGCCTATCCACAGTCTCCCTGTGCAGCCAATGGCGTCCTAAAATAAGTGTCCCAAGACCAACCAGCCGTCCAATAACTTTAGCATTATAGTTGGCACACCGAGCAAGGCCAGCGGAGCTGTAGAGTCTGGGAAAAAGACAATATATCGGAAAGTACCGCCTAAAACCAGCGATCTCCTCTTCCCGAATTTGCCAGCAACGGGACGCCTTTACCTCCGTGGCGGTAAAACCACACAACAATATAACTGCCATGGAAAATAACCCAACATGGGACGTTAGCAGCGGTTCTTAATGTTCAAAGGGGAGCACCGGCAGCAAGCACTCACCCGCCTGGTCACCCGGCCCTGGCCAAGAAGAATATCATAACTTGCAAACACGCAGGTCTTCCACCGTGGGATCGGCGGAAAAGGCCATTTGGCGATCCAAGTCCCGCCGCACGTGAAATGGTACCTAGGCTGTTGCTGGAGCGAATGGCTAGAGTATCGAATTTACAAGGAAGATAGCAGTATCACGCTGCCAACTCATCTCGATGAGGAGGCCAGGGAAGAGGTTCGGAGAAAGAAACCCCGCAAAGTAATGGCAGACTGGAGGAAAGCGCAGCCTAGAGCGTATCAACGGAGTCAGGACAGATATAACAAGAGGCATCGTGAACCTGACGAAAAGTAGAAGGCACGAGCTTGTTCTAGAGCTAAACAAATAGAACATGCCGTGGCAATCTAAGGCAGAAAGGAGGCGATGACAGAGGCTGAATGCACCGTGGCACCCACAGATCCTAACCACCACGCGCCAGGTGTGTGTCGGTAACCATTTGCCTATCTTACGAACTGTCCTCGCCGCCCCGATTAAGAGGGGTCCCGCTGTGCTAGGTCCACCTCCCGCGCTCAGGGGCACTCCTAGGATCCATCGCGGGTGTCAACGACTGGGTTTCGGTTCAGCTTCATCACGCTTAATAGAATCACCAATCAATCAGCTTTCTCACTGCGATCTTGGAGCTTAATAGCTCTTATTTTGAATAGTTCAACCCCGGCTCGGGTGTGAACACCATGATCCTGCCGGATGTCCCACCACGGACAGGCTCGCAACCCTTGTCTGATCGGTCCGCTGGTGCGGATACGGCCAGCCGGCTAAATTTGCTGTTAGCGCCCAGCTCCGCGAGGAAATCTTTGTAGCTCGCAGAACCGAGCAGCAAGGGGGTATCGGACAGCCAAAAAAAAAAAGCCAAAAGTGAGATGGTGTCTGGTTAACTCTGCGATACTAGTACGGGCTAGGCTTGCTTATGACGGGTCGTAACATATTGCACTGCGTAGTATTATGTTACAAAGGAGAGACAAACAAAATCCGTTCATGTGTTCTTTGGCCAGAGGACCATGCCACGATCTTGTGTCGTACCTGCTGTGCTTAAATCCGGTCCTGCATTTGCTACACTGTGAGTCAAAAATACCTCTATGATAGAGATGCAGGAGGTACCTCCGTCGGAGGACCTAACGGTCATTGAAGAGGGTATAGAAATGTGTGAATATTTGGGACTCAGGGGCACCATGGGTGGGTGGGAGGGGCGGACCACGTTATGTACGAAGATGGAATTCAGGAATTGGGCATGACATGTGTCTACTTGAGTATGAGTTAGGATAGCTTCCGGGATTTTTACATCATCTGGTTAGGAGCTAGTCACTGTTCTTGCCCCTTAGCGCGTCTTACACCTTGTGTGCATCATCGGGACCATGCAAGGAATGAACTAGTTACTTTAGGAACAGTGGATCCAGGGGCTATTTGCTGTCGGAAATCCTTTGGTTGTACATTGAATCACCTTGATGCTGACACAGATGTGAAAGAGCAGACAACGGTAAAATTTGCCACCAGGGCCCTTTAAACCTACCAGATGAGAATATCCATCGGAATGTACAAGGAGTAGGCCAAGTCTTAGTCGAGGGTGTCACGGGCCAGAAGGTCCAGGAAAGAGCCGAATCAACAGGCGACGTTCGAGAGATCGAAACAACAACTTCCGACTGGCGGTGGCAGAGGTGGAACGGTTAAAAGCTAGTAATAGACACGGGACATTGAGGAAATACTGGTCATCGAAGAGATGCTCCGAAGCTACCTAGGTAGATGGCGACAAGAAAAGAGGAGTTCGGTAATTAGCTATTTCCATACGATGACATGTCTAGTGAGGCCCCTCGCAACAGCCTCATATCATTAGGGGCAGAGTGAATCTAATCTATCGAATCGGCTAACCCTTGGCTGGCTGAATGTGCGGGATAATATCTGCTTACATTGCTAATATTGCTAGCGGCATTACGTACGGATGAATAGAAGGTTTGGGATCGGCATGGACAGATATAAACTACATACCTAGCCACTATCAAACTCTCCTAGATCGCCAGCAGTGATATCATGTAGATGGCTCGATCGGCTATTCTCCGTGTTGATCGCCGTGGAGCGGCTCGCTTATAGATCGGGAGTGGATTTATCGGAATTGTAGAAAGGGTTGATTCTGTTGGGATGGGTAGAATTAGATTAAGTAGCATAGCTATCTATGATGCGTGTACTCGGTACTCGGTACTCGGTACTCGGTACTCGGTACTCGGTACAACGATTACAAATCTTCCTACATCGCTTGATCTTTTATAACTAGAATGATTCTTAATACCCAGTCAGAGCTCCATATTCCGGGTCTGACTACCTCTGAACCAGTCTCGGCTAACGTTCTCTTATAATAGACCTTCGCGTAACGACCATGAGAGGGAAAGTCCGGCGTTGAGACATCCCACATATAATGGATGTATGTATGATGTTACGTACATGTGTGGAAGCTTGCTAGCCCCGAAATAGGGGCACATCAATTTACAATTTCATTGGAATCATGGTGGGTTTCCGGAGGCCTATATCCAAAATTGCCTAGACAATCACCCGCTATAGGCCATTCATATCATGTTAGTATGCATAAGTCGATCATACGACCTTTCCAGCGAAATCATACGATTCGATGCAGACTTTTCCTGTATGCTGTCTGCTCGCAAGGTATGCGTACGCCTCGATCACTTAGTCCCGACTGAACTTGAAAGTCTTTTCAACAGGAACAGGCATGTTGCGAGCGCCGATGAATCGAACAGCATCCTCAAGTAGTTGCTTAGAGCCAACCATGATACCACGGACAATTACTCCTTTTGCCAATGCTAGTCCAGCTACATCTGGCATACTATGCTGGAAAGAAGGGGAAAGAAAGCCGATGACAGCAATATTACCATCGTAAGCAACAGCTTCTAAAGACTGCTTGATAGTCCCTGAGCCACCGTTTTCAAGTATATAGTCTACACCGCTGCCGTGGGTGATCTTCTGTACCTCTTCTATCTATTTTAAAGTTGTCTTATAGTTAATAGTATAATTAGCTTTGTACTTATACTAAATATAATATAACTCCTTTAATAAAGATGATATAATAATAGTACTAATAGCCTTTTACAAGAACAATACCAGTAATAGATATCCCTTCAGTACCTGTTACTTCCAGTTAGATGTTTATTCTTTTATTAATTCCAGATAATAAACCTAGGTAAAGAACGGTATTTGCTGGCTTTAGAGGAATATTCCTGTAGAAAGAGTTCTATATAGTGATCCCGGTACAAACAACGCTAGCCCATTGGCTATAGCTGAGATAGGAATCTGGAAGATTGACCACGGCTGCCGGTAGAACTGCCACGTACTCTCTTAGGATACTGTCAATTGGGCCGCTAAGACTATTATTCTAACTTCTAATCGGTCCGTATAAGATAGCAATATTAAAAGCTATAATTATCTTATGATCTTTAGTGAATCCCTTAACTCCCTTTCTAATACTAGTAATATGACCTATAGCATTGGATCCAGGCACAACATTATTTTTTACAGGAAAAGGGTACTTGCCAGTGGATATAGCAATATTCCGGAAGTTCAATGCTACACTGCACACCTTTATAACTATCTCATATTTGCCAGCGGAGCGCACTGGTTCTTTGAACTCAGTAAGCCGTTTCCCAGGAATCGTGACCAAGAAGACGAAGAACGGTTTGAGAGGCCATTTTCTATTCAGACATTTCTCTCATAAAACAGATGAAAAAAAAAAAAAAAAGAAAAGAAAAAACCTTTAACAGTCAATACTGACTTGGAATTGCTCGAATATATCACATTATCCAGCTTTCTATCCCAATATCTAGTGCCTTATATTTATTCATATCGTTTAGCGTATTGTCCGTGATTTGTCACAAACGCAAGTCAGGCTACCCACAGGGGCGACGTATATCGCTAGTAGAAAAATGTTAACGTTAGCGAGGGTTCTGCAGATGTGGATTCAGAACAAATGTGTGCTCTGTTGTAAGGTTTTTCACCCATCACATAGAAATGATGTCGCGTTGCATGGAACACAGCCACTATTATGTTTTCTATATCTCCACAGCTGATATCTGAAGTGCTGAGATTCTGCGAACCCAGCGACATAATATTCTCTAATACCCATACTTCTAAATAATGCAAACTTGAAAATGATCCGTAATTGTATCCCACTGTTACGAGGAAAGTCCCTCGATACTAAACAAACCCCCTTCGCCATATCTTAGAAGCCCAAGAAACTAGCAATAGAATGTTTCTTGTCTTTCTTCCGCACCTCTTGGACACCCATTAGTTGATATATCGCGAGCTGAGCTCCATGTATACCATAGTCCATAGTCGCAGCAGTCTCATCTGGTATCTCCACAAATTGACCGACCACTGCGAGATTGGTTGTACACTCCGGTATCACCATTGGACGATCTGCACAAGCCCGAGGCAGCAACGGTGCCGCTAAGCGTGGCATCACACGTGGTATAGTAATTGAATGGTCTAAAATGGACTCCGGAGGTACACTGAGATGCTGCAGCAATTCAGTCAAGATCTCCTGCCCAGAGCACCAGAGCATTGGCTTCTTCACAAAGTTTCCTATATGCTGGGGGGCTGAGCCATAGCCCCACATAACCTGCACATCTGCGGATTGATAAGGAACAAGTGGTTGACAGGGAATGAATAAACTAAGTAACCAGTTGCTATTTTGGAGAATGATTGAAATTGGATCATTATCAGCACGAGCCAAGTTTATAAGATGGTCGGAGAGCTTAACACCTCTTATGGAAATTGTGAAAGTCTCCTCTCTGGATTCACCCACTCGCGTGCAGAAATTGTACGGGTCCCCAAGATTTGAGCCGAAGCCTGCGCCAAATGCCAGCCAGAGTGACCAATTCTCATCTAATTTGTCTTCCGCTTTCAGTATTTCCAACGAAGGTGGTCTTGTATTAGTACCCTTTGTGGACCCAGATATTGATGACCCAAGTGACGCAATAACAACATCAGGAGCACTGACAGTGACAGTATTCTCTAATCCGTTCTGAACCGTTTTGAAGGCTGATATCGATTGATGACCTCTTTGCAGATCTACTGTTATGTCTGTGACCGTGGTATTGAATTGAAAATGAACTCCTTTTTCCTGCAGGAAGTTGGTAATAGGCAGAATGATATCTTCCTGTGGATGGTATCTGCACCGATCTAGTCCAGGAAATTCCTTTCGACGTTGGAAGTCGTGGAAGTAACTTAAGAGACACCGACGGAATTCGACGGCGCTATGCCAAGGACAAAGGCCGAACCTTTATGAATCTCATTGTTAGAGCTAATGGCTTGCCAATTAGGGTTAGACGACGTACGCTGACGACCAGACAGCCCAGAATCTGCTGTTAAAAAACCATTTGTCGAAGAAGTCGCGGATGATCTTTCTCCCCAGGCTCTTCTCGGACTTCAATATAAATGTCATCAAGCTCATCCGGACTTTCCAACCAATGCTGATGTTCTTGGGATCTAAAGCCTCCACCTGATGACCATTTTGCGTGAAAAGACGAGTGGGAGGCGCATTCCTTTTTGCTTCGTTTAAATTGTCCAGCATTGTCTTCCCTGGACTACTGGACGAAGGCACTAAAGAAAGCAGATTTTCAGTGTATTCATCGCACAAAAGTGGCAAGCATGGAGCTCGATGGTCATACCCCCTCACCGAGTCGCCCGTGGTGGGTATCCCATCTTCAGGTGCTATGCGGGACTCCAGGATATGAACATGAGAGGCTGGCATGTCTGTGTCCTGAATTAGATAAACTGCAGATGCCAGAGAGGCGATACTGCTGCCAAGAATCCAGACATTTCCATGGTCTTGTACTCCCTGATTTCTCTTCTGGCAAGACTGTCGTTTGCAGGCCATAATTGTATGTTGCTTTTTGATATTTCACAGCCCGATTCCAGTGCTGTATAACCTGTCGCCACTACATATCAATGTCAGAACAGTCGCAGACGTCACTGAATAGCCTACCGCACGGCTAACTGCTTTTTAACTAGCATACCAATTTCCGTGGTTGCCAAGCCCTACCAACCGCTAGTGGGTTAACCGTGATCCGGTTGGTAATGATATATGGTTAGCGCAGTCTACGGGGGATGAAGTGTGGGATTTTATTGGCTATTTTATTTCTTTATCAGCTTCTTGAATCATTGGCGTAGAGCTCATCTCCTATGTCCGTGCTGCGGAGGCTCCATTCTCGCTGAGCTCAGTGAAGCTTGCTCTGGTCGAGTATAGCTGATTGCTAGTACTACCCCACTGAGGTGGCATTACCGTCCACAAGATGTGAATAGGAATCGCTTTCTTCCAGGTGGAGATAATAGTAGTTGCTTAGGGGCACCAAGAATAACCTTCTATATACTCATAACTAGTTTCGGTATAGAAAATACCAACAGTTTCTCCAGAACACATTGTTTTCAAAGGTTTCAATGGTTAGGGGTTGTCTATATTTATCGTGCACCCTGATACAAGAACGGTCCTTTTCTAGAAATGCTTCGACCGTCTTATTGGAACAAAAAGCATTTTTCAAAGAGTTCCTATAATGGATTACTATTTAGGTGTCGGTGTGGGGTACAGGTAAAAACTTATTACTACGATATCTGCGCAATAACTAGCTATTTCATATTATTATAAATCGAGGCTTGACCATCATTATAAAGGAATATCACTGGCAGATATTGGCCGTAAAAGTTTAGTATATTAGAACTTATAACATTTATTAGTTCTAACCATTAGTAGTAATAAATTCTCGTCGCAAAAAACCATCCATAGCCTAAATTAGGTACACCTAGACAGCTCCATACACAGAACCGTGGCGAATATCCTCTTTTTTCACACTAACTATTTGCGCTCTGGATTACTCTAAGAATCTTATCTTAAGATTCGCCAGATTATATAAAACCAATAATATAAGCTACTATTGCTTAGTCTTCGTTTTATATTAAGTCTATAAGTTTATTAAGAAATTCACAGTAATAATCTGTATATTTAGCAGTGATAGCAGGGCTTCGAGAATCCGCAGTTAGGTCTGCCTGATTGTTATTGTTGGCATTGATTTCGTTGGATAGGTTACTATTACTGTGAAGTGTTTTTTCAACTAAGCTATAAACCAATAGAGATATTGGAATAAAGATTCGGATAGGATCTGTTTACCTTCCTAAGCTCTAGTGGTTCTCTTGGACCACTATTGCTCAAAGGATTATTACTTTTCTGCGACTTGGAAATATTATTTGGTATCTCGGTCACCGTAAGGTTTAGTAGAATATAACACAAAGTACAATGGGGAGCCATCAGTAGGGGATATATATTGATTTTTGGAAGACAATAATATTTTAATCCAGCATTCTCTCCTTCGGCGGGCAAAGGTGAACCTTCGGCACTCTCCAAAAATATTTCTCGGTCGGAACAACAAATATGCGATCTGAGAATAATTTTCTTTCTAGAAGTTAAAATTTGATGGTATAAATGTGCTGCTGCACCCTTACTCGTTTCTGTCTTGTTTTCTTTCTTTCGGCTGGTTAATATTGCCACAATCGAAAGTACTCCAAGAGTTGCCGTTGAGGACTAGTAATCCGAGTCATGTATCCAATGAATATGAACGTTGACAAAATAATGAGGTACTTAGGTCTATGAAGAACTATTATGAACCTAATTGATGTCTCAATACACCTAATTCGATACGATACGGTGACTAATCCATACAAGTGGTCTAAAAATGCCAGGCCCCGACATGTGACCTCTCATATTTAACTCTAAAGGGGTTAAAGTTCTATGGATGGGAAGGCAAGTGATCAAATGATGACATTATGATTCGGTTGGGCGGCTCTCATCCATAGGGCTAAACACTGGCATTTATATTAAGTGGCAATAAATATAATTCAATATATTAATGTGCATCATTCTTTATTCTTCGCTATTAATGAAATAACCACATATGTGACACAAATCATAATGGAAGCAAAATGGGATAAAGAAACCTATTCGAAGGTTAGACAATCCCCCAGGATCATTGAGATATAGTGCATTGGGCCAATACGTTACTAGACTCTCTCCGAGGATGAGAAACGCCGCCTCCGCCTCTATGGTAGGCTGTCTCATGGAGGAGGTCTACTCAGACAGCAGTCTAGAGTATGTTTCTGATAAGGCAGCCCAAGGCAGCTACTGACAAGTGAAAGGAACGGAGGTACTTTGACTCGGGTGATATGGCTCTCTCTACAGCCGATAGAGTGACTGATGAAGGTACAATTCAAACTGGCACAGCCCATCCTACACGTGATAGCATTTCTCGCCCTTATGCCCCGGTTCCCAACACCAGTAATGCCAACAAAGATGCGAACAAGGGCTTTAGTAGCAACAAACCCCAGATTCCGGAAATGATAGATAGCCCTCTGCACCAACCAATCGACAATACGGATAGGATGCAGAAACCAGAAGGAACAACTTAGGATCAATACCTTTCTGACATTTTTTTCGGTTTTAAGTTTAATTCAGAAGAGCCTTATGTAATGCTCATGTCAGGTTTAGTAGAAAGAGATCACAAGCTGAGTTACGGCAATTTAGTGGGATATACCACTGTTGTCGTTTCTGCCGGGGTATTACTTTTACCCAGATATAACCATGCCGAGCTTACTATCAAATGGAAATATTTTTACTAGAACAGTGATACAAAGATATTCAATGTAGAAAGTCGATGCCATCCACCAGGCAATTCTCAGGGTTTCTACCACGCAATATAAGTCTGGTTAAGCGGCTCACCTTGAACTCGACTACGTTGGATCCGACTTTTACAATCACGCCGGCAATATCATCTCCTTGGTTCAGACCCTTCTTGGCCTCAAGCATCATTCTAAAACTGGTGTCCCTAGATGCTGCAAGATGTGGGACTTTCCAATCCTTGGGATTCGACCCAGACACGACCACTTTAATAAGTACTTGGTCATCATTTGGCTCTGGAATTAGGCTATCCACGAGCTTCACAGTGGGACCAGCGAGATTGACTACCTCTTTCATTTTAGTTTGTTGTTTTAATCGACGTTCGGCAAAGTGTAGGATGACGGTAGCAGATCTCTGTTAGGTTCAGAAGGCAGACTTATATATCCCAAGCTCGGCTTGATCGGGACATGAATGATGTCATAATTATGACCTAGGCCATACTTCTTCTTAACTAGTAAAATATGGAGCTTTTAGATTCATCTTTGTAATACATGTTTAGGTCATCTTTTCTTCTCTAGAATATTCATTCTCGAGGGTACTAGTCATGGGATGCCGGTGGGATTTTCCAAAGTTGTAATCCTCCAGAGTGACAAATGTTCCAACCGGATAAACGGGGCATGTAATTCCCTGATTACTCAGTATAATATCACAGCTGTTTGTTCTGCTTCTACCACGAACAATGTTACCAAATCCTGCCTACATATGGCGTCATCTTCCCCCTTGTCTTTCATCACTTAACGACTGAGTTTGCTTTCGATATAGTCGCCAATCATCTTCTTCAACATTGTGGATAGAGTGGATGGAGGAGTTTGTTTAGCCCCAGAATAATAGATCCTGTCAGCACTGGGATATGAAAGATTCGTTAGGTCCTAACCTTGGCTTGTTTACGCGACACTCTGCGCAAGCAAGAGAGGCATTGTGTCGCTTCTCAACCGATAGACGTGGTATTGTGATTGGGAGGGTGAACATTTCTCCATCGGCCACAGTTAAAGATCTCTTGCCATAAGTTAGCCACGATATTCAGTGCCTGAATCGAAGCTGAGGTTGATAGTTTTACGGTGTGTAGTTAAAAGTGTAAAGTATGCCTGATATAATAAACCCCCTTGGATAACGACAGAAAATAATGAACACGCCCAATATTGAACATAATCAGGGTTCTCACAGTTAATAAATGGCTTAGTTTGATTAAAATTTATTTACTAAAAGCAACAGACACTGCTGATCTCCTTATTTAGCTGAAATGGGTAAACATATAATATAGGCTCACCGCTACTTAGAGAATTAACCAGATAAACAGCAACTGGGTCTTTATTTGTGCGATATTACGCTCTCTTGGAATATATTGCTGACGCTATAACACATATTACTCTTATATAGAAGCAAGTTATGTAGAAGCCATACTCTAGATTAGATTTCCTACCAGAATCTTTAGCATATATATACATGTAAGGGCTTAGTATATATATAGACTGCTATATAAGCTGTATTATATAGAAAAGTTTATAACTGATATAGATTGTCTCAAGAGGCAATCTATTATTTTAATTTCTTTTTTGAGCTTTCGACCTGCTCTATTTCTGGGGAAATCCTTTTCCAATAGTGTAAAATAATTCTCCAGATACTTAAAATAGACTTTGAGGATAATACAAAAGACAGTCGAACGAGTAGAAAATAGAAAGAGATTAAGCTCTATGCCCTCAAATGTTTATCTCAGAGAATAACATTCTAAGCCTTAATAGAATGAACAGGAATGTCACTGTAGAGAGATCTATTCTGTTTCTTCTAGATACCTTTGTGAATGTCCTACTTAAACTCCTTTTAAAAAAATATTACCGCCCATCTGCTGATCAAAATCAGTACACTTCGACAGCCCGCAGGGTTAATAAAATCCCGCTCGTTCAAATATTATAATTTTTTTTTTAGGAGAGCTGGGCTCTGCCTTAAAATGATATTAACAGGGCTTATTACGCCTCAGGCCACTACTGTTGTACTACCGCGAAGGCAGAAACCAGCGGTTGAATCGGTCCACGTATTGAGTCCATCCTGCACCTGCCAGAGAAAATAAAATTGTCAATGGACTTGTATTTTGATTATGAGCCCAGTGACTAGTCCCGAAAGTCCCAGTCATCTAACAATTCAGAGAACAGATCATTCCAAAATTCGGCGTCCTCCGCGTAAAAGTCATAATCTCTCATTTTCCCCCGCAGTATATCAAGAGGCCTTTTAAGGATCTCGACCCGGCGCGCCAATTCATCCAGAGAGAGATCTAATGGGGTTTCACGTAGATCCTTGGTTACGGCGACCACCATCCCCAATAGCACGGCAAGACTATCCAGCCCTTGTGCGACTAGACCTCGGTCACGCCCCAAAGAATCATAGCAATCTCCATTATAAAAGAATACATGACCATTCTCATTCTCCAGCATGACTATCTGGGTATATACTTCTCCGAAACAAAAACTCAGAGCCGGTACTTCATCTTCAGGATCATGTATCCCATAGAGCTCTTCGCCCGTATACCTACACAAGCTGTCCCCCTTGTCGGCAAACGCTTTCAAGTGGGTAGAGTTAAAGCCCATGCGGGGGAGCTTGACGGAAGGGAATCCGATATTTATCAGAAATTCTCGGGCCGCTTTATTTGTTAGATCCACTGGAAGATCAGCCTCCTTAGGTCGCCAAAGTGATCCGGGACCAAACTGTTTTTCCAGCCAGGCTTGGTTTGGGGCAGCGTCTTGAATGACATTGTTCTAGGTAATTATTAGCAGCTTGATCCAAATCTTGGGAGATCAAAACGTACTATGATTGATTCGAATATTTTTGGCTGACTCTGTGGTCGGCTGAAGACATGGTAGGCCTGCTTGCACGTCTGAGAAAGAAAATATGCATCGGCGATGGAGTCGAGATTGCAGTATACCAAAAGGAGAATCTCTGGTGGAAGGTTTAGGAACCCAGGCATTTCTTGCGCAATTGTCATAAACATCCGTAACCTATAATCAGATTCAGCGAGTTGAATTGTTGTGAGAAAAATGTCTCTTGGCACTTGATAAGTTCCCGCACAATGCGTGGCTGTTCTGCCGCTACCACGGAAATGCCCTCGTGTTTTTGCTTGCAACTAACTCTAGCGCAGGGAAACCATACTATTTCTGCCAATCAGTGAATAGAACGGACTTGGTACCTCAGGTAGGGTTCGGCCTAGGTCCCGACAGCTTGGATGGGTTTATTCCTCACAAGAATTCCTCCTTCCCGGATGTCACTTATTCCAAGCAAGGATAGATGATGGAGACTCTGGTATCTTTTGCTCCTTTCCTAGCCACTCATCGGGACTAGAAAGAACATTTGGACACGCTCACCCACCTCAATATTCTTTTGAAACGTTGTATATTTTACCGTAGCTGACTGCCTGATGGTTCGGGACCATCTGACGATCGATTTCACCACCAACTAGGAAGAAAATCAAGCCATACAACCACATAGACAAGACGTTATATAGAGATATCTAGTGATTTTAGTGATCCCGAAAGTGCTGTAGGAGGCGTATTTGCCTGCCTCGACGATGTACAGTAGGAGGGGCCTCTTCAGCAACTTCAGGCGCTGGTGTAGTGATAAATCTCACGAAGCTCCAATTATCAAGGATCTGCCAAACATGAACCTCACACAACTAACTACCTTATGAATAGCTCCATTGCATACTCCATCTCCGAGAAGCCCGGTCTAGCGTCACCTGAAGGAGGCGTCTACTGGTGTGAAGAAATGGCTCTTCCGGAATGATTCAATTGTGTTCTATAAGCCCCCATCCACATCGTTGTCCTCTACTTCTCTTCATCCAACTTTACCTCATCTCTATTGTTCATTCGATCTTGTCCTCTAGTTAAGTTCCTCGACTTCCATTGATTCCCAATCACGGATCGTCATGATATCAAAAGCTGGCAGGAAGTCAGCCGCTGAACGACCTCTAGTCATCTAGGACAGCCAGAAAGGAGGTTCAAACCCGAGCCCGACCGTGTGAACTACTCCATCACTGGCATCTTTATCTGTCTCATTGTTGTCATGTCATGAAGCTAGTCCCATAGTTAGTTTACCCGAATCAACTAAGACAGTCAGTCTACCGTGGTTATTCCGTGTAGTGAGATGTGTAGTGCAACGAGGGACCAAGACTTCACGCAGCTTACGCCTATTCTTCTGACCCAGAGGTACTGAGTAGGTTACATTCCAGTCCCCGGCTTCTCAAAAAATCCCAATTACCACTGTTATGTCAGGTGGGACTTTCAGATGAACACGAAACAACTCAAAGTCGTTGCCCTTGGCCGTTACTGCTGATCATCACTAGAAAGGGTGGCAGGGAGGATTAATCGTCACCACCAGGAAGGAATTGACCATTGAGCATTTGGCTGGGAAGGTGAACACGTTCAACTCCAGTCGATTGGACCACTAGGCAAAGCACTCCTGTATACTGACATGTCTCCGCCATGGGTCCATCCAGTGACGGGCGAGACGTGGAGCCTCGCCAGACGAATGATCAACATCGAACAATTTCCCAACCGCTTCAGCTTAACAGTTCATCGCCGAGGATGGAGAAACCACCGCTCGGACCGGACCCTCCGATCGGCACAGATTGAATGCTTTCGCGCGAACTATAGTTAATATCCGCGACACCCCTCAAGCATCGATCGGTGCTCGACTTATCTCCAAAGCCGGTCCGTTAAGGGCATTTCCCTACCGAGAATGAGATTCTGTTGCAGCAAGGGCGACAGGGTCGACGGCGACGAGCAGCCGTCGCGTCCAGTCAGTATCAGAAAGAGCGAGGCAGAGAAGAGCATCCCTGCAGTTCTTCCCAGCACCCACACACCTCTTCAGCCAAGCCAGACCTGTGGATAGAGGCCTATAACGGCCTGAGTAAAGAAAGCAAAGATTACGTCTCGCTGGCTGGAACAAAGTCAACTACCGACGTTGTCGACAATGTGGCCGCATTTGACCCAACTGGCAAGGGTAAGTCTTCCTGCATGCGCCACGAGACCGTCGCTCACTGTCCTCGTAGCATCGGCCGCATGGACTGTCGTGTCCTTTGGCCTGACAGTAAGTATCGCATAGTCGTGCCATCGGCTGTCCGATGCTCACGAAGCTAGATGGTCCAGAGCGATATCAAACGTCGGGACGCCGTCTTCGCCGCGTCGGAGTTCCTCGCCGAGACTCTCGCCTACTACACGCTGGTTGATACCCATTATCGAGATCAGAAGGTCGCAGGGGGCCAGAACTTTGGCCGTGCATTCGTTCGAGTCTATACGGCCATCTTGAACTATACTGCCAAAGGCAATAAAGTCTAGAACGAGAATTTTAGTTGTATGTTGTGCTACGAAATCCGCCCAAATCCATCTCTGGCCACCCCGCAGCTCGTATGTACCATAGCATCCTTGCTATTTCCGACCATCCACTTGAGCAATTGAAGGGAAAGATTGAGGAGGAGCGTCTAGGCGCATAGAAGTGGGCAGACTTCACAAACACCCTTTGTGAGTTCATCGTTTAGCAAAACGACAGAAAAGCTGCTGATCGAATACAGGAAACCGCGAGGCGGCTCAAGACGCCCTCAATCTATTAGATAAGTCTCTTGGCATCTTGAAAAATGTGAACTCCAAAGTGTTAAGTAATATATTCCAGATCCGATGGAGCATAAAGCATGCAGGGACTAGCTGGCTATTCTAGGCGATGAGGATTACAAGGTCTTAGGGTGGGTGTCCACTGCACCGTTCTCTGACGCACAGACGAGAGCCCAAGAGAGTCGGGCTCTCGACAGGGGAACTGGCTTCTTGAGATGAAAGAGTATAGAGACTGGTAAAGGTCGCCTGGCAGTATTCTCTGGCTCCCAGGGATTAGTATGCCCTGGTAGTCCTGCTGGGGAAGCCGTCGCTAACTTACATCATGTAGTGGGCTGCGGGAAATCCGTCCTCTGGTAGGTCGATAACGGCAAGATGACCAGGAATCGATTCTGACTATCAGCAGCTCTACTGTCGTGCGAGATATCGAAGGTCTCTACAAGGAAGATGCGTCAAAGTCCCTGGCATATTGGTACTTTCAGTTCAGTTATGATAAATCCCAAAGCGTGGACCGTATTATGAGGTCTTTCGTTCGACAACGTAGTCGGACGCCGCTTGCACCGTCCGTTAGCAAGACCTGGGAGGAGCATAGCAGGAAAGGAAGCCAGCCGGACCGGAAAACAACGATGAGCATGCTCGACGGCGTACTCTCGAGCTTACCCGGAGACGTTTACATTGTTCTTGACGCTCTGGATGAATGTCCGCAAAAGCCGAACCATCGGGAACGAGAAAGCCTTCTCTCCTTGTTGGCCAGCATTGCCGAACGGTACAAAGGAAACATTCATATATTGGCCACCAGTCGACCGGAGCAGCGACTGGCCAAGGACGTTGAAACTTTTGTCCGCGCCCAGCTCGACGGTGGAAGTCTCCGCGAGCTGGATGTGGACACGAAGGTGTTGGTAATCGACACTCTATTGCTCTCTCGAGAACGGTACGAGCGGCACACCAAGCCTTCAATCCCCAATACACGACTCTAGGTACTGGTCTTCATTGCCCAGGCGCTTTCGTTGGGCTGATCTGCAGGTTAAGAGGCTGGAGGATTGCCGAACAGACGTCCATATTAAGGAGGCACTGCGCACCATTCCAGACTCACTCGAAGCCACCTATCAAACCATTATTGACAATATCGTAGAGCAGGATCGGTTCATCGCACGCGAGATTCTGATTCTCATGTGCTTTTCTGCCGCGCCGCTGGACTTGCAAACCGTGGCTGATTCCGTGTCACTCCGGTCTTCGCGTCATGTCATGGATATTTGTACTACATCATTGCTCAGCACATCGGGTGAGGAGGTTCGATTGGCCCACTTTTCAGTGAAGGAATTCCTGGTCTCGGAAGATGCGGATAGGGATAGTTGCCGTTCCTCAGAGCGTGCTGCGAAGGATCACCTGGCGAAGAAGACGGTCGACTGCATTTCTTTCCAGACCGAGGAATTGAACCAAGAAATGGCGGCCAAAAAGCCTTTCCTGGCATATGCGTCTTGTAACTGGCAGGCACATGTCGCAGCTCTTGCCTACATCAATCCTCAAAGCGCAGACCTGGCACGCAAGATAGACGGTCTGTTCACCGAGCCAACAGTCTACTTTAATTGGTCACGCATAGCCGACAGTTATGCGATTACCGATGACAACCAATGGAATAAGCTCCGCAGCGAGTGCAAGCCAGCTATCGATCGGGCTACTGAAATGGGGCTAGCAGGGCCCGTGGATACTCTGGTCGGCCAGGGAGCAGGCCCTTTGCAATCCTGGAAGGCCATGTCATGGTATCGAGCAGCCATCTCCTGCCAAGTGACCTGTTTCGGCCTCGGATAGTACGTCGCCTAAGTTGGTTAGACTCTGACGTCCGACAGGGTTAATAAATCCATCTACCAGCTGCTCTTTTGATGGAAACCAGGCCCTGTTGGAATTAAAAAAGATAACCTCGCTGCTATGTCTTAACTGAATTGTCAGGGAATATCCGTGTTGTACTCCTGGTAATATTTAAAAGCCTTTAGGAATAGCTGAATCTTTTGTTAATTCTATGATTAGTACTTTAACTTGGCACTATCTGATCACCGGTACTGAATAGACCTTGTTTTGGTTGTTATAATACGAGTCGAGATCGAGCGTTGTTTGCGGGTTCTTAGTGTGATTAATGAAGTTTTTAATTACCACAGACGGGACTTTCGGTTGCAGCAGGACACAGGTGTGTTGCCACTTATTTATATACGCACCAGAGGCCACAGTTTTATTGTTGATATGGGAATTATTGTTGGGGTGTGGTAGACCAACACGCCGAAGGCGGGTGGGGCTGCTGAATAAGAGACGGCTAGGACCAGTTGGAACAAAGAAAGCAAACTGCACCATTATCTTGTAAATGCTTCTAGATTTCTTTATTAACATTCATCGCACCAGCACAAGGTTAAGAGATGGAGTATTTATTTTACAACTTCAAATAAATATAAGATAAATCTATTCTTTGTATAGTTCCCTGTATCTGTGACATCTAATACAGTTCTAGACCATTGTCTGTCTTCTATGTAAAAGCCAATGAGGATAAACCTTGGAGGTCACCAGACAATATTTTCACAGAAAACTGACCCTTGAATGCAGTCCCGCAATATTGACACTTTATACCGTGGTAGTTAGTGTGCAGATGATTTAAAGATGACACAGAAGACTATCGGTATGTTTCTTGCCCAAGTATCGCAATATAATATCCCTCCAGGAGAATATGGTGGGCTGAGACATGCCCTGGTTTCCCCGATGGCAGTGACTATCTACTACTACAATTCCTCCCCAGGCGCATATTACCACGTCTTATTTATGTCATATAATGACCAATACTATGGCTAATAGCACCACGATCATTATTGCAGTAATTGCTTTGGTTAGTTCAATTGTTTCTGCAATCATCACAGCCGTCACCGCAGCCGCCGTCGCGCTCCATAGCGACCGTGTGAGAAGGCTTTCCGAAACTGAAAAGTTGGTTGCCAAGTACCGCGATCCTCTTCTTCTAGCCTCCATGGAGCTGCAATCAAGACTTTACAACATTCTGGAAGGAAACTTTCTTTCTTATTATGAAGATGGAGATGAAACCAAACGAGAGCTCGTTGCTCACTATACTGCATTTTTATTTGGTCAATTCTTCTCATGGACTTATATTCTCCATCGAAAAGTACAATTCCTTCAATTCTCAACCGATGCAAAAAGCAAAGAGCTCTCTCGTGCCGTCGAACGCTTACAGGGAACACTCAGTACAGATAAATACGGTCAGGGCCAGAGCGAGAGATTGTTCATGCTGTGGCGTGGGCAACAAAAAGCCATTGGTGAAATCATGACTATTGTCGAGGGCGGTGAATTATTTTGTATAGGGTACTCAAAATTTCTCAGGGAGATCAGCAATCCGGACCAAAATTTCAGTAAATGGTTCGAGCCCATTGAGGGAGGAATTCGTGAACTTGTGGATGCCAGATCGGCCCAGCGTCCGGTTCGTGCAGAAGGTCCTGCAGAAGATCCGGCAGAAGTCCCTGCAGAAGTCCCTGCAGAAGATCCTGAAGTTCCTGAAGTTCCTGCGAACAGATTGCGTCGCTTGCAGCATCTACTTTTGGATTTGATAAGTGTCTTAGACCCTCACTATCTAGGCGTAGGAACAACGAATTGTAAAAGAGCTGCACCTACCTGCGAATGTGTAAAATGTGGAACAGCAGCTGGGCAAAATGGAGCATCGGGTAATCAAATTTCCACAACACAAAATTTTGAAGCAAGCGCAAATGTATGAATGCTTCAGTAATCACAATATTGGAATGTTCTGTACATAGAGTCAAACGTCAGTTGACGAAGAACTCATGATGTCTAAGGAAGGAAACTTGTATGCGACATTTTAGAATACCTTTAGGGTAAAGATCTCCCTATCTTTGGTTTTCTCGGCCTTAGCAGCAGCTAATCTATTTGATATGTAATTCATCTCTTTATGAATAGCGTGTTCGCAAGCCCCGCTCATTTCTTCCTCCTTCACTCTCTAGGTGCTCTTTCGCTTCCTCATCCCCTAAAACAGTGAAATGAACAAGCTTCTTCTGCTTGTCCTTTGAAGTAACAAACAGAGGACTATATGGCGTTAGCAGAACTTCTTCTTCATCTTTGTAATATGATACATCCAAAGCAACAGCATTGGAAATGCTTCCCCTGACTGTGAACACGCATTTATAATCTCCGCCATACAGCGCCATGAAACGATCTGCAATATCTTCCCTCGTGCTCGTTGAAACAAACTTGGGATCCCTATACACAGAATTCACACGAAGAGCATTAAACTGGACATCCGTGATGCGGCTACCGCGGTATGTAGTGAGGCATTCTTTTTTTGAGTTGCAGTTAGCATAATGCTTTATTAGCATTATCATGGGCATCCAGGGATCAAGTGCTTCTCTGTTATCGTCGAACAGTGCCCGGTTGAGAATCCTATGAACTTCCGGATACCTAAGTGAGTATAACCAAGCTGCTTTCTCTGCATCTGAAGCCAAGGAGTATGGCGCGTATGAGAGAGCATCATGAACCTCCAGTGGAAGCTTCAAGGCAGAGATATCAATGCTGGCTGTGTCAGATGACTCTAGAGCCTTGAGAAGTTGGTAGTATGTGGTTGTGGAGTAACTCCTTCCAAGGTGTAAATCATCCAGCAAGGGAGAGAAGATCGAGTCGTCGTAAGCCTTTTTGACTCGAGCTGCGAGGATACCTGGTACATCAGTTGAATCAAGGAGATATAGTGCTGTCTCGCAGTTGTAATAATGACCGCGCAATGTCTGTCCGATTTCCCTGGCTTTCCATCCTCCAATCCCGCAGAACTTATTTATCCTTATTTTCTGTGGGGGATAGGACTTTGCAAACTCAGTCAAGCTATTGTGAGCCTTTTCAACGTTCATTTCATGAACAACAAGGGCAGCAATAAGCAAGTACATATTCTTAGCTTGATTTCTGACAAGTCCATTATTGACAATGGCGAGGAGGCGGCGTTGGAGCTGTTCAATTCCATCCAGAAGTTTAATCTGAGAGGCCGGCTTGGATTTGACGTCATAGACTTTATAAACGATAGGAAGCTGCATAGGTTTCCCATAGTCGCCAGCTATAGTGATTCCGAATTTAACCATCCGCGACAGGAAACTAGCAATGGAAACGGCATCATCACTACCCACATAGGGCAATACGAAGAATGCCATGCCATTCGTTTGCACGAGATCATAAGTACTCGGCGTATCCTCATCTAGAACAACCTCTTCATCCCACAAACCCGATCGTGGATGGTTGCCTGTCTCAAGGTTTGTTTTCACTTCTTCGACTCGTTGATTGCAAACTCCGCAGGGGAAGCAGGTTGAAGCCTGGAAATAGACAAACATGTCGACTAAGGCGACCATGCGTGGGGAGTGCCAGCCGGGTACCCTCACGCTGAACGATTTCTCTGTGTGTTGCATTAGGAATCGAGTACCTGCCATGGTGAACAGGACAGCGTCGGCCTAGACTACAAGGGAAAATAAAGCCTAAGTGTTGAATGTAGTGGAATCTCTCTTAGCTTCGTGCCGAATCTTTTTTATGCTGGCTTCTCTTATACAAAAGACATAAAGGTCTAGAACTATTTTACACGTCAGATGCGGGGAACTGTATAAAGACTCATTAGATATGACTCATAGGGGTTTGGAACCATGGTTAAAATAAGGGTTTAACCTAGGCCTAAATACGTTATTTTCTAGATTATTTTCTAAGAAAAATAGTCTTGCAAGAATAATTTTGCTCCAGCCTTGTTTGTATTAATGTGAGATATTGCTTCCAAAGGGCGAATAGGATATCAGCGTATAAGGATACTAAATAGACTATATAGACTATACAGTTCAGCTAGACAAAGTAGACAGAGTAGACAAAGTTAATTAAGTAGACCAAGTAAGCAATTCAAGTAGATTTAGTAGACTACTCTGCCGGCAGAAACAAATTTAAAATGTATGCGCGTTAGCCGCAATGGCTTGCCCTAGTCATATTTAGTGAGTCACAATGAGTCATATTATAACTCATTTTTATATTCACTGATATATTCATTTGTATTAGTTCCTAGCTAGATAACCTGTACACTGTGATGTCCATAGAGAGAACCCGATTACCAGCCAGCTAATGATAAAGTTCTGATCTATGTCCATAATAAGGGAAATATAACTTACTATCTATATTTACTAGAGGGGACTTGTTAAGCTGTTATACGTGCGTATGTATTCCCTCTACTCTAAAATATATATAAATGCCCCCATTGCCACCTGTTGACTAAAATAGTAGTGGAGTATGACAACATTATTGATGCGCCTGTCTGCCTTTAGCCAGACCACGTAGGACTCTACTTCTACTATGTGCTACTCATTCTTCTGCAGCGGCGCTGGTAAGCCCTTCCAGGACAGCAGCCAGCCCACTATCCCCCGAAAACGGCACTGCGTCAACTTTGCAAACAGTACCAGGCTCGGGCAGAGTGCCGTCATTAAGGTACGCCATTATCGCCTTGATAGTACACACAGAGCCTTGCGAAATTATCGTGTGCTAAACCCGCCCCGTTAGAAAGCCCATGGTGGAATTTAGAAAATGATCGGGGTATTAAAACTTACTCCGTAACCTTCCTGTTCAAGCACCACGCTCCCCTCAAAACCCTCGCTCATCTTCTTGGCCGAGACGAGCGGCGTGATGGGGTCATGCTGGGTGCTGACCAGAAGGACCGGGTTCTGAGTCTTGGCCTTGAAGTCGCCGGTGTACTGCTCCTTTGCCGGCATTCCCCAGCGCGCACACTGCAGCGCGCTAAAGTCGGCGATGTCGCCCCCAATCTTGCTCAGCTCCGCCCGCGCCTCGACACCCGGGAGCGCATCCTCAAGGGTCTCCAGAGGGTCCTGGTTGTCGCTGCACTTGATCCCCTGGATAGCGTCCGCGTCCGGAGTGACCGGCAGGGGGGCCACGAGATCGGGAAGAATGCCCGTGATGTTTCCCGAAAACAAGACGTCCAGCTTCTCAGCTAGTGTGGGCCACGTTGCGGGGAAGTAGAGGGCGTTGTAGATCGTTCCCTTGATGGTTGCGTAGTCGACGATGTATCCTTTGCCCTCCACGGATACGGGGATGGGTTCGGACTTCAGCGCCTCCATCGCCGCGTAAAGATCTTCCTCAAGCTCATCGGCGGTACGGTCGCCGGCGATAGGGCAGATGTCCTTGTTATCGACACACTGGGAGCAAAACCCGGAAAAGGCGCTGTCCGCAGCCGCAACCTGTTCTACATTGCTATTAGAAAGCTACGTGTTAGCCAGAATCGCACATAATCATCGTCACAAGGGCAGAAACAAAGCATAACGTACATATGGTAGTACTCATGCGCATTGATGACACCATCCAGCACAGCCTTGTCGATCTTATCCGGGAACATCGCAATGAGCGTCGATCCGAGCAGCGTTCCGTAAGACTGGCCTAGAAATATGTCATCAGTAAAGAGAGTGTGGTTTACATCCTGTGCAAGCGATTGCTACTTACCCCACCATCTGAGCTTTCCGTCTTCCTCAAGGACGTCGACTACTTTCATTATGTCCCGAGCCGTGAACGCCGTTCCGATAAGGCTCCCCGTCTCGTTCTGCGCGTGAACGCACGCATCTGCTCTGTTCTTAGCCTCGGCCCAGACCTCTCCGAGGGCAGTATCGGAGGCGTTTGTAGCGAAAGGGGCCCTCAAGCCGGCTGCGAGTCGCTCCTGTTTGTCTTCATAGCAGGAGAATGGGAGCGTGTTGCCGGTTCCTCTGTCGTGCGTCGTTAGCTTTGTTGTAACTGTCCGGGATTCAAACTATTTCTCACTCACCGAGGTACCACATTAACCACGTCGTATGAGCCTCCGACAAATCTATCCAGGTTTAGTTAGCTTTACTTGTGAGACAATGCCATGCGATAGGGTTACACGTACATGCTCAAGACAGAGCCCAGCAAGGACATTTCAGCCACGCCGCTGGCTCCCGGGCCACCGAAGTTGACGAACACGCTTCCCTTCGAGGGCTGGTTTGGCGCAGGAACCCTTAGGATCTCGAGGTTAAGCGTCTCCCCAGAATCAGGCTCAGTGTAATCGAGAGGAACAGCGAGGCTACCGCAATCTAGTTCCGTTGTCCCGTTCACCCCGAGGTCGCCGCAGGGTTTCCACTGGATCTCGCCGTCGCCCCGAGTGGCATGGGGCGAAGCTCTCGAGTCCAAAGGCGCCGCGGCAGCGCAGGCCACAAGGCCAAGAAGATATGAAGATATTAACGTCGACATTGCTTTGGAAAAACACAATTATAATAAAAAAGCGAACCGTATATTTGGCTAGAAGGTACAGATAGGGGTCTGCGCGGTCTTTAAATAACCACTTCCAAGCCAAGACCTGGGGATACTTGGCACTCCGCTCCATCCTGGCTGAGGATCGGGCATCGAAACATCGTGGAGGGCCTTGCTTTGCTTCTGGCTTGCTGAACGGCGATCTCGAGGCTGAGGGTTTCCAGCTTCCTGATAGGTCGTCCGTATACTACCCGATTTGGCGAAACCCAGCGCTCTGGCACTCCGGGATCCACACGTGATTGGTGACATGCGGTGCCCATTCTCCACACAAATCTCTCTGTGCTTAGCGATCCCTCGTATACGTCCGACTTTGTTTAGTCGAGGGGAGATGCCAAGATTACACCGCCCCCGCTCAGGGTGGCCCAGTTGTGTTGTCCGGAGATCTGCAACCTCTTTGCCTCTTCCGCTGGCGTACCAAGATGAACCGCATACCCATCATAGGGGCGTATTTCCCTAGAATTGAATGAGTTTGATCGGGTTATCCGCAGCCCCCAACCCGAATTCGCCCCGACCCGGGGCCACGCGGGCTTTTCTTGGCATCACCTGACTGAATATGTAGATTGCGAATTTGTTTAACATATCTATACAGACCTCGATTATATATATATATATATATAATAACATTTATTTCATATGGATGGAATTGGTAGATATATAGCGCTCTCACAATTCAGTCTATTCTATGTTTTTGTTTCTCTTAAGGTCCAAGACTCCGACAGCAGATGATCTCTCTGAGTCGGGGAAATGGCAACTTGCCGACTCTTGGCAGTCAGAACAACAGCGGAGTATTTACCCGGGTGTCTCTGGTGACCTCAACACCCGCTCGCTCGGTCAAGCTTCGGCAACATGGCCAGTTGCCGATGACGGTACAGAGCAGGTTGCTTTCTTATATCAATAGTCTCTGCCAGTACTCACTCGTGCCATTTCCCCTTCAACAAACGTTCATTGATTCACATTACCCACAGGGCCACAGCTAATTATACTCGACAACATGAGCCAAGCCAACATATTGGACCGACTTTCAGCGCTCGACACCAACACCGTGTCTGATGCCTTAGATTTCCTCGGCCTCAAAGGAGCCACATACGGCCTGCGACCACTCTGGGACTGTCCTAAGATAGTGGGACGTGCCAGCACAGTGAAAGTTGGCCCCAAAACTGATACTGCTCCCACAACACATCTACTTACACCGGTTATCGATGCGGTGACAACCGATGATCGCGTTCTTGTCATCTCGGGTGGCATAGATGGTGTCTCATGCTGGGGCGACATCATCGCCAATGCATCGAAACAAAAGCGTATCCGTGGAACTGTTATCGATGGCATGAGCCGTGACATAGACGGCAGCCGTGAGGTCGGGTATCCCGTTTACGGTCGTGGAGTGACCATGATCAGTGCGCGCAATCGCTTGGTTCAGACCGACTCCGGCACACCGTTGCAAGTGCGAGGAGTCACGGTCAACCAAGACGACTATGTGATCGCCGATCGATGCGGGACAGTGTTCGTCCCGGCCCAGCGTATTGAGGAAGTCCTAGAACTTGGCGAGCGGATCGAACGTCGTCAGGCCCGGATGGTCGAGGCTGTTCGAGCCGGTCAGCCGGTGTCTGAAGTAATGCACGACAAGCAATTCGAGGCCATTCGCGAAAATGCACCATCATCAACAGTCACACAAGCCGCTCCAGCCTCCAAGCGAAACCCCAAGCAAGCTAGTCCCGAGGACCAGGAGTTGGTGGCGCTGTTCGCCGATTCAGACACCCCTGGTGTCTCTGACGCACTTGATAAACTCGGCATTTCTGGACAAGCGTTCGGTATTATGCCTTTGACCGATTACAAAAAGGTTACCGTCGGGCCGGCCTTCACTGTTCGTTACGTACCCGCCAGCGATCCACCTGGCAGTGTGGGTGATTTTATCGACGAGGTTGCCATAGGCGATGTCGTGGTCATCGACAACGGTGGTCGCACAGATTGTACCGTCTGGGGCGATATAATGACTCAGTACGCTGGGCTACGAGACATCGCCGGAACTGTTATTGACGGTGTGTGCCGCGATGTGAACCGTGCCATCGACGACAACTATCCACTCTTCACGGCCGGCCGTTGGATGCGAACTGGCAAGGATCGGGTTCAAGTGGGAGGTGTCAACGAGTCGATTGGCATTGGCAAAGTGCGTGTCAACCCTCGCGATATCGTTGTCGCCGATGCAAATGGTGTTGTTATTGTCCCGCGAGATCGCGCCCGTGAGGTGGCCGAAGTGGCACGAAAGATCGAGAAGAGTGAAGCTGGTATCCGGGAATTGATCGCCGGTGGTGCTACAATCGCTGAGGCGCGAGAGAAGCTTGGTTACCACACATTGCAGCGTAAGGGTTAAGGATTAGCTTAATAGATTCTTAACAGTTGTTAAAAGTGGAATGACATCTTGATCATAATTGGCATTAAGACGGAGTGCCCTACGAGATCGCTACTAAACTGATACTTGTCACTATATAACAGTGGCTAGACATACAAGCTAGGTGCAAGATTAAGTGGGCCCAGATCATCTCTCAAGCTGTCGTTATGTACAAAAGGCTTTTGGAATCTGAGATTTAGTCTACAGATGTTCAATGATGGAGGCTTGATACAATATTGCGTGATAGAAACACCTCATTCCACCCGCACCAGGCAAACTTATGTCCAACCGCAATCCGATTGTCTGGACCTGGAAGGTCATGCAGGAAGCTAATAATGCAGTGGTGAAGCCCGCTGAAGAACCTTATTTGTGCTTTGCGTGAACATGTATAACCAGTATAAATGTTGATTCAGAATGGCCGATGTTTACAAATCAGAGTGGGGACCTCCGGAAGCTTCCGGTGATTAAGAAGCGAGGGATGCTGCCATTCATCTCTGACTGAACAAAAATATCACCTCGATTTAGAACAATGAAGGAAGCTGTTGTTGATCAATCAGTCACTGTCGCGATCCGCGACGTTGACATTCCCGTCGTGAAGCCTGGCCAAGTGTTGATCAAGGTGGTTGTATCTGGCACTAACCCTAAAGATTGGAAGGTGCCAACATGGCAGCCCGATGCGCCTGCTGCAAACCAGGGTGATGATATTGCTGGCTACGTTGAGGCTGTGGGAAAGGGTGTATCAGATTTCAGAAAGGGCGATAGAGTGGCCGCTTTGCATGAGAGTTTTACAGCTGGGGGTAGCTATGCAGAGTATGCCATTGCCTGGGCGCACACAACCTTCCATCTACCCGAGGAAACCAGCTTCGAAGGTATGAAGAATCTTGATTGGTCGTTTTCATACTCCGATTAACATCAAGTAGAGGCTGCCACGATTCCTCTCGCTGCCATGACATCTTCTATCGGACTTTTTCAGGAGTTGAATTTGCCTCTTCCTTGGAATCCTGCAAAGGAGTCGCTGCCTCTGGTTGTGTATGGCGGTTCTTCAGCTGTAGGAGCTTTCGCGATAAAATTGGCTCGTCTCTCAAACATCCACCCTATCATCGCAGTGGCCGGCAAAGGCACCTCGTACGTTGAGACTCTGATTGACCGCTCCAAGGGCGATACAATCATCGACTACCGTGAAGGAGATGAAGCACTTCGCAAGAACATCAAAGCTGCTGCCGGTGGCCTGCCAATTCACCATGCATACGATGCGGTCTCCGAGAAGGGGTCCTACCGGAACTTACGCGCAGTGCTTACTGCACCGGCGAAAGTCACTGTGGTCCTGCCAGGCATTGATTCGAAAGAAGTTCCAGAGGGAGTGCAGTTGTCAATGACAAATGTTGGATCAGTTCACCAACCTGCAGCTGCAGGACAGACGGTCGGTAACGCTGAGTTTGGCGCTGCATTCTTCGCCTTTTTCGGCAGGGGATTGGCCCAGGGTTGGTTCGCGGGCCATCCTCACAAGGTGCGCCCCAACGGATTGGCGGGACTTGAAGAAGCATTGCAGGACTTGCAGGCTGGCAATGCTTCAGCAACAAAGTATGTTGTGCGCATCGCCGATACACCAGGACTGTAGCGGGTGCAATGATTTGATCTGGGCGGAGGCCGTCGGAAAATGCGTACAACGGTACAATTTGGCTTCAGAAACGGTTAAATCGTTGATACCAGCCCATGCAGGATAAACTGAAAGACAACGAAAGTTTAAAGGGGGCAGCATTGGAAAGGCAATTGAGTAGAGTTTTCAAAATATTGTAGAATATAGCCCTAGTTTAGTGCCTTAAGGCACCAACAGTTAAAATGACACCTCCTTGACTTTACCAAATTTAAGTCTCGGGACGATAGATATCATAAATTGAATAATGGGTTAGTATTAGAAGGACCACCTTTATGCTCTGTACCCCATCTTGGAGCACATTTGCCGAGACCCGCTAGAGGTGTTCGACGGGATCTTTCGGTTTTGCCGTCGGCATATAAGTATTTCCCCGATAGTGAATGCTGAAGATCTCGATTGCTCTCCCATGCCCTAAATGTCACTATATCAGTTAAATTCCAAGTTTATTCCTCGAGATCAATATTGCTGTCTACTGTATCATCAACCTACATTGCCCCTTCTTTTGTATTCCAGCATTGTCTCTTCTAGACGTCTCCGTAACAACAACGGTTTTAGGGCTTCGGTCGATCTATCACAGAACACTCCGAATACAAAATGTCATACACATCAGCCATAACAACCGCGATTCACAACCCGCGATTACGACTGCTTCAGGCTCTACGAGCCAACTCCAAACCCATCATGACTTTCCTGGGGCTTCCGTCCTTTCGCACGGCGCAAATTGTCGCTCAGACGGGCGTTGATGTCAGTATTTTCCGATGTGTGCAGTCTCAATTACATGCTAATGATCGTAAAGGGCATCATAATCGACTGTGAGCATGGTCATATAAGTGACGATTCCATGCACAGCTCTACTGCCGCTATTGCTTCTTTAGGGGTGTCCCCCCTTGTTCGTCTGCGAATGACTCACGCGGATTTGATTAAAAGAGCATTGGATGCTGGTGCACAGTAAGTGGCAAACTAACCCTACAATTCTAGTACTAAAAGTACCACAAGCGGTATCGTTGTACCTCAAATAAATACAGCCGAAGAAGCCAGAGCGGTTGTCTCTCATGCAAAATTCCCTCCCCAGGGTCTTCGAGGGCAAGGTTCCGCGTTTCCGGCCATGGCTCACGGTGTCGACATGCCAACATACATGAAAACGGCGAACGAGACACTCATCACTTGTGTTCAGATTGAATCGAAAGCCGGAGTCGAGAACGCTGACGCCATCTGTGCCGTTCCTGGTGTTGGTTAGTGATAGCCCCTATAAAGTTTAAGAATGGTATGCTAATTTCCGTCAAGATATGGTCTTTATCGGACCGAATGATCTTGCCCTATCACTCCTTGGCTATGTTCCTGCCAGAGGTGATGAGCCCGAGTTTGTCGACGCGATCGACAAGATCGTGGCGGCGGCTAGAAAGCATGGTAAATGGGTTAGCCGGTTATCGAACAACGGGGCTTTGTGCAAGGAGCACTTGAAAGTGTTCGATACGGTGGCAATGAGCTATGATGTTCGGGCGATTCAAAATTGGTATACAGCTGAGTTGCAAGTTGCGCGTTCGTGAAACCTTGCAGGGTAGAAGAGAGAATGCATCCTTTTGCATTCAAATCTATGTGTGTTCTGTGTTTTAGTACTTTTGTTAATTTACACCGGTTTGAATAAGAAAGGTGTCAGTTCACGGTTGGGATTAGGACATATGGCGCCTTCACGCAAGCATCTAACTACGAATAATCAGCAACTCAAACTCTCCACGCATTCGGAGCAGGTGCGGGTCCTCAGATCAGGATCCTTGATGTATATGATTACTATAAAAAAATTAGATAGCGGTTTGAAGTAATTTATCTGTGCTGGGCAGTTCAGGTTGGTTCGTATATGTAAAGCTGTAGATATTAAGGTCACCTCACAGGCTCGCGGGGCAGACACCGCGACATTCACATATCACTGAACCTTATATCGTACAGATTTTAGTTTTCTGATATACATTCGAAATTTGAAAGATATAAATTTAGCTGTTCAGCGTTAGGATAGCGAGTAATTAGTGATAATTATTGTGAAGTTAACGGGTGGCCAAAAATGACGTCCTACATATAGAAGTCCTTTGAGTACCCCGCGGAGTAGGAATTTAGGTATATTAGAACCAACCACATAAATTAGAAATCACAAACCCACACACCTACCATAGTGCACGAGATTATCAGATCCTTTTCCATTGGACGGGTTGTATGGGGCTAGTATACGTAGTGGGCACCGGTGAAGGTCAATAACTGGGGCGGCGGGATTTTTTTTTTTTCTTCTCCCCGCGGACCCGCACTTTTCCCAGACAATTGACCTCCATAGCTGTGCGAGAATCGCGTCGCAATCCAGCAACACATTAAAATACTCGTGATATCATTACACAATGCCTGACAAGGACGCTGGTACACCCCGTGTCTTCCTCTACCGACACGGTATGGTTTAAACTGAGTAGAAATGATCATAGTGGGGCGTTGTAACTGACCCCTATCCCAGGGCAGACGGAGTGGTCCAAGAACGGCCGGTACACCGGTGTCACTGAGCTGGAACTCACAGAAGATGGCGAGAAGCAGGTGCTTGCCTCTGGCAAGATGATTGTTGGATCGGGCAAACTGATTGACCCGGCACACCTGGCGCATGTCTATATTAGTCCTCGCAGACGTGCGATGCAGACTTTCGAGATTGCTTTCTCTGATGCTGCCAAGCAGGAGCTCAGAGACGCAAATAAGGTCAGCGAGACTGACAGACTGGCTGAGTGGGGCTACGGTCTTTACGAGGGATTGGTGACGAAGGAGATCCGGGCCTTGCGAAAGGAGCATGGTCTAGATACCGAGCAGGAATGGGATATCTGGCGCGATGGCTGTGAGGAGGGAGAGTAAGTTCCATTTCCTAAGGCGACTAGAGTAGTTTGTTCTATCTGTCATGGGCACGTTTAATCGGGTTCACTAGGTCTCCTCAAGAGGTCACGGACCGCATTGACGATCTTATTAAAGAGATTCGTGAGCTTCACAAAGACAACATGCACGGCGAGAAGCATTGTGACGTGCTATTGGTGGCACATGGCCACTTGCTTCGGGCTTTCACCAAGCGTTGGCTTGGATATCCCATGGAGTTTCCCCTTTCCATGATGCTTGAACCTGGTGCCGTTGGTGTTTTGAGGTAAGAAATATTTGCGACCCCGTTTGGCCATTCAGTTGACATTTTCTGACTTGCACAGCTACCAACACCATAGCATTGACGAGCCTGCCCTGATGGTTGGCTATGGATTTCCATTGGAGGGCTGATTGGACTCATTAGATTGTATAGACCTTGCGCCATAGAGAAACGAACTATATGACACGAGTTTCGCTCACACCAGGGGTTTTCCTTTTCTATACTGTTAAATCACAGCTCTATGTAGAACTTTTGTATTGTTTGAACCCGCCAATCTCTTTCTGCAGCCCCGCAACCTACAGATCACCAATCGATCGAGACGATAAGGATTCACCATACTGACTGCACAGTCTTTGTGGACAGTCTAGAGAGTCTGTCTTCACTAAACCTAAAGCATTCAGGCAAACCGGTCTCGTCCCAATCCTTTCCGAGCATGATTTTGGCAATGCCCGGTGCGCAAGTAAATATACGTGCCATACCTGTAATATCTCAGCACTGAGCCGTTTCCACAAAAGGTAGAGTTAAAACTTACCATGGCCATTGAAACCAGCACAAATATATTGCCCCGGAAGGGATTCAATCGCCCCGACGAATGGCACTGAGTCAGTCGTCATGGCGATGATTCCAGTCCAAGCGTGATCTAGACCCTCTCCATGCACAGCACTCGCGCTGTCAAAGTCAGGAAATATCTTGTTGAAGCTTTGGAGTGCATCTCGGACTATCTCCTCGTTATAGCTCGTGTCGTCTGTACTATAGACACTAGCTCGTGTTTCCTCACTGAGGGTAGGGTTTGATCGCGAGACACCGAGCACCAGTGTACCATCGTTCTGCCGTTGAATCAAGGAGTAGAAATGATGCAGACTATAACGTAGCGAAAAGGTACTCCGAAGGGCATTTTCTGCGGCAAACGAGGGCGTGGGGATTAAGCTATGCGCCTGAGCGCGGTTCGGCTGGATATAAGGCTCGAGATGCGGCAGCAAAAGTGCTGCATGAGCATTCGTACAGTGGACAACTCGTTCCGCTGTCACGACTCCTCGTGGAGTATGCACATCCCAGAGCTCTGGCTCCGACTCGTTACGCCTCAATTCAGTAGCTGGACAAAACGTGAACAACTTCCCTCCGCGTGATACAACCGCCTGGAGGAGAAACTGTGCGAGCTTCGCTGGATGGCTGGATCCAGCTGGCCACTCGTATGCTGCGACAGCGCCTTTTACTTTCGTTTTTGTTTGCGCTTCTTCGCCTTCATAGAACTTGATGTGCGAGACATCGCCTCCTGCATTCTTGTACGCATCGAAGCTTTCGGCCTCATACGCCGCAAACTCGGGGGTCATGCATACATCGAATGTTGTCGTGAGGTTGAAGTCGCATTCGACTCCATGTCTCTTGGTAAATTCATCTACCTTTTCGAGGACGAGACGCTCGTTGGCAATGATTTTCAGAGATTGTTCCTCTCCATGGACCTTTGCGTATGCGCTGAATCCTCGAAATGCGTCTATCGGCCGATTAGCAAATAAAAAAGAGAACGACTCATATATAGATGCGTACCTGGTCGTACGTGTCCAGCATTTCGCGAACTGGCACCACTGGCTGCCTCTCGCGCCTCGAGTATTATGATGTCCTCCCCTTTGACGCCAGCCTCGATAAGTTCGAACGCTGTAAGGCCACCAGAAATTCCAGAGCCAATAACTACATACTTGGACCTAGAAGGAACAGATGTGTTTCTATTCGCATGTAGCAGAGGAAATGCACGGGTAGTTCGCTGCCAGAAACTGAGACAGGGGGTTTTGTTAGGTAAACTTCTGCTAGAGCCATGTCGAGACGAGGACATGGTGGCGTGAATGTATGTAGATAAAGATAAATACAAATTATGCCGAGGCTGTGCGAAGCTTGAGATATGCTTATCCAAGGGTACCTTTTATGTGGTAGCTTGGCGAATATATGGAAACTTGAGGGGTATTGTATTGTGTACTGCGATAACGGCCGCGGCTAGCGACCGATGACTATAACAACCCTGTCATCATGTCGAATAGGTGTTAAAGTTGGGATTAAACTTGAGAGTTCGGTGATCGGGTCGGCTATCGCTTGGACCTGCAAAGTGCACCGTGCACGCTGATAGCAATCATTGAGCGGGGTATTATTCAAAGCAGTCAAGTAGTCTTGGCCACGGAATCCTGCCGAAGAATACGGGGTATGTGGCGAGCAGCCTCACGATTGGTGGCCAGCGCCGTCTCTTATCACGCTTCTTCTTTGATTTCTCCCCGAGGTCACACGTCCAAAAACGGCATTTGCTCATGCAAGGGGATCGGCATTGATATGAGTCGTCTTGGTGGAGCTCCGTATCGCACCTGCACCACGTGGATCATGAAGATAGGAAGCAATAAATTGGTGAATATTCCTTTCTCAAGTGGTTCTTGTTCCTTTTGTCGATTTTGCTTCCTGGAGCATAGCAATGGTGTCCTTCAAGTTTGGTCGCACGGCGTTGGCAAGGCACCATGTTCGCTCCCCAGATGAGAAGGCGCTTGTTCGACGGCTGGACATATTTCTATTGACTTTCGGTTGTCTTTCTCAAGGTAAATGGTGCAGAACAAGATTCCACGACATCACAGGGCTGAAAATGTACACAGTTATCAAATATTTGGATCAACAGAACATCAATAATGCCTACGTTTCCGGCATGAAGGAAGACCTGAATCTCCTCGGAAACGAGCTGAATCTGTGTGTAAAAGAAGCTCTCACGACATTTAGACATGTCGCTAACTTCTTCAGCTTTACGACGTACTTCAATGCTGCCTACTGCATCATGCTCATTCCCTCTCAGATCATTCTGACCTACGTCCGACCCAGTTTCTGGCTACCTGGTCTGGAAATCGCCTGGGGCGTTTTAACCGGGTTGATCGCTATGTGCAACAGTGCGAAGCAGATATACGTTCTGCGTGTCTTTCTCGGTCTCTGCGAAAGTAGCGCGTGGCCTGGAATGATGACCTTATTTAGTAAGTCTATCAATTTCCCGTTTTCGTAATATCTGTACCACGCAATTATAAGCCAAGACCAACAGGTTATAGTGTATTGGTACACCCCCACCGAGCTTGCGAAGCGCATGGGATTTTATCAGTCGTGTCAAGCCGCGGGACAGATGATGTCCGGTGCTTTACAAACTGCCATCACCAACACCATGGAGGGACACCATGGACTAGCAGGCTGGCGGTGGCTGTTCGTGATCAACGCCATCATCACTGTGGTGTGGGGATTCTTGGGGTTTTTCATGATCCCTGATCTGCCGAACAGGCCAAACCCCCGTGCATTCTGGTTCAAGAAAGTGCACGCCGAACTCTCCATGGAGCGACTAGCGCGTAATGGCCGCGCGGAGCCGAAGAGGATGACTTGGGCTGGAGTCAAGCGCACGTTTTCGGGCTGGGTGGTTTATTTCATCGCGGTGTTATATATCGCAACCGTCCTCGGGACGTACGGCTACGTCTACTTTTCACTCTTCCTAAAAGCTCTCAAGAGACCAGACGGCAGCCCAAGATGGAGTGTATCTCAGGTGAACGCGATCCCCATCGGCGGTTCAGCCATCAACGTGGTCTTCGTATGGGTGTGGGCCTTACTGTCCGACTTCCTCGAAACGAGATGGACACTCATCGTCCTGCAAGGCATCATCGGCATAATCCCATGTATCATCATGAGCATCTGGACGCGACATCCTACATCAGTCGACGTATCCGCCGCATACGCATCCTATTTCATCGCACACACCTGCCTCGGTACCGCGCCGCTCATCTTCGCCTGGCTTTCTGATCTCATCCCCCAAGACCCTGAAGCGCGCACTCTCGTCGTCGGTGTTGCAGTCGCCGGATACTATGCCATCTCGGCGTGGTCGCAGGTTCTGGTCTGGCCGGCTTCTCAGGCCCCGTATTATAGGTACGGCTGGCAGAGTGCTCTGGCGTTGTTGGTTCTTGTCATCGTCATGACTTGTGTGTTGCGCTTTATCGATGTGCGATACTTGTTGCCGAAACGGGTGGCTTTTCAGAACGCTTTGGATGCAGAGGTAGTGGCGGGTGGCTCACTGAAGAATGATGAAGAACGGCCAAGAGATGCGGATGTGAAGACGCCGACTACTAGTACGAGGGTGGATGAGTAGATCTAAATTTAGCATTACCATTCCTAGGATATATGTATGTATAAAAGAAAGTATTCATACTTCACTACATTAAGCTTATATGGCATTGTTCAACAGTCCACAACGACTGGAATAGGGTATTCTCACTATGTCATCATGGTTTCAATTCAACGACCCTGCGATGGCCACCCCGAATACAAAAATACTTAGATGCATATATATTGAAGCACAAAGCCGTTAACAATTCGAACGCAGTGGTGGTAGTCTTCTTGAAGACGATGAGAAAGTTTCTGCCAGCTGTCGGGAGCGCCGGCACAGATCGACCACTTCATCCCCGAACTGCTTCAGGCCACCGACAACGAGGAATCGGAAGCTACTGCATGTAGCAAGCAGATCGTTGGGCAAGGCCGCCGACACCTGCGGTCCAGCACCGCCCAAGACCCGGGTAGTAAAAAGAAACGCAGCATCTCTGGAAGGGTTCACGAGATAGACCTTTCATTTTTTGGTTCAATATCCGAACTGACGAGCAAAGGTGAGCTCCTTTGCTTCGACTGACGGTCCAATCAATAGATTGTCGTATATCTCTCATTGTTCTTAATGCGTCCGTGATTAGATAGGCATCTGTGCCATGTAATTCAACATACTGGGCACGGTCCCCCAGCTCATAGGTGCCAAATAGTGGCTGCAAGTAGTCATCGTCTCTATGGCAGAACGATCTATGGCACTTCTAAGGCCTGCGTTCGACCTCTTTGACATCTCGTGGGCCAGCACTGAGGGGCCTTCGCCTCATGGAAGGCGAGAAGCCTGAAGTGCCCATCATTATCGACATAATCATGATGTCGACGCGTCTGCGTCCATCCCCCTCTGGGGGTTGCTCTGCTGATATTACCCAAGACCCATCTACAAATCAACATTTATTAAACATATAAATCCATAGCTTAGCAGAGGCCCATTCATCAGTGGCCCACCGGCCCGTGTCTGCGCTTGTACCCAGAGGGCCCAACAGACTCTGTCTGTGATTAGGGACATTTTCTCGTTGTGAGTACCTATGGTACAAATATTCTATTTATTGGTCACTTTCAGTTGAGCTTTCAATGAGTTGAGATTCGAAAGTCTGACTCGACGATTTTTTGAAGCAAGAATGAAAGATAGGTGGAAAAATAGAAAGAATGGAAAGAAAGAAAGAGAAGTGGTTATAAAGGCATCCTGTATTCAATCCAACCGCGCGTTGGCAGTTCATTCAGTGCATAAAAAATGCCATCTTATAACTGCACTGCGTAATCAGTAAATTCATCTTAGCGTCGATATTCACTAGTGAAATCCTGCTGATGGTCTGATATACCAATGTCTCCGAGAAAGGACCTCTTCGTTCAATGTTGCTACAAGCAAGATAACGGACCAAAAGAAAAGCTCAGAGGTAGTTGTATTCGTCTCAATCTAGCTGGCTGTGCTTAACAAAAGGTTTCTCGTTGAACGCATACGCGGAAGGACCCCGATGGGGACGGAGCCGGGGTGCATGCTACAAATGTGATTGAATGGCTTTCTGAATTCACTTCCGAGACTTAATCCTTGCACAAAATAGACGGAAAATCCTACCCTTCTTTCATCTGCCTGTTTCCTTTCGGATGACGGTATCACTTAGAATGACCGATTCACGGAGACGTATACGCCATAAATGAATTGAACTACATAATGCAAGTTGAGTAACTGAACAATAAGCTGAGCTATTTCTGCAATATACCAGAATTCACATATGACTACGGAATTTTTCAACTGATATTCATAGAGGGCTGACTGTACTAAACACTACTCTATGAGCGAGATGCCAACATTTGAGTCTCAACGGCTTAGTCACTAATATTTCCCAATCGGGAACATATGCCCATGACGTCACGTGCTCGCTCTAGACAATCGAAAGGAAGCAACAAGTCTCCATCCTTTGCTCCTATCGAGATCAACTTGTATTGCAGATCGCTCAATCATGAGACAGAACCCCTGGTCAACATCGAACACAAAAAGAACCACCATCCCACTCAAATGACTCCATCGTGCGATCTATTACTTCACGACCCACACTAAAATCAAATAAAACCTCAGAAAGGAAGTGATTGACCACCCAACTCGGCATTTAATCAGCTACGCAGCGCGAAAATGGAGAAAGCTGGCGAGCCATCGCACAGCTAAATGAGCCAGAATCACCACAGTACATGCCATCCCAGCCACCAAATGAGATCAGATTTTCTGCACAAATGAAATAAGAAAGGAGTATGTTCCCTTGCATGACGCTAGCCTGGATTCAAGTTCTGAGGATTTTCGCTAGATTGTGTATATTTATTATTTTGTCCTTGTCTCTGGGTGTTTGATTTGCGAAAGCACGGTTGTATCTTGCTGTTTAGGATGCGGTTCTCGCTATTATCCTTGGCTTGGGCGTTCCAGGCTGCTGCTACGATCTTGGAGAATGGACAAGAGAGGTTGAATCCTTATCCGGGGCAGGCTGAGGAGGTATCTGTTGATGATTCTTGGAAGAGTTACGGGGCCGACGCGTCGGAGATCTCGTATAAAGGGCGGTGGGATAGTACTTATACTTCTTGTGAGTGATAGATTGTGTCATATTTGGAAGTTGATACTAATTGGTTTCATAAGGGTGGTCGTATGTTTTGGCTATTCTTTCTGGTGCCAATAACTAATTGGTTCAGTGTTCCTGGTGTCAAGTTTGGATTTACGGGCGATAAGGTAGGCTCTACTGCAGCTTGGGGCTGAGCTCTATCGGTGGCTGACATTCTCGGTAGCTCGCAGTGAGCTTTGGTGAAAACACGTCTAAGGATGTACTTGTAGCTTATCGGTACGTTCGTCTGGATTGTCTATGACACTGTATCTGATTTGGTTGCCATAGGATTGGTGGACTTGACTGGGAGTTTTCGAACGTTACGGCCAAGTCAGCTTATCAGTTTGTCAAGCCTGGATCGTCGGCACTGAATGAAACAGAGTATGCGGATGACAAGACGTTTGAATTGCGAGGTATGTGAATACTAGTAGGATGGGACGTTATACGATACGTGTAAATACTGACCGAATTAGTGACAAACTGGGGCTATGGATAAGTTCCACTGGTTCCACTTGATGTTCTTTACTTACGGCCTATACAGTTCAGATTGATGGCGTCTCTGTTGCTTCAGATGCGCGGTTAGTAAAAGCTGCAGAGTTCAATAGGACGGTAGAAATCATTGGAGATTCGTGAGTTTTGCGTCCCCTGCACATCGCCTGTGTACTTTACTGACTTTATCAATTTGAAGGCTCGCATCAGGGCAATACGCTACTTACGAGGGTCTCGCCTCGTGGGGTTTCAACTTTGCAGCTGGTTTGGGCAATGCTGAGTATACGATTACTGTGAGCGCCTCTTATATAACACCACGCCGTCATTCTAACTGGCGCAGGCGTATCCCGGAATATGTCTGGTAGACAAACAATGTTATGGTGGCGATGCTCGCGGCATGGTATATCCCTTCCTCCCCACAAAGCAATTGTTATTGACCATCCACTCCAGACATATCAATGGTCCCATGCCTCAGACGTAGGCGACCGCGCGAATGCAGCCTTCGGTGATAAACCTGAATCGTGGAATTTCACCGCTCATCGTGCGGCTGACCTGGTGATCATCAACCTGGGCACGAACGACGGTAGGACCGAAAATAATATCCCCAGCGACGATTATTACCAGAGCTACGTTAAGATGGTGGAGAGTGTGCATGGCGTTTGGCCTGATGCGCAGATTGTCCTCATGGTACGCCATTTTTCTCATGTGTTGATCGGTTTATGCTGAATTCAATAGTCCCTTTGGGGTAATTTCATCAAATCCGGCTCGACCTGGGTGCAGAAAACGATCTATGAGTCTGAAGTACAGAAGGTATACCAGCACTTCGAAAAGGATGGATACGTGCATTACTTCGACACAAAGGGCATTCTGCAGCACAACGATATCTCGCCGGGCGGTCATCCAACAGACTTCGGACATTTGAAAATTGCAAGCCACCTCATGCAGTGGACGAAGATCAAGCTTGGATGGGAGTTTGGAGCCACCGGACCAGAGGTGCAGCATGACACCACCTATTGGAATAACCAAGACAGCTACAAACGGTCGGTCTTCTCTGGTCCATTCATTTGATCCCCCAGCATTTGTTTATAGAACAAACACATTCTGGGAGAATAGATAATGACATCGCAGACACAGGTCCGCAGAGATGCCGGTCTTGGTAACCAGAGCACAATATCTTGTGTCCAAGTTGGCTTCCAGCGCCAGTATTCTCTACCAAGTTTACAATGTAGTTTAAGGATGTAGTATAACGACTCTAATGATGACGCACGACAAGATCATCGAGATAAAATCCGAAACGCCGACATGCTTATTGTCATCCATTGCTTTGGGTATTTAGAGGCAGACAGCTGACGATGCTCGCACATAGATGATTAGCCATAAGGGACTTATCGCGGCTAAGGTTTAATACCCTAGAAAGAAATCAAGGTCTACATCGCTAGCGACCAGTCTACGAGTCCGGCATTTTCTGTTTCGAGTTGCGCTTGTATGGTAGAACAGCGGCTTGCATTAAAGCAGATGGTGTTCTCATTTGCCGGGTAAAGCAAGAGAAAAACAATTGAAAATTCGCGGCAGACGGGAAGAATATGTATACTAACCGCTTTCATCTAGCGTGTTTGGCAGCCGAAGGCTTGGCATTTGCTGTCTTCTGGCCATCCTACTGGACTCTTTGGGCCCTAACTGATAGAGACAACTTGTTCTTGGAAATCATTTCTCTACTGAGAAGATCATAGCGGACTGTGTCAGCTTTGGCATTGAGCCCTACCCAGCCTTATACAGAAAAGTGTAGATACACCGTTATCGTAATGATAAGATGATGGCCACAGCGTCGAGATATATATCACTACCCGACGTATTCTGCCACAGCTTATTCGTGTGTTTTGTCTGGCTCTACACATTAATTTGCTAAAATACACGGATAAACTAGACACAGGCTAAGGATGGATGCGTTTGTTAGCGACAAGCTGAGGGCTCTTGAGTTTATTCCGACATCTATGCAGCAGATCGCGTCGCATACATTTACCCTCTAAGGACGAATAGCAGAAAGGAATTGTATATTATGAATTTATTGCATCCATCAAATTGCTAATCCTGACCTGATGTACCTAATAAAGGGAAATAAACGACGCGTGGTGCCACAATTGCATTTCCAAGGTAAGCTGTAGTTGCACCTATTTCCAAAACCCGACAAAATCCGACAATGACCGCAGCAGCCGATCGACATCATCGGCCCTAACGACCACCGAACGCCGGATTGAGCCCGTAAGACACGCAAATAATAAAACTCATTACTCAAATAGATGAAAAGTTTTCCGCGTCATACGAAGTTGTTCCCGATGGTCAATTCAGTTCGTGTAACAGTCGGTGTTCGGGGCCTGCAGCGTCCGATATGGATTGCGTAGCGGCATCCCATATAAATAAACATATGTGCTGTACCTCGAGCTATATATAGCTTTTTCTCGGTACATCTTAGATCAGTTAATCCATAATGCCTATTAGGGGAATGGCTCAAATTAGACGACTTCCTGCGTCCCTAGCGACAAAGACTACCCTCTTCTCCGCTCTCGCTGTCTTCGGTATCGGGGCTTACTACGCTCGATCTTACTCTCTTCCCCAGGTCCACGCGGAATCAGACGAGTCGCCCGTGATGTTCTCCAAGTTCGGGTTTACGACTCTGCGCGTGCAGAGTGTTAAGGCTGTGAATCACAATACGAAGCGGCTTGTGTTTGAGTTTCCGGATAAAAATGCTAGGAGTGGGTTGTCGTTGACTTGTACGTTCTCTTTTAGAGGCTCTCTTTCGATATGACGGGAGAGATAGTTTGTGATAATTGCTAATATATACCAGCGGCACTGCTCACATTCTCACGACCAACTGGACGGTGGTTACCTGTTCTCAGACCGTACACACCAATCAGTGATCTAAGTGAGTGATTCCACCAGTATCTAAATCCCTACTAGACTGGACAACAGCTAACCAAAAACAAAACCAGATCAACAAGGAACTCTAGAGCTAATGATAAAACATTACCCCAACGGCAAAGCAAGCACCCACATCCACTCCCTCGTGCCCGGGGACACACTCACCTTCCTCACAGCCCTCAAAGGCTTCTCCTGGGTTCCGAACCAATACCCTCAGATCTACGCTATAGCTGGCGGAGCCGGCATAACACCCATTTACCAACTTATCCGAGGAATTCTGGATAACCCAGATGATAAGACGAAGATTAAGCTCGTTTTCGGGGCGAATAGTGAACAGGATTTGCTCCTCAGGGAGGAGCTGGAGGAGTATAAGAGGCGGTTTCCGGGGCGGTTTGAGTATGTTTATACAGTTAGTCGGTTGGAGGGGGAGAAAGAGGGATTAAGGAAGGGGTATGTGACTGAGGAGCTTTTGAGGGGCGTTGTTAATGGAAAGGGGGAGGATGCGAAGGTGTTTGTTTGTGGGCCTCCTGCTATGGAGGAGTCGTTGGTTGGGAAGAGGGGGATTTTGGATAGGTTGGGGTTTGAGAAGGGGCAGGTTTATAGGTTTTAGGCTTTCTCATCTCTCTTTCTTATTTTGTTTTCTAGGTATACCTGTTTGCATAGAATGGTTGTTTGGGTGCTTCGGTTTGTGATAATTATACATTACTAAAATAGATCGATACTATCAGATGTTGATATATAATTGTATTGCATGAACTGTTGAAGAAGTGTTTATATATGCAATGACGTCTACAACGGATCTATGCATGCAATCTCGACCCCTCAACGACTCGTGCGTAACGAGGACAGGTGGCTGAGAAGAACATGTTCCCTGCAACGCAGACTATTAGCCCCTGTGCATATGTTAGCTGCGACTTTGGCGCATCCTGAAGCAGACGCTCATATTCCTCGTTCATCTGGCGCTCTACATCCCAGATAACCTGGCGAACAATCGCTTTTGCCGAATCTTCCGAGGTATTCATCAAGCGCTGAACGACCCGAACGGCGTTGAGGACAGAAACCCCATGCTCCTGTTCAGCGATTGCTTCTTTGGCATAGGAGTACAGGTCGTTGGTTAGCAAGAAGTGCTTTTCACAGAGTGATCTGAGATGCTCGACGGCTTCGACATCAGTGTCAAACAACGTAATGTCACAAGCGAATTCCATACTGCGGAAAACAGAACTGGAAGGGTCAGTGTCACTAGTCGTAGATCAGTGGTCAGACGTACTCTGCTCCCACATCACCCGCTCGATACGCCATATAATCCTCTAATGTAGGGAATGCCCCAGGGGGCGTACACTGTGTCGTTGATATCCAGGATAAGACACTTTCCAACAATCTGTTCCCCTGGACAAAATCCTCCGAGAGAATTTCTTGGGCCAGCGTGTTGTAGACTGTATATTCTGGTCCCTGTTCCTCCTTCCCCTCAACATGACTGGGGATCATCGTCACTCGCTGCAGTATGTAGGTCAACATTCCGCTTCAACAACCGCATCGGTATGGACGGAGCATACATTTCCGGAATCAACCAGATCTGCCGAGAGTTTAGTTACAACAGCCAAAAGATATTCACACGTCTAATCACCGTCACTCAGAAAGAGGAACACGTAGAGCTTTGTGAGGGCCTTCATCCTCGTCAAGTTGCCCATTGGTACCACGTTTACTAGCAGTGAGACCGCCCCGTCGATAATCGCCTCCATATATTTCGCTCGATATTTTCCCGGTTGTAGGGCTAGGAGTTCTTGAGTATATGCTCTTGTCGTCTCCTCCACTTCTACCCAGTATTTCGACTGGAAGGTGATGGGGAAGGAGGTGGGCCATGGGACGCCGAGGCTGGATGGGACGAGGCGATTCGCATGCTGGAATACGGGGAGCGGAATATTCTCAGGACGTAAGAAGGAGAATGGACTGGATGGTTGTTTCGCCGTCGCATTGTCGACTGGGTCGAAGGCATAGTGGATGTTCCTCGTACGATTCTGTGGGCTAGGCCCCTGGTTGAGCTCTCTAGTGTTCTGCGACGTATAGTGGTGGTGTTTGGGAATGAGGCGTGATCCAGGACATATTGGCAATTGGGATTTCCGTATCGAAGGTTGTTTCGACCAGGTTCTTGGGAGGGTTGTTCTCATCATTCTTTCGAAAGCAGTCAAACAACAACTTACGGTGACGCGGGGTGCCTCAGGCTGCCGTACATATCGTGAGGCTGCGCTTTTCCCGAAACAGAAAATGCCGGCATTTGCCGCCTTACACTATCAACCATGAAGTACTAGCGCTAGTGTTAGTGTAACCATCTGTTGAATAGAAAAGCATCGCATTCGACTACCTGAAAATGTCCGGACGTCTAAGGCGTCTTTGAAGCCCTGAGTATTTTATAGTACTATTTCCGGTTGACAGTATCAGTAATTGACCGATGATATTGTGGAATTCAGCAAACAGACTCCAACAAACTTAAATTCGGATTAGAAATACACCTAAGTTGTTATAAATAGCTGAGTTGGATCTAGAACTCTACATCAGTTCAAGTATAACAACACTAAAGAGCTGTACTACTAATAGTATCTTGACGGCTATACCCGTGACTCTATGGCGTGTTTCCCAATATGGCAAGCCAGGTGACTCCACCACTATTTCTTTGTTTGGAGTTCCTTTGATCGATTTCCTCCCTCAGACGTTCGGTCTTGTCTGCCTGTTTGGTAGTTAGATCTGGTTACTTATTAATTAACTTCATCGTCCTTCGCTCATTTGATCGCTGTACAAGAAAGATACCCCGATCAGCAAATCATAGCGCTGCCCCGGTAGTACCGCTGAGGGGTCAACTATAACAGTCAACGCACTCGCCTTGGAAGGTGAAAGCTCACTGTTTTTATCTCACTTTTATCTCTTTTAGCTCACGAGTGGTTGGAATCTGGTGAGTCTGACTTTAATACCCTTTTCCACGATATCGGATTTGACCGTGCTCTCCAAGAGAACCAATCAATCCACCGTCAATCACAACGGAAAAGGAACGCCACTAAGGCAGAACTTCTGCCCTCCAACCACCATGAGTGATATTGGAGAGCCCTCGGGGAACGTGAAGAAAGATCAGAAGGCAGAAGATCGCGAGAATTCATCACACCGTCGCTGCTGGGATTGGGTGATCGTCTCTGGTCACTGCCATTATGCCAGAAATCGTTCCTCCTTTGTGACATATCGCCGAGTGGGACGAGTGATTTCTGATGGAATATTCGGCGGGGATATTTTTGTTGCTGGCATGGGAACTGTGGAATTGAGGGTTCGGGCAAGCAAGATGGAAGGATCCCCTGTTCGAACTCTTGTGTTGGATAGTGTTCTACACATTCCGAGCGCTATGTGCAATGGATTTTGCTTCGCTAAGTATAATACGGTCTATGGAGGAACTACGTTTCTTGGTCCCGAGTTTTCCGGAACTGATCGACAGAATCATCCTCTTTGGTATGGTGAGCCCTTCTGTGGGTTACAAAAGCTGGTCCTGGCGGGAAACCCACAGGGAGAATCTTACCTTGAGGATTGGAAGAGAGACGGTGGTTCCTTTTGCCTTAGTATGTATGTTGATGAGAAGGACCTGGAGGAAATCCTGTCGTGAAGTGGGGGGGTTTCTCTTGAAACACATATAGACGGGTACTGTGCGTTGTCAAATAATGGCTTGCTGTACGAGATAGCAGAGGCAGTGTTTACTACGAATGGAAGGTTTCATCAAACCACAAAATTAAACGTGGGGGCTGGTCCAGACAACTTGAACTTTTGTGACCAAAGAGGTCAATACACCTTGGGTGATTTACACATGATGCAGCAGTTAAACCTTTCACCAAAGACATAAAGATGTGATTCAAAACTATTATTGTTTCGATGGCTATTGCTTTCATTTCGTTGTATGTGATATAAGATAACGCTTATATTCGAACTCGAACTGTTCCTATTCTTGGAAATGTGATATAGGTATGTTCTCTCGGTCCATACATCAACTGCGTATATGGACTAAATATAGTGATCCCTAAGCCACGAAATATGCCAGAGAACATATCTCTATCATGGACATACGCAGGCAAATCGATACCTCCCGTTCTGGTGGAACTGTGACACTTATCTTGGTCGAAGATTCGTACGGAAGTAGAGCCATTTGCTTTCAATGCTTCATTGGAACTAATGTTAACACTGACTCAGACCAGTCAAGTACCTTCCTAACTTCATGGGCATTACAAGTCAAGTATTCTTCTCCAGGCTGAGAACCTGCTGCTTGAAGTCGCTATCCGCTTGACGCTGGAACAGTTCGTCGATGTCTTTCCGATTCTCGGATGTGAATTCTACCTTTTTGTTATGTTGCGCGAGTACTTCAAGCATAGAGCGAATACCGTAGCCTGGTTTGTATATTCGTAACTGTTCAATCAAAGTTGAAGGGAGATCAGAATGAATGGCAAGTTCCGGGTCATGCTGAAGAAGATATTCTAGGTATTTTGAGTTCTGCGCTTTTAAGCACGCGGAAACAGTTCCTTAACCGGTCTTTAAGGTTGGATCGTGTTTGAAAAAACCATCCAAAAGTGCAATTCTGTACCTCAAACCGCGTTCTGAAACCACCGCCTCGAGCACAGCGTCACTGATAGGAAATTCTGGACACCGAGAGAGGAGGAATTGCAGTTGATTAGGATTCTTGGCAGCCAAAAGCATCGATTCTGTTATCTCTATCTCCGGGGCGCGATCGAGCAGGTTCCGCACTGAAGTGTTGTTAGAGCTTATACAATACTTTGACATCTGCAAGGAGGAATGAAGTACAGCAGAAGTAGGACGTGCTTGAGGTTCTTGGTCGAGTACAACTTTGACCAGGTGCGGCCCAGCTCGCGCAAGTGCTTCAAAGACCTCTGGTGTGACATTACACCGAGGTCTGTATTCGAGTAAGATTCGAAGAGTTCTAGAGTCTTGCACTGATTTGAGGATCTCAGTGTTGATTTCCAGCCCATTGGCTCGCTCGAGAAGCAAATTCAAACTCTTTTCCCCGTCGAAATTGGAAGCAATAGTAGCTATCACATCGTGTGTGACTGAGACATCTTCACAATACTCTAGCAAGAACGGTAATGCCCCTTCTTTCGATACCTTGAAGAAAATAAGATGGTACTTGTGCCCTCAGGGCAAGATCTGCGCTTGTAACTCGGAGTGTATTGCTATAGCGGAGTAGCACATCCAGCACTTCTTCAAGGTTTTCCTTGGCTTTTTCGCTATATTGTCTGGCCCACCTCCTTGAGCCGACTACTCGGGAGAAGATTGCTGCTAATGGACTCCCAACCGCCCTCCAGACCGAGTTCACATCTGCGCCGTGCTCAAGAAGGATCTTGACGGTTTTGCAGTCTTTATATCCGCAAGCATAATGCAAAGCGGCCCCGAATTTCTCTGAGCATATGTTGACATTGGTGCCATTCATGAGAAGGAAATTGAACACTGTTTTTCGACCATTTATCATTGCTGTAATTAGGGCGGACCCGAAATACCCCCCGGTAGCGTTTAGATCAGCGCCATGATCTAATAGAAATTTGACCGTTGAAACTTGTCCTAGATATGCAGCAACGTGAAGTGGAGTTCCTAGTAGCCTAGGTACAACGTTAACTCCAGCTCCTGCTTGAAGTAAGATCCCGATGATTCTTTCACATAAGGCAATCTTCGTAGGGAGGGGAGGGCGCTGTCCTATACCAACTATAGGGATATAAGAGAGGGGGCTTTCTTCTGTGGCCGCGTCTGAATCGGCTTCTAGATTTGATTCCTCGCATCTTGGCCATTGTCTCCTCGGGAGCAACTTGTGGAGTGGGCTAATTATACGTTCTGTGGCTTCAAGGAGTCCTTCCAAAACAGCGGAGATCGGATTTCCGTACCTCGGGCTCGAAGCTTGAGCATCGGCACCATGTTTGATGAGAAATAAGACGAGACTCTCTTGCTGATGATAAGCTGCTATATGGAGGGCTCGCCCACCAACTCCCAAGTCACTATCTAGTTCAACTCCATGGAATAGCATGGTTTTAACGGCTTTCTCTGAACCGAAACGACATACAGCAGCAAATCCACGAAGGCTCTGTGGCATCTTCTGAATGAGTAGCAGAAAGAGGCTCTCACATCCACGCTTAAAGGATATTTTTAATATTTCCTCACAAGCGGAAGTTAAGGCAGGGAGGCCTCCGAGCTGTTAAATGAGAAGTTCAATGGTTTCCCGGGGCTTCTTGCCCTGAGCTGCTTCTAAAAAGACTTTCGGGACATCTATAGGATAAGTCTAGAGTTGATCGGGTTCCCCGCTAAACCCGGCCTGAACCTGGAAACCCTGTAAAACAACCCGCAAAAATCATATGACCTATAAATCTGGATTTTTCTAGAATTCTTTTATATTTTTATATAGATTTATACCAGAGTTTTGTTATCGGGTCGGGTTCTTCACATAATAGCCTGTACCCGCCCTGAACCCGACTCCGCCCGCTAATACCTGTAGAGTGCGGCGTCACCTATTACCTAGGTTATAGCTAGGTTACAGCGGTTAGGTTATGCCATCTACTTCCTTGTTTTCACTCCTCCACTGAATTACCTTAAGACTCATCAGGCTTTTCGGGCTCAGGTAGATATCGCGCGGCAACCGACAACGCGGCAGCAAGCAAGATCATCATCACCCAAATGGCATATCCCCCGGCAAGTTGCGTTCTCACCCCCAAAGCGAAGAGGGTGGTGAAAAGGGCAGGGCAAATTGCCCTCAGGCCGCTAACCCCGGTCAAGGCCAGGGCATTCAGTGTACCCAAGACTTTTGGCGATGGGGAGACGTCGTTCAAAATGAGCTGGATGGCTGTGAAGCTCATGCTGACCCCACAGCCGACGGCCAGCGCTATTGGTAGGAAAACCCAGAAAACCTTAACAGATACCTCGCTGTCCAGGCGCAGGAGTACATTACCAGCCGGACAGGCAAGGAAGAAGAAAGGATAGGCATAGGCACATAAGCGGATGACTCCATTCGACCCGATCCTCTTCTGCAATGGAGGGAAAGCTAGGAGGAGCCACGCAGATTGGGCGGCGCCGTTCAGACCCATCAGCACCGAAATTTGTAGAGGAGTGAAGCCGTATCCACCGAGGTACGTAGGAGTGAACCAAAAGACCGGGACGATAGCTGTGTAGGCAAAGGCGAGTACCATAATATGTCCATATGTGTAGAGAACTATCCCAACACCAGGGGCTTTCAAAAGCTGCCAGACTGACAGCTCTTTATCGGGGTTAGAACCCGATGTAGCAGGCTCTTTTTTCAATGTCTCTTGGACGAATAAAAGACTAGAAAAGGCAGCGGTAGCTCCGACCAGCGCCACCACCAGGCTCGATAGCGCGTATGGGTAGTCAGCGAAGAACCCAGTGTCCTTAAATACACCGGGATACTGGCGTGCTGGGTTGGCAAGACTACCACCCAACAGAGGACCAAGGAAGAGACCCAAGTTTCCACTGAAAGCGAACCAACTGAATGATCGGGCTTGTGTCTCGCTCGTGCTGTGCTCGGCGATCATAGTGCGGATAGTGACGATAGTCCCCGCAAAGACACCGGCAAGGCACCTGAATAAAATCATCTGCGTGATACTCTTCGCCAGTCCGAAGAGGACCGTCGCCACGGTCACGCCGAATAAGGAGAAGACCAGGACGGGCTTCCGCCCGACGCGATCGGCCGCTCGGCCCCAGAAAATCATCACTATGGCCTGCGTGAGGGAAAATAGGGACTCTGTGAGCCCTGTATAGAAACCGACATCCGAAATCTCGATACCCCCGTTGTCCTGGATCATCTGACTGACATAAGGGAAGATGGAGAAGAAGGCCAAGGGCTCTACGGCACGAGCATAACAGAGTAGCAGGATCTGAGCCTTTGGTAGAGGCTTTTCCTCTTTGGGAACCCTGTTGCGCTCCAGTAGAGCCGTAGTCTCACGCACATCATCTGATGTTGTGGTAACCATATTCGGTAGATCCGTTAGTTAAGAGAAAGACTCTTAAGGCTGAGCTTGCCTTGCGGTGAGTATGATGAGTGAGCACCGGACTTATGTAAGTCCGGCCCGTTTATCTACTAGGGACCGCCAGCCAGCCCAAGGCTGGCACACAAGCCTGCACAGCGGATAGAGTGGCACGTAGACTGCGGCAACATCCTCAATATCCATGGATATCCGCAATCCTCTCCACAAATTGCGGATATGGTATGTGACCCAATATTCAATGGAGAGGATATGCCGCAGTCTAAGATGTACTATGCAACAGCTATAGTAGGCTTTGTATATGGATATATTTGAAGTAATACCGTAATAGGTAGTACAATATTTAAACAGCATACCCCAGTAAATACTGGTGCTTAATGCTTATATAAGAAATACATGCTAGGTCCGTATACCAGCCCGTAGACTCAATGCCATCAGCAATATCGGAATTCCGAACTTATCCGAGAACAACATCATCCCCAAGGCCTACGATCTGTATCGCGAACCATGCCCACATCGGAAAACCATCATACCAAGCAGCGTCCTCCACGCAAGAAGGCCTGCAATAGCTGCACGAAGTCGAAAGTCCGTTGTAGCCTCGAAAAACCTGCCTGTTCGCGGTGTCGATCGACGGGTCGTGTCTGCGAATATTCTGTCTCGGCGTTGGCACAAGACTCTCCTCCTGGAGAAGGGGGTTTTACAGAAGACACTGGAGCTGCATATACCGGCCCCGCAATATATTCCACACCTCGCTTTGATCCAGTATCTGCCATGCCCATTCCTCTGCCTTTGGCTAATACTCCTTCCAGTACGGCCTGGAGCCCGTCTAGTCACTTTCATGTACGGAGACAAGTCGCCAGTGGCTGCAGGGATGGAGATGGACTTGATTTTCGAACGGTTGATTTAGTACCCAGTGCTAATGCAGAAGATATTCGCGATCGCTGGCTAAGGCCTTATATTCTACCGCCCCTGGGGCAAGATGAGATACCCAAGGTTTACCACCCTTTCACGTTGCAGTACATTTCGCGGATACTGAGCACTTATCCGCGGTGCATGCTGAAAGACAAGGATGTCCCTCCCATCATTCATCGCTCACAGATTGAAGGGAAAGAATTACCTCGATCCCTTGCAAATTGCTACAGTCTTGTACGGATGTGGGAACAGGCAGTACCGGGAAGTGAGATGATGGTGATGAGTACGCTAGAAAAGGAAATGGAAAGACTGGCTGAAGAGGTATTACTCCACATTGAAACATTTCTTGAGATATTCTAGGAAGCTAACAGTTCCAGTATCCCGAGCATGACTACGAGCTCCTTTCGGCCTTCCAAGCCTACCTACTGTACACAATCATGTTGTACTTCTCTCCTCGAGGTGGCTCATCCCTTGTCAATGATAAGATGATGATCACTCTCATGGAGATGGCCTTCCGGACGGCCCGAAATGGCCTCTTCTGCGCCGCAGAGGTAGCCCACACCCGACCGACGTGGGGGTCCTGGATTGTGGTCGCCGCCAAGCGTCGCACAGTCTTCACGATGTACCTCTTTAGTAGCGTGTACAATGCAGACAGGTTACTTCCGAATTTTGTGGCCGATGAGATGAGAGGAGTGTATGCACCGGGCAATAAGATGTTATGGGAAGCCGAAGACCGAGAGACGTGGAGCAGGGAATACGATAGGTATCTGTTACGGTGGGAGGATGGGATGTTAGAGATCTCGGAATTATGGAGGTCAGTGGAAACGGGCTCCGCCGAGCGCAGGGAACGAATTGAGCGATGGGTGCAGTCGGCGGACGAGTTCGGGATGACGATATTCGGAGTCTGTGCCCATATCCATGGTTGTTGATGCCGCAATAAAACCCGAGGCCGCACGCCACCTCGGAATTCCGTCTCGGTGTCCCCCAGTTCTCCACTGGGCCCCTCCCGAGCTTGCCTACTATATAAACTCTCCAGAATTCTACCTTCAACCTAAGGTAATTCAATAATCTTAATCCTAGTAACCAAGTCATTCAATCTGATATAACAACAACTATCACTACAATGGCAGTCTATACAACCGATCACTCAACCTCCGTTCTTCAGACTCATAATTGGCGCACCGCGTCCAATTCCACTGCTTACCTTCTCCCGCACATAACTTCAACCTCCAAGATTCTCGATATCGGCTGCGGTCCTGGTTCAATTAGCGTTGACTTCGCAAGCCGTGCACCTCAAGGACATGTCACTGGAATTGAATATGTGCCGGACCCCTTGGATCAAGCCCGCGAGTTGGCATCCTCAAAAGGGTTGACAAACATTGAATTTCGTGTGGGCGATATTCACTCCCTCGATTTCCCCGATAACACCTTCGATATCGTCCATGTCCACCAGGTACTACAACATATCGCAGACCCAGTCAAAGCCTTGCAGGAAATGCGGCGCGTCGTGAAACCCGGTGGAATCGTCGCAGCACGGGAATCTTCGGTTATGACTTGGTATCCCGAAAACAAGGGTATTGAGGCATGGCTTGACATCACTACACGAATGGCCAAGGCTAAAGGGGGAAATCCACACCCCGGTCGGTTGATTCATGTTTGGGCCGAGCAGGCCGGATTTGAGCAGTCTAGAATTCAGAAGAGCACTGGATCGTGGTGCTTTAGTACCCCCGAGGAAAGACAATACTGGGGTGGATCGATGGGAGCAAGAGCGAGGTCTTCTGGGTTTGCGAAGACGGCTCGTGAAGAGGGATTTGCAACCAAGGAGGAACTGGAGAGCATCTCCGACGGATGGAAGGAGTTTGTGGATGCGGAGCAGGGATGGTTCGGATTGCTGCATGGTGAAATCTTGTGCCGGAAGTGAAATGTCTCTTGTATCTAGTCTGGCCTACAGCTAGACAGGACGCAAGATTGCACATAAGCGTGAGCGCACATATAATCTCTAGGAATGATGAATTGTCGTGTTGATTAGGATATATGATGATGAAAGCCATATCACTAAGGAGTAATACCTACAACTCCTGTAGTAGTATAAGTTGAGACTGGCGTTAACGTGCAATATATCGTGAGAGAGCCTTAGATACAGACTCGTTATACTACATGGGCATTGACTTATACTGTGAGCATGGTGCCTACCCGAGCACTCCAACTGGTCTGCAGAGCTCTGCGATCATTCACATCTAGCAAGTTTAAGTACTTAATAGTAGAAAATATTTAAGCACGGAAATGCTGTCCTGTGTACTCTAGCTTATTTGTCGCTGGAATCTCGTTGTCAGCTTAATGTCACTGCTCCAGCCCCGGATATGTTCATTATGCTTCGATGCCTCAAGACCTCAACAGTTAACGCCAGACAGTTTCAAGAACTTTGGAGGCATAAGATATAATGTGGTCACCTCACCGCTCAGATAAATTACCTACTAGGCCTTGCCATGGTCGGGCTTGGGTATAATATCTGGGTCGATCCCCACGGGTTGAAATCTGGTATCGCAACCTAAAATGTAAATCTGTAAATCTGTAAACTAATATATTCAACTTGTGCACTGTATACTATAAATCTCTTTCAGTATAAAGGTTTTGATTAGATAATACTATGATATATAAAAAATACTGCTCCCCTGATTTAAATTATTATTTTGTAGCAGGTTGTGATATTTTCTAACGTCATATAGAATATCCGTAATGAATCCACCCATTCACATCCTAGGCAGCTTGGATACCCACAGTAGCAGGGTTTTCTATAAACGCCATCAGTAAGAATAAGCATCCTCATTCCAATATGATATTGTGGGCAAACCACTTACCCTGCATCAAATCACCATAAACCTGTCCATCAATTAATGTCAGAACCGTGCCTATTTACGTCCGTTAGCTTGGCTCTATTACCCACTCTGACAACCATAAGCCCAAGCTCTAGATCAAAACGTCAATACATACCACCATTCTTAAGGACTAACTCTCCACCATCACTGTCAATAGTAGTCTTTTGAATCAAGTCCTCGCCAATCTCGCCCCCCTTCTTGTGCCAGAGTACACGCTTGGGAAGCAGGCTGCGATCCTCGACTAGAAATCGTCCCAGGTACCAGCCATCGGATTCCAGGAGGCCGTCGTTGAAGGTAAAAACAGCTGGGTTGTTGTGGTCGGTCTCTGCGTGAATTTGTTCTTCGTCGGGGTTGATGTTTTTGGCAATGGGGGTGCCGTCGAGGGTAATGATGAAGGAGCTTGGGAGGTTTGCCATGGTTGTTGACTTGATGTTCTAGGTTGACAGGAGGGGCTATGAAATAGAGGAGTAGTGTGTGAGAGGGTATTTGAGATAAGAAGAGCAAGATGAAAAGGTGGGGAGATCCAGCACTTAAATACTGAGTTACTGGAGGTAGAAGTGATGTTGTTGCCCCGCTGGGCTCTGTCGATCTTTATTCTTCAGCAAATAGGATCCATCTATGGCCCGATCGCCATCAGTGCTGGGGATCCACAGTTCAGCTCGAACCGAGCACGATCCACGTCAGATGCGTTTTGAGTTTCTGAGTACGGACGGGAGTGTTTGTCGTAGTCGTACCGAGTATGATACAGAAGAATCATGCCAAACCCTAAGCCCAAGTTCACGGCGAATTTTCCTACTCTCGATCTAGCTAGCTTAAAATGCAGCTCGTCAGGGCTATCTGAGAGGACTAATAAGCATTCTGCCAATTCTGTCCTACTTTTCGGTATCTTTTGTGGTATCTGAATCCGGTATCTTCAAGTTGGAATTTTGTTCCTGGTGGTTGTTCCGACCTGCTGTAAATCAAAACAACTGGTCAAGGCCGAGTAGGGTTGTTGCACCATTTTTGTTGGACGCCGAAAGACTGAAGGGACAGCAGCCAGATGGCTCTGATCCAAGAAAGTAGAATGCGGTAAAGGCCTAACACAAGAACGAATGGGGGGCATTTAAAAGTGCAAAAGCAGGACCCAAGCCACGTGGACCAAGTGCATCGACAATTCACAGACAAGGACAAAACGAGCAAGTCAACCTTTCGGCTGTTAGTTCAACTTTTGTGTGACTCACCTGTCATTCAGCTGGAATCACAATTCTACATTGACTTTCCTGTGTAATAGCGTCTTGAAAGAACCTTGGAACGAGCATAGTGTTCTTTGACTTGGGAACTCAGAAACACTTTCTCTATAATCCTGGAAGTCAATTTCAAATCCACCTGTACAGTCTCATACAATCATTCTCGAACTCGGCTTGACCAATACAGACATGATAAGTATTTTCTGGTAGGTACAAACATAACTTATAGCGGTCAGCTACACGCCCTTGATGCTTTGTTGAGGTAACATGGTATTATGAAACTTGTGTATCCTTACCAACTACATTGCAGACAGCCACTGAGCTACAGGTGCTTGGTGGAATGATTCATGTGTACTGATATAGAACGAATGGCTAGGATACCTCCGTAGAACCAAGAAAGCTCTCTTACCATATACAGGGTAGCTCATGATTATCTGAAGTTCTGCCAATGAGATACTCCATGTTGCAGAGCTCATATTCCAATTTCGGCTGCTAAGAGTGGAATAGCTATGCAACATTGTTCCCATCAAGATCCGTCTCAGGCCCCGTTGCGCCGTCCAGCCATGCCGTCGGCGGAGCCTGGTCGATGATGCAGTTCCACACCAACTTATCCTCGAGCTTACCAGCCTGGATGCTACTGCAACAGCTTCATACATGAGGACAGATGTATTTATTCCCTTCAAAAGCCGGAAAACACGCGAGCAGCGTTTCTGTGGCCATTTTTTCCTCATCCCACTATGGTTTCCAAGCAAGCCTTGAAAGTTTTTTCCGTTGTTTTTGGCCTGGCGGTGAGAAGTCCTTAGGCGATAAGGCTGCTGGACCGATGTGACACTGCTGTACGTAACTGTCCTGTTGAAAAATAACTGTGATAAGGAGTTGGAGAATGCGATCGCAGCCGCTCTATTTAAACCTAATATTTTCCCCGATCCTCTCCTCAAATTCCTCACCCGCAGTCCACCCTGCCAATGGGTCAAACAGTTCAACCATCATGGTTCTTCCGAACTTTTCCTGTACAGGATACAGGGTTCCACACATAGGTCTTTTGAAGCTTCAGGAGCAACTCCAAGAAACCATTCCTTCCTATATTTCCCGTCTCCCACATTGTGTTACCTGATCAGGACTATGCTTGATCCCAAGCTTACGCGCCTACACAGACATAGTACCCCAGCCAAAGAGTTGAGCAGGTCGCTCCCACCTGCGGGTTCCACGTATTGAAGCTGGCCGCGCTGATGCCGTACTGCTTCTCGATGGTGACGCAATCATCGCCGTTAGCCACCTTGTGCCAATTGTTACATGCGCAAATGGCACCAGGCTGCGTCGGCATCGGTGCACTCGTGCAGCCGGCCGTGGTGGTTGTCGTGGGGGGCTTAGTCGCTGTTCCAGGAACCCCTAAGCGGATGTTAGTTCGGAGTCTCCAAGCGTAATGCAAGAGAAGGAGAAGTAAGTGCGCTCTCACCAACACAATAGTAGTACCCCAGCCAGAAGCCACTGCAGTCCGCTCCCACGGCATGGTTCCAGGACAGGAATTGGTCCAGCGTGAAGGTTCCGTATTGCTTCACAAGTCCTGCGCAGTCTTCACCATCCACAGCTTTGTGGTACTGAGTGCAAGTGGAGATGATGCCTGTCTGTGTCGGCGACGGCCCAGTGGGAGTTGTCGTTGGGATGGTGGTCGGCTTAGTTGTTGGAGTACCAGGCACACCCACGCAGTAGTATGTCTGTGCCTGGAGGCCACTGCAGTCCGCGCCGACAGCAGGATTCCATGAGAGGAATTCAGCTGATGTGAAAGTACCATACTTGGCGACAATCTTGTCGCACGTGTCACCTGCTATAGCCATGTAGAATGTCGTGCAGGTGTCAATAAGACCGACCTGCGTCGGAGAGGGCTTCGGCGTGGCCGTACTAGTTGGGGTGGCGGTGGTCGGACGAGGCTTGCCATGATTGACCTCGACGCAGTAGGAGTTACCTACCTTGATGCCACTGCAGTCTTCCTTGACTGAGGGATTCTGCAATGCACGTTAGTTGGTTGGACTGATTAGGGGTTTGATTTGGAGAGTCAGAATGGAGGGAGAGACGCACATAGGACACAAAGTCCTCATGGGACAATCCCCAGTTGACCTCAAACCACTGGCACGTATAGGTCTTGTCGCGAGCAGTGTCATACCAAGTACAATCTGCCGCCGTGCCAGGGTCGACAGGGCCATCCTGTCGTCGGCTGAGACGGGGGCTCGCCAGCGCGGCGCCCAAGAGGAGGGAATATGGCAAAAAAGCTTGCAGAACCATCTTGACAGATCTCTTGGGGGTTGAATTTACCAAGAGGGATGGGATCGACCTCCTCTTTTGAGCTATAAAGTATGCTCTCCTGTTATGAAAACTTTCACTGCGGGCCGGGCATACTGAACCGGACCACTCCTGAATACATGAAGGCGACTAAACGATCCGTCAGCACTAAGCCTGTGGGAGTAAATGAAGCGATGGCTGCAGTAGTTTAATTATCATGCCTCATAGGCCTCTATGCTAAGCTTTGGCAAGATACGCTATTTACATGAGGTTGCATTGACATCCCCAGATGATTACTTCGGTTGACCCCTGTGGCCAGGTGATTTTGTTGGTATAGTGTGCCATTGCAGAGGCATGAATATTTAATAGTAATATTTTCTACGGCTGCCTTCTGTATCTGGTAAACTACCATGTATGGTGGAGATCTAATTTATCATTATTAAGATAAGCAGAATCCCACTTTGCTTGCAGCAACCCTGGAGGAGCACTGTGGCTTAGTCATGGTAGCTATTATGCATGCGAGTAAGTTTATTCTTACGCTTACCACACTGGCACTAAAGAGCTGAGGTCTAACTAGCTTTTAACACGGGATAATTCTTGGAAAGCGGCGCTCTGGGCCCTGATTTGACTGCTTTGGAAAAAGACTTAAATCCCTGTAATGACCCACCATACTACGCCAACCGCAGTAAATAACGTTGTTAGGGTATATCTGATATTGTTTGATCCTCCATCTCTTCTCTCCTTTTCATTCCTCTGCTTATTCCACTTCGTCGCTTTGGCCCCCAAATGTCGGAGGAAACGCTGGAAAATGACGCCAATTTCGGCCGTCTACCGTTCGACAACTTCATTTCAGTTAGTTTTCCCAGACTAATGCTGCATTCATCCGGTTCTGTTCTGGTTTGACCTCGGCAGTACAGGAACGTTGGGATTTCAATGTCGCGGGAGACAGTCAGGAACAGTGGGAGCGACTCGCTTGGGAATGGCAGAGGCTGACGCTATTGGAACGCTGGGTATCTCCTTCATTTCCCTCACTATAGTAGGATAGTGAGAGGCCTGACCCCTTGGCAGCCATATCAACACCGTGACGAGCTGTCTCCACCTGCATTGGGCGAGAACATCAGGCGCGTGCTGGCCACGCACCAGACAGTGCACGAGCGTAATATCAGCCTGGTCAGCAGCGAAGGCTTGCAGACCGTCTGGCTGCGGACATGCTACGATCCAGATCTCGCGAGGAAATACGAAGAGCTTAAACAGAGGTCTATGGTGCCTGGATGGCAGGGCTGGGGGAACAAGATCCTGGATGACCCTGCCCGTTACGATTTTGACGACGGCGGTGAAGATTCATGGCGTCGGGTGTTAGTCCGCGTCCCAGGAATCACGGACTTTTATGGCCTTATTGACATGGATGGTGACGGGCGTAATATGCAGTACAAGAGTGGGCAGAACGATGAGGAAATGGTGGCACAGGCCGAGGAGAGCGAGGAAGTTTGGCATGATCTCGCTCTAGCGGAGTTGAAAATCCAGGCTGGTCTTTACCTGTTGGACCGAGAGGCCATTGAGTCTGGATTAATCAAAATTCTGTGGCTCGATGAGCATGGGAACGTCGCCTGGCATAACCGGCTGGACCCTTCTACCTCCGACTTGGACGGGTTTACGATGGCACTCCTCAGCGCCACCAGTTTGGTGGAGTTGGCCGGCTATGACGGCACCCGCGGGAGTCTGATTGAGAGATAGACGGGCTAGTTCGCTGAATCTCTGAGTTTTCGTTTATTTATTATGGGCTAGAGGAAGATTATTGCTTTCAACTGAGAACCTGACGGTTCACCAACAAGATGAACATCATATTCGCTTCCAATCAACCCGCGTCTCTACCGACTAAATTCCTGTTGAATCGTATAATACCGCTATATCTGCGCATATGAGACCTTAGAATGAGGAGGGTGGACTACCTGCAGGTAATCTGGGGTAAGCGGGTGATCAGCGGGTATCATCCTCTCACTTCTATTACTAGACATCATTTCTCGCAGAACCACCTCTAAACGCACACATCTCTAAACAAGTCCTCCCCAAGGAAAATAACCCTAGAAGACTTGAAATCCTTCATCGACCAAATCTTCACCGGATACCCCGCTAACGCACGCTCCGTCGCGGATTCATATATAAGCCTTAACTACACCCGCTTCATGGTCGGAGGGGACGAAACAAACTTCGAAGGCGCCTTGGGAAGGCTTGCCTTCTTTCGTGCGAATTGCCGTACCTGGACTTCTATCCTTGAGTCTTTTGTCCAGGATGGTAATAAGATTGCGGGTGGTATGTGTTCTTGGGATGGGGGAGGAGCTTGCTAAGAAGATGGAAATGATGTTCATGGCGGAGGTGGATGAGGGAAGTATGAGGCTGCGTGGGAGTAATTTATTGTATGGGTTGGGAATTGATATTTGTTTTAAATACCATTTTTGGTTGATGTGGATGCTTGGTCTGTTCCTCTAAGGTTTTCTAGTTGTCAGATATCGGCGAGTATCGAATCTTCGTCTCTTATGGGATGGAAGTAGAATCTGGTCGGTGGTAGGATTTGTCTCGAGGTTTTGAATCTTATTATCTCATTATCTCAACATGCTATGTCTTCTTATTATGTTCCAAGTCCGATGAATAGAGATATGCCAAATAATCTCTGACGCTCTCTGGCTGCTCCCGCAGTCAGTCTCGGCCAGGTTGATTAAGCTGACCTGCAGAGCTTCCCTATTTCCCAGCTGGCTTCTTCAAGGTATCTTCTACGCTCACAACGCTAAGATAAAGCGGCAGATTTACCGTTGCCTCAAACACGCCTGCACCGAGTATCATTAAATGATCCGAGTACTTCTCAAAGACATGTAAGCTCCGGCTGTATGCGGGCGCTTGAGGTGTGTCATGCAATTCCCACTGATCAGGCTGGCCACCGGCTTGGTTGGTGAAAACACCACTATGATCAGCGTCGCTAACGATTATACTTCCATTATCACCGCCGGATGGGGACCAGACCACATAAGGAGACGCATTGGGCTGGACTCCATCTACCATGATGGGGATACCATAGGCAAAGCGGAAATCAAATGGACTGTCGGACATTCGATAGTAGACTGGATAGCCTACTCCAGACCAGCTATCTCCTCCTGGGAACTCGTGCACCAGTATATACTTCTCTAGAGGGGGAATGTAAGAAATGCTGGTCATTCCAGGACGAGCAGTGTAGTTGAGGTAGGAAACATCGTCTATCACGGGTCCCCAGGATCTCAAATCCGCCGATTCCTGGTGAGCAAGCTTCTGTCCATGGAGTGGATCACGCTGGTCGGAGTAGAATACGCCGATAGTATGGTTGAAAAATCTAGAATCACACCGTTCAGCGTGTGTAAAACGTAAACTTAGTCAGATTTCAACTCACTCGATGAAAGGCTCCCAAATACATGGTTTTCCATTGGTAGTATCCGGTCCACTTCCCCTCGCCACATTACTGACAAACTCCCAGGTATGACCACTGTCTTTACTGGCATAGATATCAATGTTTGTGCTCTTGCTTCCCCAGCTGTTTCCACTGGCCAAAACCGTGCCAGCAGGGTAGTCACCAACAGCAAACGGCAACTCTGCCAGCGCGGGCTGGGCTGACATTCCCAATCCATTCACCTGGTCAGTCAGGTTGGAGATCCAAGACCAGGTAGCACCACCATCTGCACTCTTGAATATGGGGAAGTATGGAGTCTTATCGCCCGCAAACGAAGCTGTCGCAAGGAGACTTCCATCAGATAGCTCAACCTGCCGGGGATAGAGAACGGAGTGATTTGAGTCAGGCTGGTAGATGACATTCTCTGCAAAAGTGGACCACGGCCGTGGTGACGGCGTTGGTGGCTTTTGTGGAGGAGGGGGAGGTGGCGGCGGTGGGGTCAAGGCAGGCTGGACTGATTTGACACAACCGAGGCCGGCCAGGCCGAGGAGCAAAAGCTGGGTGAGCATGTTTCCAAATTGGGTATATCAATGACAAAGCTACTAGCCTGCAGCTGTCTCAATCGGGCCCTTTCCTCTTGGACTTCAAACGTTTCATTCAACATTCACCGTAGTATTTTATACGGTTCTCGATCTATTTGCGGGGACCTCAGGCACTCTTCCAGTCCAAATGAGGAAAATATCCGTGTTGAGAAGGTTGAAGATTGTTGAAGCCCTAATCCTTCAGCTGCACAAACGTTTAGCCGTTAGTTCTGAGACAGGCATTATAACCTGGAGATTCAGGCTAAAGGCGAGCATGCATAACTTATGATGGAATGGAAGATCTTTCCATTTAGGTTAACTTCTATTAGCCTAATGGGATCCGCTGACTTTTCAAGGTTCAGTGATCCCTATAGTTTAGGCGAGGTTACAAGGTGGGGTACAGTGCCGTTGGCACCGGTAGATGCCGCTCACTGCTTACTGCTCAATTGGAAAGATCGCTCGGTGGCCCATGCCTTTCCAATTTAGCACCAGAATGAGACAAGATTGGGACGATCTTCTAGAAGCCTTCGGACAATCTCCGCCACCCTGAATCATGTCCCGCGGGGCTTGAAAAAATGGAGAAGTAACTATCCGTACCGTGAAATTACCCGCAGACACGCCGGTTTCTAAGGGTCCAACTGCCGCCAGGGTTGTTGGATTTTGCGGGGAAGCGTTTCCACCTTCCGATAGTCTACTTCGGCAGATAGTCGTGACAATGACTGCCTATACTTGACTTTATCCTAGACACTCTTTCTATTCTTTCTTGCTTCTCAGTCGTAGGTGCTTTGATCGGGATGCATGGATCCCTTAGCGATATTACTCATTTCCCAATTCGAGTTGAAATTCGCACTCCAGAGTTGTTATTGATTCTGCAATAGAAGGATATTCTAGGAGTTACCATCAATTCCTTCAAGTTCATTCCTCGATAATACGGATGTATTATGGTTGCTGTTGTCACAAAATATAGTCCCGGGACTGTACCGGAATTGGGGGAAGAGGCAACCGGTGGCCCATTCTGAGCAAATTGTTACCTACCCCTCGTTCCACACCGGAGATCGACAGGACGAGCCAAGTAGGAGCATGCCGGACCTCTAGACAGAGTATATCCGACTTAGTATGTAATCAGTAATTTAGCCTAGAGATCAATGACGAAATTCAACAAGCCGGGATGCCTATATGCAGTAGAACAAGTCCAGCAATCACTTAGACTTGTTAATCACACAGCATGGTATCATTCTGTAGGTCTTTTCTAGTGATACCTACATCTTTCAGTTTCTCGGTGCAGAGATTGGAAGAAAATCATCATGGCACCATCTCAGCCCTTTCGCGTCAGTGCAACAGTACTACTGTCTCTCATGGCAGTACACACTGGAGTCCACGCCGCATCTGTCTGTAATGATGACAATTCAGAACCTACAGCAGCCTATAATGCCTCAAAAAGCTACGTTGGGTGTTACTTAGATCCTAAAGTGACGATTTTGACGGCAGCGAAACTTAGCACCATTGGTATGACACCTCAGTACTGTGCCAACTGGTGCGGTCAACGGGGCTTTGCATATGGGGGTATCGAGTTTGGAACGTAAGCAAACTTTTTTTTGACCGATTAAACTGTTGGTTCTCACGCTGATCCCCAAATAGGCAATGTTTCTGTGGGAGTGAGCCCGATTTCAGCCTCGCAACCAAGACAAATGACAGCAGCTGCAACTCTAAATGCGCAACTGAACCATCCAGTGCATGTGGAGGAAGCTATGTGTAAGTCAAATGCCAAAGTCAAAGAAAACAAAGTGCTAATATTCTGCACCTGTATATAGCATGTCCTTGTATAATATCTCGGATCCACAAGGGGGCGGAGTGAACACTAAATTCGTGCCAGCGTGCCAAACTCAGCCCCTCTGCAGTCACCCTGTCTGTGATACTTCATTAAGCATTGCGGAGAGAGTCAATTCACTTGTCAAATCCCTGACCCTGGAGGAAAAGATCCTTAATCTCGTGGATGCTTCAGCTGGATCTACCCGCCTAGGCTTACCTTCCTACGAGTGGTGGAGTGAGGCAACTCATGGTGTTGGCTCTGCACCAGGTGTGCAATTCACTTCCAACCAAGCTAACTTCAGCTATGCCACAAGTTTCCCTGCACCGATCCTAACAGCGGCTTCCTTCGATGACACTTTGATTCGCAAAATCGCTGAAGTCATTGGCAAAGAAGGACGGGCATTTGGCAACAATGGATTTTCGGGATTCGATTTCTGGGCTCCGAACATCAATGGATTCAGAGATCCTCGATGGGGAAGAGGGCAAGAAACACCCGGTGAGGATCCTTTGGTCGCGCAGAATTATATTCGCAATTTTGTTCCAGGACTTCAGGGTGATGACCCGAAGAACAAGCAAGTCATTGCAACATGCAAGCATTACGCGGTCTACGACTTGGAAACGGGTAGATATGGAAACAACTACAATCCTACTCAGCAGGATCTGAGCGATTACTTCCTTGCACCATTCAAGACTTGCGTGCGTGACACGGATGTGGGAAGCATTATGTGTTCGTACAATTCCGTCTCCGGCATCCCAGCTTGTGCGAATGAATATCTTCTCGATGAGGTACTCAGAAAGCACTGGAATTTCAATGCAGACTATCACTACGTGGTGTCTGACTGCGGCGCAGTCACAGATATCTGGCAATACCACAACTTTACTGACACCGAAGAAGCGGCAGCCTCAGTTGCTCTCAATGCCGGTGTTGATTTGGAATGTGGTTCGTCCTATCTGAAGCTCAACGAATCTCTCGCGGCAAATCAGACCTCAGTCAAAGTCATGGATCAGTCATTGGCAAGACTATATTCGGCATTGTTCACGGTCGGCTTCTTTGACGGCGGAAAGTACGACAAACTTGATTTTTCTGACGTTTCTACCCCTGACGCACAGGCTCTCGCATACGAGGCTGCAGTCGAAGGTATGACGCTTCTCAAGAACGACAATCTTCTTCCTTTAAATTCTCATAAATACAAGAGTGTCGCTGTGATTGGACCATTCGCAAATGCCACAACTCAGATGCAGGGCGGCTACTCCGGCAATGCCCCATACCTGATCAGCCCATTGGAAGCATTTGGCGACAACGGGTGGAAAGTTAATTATGCACTGGGTACAGCAATCAACAAACAGAACACCAGTGGGTTCGAGGAGGCTCTAGCAGCCGCAAACAAGTCCGATTTGATCGTTTATCTTGGTGGCATCGACAACTCCCTCGAGTCCGAAACGCTTGACCGGACTTCGCTCGCTTGGCCAGGAAACCAACTAGATCTCATCAAGAGCTTGTCCAAGCTCTCCAAGCCACTGGTAGTCGTCCAATTTGGAGGCGGCCAGGTCGATGACAGCGCCATCCTGAAGAACAAAGATATCCAAGCTCTGGTTTGGGCGGGATATCCCAGTCAAAGCGGAGGCACTGCTCTTCTTGATGTCCTTGTGGGCAAAAGGTCACCTGCTGGCAGACTACCCGTCACACAGTATCCCGCCAGTTATGCCGACCAAGTCAGTATCTTCGATATCAACCTTCGCCCTAAAGATTCATATCCCGGACGAACATACAAATGGTACACAGGAAAGCCGGTGCTCCCGTTCGGCTACGGCCTTCACTACACAAAATTCAAGTTTGACTGGGAAAAGACTTTGAACCGTGAGTACAACATTCAGGACCTTGTCGCCTCATGCCGAAATAGTTCAGGCGGTCCGATCAATGACAACACACCCTTGACCACTGTCAAGGCGAGAGTCAAAAATGTCGGCCATAGAACTTCCGACTACGTTAGCCTGTTGTTCCTCTCCAGCAAGAATGCAGGCCCGGCTCCACGACCAAATAAGTCCCTGGTGTCTTACGCGCGTCTCCTCAATATTGCTCATGGAAGCGATCAAGTGGCAGAGTTGCCTCTCACCCTCGGCTCACTGGCACGAGCTAATGAGAATGGAAGTCTCGTCATTTTTCCAGGACGTTACAAGATTGCATTGGATAACTCAGAAGAATTGACTTTCGAGTTTACATTGGAGGGTAGCCCAGAGGTGATCGAGACGCTCCCTATGCCTGATGTGCAGTATAACTTTAGTGTGCCCGTTCATATTCAGCCAGTGTCCACTGAAGCACATAGTTAGTTTTGGTGAGTTGTGTCGTTCCTGATCCGGGGATTAAATGGCTGGAAGTGTTTAAGTTCAAATAATGAGATGACATGCCGGATCTGTTATGTAAGAGCCGGTGATTTTCGCCCTAATAAGAACACAAGTCTTCTGTTTCTTCTGTCAAGAAACCCACTGGCTATAACAGAAATAAAGAGGTAAAATAAGTCAAATCCATTAGGGGTATAATACCTCTCTAGCGCATAGGCCAGCCCGGTATACCTGAAGACTACGTCACTGCTAAGAAGTGCTAAGGTCTTTCTTAATTATCTGACTAGACTATTCTGGCGCCCAGGTGCGAGACCAAAAAGCAGCATCAATTCTATCGATTCTACCATTTACTCGACAATTGGACCCTTAAACTGAACTTACACCCCCTCCGTCTGTTCAGCGTAGACGCCAATGATCGGGCCAGTAAAGTCGGGATAATTATATCCAGAGTATCAACTGTTCATAAGCACTTCCAGTTATTTCTAGCGTATGGCTGAACTGTATATAGCTGAGAACATTACTGCTTTGTGGATTCTATCCAGATAAGCAGTAAGCAAGGGACTTTTTTAAGAATATATTCTCAGTTCTAGAGTGGTATTCAGGTCGGGTTCGGGTCCTAGATCTAGAAACCGCCGACCCGAATACCACTCTAGCCGATACCCGACGAGACCTGACCACTAGCCGGGCTAAGCTGCGCTGTAGAGTCATGATTTGATAAGTAAAGATAAGCTAGGAGGGGCATCAGCCTCCCAACTGTATCTCTCTCGAGGCCTTATCCATTCCTTTGTTAGACGCATGGGGCAAATTAGGCTGTTGATAGGGCGCGAGGCAGGGATGTCCAGCACGCTATACAGGCTAAATTGAAGCTTAAGGTCCAGAACAGGTCCCCACCCGCAAATGCTTCGAAGGTGATAGTATATACAGTGGTCAAAGGAGTTACATGCATAGCTCCGCCTGGCAATTATTGGCGAGTAATCGTTTAGGCTGTTGATTTTTAACGGGTTTGCAGATAGAGAAGCCGCTTAAAAAGAAGGGATTAGCTTCTCATTGTCGATCAAAGCTTTAATGAATATTAACTACATTCAATGCCTGACTCTAGATCGACATGATTGTAATTTAAATGTCTTTTTCAGCAATCCAACATGGTAAAGTGCGTAAGTTTGGTTTCAAGTAAATACGCATTCTCGATTTCAAGCTCGGCTAATGCTGAACCCTCCACTTGCATGCGGTATCAATGTAAGTTCCGACCTCCAATTAAAGTCACGATTGAGTTAATCGTCCTCTTACCAAATATAAAGGTCTAGCTGGACTAGGGAGCCCATCTCTGGCCCCCGCAAGTGTCTACCACTAACCATAAGTCTCCCCAAGTCTCCACCCCCACTCCCCCACAGCCTAAAGGTATCTGGAGCATGGGTTGCCAAGGTATGAAGGATAATGAACCCAAGCGATAGCGCGTGAGCAAACCATGATAACGTCATTTGTTTCGGCAAAAGACAGAACAGGCAAATATAACACTTGCGCCTGCTCAGCTATTTGCCAACGCCAAATGGGGTGGCCACATGTCGCGACAAGTCCAGTTGGGTAACAATATAGCCGGGATGTGATCTAGCCACCATATGTAGTGAGGACAAGGGTTGTCAAGCTCATATCTGTCTTGGTTTCATAAGAGGGGGCTTTTCCCCTTGATTAAAGGCTGTCTTACATCCCCCGAGCGCAGTGAGAAGTGGACTCATTAACTTGTTACACCTCTTTTGCTTCTTTCTCATCTTCATCCAGTCCAATCTAGTACACGCTACCGCAAACATGGCGTTGCAATTCCGGCCTCCGAAGCCGAGCCAGAAGATCCTGCCGGTTAAGCCGACGAAGGGACACTTCTTATCCGCGCACCAAGAGTCCAAACGTGTGCCTTAGTGGCAAAGGAAGAATATGCGTACTTTGTACATCTACATTATCATCCTGATTATGACTTAACACGGCGAACGGTCTTCAAACTCTTTCCTACTGGCAGGAATAATTCAAGCACCTCACGGCTCGCTTCTCGGCCTCTTTAATGCCTCTACAAGTCTTGGCTCTCTACTCGGTTTGTCCTCTATGCTTTATATGATCGATACTGTTAGTATACCCATACATATGTGTACTACCAAGATCAGACCGAATCGTCCAATATTTCCCGCAGAAAGCAGCAAGAACCACTTACCCCTGTTTCTTCGTGATACATCAGATCTTCAACAATCTTCTATATCACCAATCATAGCTGGTGGACCTCGTAACACTCCGAATCCTTCTATTTTTACTTTTTGCCGCTTGATTTTACTGTGAATCTTCCATTCTACTTCTCAGTTACAAGTACTGTATGTTTTCCTAGTTAGAATGAATAAGTTTGCCAGATATCGATTCACTTTGACGTCTTTATTGCTTATGAGATAAAGCGACCTTGTCGTATCCAGTCACTCTTCATTTGATCCTTCTCGAGTCTTCTGGTACTCGAAGCCTTTATGCACACTACGTTACCTATGTGCACGTCTCGCTTTATGGCGATCGCGTAAAGCTAACATATAGCTAGTAAGATCTTCCCTATGGTGAAACCCTGGCTAATTATTACCGAAGACCCCCCGATACCCCGCCGGGTAATGACACTCGCCCCAGCCTCAGGCTCTGTACTTGGTCGCTAAGTGCCTTAGGTATCAATATAGGAATAGCATCATGATAGCAAGACCCTAATAGTTCTTTTGAGTTCCTTTTGGGAGTCTTTTAGGAGTATCTTTCTCGAAATGGCTAAACTCTAAAAAATAAGTACAGAAGGCTTGGCAGCTACCCAGCACTCATATTTATAGGCTGGTCTTCAAGTTAAAGTGGGCGTGTGGGTAATCCTAGGTAAGAATTCTTACTCGCTCTCACCTCGTTCTCACATAAATCACTCACACTCACCTTAGGATAAGATCGGACGCTATTTTAAAGCTTATGGCGCTTTGAGAATTAACCGCATGCTATAGATGGCTTAAGTACGGCTGAGCGGACGGGAAGCCCTGTTCTCCACACCCTATGTACTTGTGTATGGTAAGTAGTAGCTTGTATAGTGCTGTAGCATTGGTTATATATACGTATTTTCATGACCCAAGCCTCTAATGTGATGAAGGACGGACAGGTTTACGTCGAAACTATCACTCCGACTGATTCTTTTCTACTTGATAGCTAACCAGGTAGCCTCATCAGACATTGAAAAGGGAAGTAGATGGATGTAATAATTGTCAACGCTTCACCGAACTTTGGTTGGAAAATAACATCCTTGCCCGACATACGGGACGACAGCAAAGCCGAATTGATCCATAGACCTGTCCCAAATAAGCTGACACATAAACAAACGCACTCTAATCATTCATGAAGCCGCTGCCAAGACAGTGCATTGATGGCATCAAGCCCTCCGTTCTAGTACGAGTGAGGCTTATCAAACTGGGAATGGGTTTTTCAAACCCCATTTATCGACTTTGCTTGATTGTACCAGTGGGGTTGGCGATGGGAGAAGTTCCTGGCGATACATGTCATTATAACTTTTTGAGCTTTTCTCAAGGATTTTATAGTATACTTCTTGCAGTCAGCAATAAGTAGCTACATTAAGTTATGGTAGGTTGAATGGGAAATAAGGATTGAAATGTTGTTCAAGGATCCTCCGCCTCTCATAATCTCGATGAGGATGAGATTACTCCCACCTTGCAATTTCCGCCCAATTAAGGATTCTCCGCTCTAATATCGAACAGGCGCAGTTGCTGGGGCAACAAACTAGACGCCAAGATACCAGAATGGAGACACTATTCCCTCTTTAGACTCCGTCAACTCGAAAGCAGAAAAAGGAGACAAGAGGGCACATCCGATCCACTTTCAAGGAATCTTCCGGAACGGGCTGTGGCTGGGCGCATAGCCACAGCCACTGGCTGAGTCACACGTGGCGAGCTCCTGTCTTTCGCTCATTTTGGATGCCGAAGATGCCGGGGGAACTCTTGCGTGACCCCCTTGGTTCAATCAATTAGTCATTTTAACACTACAATACGACGTACAATTCGATTCTCTTCTTTCAACGTGATACCATGGGCATGGTAGTTTTCCAAGGCATGTGATCTATGATTTTTCGAAGTTATAGGGGGGCCAAGAGAGGGCAAAGACTTGGTGTCAAGTTGAAGATGTCAGATAGAGAACCCCTCCATTATGCGGGATTTGTGGCTTGTCACAACTCGGCAAGGGTCATTGGAGGGGGATCAATGCTGATACGCCGGTGTGGCTGATGCCTAGAGAGCAGGGACTCCGATTGGATGTGTCATCAGTGAGCCATATATTCCTTTTAGTGGCGCCAAGAGACCCTCCACAGGCAGCGCTTTTTGTAGGGTATGGTGGGGTTGATGCCATGATTGAACATGTCATACTATCCCTCCCTGACAGTTCAAGCATGAAACAATTGAAGACGGCTGTCAACAGCCAAGTAACTCAGAATGGCAGGCTGAACGTGTGGCGGGAGGATGAAGCACGTCCCCTCCCATTGAACTCTGTGGCCTGTTTCTGTGCTTCACTTAGCGCTCCGGGATTATTGGAAACAATCAGGGGTATGGATGGAGTCCGGCCATGAAATATGTATCTGCCTAATTTTTGCATCTGGGAGGACAGATCTGCAGCACCACCAACCGCCAGACTATTGACACTTCGCCATGCGACCAGTAAAATGTAGTGGATACTCTAGTGATATGTATCTCACTATTAGCGAATGGTTTTCGAGCCCCCGCGGGCACCGGAGGCTCCTGAGGTCTCATTGTCATTAATCTAGCGTCTGGAGACTCCATACAGGGGTGTGGTGAGTTGAGACCTAACTAGGGCTGCTCTTTCCCCTCCTCACCAGATTGAGCGATATATTTAAAGCCGCCCAAACTACTTGCTCTCATTCTATCTTCTTATACCTCTCTTCCATTTTTCTCCTCCCTTAACCTCGATTTGTGTTCACCCCAATTGTCTACCCATACCATGTCGTACTACGGTGCTCCCCCTCAACCCCCATATGGGCAGTCTTCATATGGTCAGCCTCCATACGGGCAATCTCCCGGAGGCTATGAGCGCCCTCCATATGACCAGCGTCCTCCCTACGGCGATCGCCCCTCTTACGACAGGCCTCCATACGAACAGGGGCCTCCCGGTGACCGTCCACAATACGAGCGTCCCCCTTATGAACAGGGGCCTCCCTCTGGCGAGCGCCCACCATACGAGCGTCCCCCTTACGAACAGCCACCTCCCGGCGAGCGTTCGCCATACGAGCGCCCTCCATATGGGCAGCCCCCTCAAGATCAACGCCCTCCGTATGACAGACCACCATCCGAGCGTCCTCCTTACGAGAGACCCCCATACGAATCAGACCGTTCCTTCGACTCTCGCCCTCCATACTCCTCCGCACCACCTTCCGCCCGTCCTCCTCAAAATCCCCCACCACCTCTTCCCATGGGTTGGGTCCAGGAATGGGAGCCCAACGCCCGCCGCGCCTTCTGGGTTGAAGTAGCCACCGGCAACTCCCAGTGGGAGCAGCCCTTCGGCGATTCCTCGCGTGACATGGGTCCCGGCGGCCCTCCCGCTATGATGAGCCCCCCTCCTTCCGGCCCGATTAGTCCTCCCCCCGGTGGCTACTACGGCGGTCCCCCTCCCCAGGAGGGAGGCTACTACCCTCCTCCTCAGCAGGGCGAATATCAGTCTGAGGCAGACAGAAAGAAGAGCGAAAAGAAGAAGATGTTCATGGGAGCTGCCGCCGGTTTGGCGCTTGGTGGTGTTGCCGGAGCTGTTCTTAATCATGAATTTGGTATGTCTACATTCTGCCTCGACCCTTCGAAAAATAATTGTCAAAACAAAAACTAACACAAAACAGGCGGTTCCGACTCTGAGTCCGAGAAGGAAGAAGAAGAGGAAGAAGAGCACAAGATCGTGGAGCAGCACATTTACCACCACTACGATGAGCCTCCTGAGGAGCGCGCTTACTCTCCTCCGGCAGATGACTGGTAGTGGGGCACACTCGGATGATGAGCTGGCATTTTTTCCTTTTCTTCTTTCCACTTTCTAGAATGGGTCTTTTGCACTAGCCTGGTTTGGTTTTAGCATGAAAGTGTCTTCGGGTATTTTTGTTTGTTTGCTCGTTTTCGGCCTGCAGGAAACTGTTCTAAAAATATACTTCCTTTAATTTGGATTAGTGGATATGATATCATTTGTAATCTCCTTGTAGGGCTCAATCAGACTTTTTACGACGAGGTAGGAACTCCAATGAGCTTTTGAGCCTTCAGGAACATTAGGAATCCTTGAAGTGCAATCCAACTATAATATTATTTTGGATTTGGCATGGAATTTTCCCCTCAAACGCCAAGTTAGCCAATTGCGAATCTATCTGTCACTCAGCATACCCGAAAAGACACATCGCCTATTCCCAAGGTCATGTGATTTCTGACAAAAACAAAAAGAACAGTTTAAATATGCGGCTCAGTCGTTCCCTTGTATACTTATTTTTGTCATCAATGTTTAAAAGGTATTTTGTGCCACGTGTGAAGTCGTTTAAAAGACGGTTGTTATTGATTCGGACTCGGGAGATCTACGGCTTCCATCAAGGGCTTTGAGCTGTGCAGCCTGAGTCACGTGGCTCAGGTCGATTGTCATATGCTGTGATGTCAATGACTGAACGTCACAACTTAAATGTATCTTGCCATGCATACTTCAGGCGCTGGTAAGGGTCTTCGAAACCAAGAATATAGCACGTAGCATCCACGCAGAGGAAATAGCAGAAGGACACCTGCACAGGCTACTCTTGCTACTAATAAATACATAGAAAAAGTGAAGATATATATCCATGGAAGAGCCCAGAGAAAATATAACGATCTTTGTTCAAACATCCTCTAAGTACATACGGCCACGCCTTCGTGTGTAATTCTTTCTCATCCTCATCTTTAGAAAAGTCAATAAACGCTCGGTTGAACCAGTTACTCTCCATTCTAGCCTATTTTATACTCCTATAGCCTGATCAGACTCCCATTAGGAACGAGTTGTGTGTTTTGTCTGTGAGTTGTTGTAGATACAATGATGGATATATCTTGAATATGCTACAGCCTATGCTGGCGTTTTAGTTGCTGTTTCACAGTCTAAAATGCAATTAGACTCCTCAAGGCTTCGTGTAATCAGAACCTAAGCATCACTGCCCGCTCCCAACAATCCTAAGACCATGCTTACAGAGCGAGAGCGTAGGCTCTTGTTACGATGCAAGCATCTTTGAAGTCGAACTTCCGGTTTATCACAGAAACAGCTTTTGTTAAGTGTATCGAGCAGCTGATTCCGAATGCATGCATACTCATTCAGCTCTGATGTGGGTTATCGCATACTTAGTAAATGGGATTATTCCCTTAAAGCTTGTGGCGTCCAGTGAGGGTCGCATTCCATAGAGGCCTTGAGCGGTAGCCGGAGCGCGAATGCTCCCTAGCGCTGTTTCAGCATTGGTGATCTACGTGACGACCACTGATTCGAAACAAGAGAGTTAGCACATACTGTGAGTTCCCAGAGCGAAGTCCAGTCATTCATACGAAGCAACTGCCGCTGCACTCGCACAACTACTACTGCTGGTTGTCTGGTATCCGTCCGCGCGAGGGTTGAACGGTGCATGATAGTCGACATAGTCGCAAGTCGGCCACTCGGAGTCTGCAAACTGGGTCGTCTTCAATGTCCCCACAACGATAAAACCCAGCTCTAGTAACTTCTGGATAAACCCTGCATTCTCGGTCTGGGGTCCATGCAGTTATGTATATGCTCGCGATGAGGCCCCTGTGCGGAGTCTGCAGAGGTCTATAATATATTTAACACCAATTCGAGTTCCAGCAAATGGCCTTTCGGCTGTTGGGGGGTGATATAGGCGAGAGGGCACAACCATTGTCAGGGAAGAAGGATATGTCTCTCCATATGCAGCGGCGTCCAGAGGTTTGTAGCTATAAATTGGTCAGAGGAAGCCCTCTTTATCGTTCACACATTTTTTTGTGTATCATCAGGGTAAGCAAACATCACTGACCAGTATGAATCTTCTATGGGCACTGTCGGAGCAATAAATGCACCAGCATAATCCGGGTATAGTCAGTATGCTGGGTGCAGCCTTCCCATATTCAAGAAGTACGGGCCCTCATTGAGCGCCCCGGGGGAGACGGAAGTTATGTAGATTGAAGATGTATTATACAGCCGGAGTAGGGCTTCCGCGTCCCTTCGGATGGATTCTCGGGACGACGCTGACTGCAGAATGACGTTTTGTAAGAAGTCCGGTGACCAGACATCATCTAACCGGCCGAATCTTTGGATGCTCTCGCTCAGCACGTCTTTTGCAGTCGCCGAACCGTGGATTATAAATACAGTGCAGAGAGCCGCAATCTGGTTGGCACCGATAGGATCTACTTGCTAAAGGGGAATTATGATAATTCAGTCATTCGACTAAGAGCTAAGTTTTGTTAAGATCTAGTTCTCCACGTACCTGAGGGACTTGGTGCATGTAGTATGCAGTCTCCCCTTGTCGGAGCGTGATTGATCCAGACAATTGGGAAGCCATGGAAGCCATCGAATATCCAATAGAGATAAAGGCGATCAGAAGTGGTGAGAAAAAAGGCATCATGCGCACGGTAGGTAAAAGCAAGCTGTATAGCGCTGGCAGGTGACAAGCCTGAGGACAACACAACAGGGACAGCCTCAGGCGTAATGCTTGAAGTTCTTCAGGTCTCAACAAAGACTACTTCACATGACAGTATAGTGGCAGTACAGGCAAACATTCAATGCTGCCCCTGCTTTCTAGGGGGTACTTTAGCAGTGGGGTCTGGTAATGTAAAGTTCTAAACAAAGACGTACAAAGGAATATCCGTCCGGACTATGCTGACCATTTCAAAGTTTCCATGTTTTATTCCTACATAAACATGCAATTTTCTCACTTTCTCAATCCATGACTCTTAGGTATTGATTAAGGTGTGAGAATGGCCATTTAAATCTACTAATCGGGAACGGGGTGGGCGCTTTAGACCATGTAGGCTCCGTGGTTCAGCAAAAGGGTTGAGGTATACTAGGACAATCTACATAAGGATATATCGAGGTGAAGGCTGGACATCAACATTTAGGGAACGGCACTAACGTGTAACAATACTGAATGGTTATTTCCTCACGTTGACAAGTAATAAACCTATGTTAAAATAATGCATCCATTCATTCAGAATACTAAGATACTTTTGATCTTTAATCGCTCAATTAACTCTTTCCTGTTTAGGATATGCATGCTCTTAGCATGTTTACATTAGACATGTTTTTTGAAATATATATCTTGTTGGTAGGGGATTCCGTCTGGCGGCTCTAAGTGGCCTGGAAGGAGGGTTGATAGGATAGGAAGAATGGAAGCATCTATGACAAATGGGCCATCTTTCAAGCACCGATATATATTATCATTCTATGTAAAGAATACAGGCTACCTTACAGAATATCAAAATTTCTATTAAACAGAGCACACATCTCTCCCAATGGAAGTGGCGGCGGCGTTTTAGAATATATTTCAGCAGCTCTAACTGCTAATTTAGGGGTTTGCTGGGAAAATGAACCGAAAAGTATTAATCGAGAAACATTCTAATAGGTTTCACGAGATAGTAACTGGCAGAGAACACATACTTATGTCCATTCCGTTCACAATCAAGGGCTGATTCAATAATAGCAAGCAGGAGACGTGCTATTTCAGAACGAATCCAAATATAGTGAAGATATTTGTTATAGATCCTCCCTAACCAGCAGTGTGGAGCCTGGCCCCTGTCAAGGTCGGTAAAATGTCATATAAAAGTTATGACTTAATATTTGCACCAGGTCTTGAACTACAACGCACCAGCCTCCGATATTTGTCGATGTAACGTTGGAGAATCCGAGTGGGCTTAAGATTGGCCCACATTAAGCCCTGCTAGGTGGATAATCCCGGAATCTCTACCCGATCAAAAGCTCCGACTTGTCAGTCTAAAATCCAATCCTGGTAGTTGAACGAGCTATGGCATGCCTACGTATATGGCAAGTGCGCCGAGAGGATCTGTCACTAGTATGAGGTCTTTTAGAGCAAATGATTAGCTCGTAAATCATGAATATACTCTACAGAAACCTGTAGTAACTTTAGTTCTCAGGTAAGCTCAACCAAGGCTAGCGGCCAAGACAAGAAGTCGAAGCTTGTTACTATCCCGAAGGTATAAACAGATTGATACGGATCGGACGGGGCTCTTAGTTACGTGAACGTTAAGTAGATCAAAGTCACTTCTCCCCCATTTCTAGTGTAGATAGCTTATGATCATACCGAGGCTATGTGCTCATATTGCTTCTTGTGTTTGGCCCCCACACTAGGTCCTATAGTTATGCAGGGTCCCCACCGTTAGCGAAGCAGGGTTCATAGACATTTGGAGGTCATAATCAGAAATTTCCCAGAGGCCCTGGCTAGTGCACTTAAGATCATTTTGTGTGATTAATGCAACCTGCTGTTTTCACCATTGGAATAATCCCGCAGCGTGATGGAAACCCCAGCATTAGAGAGCGAACAAAAGTTACTTATTAGCAAAGATGATTGGTCTGATAGTGAACCAGCGTCGCCCATAGGTTTACCATCGATGCTGGAAGATGGTCCGTCTATAAAGAGCGACAACATTTCCCTTCTCTCAACTGTCGGTCATTGCCTGCTGAGCATCTTCGTTTGGGCACCAGCGAGGTAGAAACCCCTTCCATCCTCTTTTTTTTTTTTTTTTTTTTTTTTTTTTTTTTTTTTTTTTAGCTTAGTTCCTGACTTCGAGCTGAACATACTTCAGGTTCCTCACCTATTACTTTCCTCCGCTAGAGCGTGTCTTGCCGGTTCCTTCTGCTGTCTCTCAGGAGTCCCAACTGCAGATGAAGTTCCTCTCGTCCCTTTTGCTGCTTCTGGCAGGTGCCGACGCAATCAATGCTCATCCCGCAGCCATGGAGCAGTTCACAGGTGAGCTGGAGGTAGCTAGTCCCAACCCATCCGGGCTTACTCTGCGAGCCCTCCAACAAAGAGCACCGAACTGCAGCCGCGTGGATTATTTCATCTCTAGAATCACATCGGTTAAAGCCCAGTACGTAAAAAAAAAAAAAAAAAAAAAACATTCCGCTGACACACACCGTTTGCATCCGACTAATAGCTTCAACAGGGTTGCCTTCGTTACCTTCGGCCCTGAAGCCGCCAAATACATTTGTCGTGCTATAACACATGGTGATCCCACGTGCGATGACTGGGCTCAGGGAATCAGATACGCCTTGGGGCTTATATTCGCAATCTTCGGCAAAGATGGCGCGGAGCCGGCAGTTCGTCCTGGTGAGCCAGTTCGCAGAATAAATGCAAGAAGCTACCTGGATATCGCCACTAGTGCTCTGAAAGAAAGCAGCCTGCAGTTCGCCAGCATCGAGGCGGACGACAACCTGCCCAGCGTTGAGAAGCGGTCCTCGGATGAGCCATCCTTAGTCGAGAGATTCCTTATCCGTGGCTTGTATCATGCTGATCTGGGCAACGACGCGACTAATATTTGGGTCAACCATTACAGTAATGGCGATAACACCCTGCAAATTGCCCCAGAGGATGGTCAACAGGACGGTAGCTCTACTCTAACTAGGCGCTGGGATAAGCCTGGCTTCAAAATTGCCTACACCACGAGAAAGAAATCTCCACTTAATGAGCAAGACGCCCTGAAGATGGCCAGGCATATTAGTATGAAATGGCAGGGCATGGCCATTGGCAATGATATCTCGGATTTCATAGGGTTTGTGGAGACAGGTCACACGGCAAACTTCTATTTCCGCATTATTCCTGAGCACAAGGGGTACGGGTTAAACTACGAGAGTGTGGATATCTGTGGCGGTATGGCGGGGATGTTATAAGATATATATCGTGAGAGTCAAGAGCACTCCAACGGCTTTCCAGACTGAGTCAGACATAGAACAAGATAGTGATAACCTGGATTATCTATAGTAATTTCGGCATAAGAGCTGAAAGGGGGCCCCTACAGGTATTCCTCGTCGCTGGTACAGATATCTCCTGGCTCTGTTGCATATGTATGATGGATGTCAGCCCCAAAAAGGAAGCACTAGGCCATACCCTGGTTCAGGCTTTGATAGGGATTCTAGTTCATTTCAGTCAGGCTTGGATACCGTAGATACTAGTATGTGGATCAATGAAACCTTGTCAATCATGTATTGATTAATCGCCTGATTGGTTTCTCTACAGAAGACACGGAAATAGTGGCTCAGAATTTCGAAGAACCCACAGTATTGTTTGAGTTAATCGCAGCCGAGATTTTAGCCGTCTCTTAGGTCAGTTGCCCTACCCTGTTTTGGGGTATTGGTCTGATATAATCTACGTGGATCTCGAGCATGAGTCCAGTCCTGTCATTGATAAAGAATATGGGTAACACGCTGACATGCGCCAACCCCAACTACGTAGAGCGTTCTGGAGCTTTTGGTACCACACGCGTGGTGCCTGTATCGTTCAATAATGGGCCTCAATGGGCCGTAAGCAGTATCCACGAGGTAACTATATGTCTTTTGGTGCTCTCATGTAGACCGTTTTGTCCCAGTAACCGGTTGAACGGAGAGGTTGATGGAATTGATCGACGCCCCGTCAACCCTGTCGGCCCCACACAAACAGATTGTACACTGTGGAGAAAACACAGTGATGCCCGCTATAACGGACTTCTTGTCAGTGCTAATCACTGCAACAATCGTCGAATACTAGAGACAAAGAACGCAAAGCTCAAAGCTTCGCTGCGGGGCATGAGGTTACGTGTCCTCCACCTTGTGCTCCATGGCTTGTGCTTTTTGCCGACGGCCAATTAGGTAGCCGATGGATAATTGTTTGGACCTTTGATTTCTAATCCACAGACGCTGGCATGACGTTTATCTTCCGATATATGTCCGACTCGGCGTATAAAATGTATAGGATTTGTTGCACAATCTTACTTTCGTATGCACAGTCGGGTACTCTGCTTAACATGATGTCTCCCCAAATCCGAGTTTCTAGCAGACAAGCGGTCCTCTCTGAAGATCTGCGTATACACTATCGCGAAGCCGAGCCGACAGGTGAATATAAGGGAATTATCCTCCTCATTCACGGATTTCCCCAATCTTCTCACCAGTTCCGCTTCGTCTTGGAACCTTTCGCCGCCGCCGGGTACCGCGTAATTGCTCCTGACTTCACCGGGCACGGAAGTTCCTCGAAACCACTCCGAGATGTGGCTGGCTTTTCCAAGAAACAGTTGGCACAAGATCTTTACAACTTCTTGAGTCATCTATTGATCATAACCCCGATCCATATTGTTGGTCATGACATCGGGGGCATGATAGCCTTTGCCTTTGTTATGCAGTACCCTGAATATGTATCCAGTGTCGTCTGGGGAGAATGTCCGTTACCAGGGACCACAGAATACGAACAGTTCAAGCATGACCGAGATCATTGGCATTTTGCCTTCCAAGGACAGCAGCCTGATATGGCCGCGGCACTTGTGGCAGGAAAAGAGAAAATTTACGTCAAGCAGTTTTATGACCGATTTGCCTACAACCATTCCGTGTTTGGAAATGATGTCATTGACTACTACACCTCGCAGTATTCAATGCCTGGCGCATTACGGTGTGCGTTTTATGTGTACAGCGCGTTTGAGATGGATGCCGCACAGAATCGAGCATGGATATCGGAGAAGGGGAAAGTGAGGACTCGGAATCTGATCTTGACTGGAGCCAAGCATGCGTTGGCTGAGGGCGCAGAAAGGATGGCGAGCGAAGTGTTTGAAAATGTTCAGGCACGCTACGTTGCTGATAGCGGTCATTACATCGCTGAGGAGAATCCGGAGGGTTTTGTCGCCCAGATACTCGAGTTTCTGAGAACGCTGTGGACCTGACTACTTTAGGTCGTTGCTCCCGTGCATCGAAATTGCTGTATTCACTAGGTAGTGCGTTTAACCGCTTTTAGGTACTTCTGCGTTCTGTGATACCAGCCATGCCGTATTTCTGTATGAATAGACTGGTATTAGGTTTATTTTAAGGAGCAAGTTCTGATAGAGGCTAGGTTGGAGTATAGCAAGAACCAGAAGCATATCCCCTTTTCTACGCTTTACGTCCATATTCCTCCTTTATAAACGACTATAGAAATGTTATAGTCAGTGCCATGTCCAAGGCATGAACTCTGCCTTGAGCAAGGGGCAGAATCTCGTATTAATATAGATCGCTGTGCGAAGATGACACATAGAATGCGTCTGCGGTCTGATCTTCGAACACCAGGCCAGGACTTTGACGATTGGAGATTTAAAATCCGAACACGATATATATAAATTTGGAAAAAGAAAAACCGGACAAAGAAAATCTTTTGTCATCAACTCGAACACTGGGGCGACCATTTCATGTCAGTACCTCGAGATCAACCAAGCCTTTCTTGCATCGTCGGGCATTGCGCGTAAAGAATCCGCTTCTCCCCGCTTCACCATAGCATAGGCAGAGACTATACCAGGCCCAAGCAGTTCACGTAATTCAGGGTTTGCTTCCAGCGCGGCCAAACTATCCTTCAGCGTTTTTGGCAACATCGTCGTTATGCCAAGCGCTTTCTGCTCTTCCGGCTGGAGATGTGCATACGCTTGGTCGCATGGCCCACCTAGGAGGGGTGTTTCCTTTTCAAGACCATCTAAACCCGCTGCTAAGATAGCTGAAAGCGCAAGATAAGGATTTGCAAGCCCGTCCATCAATTTGAACTCAAAACGGTTCATGTCGACGCGGCGCAGCGATGCCTCCTTATTCTCCCATCCCCAGCAGGCGTACTCGCCTCCACTAAACAGTCCCGTCTGGACCCGTTGGTAACTTACTTCCTGTGGTAACGTGAACGCCAAAATAGAAGGCATATGCTGTATTATACCGCCAAAGAAACACTCGGGCCGTTGGGTATACCCATTGCGGTTATTGACAGATATATGGACATGTGCACCGGTTCCGATCTCGTCATCTATTACCCTAGGATATAGGGTGGCATGCAACCCCCCCGAACAAGCCACCGACTTGATCGTTTCTCGGGCCTTGAGAAGTGAATCAATGGCCTGGACTGGTCTCTCCGGGGGAAGGACGAACTCCCACTGCCCCGGTGCTGCCTCGGAATGAAAATGCTCCAGCATGATACCGACGTCCGCCAATGAGCGCGCAATGCGCTCGATAAGGTCCAGGTACATTAAGTCGTCTCGTGTTATAGAGGACCATGAATGAAGCGAGCTCAAGGGGCTGTATGTTGGTGCCCCATCATGTGATTTCTCGGGTTTCATAAACACTACTTCGATTTCAAACCCGATCAGAATATCCATGCCCATCTTGCATTGCAGGGTATCATCCAGTGTGCGGAGGCGGGACCGCGCGCACAAATCCAATGGAGACCCGTCTGTTTGGGTGCATTCACACTGAATGACCAGCCGGGTGCCCCCTGAGCCTGCCTGGCAATATGCTGTACTTAAGTCGGGACATAGCTGAAATGACCCACTGGGCGAGGCGCCTTTCGCCGGATGATCACCTGGGGTTAGGTAGAAGGCCACCAGAGGGACGTTGAAGTAGGTATCACTCTTGATCATTGCTTCGAATTTTGCTCTGGGCACCATCCGGACGAACGTATTGGATGTATACCACAGGAGCTCTAGCCATACGAACTCGATTTTGGGGTATTTAGCGAGTAAGTCTTTCCACTGCGACAACGTCTGGTTATTGGTTGTCATGATGGGTAATATCTCTGCCCGCTAGCTTGTATGATTGAAAGAGCGAAGCTTGAAGACCTCTAGAACACGAGGAATAGGCTTTTATTTAAGGATTTGCACTCGCCTTACCCTCCTATGCATAGAAGCAGACTAAGAGCGACTAAACATTCGCTGGCACGGGAGACTAGTTATGCAGCCTTCAGCCCCCGGAAAACTCTGTTCCTTTTCTATTCTTTTCGTATCTTTTTTTTATTTTATTATATTTTCTCCCTTGGATTTTTGCAGACCTAGGACGGCGGTATTTGTGGTCATTTTCATATGTCCACACACACCCATTTCCAAGCCCGAAGAGAAATCTAGAGAATATACATTACCGCATTTTGATTCTAATTCATGGTATGCATAGTAAACGCCACCAACCTTTAGAATCACCCAGCTGCGGCTGAGACACGCTTTTTCCAAATGAGCGGTGTTGAGTACCACGTCTGCATGGATGTGGGGCCGAATGTTCCACTCATTCCTTAGACTTGGGGTGGGAAACATTTCCATAGCCCTAGTGGGGATGAGCTCCGCCAATACTTTATCACTTTGTCTTGGGCTAAGCGATCCGAACATACCCAGTGGGTGATTTGCCTTTCTGAACTTAATGCACACGGATGGATGAATCGGTAGGACGGGGCAGGTTATTGGTCACCAGCAAGTATCACTAGCGGTGAAGTACTTTGGGAGGACGAGGCTCACATAGTACTCAGGTCCGCGTTAGACGAAAATCCTGAGGAATCCCCGCTAAATGTTTATTCAGCATGTGGGGTGTTTCGACAGGACTGCTTCTTCCATTTAGTCCGCCATAGAGAGTCTCTTTCGGGCAAATTAAAGCTGTTCCTGCTTACAATCTAGATTATCCTCCCTAGAGAGCTTTGATCAGGGTGATTCTCGGTAGACGAAACTTGAATAAAGATAAGTCATCTGCGTCCGAGGTGTCGCTGTCGAATCACCCCGGGAACTCGGATGACTAGTCATCAGCTCATCATCTTCCACGTCAGCTGGAAGAGCCACATTCACCTCCAACGGAATGGCATGAGGTTTCTAAGGCATGTGCTTTGAATAGTATGTAATATTCCGAGTGTAGCCCAAAATCCGCGACGCTCTTCTGCCTCGATGCGGTCTACATTCAGACGCTCTGGATCAACGGCACATCCAATAACAAGGGCAATATGTAGCGTTGTACCGAGCAATGACGACGCCGGCTCTTGGGCGTGGTTCACGACGTAGATCAAGAGCACTTTCAACCTGGTGACCATCAGGTGACTTACTAAATAGTTTGAAGCAAGTCCAAATTTTGGGGTTTCCAAGATACTGACCTGCTATAGGGGGTAGCATGAAGTCTTAACCAGATCCTGTTCCAACCTTGCTTTTTAGCATAGGGAGAGACTAAGATACGATTAGAATGATTACTTGGATAGACTATAGGCCGCATCGCTATGTGAATGGGTGGTTGCCTAGCCTGCCTTTTGGCATCACCATTACACTGGTATGACTAAAACTATAAATTCATCTTCTGCAAATTTTTGACCGATAATCTTCAACCATCTAATACTCGTTTTACAATATTCCCATTAGACTTTATCTGCCTCAAGTACCTCCTCTCACTCTTATCTCCCGAAGCTTTAGGAGACTGTTACATCTTTCCTATCTCTACTTCCAGAATGCCGCTCCCACCACCACCGAAATGGTTGATGCCCTCTCTGCTCATTTTGATTGGGCAGCATTTTCTTTGGGAGGCGCATGATCGGAACTTAGAAAGAATAGGATTTCTCGAAGAAGAACTAGCTCGGGTAAAACTCGCTAAGGGTGAAGCACATACATCTGAATCGCAAGGGGCATTAGACTCAGCTCTAAATTCCTCTTCAAGACATGTCATGTCGACCTCGCCGAGGATGTTGTTGCAAACGGCCAGAAGATCGCAGCGCGACTTATATATGAACGGATGGAGGCGATCGCTCCCATATTCCGTTTGGTGATCTTGACGCAGGGCTCACGACCTCTTCATACATACATATCTACCCTCAGGATCAGTATGACCGATTGCTGGGGGTACGATTGAATAGAATAGGAGTGCATGACGGCACTGGTTTGACAGGCTTGCTGCGATGAAAGCTTCCAAGGACTTTTTACCACCCTCCTTTGCCTATGTCTAAAGAAGGAACTTTGCTTGTTATCTCTTGCTATCGCTTGCTATTGCTTGTTATCGCTTGTTGATTTTAGCTTCTCGGGAAGAAGGGTGTTGAAGAAATTCAGACCGTCGGAGATATTAGCCTCTTCCCGAGGTTCCAAGACAGTCAGATCAAGCCAAATGTAGAAGGTGGCCTGAGGAATATCCTTGATACGGAACCCAATCTCAGTCAAACGCTTCACAACGAAGTCTCTCCTTGCACGGAAATAATGCTGAAGAGCCTTCATCTCGGCGCGTACAAGGGACGGCTCGAGCATGGGAGTGGGAGCCTCCGGGAACGGCACGTTGGCACCCCTATCTTAATCGCTTGAGCTATGATTCTGCATTGCTGCAATGTCATAAAGAGAGATATAAATGGAACATCCCCTTCAAGCAACTTCACTTTGCAATGAAGTTTTCCGTTCAAAAGTAGGACATTTTAGATGATGTGAAATATAGACCTGTGGTCTGTTAGAGCCTTCCAGCATTCGGTAATGGCGTCCACTCGGGACCTGTCATATTTAAGCGAGAGTTTCAATCTAGAAATCTATCGAAGACCGAGTCTAGGGATGACATGCAATAAAAGAAAGCACCATAGAAAATTGGGGAGCCACTTCTATTGTTTCACCACTAGTGGAAACTTTGCCGACAGAATGAATAGCGGCATATTATATACAAAAGTGCATCGGCACAGACAAGCTGATTCAGGCGCTCGTTCGCCCGTCTTTTGAGAACTTGGACCGGCGGCCATGCGCGTCAACTTGGGTTTCGTGCTGTCAAGGACCCCATCGTCCATGGAGGACAAGAACCCAGAGCTCTGCTTATTGTTCACACCGTCATCGTCATTCACGGGGCGGTAGATAGCGCTTGGGGTCGATGTCCTTGGGGGACGCATGAGACACGGGCCCGGGCTACTAATGGGAGTTAGTTCAACTCCAAGATCCCCCGAGAGGTAGAGGGATGTGCTGACCTAGCTAATCTGTAGCGTGTCTGATGCATCACTCTGGCCATCCCTGCCAGTTCGTCCCAGAGAGGTGCAACAAGCTCGCCGGTTTTCATCCGTCCTTCTATCACAAATACCGTGAATCAGCAACTGCACAGGTGATAGTCGCCTGGACAGGGTATTTGATACTGACTGGTCTGACTTATGGTTTGACGGAGCTCATTGTGGCTAGGGCAGAGGTGGTGTTGATCTATCGCGCTCGGGGATGAAGCCAGGTCGGACAAGGAATCGAAACCCCCATATACTGACTTTGAGGGAGTAGCTAGGGCCGTGGTAACGGGAAAGGTGTATATGAGCATGGTTAGCGAGTCACGGTCAAGCTGCTGGATGTAGATACTCTCACCCTGAATCACTCTCCTCGAGTTTCCCAAGCCCGACCCAACCACCCATCCACCGGGCTTTTTGTTTTCTTTTTTTTGAAATAGAAAGCTAAGCTAAAGCAAAGAGCCGGAAAAGCAAGAAAGCAAAATAGATCGCGAAGTAATGGACAACGAAGCACCCATGGGCACCGGCGGACCTGATCAGCCGAGAAGCAGGCTCCTATGGCTCCTGCAACCGCCTTAATCGCAAGCCCACTTTGGTGTTGTCCCACCGCAGTGAACTCATCCAACGCACTGAAGCATCAACTCTTCAGCCGTCAGATCACTCAGCGGCGATCTGTTATTGACCACCCCAGGTGTTTGAGGCTGGCCTTGTTTGACTCGCTGCCTCCATTTAGACCATGTGGCCGTTCCGCCGATGGTTAACCCGATCCACTCGCCGTGGGCGGGATGGTAATATAAGTGCCGCAGCACTAGAGAACGCCTAAATAATGTAAATGGCATGATAAATCGCGACTTATATTCATCGGGAGAGATGGTAGTAAAGGTGCCTCAGCACTGGGAAACAACGCAAGAATGTATAAGGCATACTTTAACGACTGAAATACATGGAGAGGGAAAGGGAGGAAGCTTCGGGGGGAAACGATCTGGATTTTATCACTCCCATGATCTCTACAGGGAAGGCGCGGCGTTGAAGTTTCAAGAGGGAAGGGTCAGTCTAGCCCTTTGAACCCCTTCTAGTATCTCGAGAGTAAACAGCCCAGAAAGAACGACCGACGTTCGGGTTTCAAACAGGTACATGGAGCACGATGAATATAATACCAAGCCTCCACTCGCACCGTGGACTCTGCATTCTACTGGCGAGATAGCGGCTACGACTTTAACTACATAGGTAATTGATAGCATAGAATACAAGCCGTCAAGGGTGATATAGTTGCAAGAACTCCAGTGCCGGGACCAGTCAGCAAGTATATGAGTCTTGAGCTGGGGGGACAAAGGAGAGTAATCCTTTAGCGGCTGCAGCTAGACGCATGTCACTGCTTGAACAGGACCCGGAAGGATATGCGAAAGTATGCACGGCTCTGGGAAAGTCTGCAAATCGGACGTTAGATACAGCAAGCTTGGCTTATCCGACACTACTCCTCACGAGTGATCATGATGCTATCAGTCCACCCAGTATGTGCTTTTCTTATGGGAAGAGTATCCAAAATTCCGAAATCCAAGTGCTGGAGGACGTGGGACATTGGCATCTGTTTGAGGATGTTACATTGTTACCAGGGTTTCTGATACGGTTCAAACTTATCTGGAAAGGTTGCGGTAGGCCTAAGGCTTTACGTTGCCGTTTGTCGTATGGCCTTGTGAGGCATCATTGTGGTGAAAATGGCAGTTTAGTAATATAAGCATGAGATAGAATATAAACGCCAAACGAAGACACATACAATCTACCATTCCCGTTGCTCAGCGACAGACTACCGCTTAGATCTCCAGCGTATAGAAGCTCATATAATTTCCACTCGCCTCATAACTGACAATGAATTAGATCTTTGACAATTGAAAGATGGAATAGTTATAATAAGATTGCTGCCTGAGCACGTGTGTCCCACGAACGTGACAGGCTGAAGCCAAACCCGCCAACACTCCAATTTTACAGATTCAGCCTTATCAGACGCATTACACAGGTCAAAGAAAGATTCATGTCTCCACCCATACGACATTACACCAGACACCTGGTTGAGCGGGATGTCGTTAACTACCTACCGAATGAAAAGTCCTCTTTGATGATGGTTATTGTGCTACGGATTATGCCATATGTATCGACCTTGATTCACACCAAGGAGATGGAGGTCACATTGATATAATTGACTTGGTGGGGTAGATTCTGGGCCGGGGCGCTTGAAAATTCAGGACAAGCTAATGCATCCCTCCGGAAATTGAACATATTTCGCGAGTCGCGTCCGCAAGGCTACGCTATACCGGTCTTCTACTGGAGCCACGAACCTCACTAAAAATGTGGTTGACGAGTCATGTCACCGTGACTAAGCTAGTCTCTCATCCAAATGATGAGATAATTGCACAGAGCGCTAGGTTGCCTAGAGACGCCTAAAAACAAGTGAATGTCAGCGTGTTTCTGACTCAACCACGTTCTGCTCACTCCCCCCTCATTTTCCTTTTTAATATCAATTGCGCAGAATCATCATATTCGAATCCCAGCATCTACTAACATAATACCGTCACTTTCTGATTCTCTCCAGCCAAAATGGCAATTCCCAGAAAGCGTTTAGAGTTGCTATTCAATCACATTGTGTTGCCGCCCCGACTTCCCAGCCAGCACGACAGTTCTGTGCATAATATTGATAAGGACATCTCACAGCGTGCCTTAAACGCAACAAACACACTCCTGGGAGCGTCCGAAGGTGACTACTGGGATGTCTGGGATAGAGTGAAAATGTCATTAGAGCTTTGCCACGCAGTCCACACAAATGGTCATGTTGACCGTCTTGCTCTCATGGAGGCATTTTCTAAGATGGAGAACAACATGGCTTTTATCCTTTATATTGAAAAGCAGAATTCCGGACTCTATGTCCAGCAGGTGCGAGGGTCAGTATGCATCTTGATTGCAGATAACAATACCTTCATTAACAGGGGGATATAGAGATAACGGCGTTGAACAAGTTGTCTTTGAAGCCTTCGAAGCTTCCCCTGCGGCGGGCAGCGTTCTCCAGTGTCAAGATTCCCTACAATGTGACTTTCCTGGGAGCGCGGTTTCGATTCCAATGACCAGGTTCAAAGAACAATCTTTCCAGGAACGTCTAACAATATTTTTGGACCAGGCCAGCGAAGAACGGATTGAGCGATTTGCAGCCAAATCAAGGAAAGGAGGGGCATCCCTTGTAGAAGCCCGTGACACCCCCGATCCGCATCTGATAACGCAGATGCTTATGACACTCCTAGAGGCACAGGGCTCCAAGGTGCCCACCCCAAAACTTCGTAAAAGACTAAGGGATGATGTTTGCTGGACGAATGCTTACATTCCCTGGCGCAGAAACCCGCTGTATTTGGTTATTCGGGTCTGTATACAGAGACTTCTTTATTCCCTGCACGGCCCCGAGATTGGACGCCTGTATTACAAGTTCCTTATCTGTGCTATCCATGCTCAATTGCTGAAAGAGGTCGTGGGCGTACTGCCCGTAGAGTCATGCCATTTGCTCGTCGCAAAGCTATCCCGGCGCCTGGCCAAGCTCGAGGTTGAGAGACAAGCTTTAAAAGGGGCGTCATATGTAGTTGCTGAACATTTATTCAACAGCCATGGATCTTGGTTTGAAGCTGTCATTCAAAAAGCTACGGGAACAATGCAAGATGAGTGGGCTTCCTTCAAGAAAACTGTTCAGAAGCGCATCCCGACCCTGCCTCACCGAGCGCATCAACATGATCTTCACTTGAAGCTTCCGAACAGTGGTTCTCATCTTCGCCAGCTCCTTTCACGACAGGCACGTGGTCATGCAAAAGAGCCTCCACAAACCTCCAAGGAAAACGTGAACAATGTCGTGCGCTCTCCATATACATACTTTGCGAGTCGGTACGCTTCCTTGAAACGATTGGAAACCCAGTTAAAGGATAGATTCCCGTTGTCCAAAATTGCATACCAGGATGACAAGTGTGCAATACTTGCAAAAGAAATTGAGCACTACCTTGACCAGGTCTCCGACTTGTACGACGATTGCATTGAGCAGAAAAGTGCTATGATGGTGACTCTCTTCCAGATGTGGGTGGTCATGGATAAATATGCCGTGCACCAGTTTCCACTACTCGAGGAATACCGCCCACCCTTTCCGCCGGAAGTGTTAGATGTATTACAACTGTCTAACTACGAAGATCTAGCCCGGCTTCAGGAGATACAGCAATATCTGCGACACCGTGAGGAACACTGTGAATTCAAAACCCTCACGTTATTCTCCAACCCTGTAGAGAATTGCTTCGCGGATCGATATGTTCGCGACTCCCAAGATGCCGACCGGCTCCAACAGCTCAATCATGCTATTGAAACGGCATCCTCCGCAGCAAAGGATAAGAAAACGGTGGAACTAAATCGGATCAACAAGGAATACTCAAGTTTATCCCAGAAGATCACATCTGCGATCTGCACTCGAAAAAAAGGCACACCCGGCAGAGGTTGTGTCCATTGCAGGCTCAAAAAGCAGCGAAAGAAGCTGAAAATAACAGTCCATGAAGGCTTTCTACCTGAATCGACTTCAAAGGGAGCCATTGTTCAACGGAGAGCGATTCTTTTTGAGCTTGCCATGCCGTCAGCTTTGGCCGCATATCGGGACACATCATGGCGGATACTGACCAAGTTTGCTAGACCGAGAGATGAACCTATGAAGGCACACTCACCCCAACCCAGGGAGCTTTTGTCCCGATGGGACCCTTTAAAACCATATGCCCGTCACCGCGAATTACGGTTTCATTTAGCATCCACGACGAAATCTTTCCTTGTCTCCCACTATAAGGGATCAGCACTCCCGGTCACAAGCGCACAGATACTGCTCCCCTTCGGGCTTCAATTGTCATACTATGATAGGAAAGAGGAGAGATGGGCATCGCATCTATCCACGAAATTCACATTCGCACATTCGTTTGGACTTGATCAATCAATCATCGCCCTACTGGGACCCGATAATGCTTCGGACTTTGCGGCAGATGCAGATGGACGGTCATCGTACAAAATAATGAGCGTTCAGAACAGCTCTCCAGGCAGCCTGAGTGCTCACGAATACATGGCATATCAGAATTTACTTGCGGGGAAAGCCTCTCGTTGGCTATCAGTACTCCGCGAGTTAGGCTCATCAAATATCAATTTCAGCTCGGAGGCGACTATGCATCTGTTTAAGTATCTTGCGATGCAAGTCGGTCCGAACGGCAACGGAGAACGTCTGCGAAAGGTCCACGCGGTCTTTGAAGATGCCACATTTTGTGCTCAGCTGGCAACCCAAATTCGTAGTCTGTTACAAGGAATCTGGGATAATTGGCGCGAGTCTTTCTGCATGGAAGCGTTGATAACTTTTGCGCTTCGTCTTCGCTCCCTGGGGCCGACGCAAGCAGCGGCAGAAGGCAGGAGACTTTTACAAACAATAAGAGAAATCACTTTGGGGTGGATACACCGAATACGTGAGGAGCTTGGCCAGGCAGTAGATTCAGCGGCTGCACAACAGCTCAGCAGTTATACATTACTAGCTGGGCTCTTATGCAAAAGGACATTCGCATCTGATTGTGACGATCTGCAGGATGGGAGTGCCTTAGAAATGTTCCTCCGCGCTTGTTTGGCAATTTCAGAAAATATGACACTTAGGCCCGAACAACTCCAGCCCACAATTAGAGGCATGCTTATTCGTGATATTCAGATGACTGTATCGATGCACGCGCTGCTCCAAACCACGATCCAGTCCCATCCAGAAAGTCTACAACATGCGATCAGCAGCGTGTGGCCCGACACCGCAGATAGCCCGAGGACATATAATCCTTGGCAATCCATCAAGAACTCTGAAATGTGGATGGTCTCAACCGTGGGTGCATCAGGATCTTCTAGACCCCAGCTCGTCCATTACCATATATTAGAGGGGCATCTCCTTGTAGACTTCAAACCCGTCGGCAAATTACCGGCTGAAATACGGGCCGCAAATAGTGTCCAAGAGCTATTTGGGGCTCAGCAGCTGCTGGTCTTTCCATCCGGGTTGAAAGATATGACATATGTGCTATCTACGTTGAAGCACGGACATCAAATCCATTTCGGACTCCAAGGAGATAAGGTTGTGATACGGGCCCGCGTCCGAGGCACCACCCTTCAATTTTTGGAGAGAACAGTCTTTGGCATCGGCACTATGGCTGATGTACCGACTCCGCTCCTCGAGGAACATTTTCACTGGCTTGACTTGGCTTCAGGTGAGGTGGAATTCAGAAGACGGGCCCACATGTGGTGGCATAAACGTCCTAGAAATTGGATGCTTAACGTGGGAACACGTCAGGCAGCACGCGGACAAAGCCTCCTGGTTGATCCCCAGGGCAAAGTATTCCATCAAATTGCCGGGATATTTGAGCACTTTGAGACTGCGGACAGACTGGTCGCTTTTCAACCAGTCAAAAACAACCTTACCGTCGAGTTGAGACGAATGGATCTAGACTTTACCGTTAATGGGAATGGCAATTTACTGTGCAGACAGCTACACTCGGAGGTAGATCCAAACCAGGATGCTGGAACATGGTATGGCTTGGAAAGCAAGATTGTTCTTCGTGACAATGAGAACCACCAACGTCGGAGCATTATCGTGCCGATCGGGTCTATACAGTACCGCCGCCACGAAACTCACGTACTGGTTCGGGTAGTTAATGACGGTCGATATGGACGGTACTTGATCGATAGCACACTCGGGCGACTCGAATGTCCGCCAGAGCCAATCCTAGTATTTACAAAAGCGCAACTACATGCTTTTACTTCGTTTCCTCTGCCCGATACCCTCACAGGACGTACCGGCACTGAGGAGGCTTTGTCGTGTTTAGCATCTGCGCAAAGCCAGCCTTGGACTCTTCTAGGCCCCGCTCAGTGTTTCCCCCTCCAAACCATTGCGAGGTTGACACCAGTGAGGGAGTACTATCCTCCGCATTTGAAACGACAGCAGGACGTCACCTGGGACGACAACCTTACGATGACCATTCAACACGACCAATACCGACCTATTATTGAGAGTATTCTAGCAAAGGCGAAGAGACTTTCTCAATTTACATCGCACAATATCCATCAGTTGGAACTGGAACCAGGCGGTGCTACGTCTTTAAGAGAGAGGAGCTACATTCGACGTCATCGCTTCGAAAGACCTGACGCCTTCCCAAGACCAACGATGGGCTCGATAGGGTCTAAGGATGTATTGTATCACAGCCGAGACAAACTAGAGCGGAATAATGCTACATGCAATGTATTCGAAATTGTTAACATCCTTCACACTAGTCCACCGCAAATCTGCACCACTACGGAGTTGGCCCAGCGTCTTGATGGAATCCCGTACATTACAGGGTATACCGAGAAGTTCCAGAATCCTCAGTTCGGCGACCTGCTTGATCTGGATATCGCCGCAGAGTGGGGAAGATTGTTCATGCTGTGCCGCGACTCCAATGGTTTACATATGGATGCCATGTTCACATTGGGTACTCTGTCATTCGCGGACAATGCAAACATGAGCCTTCTCCGAAGTCTGGCTGCAATCTGCATCTTAAAGGATACTGAGCACCTGGATCTGCCACTCCATACTGGATATTCTGGATTTCGAGTTGACGAAAAGCCCACTCAAGAATCTCTCCAAGCATCGATGGACCGGTATCCGGAGATACTGAAGGATGGGGCAGATCTCAGCAGGCCATACAATTTTCCAGCTGATTCTGAAAGCCTCTCTAATAATGAGACCCACACCCTCGCGACGATGCTTCTACGGCAGTGGCCGTGCCGAAGACCTTTAGACATCAAGCTAACAGCAATCCACATTGATGTCAATAAGGCAATTGACATGGTACGAGCAGAGTGGCTGCGACTCTTTAAGAATTTTGAATTCGCACAGAGTCTCCTGGAGATCCAAAGGGTTCTTAACCAATATCAAGGAATATCCAATCCAGTGGCCTCGAATATACCTTCGCCACGTCTCCTACGGTATTCCGCTTCAGCCCGAGATGTGGAGATTCCCACAGTATCTGACCTTCTTTCAAAGAATGGCCCCATATTATCTCCATTGGAATGTTCTCCATGGCATACCTCACTAGGACGAGAACAATTTGTGCACTCGACGACTGATTTCACTGAGCATGCATCCAATCACACAGCACGACGAAAAACAAAAGACTCTCGTGAGACTGAAGAGCTTGCAAGGATATTGGCAAAGCTGGCCTCTTCCAGGTCCGCAGTGCGCAGGGCGTACGCGAAGGATCTGAAAGATAGCCTAAGTGCGCTTGAACGACAAACCACAGAGCAGGACACGGTAGAAGAAGTCTCTACTCCCGCCAACCTTCCGGTTGTCATTTTCAAATGCCAAGATCAACTGAGAGAACAGTTCGCTGAAATATGTTTCTTCTTTATTGCCAACGATACGCGGTATAAATGGCTCCGGGCAGGTCAATTATGGCCGTGCATAACCCCGGTAACCGTGCTTGAACAGCTTAGATCGACAAATCAGTATGCCTTTGGTCCACAAATGAAAGATGCTCTCTTAAGTTACGGCCTGTCCATAACTCATGTGCAACGTCTTTTACGAATCCACGATGCTGGCATCAAGAACGACATAAAGCGTCTGCAAGACGAATATAACAATCGTGGGCATGAGAACTGGCAGCCCAGTGAATTCCCAGATTGGCTGCTGATGGAGATCGAAGCAAATATGCTTATCCGAAAAGTCCAAGTAGCTGTTGCGCGAGCAACGATACTTCCAGCGTCGAAATCCAATTCCGTGCTTCAGTTGAACATGGGCCAAGGTAAGATTCTACTGAAGGTGTCAAACCCTTTTCATAATATCCATTCTTACGTTATTGATAGGCAAGACTTCTGTAATTATGCCCATGGTGGCATGTGTCCTGGCCAATAGCCACAACCTTGCCCGCCTGGTTGTACCTAAGGCTCTGTTGTTACAAACTGCACAAACTATTCAGTCACGTCTGGGAGGTCTCGTCGGTCGAGAGATTTGCCATATTCCTTTCTCTCGAAAATCACCAACAGAAGTTGCATCTGTCCAGGAGTACAAAGCTCTACATATGGAGTCATTAGATAAATGTGGCATTGTTCTCACCACACCAGAGCATCTGCTTTCTTTCAAACTTTGTGGGATTCAATGTCTCTCCGACTCGCGCCTGGAGTCAGCCAGACATATGATTTCTATGAGTGACTGGCTCACACGAGTTTGCCGCGATGTTGTGGACGAGTCAGATTTCTCTCTGGCCGTTAAGACGCAGCTAGTTTATCCAAGCGGAACCCAGCTGCCGCTAGACGGTCAGCCTTATCGATGGAAGATTGCTCATGCGTTGTTGAACCTATTGAAGGAGTATTTAGCGGACGCCCAACAGCAATTCCCATCAAGCGTTGAGCTCGTAGAGCGTGCCAAGGATAGCTTTCCGTTCATCCATATTTTCCGACCGGATGTGGAATCCTTCATCAACCAGAGGCTGGCTGATGATCTGTGTTCAGGTCGAACATCAATTCTTCCCAGACCAGCTGTGCACTGTCAACAAGCATTTCGGAATTTTATTACCAACAGCACAGTTGACCAGTCAGTGGTTACAGCTGCGATGGAGGCATTTGTTGACCCGGTGGCTATCGACAAGATGTTTCTTCTTCGCGGGCTACTCGGTCATGGTATCCTTCTACAGTGCCTCAAAAAGAGATGGAATGTTCAATACGGCTTGCACCCAAAGCGAGATCCCGTCGCAGTCCCATTCCATGCTAAGGGAGTCCCTTCTGAACAAGCTGAATGGGGCCATCCTGATGTCGCAATAGTACTCACCTGTCTGTCATTCTATTATAGTGGTCTTACGCTCGACCAGCTACGTCAGTCTCTGCAACAGCTCTCTGACACCGACGATCCATCTAGCGAATATGACCGCTTGACCCATGATGTAAAAACCCTGCCGGAGTCTCTGCAGCACTGGAATTTGATCAGCACCGACGACGAAGGCCAGCTTCGCGAAGTCTGGAACTATTTACGTTACTCTGTGACTGTCATCAACTATTTTCTGGATCATATAGTATTTCCAGTCCATGCAAGGCAGTTCTCGCAAAGACTTCAAATGTCAGGATGGGATATTCCATTATTTGCTACCGAGAGAAACCCGACTCTATGCCAGGGTTCCATACCCGGCACATTGACGACTGGGTTCAGTGGCACGAATGATAACCGTGGGCTTCTTCCCCTGACAATCCGGCAGAAAGATTTGCCAGAGTTATTACACACAAATGCAGAGGTCTTAACATACCTGCTGCAGCCGCGGAATCGACTCTATGTGCCTGCCACACGGTCAGACGGTAAACGCTTATCTGAACTCCAATTCATCAAAAGGCTCCACGCCATGAGCATCCGTATTCTTATAGATGCTGGAGCACACATTTTGGAGCTAGACAACAGAGGCTTCGTGGAGAAATGGATGGAAATTGACTATGGTGCACCAGCAGCGGTTTATTTTGATGCGAGTAGCAAGCCATGGGTTGTGGACCGCAGCAAAAACGAGGTGCCCTTGTTAGCATCGCCATTTGCAGGTAACTTAGACGGTTGCTTGGTGTATTTAGACGAAGCCCATACGCGCGGCACCGATTTGAAATTTCCCCCATTGGCGAAGGGAGCGCTGACACTGAGCCTCGGTCAAACCAAAGATCATACGGTTCAAGGTAATTATCCCTCCACTACTGTCCCTGTGAATATCTCGCGAGTCTAACACATGACCAGCTGCAATGAGACTCCGTCAACTAGGGAAGTCTCAGTCTGTTGTGTTTATTGCCTCTCCCGATGTTCACCAGAGTATCCTAGATGTTGGACAGAAAGCACACGACGATAAATTAGATTCGGCAGATGTTGTAGCTTGGCTTCTTGAGCAAAGCTGTTGCAGTAATGAAAACTTACAAGGGTTATATCTTGCCCAGGGATACGACTTCTGCCGTCGGCTTCAAGCTGCTTCGACATACAAGAACATCCTTTCCGATCAGCACCACCAACAGGCTTTCCTAGCTGAGATAATACATCAAGAGCAACAGACACTAAAGCAATTGTACATGCCGGAAGGTGTCAATCATGCGGTACGTGCTGACGTACAGGGGCCAAAGGTCATCCAAAAGTTCATCAATGAACTGAACCAGCAGCGTCTTGACCTTGATACTAGTAGGGTGGCTACATTTTTAGAATTCACAGAGGTCGAGCAGGAACGTGAGCTTGAGGCACAGATCGAGGAGGTTCGGGAAGCTCAGCGTCCTGTCCTCTTCCAGCCGCTCAAGTTTCCCGGACTCCATCCAGCGCTGCTCAAATTCGCAACCACTGGAGAACTTCGAGGCTCCAGCGGATATGAGCCAGCTTTTGCTGCACTGCAACGAACGGCATTAGGAAGGAAACATGGAGTCCGCGGTATAGGGAACTCGAGCCTATTCGTCTCCACCGAATTCACCAGAACTATTGTTAGTGCTACACGTGGTGACTGGTTAGACGACTTCCTTGTAAGTGCTGGACTTGACATAAATACCGGCATCTCACTAATTTATACCCAGCGTCCCATCCACTGGATCCTGTGGAGTTCCATTACAAACACCGCTGTCGTTATCATACCGGAGGAAGTGGAATGCCTTATTCCAACATTGAGAACGCAGAGGACGCTGATAACGCATCTTCTCGTCTATTCCGCACCATTTACCAGGAAAATGACGCATTTCAATCAATTGGATTTCTACGCAGTCCCGCCGCTGAAGGGCGATAATCAATTCCCAACCGCCTTGAAAATAGAGCTGGGAATATTATCCGGGCGCCTCTATCTCGATTTTGAGGAGTACAATGAGACAATGCGGTACCTCACAATAGTTGGTACTTCCGCTACTAATGCAGAAGAATCAGGCAATACTGCAGTGGACGGACGCGGTAGGTTTGCAGATGACCCTCTCGGATTTTTGCAGGGGTGGTTAGCCATGGCTAGAAAGGGTCGGGAGTTTGGACATACCCCTGCGGGCTACATTTGTCAAGGACGACAGCTTTCCAAGAATCATTCGGTCTTCAGGTGGAGCACCACTGATATGCTCATGGCTGAAAATATCTCCCGGCTACAGATCAATGATGATAATACCAGCATAAATAGAGATGAAGACAGCGAACTTCTGGACTAGTCTTTCATCCAGAATTGCTTCGACGACATCGCCATATCTCTGATAAAGCCCAGCTTAGTGACCTGAGACATCCGGTTGCGTTACCCCCTATCTAACCGACGGCTTGCTGTTTTGCTCATCAGTGAGATGAATGTTCTTGTACATTTGCTCCACACTAGCTATTGGTACATGCCCAGCTCTCATCGTGGTATAGTAGCTTGTCTGTCCGTTTGGTCTTGTGTCTTCGCATCTATGTGGCTAATTTCCGACTATGTTTCCATCTCTATCGTCGGCAGATACTGTGGTTTATAACCTGATTAGAGGAGATCCGTACTACATAGCTAATCACAATTTTGAGTACCATCATTTGTTCATCTTTGTATGTACGTGGTTTGGTAGTTAAAAATCAGCCTTTGAATGACTGCATAATTCTCCTATTTGGAAGTAAGTTTACGTGGTTGCAGACAAAGAGCCTTTAGGCGAATTACAGAAAGACTTTAATCCAAGGGGTCTGACCACCAGGCACTAAACCTTGACCCGCATCCAGTGATCCAATTCTGAAACACAGCCGTCACTGCCTTTCTCATATATTGTATCGCGACCCCCTGGACGCTTCGTTGGCCTCTCATTTTCTTCACATCTGTTCATATTTGGATTCATCCAAGTCAACGTCGACTTGGTATCGACGTTACTACCGCTAATATCTACCATTCTGGTCCTACTATATAGTATTTTACATCCCGAACAGTTGTTTTAAGCTCTCTTACCTTCCCTGCCACCACAGGAGTTCTAAGCTTGTTCGACCCGAGTATAACGCATCGCACGAGATCAGAACTGAGGTCCCCACCAATGAACGCTTACATCCAAGAAAACTTGCGCGGACTATTCCTCGAACGCCATCAAATTGGGGATCGGCTTTGAGATGAATCCCGCAGATTACTCTACTGTCGGCGGGGGCATGCCTGGCGAAGCTAAGCCGAATGGCCAGATGCAAGCTCCGCAACAGCAGGACCAGGACAACCAGCAGGTGATGGATTATGTCGTCCATGCATTGCAGTCACAGGGCCCTTTTACCCATTGGAGAGCCGATATCATTATTGAGGAGCGGGTTAACAATGTATATCATATGTAAGTGCTCTGCGCGTTGTGGCGAATCGGTCGTTTTCGATACACTCCTGGCCGGTAATATGAAAGCTACAACATTTTCGCTCTATTGCGCAGACTGACGGTTTATATTGAGGTGGACATCCCTTCGTTTAATTCAGCCGCATGCCAATATACGCAGCCTCGCTCAAGCTGCTCTAAGCTTCGAGCAGAAGTCCTTCAACACTGCCAACGAGAAGGTATGCTTCGATCTTTTACTTATACAGCAGGCTCTTTTTAATAGTAGAAATTCTAGGTCGACTACGACAAAGATATCAATGATAAACTCGTGTATATTCGAGAGACTCGGGCTAGACAGGCGGCTACATTACAACAGAATAGCGGTACAATAGCTCAGCCTGGACATGCGGCCGGAATAAACAGCGGAGGACAGGCCTCGTCTCCTCAATAGATGGATCGTCCTGTACAAGCACCTCCATGCCTCGACAACAGCAATTGGCAATCGGAGTGGATGATGCGAAACAACTGGAGGCTTTGCTAAATCGAGCGCTGCAGCTAATGCAGCAGCACCTAGGGCCGCGGCAACAGGAAATACGGCAGCGGGAGCTACGGCAGCAGCAGCAGCAGCAACCACAGGCAATCCCTCAACAGCAACAAGCGCAACAAAACCCCAGCAGCGCCCCACCGCTGATAGACGATCTCAGCACCTTATCAGCCCAAGAATATGACGACGTCTGTCGTATCGCCGACCTAATCCTAGCGAAGACTTCCCAGGAAGACATAAACAAGATCAAGATGGGCCTAGACAATATGACTCTGCAGCAAAGACAATATCTTAGTGGGAAGAATATGAATCCTCTAACATTCTTCTTTCGCTCGCAAGCATTAAGTCAACTCAGGCAACACAGGAAAGCCCGTACAGAAGCACAGCGTGCGCAGAACACAGCAGTCGGTTCTAACAGTGCGATAATCGGAGAGTGATGGTGGCTATCTCTATCGAGTATTTAACCACAACGGATGAGTACCGTGCTTGATCACCTGCTAAGACGCCGTCCACAAGATTTCCAACCTCAATCGTAGAGATGAAGCTACGCTACACAGCCACAATAATCTACTACGTGATTATGGTGCAGTTATATATGCAACTGAGAAAGTCTAAGTGACTAGTCCTATTCCCAGAAAATCTGGCAAGCTGGGGAAGCCGTATTTGCTATCCTTGACTACTTACAGCTATCGACGCACTTTCCAACAGCATCGTCGATTTTAGAAGTATTATCTTTACTTCTTTTTCTCTCTGAAGTAGGCTCCTTTGTCTTGTTGTGGGATTAAATAAACTGCTTGTTATTGTCTTGACGTTTGATATCAGCTTGTTTTGCCGTCTTCTTCTCCTCTTTATATTCTTAGTTTTTCTCTTCTATATTAATACACTCCCGCTTCGTAAGTGAGACTGCCTGGACTAATACTTTGAAACACATGGATACCTACCTATCCAGAGCATATCCCTAAAACTCAAATTTCGAAAATATATATTGGCCTAAAAGGAGTAATAAAAGTTAAGTATATATATGACGAGTAACAGAAAGCTCTATATCTTTTATAACCTCTAATAAACCCTGAGTATATACTCTAGTAGTACTAATAATGCTAATTAGATACTCTAGTGTACTACCTCTTTAGTATATTTACTGTGTAATAATAAGATCCATTGTGATAAAGGATAAGTGGTCTATCACGATTATGATACTGGTAAATAAAATAGTCAACAATCCTACTAAATCCCTATTTGTTGTTTCTCATTGCATCACTCTCCTTTACTCTAGTACATACTTATAATTCCCCTGCCTTCTGCTGGCGCTGTCAGATGATGACTTGTAGAAGCATGATTTAATTTGGCATCTCTAGACTCCAGCCAAGCCCCTATTCCGAAGTATACTTCCATTGGATCATCACGAGAAGCTAATCACGACATAGAGCTCAAAGATCTCTACTCCCAGTTCTACCTACCTCACATGACCCTCGACAGGGAGGAATGGTACCAAGTTGAATAAATTTTGGGTATTCTTTCATAGTAGCCCGAGGGAGTTTGATGGTCAGGAATATATATCTACTTATTCCTGCTGCCAATAATTATATAAGAGTTGTAACTGGTTGCGATTTTTATATTACCACGTCACTGCATCTACTCAGACTGAAAATGGTCACCAAGCCAGGCGCCCTTTAAATCTGCATTGGAACGGTTTGGACCGTTTGGGTACCACTGTACAGGACAAGGATACATTCACGCACCATCGGTTGGAATTCCAGATAGTGTGGCATTCTTCTACATGCTGTAGAAAGAGTGTGGTGGTTCCTCCCGATACAACTTAGGAGTCATGATATCGATACACTACTGCTAGATTTGCTAAATGTAGTAGCGAGTCTTGGGCTAGCCTCTCTTTTGCTCCAAGAATCCAATCAACTCCTTCTTATCCGCAATACGATTTCTCTCCGCCACTTTGATCAAGGATTCCGTAACAGCGATCTCCCTGCACTCCAAGAATGTCTCAATGGCATTCTTGCTGCATCGTTCCACAATGATCTCTGCCATCTGCTCGGTCGCAGGGAGGTCGGGTAGGCCACTTTCGAAGGTGTTGCCGTCGTCATCTACCCCACAGAGAAACTCAACGAATGCGTCAAGAGCGTAGTTATTTAGGCCTGTCAGGTCATAAGGATAATCCTGTATCATGTCCTCGATAATTGCTGACCCTGCATTTGTAGGAAAAATAAAAATACGTTAAGTTTTGCTTCAAGGTCAAAATCAAGGTCCGTCCAAGTCGCCTGCCAAAACTCTTTAAGAAATGGCGCTGACTGCCGCCCAAGAAGCTATGGTATTAACTCAATGTCATCACTAGTGCTAGCTTCTCGAATGGCTTTCCAATGCTATCAATTGAACCTTGTCGATTGACTATCATTTCCATCACTTCATGACCTTTATCACCCTTCGTTGCGGATATCAAGACACGCTCTGTGATAGGCAAAGGGTTTCCCTCGGCGACCATAATCAGGCGCATCGAGCGGGCAGCTCTTGCGGCCAGCAAAAGAGTGTTTGCCGTGATCAGTACATTCTTCCATCTCAGCAAGACGTCTAAGGCATGAAAGTTACCGGATAACTTTTCAACCACGTACTCTTCAACGTTCACGAGATGCTGCTCGAGGAGAAGTTCAAGTACATCTCTCGAAGAAACGTCCAATTCAGCGAGTCGGCTCAACATTCTATCGAGTGGATGTTCTTCTCACTTTTTACTCAAAAGCAGAACCATAGCGCCCTTATTCGAACATGCCGCCTTGAACTTCGTCTGACAAAAATGATATCGGGAGCATCTCATATGATGATTTGAAGGACCTCGTTACCATTCTGCGGGTTTCCCACTGCTTCAACACCGACGTTTCCCGTGACGGGAAGGGTGCCCTGGGATAGTTGTGCTACATAGTTAAATATAAGCTAGATCTTTTGCGAGAATTTGCGTCGGTGAACAGAAAATCCCAAGTCGAACTGGCAAAGGCTTATTCAGTATAGGTCCACTTGCTCAAGGAGATAGGAGGCCATTATGGAGGCCCCTTGACTTAATCCGAGGACTCCATCAAGAGGAAGTTGTAGCGGTGCTAGCTACGGTATTGTCAGCAATTGATAGAACTGACTGGTTTAGGGTAGGGTTACTACAGTCAAACGCGGCAATAGCAACAATTTGGACGTGGACAGATCCTCTTTGACCTAGTTGAGCAGTCTGAAGCTAAACCGATGTATATGTCAAAGGTTGCCACTGTCGAGCGTGGAATTGCATGTCTCAGACTTAGTGAATACAATCATTAAAGGCCTTCACATTTCACTTGGCCTTTGGGTTACAATACACAGCAGCGGAGCTTGATCTTCATTCTCTCTAGTAAGTTTAAAACATGCCCATTGTACGAAACGAAAGAGACTGATCATTATCATATTTTATCTGGTGAACTATTGCAATGCAACCTAACAGACAGGCAATGATTTATATGAGACATTGTGGGATATAGTGGTATTATGATTGTCTCCTATCCACCTGCCCTTTTATTACGGCGAACTTCCACCCAATTTACTCCTGACTAAGGACAACATGCTAGATGGCACTGGCTTTCTTTCAAGCTTCTGAAGCCGATCTGCTTCTGTCCCTTGGCTCAGGTCCTCCGAAATAGTTATGTTTGGCCAGCAAACGAGGTCACACATTTCCTTTCTGAGATGGGGAACTGGGACCAGGAGCGTTTAGGAAGGCCTCAAAGTCAAAATTCTGCCTGAAATCCGGGCTTGTAACTGGATCATCTCGAAAGATTGGATCAGGTCGGAAGAGCTCTGGAGTATCCGAATTGAGGAAGGTATCAAAGTCGAAAGTATCATGTTTGTGCTTGTCCCGAGTTTCGACTGTGTCGAATCTCTGTTGACACCCGGGATATAGGCATGTGTAGATGTAATTAACCTCTGGTTGGATGGGCTCTGTATGCATCTCTTGCACAGGCCCTGGTACCTGCTGGCTTCTTTCCTCCTCACGAAGGACGTCTGGCTTCGGATGGTCCATTTTAGGCTCTGCCTGAATATATTCTTCGTATGGTTATACGGAACCAATCGGTCTGAATGGAAAGAGTTAATTGAAGAACGGGAAAACTCTTCAAAAGCTGGGCTATATATAAACTATTGTCAGGAGCGGCGGAGCTGAGCTACTACAACATGTTACATGACTCAAAAACGAGGCAGCCGATCATGGCTTGCACAGCCACATCTAGTACAGCCGCAATGACGTAAAATGAGCACAGCCTCACATCCACCTCTTTCCTCGTTGCGTCCATAATTTTTCCATGCCAGACCGACAGAAGTGCAGGTGGATTTGGTATCCGACAATCTTAACATCCCCTCTCGACACTTGACCAGAATCTAGAAAACTACACTCAATGGCTTGTCCAATTCCGTCAACATAAAAGAATCATACATGGTACAATCACTTTTAGTTTCATCGTAATAAGGACACATGCATCTTGATGCATCATGTAGAGTGTCAATTAATATTGCTGATCACTGCATTGACCCTTGATCGTGCGCCTTCAATTACATGACGACATCTCGTGTAGAGAGATTATTCTATCGCGGACTCTGTCCTTCCAACAAAATACGGTGTAGACCTCCAACATCCACATTTATTTATTTATTACGGTCATCTAGCAAGAACCCCCGTGGCTGAGCTGCCCCTCATCTCATTTACGGTAGGGCGCGAAAAGATCGAGTTGATTTCGGTGGGTTTGTCTGCCTATCGTTTCCTTCTACAAATTTTGCCAGCTGTAAACAAAACATAATAGGACCACCGTAATCCTGATGGTCCCACTCACGATCTCTTAGCGACCCGTTCCAAAGGGATCAACGCGATCTTGTCGCACCGGCGCCGACTAATAGGGCTAAGCTCCTCCGATAGTAATCAAGCATCAAATCACAGCGCCACAGCCCCCGCTGACCCTCTATCGCGACTTCGGCTTTCACTAAAGCTTAGCCTATCATCTCGAGCACACGTGTCGACTAATTGCATAATGGCAACAGCAGAAGAGACCATCAGCTCAGCTCACCCCCTGGGCAGTGGGGTCAACACGGGACCGTGAAAAGAGCATAAATACCTCCCCTGATTCCGTATTCCAGACACAAACAAACACTCTTCCTCCCTCCATATCCTTCAATCCAATTCACATCATTCAAAATGGTCAACATTCCTTTCGGTATGTCTTTGTTTTTTTTTATCCTGTCTAATCAATCATGTACTGACTTGACCAGCCGAGTTCCACGAGGACGCCAACCGTCAGGTCCAGGAGTCCCAGGGCCACGAGGCTCACCTCACCCACGAGCTCATCGGTGGAGCTGCTGGCTACGAGGCCATCAAGAAGTTCAACGAGTACCAGGCCAAGAACGGTACGATATCCTCCTTCCCAAACACCCCATCATATTCTGACATCATATAGGCAAGGTCGTTGAGCACGCCCAGGCCAAGGAGCTCATCGGTGGCTTCGCTGCCGCCGCCATTACCGGTCTCTTCGAGTCCAAGGGTCTCGACCAGATTGACAAGTTCAAGGCCGAGCACGAGGCTAAGAAGCACGCTGAGGAGGCTCTCCGCCCCCACTACGAGTAAGAGGGTTTATTTAGTCATTCTCTCTTGATACGATCTCGATGAATAAATAACAAATTACTTCAAAATTATGATGGCATGTAGAACAACCGTACGGTCAGGCTGGCCAGCGAAGTAAATCGTATCTTTATTCTGTAATTGACTGCATATTGTAACAGATTAAGTCAATGGACACGAGATTCGGGGTAGATGAGGACCTCAACCGTACCAAATCACTCAGGGGCAATGTGGGGTATGTATCGGATCGACCGTCCATCCATGGATCTGCTTTGGATATACGCGGCATCATGCCACCTGACCTGCCGACATTATTTTGCAATTGGCTTGATGCTGTTAATTCTAGGATACTTTTAAGTCAGGATGGTGATATAGTATCCCCTTCTAATGATTGGTAGTGTAATCAAGAGAGTCTATCATGGTAGAAGCACTTGCCATGGCGTTATCAGTGTTTTGTTGAACACAAAGAGGGGTACGGAGATGTGTTCCATAAGTGGGTATGTGGCCAGGTGATTATTACCCAATAGGGCATAACTTCGGGATTTGTAGCAGCTCTCTATAGGCCAATTGCAGTATATGTTGGCAGGGGATTCGGCCGGCGGCCGTAACTGGTCCGGCACTTAAGATCTTCCGGCCACGAAGCGGGCCCACCACTGGGTTGTTGAGGCTTAGCTTAGATAGTCACGAATTCAAGCATTCATTCGTGAGCTTGTCTCGTATTGGCGACCAATTTTGTGCCTCAGGCTTCTGAAGTCCACGTGATGGCTCCACCTTAGCCATGAGCCAATAGCCACCTTTGTCCTCGAAGGATAAGTTGTGTCCAATGGCCTGATGAACTTCTCCACGGACCGGTACCGTACAGCTCGACCAGCTTTAAGGAGGACCATGCCATCTAGCGAACTACCGTTGTCGCTCATAAATGCTTCATACAGATTGGCATATTGCTCCTGAATAGCGGCAGAGGGAAGCCATGTAACAGCCCCCTCTATTAAGGCCGCAAGCTTCATTCGCCTGGTCGAGCTCGAAGAAAAGGATTGGAATGTCTGCAGTTTTATGTTAGGCGTGAACTGAACGGCTTCATCTATTTACACTTAGGATCTAGTTCATTGTTTTGCAGTTTCTCTGCGGGTGTGTAATTTTGTTTTGATTGTATGTTAAATGTGGTAGGTTGTCTCTCCATGGTTTACCAGACTGTATGGGACCTAGCTATGAAACACTACATTTGACGCATGCGCGAAAAGCTTTTTCTAGGCACATGGTACTCACGTGGCGGCCGCAGACTACTCAAGGCGATCCACACTGACCAGTCTTCGCTTCGCAGACTTAATCAAGTACTAAGCATTTAAGTAGTTTTTGAGGCCATCTGATCCAATCTATCAAGCTGACATAAGTACTTTCTATAACGTAACTGGTAAGCGAGCGACGCATGTAAGCGGGCGACGCAGCTCTGTATTCCATACAAATTGGCCCTTTTTGAGACTCAGATATCTCCACAACTAGATATAGTAAGAATATAAAATCCATATAGAATATATATTTATATAAAATATATAATATATCAAGTAGAAAAATTAAGATAACTAACAGTTCAGTCAGTATTGAATATTACAGCTGTATTTTTAATATTCTTAGTCCGTAGTCTACAATATAAGAAATAAATTACTAAAAATTTATTATAGACTTGTATAGTTATTCTTATACTAGATCTTAAATTTTATATTTATATTATCTCTGGTTGTGGAGATATCTGAGTCTCAAAAAGGGCCAATTTATATGGAATACAGAGCTGCGTCGCCCGCTTACATGCGTCGCTCGCTTACCAGTTACGTTAGCCAATGAAATTCTATGTCAGTTCTCTATCCAGCGAAATACCATAAACTTTTCTGCACTGGATCAGTTGAAAGAGAATTCCACATCAGGGTGCAGGCTGCTCCACAAGGCAGCATTTTATCAATCTCCATCTGATAGTCTAAATCAGATGCCCCTTGTTTCAGCCGTGATAATTAAGGTTGCCACGACAAGGTTAGCTCTCTCGTTCCTGACTTGTCTTTTTTCAATCCGGTTGATAGCCTGACTCGGAGTGGTATGGAGATCCATTCTACAACACCGGATAAGGTAAATGACAAAGGAAGGATCTTCCTTGACTTCATATTTCTATATAAACTTATAGCAGAGATAAATTCTATCCTCGAACATGGCGCACATACGCCGTATACACAGGCGTATGGGTGACAACAAGATTCATTCAATCCAAGCCCATATTTTCACTCAGTATCACAGTAAGTTAGCACTTTTAGTAGTTTGGCTTTACAGGACAGTACACGGAGTAGCGACTAGTATAATAATATATTCATAACAGGTCTTGTACTGTATAATGCGTTTATCTGCGGGAGAGTACTTCTGCATTCCGTGGAACCAGTCATGCACTATTTCTGTATAAACAGACATTGTGCTGTCCAATTCTAATTCGGAATATCTAATCAAGGTGTCAAGTCTGTCGACTGTCTGGCAAGGGGCTACAAAGGTCCAGTGCATGAAGGGGTATCCAACCTCCCGTATATGCAGCCAAGCGGGGTCCGTAGCATTTTACCTTTTAGCGGCGATAAAAATAGAACTCAGCCACAGGGATTGAATAACAGGCGGAGTTTATGAGATCCATATTCCCATTAATGAACCCGGTCTGTCTGACACACTGGATATTCTTGCTTTCTTTAGCGGTATAATAAGTTGTCCGGTCATCATCGGGCGGATGTGACGATCATATTCCAATAGCTACCAACTTGTTCATGGAAAGTCAGTGTTTACCGTACAGGCCCAAAGCAGCTGGTCAAGTTTACTAATCTCTACAGTTCTGCGAAATTATGATTAAAACGTACCCAATAGTCTCGCAAAGCCTACGGATGTTGTCCATTTTGTGTCTTGTCGCTTCCGCCGCAGTAGCAGCTGCGTCCCTACATATCCAAGGCCACCGTAACGGACCTCTTATCTTACAAGATGCGGGCGACTTCTTCGTCGGTGGTCGCGAAGTGAAGACTTTAGTAAATACCGGCGACCGCTCAAACCCGTTGTTTGATTATCCCGCGGAAGACTGGATTTCCGTGGACCAAATGTACGTCGAGTATCAAATACCAATGAATGGAACCAACCACCTCCCATACATTCTTGTCCACGGCTGCTGCCTCAGCGGGAAAACATACCAGGATACGCCCGACGGTCGCATGGGCTGGGCCGAATATCTTGTGCGGAAAGGCCACCCCGTCTACGTACCTGACCAGACATCTCGAGCTCGCTCTGGTTTTGACCCGACCATTTTCAATCAAGTTCAGCTTGGAGAGGTAGCCCCATCGGCCCTGCCAAGAATTGAGATCGCCGGTCGAGAGCGCGCCTGGGATCTCTTCCGCTTCGGTTACACTTACCCCCAGGTTTTCCCAGGCCTGCAATATCCCATAGAGGCCATGGCAGAACTCTCCAAGCAGGTGATCCCGGATCTGAACGCCATGCTGCCCGATCCGAATCCCACATACGCCAATCTGGCGAGTTTAGCTAGTAAGGTACATGGTGCGGTGCTAGTTGGGCACTCGGAATCAGCGTTCTTCCCTTTTTATGCAGCCCTGAATAATTCTTCGGCTGTCAAGGGCATTGTTTCAGTCGAGGGACAGTGTCCCACGCTAACGGACGAGGAGATAGCTGTGCTGGCGACAATCCCTACATTGTTTGTTTATGGCGACTACCTTGATCAAGCCAAGGTTTCTCGCAGAGTCTGGCCGCAGTCACTTCAGGGTTGTCAGGCTGTTGTGGATCGGCTCACTGCTGCCGGGGGAAGAGCTTTTATGGCGGAGCTACCGAAACTGGGCATTTATGGGAATAGTCATATGATGATGCAGGATAAAAACAATCTCCAGATCGCGGATTTGATCATGGATTGGATAGAGGAGAATGTATATAACTAAGCCTAGACCTTGGTATGTTTCAAGTGTTGAAAATATTGAGGTGCAACGTTAGACCATTTGTGAATTAGCTTTTAGTCGAGTGGGAGATCTAAGTCATAAATCAAAAGACATAACATCGCACTCTGTAAACACTCCATGGATTACACCGTATACACACTATTTAAACACACCCAGATCGTATCCACCAGAGTACCACTCCCTTCCTTCTTAAATTAAACATCAATTCGTTTTCATGCTTCGTTGAAAAACAGGGAGTTCAACGATCATGGTGACTTCGCCTGCTAGAGAGCAATTGTATGGGATAGATTCGCAATAAGAGCTATATATACTCTACTTTCAACTGCGGTACTAACAGAGGCAGTAGATGCTAGTATATCTAACAGAATATTATTTCCAGTCCGTGCTGAGATTGCCAGCCTTAGTTGGAGACCCAGATGTCCTTGCTATGAGAGTAGGGGACACAATAAGAGTGAAACGAAGCAATGCAGATATTTGGGAAGTAACAAGAGAGATATACATGTCATCAAAACGCAACGACGGCATGCTTAATACAGCAAAGGCACAGATGAAATTGTCTAAGCTAAATATCTCAAGACATATATATAACTATAATGAGAAATATCCCGAAATTTTGAACTATGAAAAACACATCTCAGCGCAACAAGAATAACAAAACGCAAGCGTGCAGTTAAGAAGTGACGCAAAAGCCCTAACCATCATATGATCTCTGATGAGCCCTGAGCATGTGCTCTTTCAGATTATCCCCTCGATTGTAGGTCTTCGAACAATTCTCAATAGCACATTTGTAAGACCGAGGAGAGATATGGATTGTCTTAATGTGGCGCACGAGGTCTGCCTCGCGGTTGAAGTGTCGTCTAGAGGTGCAGCCCTCCCATCTGCATCGGAGGATAGGTCGCGCATCCTTTGCACTATACGCGGTCAGGTACAAAACCATAGATTCTAGGTATAGGGTGAGGATAGTAGTACCTTTGATTCACGTTTGTGTGGACGTCGTGCTGTCCAACTCTAGATTGGAACTGGACAGGCGGAATGGTGGGAGCAACCATGAGGTTCCTTACTAGATTACCATGCTGATGGTCTAGAGCTGTATTGTCTTCGAACGCTGTGTTCCAACGTGTACTGTTAAGACCAAGGTTGACGCAGTTATGATTGTGAATTGCGGTATGGTTCCTCGGGCCACCCACTACCTCGCTCAATTGTGAAGTAGTCGACAGGTGCATATCCAAGCCCACCTCTGGCTCACCCTGCGTGGCAGGGCCTGGGTTTGTGATCCGTTCATCCAATGAGTTTTTGAACGGTAATTGGGGGTATGAGTTGAACAAAGTGAGTGGTATGCACTCTGGGCTGAGAGATAAAGGGTCCATATTGAAATCTCCTTTCAGAGGCCCAATGTTTTCACACCCGGGGCATGGAGCGATGTTGTGACTAGGAATATTAAACGGTGCAGCATGCGGGGGAAGAGCAGCTGACGTATTTGGAGTATCGGCCATGTTCGTGAGAAGCAATTCTCTTGGTCCACGACTCAACAGCTTTCTGTGATAAATGGCTATCTCCAAAAAGGGCAGAAAGCGGTAAGACAAATGATATCGTGTATATAATGAAGAGGGAAATTACTGAGCGATGTCCTTGATTGGATAGGAGATCTGGAGATAGTGTATATAGATATCTAGCGAGAAGAAAATAAGGGGGAAGTAAGAGAGAAGAGGTCTGTCCCTGCCTTAAGAACGCATGAGTCCCCAGCTATAAGTGATAAAAGCAGTCTGGACTGGTGGTAATAAGTTACTGAGAAAATGGCTTTAAAGACAATGACGGACTGAGTAGACCATAGGGAGGTCCTGGAAAGTCTGGGTGACTTCTGAGACGCATCTCGATGATTTAGCTGTGCGGAATACATGTATCCACGAGAGAAACGGGGATATTCACTTTATTGACACACTTTTTTCTCATTTGCTGGGCGAGTTATCTTCCGTTCTCGAACCTTGCGCCGCCGCCTGGAGAACTAGCGTTGCTTGGCTGGCGCTAGACAGTTGGTACGTAGCGTCCGTCAGAGTACGTTGGTGACCTCCGTCAAAGGACGCTAGTATCCTCCGTCAAAGGACGCTAGGCAAAAGTGGAAATGAACTTCAAATCCCGAGTCGTTGACCAGTCAAACGCTAAACGCTAGCTGCAGTTAAAGTACTAGGCAAAAGTGGAAATGAACTTCAAATCGTTGACCAGTCAAACGCTAAACGCTAGCTGCATTTAATGTAGACAGTAGTGTTGATTGTAATCGGGCAAGAATTCAGGCCAACCTGGGAAGTCAAACCAATGATCCATGATGCAGATCGCCGTATCAAACCGGTTTACAGAGTAGACGCTCAGGCATCGGGCTCTCCGGGCAGTTACGTTAGTGTTTGAGCATTTCCATACAGCAGAAAACAGTGGAAGGTTTATCATTAACATTAGTAGGCAGTTACTCTAAGAACTATCTCTCCTAATTAAGATATTATACTAGGATAGTAGACTCGCTCAGACAATCAGATGATAATCCCTGTAAGGATAAAGCGCGGCGTATACCATATAGATCTATTAATTTTCTGTTGAGCTCTGCATATGCTAGGAGCTCCGGCCACGCTCCATATTAGACTTCCCATTTAAAGTTCATCTATTTAGTCAGTTTTACACATCGTGAGACTCGGTGAATCGAATAATATCGATTCCACTAATTTTTCATTTGGCTTGATATCAGAATTGCCATCATATAAATTCTGGGCTTAAGGATAACCTAGAAGTCGCACAAGGTCAGTGTTCATTTCCTATCCACATAGTACTGATATATGTGAGAGCTTTAAGACTCCATTAGTGGCGATGATAGAGCTGGTTGATTGATGATGTAGGTACAAAAAGTCTAGAGGTCTTGTGGGGGCTGGCAATATACATGGCATCATCGCATGAAAACCACCTGACGTTTTACTATCTTCTCAAACCCAGGTATGCCTTGTTGGTGAAAGTTAACATTAGCTTCAAATTATTCTATTACAGATGATACGGGCCGGGTATATTGATACACTCGCACATTCTTAGTCTGCTGATACCGGACCGGGGGATATACCAGCCAGGAGCGAAGGCGCCAGTTCTAGAACAAAAGGCAACATCCATAGTATCATGGCCGGATTGCAAGAAGATACGCGAGTTTACATGAAAACCAGGCTTTTGTTATAGACATATCTCGTTCCTCGAACAAACCTGATTTAGCGCCCAAGGAGAGCTTGTAGCAATATTGTTTGAATCGTTCAAGAACTAGTGAACATAAGCATCAACCTAAGTAAGAGCGGTCAATATATTGATGGCAACGAGACGCATTGACAACTTGAACCCACGAGGCGATGGAGATAGGATTTCAGTGAGGAGCTCTAACGCTATCAAATGTTTGTATCTGTCTCAGCCAACAAGCCAATCAGGGTGGTTAGTTCTGAATTGTGTATCGAAGCCAGCAGCTGTCTGGCCCTCTGGACGCGCCATTACCCTTGCAATCTCGATAAGAATGTTGATAGTCTGACCCTTTGGCGGGAACTCCGTCGCACAGGCGTGAACAGATGCTAGGGCAATTCAAGCCAAGATGTAGTAGATGAATTCTATGGCTGCGTACAATGTTCCCCATGGCTGTCTTTGCTTTTTCGAGATCCTGGGCAGTAAGGTAAACAGAAGCGCTAGTCGGGTAAGAATCGATGAGTCCTTATATCTGAATAGTAGCCAGTGACGAGGCTTGAATTCCCAATTAATTTGTCTTTGAGCCCTTCTTCATTGATAATTCGCCCGGCAGTTGAGCGAGAATTATTGGGGTTTTATTCGATCAGGGAACTTCAGCGTCTGGGAGACACATGGCCAATATGATGAACCAAGAAAGGGGAGACTATAAGTGACAGTCGCCGTGGCTGGATGCACCTCTAGATATGTATAGCCCCGTTTACTCTCGCTTAGACATTTTTATAATCGGTGGGAGTCTCGAGTCTTATTTCCGGCTAAGTCCGAGATGAAAATTTTGGTTATAGACCCCCCACCAGGAGAGCTCCACTACGTCAACTCATGGACTAATCGTATCCTATAATGCTCTAACCACTGTATAGAAATTGGAACGGAGTTAAATTTCTCTGGTCTCCACAGCACTCTTTGGATTGCTTTCCTATCTCCGAGAACCTGCTGTCAGCGGTTGAGTCCCAACTCGGGTAATGATATCTTCCAAGTGGAGCGAATGGCATCTGTACAATGTCCACGGTAAGCTCATAGTCTTTGGGGGCAATCCCTTCCCCTAAAGCTGGCTAGGGCCGAATCCAGCCCGCCTATAAAAGGCATTAGCAAATGGGCTATGGACACCTTGCAGGTCTTATTTCACTTTCTCTCCTTTCTTTCTGCTATCGCTAAAACTGCCGCCTGAAGCGGCCATCGAAGATCTCTCCACATATCATGCAGTCATTTCGATTCACGCTTCCCAATAATGGCACCGTGGAAGGTGTTCATTCCATCCCACCATCTTCAGCGGCCCCTCTTAAGTACCGTCCTTTGATCGTGGGCCTTCATGGAGGATGCTATGACCACCACTACTTTAACGCCACTCCCAGATGCTCTGCTTCCTTGGCGAGCGCTGCTTTTGGGGTGCCTTTTGTATCCATTGATCGTCCTTCCTATGGCGGAACGAAGACAATCCTGCCTATTCCTGAAGGTTCAGACTTTTTCGAACAATCCGGTCTCTTGTTGCATCAACAAATCCTTCCCACACTCTGGCGCGAGATTGGCATGCCAAGCCAATGCAATTGTATCGTCCTGCTATCCCACAGTTTAGGAGTAATGCCAGCGATTGTGACCGCAGCTTTACATGCTCAAGATAAAACGCCGTCGTATCCGCTCGGGGGCATTATTGCAAGTGGTATGGGCGATAAGCAGTCCTCATTTACGAAAGATGGCCCTCCTTCGTATCTTTCTGTCGATAATGACTATGCACTCTTCCCTCTGGACACAAAAGACAACATAATGTTCAAACCAGGGACATTTGACCCGGAGATTTTGGAGCATAGTGAGCGCCTTAACGCGCCGTGCCCTCTCTCCGAAGTATCACAGTTTGCGGCAATATGGCTTCCTGTCTGGAAGCAGAAGTGGGCGGCGCATGTTTTAACGCCTGTGATGTTTTCTCTTGTGGAGGATGACCCATTCTTTGTGGCTACTGAACAGGAAATTGAAACTTGCGTACGGGCGTTCAAGAACAGTGTCCGTGTTGATGGGAGCTTGATTACAGGGGCGCCTCATTGCGTGGAGCTTAGCCATTGGTCGCAAGGGTGGTATGCTCGATGTTTTGGGTTCGCCATGGAATGTGCTGCCAGTTTTGCTTGCTCCACCTAGGTCGAGTACAATGCAAGTAATCGCTCAATCGCAGATGTGTCCATGCTATAGAATATTGATAGAAATATTAGTCATATTATTAACCTTGTGAAAGCCAATGCCTGTACAGATATTTAAATCTATTCCAAATTTCACTACTATATCCATGCTTATAATAAACCAGATATTTTATATCCTAACAGACTACCCTAACTATACCAAGATTAGGCCTGGTATCTAATCAAAAGAGCCAGGACAGGGGCCCAGAGCTCTTGTACCTTACGTATTAGGTAAATTAATAAATTCGTATTGTCACTTTCAGGTAGAAGTCATTAGGAATAAACAAAAGGTTAGTCGTAGTTATAATTTGAGCTCTGTTGTACGACCTAGTGGCATATCTCGGGTAACATCATCATAACATCATTCGGTAAGCAGATCGAGAAATCCACATCAACGCACCCTTAAATCCTTGTTTAACTGAATCTTCAACTTCGGACCTTCACAGTTTTGATCCTAGCAGCTGTCAAATTTGAATATATTGTCACTTCTGGAAAAATCAGTTATGAACGCCGTGGGAGTCGAACAGTACGGCCCGGTAGACAACTTGATATGTCGGAAGATCCCAAAGCCGGATAAGCCACAAGGAAAGGAATTACTTATCAAGTAAGATTCTTTTACCTGTAATGGTGCTATATGGTGGTCAAGGTCAGCTCACAAAAGTGTTAGGGTAGAAGCTGCCGCTGTTAATCCAATTGATACCAAAGTTAGGAATGGGACTTATGATGACGCACCAGGTACTATCAACTCCATTACAGACAGGGCCATACACTAATCCAAAGTCTACAGACTATTATAAATTCGTTCCTCGTCCGTTCCATATCATGGGATATGACGGCGCCGGAATAGTCCAAGAGGTTGGCCCAGAATGTACCAGATTCAAGCCCGGCGACGAAGTATTCTATGTCTCGTCTCCGACAAAACAAGGAGCCTACTGCGAATACCAAATTGTCCCGGATGCCACCGTCGGGCATAAACCGAAATCACTGGATTTTGTCGAGGCTGCCGCGATGCCACTAACTTATGGAACGGCCTATGAGTCCTTAGTGGACCGACTGGAGATCAAAAAGGGAGAAAAGGTCGGTATCCTGATAATCAATGGCGCCGGTGGTGTAGGAGCCATGGCATCTCAAATCGCGCGGTGGGTACTCGATTTACCTGTCGTGATTACCACGGCATCGCGACCTGAGACGATTGATTTCACGAAGAAGATGGGAGCGACTCATGTTGTTAACCACCGGGAGGACTTGAAAAAGCAGATTGATGAGCTTCAGCTTGATGTGCCTATCAAGTGAGCAGTGATTATTCGTTCTTTGAACTGGGTGTGTGCTAATTCTCGAGACAGATATGTCTACATTACCCATTCCACAGCGCAGTATCTTGGTGTTTGTTCGGATATCATTGCGCCGCTGGGGAAGGTTTGCTCGATTGTTCAATCTGCCGATATGAACATGTATGGTACTCAGTTTATGTCTAAGTCTCTGACGTTCGTCTGGTGCTGGCTTGGATCGAGGATGTACCACGGGGTTGAGACCGATCAAGGGGAAATGTTAGAAGAACTTTCAACTCTTATTGATGCAGGCAAGATTAAATGCCACTTGACGAGGCGACTGCAGCTGAATCTTGAAGGAATTAAGGAGGCACATAGGATCCTTGAATCTGGCAAGGCCATTGGAAAGGTCGGGCTTGGTTTATCGGAAGGTAGATGGACTTGAGTCTTCTTGAGGCTCAGAGTACTGCGTCGTTTGTTACCGCGTTGCCTTTCTGTTTCCATGTATTTTAGTCTGTCATTTAGAATTTGTATGCCTTCATATGACAAATCTCTATATAAATATGCGAACCAGTACATGTATCTTTAAGTATTCCACACGAGGACTTGTTTACTTTTACTCTCAATAAAGCCCCCTATGAGCATGACGATAGTAAATACCCGGATGCGACTTTATATCATTATAATATTTATCCTAATGTATAATCCTAGCTCGAGTATTTGGACACGCGATATGACAGACCTAGCCAGCGATGATGTCATCAGCATAGCCTACCCACAAGATAGAAGCGTACTAGTCTACGAACGTTCATGAACCCCACCTACATATTATTTCCACTACACAAACGAAGCAATAACCTATACTCAAAGAACTGGTAAAGAAGAATTAAACAGAGAAATGCGCCGGTTTGTCAGTCACAGTCCATCCCATCCCACCATCCCACCAATTTCAAATACACTAATACCCAACAGACAATCGTAATCCGCTACGATTCCGTAGAAGCATATCAGCAATATGGAAGCACCATTGAGCAAATGTATTGTTGGCCATCGATTGCACCTTCAATATGGCTTTCTGATCCATATGTATAGGACCAAAGACAAATTCGCAGAGAAGGGAGCCACGGAGCAGACTTTGTTCATCTCTACGAAGAGCTTGCCTCCTATACATACTACGTCGTAAGTTTATGGAATACCGGTTGCTTCCAGTTATACCTACTAACGGTGTGTAGATTTGTCGCCCCGGAGAATGTTTCCGTGGCTGACCTGAAGGGGATTCAGTTTCCCGAAGGTGTACATGTTGATATTCACCAGGAGGATTGATCTGGGTATATGGAGCAGTTCGTGAATCTAGATCTACTACTATGGAACAGAATTATAAAGTGTGCTAGACTAGTAAACTCCGGATCTGAAGACCAGATACGGAGAAATCCTTAAATAAGAGAAATCCCTAAGTAATTAACTATAATAGGAAGTAGAAAAAGATGCCCGAAAACCATAAGGTGCTCAGACACCTGTAATTCATTCTGGTAGTGTTCCAACGCGATCCAGTCCGAGAAGAATAAACGTATGTACTATCTCATCCAAACCGTTTCTCCTACCATGGTAGGTAATAACTATTACATTTAACTTCGTATTGAGGTAGAAAGTAGGAGATAACTCCAACGGCATCCATTAGCATCAACCGTCGGATATTACGTGTAACTAATACCCAGCACTAGCAACATCGCTAGATTGACTAGCAGGGGGGTAGAAGAACGCAGCAACACTGCGCGAAAGGTTAGTCTTGAGCTGAAGAGCATGAGGTACTGAATCGGTAAACATACCCAATAATCACATAGGCGGCAATCAAAAGAGCGCCTTCGAGATAGTTACTGCGACCATCCAACACCAGGAAGTTCACCACAAATGCGGTGACGAAAAGACTAATAGTCTCGAATAGAGTGAAGTACAAGGACATGTCTTTGTCCATGCACCAGCCGAGAATGACCACCAGAGGGGTGACGAAAATGGCTGTCAATCGTTAGTTATACATATCCATGAACACAGGTTCCATTAAACTCACCGATTTGAATACTACTACCAACGGAGACACCGATGGACAAATCCATTTTGTTCTTTGTGGCCACACTGACAGCGGTAACGTGTTCTGCTGCATTACCAACAATGGGAAGAATGATTAGACCGATAAAGGCCTCACTGACAGATGAACTTTCGATCATCTCGGGAATTGCGTCCACTAGAAATTCGGCACAGACAGCGACCAAGCCAGTAGAGAGAAGCAACATGACAACCGCAGCGGTCCGTGACATTTCCGGTTCTGGATGTTCCGGCGCTGGTTGGAGGGTCTGCGGGTTGACAGCGGTGGGCATTCGGGCTGCGCCACGGGCGAATTGAACCGCATTTCCGACAGGTGGAGGGCGGTTCATTCGAGACGGGAGAGAGTTGGTGCGTCGGAGGCCGTTGAGGTTTCCAGATGGATCACCCCGAACATTGTACGGGGCTTGGGAGTTAGAGAAAACAGTGTTTGACAACAAGGATGGGATAGCAGGACGAAACGGTGAGCGCCTCTTGGGAGAATCTAGGTCCTCTGGGACCTTCTGCGATTCACTTGGCTCCAGAGGGGGTTCCGACAAGTAAGCCTTCAAGGATAGACGAGCATTGGTGGCATTGTCCATAGCGGTCGCCTCATTCGCCTTTTCCGCAAGCTTCTGTTGTTTCCGCATCTCACGTCGTTTGGCTTTGAGTTCTTTCTTGGAAAGCTTCGCCGTATTGGACTCCTGACCGAAGTCCCGAAATTGAGGTTCGAATTGGTGTGTATCATTGTCTGCCTCGTAACGAGGGTCATCACCGAAATCAATAGCACAGGCTGAGGGATCATCCGTGGGGATCGATGTTGAGCGATGAACAGAGTCGGGCGTCTCACTGCTTCCCGTGGATGGCATTTCCGACAGAACCTGCTTACGGAATGATGGAGTGGAAGCGGTGCCCTTGGAGCTAGTGCTTGATTTCCGATGTCTGCGGTATTTCATCGCTCTCTTGATACGTTTGGCAGTGGTCCATGAGGTTGTCGTATCGTCGGACTCGTCCGACGAACTGCTCGAGGAATCTGAAGAATGGTTCATAAAATCGGCCAGAACACCAGGGTGTGATTCCTCATCGATGATCTGTTGTGGGATACTGGCATATAGATAGGAGTGGGACTTGAGTTGGAAGACAATGTAGAGGATGTAGATAAGAAGCAAGACCACACTGGTTCCGCGGCTGACTTTCAGGGTATATTTATCAGCAGCTGCGTTGTCCGACCATGAGGCGTGGAAAGCGGTGGGCAAAAGCAAACTCATGACACTCAAGCTGAGAAGACATGCACTCATTTGAGTAACAGTGCTGTTGTAGATTTGTTCCTGGAAACGAAGACCTCCCAGGAGGAAGGCCATTCCCATGATAAGCAGCAGGTTCGCTAGAATGGAACCTAACAAGGAGGCTTGAACCACTCGAATCTCGTCCTTCACGAGTGCGATAATGAAGATAATGAGCTCTACCGCATTTCCGAACGTGACGTTGATGAGAGCACCGATGGTGTCTCCCAAACGACTAGCGACACATTCGGTAGCATGGCTCAATAGACCGGCCAGGGGAATGATGGCAATGGCATTCATGGCAAAGATAAGCCCCGCGCTTAAGCCGACGGCTTTGACGGCAATGCCAACGGGCACGAATACGAGCAGAACATTGACCCAGCTGTGACAGAGGGCATGTTTCGTATGTCTGACGAACCGGATGCTGCCATCCTTCATACGGACAAGAAGTCCTCGGTTGGGGGTAGACTGTTGTTCCCCATCGGATTTTTCAGGATTCGACCCTGGACTTGCCAGGGTCCCTGCGGCTTCAGTCACTTGTCCATTTTGTTTGGAGGTTGCGGGCACTCCACCGGTGGGTAGAGGATCGAGAGTGCTGGCTGGAGTTTGAGTCTCAGGAGCAGAACCACGAGAGGACGCGTGAGCTTTCGCCCACGAGTGAATCCGGTCTGGAGGTCGCATCAAATCGTCAGTTAAAAAGGCACTAAGCTTGATATTTGACCGAGTTGGAGGTAAAGGGAGCAAATTCACTGCGTCGAAGCTGGCGACCAGCTCTTATCCAGAACGGGAAACCAGATAAGGGTGGAGTGGAGAGTGGAGCAGAGGGTAACTTACGCATGTATTTCAGAACCAGAGATCAGTGGTCACAGGGGCAGGGGACTAGGTAGAATCCCTAGGCAGTAGTTGCAGATATTGCAGAATCTGAAATTCAGAAAAAGGAAACAGAGGAATGGAAGGAACAGGACAAGCTTCAGGGGATTCCCCGGAGATTTGCCTCAGTTTTAAGAGGCCCTTGGCGGCAAGTGCTTAGTAGCTAATGATGTTTGCCAAGACGGAATGATCATCCTAATGAGACTCATTGGATCCATGGACCAGAACGACGTTAAAAATAATTTCACGGCTGGAATGGGCACTTGGTTGGGACAGGACACTGCGCCACGTCCGTCGTTCACAGTCGGCCCTATGAGCATTCATCTTGAATCGGGTCTTCTGTCATAGCCATTTGGCTTATCTCCGAGATGTCTTCTATCAGTGAGATGGCGACCAGTTCCCCCTTCCATGGTTGTGGTCGTCATCCATGCCGGATCTGCCCTGACACTGTACCACTGGAATGAATCGCCGGTGAATTCCCAACTTTGAGAAGTCCAAGTTCCGCACGATGACGGTGGGTTTTTCCATTTGATGACTATGTAAGGGGGCGTTCATTGTTGCCATTCATGGTTCTCCCTGTAGGGTGAAGCCAAGATAAAAATATTAATTAATTAATTAATTTTGAGAAAAAAAGAAAAAAGGAAACGGAAAGGAAAGTAGGGCAAGCGAGGTCAGTGGGGACGACGCCTCACTCTGCCATGTTGATCTCTGACGGTGATTGGTGGAATTGATGTCAGGGGCTCAGAGTCCGGTCCTCGGAGCAGAGGCGCCGAAGCCCCGATTGCTCCATTCGTATCGTCCATTACGCACTGCGACCGTCTTTGTCCACCCATTATGTCATAGGTACCGGTATGGTATGGTAAGTGAGCAGTTGTTCCCGTTATCTGCTGTGTCATGCTGATCCAGCTTGCATGATCATTGATGATTCTCTCCCTACAGAACGTTGACTATACTAGGCAGTCATTCCCATATCGAGACGTAGTATTCCGTCACATCTCAGGAATGCTGAGAAAGGATCCGATACTAGGCATCCATCTCTTTCCATGGTGATCGAAGGTACAGCATATACGTACGTTACTCAAGTTCGAATGGCAATTAGGTGATTGTTCTCGACCAGTGGGATCTTCAGCCCTCTCCACCAACTCCGCACCACTGTGGCTGAAGGGATCCCACTTGATGAATCATTAGTCCGATAACATGAAAGACTAAACTTTCCTGTTTGGCCCTATTGATTGATAGTCTCTTGGATGGATTGGTTCGACTGTACTTTGTAGATACTTCACAATGCAGAGCGCGTTGAACTCATTCACAGTTCTCATGAAATCACATTGCATCCCTTACTCGGGGGAAGCCTCTAGAATATTTGTCATGCACCGTTACACGGCATCCTCTCCAGCTAAACCGATGTAGGAGTATGATGAAGTGATGCAGGAGCAGGAGCATTCCCTTTTCAATATATGTCGTCGTAAGTGGCAGTTTTAGCCAAATTAGGGCTCCTTTAGGCTGTCATGTGAACACTTCCCTAGAACGGTAAAGACTTCACCCGCAAGTGGTTTGAATGATTATCATGGCTAATCTTGGATATATTTCCTAGCATTGCTGTCATTTAATCTGATCTCGATTATCTTCCTCTTCTTTGTTCATATATTTGACTTTTCGCCAAGTTTCCCTAAATTAGTCCAAAATTCAAAGAAATTCTCGAAGCCAATTGACCTGTCACGTGCACATCGTCAATCAGAAACCACCTGTATTATGTTCCTCCTATTCAGCACATATCCATGTTATCTTGGGTACGCGGAAATATATCCCGAGATATTGTGTTGGCGGAATCTTGATTGTTAAGAAGCACTTAAGAAGGGGACAATTCCCAGCGCAGGGACGTTTTAACCTGCTATCGGCATTTGACTCGGCACGCGTCATGGATTTCAGGCACGGTAACCCGATCCGCTTGCAGCCGCCGATTTTAATTCGCGTTATTTAGAGTTCTTGACGCTGGTAGCTAAATCTAGAATTGAAATCTTTTCCTTTCATCACATCTTAACCTTCATGTAACATATATCGCGACGGTGACTGCACACCAAGAACGGAGTGGGTTAGCAGGCCGCTGTAGCTATCATGGCCTCTCAAACGACCAGTAATAGCTCCAAACAGTCTAAACTCTTCAGGTAAGCACCTCGTCGCCATCAGTTAGAGCAATACTAAGCATTTCAAGTATTTTAAACCCGTTAACATGGAAATCACGTCTGGAGCTGGACTCACGGTCCTTCCTCATGATGTTGAAAGGTGCATTACCACCGACCATCGTAATCGCAATGTTCGTATACAACCTCTACGGGGCACAGAACGCCATGGTTAACTCGCTACAGATACCAAAGCGATGCCGTCGCCGACATCACGTTGACAATCGGATATTTATCCGCCCTCATCTCGGTATTGTCGCAAGCTTTGACCCCACGCGCCAAGTTCATGAAGATCATGTTCTTCAATCTACTATCAACATGCGTTTCGGCTTCCCTTTGCTGCCTGACAATCTACTGTGCTGTCAAAGCAAGACAGCACAATACCCCTCCGGATGCCAGTGAGAGTGTCAAGAATGGATATAGTAGTGACGCCTGTGCTGTGTCTGCTATTTGGCTGATCTTTATGATATGGTTCGTTGTGTCCTCTGTTCGTTCGTGTCAATAATCATATGACGAGATATTTAGCTACCTGAATGAGGTCGTGTTAGGTTATATACTAATACAAGAGCAGGGTCGCTAACACCATTCGTGCATGGCGCCCTATGGAACTGCAGGATCCCATGGTCGCCTTTTCGATTTTTGCATCTGTCACCATCACACGCGCCGGGACCTTTGTGACGGTATCCGACGGTTTGGCATTCGTTTCGAGACTTTTGAAGGGCTTCATGATCGGTTTCGCCATTGCGACAGGTGTATCCTTATTGATATTCCCCATTACCAGCCGACGTAACGTTTTCCACGACATCAAGGGCTATGTAGCGCAGATTGATGCAGTCCTACAATCGCAAATCGCATTCGTCGACCGTACCCCTCAGTTACTGACCGGGGGTCAAGGACTCTTGAACAGGACACGGACTGCTCAGACTCTTCGCGATGCTGAGACTAATCCTGGATCTGATCTAGAGGCGCGGAAGAAGCAGCTTACGGCGTCAATCACGAAGTTGAATGCTCTTCATGGGAAACTACAGTCCGATCTATTTTATGCTAATGATGAGTTTGCTTGGGGAAAGTTGTCCGCGAGCGATCTCAACCGTATTGGAGGGTTATTACGAAACATTTTGTTGCCTCTGGCTGGAATGGCTCAGCTTCCGGAGGTTCTGGATATGATCATCAAGAACGAAGGGTCACGGGAGAATGACAAAAGGTCAGATGGTGAACGTGGAGATGAGTTATTGAAGCAATCAGAGATGGAGAAGGTTTCGGGGACTCTCCATGACCGTTTGGCGGATGCGACCAGTCTAACCACGGCCGGACTGCAATATGTTTTGTTGGCATTGGAGCTGACCAAGCCTAAGCAACTAGAGAGCAAGCGCAATGAAGTCGGTGACGAGGAGTCCAAAGGCGAGGCGATCAGTCCACTTGATTCAGACTTTACGTCTCGGTTCGAACAGGAAAGGATCAAGTACTTCGAACGGCGCAAGGAGCTCCCACGATCTTTGGCGAGTCTTGAAGCATTCTCGGCGTCAGAAAAGGTCGACGGCATATCCAATGACTCTAGAGCTGTGATACCTGACTCCGATGTCAGACAGGAGTTTTTCCTAATTCTGTATATGGGCCATCTGCAGGAGAGTCTTCTCAACGGAGTGCTCGATCTAATCAAGTTTGCGGATAGCAAGGTTGCGGATGGAACAATGAAAAAGAGCGGACCAATCTTCCCCATGCAAAATTCTATACGAGGATGGCTATCCTTAAAGTCTGAGAAGGATGAGTCGAGGGGCTCGGACAGCAGGCAGCCCTCCCAAGCCAATCCCGCCTCGATCCATGCAGAGGATGAGCCCGACCGATTCCCTGATCCCGAGCATCTACCTCCAGCTAACCTTCTGGAGAAAGCGAGCACTATCATTCGCTTTATCTCGCATGTCATCAAGTCAGAGTATAGTATTTTCGGATTTCGTGTCGCGGCCGCTGCATTCTCCGTTGGCATATTGGCGTTTTTGCACCAAACGCAAAACTTCTTCACTCGCCAAAGGTGCATCTGGGCTATGATTGTCATTGTGATCGGGATGAATCCTACAAGTGGACAATCTATGTTTGGCTTCGTGGCCCGTATTGTAGCTACCGCCGTCTCGCTAGTCTTGAGCTTGATCGTCTGGTACATTGTCGATCAGAAAACTCCCGGCGTCATTGTATTTCTATATCTGGCCAATGTATTTGAGGTAAGAGTTCGTTCATTCTCAAACTCACTCTATTTCTCACGGTTGCTCCATAGTACTATTTCTACGTGAACGTCCCTCAATACTTCGGCCCTTCCGTCATCTCAATCGTCACCCTGAATGTCATTGTTGGCTATGAACTACAGGTAGGCCTGTCGATGTTGCATGAACATACGCAACATAGCTAACCAACCCAGGTCCGCAAACTAGGAATGGAGGTCGCAACCTCCAACGGCCAACCATACTACCCCATCTACCTATTCGGACCCTACAAGCTCGCCGCCGTTGCCGCCGGATGCGCCATTTCCTTCTTCTGGGTCATTTTCCCATACCCCATCACCGCAAAGTCCACGCTGAGGAAATCGGTCGGTCGAGCATTATTCGTCCTCGCCAAATTCTACAGCTGCATGCACACAACCGTTGAGCTCTGGCTCAACGGCGAACTAAGCAATGGCCAAGACACCCGCTCAGCATCCTACAAGCTCGAAACCTCCGGACACAAAATCTTCAAAGAAGAAATGATGCTCCTAAACCAACTCCGCACGCTCAGTCACTTCAGTACATACGAACCCCCAATCGGCGGCAAATTCCCAAAGGAAACTTACGACCACATCATCTCCGAGATCCAGCGAATGCTGACCAGCATGGCGCTGATGGCTCATACAACCCAGCATCTGAATGTCATGTCCAGGGAATCGGAAAGCTCTCGTGGCTCAGAAGAAAGATGGGTCTCGCAGCTCGCCTCGATCGCGTTACAATCTGCCGATTTCCATTCTCATTCTCTAACCTCGCTACTTTGTCATTTGTCGGCTTCGCTTGCCAATGCCCAGCCCTTGCCCCCGTACTTGTCTGTCGGTGATTCGTTCCCCTTGGCAAGGCATTTGCAGAGGATTGATGGTGAGTTGTTGAGTATTCGCCATGTACAGGATCCGGCTTTTTCGGCGTTTGTGACGCTGGAGGTGCTGAGGTCTGTGGTGGGTTTTACTTTGAGGGATTTATTGAGGTAAGTTCTTTCGTGTATGACTCTTTCGCATATACTGACGTGGAGTAGTAATGTGAAGACGCTCGTTGGGGAGCTCAATTTCGACAATTACAGCCGGGGCACGCTGGAGGATGCCGAGTCGGCGAGGTTATTATCGACGAACACTGAGCCGTGATTGACTCTTAGCTTCGCTCTTCAAGTTTACACCGTTATATATTATTGATACCATCGGTAATAAGAAATAATGATCGAATAATACCCAATATCTCCCAATCCCGGAGACCTGCCTCTTCAGACGTTCAAAATCGTTCAATCTACCCTTTTCCAAACAAACCCTATACAAACCAACCACCAACACAATAAAGACACCCAGATCAATCACTCTTATCCCACCAAATCTTCTCCCCCAAAGCTGCCATAGCCCCATCCGCCTCAATCCCCAGCCGTTCAACCAGCCCGTCAGGTCCCGCCTTGACCTGAACCTTCGTCGACGTCGCAACCCCATCATACTCGGACCCAAAGACCCAGTCATCGCCAGAGACATGCACGATCTCCATAATAAGCGACTCCGGCAGTTCAGCGGGATCTACAAAAAACATACAAAGTCTCGGGACGCTTGTGGCGTTGGTTAGAGGTGGGATGATGGATTTCTGTGAGCAGTTGTCTGTAAAGTTTAGGGTTGGGTAGGCTGGGTGGGTATATAAACCCGTGATGCTGGTTAGAAGGAGAGGTGGGGGGAGGGGCGGATTGGGGATTGTAGGGTAGAGGGTTCGTGGGTCCGGGGTGATGGTGACGTTGAGGACTTTTTCGGCTCTGGGGGTTCGTTAGTATGGTCATATAGGGTGCGGGGTGTGACTGGTTGGGGCGGTGTTACTCTTTAGCCCAGTCATATCTGTCTTCCTCTGGAATACTGAGGACTTCATCGATGATGTGGTAAGCTAACACACTTGCGACTGCATTCGTGGACATCAGGTTATTTCCTAGGATGGTGATGCCGAGCTCCACGTCCGTTAGGAAGATTACCATGGATCCGAAGCCATATATTGCACCAGTGTGTTGCACAACCGCATGGCCTTTGTACGATTGCAGGATCCACCCGAATCCGTACAAACTGGGTGAGGAAAAGGGTGGAGCCACTGTCGGAAGGACAATGCTATGTGCACTTGTGACTGCGGCATGTCCGGCCGGGGAAAGGGGTGGCCTGCGATGGATCATGGCGCGGAGCCATTTTGCGTAGTCGGTCGCGGAAGAGAGGACGCCCGACGCTCCACGGAGGATCTTCGGGGATGGATAGCCTGCATCTTTGAATTGGTGGTCAGAGCCGACGTAATAACCATTGGCTATGTCTTCATTTGCTTCTTGGGCGTCGGTTGGGGTGAAATAGGTCTCTGTCATGTTGAGAGGTTCCCAGATTCGGGTGCGAAGGAACTCTTTCAGTGACTGGCCGGTCTGTTTCTCAATTAGATAGCCAGCTGTCATGTACAAGAGGTTCGTGTATTGCCATGTTGTGCGAACGGGTGCTGTTAAGGGCGCGTAGCGTAGTTTGGATATAACTTCCTGGATCGTGAGGTTTGCGTTGGCGATCCAGTCATGGCGCGGTAGGCCGGAGCGATGGGATAGGATATCCTCGAGTGTGACGTGCGTCGTGGCCCACGGGTCTTCAAGAGCGAACTCCGGGAGGATATCGTGCACTGGCGTCGTCCATTGGATATTGGGGTACTTGTCGTTGTCGTCTACGAGGAGAGAGATTGCTGCCGCTGTGAATGCTTTGGTTGTGCTGGCTCCTTCGAACAGAGTGTGTTCTGTGACTGGTTTGGAAGTCTCCGTATTAGATATACCATAGCCCTACATTTCCGTGTGAGAGGCGACGACTACTATCGGCGTCGCGATGTGTATACGAACCTTGGCGAAGATATCCTCTCCGCGGACTACGGATATTGCCAGCCCAGGAATCCTGAAATGTTCTAGGGCCCAGTTGACTTTCTTTTCGAAGGCCTCGTTTAGGGGGGACGAATCGTGGTCATCACGTGGGATTCGATGGGCGATGCAACTGGGGAGAGCCCACCAGTATAGTAGAGTAGGAAGCCAATACATCGCTGGACCTTAATTCCTATACGTTTACTTGTATTCAATGCGAAGTGTGTGGGAGCAAGGAGTTGAGACTAAATAAGTCACTGAAGTAAAGATAGCAAAGAGAAGCTTGGATATTAAAACAGCATGAAGTGGCGTTAGGCTAAAGCAAAAGCGATGAGCTCGTAATCGCTTAAATCGCAAGGCTGAATTCTGGTTAGAAAAACCTGTTGCTTATACGCTGTACAAAGCTGCTATGTATTCGATCAATAGGTATTATACGTGCCGATCGCCCGGAGATCTCAATCAGATCACATTGTATTTTGCCCGTCTATGCAGCCAAGCGGATTAATTGCCGAGATTCTCTTTGTGATTTGGTCGTGATCCATGGATGTCAAGCAGGCCAAGACCTTGGTCCAACGTAAGCCTCGTCTCCAAGGGAAATACGAGCTATTATCGCATGCGACAACTCAATATCAGACTAAACTAGTGTCGGGCAAACGAACCTAAATATACGAGGTACGCTACTATCTAGTCATGTATCTTCAACCCACTGTGTTTGCTTCTCGAAATCCTCTCTTTCCCTGCCTACCATCGATTTCAGGCCTATTTCTCGTAGCTCTTTGAAGAGGGCCACAGCGTCATCATAACGATCATTAGTTGTCCATCCATCCCTGGAAATGATACTTGCGACTGAATCCCAAAACTCTTGCACGTCGTTCCATCCTTCACCTTCCTCTGCATGTGTACGAAGCTCGCTCTCCGTAAAGTGGATAGGGCACAGAGCGTCAGTTCCAAGTTTGCTCCAGTATCTATAATACCATTAGACCAGTATTTGATGGTACATGGCATGCTAAATTGGACTTACCTCTCAGCCCTGATGAGAGACTCCCTTAAAGGTATAATATCATCATCCCAAGTATCGTCAACAAAATGAATAGGATCACATCTGGTTCGACCATGGCTAAAGCGGAGAACCTTGTTCAAAAGAGGGTTCTCCTTGACCACCTGCGTTTCGTGAAGATGGAGTAATATCGAGCTGCTCATTTGCTGTCGTATCTTATCCTTTTCGTCGGGTTCAAGGTCCTTGAAGTTTGTTAGTGCTTTGAGAATGATGTCCCCATTATAGTCAACTAGTCGTGAGTGACGCGCTCGAAGAAATAAAGGCGCCACCCATATTCCTTGCCAGTCTATCACGCTAGAAATCTTGCCATTATTGACGAATATATTTCCTGCATGGAGATCGGTATGCCAGATATGAGGTGCGATAATGTCAGGTTCATCTGGAAGGAGGAGCGGAGCAACTTTCATATACTTCTGCAACAGCTCGATGTGACAGCTAGGAGAATTTTGCGACGCTGAGGCCACCAAATGGTCGTCCTCTGGTTTTGGAACCGCATAGCGTTCTATCCATTCTAGTTCGCGGCGAGCTAAGGAGAGAATATATTCCTGTTGTCATTTCCCTTCGTAAGGTTAGACATTGAACGGGAAACGAGGAAGAAGAGGCTTACATGGACCGCGATCTAAAGACATCTTTGCCCGTTCCTTGTTCCAAAAGCCCCTCTCCGCCACAGGGCCGATAGCAAAGCGACTCAACACTGTACGTTCTACTTCCGTAGGTATATCACCAATAGCCTCGGCCGCTACCGCGCCTGGAATGTTCTCGTTGGCGTAATACAGACTCCCATACCTAAGTCCTGGTGAGTATTTGAGTTTACCATAAGCCCACGCAGTCTACCTATTGAATGAGATAGAAAGCAATCTCTTCTTCAACGCAACGAGGTCCTTCATGATTACTACCTTCTCTTCTAAATCAAGGTCACTCCATACGTCTTCCAGCTTGACACCAGGAGCCTCCTCCATGATTATGAATTCAGACCCAACTGGATGATTCACATCAATATTCCACGCAAACACCCGCGGCGTTGGGATCCTCAACACACTACGAGCCTAAAATCACATCAGAAACAGACGGGACCAGGTATCCTCAGACAATCAAACACTCACAAAATCCATCGTAGCAACTTCAGAAGCCGTAACATAGCGCCGAGGCCCCGCAATCGGATGAGGAACGCGCGCAATCACAGTCCTCCCATCATCCATTGCAAGTTTGAAGGTCTTATTGAACGATCCTTCCGCCAGTTTCGCGATCGAAACGCATTTGTTCGCTCCTATGCTGCTCGCAGCGACCTTCTGGAGTTCAGGGACATTGAAAGGTGTGTATCGGTCGGGAAGTTGTTGCTCTTCATCCCCAGAGCTAGCGACCGCTGATATATCGGAATAGATCTGCGTGTTTTTGCTGTGTGTGCGCTGGGCTTGTGTTGCATTTTGGTGAATTATAGGTGTTGCGGGTGCCTCGTTGTCTTGGACGGTAATTAAGATAGATGTAATTTTGACGATGGGATCTGGGTAGAAGTTTGAATCGTCTAGATGGGCTAGTTGTTACAGATGGAGATCTTGTCAATATGGTCATGTTTGGGGTTTGAACGACGCGAAGTAGGGGGTCATGTGCCGACGCGTTGTTGGCCGCTTTTACGAGGTACGGTTCGTGGGTGTGTCGTAGTCATGTGAAGTCAGGAACTTTGCTAGATATAGGAAATATGGAAACTTGTATATCCGGGCTTTCACAGCGATCTGCAAAGCTTGAGTCTTGACTTAGGGCTTCCAAGACTCGAGGCTTCCGTAGAATAAAGGACTCGCTGTTTCTTGTCAATTGCTGGCATACCCCAACATAATTGGCTGAGGAACGGAACATCGTGATGCACTAATCCCTTTTAGGTGATTTATCAGATTTCCCGAGTCCACTCTCAGTGGGGGTCATGCACACCAACTACATAACCCGGAAAATCTCAGTCTTACGATCTATTTCCAAGTCATATAAGGGACGGTTAGACCCACAATGGCTCGATGACTTAAGGTGCACCCTGGGAGGTAGGAAGTTTCCTCTACCATATATATAAGAGACTAAAGAAAACTAGCGTGACACAGATATCAAATGGGTATTCCAAAATACAATTTAGATAGAAAATTTTTAATCAAACAGGCGTCGTCCACCATTGCCGTTCAAACACTGGCATGCATTTCACCATGGGTGGAGGAGCCTTCTGCCATTTCACTAGCTCCGCCTCTGTGTTGTATTGAGTGTGATTGACAATCTCGTGGACGTACCCGCGCCGTCCTTTTGCATCCCGCGCTTGGTCGTATTCGTATCCAGTATTCACAGAAGGCACGGCGAGGATCTGACCCCTACCCATCTTCCAGAGGTCTTTGGCGAGCGTCATCGGCTCGCCCATGTAGCATTCCTCTTTGTCTGAGCTGCGAAATGTAATCTTTCCCCGGATAAAAGGTTCTGCGTCGAGGGTCACCATACCACCCCAGCAGGAATAAACCTGTATCGGAAGAGTTTGATCCCATCGGGCTGCACTGTCAGGATGGTCAAAGAACATGTCATTACCCAGCCAATGCTTGCCATCGTGAGTTACTTCGAAGAACAGATTGCCCGACATCGAGCGCGAAACCCAGGCGTCGTAGAAATTGCCCGCGTTTTTGTTCCAGTCGAAAGCGCAGGTCATTGAGGCGGACTGTATCACGCGCTGGTGTATTAATTCAAGGATATCTTCGGGGCAGATCACGATATCGTTCACAAAAATAATGGTGGGCTTGGGGGCGAGCCGGCTATGTTTGCTCTTGCTCTCTTCCAGTAACGGTTCAAGAGCGAGGTTGCGGAGGTGCGATAATGCCGTGATGCGATTTTCGCCTCCGGCTTTTGGGTCCAGGTAGTCTCGGACAAGGAAGTAGGGCACACCCATGGCGGCGAGCTCAGTCTTTAGACCGGCAAGGATAGCGTATGTACCGTCCGTTGATCGGCCCTCGACAATCGATAGCGCACAGTACTCGGGTCCCAAATAGCGTATTGCCTCCATTATGGCGCCCATAAGTGGAAGAATGATGTGCACAGCTTGGTAGAGATCCAATGCGAAGTAATATTGAATCCGGGGGGCGCCGGATGGTGAGGGCCGCAGATGTTCATATCGGGAGTCAATGGACACGGAGCAGTCAAGCTTGGCAGTGAGATTCATATCATGGTTCAAAATACTGCACACAAACTCCGAAATCTCCGCGTTATTGTAGGTGTGTTGCTTCAGCCTTATGGTTGAATGCAGCTTCTCGGATACGGTTGCAGGGTCGAAGTCTATACAGGACTGCGTTTTGTTATTTACCCGGATAGCCTCACCCATTGTTGATGATCCCACATTAAAATTAATGTAGAGGAACGCCACCACAAGGAGGGCAGCCGTGGCACCGGCAAGTCGTAAGACATGACGCTGGGCGAATTTCCAATCCAGTTTAAATCCAAGAGAGTCAGTAGCGGGCCACATTTTATGTTCAGACCTCGAATGTTGAGACCTGAATATGCGAAGTTTGGTGAATTCTTAGGCTCTGGGCAAGGATATTGAGAGTGCAACCCAGCTGGGTGGGAATGAGTTTCGGTAGGACAAGTTCGGTAAAAAATTTAACTCTGGCCAAAAGTAATAATAGTAAGCCCACATTGCCCCATCCAATACCAATAGACAGGAGATCCTAATCGGAAATCTGGAAGGTTTCCTCCTTTCATTGTTATAGAGATCCACCTAAGCCCACATCGTCGATTGAGCGGCAAGGCACTAACTTACTCTGGAATACTTTGGCATGCAAGCTGAGCAGATCGGCAGCTCGATCCCAATCACGTTGCCTATTCCGTAGGCTGGGAGTGTCCGTCCTGCTCCACCACTATGAACCATTCTTCTTCGCGACGCCCCACCTCCCATCATGGATCCCGATCCAGCCTGCTCGTCTTTAGCCTCATCATCCGATATGGAGCAGCAAATATGCTTTCTAGAAGCAGGTCATGACCTCTATGTAATTTGTACCTGATGTGGCCTGTGGTGTCAGATGAATTGACATGTCCTGATAAGACTCGGTAAGCCAATCGGGCACGTAAACGCGCCGGACACCTCTGCTCCGATTCAACCTCCGTGTGAAATACTAGGGCTTTGAACAACAAAACCATTCCATTTTTATATAAAGATAAAGTCCGGCTGATAATATGAATAGGACATCTAACTCTAGTATATTTTCAAATATAGCAATTAGGAAATTATAATGGCGCTCGATATAAGCTTCAAGAAAGTCAAGCTTATCAATATTACACACTAGCCCTTCGGAAGTTACGGGGTTCGCGATCCTCCTTTCTCACTTTAATATTTGAATTCCAATAAAGCCTCTACATGGCATGTCTAGGGGTCTACCTAAAATATGCGCCAAGACGTCAATGCCTATAATATCGCAGCATCTCATTGGTCCGTAACATGCGGAATGTCTGGAGAACTCATATAATATGTCACCGTACCCCTGACCTTATGTCATTTCTCAAAGAGGTAGGCTAGGGAAATATGTGATAAGTAAACAGATTCAGGAGACGGTGTGGTTCGCAGAGTATGTCACGAGAAACTCATGCTGGGCAGCTTCTGATTACTTTGCCTTAGAGTTTATCCCTTGCCCAACTTTGGTGTCAAGTCGGTCCTTTCGATTCTAGTTCGATAAGTCTTGGTTCTGACTCGCGGAGAGACGAAGGAGGCAGAAATACCATTTAAATTTGTTAGCCCTATGCCAGAAGAGGACTGTTTATTCTGGCAATATTTGGATTGTCGCATCTTATCGTTAGAAACAAAAAAAACTCTGCCCAGAAGGCTTCGCGACTGAGTAGCTATGGAGTATGGGAGTGTATAGAAAGGTCCCGGGTTATTTTACAGGATAATGTATCTAAAAGATCTAATAGACTGGTTGTTCCGCATATGTGGAGGGGGCTAGTGGGAGCTGGCATGACATGACGGATATATATATTTCCCAATTTGATGTTCAGCAGTTTAACTCTAGCCCGAGTCCCACCTATGGAAAGTGAACCTCGTTGACGTCAAATAAAGGATGGAAACATAAAACTTGAAGACACAAGAAGACAATTGAGCCTTTAGGGTTAGTCCATACTAGTATTCACCATAATGAACACGAAAAAACCAGGCAGTTCTGCGGAAATGACCCACAGGAGTAAAGTAGATGAAATATCTAAAAACAAAAAGACAAGCCGAACGCGGGGGTCGAACCCGCAACCTTGAGATACCGTGAAGACTAAGAGTCTCACGCTCTACCGATTGAGCTAGCCCGGCTGGTGTTGAAATACGACTGCTACTTTTGGCACTATATCCCAAAAGTATACGAGGAGATCGTCTACACCCTCTCTACGTTATTTGTCGAGGACCATATATTAAAATTTCTTGTTTAAAAACAAGCCGCGGCTTATATATTCCTACGCTAAACCCGTGCCGGCTATGGTTTCGGGTGGATCCGAGGAGGGTTCCTCTGTCTCCCTCTTTCTTGCTTTTCTTTTCTTTTCTTTTTTTTTTAGAGTTCCCCTATCAAGTTGAGATACTACAAGAAAAAGCTATCAGTTGGCAAATATAATCCATTACTAGACTATAGCAAATTTCAAACGCGGTATATACAGGCAGTGCCCGTTACATTAATTCGGTAAGACAGAATAAAATATACAGAACAAGCCCATTGTGTTCCTAATCGTTCCAATCGGTCATGGCGCTTGTCTTCGTCACCATCGTCAAAGGTCGTAGCAGGACGATGGGATCATCCCATGGAGGTTCATCGCTTAGACAGCGACGGCAATGGCGGCCATGGCGACGGCACCAAGGGAGTAGCCGATGGTGGCCTTGTTGGCAGCACCGGTGGCCAAGGGAGGAGAGGTGGCGGAGGCAGAGCCGGAGCCAGTGGGCTTGCTGGAGCCGGAGGGGGCAGCGGAGGAGCTGGCAGCACCGGAGGAGGTGGGGATCACAGAGCTGGAGGTGGCGGAGGCAGAGCCAGTAGTAGAGGCGCTGCCGGTCTCAGAAGCGCTACCGGTGGCAGAGGCGCTCTCGGAGGAGCCAGCGCTGGAGGAGGGGGCGGAGTCGGAAACGTCCTTGTACGCATCGACACCCTTCTGGATAGCGGTGCTGATACCAGCAGAGAGGCTCTGGGCAATCTCCTTGAGAGACTCAGGGACCTTGGAGGTGATGGCAGAGGCGAGACCATCGGCAGCGGACTTCTGCTGGTTCAGGGAGTCCTTGACCTTGCCGCCAGCGCCAGCCTTGACGAACTGGTCCTTCTTGGCGATAATGTCATCGATGGCCTGCTCAACCTTCTTGGTCAAATCCTGGACGGGGCCGGGCAGAGCAAGAGCATCAGTGGTGCTGATATCGTCACCGCTCTTGATGGCATCAGTGCCCGAGGTGATGGTGGAGATCAAGTCAGCAGAGGCGGACTCGACCTTGGAGGGGTCACCACCACTGTAGGCCTTGATGGCGGAGTCGAGAGCATCGGTCTTGTCGCTGATGCCGGAGATGATGTCGGTGGGGGAGGAACCAGCACGCTCAACGAGGGGGGTGGCCAGGGCGGTGCCGGCGAGACCCAGGGTGAAGATAGCGGAGAATCTCATCTTGACGGGAAAGACTGGTGAGTTGAATTAAGATTACGGTGATCTATGTATAATTGGGAAGACCAAACGAGTGCCCGAGTGCAGAGAAGCTAAGAACGTTGCCAAAAGAATGGAGAGCTCTGATCTGTTCTTTCTCCCATCGAGGCGCTTCCAGCAGTCTCTATATATACACGACGGACTGCGATGAAGCTCACATGCGTGGGCAGGTCCGGCCTCGGCCAGAATGGATCAGGAGAATGGAGCCCGTGGGTTATTCTTAGCAGGATTGGGTTTAGGTTGCAGAGGCCCATCATTTGCCCCATGGGATTGGTCTGGGGGTGTATGAAGCTACCAGGATGAGTTTAATTAGTATTTGGGGATGTCGTAGGGATCGTCGCCATGAGTGTTGGTCTGGACTTCTCTGACTGGTGCCGCTGAGACTTGGGGCGGCTTGGGTCGTCGTTGTTCTACAAACATCGCATGTCATTGTGACATTCCTTAGGGCTCCGAAGCAAGGACGGACTACAACGTGACGGTCACCCTCCAGCAAAAGCTTGGGGATGTTAGGGCATGTTTCTCACGACCAACCTCAACTGGAGTTGTACAAGCATGCACCCGACCAAAAACCATGAGTAATTGTTTCTCTGTAATCCAATCAATTAGGATTCAATGGCGGGGACGCCATGGCATTAGCGTTGTAACATTGGGGTCAGAACTCCGGGCCGCCCCCAGATTCTCATTTGTTCTCTTCTCTCAGGTCTGGGGGAGATTCGCCTAAACGGCACTTGGCCCCGAATCTTAGTCCCTGCTTAGACCCTCATGGAGTGAGACATTGCACCATCGAATCCCAGATTACCCCGCACAGTTGGCTCAATTTACAGGCGAGCCATGTTGTTTCTCTCGTTCGGGCTTCCGGCGTGCGGATCCAAAGGCTGAATTCTTGGCATCATCTCGTCCCCAAACGGGGTCCTCCGTTAGTCTCGCCGATGAAAAATTCCCACTTTTGGGCACGGATGTGGCAAGAACTCTTCCGAGTCTCCGCTGATTGGTAATGGCGGCAAGTCAACCTAGCAGTGCATCCCAGAAGTATCCTGGGAAGCGAAATTGCCTCTGTGCATCTGTCCCGTTCATTGTGATTTTTTCCAGCCACTTACTCGCTGGAATCGCTCCTCGTCCATGAGCGTTCAGCTGTCTGCCTCGGTTTTAACACGCGGGATCCTTTGCTCAACGCTCGTGCCTTTTGTTGGAACCTTGGCTACCTTTCATGCATCCAAATTACATGAGATTTGCTTAGTGGAAATGGATTAAAATCCATGGCGTCTCCTTCTTGCTCAATCGCGTTAGATGGCGACATGCGCCAATACTGTCCCTGGCATAACAGGTGGTCCTTGCAGCTCCTTCCTGAGTCCTAGTTTGTAGTCGTTACTCTCAACTTTGAGGTCACATCCGCCAGACCCATACACGAGGCGATCCCCCCGTGTGGAACCTATTATTGCCGAATACTTTGGCAATTCCCCCCCGGCTCAAACTGACCAGTATTCGAGTTTATGATTTTTTTTTCTGAATGGAAGATTCCGGAAATAACAGGAGTGGGTTTTGTTCGAAAATATCCGAATATAGCGGCATTTTGGTCCAATAAACGCCCCGCTTGGCGTTTAGGGAGTTGGCGGCAAGAGGCGACAATCCCAACTCCTTGTCGTGATGTTATGAGCCGGAGGTTACATTGTCCTAGTATGTAAGTGCTTTGTGCTCTGATCCCATGCATGAATGACTCTCGTCGATCCTAGACTCGTAAACTTGGAGCACGAAGCTACTGTAGCGCGAAATCGGTGGCGATTCATTTAGGGGTCCGGACTACGGAAGGTCTGGAGCTCTGCCTGAACTTGTGTGATGTGATCTAGAGCAATCTGATGGCAAGCACGTTGCAGGATTATCCTTAGCGCCATATTCTTGACTAATATGGAAAGCATTGCGATCGCTAAGGATCCGGATGAGACATGAAAACTGTCAAAGATACCTACCTATATGACTAGTGCCGTTCCCTGGTCATAATATTGACTTGCGACGCTCGGTGAACCAAATCTGTCCCATTCGAGGAAAATCCAACGATCCCAATTTTAGATTATCTATGCTTTCTCCGACCGAAGATTAACTTTGTGGCAAGTACTTTATTTGACGCCAGTACGAAATGATGATTTTCGCGTGATTCTGTTGACATACACTGTCTTTCAAGATGGGAAGTCGCCGAGGTCTTATTCATAACCTCGTGCCTTTGACTCGCGCAATCCATAGCACTTGTTGTACCATGCAACTGTACTGGAATCTCACGAAAACCTAACAACCCTTTTGCTGGTCTAGACCCGGTTTCAATTCTAGTTGTCCTGCTTTTCCAGGCACGCTTTAGAGTTTACCCTGACCGTTTCACAACATGGCCGACTACGGATCAAACAAACCCAGTGCTACACTCATCGAGCCCTGAAAATCGGAGTCGATCGCTATAACTTCGGAGAACATGAAACTAGCCCTATACCCATCGTGCGAGGATGATCGGCGATGTCGATCTTATCAGGCTCGTTAACCGCGGAGCCATGATCGTCGCTGCCATTGCCGGTTACATGCTGATAAAGCCGATCATTGTCACACCATCAGAAGAACGAATGAAGTATCCTATCATCCTGTCTTGGATTCATGGAAATACTACGGTAGGAGAAATGAATTGTTTGGCAAAGGAGACCGATGAGTTGTCTTTGGTTTCACAACTATAATAGCAGCTCGGTGATTTTAGGCCATGCCTCGGAGCGTCGGTCCGAATTTTGATTGATTTCAAATATAGTTGCGCTACCATGGATTTACACTGCCTGAGTAACTGAATTTCAGGATTTCGACTGATACACGGGACGATGTACAATGTATGAGTGCATGCTTTCGTCGTAGAGCCTTTCTTCAACGAAGGCAATGCATCCTTGACTAAACAACCAGCCCTCTCACCTTCGTGGTCTTTTCTTTGTGTTTTGTCCTTGAGTCTCTTCTGCTTTCCCGCCAATTGGCGAGGTAATAGCCTGGATGAATTGCAACTCAACTTTATTCCAGATGCGCCCTGCGCCTTTCCGCTTACACCAAGGTATAAAGATTGTGAACATATTGCCGACAGTCTCCCGTTGCTTTTTCGAATCCATGGAGTCTGCTTTCATATCTCTTCATTCCGGATGGAATTTCCTCCTTCCCCTTTCCTTCCATGAGATGAATAAACACACCCTCAGCTTGACCAGAGCGACTTGAATCGAATTGGTTGAGATACAAGTTGAGAATCCTGGAATCTGTTGAAATAACCGCTCCTAGAAATCCTGATCAAGCATCTGCATGCTCTATGCCTCTCCCTGGTTACCACAATCTCCTTAGAACCAGGCATTCGTATTTCTTTTCATCTACGCTACTAAGCTAACCCAGAGGATAATCTCAGAGATCCCACGTCACCTGCAAAAGCTAACTTCACCCGGCAATATCCATCTCATCCCCAAGCCCAGATGACCGCCTCTGCAAGCTACATCCGATGTATAACCCACCGGCCAAACGAGTTGCACAGTAGTATCGCCCTCAGTTAGTTGATTAACGATATAACCTCAACATCTAATCATTTTTGCCTCGATAAGAAAGGTTCTGGGATATTGTAACGGGCACTCCACGCACACAGATTTGGATTGATGCTCCCCAACATACCCCCATCGCAGTAGCTTACTCTCTACACATGGCCATGACGAAAAGGAGCGTGTGCCGTGCCGGTACACTGCTGATTTGATGAATTCCGCGTAGATTTATTCTACCATTGAATATATATTTAGATTTCACCTCGCGTGGTGGTGCCTTGCTGTAGTAGATATTAGTATTCCCTGATACTCTTGCAATAGTTTTATTGTCTCATCCGATATCATGTTAGCGATAGAATATTGTAATTAGAAGTGGATAGAGATGGTTTAATCTAAGGACGAGTATGCGTATCATATCTACAAGATCTTAAAATCCACGAATAGGCTTAAACGCATATAACTATATGAATGCTTCTGAACATACAAATTCAATTGAGCTCAAGGACCTCTATTTAGCTTTAGCTTGAGCAGCAATACTACATAATCCGAAGAATACATTTCTCAACCTACTAACCTACTGCGAATATATATATCCATTCCGGATCGAAACGTAGCTGTACAGTTCGTCACAATATATATACCTCACTCATATCGAATCTTAAGTACACTCAACAAAGTTGTTACCACTAGCACCAGTGTGAGTAATCACACCAGCTAACTGATTGTTCTCGTTGAACACCACACGGTCCGCACCAGGAGAACCACCGCTGTAGACCTGCCCGGAGCTCAGAATCGGCCACTCATAGTAAGGAGACGAGACAGAGAAATCGAAGCCCTCGTAGTTGTTGTACTTGTGCGGGTAGCTGTTGCTGCCGACGGTCTCGCCGTCCTCGTGCAACTTGTAACCGGCATTCTGGGCGGTGGTAACGGCGGAGGAGGAGTAGCAGTTGCTGCCGCAGGTGTAGTCGCAGGCGCGCTCGACCAGAGAGGGGAGGGCGAGGGCGGTGGGGAGGAGGAGGGTGGTGAGGGTTAGGAGCTTTGGTTTTTGGTTAGGATTTAATCTACTTTGTATATGATACGTGGAATATGGAGACGACGGGTGGAAAGTGGAGTTGGAGATGGGGTATTGGGTTGGGGATGGACGATCGTACCTTGCTGTACATCATCTTGATCAACGGGTGCGATCTGCGCGCGGTTCCGAGGTTTGGTTTTTGGTTTGGAGGATCAATGGCAATAGACTTTGCTGCTGATGATTCTTTTCTTCTACTGTTCCGGGGATTATATTGAGTTTAAATAATGTTCAGGTCAAGCTATCCACGTTGTCTCTACGCTCGGCATTGCCGCATTCCGGCATCTGTCCGGTTGAGATAGTAACTATTGATATGCAGTGTTACATTTCGGAGGTGCCCGTGAAGAATGTCGATAAGCAGATTGGTAGAAAGCCATGCAAGGCCGGCTGATCTTTCTGGAGGTAAGGCGTTGTTTCGAATTGATTGAGTCTGATTGGACTGAATTGTATTGGGAGTGCAGATCCCTTCGCTTGGTCTGAAGGTTTCTTTGATTCTTATTTGCGGTGAGGGTTATCGCGCTCAGCTGACCGTGGCCAATGAGAAGCGGACAGGGGGTGCACGGTGTCCGTTGGAGAGATTATATATGTGAAGAACTAATTAGCCTCTTTAATATCGAATAAAATAGTGCAGAATCCATTGTCAGATGCTATGATCGTCGCCCCCATGACTGGCTGTCTGACATGACCCAAATGCCCCTGGATTCATTTCTCCACTAAACTACTCTGTAGCTTTCGGACTCTCCGTCGGAATCCGCAAAACGGCCCGGCCCTCTATCGCAAACCGTTCCAATCGCTCAATCACCGTGTTCACTTCCGTTAATTCAAAAACTTGATAGTGTGTAGACACCCGCCCGGCCGCTGCCATTCTCAGGAGATCCTGCATCTCCTCTTCCGTCCCCACACAACTCCCAACGACGTGAAACCCGCGATTCACACAGTCCAACGGCGAGATAGGTATGCAGTAGTCTTGCGAAGGGAGACCAACGCAGACGAGCGTCCCGACGGGGCGAAGGAGTCGGAGAGCTTGATTGTATGCGGTTGCAAGACCGACGACTACTACGACGGCGTGTGCGCCCGCGCCATCGGTTAGATTTTGGACTTCTTTCTCCACCTGTCTGAGTGTCAGTTTTACACACGTGGTTCACGAAGCCATAGATCCACTGACATCGTTGCGGAAATCGACAAATGCCGCCGCGCCGGACTTCATGCAAATGTCTTGCTTCGTTGCGCTGGCTCGGTTAGCACTTGTGGAGCTGGGTTCGCTTGGAAATGTTTACCTGTCTACTGCGATGATATTGTACCCCATTTCCTTTCCGATTTGAATTCCTCTGTGAAGGATGAGTGGGTGTTGTCGAAATTCTGCGAGCGATTGGGATTCTTACAAATGTCCTAATCCACCACCGGCACCCATAATTACGACCCAGTCGCCCTTTTGGCAGAACTTGTGCAGTTTGTTCAGGGCGCCGTACATGGTCAGTCCAGCTGTGTCGTCAGTATCGCTGTTTCCAAGCTCAGAGTCCAATCGAAAGGGGATACACACCGCATAACAAAGGTGCAACGGCCTCTGGCTCCAGTTCCTCGGGAATAATCGATACAAAATCGGCCGGGGAGACAATATATTCTGTCGCTGTTAGGAGGTCATTCGTGCCTTGAACTCGATGATTACATACGCTGGAACGTTCCAGGGACATTCTACTCAAATCAGCAAGAGACTGTTTACAATGAGGGAGAAAACTGACTCGACCGGAATTACTCTGATTCGGACAATTTGGATAATTGACCTTACACGTCGGACACTTCATGCAGGTGCTGTACAGCCATCTGGTACTTGTTAGCCATTTTCTAAACCTTTCCGACACTGGAGATTGGTACTTCACGCCCACGCGCTTCCCCATCATGTCCTCGGTCGTATCCGGACCAACTGCATATCATCAATATGTTGCCCCTGAGCTGAAGGATCAAGCAGGACTTACCTTGGACTACTCTTCCGATCCCCTCGTGGCCGGGGACATTCGTGCTCATGGGTAATTCTCCATTGATGTTGTGTAAGTCCGAATGACTATCGGTCTATTAGCGACTGTACGCCAACTCGTAACCTATTCAGAATCAAGCTGGAAAAAGAAGTACCAAAAACCAGTGCACTCCAACTTAATCAACACCTCCCCTGCCTTCGGCTCAGGGACAGGGATATCATGGCGGAGGTCCAGTTTCGCGCCGGGACGCGGGCGCTCAATCGTAGCTGCTGTTTGGTATTTCGGGATGGACATCTTGAAGTTATATTCCGTATATCAGGTACAACTGACAATCTTCGTAGGAAGAAAAATGAAGCAAATTCTTGTGTGGCTCGGCAGGTGTTCTTATGATCAATCAGACTCCGTAAATCCGAACCCACAATCTCCATATCCGCAAATGCGGGGGAATCGAGTTGGGGGGAATTCCCGATTTTGATTCCCGAGTCGGCTACTGATGGAGTCGGATTTCCGTTACTTGATCACTGAATGCATAAGTCATGCTATTTGTATCTCGAATATTCAATACTCCAGTATTAACCAATAAATATATCCTTCAACTTAGCCAACCATCCGGGCTGTTTATCCGTTTCCGTCTCATCCACCTCAGCAACTCTCCTCCCTGTCCAGATATCCATCTCCTCAAGTTTAACAATCTTCGTCTTATTCCAGATCTTATACCCTACAACCAGCATGACAAAAACCGGCAGCAAGATATAATTAATAATGAAATCATCCACACTAAACGGGTTCAAGAAAGCCGTATACCCCTGAAAGAAAACCAGGAAGATGGTCGCGCCCAGCGCGAAATAAGTCCCGTAGGGATAGAGCGCCGCTCGGAAGGGAAGTCGGGATGGATCGTCGCCTTGTACGACCATTGCTTTGCGGAAGCGGATGTGTGCGATGCAGATCACAGCCCAGACAACGAAGGTTGCCACTTTTCTTAGGGTTAGTGGTGTTCTATTCATGGGGTTGGGGAAGGAGGGAGGGTTGGTGTGGTTTGCTTACCTCCTGCTAAGGTGATTAGGGCGGAGTAGATCCGGCCCGCGCTTGAGGAGAGGGTTAGGAATACGATGCAGGTGAAGATGTTGGAGAAGATTAGGGCGACCCAGGGTACGCCCCGGGAATTGGTGCGGCCGATGAAGCGTGGTGCTTTGCCGTTGCGGGCCATGAAGAGCATTGTTCGGGATGCGACGTATAAGGAGCCGTTGCCGGCGGAGATGACGCTGATTACGATTAGGGCGTTGATTAGATGTGCGGCGGGGAGGATGCCCGCGTCGGTGAGCGCGATGGTTAATGGGGAGCTGGCGGCGGTGGAAGTGGAGCTGAGCAGTTTGGGGTGGTTGTAGGGGAGTAGGATTCCCAGGAAGAAGAAGGTCCCTGTTTCTTGTCAGTGCTTTGTTTGTCTGCCTTGCGGAAGTGAAGTATACCAATGTAGAAGATCAGGATACGCCAGAAGACCTGCTTGATGGCGGTTGGGACGGCCTTTGCCGGGTTTGCAGATTCTCCAGCTGTCACACCAACCCTGTTGTCGTCAGTGATTGCTAACTTGTCATATGCTGGGGAACTTACATCTCTGTGCCCGCGTAAAGCGTTCCGGCAACGACGAATGTTCTTGCGACACCGTTGATGGAATCGGCAAATGCGCCCGGATCATGGTAATATTTGAATCCGATGGGACCAGGTCCGACGCCGCCCGTGCTGATGCAGATGGCCAGGATGAAGAAAGCGAGCAGCGCCAGCACTTTGATACTGTTGGTGGTATTAGTGAGTCGACCAGAACGCAGCATCGAGGCACATACAGCGACAACCAAAACTCCATTTCACCATATGCTAGAACACCCAGATTGGACAGCCCTAGGAATAGGACCCAAAAGATCAAGATCCAACCCCACTGGGGCACAGCATCCGTCCAGAAACCGATGACAAGCGAAATCGCATTATATTCACTCGCCAGAATCTGTCGAGTCAGCGACCTCCCAGCAGAATGAGGAAACACGCTTACCGTCACCCATAGATACCAGTACGCCCATCCCAGTCCGAAAGCCAGCGCATCGTCCACGAATCGTTGCGCATACTCGGTGAACGATCCAGAAACGGGGATTGCAGTAGCCAGTTCGCCCAGCGATTGCCTACTCTATTAGCGTCCTGCCGGCGATAACGACCCACAAGACTCACATCACGAAAAACACAATAAGTCCTACCAGAGAAAAACTGATCAGACATCCCGCCGGGCCGCCCTTATTCAGTGCATTTCCCGAACCGACCAACAATCCCGGACCGATAATCCCTGTATTGTCTTAGACGTTGATATCACGAGAGATAAGACAGAGCACAGCCTACCGCCAATTGCGATCATTTGCAGATGTCGCGATTTCAAGCTTCTCTTCAACGGAGCAGCCAGGGGGTCGATGGACCCTGCCTGGCTGCCGGGGTCCTCCTCGTCCAGGTCGGACCGAGCCTGATACATGATAGTATCATCTTTTCCGGATTTGATAGACATTTGCTATACACTCGCACACATAAATTCGCGGTCGTAGATGTTCGGATGGTAAAATACATAACCGTGGAAACATGGATCTATTGTAGGGAACAGATATTTTTTGCCTACGCAAGCCCATGATGGCGTGAGTGGGCGTGTGTGGTTGGTATCTCTTGGATCGGGTGACAGAAAGCGCGTTCATTTGCTGGCGATGTCGTGATAAGGGTGCATGTTTGCGGAAGACTCAACAGTCTATTTCGAAGTAACCTTCCTAAAATTGTTAGGGTGAGGGTCATGTATTGTAACTTGCTATATCTTAGTACAGACCGATAGTTAAAATTCAGATAGGAAGCCTTCTAAATCGGGACACATCTTTAGAGAGCTAGTGTGAGCTAGTGCCTAGTCAGGGATAGTGCTTGTATTCTGATACAGCGATAATACCGGTTGCCTCGCAAGGTGGGCAATTTTAAGCTTATGGCGGCAGCCGAGGAATTAAACGCAAGCCCTTAGCGTAAATCGTGGTCCCTTCGTTGATTGGGCATGTACCTCCTATGTGACCCTCATGTCGACAGGCACGCCATCCATGACACATTTTTAACCTAGATCTTACTACCAGTTAACCATTGTCTACATAGATCTGCGATGGTGCCTCGTATAACAAGAATTGCGTGGGGTGGGATCGTCCTGCCCAACTGGGGTCCTAGAGTGTGGTTTGAGACGTTCTAGCTATTGCGCAGTGTACATATAAGTAAGAGAACCAATCAGAAAGTTGCTTGGCAATAGAACAAGAGGTATGGTTCAATCATATAACCTAAGTAGCAGTTGGTGTTAATCCCAATAACTCCTATCATCAGGGTTCACCACGCGATAGGTTCTGCCATGTGTGTCCGCCTTCTAGTCAGGGAACCCCAGGAATATAGTTGTTCCTAGTTTATTGTCTCGACACAATAGGGCTCCGGAAACACCTCAAGTAAATCAAGGCTCCTTATTTTGAATTTAGTGTAATTCAATTCTACTAGTATTGTTCCTTGAAAAGCCAGGAAAGAAGAAAAGAATATTGCAGAGATAAAAAATATATAAAGCTAGCAGCTAAATGCGGTCGGCATTCGGCTTTACGGATGTTGGCGTCTTATATCATTGTGGGGGGATGTTAAATGTCCGACCCAAAAGAGTCGGGGTCCCACTATCATGGCATCTAGGGAACACGACCCCTGGACCCAGTCTCAAATTCACGCATCGAGCACCTAGAGATCTAAGATTATCCGAAGAAGATATCAGAGTTTAAGAGCGCTAGAATTTTGGACTGGCAAACAGAGTTGCGATCAAGGGCATAGCTGATTGACGATACGGCAAATAATCTGAATGCGACAAATTTGTTTAACTTTATTCTTCACTCAAGTAAATCGCTCTACTTTGACGATCATGGTTCGATTAGGGTGGAAAGTAAGTACCGTGTCTCAGCTTTCTGACAAGAGACCTTGTGAAACTGCACACTCGCAGGCGAATCCAAAACACCTGTACAACCAACCCGTACCCTGGAAGCTCAGTTCAATACAATGGGGGGCCATAGGTACTATCCCACATTCAATTCTTGGGCTACTGGGGAAGGCTGACTTGTATTGTTGCACAGCATCCCTGGTAGACACCCAAAGTCCATCAAACTCCCCTATTCCGTACATCAAAGGAACTCGTATCGCAGTAGAGTACGTCTGCCAGTGCTCTAGCCAGCTGACATTGATATCGTGCAGCTCAGCCCAAGGCACCCGCTTGTTTAAGCGCTCAGTGTGAAGGCACACAGCTGGATCCACAAAGGCTTTGTGAGGGAGCTGGAGCATCACGGCATCCTTCGCCTTGGTTTCGAAGAGAATGGGATCCGTTTGGTTGCGGAGTAATTGGATCATTTGTTGTCTGGATTGTTCCACGTGTTCGACACCGATACCAGAAGTGATCAGCCCGGCTAAAGGATATCCCTCCGCCCCAACGTGACAGCTAGCTGCTATGGTGGCCACCATCGCCCCGATAGAGTGCGCAAGTAGAACAACACTTGTGGCACCACTCCGCGGACCGAATTCCTTCCAGATTGCAGGCAAGATTATCGCGTTTAGATACTGCCCCTGCTGGCACCCCCATGATCTGCTATCAGCAATGGGTGCAAGAGGGGTACTTCTACCGTAGCTAGGTCGGCTGATTGAAACCACAGGGACTTCCGAAGCTTGTGAGACGCGCGCAACAGAATGCTGTGAGTCGATGTCAAAGTACTCAGCGTCATAGCTGCCTCCGTGCACGCACACCAACAAGGGCAAGTATCTTTGAACATTCGATGTTTTCTGAGGGATGTATACACGGCCAGCCAGATTGTTCCCATCTGGCAATTTGAGATCGAAAGGTTGCATCATGATGGGACTAGGAAGTTGGCGCACCACCACCGTAAGAGTGATGCTGAGTTCTTTTTAAATAGAAGTGCTACTACTCGATAGCTTGAGCCAAAAAGGATACTTTTGCAACGTTGGTACTGAACAGAAAATAGAAAGCGGCTAGGAACCGTGAATGGTGAAGATTATACCAAAACAATCAGATTTTAAAACTTGGCCTCGGACGTTCGGCTTGAGGATTTTCAGCCGGGCGAAAGCGGCAATATCAGTAGTAGCCAGACCTATTCTCATTCTCCACTTTCCTCACAGACTTCAAGTGAATCGAAGCTCGGAATTACGGAGGGTAAATATAGTTTAAGAAATAGGAATCATAGGATAGGAAGTGGAGCTAGTGAGAACGATCCCCTGTGATCACAGCTCTACCCATTTTTGATCGTCAGTTTGCCACTTCTAAATAGTCCAGTCACTAGCATTTCTTTAGATAATTGTCTCTCTGCGCTTGGAGATGGTAAGCGATATACTCTATAGGGCTCTCCTAGAAATTCGTAGAGTAGAGGAGAAAAGGTTTCGGATATTTATACAAGTAATTCCACTAAATGACCCGTTTTTGCTGCTCCTTCCAGCGACCATTCATGGGTTTGGCTTTATGATAAGAAGTGGAGTATGTTTCCATTCCATGACCATGATAGCGTACTGACATTGTAGGAACTCTGTCTGTCAAGCATCTAAGTAATATCAAATGGAATACTGAAGCCTTCAAACATCTGATGCTTCATCATACCAAGAGGAATTTGATTGAGGCGTTGATCTTCTATCATAATAGCGTCATAGCGCTGACCTCAACTGATGTGATAGAAGGAAAGGGCAACGGACTCATCCTACTTCTGTAGGGAGGGCCTGATACAGAAAAAACACTGACGGCTGAGTCGGTTGCAGAGCTGACTGGGAGGCCATTATACCGAGTGACATGTGGTGATATTGGCACCAATGCAGAAGATGTAGAGGGATATCTTGAGACGGTCTTTCATCTCGGCACCCAGTGGAATTGCGTCATTCTTTTGGACGAAGCAGATATCTTCCTCGAGGAACGAAGTCCCGCTGACCTACAGCGCAATGCTCTTGTCTCCGTCTTCCTCCGTGTCCTCGAGTACTACGAGGGAATCCTCATTCTCACCCCTAACCGTATTGGGACATTTGACAAAGCATTCAAATCAAGAGTGCAACTGATATTGCACTATCCGCCCCTTGACCAAGACGGCCGTCAACGGATCTGGAACAATTTCATCAACCGACTCGATCATTCCGGAGTAAAGGCGCATATTGACAAGCTGAAAGATAAGGTCGATATGTTGAATGCCCATGAACTCAACGGTCGAGAGATTCGAAATGCTATTCAGACAGCAACACTACTGGCTCAATTCAGAGGCCAGACCCTGGGACCTCGTCATCTAAAAGAGGTCATCAAGGCTTCTAATGACTTTGAGCAGTATTTAACTGATGTCCATGGCCATAGTTCATCGGAATGGGCCAGGGCGCAGGGGACAAGGGCGGATTAGAAGATCATAGATATTGTATAAAAAAAAGAAAAACATACAACAGGAGGGATTCGCTGGTGGTCACCCACCCAACTACTAACCTCCCGGCGTGTGGCTTAAGTACGGCTGAGCGGACGGGAAGCCCTGTTCTCCACACCCTATGGTCGTATGTACTGATTTTTTCCATGTAAAGGATTATATAGCGCATATGGAGCACTGGGGTGAGTGTATCAACAAATAAAATCCTATAGTCGATATATCATTGTTAGCACCATGAAGTTGAAACAATTATTTCGTTACAAAAGTACCTCCGTCAATGCCATATCACATACATGTATGCAGTACACAAGAAAGGCAACAACCAGCACAGTCTATCTAACTATCCGTAGTCCAAACACTCGCATTCTAAGCTGACTGAACCTTCGACGCAAGGAACGAGGCTGCCTCTGGAATAACTCTCCCATTATCAGTCACTACGCGATAGATTCTGTCATGTGTGCCCGCCTTCTGATCAGGGAACTATACAGGAATACAGTTGTTCCTTGATACTCACAGAGCAAACAATGGCGACATATTCTGAATTGTCGCCTCAATCTGCTATTTAATTAGAGTGTATACTAAAACATTCAAGATATTTATTGTTTCCCTGATACTTAACAGTCTAGTATTTGAGACTTTAGCTGTCTCTACAATATCTGCCTCTTCCCTACAGTATATCTATTTCTAGGCTATAAAAAGGGCAAGTTAACTGTTTCCACAAACTTTTCTCTATCTAAGTATTTCCCGCAGCCCTGGTGGCTAGTGACACTACAGCTGGATTATAGAATTTGTAAGATAGCAAAAGTTTTGTATAGGCAGCCGCTGTGGCACACACATATTTATGCCAGATGTCGGTCTTATGCGAGTCAGCATAAATCGCATAGAGCGGGGATTTTGAACGGGGAGTCCTCTAGGCCTCGCACGTGGGCATTGGAGGGACGGCTGTAACCGCATAATTTCCTAGAATTGTGGGTCTGGGGCGCAAGCGCAAGCTTTACAATTGGCAGAGCTTAGCGTCTCTGACTCGCTTGGGACCAAAGCTACTAGGCGAGGCCAGTATGTTGTTCAATCACATCGCTTGTTTACACATCGTGACATGTTCTCTGCCAATCTGGAGATTTATTCCATTGTGTAGTACTCCGTATAGCTTAGAAGTTCATTTTGGGTAATGCTAGCTTGGCAGCAGGCCCTCTTCAATATATAAAGCTACCATGAGACTCCGGTGTAAACTTTTCAATATCTATTGTTATTCCTGATTCTCTCTGTGGAGCAGTCAAAATGCCTCCTAGTAGCTTGTTAAAGGCCGCCAACTTAAAAGCGTTGCTTACACGGGCACTGACGCTCAATCTACCTCCCTATCCTGACAGTCCAACGCCTTCCGGGCTCTCGCTTTCCGAAATTGCGTCTGCTGCGGCAACAGCTGTGCCAGAGTCACCCGTCTCATATGTCCCAGGCCTTGCCTTTGACCGCTTCTACCAACTATGGATGGAGAACACAGTAAGTAATTCCTTTCAAGCATTATCAGAAAGATTTCTAACTCAATTCGTAGGATTTTAAAGTCGCAGCCGCGGACGAAAACATGCAATGGCTCGCATCACAGGGCATCCTGCTGACGAACTACTACGGCGTCACGCACCCTTCCATGCCCAACTACTGCTCTTCAGTGGGCGGCGACACCTGGGGAATGGACCACGACAACTTCGTCCAAATACCATCTAACATCTCTACCGTTGTTGATCTCCTCGACACTAAGGGGATTTCATGGGGCGAGTACCAGGAGCACCTACCCTATGCCGGGTTCCAAGGGTTCAATTACTCGAACCAGAACACGCACACGGATGACTATGTCCGGCGACATAACCCGCTTGTTCTGTTTGACTCGGTTACGAACAATGACACGCGCGCCCGACAGATTAAGAACTTTACTACCTTTGAGGAGGATATCAAGAATAAGAGACTGCCACAATGGGCGTTTATAACACCCAACGTGACGAACGACGCACACGACACGAACATCACCTTTGGCGCGAAGTGGGAGCGATCATGGGTTGCTAATCTTCTCAATAATACATACTTCATGAACAACACCCTCTTCCTCCTTACCTTTGACGAGGACGCCTACGACGGGAATAACAGGGTCTTCAGCGTGCTCCTCGGCGGGGCGATCCCCGAGCACCTCAAGGGAACAACCGACGACACATTCTACACGCATTACTCGACCATCGCCACCGTCTCGGCAAACTGGGGTCTCCCCTCCCTAGGACGATGGGACTGCGGCGCGAACATCTTCGAAATCGTTGCGAACAAGACCGGGTATGTGAACTATGAAGTGGACACCACGAATCTTCGTCTGAATGAGACATATCCCGGCCCTGAAGCGATTGGCTGGATTGGAAAGTATTCACCCGTCTGGCCAGTTCCTGTCACTGATGCGCAGTGCTCGGCTGGTCATGGTGTGTTGTCATCCGTCAAGGCTGCCTTTGCGGATTCGACGCCGACGTATAACTATACCAGTCCGTATCCGTGGGATGCGAAGAATGGGTATAATGCTGACGTTACTGCAACGAGGCCTACTAATGGCACGGCTACGAACACGACATCGGATGATGAGGGTGTCACACTAAGTAATGCTGCGGGTATGGCTGGAGGCTCTCCTAGTTCTGTGACCATCACCTTGGTCCTGGCGGGCGTCCTTTCTTGGCTTTGTATTTGAGTCGAGGTATCGTGTCATGGTATTCACATTATTCCCGGGACTGGCGATGTGCCAGATCTTAGATCAGCCGTAGATAGCCACCCAAAAGTCTTAAGATCCAATATGATAAAGGGAAAAACTTGGACCTAAGCTATGCAATCAGTAGGAAAGGCCTCTTGGATTATAATCTGATTATAATATTAAGCACTCCTTGTTTCTGGATTAGACGAATGAGATTGTTCCTGCTGAAGCGGGAGAGCGAAAGTGAAAACGAAAACGAGCCGTACGTCTAGCATTTGCCCCGGATTTAATACCCCGGAGCATCTCTTGTCTCCACTAGCTGGGCTGTTCGGCAGTACGATTGGAGGATGGTGTCATCCATCCATGATGCGTTTATGCAAAGCGTGAAGAAAATGGATGGGTTGGCAAGATAGCGGCTATCCGATCGCCAAATGCTGGCTTAGAAGGATCACAATGAGCAGCACCCAAACAACCGCAAGACAGAACCCCCGAAGGCGAGGGTCCAGATATCGAACGGGATAAATACGATGGCGGTTTCTTCCTCATGATAAGAACAGCGCTTTTGCCGGTGCGAGTCAATGCATCGTAGTTACCACGGTCGTCGACGGAGCATAAAACTTGATCGCACACATGATGCTCCGGTAAAGGCGGCCAGCATTTCCATTGCGCTTCTCCTGGCACAAGAACAAGAGGCTTTGCAGCGCCAATTTCTTCGGAAGGACTCCACCGTTTTTATGGAAGTATGGGGACCTCAATGGTCACTTGACCTTAGTGTAGCAGTCCCGTGTTTGACGAGTGGTTTAGTGACGAGCGTGAAACTGTTGGTCTCCATCCGTAGAGCCAGCAGTTCTGCTTTTTCTTCCTTGCCACGGTTAGAATTTAGTTTAACCAGCACTACCGGGCGTTAGAACTAGTGCAAGAAACGGAGGTGAAAAATAGAATTTACTCTCGTGTTTTAAAGATATCAGGTGCACCTTGGAGTAATGGGTTCGAAGGTCGCGGCTACCAGAGAACTTTTCGCGGCAGCCTTTTAAGGGGCATTCATATCGAAGTCTTTCCGCTGATGCCGTAGGGCGAGGGACATAGCTCGCGCCGGAGACCCCTGAACAAGGCTTTCCAGACCAAGTATCCTGCCCGGAACTGTGCACATGGGGCGCCTCGGATGCATCTCGCAGGAACGTCCCCTGAAGGCGGATTGGGGTCTCAAAAAGTTCTCTGTTTGGTTCCAGGGGCGCGAGAAGGCGATTAGGTCTATTCGAGGAAGGCAGGAGATAGAGGCAAGGTGAGCTACTTGATGACGCAGATCGATGACTGGGGTTGAGTAACGAGTCGATCTTCATCCGGTCTTTGGTGGAGGACATTATTGGATTGTGTGCGCACTTTCATGGAAGAATGAATTCGAGGAGTAAAGCAGTAAGGCATTGCACATGAGCACGAACTATGGATAAGATAGATACTCCAAGGCTACGGCAACTTCGGCAAGTCATTGCGGCCAACGTGCATTAATTCATTTCCCCACATTTTTAACCTGCTTCTGCCTGCAGAATAGTTCACTATACTGAATCTACCAAATCAATCCGAATTGGCCTAGTATAGGCTAATCAAAAGGCGGCCAGCTGAGCGGTGAAAAGGACGACGAAAAGGGGGGGAAAGGCCGACCTTTCTGTATCAAATAAGTCTATCATAGCATTTGCCTGACTTAAGGTTGTCTGTGTATTATGTGGGACACAACCTAGTTCTCTAAATCGTACAGGTTCCCACGTGGAGAAACCGACCTATTAAGAACTCTAATAGAGGATTATATAGTGCACATTGTACACTGAGGTGCTCAATCAGCGAATGAAACCCCATAGTCAATACGCCAGTTATTGTCAGTCCCTTAATGTTCAAAAAACGTTGCTTTACAAAAGTCCCTCCATGAATGCCATATCACATACATGTACGCAGTACACGAGAAAGACAATGACCAGCACAGTCTATCTACCCATCCATATCTCATATCCAACACATCCGTAGCTCACATTCGCATTCTAAGCTGACTGAACCTTCGACGCGAGGAAAGAGGCAGCCTCCGGCGCATTAATGGTATATGTCAAATGGGCGGCGGTGACAATGAGCGTGCCATCACAGACAAGGTCACCCATTGCACAGAAGACCTTGACATTGTCCTTGGGGTAGTTGGGGATCTGACCCTTGTCCTGGAGGTTACGAGTGAAGCCGAAGAAAACAACACCCTTGACCTTGTCCTTGACTTCGGTGGAGAGTTGTTGGACGGCGTTGTCGATGACGGCACTGCCTTGACTGTTTGTGTACTTTCGTTAGTATGTGATGAAGGGTGATCTGTGGAATGGAGAGAGAAGGCCGGGCGTACCTGTATCCACCGGCGACAATCTGAGTGTTCGGGCACTTGGTGCTGGCTTGCTCAAAGAGCGACTTTGCGGTGGAGATGGCGCCGGGGTCGGTGTTTTGAGGGAGTGCATTTTGCATCAATCCTCCGGTGTATAAGCCACCCACACCTTGGCAAGCGACCTTGTCGGCACCGAGCTTGCTCTTCAGCGCCGAGCAGAGAGGGGGTCCGATGACAGTGCCCTGTTGATGTTAGCCGCATGCGTACGATAGAGCTTCTTATTGACGAACCATGTTGCCCATTTCGGTGGAGCCTCGAGCGAAGATAAGGGTCACGTCCTTGCATGCACCGTTGGTGAGATCGTTGGAAGAACCAAGCTGTCTGGCTTCCAGTGACTGGTCCGCTGGCTCAGCGATGGGACTGGCTACTGCCAGAGTAGCCAGGACAGAGACGAGGAGGGAGCGGAGCATCACCATCTTGTACAGTTATGGGATAGAGATGTGATATGGCACAAGGAGGTATCTAAGAAGCGACTCGATAGATGGCTTGCTGCAGGACTGTGATAGAATCATCTATAATCTCCAGGGCCCATCTCCCCCTTTATACTTCTTTACCATTACCCTAATTGAGAACCAATGCATTAATAATCTCCCGATATTTACCCTGTGTCTTCGATAGCCACTAAACTCAAACTTGGGTCTATCTTGTTGGGAGCCTTAGAACCTTCTGCTTTTTCTTTTCGTTTTTTACTAATTTCACATTTACCCTGCAGCTTGGCGCCCGGGCCCCGTTTCAAAGTGAACACTATCCAGGGTATCTAACGACCTAACGACGCTATAGCGGGACAGTTAACCCGCTAGAGAATACCTAGTCCGTAGGATCTCGGATGAACTCCTGATTCTCACCATCTGACGTCCAATCGGCATTTTGCGCTTGGCATAAACATCCTTCAAAAAAAAGGCAGTGACCGAATCGGGATTGGCATCCACTCCTACTTACTCCGTAGGTGGGTTGACTCCACTTGTTCCCATTATTGAGGGTTGAAGAACGGTTGAAGTTTATTGAGCTGGTCTTCTCTTTCGTATCCCCCTCTATGCAGGTCATATAAGCAGTGTACTCTATGAACCAGGTACAGTACAATAAATGCATAGTAGATGTGATCCCAATTGCTAAAGGAAAAGAACCTGTCACTTATCCGTGCCTGAAATAACCATGATACTCCCGTTCCTGCGTCAGATCTAGTGCCGCTAAGGACCACGGAACCGAGCCCTAGTGGGGCCCTAAACCCGGAGGATTCACCTCCAAGGGCAAACCAGGTTAGGGCTGCGTGCTAGACTCAAACAAGCTGTTTTCTTTTGGTGGGTAAAGTTCATCCATTTTCACATTTGGAGAAATGATTATCGTGCGAAGCCCTTCAGTTTCCATGGGTGGCAGGTCGGATACGAAGTGCCAGGAATCGTCGGCATGTTGTCGGAGAAAATCACTGCCAAGCTTGTTGGGGTTGGAGCGTATTCGGGATTGTTGGTTACGAGGTTTCTTTTGGTTTCATTCCTGGGGTTGGTTTGGGGTTCACAGGTATTTTCGCTCAGTGTTTATCGGAAACATGGGTTGATTCATCTGATATGTCTTGGTGTCCTGGTTATTTCGTCTTTGGGTTGTGATCTGTGCTGTGGGAAGATTGTTTGGGAAGTGGGTCGGGGACAAGATGTGTCTGTATATCCAATCGTGGGGGTTTTCGCGACATGACATCCTCGGTACTTTGTGATCTGCTCTTGCTCTTCGCTCACTGTGTACCGTGTACGTCTGCCGAGATATGATCCTTCAATATTGATCCTTGTCAATCCAAGGTCCTCTGACAATCCGAGTGGCTTTGAACTGGGATTGAGGATTGTCTATCTCAAACACCGACATATCAAGCAGACGCAGAAGCCGAAAGAAATGATTCATCCCATGCTTTCTACAGTATAGAGAAGGACTGTCTTCTAGAATAATCATAGAGGTCGTGATTATCACTCTCCGGTATAACGCTAACAGTGTCTCACAAATCACGCAATAAAGCTTAGCCACGAGGTTCTATTCTATGACAGTCCCTTGCATATAGACGTTGTCATTCCTACATCGATGCTTGCGGTACAGTTAGGGGTACAGGACCCTGAGAAACTGATACAACTGTGATCCATCTGACACCGAGGCTATGCTGCGTATGAATCCCTTGTCGACGCAGACAGCATACATTTGAGAACGGCTACATCTTACAAAGTAATAACAAGATCTCTACCGAGGCAAACCCCTTTAGTTCCATAATCAAAGTTAATTTTCTGGTTGAATGTAGATCCCGGGGCATATCGGTATTGAACATCTATTTTGGGACCCGAAAATGGGGTAGATCCGATAATTAACCTAAAGGATTTTCTGGTTCCATTTAGTCCTTCATTTCCAAGGTGCCTAAGCCGTTTGACTTGATATCTAAGGTCTACGATACAACTTTGGCTTCTCTTTCTTTGTCTGGCACGGAGTCAAGGATGTAGGACTCTACTGTTTCACCACATCCTTCTAGAAGATGAGGATCTCCCGATACATGATGTCAGAGGCTTTCATTTCCGCGCTCATCTGTTTCACATACATGAGAACCCATACGATCAAGCCTTTCCGGTGTACTTCAACGAATAAACACCCCTCTCGATACTATTCAACAAAATATTCCCGCTCCGGAAATATGGGTAAACGCTCCAAGCACCCACGAATTCAACCTCCCCACCCTGGGCATCATCTTCTGGGTGGCAGTCAAAGAAACCCACCTGTTTAAACCCCTTGCCTGTCGGATCATCCTTAACAGAGCTAACATCGACGATGCGCAATCCGCTCCCGTAGTTAGCTTGGTATGTCAACCCATCGATAACATACTGGTTATGGTCGATTGACCGCACAGGAGACTGGTACGTCCCTGTATGTTTCGGGTTCGCTAGATCCTTAATGTCAAAAATGTACGTTGTTGTGTGTCCGTTAGCGGCTTCGCCTGACCCCTCTTGTTCATCCATTTCGTCGTCCAGGAGGAGGTAGGACATGTCGGAAACTGCTATCCAGCCTTGGTGCGTGTAGCTTGCTCCGACATAGGGGGTTTTGGAGATCTGGACTGGCGAGGCTCTGTCTGTTATGTCGACGATGGTGAGGGTGTCTTCGTTGTAGTTGAAGCAGATCTCGCGGTTTGTGTATTCCTTGTCGGGGCCAGTGTAGATCACACATTGTGCTGGTTTGCATTAGTATTGGACTTTGAGCGGAGCCGTTTAATCAGAAACACCTACCATCGTGCACATAACCGTCTTCACTGACACATCCAGGCGACGTCGGGTTCGCGGGATTAGACACATCGATCATCCACAGGCCGCCAGCGCAGGATAGGTTCCTGGCCGTGCCGACAGCGAAGATCATATTGGTCTCTTCATGCGCGACGATGTTGTGTGAGCTACCAAAACCGCTGTACCAAGCCGTTAGGTCTTCTGTGGTCGAGAAATTGGTCGGGTTATTGCTGTCCGTCTCGAGAAGCTGGACTTCGTTAGCCTTGGGCGTACTCAACCATGAGTGCAATATTGTTACGATAATATACCTTCTTCAAGTCAAAGATCTGAAGTCCATGTCCGGGTGACTCTGATCCAATATAGGCATGATCCCCAATCACCTTCATATCTCGCCAAATAGTGGCCGTCGTCTGGGTCGGTAGACGACCGACATACTGCAGACTCCCATCGTCCAGAACTTCTACGAAGGCCGTTCCGTCCGTTTGGCCAACGATGCCGAATTCACGGCCATCGGCTGATGTCCATCCTGTTCTTGTTTAATTTTATGTCCACGGAACAGATGCATAGTATGGTTAACATACCCCAGATATCATTTCCCTCCCGGGTCGTACTGCCCAGGGCCTGGTGACTCAGGAAACCAAGGAGATCGATGTTCTCACAGGAATATTCTCCTGCTTTGCCATCCACGCAAGGCGTCTTTGCAAGGTCGATGTAGCTGTTTGGCTTGAATAGACCCTGGGCGCGGGCTCGCTCGCGATGTTCTGTTTTAATAGACATTAAATGGCTCATAATCGGAGCGCCCTCGCGGGAGGCTGCCCCGAGGCAAGCCAGGGACAAGAGGGAGACAAATGATGATTTCATGATGTCCGTTGCTCAGGAGAGAGGTGAAATACTAATTCTGGTCTGCTAATTCATGCTCCTCTCTCCATCATCGCACTCTTATATGTCCCAATTTGCCCGAGTACCGCACGATAAAACCACCGCCAAGGACATTGGACACCCCTCACCTTCGCCAAGCCTATCAATTTTTCCCATTTATCGCAGTAGATAGAGCACCATAATAGTAGGCATTGCGCGATTGTGGAAACTGCAAACAAACTTTAATAATCATTCTTCACTCACGCACAGATAAGCTAGGGGTCTTGGTAAAAGTAACTGATTTGCTTTGAGTAGAATGTTAATCTTCATATAGCTCTTAGGTTACATTGAAAGCGGCTTGCGACTCAACCGAGGCTGTTTGGTTGGACGGGACGAGCCTTAACACAACATAGACGCTGGCGTTAGTCACCTTGGCAGGGACGCAATGTAACAGGGGTCTTATCGGCATTTGCTTGAACGCTGAGCTGGTGACCCTTAGATTTGTAATAACCTGAGGGCGAATGGTGCGCTTTTACCTGGATCAGGGTGGGGATTTCGAAAGTTCGCAGAAATAGAAATTATCATAATTAAAGTATCAAGATAATAAGCATTAAGGATTAGAATCCATGTGCTCGTGTAAGCATAAATATAGAGACATGTTGAAAGGGATTGCCATAATGTACATTTTTTTCGAGTAGTTCATCTCTCAAGAGACTTTCCTAGTAAAAACTGCTAGAAAGGGGGGTTCGAAGCGTCCAGGCTGGCTCTGATAGCACTAACCGTGTTGATTTCGGGTACAAATGGTCACTGCTACGCGTCGTATCGTGCCTTCATAGAATGCACCGTGCACATTCCCTCCTGAGCAGCTCTTTGCCAAGTAGAATCCCCGCACAGTTGTTCGGGCAAAGTGATCACCCCCAAGAACGGAGCTCCGTCGGAGGGGGTGAGACAAAGTTTTGGACGGGGACAAGTGATAGAAAACCGAAACACGACATCCGCGTGCCTCAATGAAAGCCCTGTCTCGCGTTGACACCTCAAATAATCATCAAATCTCGCATTGGCGAGTGGAAGGACATGACACGATTTTTCCCATTGGTAAGATGCTAGGAGTTCCTCTGTGAAATCACAGAAGTTCGTGTATTCATCACGGGACTCCGCATCATTTAGTTAGAGTGAGTCAGTAGTTCGAATGACCAGACTTGATCGAATCTTTTAACTGGGAAGCAAAGGCACTAATGGGATTTCGTTGTACACCCAATTCATTGGCTCCGCAGTGCTCTGATTCAGGAGAACATCTGTCATCTAGCCAATAATTAGTTATGAAGAAGATGGATAGATGGAGTCTTCACATACCATGAGGTCCCAATCGTCCATCGAGTCGGGAGTTATCTCCAGACCCATTTGACCAAGCCCATTCAAAAAGCCTTCGGTCTGGCCCTGGGCCGCCATTTTTTCAAGGATGCGTAAGCATCTTGCCTCTGCGTCCGCAGCGGCTTTGAGTAACAACATCACAAGTTGGTCGCGCGCAAGGCCTTGTCTAAGGCCTGCTATCCTTGCCTCAATCAACTCAATAAGTAAGTACCCCTTGATATTTGTCTCACCAGCTTCGATAGCACGAAAGAGCCACTCTTTGGATTCCCCTACCATCGAAAGTAGATCTGCTCGTAAGAATACCGGGCCGAGTCTCTCTTCTTCTTGCAACTGAGTGCTTAATTCTGCTGCAATGGCAAGGCTAGCCTGCATGCCAAACACACGGAGATAGCCCGTGCCACAGATAGCAAACCTGTCAAAATCATTTCGATCTGTTGAAGCTGTATCGTGACGAGTGTGAGCCGCGATGATAGATGACGATGGGTTCAATGCACACCATATTCTCAGGGACGTCTCAACCACTGACTTCCGAGAATATGCATAGGCCGTTTCATGCGGTGCCATGGCATAGAACGGAATATGGAGAGTTACAAGGTAGCGCAGCATAAGACAATCCACCATGTGAGTTGTAAACTGAGATTTCAATCCGGTACCCGCATTATATCTCTGAAGGGCCCGACACAAAGCTTTGTATCCCGCTCTGAACTCTACATCCAGTCGCAATGTTTCTTCATATGTACTTTTAGAGCCAAGGTCATTCAAAAATTTCACAATTGCCAGGCGAATTGGAAGTGTTTTACGGAGAGCTATCGCGACGGATACCTGAGTCTGTGTGTCTTCTGGCTTCGGCACCGGGGCATCGGCCACAAGCTGGTCGTCATCATAATTATTGGGAGGAGCGGTGTCAAAATCGTCCAGAGATATGCCTACGGGCGCACCATAGGCCATACTCGAATGCAGGGCCATCTCAAGTATAGTATTCCATAGCCTCCGGCGCATCTCGCCCACGAAGATTGTCCTATTTGATAAGTAGGCTGGATCTCTGTGAAGCCCCCAGTAGACCGCAGTTCTCAGAAGTGCACCTACTGCAGTCCAGATGGTGTCACCGCCCACATTTACCAATTCGCGAGCAATCAATAGTAGGATATTGATCTGTAGAAATTGAAGACTCCGCCTGGACTTGCAGACAGGCTCTGAAAACCATGTCTGCGCCTCATAGACCCATTGAATGGCCGAGGCACGTAGGGAGAAATTCTCATCGTATACGGTAGCTCCGATAGCAAGCACTAACTTGACCTGAGCCATAAATGCCATATCGGGTGCTGTATCTGACACCCAGAGTGCCTCGTAGTCCTTTTGAAAGGATGGAATATGAAGGACACGGTAGACAGTTTCGGATGTCCTCAGGTAGCAGTCAACAAGCTCATCGGCTACATCCTTTGAGGGCAGAGCAGATGCTAAAGGTGACGGCCATAAAGGTGTCCGCCGCGACTTGATAACCCTCGCGAGGGCTTTACACCTCTGCATACCAGATAAAATATCTGATGTTTCGTCACGTACGTGAGGCTCGAGCATCTCGAAGACATCACGGCACTAATGAAATATCAGCATAATCTTTCCTAAAAGTGAGCAGCCTGTAAGTACTTACTAGCCCGATCACACCATTGATCCAATGACTTTGGCCAAACATGCGGGACTTATGTACAACACTGCGAGTGATGACTTGAGTTTCCCCGAATAAGTGGCTATCAACCTCGCATAGAGGTGAATTCATGACCCTTAGGTGAGGAGCATAAGTCGAATTGGAGGACTGGACAGGCCCCTGATTTGCTTTAGAGAGCTGCTCTTCGAGGTTTTTGATTCTGCTCTTCAGCGCCTCGATGTCCGCAACAGACGCTTGACTCCTAGGAGTAGTGGCATCTGTCGAGCCGCCAGCTATGGACTCATATGCATGACTTGTCTCGGTTGATGGCCTGCTTACATAGGAATATGCGCTAGGGGCTGTTGGAGAGGGGCCCTCTCGGGATTCCAGGCTAATTGTTTGGCCATGGTTAACATGGGGCCGTGGATGGTCAGAGGGATGAGTTTCATAGATGCACGCCTCATTTTTTGAGCGCACACAGTTGCTACAGGGAGACTTCCGATCGCATCGGATCTTTCGTCTCCTGCAAAGAGAGCACGAGCTGTATCTCTGCTGTCAGTGCGAATAAAGGACGCGGATGTGTAAGGGTTCTGAGACCTACACAGCCGGTCGTCTGCGCCGCCGTTCGGGGTCAGTCATGGTTAGCCCTTACGACCGTGTCGAACTCGGTCCAAACTAAGAGAGTGTCACACTGTCTACAGCGTATCTCCGAACTATTTTTCATTCCGCTTTGCCGGAAAATAACAAAATAAAAGGAGCTGAGGACATGACCGGTTTATGGAGGTCAGCCTTTGCGCTTTTGGTCCGTTCCGCCTGCCATTTACCGACTCCGATGGCCGGCTCCGGGCTTATCCCCGATTATTATACAACTATTCAGTAGCAATGTGAATGGCGTATGTATCATTATTTGATCATTCATTATGCTATATATTAAGGCTAGTCATATCTCAAGGCTAAGAAGGACCCCAAATGCACATATACGTTCTACCGTTTGAACCATAACTAATCCCGGGCTCTTCTTTGCAACATGACAAGATCACCCGAGCATACTATGATTTCACCCAAAAGCGAGGTCGACCAGGAGAAATTGCCCGTAGTCTCATCGAAATATGAAGAAGCACCAGATGGTGGTAGAGCGTGGCTTGTGGCCGCAGGGGGCGCTTCGCTATTCTTCTGTTGTCTCGGTTTCGCGAATTCATTCGGCACTTTCGAGGAGTACTACTTATCTCATCAACTTCGCGGACAAACGCCAGACAATATTGCCTGGATAGGATCGCTAGCAGCATTCCTTCAATTTGCAACGGGTGCAATCTCAGGCCCATTATTCGATCGTTACGGCGCATGGGTATGTCATTCCGTCTGCCTCGACCTCTGCCACGAACTGACATAGGACGAGATTATCCGGCCAGCTGCAGTCGCCTATGTTTTCGCCATGATGATGCTTAGTCTTTGCAAGACGTACTGGCAGATCATGCTCGTGCAAGGTGTATTGATGGGCGTAGTCACGGGCTTCCTTCAGTTCCCAGCATTTCCAGCAGTATCGCAATGGTTTGACAAAAGGCGAGCAGCCGCTCTAGGCATTGCTGCGGCTGGTTCGTCTGTTGGCGGCATTGTGATTCCCATTGCATTGTCCAAAATGCTGAACGGCTCTTCTTTGGGATTCGGATGGTCGGTGCGAATCATCGGTTTCCTCATAATGCCCGTCATGGCATTCGCGTGCCTCACCGTCAAACGCCGTCTGCCGCCAAGCACATCCCCCTTCTGGATTCCATCAGCATTGAAGGAGGCAAAATTCGCCTTTCTGATAGTCTCATTGTTCTTCATGTTCATTGGCATGTTCTTTCCCCTGTTCTACATCCCTTCATATGCAGTATCCAGAGGCATGAGTGCGACCCTTTCTGGATATTTGCTGGCGATTTTGAACGCGGCATCCACATTTGGCCGTGTCATCCCTGGCATATTAGCAGATAAATTTGGACGATTGAATGCGTTCATGGTCGGTGGTATAACCACAGCAATCGTGATATTCTGTTTCAATTTGGCAACCACCAACGCAGGCTTGATCGTGTATTCGGCTGTCATTGGCTTTACTTCGGGTACCATCATCTCAGGAGCTTCAGCAGCCTTTACCCTCTGTCCTAAGGATCCCCGGGACATGGGAACTTACATGGGAACGGGCATAGCTCTGAGCTCTTTCGCAACTTTAATCGGACCCCCAGTGAATGGGGCACTCGTCAAACACTATGGAGGGTACTCGGAGGCAAGCATATTCAGTGGTGTCATGTGTTTGACTGGTGGGTTCTTTGCTTTAGCGACCAAGGCTATGACCCCTCAGGGTATTTTTGGCCGAACGTGAGTCGTGCGAGAGAGGCCTGGTTTGCTGATGTATCGGCGTGGATGTGTCTCTTCAAGTGAATTCATGTATATTATGTCTCTCAAAAGTAAACAATCACCACTTCGAGGTTCAATTTCATGGCTGATCGGTGCATGCATATGACACACAATCAGGGTTTGTAGCGTACAGGCATATTGCGATTCCTATTCGTGTCAGTCGAACAATAATCAATGCCATGGATACATAAATACTGTGTCATCATAATAAATCTCCATATGGCCGAGACCAGCTGCTCCTATGAAATAGTAATGCACATCGTTGCCAAGAAAATGTCTATATATACAAGTAGAGAAACTGACGCTATGTGTTCCTTCATGCAACGCCAGTGGACGAGGACCTAGTAGCAAAGACCGAACACAATCTTTTGTCCAAAACCCAGTCTGAAATAAGCAATAAAACGCCGGAATCCTTCCGCTAATGCAATTTTATACACACACTTTTGCCACCCCACAAATTATAATAACTTCCTATCTCTCTTGGTGGGACTTGGGGTGCGCATGCGGTTTTCTCGAGTGCGGCTCCGCTCATTCACGAAGTCCCGAGTAGGCGAGTCCTCGAGCATCAAGGGTGTTTCTTTCTTATGATCAAGACTAGGTGCATGGCTTTGGTAGTTGAACCCAACGGAGTGCTGGTAGGACGGCTGGGAGGGGCCTAACGAAGGGTGGTGCTGCCCGGATGGTTGCCGAGGAAAGCTAGGGGCGGAGGGATGAGTATACTCGTGTTGATTATAACGGTTTCGGAACGAGCGGAAGGACCAGTTGCTGACAACGGTGACTGTCGATATGGTGGCGAGGAAGAACATCTGGAGAGCATTAGTCGTTGCAGCTTGTCTTAGGGGGTGGGTTAGGAAAGAGGACATACAATCGCTTTCCAGCTAATCGGGTCGATGAAGCTGTTGATGATAATCGCCATGGTATGTGCCGACACCTTTGCCCGACCAACCTTCGCGGGGTCCCGGTTCATGCAGCGTTCCCAGTTTTCACATACGGTCTCCAAGGCTGGAAGTCTATCTCCGCCACCGCACTTGTTATCCACGTAGCTCTTCGCACATGTCGCCATTTCCGCTAATATCGTATCGGACACCTCTTCCGCCGCCTGCTCAAACTCCGCCCGAATAGCCGACACAAAACCAAACACCACATACACAGCGAGCGAGAATAAAGACAAGTTGACGATCAACTGAGCCCACCAAGACAGGATACTCGGAACGTTAGGGTGCGCCTCGAGCAAAGCGAAAAAATCCGAGAAAGAAGTCATACGCGATGCCGGCTGAGCCTCCCCCTGAACGTGCCCCTGTTTCTGGTTCTGCTTGTTGTCTGATACATGCTCGTCATCACTCTCATCGTCACTGTCCCTGCGAAACTGCATATCTAATGCCTTGTCCCTCCGCCTTCTCTTCTGTACCCGGCGAGCCAACGCATTGGAATAATGATTCAGACGAGGAATCTCGCCCCGTCCGGGACTCGGCGCAAAGCGTCCGTACATGTTGAATAATGAATTTCGATGGCCCGACTTCATGGGCGGCTCCGGCGTATCCTCATTGTCCGCGTTCTCAGGGGATGACATATTTTCTGCGCCGGACGAGAAATCGACATCGAACTTGCGCGGGGTCATGAATGCGGACTGACCAAAGAGGGATTTCGGGGTGCCAGGAGGGTCCTGCGATCGCGGCTGGGAGAAGAGGAAAGGTTGTGAATTGGGTTCGCGCAAGGCCGGCATCTGTTTCTTTCCGGGGGATTCAAAGACGCGATGGGGTCCTGTGCGGAGTAAAATTAAATTAGCAATGATTATGATGGGCGGAGTGCATGGAGGCCGCACGTTTCTTCTGGTTGTCATGCTGCATGCTGAGCTGATAGAAGGGTGAAGTCACATCGCCCGGCGCCCTTGTCTGCCATTCGAAGTCCATCGGACTTTCTGCTGATCGTTTGTCCATCTTGAATGATGGAAGGGAAAATGTCCTAATCACAACGCTCGCGTGAGGGGGGATGACAGAAAGGTAGAGAAAGATTTGGAGTAACTGATTGACATTCGTTCGATCGGCGAATTTTTGACCATTCCCGATCGGTGATGGTAAACAAATCTGGCAGCCCTAGTACGCTTACCCTGGCAACGGGTTCCCCCTCATCCTACATTATTCTTCTATCTTGATTCATTTCATTTCATTTCACGGTATATTACTTTATTTCTATTTTTACCGGCATAAATTTGTTGTTAGACAGAAAAGTGGCAATAATTAGGGAGAAGGCAATAAAAATGGCGGTGACTGGCAATATGCAGGGGCAGAACGTAATATATATTGCTCACGAAGTATAAATACGAAGTAGCCTCACATATGACACAGACTCAATATGACTCCCTCGTACTATACAACACTACGATGTGTTTTTGACTAGTCTATTCATTGTTGGATCTAGCCGCTTTTTCCAACTCAAGGAGTTGAGTCTGGGAATCTTTACACTGTCTTTCTTTTATTTTTCGCTTATATCCTACTTCATAACGTAGTATCAGTAGGATGCAAAACAAATATTGATTTGTTCATAATCATCACGTATTCACATGAATAGAATATCAAACTGAGGGTATGAGTATGAACAGTCTAATAATAAAATCCAGGTCGTAGCCCATAATAACCGGTGTCAAAGGCACAAAAACAAAAGTCTCATGTAGACAAACGAAAACATAATGAAACAGCCGCCAAAGAGAAGGGGCAAATTCTAATCAACTCCATAACCGACGCTTGTAGCACTAGGACATATGGCAAGATAAAACGAGAAAAATATACAGCATTAGAATATTCACAGCCTTGCGTGATCATGGTCGACTAGCTCGAAATCATCATCGGCGAGATAGCCCGTAGCGATCTCACTCTCCCGAGTGATGATTTCGTATTCCTCGACCAGCTTCTCGGTTTCTCGTGTCTCAAATTTCTCTACTGCCTTGCTTATCGCATCACAGAGGATTGTCTGTCCCGACACTTGGTATGGTTCTAACAGATCTTCCTCCTGAAGGTGTCCTAGGATATCCTTTGCGGCTGAGGGTTCATCAACGTCTTCCGCGGCGGAGGAGTCGGATGGGCCGCTGTCCAGGGCCTCCCGAATGTCACGTCGCAGGGTGGACTTGGCGGTGGTCGCCAGCTGGTTGGACTTGGCCTTTCGGTCAAGCTGCAAAAGACGGGAATACCTTTCGAGGAGTCAGTTTTGATGGATAGTTGTATGAGACTGTATGACAACATACTTCAGGGAGTGAGTCTGAGGTGCCGCTGGACGAGTCACTGGGTCAGAGAGAGAGACATCGCGATGCGGGAGCGCCGCTCGGCCACCGTAGGCCCATTTGGACTTGTGGTTATAGACCCTCTTGGCCGCGGTACCGTTATGACGAAGGTCGTTGGAGTCAGACATGATGACTGTGTAGTTCAAAGAGGTGTAGATGACTGATAACGACGGTATGGAGGAAGAGACGTGAGTGAACCGATGGGGTGAGGTTGATATTAAGGTCGGCAGATCAAGCTGTCAAATGGAATGGTGAAGGTTGTTGCCGCCACTTAGCAGAAAAGGCAGGAACGAGGTGGAAGGGATTATTAAGAGTGAGAGGAAAGCCCCGGGGACCGGAGTTGGATGGAGAACAGGGACCCTGCGAGAGGAGAAGCCTTGGGGTTGAGTCACCAATGTCTGGGCTTCCACGGAGTCATGGAACAATCGATAGTCCCTGAATGGCCCGGCAATGTTGCTCATTCAACCCAAAAATAGACACAATAGACGCTGGGGAATGTGGAGCGATCGCAAGTCGTTGATCAATCTTTCTTCATGAACGAGATAAAGGAGAAGACGAAGAAGGAGAAGAAGCGGAGAAAGAGGAGATAACATTCATATCATATCATATCGTATCATATTGACTCCGCAGCACGAGGACCGAGCGAGGCGATGCTGACTCCGGCAGTCATGCTCCGGGAGGAGATGATAAACGGCCATCCTATGACGATCGGCCTCCCTTATCGTGACTGCGAGGGGGAATCTTATTCCTGCTCGCCGAACGCCCCCTGACGCCACTTTGGAACCATGGTTGTTTTCCTACTGCCTGAATAACGGGAGACGATGAGTAGTTGGATGGCGATCACCGCATTAGGATTCGCCGTCAACCTGATCCACTGCCTCAGGCACAGCCAGCCACCCGGGATTGTGATTGGCCATCACGTCAGCACTACGGAAATCCAGGTTAACAAACAGAGACGCCGACTTGGATGGATTATGACGTGAAGGGCGACGGAAAATGAAATCTAATCAAATATGTAAAATACTTGGAAAAATACACTCTAAGTTGATAGATTTCTTCTACATTTTTTACTTCGCCGGTATGCCCATAGAAGCCAGCCTTCTGAACATCGCTTGCGTCACTGGAACTATTGATGCTTATCACCTGCGGGCGGTTATGCTCCATCTGATTACAGGGAACCCCGGGCAGATGACTTTGCTCGATCGGGCGGCTCATGGGGGTCACCTGCAGGGTTAGTCAATGTTTGACTTAACCTCGGTCCAGAACCTCCCGATGACTCAATCCTGCATAACCCTTGCCTGACTCAGCTATGCCTTGGTATGTACATAATTGGTTGCCCAGCGCTGGCCTTAGTCAGCGATCCCGAGTCCCACATTCCACCTTCCTATTTGAGTAGTATAGTAGAATGGCATCAAAACATGTCACCTTACTGATTCAATACATCTGATCAAATACCTCTTGAACAACATACAATAGTACCAGAGCGCCTTGCTCGGTACACTTTCTTGGTATAAATCCCTCCAGAACCTGATATGAAGTCATCAGTCCGCGATAAGAAAGAGTAGAGATTCTATGAATGACCATTATAATACACATCAAATATTCTAACCCACATCATGTTCATGTTTCTAGCATGCCTCTCACAACCTCTTCAGTATGATCATCAGTAAAAGTAAAGTGACTGTAGCCCTTCCACTCCGTCAAGACCGACCCCTCGATCCTATCCGCCATCCATCGAGCCATTTGAATCGGAGTGTGCCGGTCATTATCACCGTACCACAACCGAACTCCAGGGAAGTCAATCTCTCGTAGGTCAAAGCCCCATGGCCTTGTAAGAATCTTACACTCTTGGGCGTATCCCTGGGACCCTTGTCGAAAACTCTCGCGTACGATCTTAGCTGCATGCGTGAGGACCTTTTCATCCTCAAAGACCGACGAGTCCGTTTCGCTGAAATTATTCTTCACCGTTTTTGCGAGTAGCTCCTCCAGAACCTTCGGGTCTGGATGGTGAGCAGCCGGTATAATAGTCCAATCAGTGTACAGTCGCCCCAGACCTGAGAACCATTTCCCCAGGTTCCACAGGACCCGTGAACGAAGAGACATTCCCTGCGTGCCAGCCTCAAGGGGCGCGAATCCGGCGAGTACCCCTACACCCTTCAGGCTCTCCTTAGGTAAGGCTTTTGCACACACAAGTGAGTAAGGACCTCCACCGGAGCCACCAAGAACCCGATACTCGTCTAGACCTAGTTTGCTCGTGAACTCTTTGACGTCTGCGGGCCAGTCAAGGAGTTGTCGGTTTGGTTGAAACGTTGACAGCCCCATTCCAGGTCGGTCAAGGGCGAAGATCCGGGCGCCATGCCGGAGACCCAGTTCTTGGAAGTCGATCTCATAACGACATGCGGGTAAGCCGTGGAAGTAGAGAAGTGGTTTTCCGTGTGGGGAGCCGTATTCGGCGAAACCGAGGGTGCGGCCGTCAGAGAGGGACAGGGTTTGATCCAGCTGTGCGAGGTCTACTGTTGTTGATGAGATGTTTCGAGGCTCAGTAGGTATAACGTGGTTTGAGTTGGATGCAGAAAGTGTGGATGCGTTTCTCTTTGACGCTGATGATAGGAAACCCTCTGTTGCCGATATTAAACGGTGATATCCGACGAACATGTTTCTGAATATGATGGAAGGTGCTGTACGATACTTTGGACTCACCTGGAAGTTAGCTTGTATTTATATTGAGGTCTAGCCCGTTTTACGTTGCTTACAGTGATCGTCGTGGAATACGAACTGTCCGGCGATGGACCCCCGCATCATCTGACTATTCCCTTCATATAAATTCCATAATTATGCAACTCATTTAACTCATACATCAAGTCTTACAAATACCCTAAGCAACATTGAAAACCAGAAAATAAGCCCTCACTTCACCTCATCCTACTCAAATAAACAATCATGTTATCAATGTCTACACAAGCCTTTCGGCCAATATACGCAACTCGCCGAAATGGCATACTCCTCATTCAGAGATTACCACGACCCTTCACATATCGAGAAACAAAACCCTTCAAATCCTTCTCGACCCGTTTCCCACTCGCGAACAAGCAGACAAGCTCATCCAAACCGGACTCGAAGGAACAGCCTCAGTACCCGGCGTTCAGCTTTGAAGCGCTGGGAATGAGCAAAGGAACGAAAGCATTTGTCATTGGAATCCTATGTTGTTTTGGGACCATGGAGACCTGGTTTTGGTGCAAGACTATTTGGTGCTGGTGGAAGGGAAACACTGAAGAGGTGGAGCCGATTCAGGCAACGAAGTAATTTAGAGCGCTAGAGCTGAGACAGGGTCCTGCTCAACCTATAATTTTCCTCATCTTGTATATTATTCGTTGGTTAGGTAGTATCACCACTCTGGATGATTGTCACCGGCACTGCCTAATTAGGAAATAATTTGGCCAAGACTCATGAAGCTAAAAACGGTGCAAACCCTCAGACTAAATAAAGCAACCTCATTGGCCAGAACAAGCCACGGTGTAGAAGGGCTGACTGTGATTCTATACAATTGTTACCTTTAACTCCTCGGACGTCGTTCCTAGAACCCTCATAGCTAAGGGCATCGCTACCCCACTACTTGTCCGAGGAACCAGCTCCTCCGGCAATTCCTGGTTCCACACCCGCTCTCTGAATACTATACGCTTGACATGGTGACGTGGGAATGCTCTCCGGTACGATTAGCATTCATTGCAACTCACATGCTCTTACACCAGAGCATTGAGCCCACTCGCATAGGCATCAACAACTATATTAGAATTGGATTTACCCTATCTCAGGGAAAACGAATTCGAGGCCTCTACCTAGCTAGTTCGGACTTTAAGCATAGCTATAAACCAGATGAGGCGTTCCGTAAAACGGTGAGTTTGGCGTTGTGACCGGCCTGGCACCCATAAAAAATGTTCTTGCTACCGGGCAGCCTCTCAAAACTTATGAGTTATTCAAGTATGCTCTAAAAGAAGCAATAAATATAGATAGAAAGCCTGATTATGATGCCCGGTCTAAGCTTTGAATCTGTACCAACTCGTAATATCTCCCTCGCAATTCCAGTAGTGATTGGTGGGTACCCTGCTCGACAATATGCCTCCGCTCGAGCACTACTTGGATGTTAGGATAGAAAAAAAAATGCATGTCGGGAATAATGGCGAACTTACCGTATATACAGTCAGCGTTCTGCACCGTGCTAATCCGATGTGCCACTGCAACGGTTGTACGACCTCGAGCGGCTGCATCCAATGCTTCTTGAACTGTCTTCTCGGACTCTGAATCAAGTGCAGATGTCGCCTCATCGAGCAAGAGGATCCGTGGGTTTCGAAGCAAGGCTCTCGCAATGGCTATCCGCTGCTTCTGTCCACCGGAGAGCATTGCCCCGCGAGCTCCGACAACAGTTGCGAAGCCATCACTAGATTTCCCGGATCAGTATCCATGTGTACAGTGAGTGAATCAAATAGTTAGGGACATACGGCAGTGAACAGACGAAGTCATAGATATTCGCATCCTTGCAGGCCTGTACAACAACCTCGTCCGACACCTCACCCTCCGCTCCAAGGAGGATATTGTCACGGATCGTTCCATCATAGAGAGCTGGGCTTTGTCCAACTAGTGCGAGGTGGCTCCGATAGTTTTTCAAATTCCATGCCTTGACATCAATACCATCGACCATGACCATGCCAGACTCGGGGTCGTAAAATCGCTCTATAAGGGAAACGATAGTACTCTTACCGCTACCGCTCGCCCCAACCAAGGCAACGTACTGTCCAGGCTGAACCGTCAAGTTAACATCCTCAAGTATGAGGTGCTCGGGACGGTTAGGATAGCGGAACGAGACGTTTTGAAATTGAATAGAGCCGCCAATTCGTGGGACAGAAATGCCCCCTTCTTGTCGAGCATCGATTCGTACGGGTCTATCAAAAAGATGCTTCATATCCTGGGCTCCGGACTTCGCTTTTCCAATATCAGGAGCAAAGGAGAATATCGCACCAGCGGAATACGCACCCACGATGATGGTCGTGTAGCATACAAAGAATTGGAACATGCTGTAGTGATCAGTTGATATAAGCCTGCTACCGTACCAGAATGCCAGGGCAGCACACAAGAAGTTCAGCGACTGTGATGCGGCATATAAAATCGAAGATTGTGAGATTTGCAAAAGGGACTTTCTGCGCTGTTCCTCCATAATATCATGGTATTTTCCCTGAACAAATCGCTCCAGGGTCAGCGCTGCCACTGTTCGAATACTTGTGCTGTACTCGCGTGCATAGGCGGCGGAAGCCTCAGAGACCTTTTTCGAATGACCCTCTAATATGGTGACGCATTTGAGACGAAGAATTCCACACCCCAGCTGGATGGGAACTGTGCATGTACATACAAGTGCAAGTTTCCAGCCGATTGCTACTGCAAGTACAAATCCGGCAATTAGAGTCGTTAGGATGACCAGAAGCGTCCCCAGCGTGACACCACTTAGACCTTGAATGTGAGTAGCACTTGTTGACAGTAAGGTCGTAAATGTGGCTGATGAGGACCCTGGCAGGAAAAATTGTCCTATGTCCTGATGTACGATAGTATCTAACCCCTTCTTGCGCGCGTAATATATCAGCCGCTGGGAATAGTACGCAAAGCATACTCCTTGGCCAAGCCAGCCGATCACTGTGGTGAATCCGATCATGAGGTACATCCAGCACCAGTAGTTGACGTCGTGCCGGAGGACGTTGTACATAGCTGGCTTGAGTGAGAGTGCCTGAATGATCTTGGCTAGGAATATTGCCTGGCTGAATGGGTGAGTTAGCCTGAGAAGAAGGACAAAATGGATGGGTTGACATACGTGGGATGACTTGCTCCCGCAATGAGTGAGAAAAATAAACCACCCATTATCGGATATAAGCCGTCTTTATGCAGTTGGAAAACAAATTTAATCAGTGCCCATGTAGAGTCCTTCTTGGTAATAACGTCGTGGCTTTGATGCATAGTTGCTTTTTCGCTGTCAGCAAGGATAATAATTTGATTTTTCTCATTTCCAGCCTCTAACAAATCGTCGGGGTCCTGGTCCTGAAGACCCACATCATCATGCTGGTCTATGGAGGCTGCCCTTTTAGCTTGGATAGTTTGTTGCTTAACCAATTCATGGTAGACGGACTGTTTTGCGAGGAGTTCATGGTGCGTGCCTTGCTCAACTACGCGCCCTGCTGACATGACGACAATATTGTCGGCAGCTGTAATAGTGGACAAACTGAATGGGGGTTATGATCGAGTATATAGAACAGCTGTCACTGGGAATAAGACGTACCGGTGCGCAATCACGATAGTAGTTCGGCCTCGAGCGGCATGATCCAAGGCCTTCTGTACAGCACGCTCCGCCTTAACATCCAATGCAGAAGTTGCTTCATCCAGGAGTAGTATTCGAGGTTCGCCAACAATTGCTCTTGCAATGGCAATCCGTTGCTTCTGACCCCCGGATAACAGCGCACCCTGATCTCCAACATGGGTCTGAAAACCCTCGGGTAAAGCCATGATGAAGTCATAGGCATTGGCTGTTTTTGAGGATTGTTCGATGAGATGTTCAATTTCTTTCAATGATGCATGCTCGTACTGGGTACCAATTAATCCATAACGTATATTCTCGAATATTGTTGTGGAGAATAGGGTGGGCTCCTGGCTGACAAGCCCTATTTGCTGGCGTAGCCATGATAGATTCAAGTCGGTTATGTTATGGCCATCGAGATCTATGGGGGCCTGTGAGTAAACGAGCTTCCGGTGTAAACAGAGGTCGATAACACTTACATATGTTCCCACTGATAGGATCGTATAGACGTTCCAAAAGCCCTACAATCGTGCTTTTCCCGCATCCTGAAGGGCCTACGAGCGCTGTCATCTTCCCTGCGGGAAAATGAAGATCAAGGCCATCCAAGACTAATACCCCGGGGCGTGATGGATAAGCATGCCGAAGGTTTCTAAGCTCGATCGTCCCCTCAACTACTGATAATTTCTCGCCCGCTAAGTTGCTAGGATCAATGGGCGATGTACGACATATCGTCTGTGATATTTTGCTTGTGGCCGTCACGCCACTGACGAAGGCTTGGGTATGTGGACTCACATTTCCCAAGGCAAAAGCCCCTGTAATGGTGGCGAACAATATAGTAATGATTGCCGACAGAGAGATCTGATCGTGAACCATCCATCGTGAGCCCTGCCAGAAGGCGAGACCGTAGCTCCAGAAAATAACACCATTCATGATGGCCATCATCACCGCTAATGCAACTCCACTATGGAGACCTGATAGACGGGCAGCAGCAATATGCTTCTTATATTCATTGACTGATCTCCGTTGTATGCTGAATGCTGTGACTGTTTCGATTGAACTGATGGCCTCCTCGGCAACACTTGCGCCCCGACTATATGCGCCGAGGGCACGCTTGGTGTATTTCACCATGAAAGCTGCGCCCACAGTCATGGATCCGACAATGAGCACCAGGGCTGGTAGCAATACAAGCGCCAGTCGCCAGCTTTTCGCAAAACTAATGATAAAAGCGGAGACAAACGTGGCGATTGCAGAGAGCGTCAAAGAGGCTTTGCCGGTGATCGCATCCTGTATCAGGTTTGTATCCACAGTAAGACGAGTATTGATCTCGCCGACCCCGATACCCTCGAAGTAGGCAATGTTCTGTCGGAATATCGCAGCCATATACTTCTCCCGGATCTGTTGGGCGATATGCTCACCCGCCATGGTGAAGCCCACTGTCGCAATGTAGATGGCAACGAACGCGCCCACCGCGACATAGACATAGAAAAGGCATATCTGATGGACTTGGGAGTTGAATTCGCTAAGGTCTGTGTCCCCAACGAAATAGCCGCGAAATGACTGGCCCATGCTACCTAAGAGGAGCTTTAAAAATCCATCACGAACCTCAGTATTTGATGGCTTTCAGAAGACGTAGTACGAAACTGAAAAGGTTAAACTTACCATTGCTAACGGCGTCGCTACTCCCCCCACAACCGCCGCAATAGAGCTAATAACGAGAATGACTCCATCTACCTTACTCGTACAGCTCAACAAAAACCGAGCCGAGCTGAGGTACGTGGTGGGCCCTGCAGTTTGTCGATCTAATACGGCCTTTTCATCTTCACATAGGTTAAGGCCAGCGTGAGACGCTTGCGAGTTGTTGCACCTTTCGTCCTCAACACGAGTAGGGGCGCGAGGGCTCTCAATAGTCCTATCGGCCATGATGCCCCTGGTGCAACTCGTGATGTGAAGAGAGCGTGAGGAAGGCCCACGGGTAAAAAGAGCATCTTTTGACTGAGGCCAGAGCTATTGTGGCCGTTGATATTTTAGCTACAGCGCCAAGCCAGTGTCGGGTATACCGAATCTGGGCTGGACCGGTCAGGCAACTGGCCCTAATTATTGCGCCATGTAACCCTGCGTACGACTATCATAATGACTCATTATGACCAGTGGCTTTACTGCATTAGCATGGGCGCTAGGCCAGAGACCGTAACTACCTTTAATACAGGAACACACGGCCATATTGGCTAGACAACTATATCTCAATTGGCAGGATAGAGAATAACTGATCAATTACACTGCATTGCGCTCCTGAAAGCGAACCATTAATGCAGGTTTCCACCACATAACATGCAGCCGACTCTCTCCCTCCCAGTCCAGGGCAGGGTTTACCAGCGAGAGATGGTATCTCCACAACATCTTAGCTAGAATCAAATTGATCTCCATGTATGCGAAACTAGGGAGATCATAGGTCAGTTTAATTTGCCCTTAAATCATACACCTTCCCATTAGCAGCACTGTAAACTTACTTTTGGCCTAAACAGCCGCGTGGTCCCATGGAGAATGGCTGACTAGCCTCTTTCACATCGCTTGATTCGGGATCCAGCCAACGCTCTGGCTTGAAACGCATGGGCTCGGCGAAATATTCTTCGCTGTGGGTAACTGTCCATGCACTTGTGTAAATCTCCGCCTTCGAGAGATTACACGTCAGTATCAAGGGTCTCTGATCCAGACTAGCATCGGAACCAACTTACACCGCGTGGAACGTAGTATTGACCCACGTGCATTCCTGGTGACAGCCTCGGAAATCCCTGTGACCCAGGCGCATAGATTCTCAGCCCTTCGTTGATGACAGCTTGCAAATATGGAAGCTGCCGCGCTGCAGTGGCGTTGATATCACCATACGAGGTGAATCGATTGGTGATCTCCTGTTGTAGCTTTTGATAGCACGCTGGGTTTTGAAGGAGATAGTATGTGGCTGCGGCTAGGAAAGTTGCAACCGTCTCGCCACCAGCAATTCTGCATTTTATTCCTCATCAGTATCATCGGGTTTTTTTATCATATACGATGTAGCTATAGGATAACGAACGTCAATGTTGAAACATGGGCTGTCATTTCTTCCTTGTCGATATTGCCTTCCTTATACTGGCTAACGATAGTGGACAAGAAGTCTTTCCGCGTTGAGCTTTTTTCCAAACGCCTATATCGTCTAGTCAGTACCAGCTACTAACGATATCCGCATCTAAGAAAGAAGAATAGGACTCACTCCCTGACTTTTTGCCGACTATACTCAGAGTTCTTATTACGGACAGCCACCGTCGAGGGCCACAGCAACCTAGCCAACGGTACAACAAGTGGCAAACGACGCAGATTATCAATTAACGTAATGAAGTAAAGGTGGCTAACAATGATCTCAGACCAGAAATGTAGTTTCCCTTAGTGAAATAAGCAAGAAGACATCATTAAACCGGCACTGAAAATATGGGGAACGACGAACCGGACTTGACACTTTGAAACGACTGCCCGAACGCCATCTCCCCCAGGATATCGAACGCGACCATCTCGTACCACTTGGTCATATTCAGCCCTGGGGAATCTGGACCGCCGTCGCGTCCAATGCGCCCAATGAACTCGTCCACGGCACTGGAGATGATATGTTCCTGCTCAACCAATGACTTCGTCGCAAACGCAGCAGAAAGCATCTTGCGCATTTTGCCGTGCTTCGTGGGATCGCGTTCACTACCAATACACAGCGAGTTGAAACCTGCGCCATATATGTCGTAGAACTCGCTTTTGATTGGAGTGGGTAGACCCGAGGTTCTATGGCCATATATGGCTTTCCAGGACTCGACAGATGAGAAGTAGAGCTCATCAGGAGATATCCGAACAACGGGACCTGGTTTGTGACTTTAGGATACAGACATCCTTGGCATAGTCGTGATGCGCAATATACATACCGTACTTGCGGTGTAGGTCAGCAATGGCTAAGTGGATTCGGCCACGTTGAGTGTGGTATATGCGCCATAACTGCATATCTATCAGCATTCCACTCAACTTGATAGACCGTGGGTGAGGTTCTCACCAAACTTGCTCTTCCTAGCAAGGGACCAGGAAAGGCGGAGAGCTTGTGAAAGAACAAATTGTAAATGATTGATGATAGTCCATACACAACGATGACCTTTGAGGCCAGGTTGAGTAGATGTTAGTGTCTCTTTCCATATATTACATGTAGAGTCATGAAAGCACTCACCGCACTCAGAGCAAGATAGATGGTTGTTGAGTCCATGGTGCTCGTAGGGCTACGGATCAGCCCTGATAGATGGTCTCTAATTTGTGAGTACATTATCGCTACGTGTGTCACGTATGTACAAGACAGGATAGTGCAGACTATGTCTTTTTCTCTTTTTTGTTTTAAGCAACAATTCCAGCACCACAAGAACTTCTAGCTGGCTCGTTCGGTCGAGCATTATCTTTGGCATATATAACGACCAAATTGGAAACTCCGATGACCGCTGGCGAATCACAGATTTCTTTTATCCATGCTTTGCTCACATTAACCACCCACCTACAATATTCAATTCGCTGTGGCTGAGATACTACCGCATGTTAGCTTTGAAATATCTGTAAACCTGTTATCATGCTAGACAGCCGAAAGTCTCCGTCTAAATTCAAACATGGCCGTTCCCTTGACATACGGTACGTTACAGTGGGTCTAGAAAGGGATATGATCGGGGAATACTTAAAAGGGTATCTCCCGATGTGGTCGGCCTTTTGCGCGGACAGCCCCGGTATTGGCTACATGTATAGACTAGTATTCTGGTAATTTAGTGCAACTATGGTATAGCATTTTCTTTTCGTTTGAGCTCATTAAGATACACTGACACTAACTTATACCGAAAGAGCTTTTTAAAAGGACTGCTAAATATTCTGAACCAGGAACAGGGCTTCTAAGTACTCACTAAGTAATCCTCTATAGGAGTAGGCTGTGTAGAAATAAATCCCTGTATAAATCAACTAGATAAATGCAAATGAATATATAATTGCAAGTTAAATGCTAGGTATAAGCCTGAGCCTTAGACTAGTGAACGACAGGAACCTCTGGAACAAATGATGAGGCTCCCTGGTAAGATTCTACACTGAATTCTTTACCGGATAGAACAAGTTTTACCTGCTTGACCAGGCAAGTAAGACATATTTGGTGTACGGCACGCTGCACCTGAAGCTATGCAGTCACCAGTGTGCTACTTAGGAGGTTCTAGGACCCGCGAGATACATCTCGGTTTCAGGAGATAGTCCCGAGCCCTGTACTAGATCGAATACGAACAGGAATTATGCATGTCACTTCATGAATTTATGCAACTGCATATATTGTGAATCTAGAGAATCACTTCACTGACTTGAATGAAGACGAGTTGTTAAATCATTAAGCACATTCTAAAACATTTGAATCAAGAAATACAGAAAATTCATCGTGAACGCTTGCTCGGTCACCCTAGGCAGCACTAGGCGAATTGTATCGCAAAGTAGTCACACTCCACAGCTCATTACCAGACATTTGGTATTCCAATCCCTTAATGTACGCACGTAGACTCTTACTTAGCGGAAAGTTGACATCGGCCTCTGCTTCTTCCACGAGGAGCACATGCTGATGCTCCCACTCTCGGCACATAACCCACAAGACACGTTTGCAGGCTTCGTAAGGAAGAGAAGTCTCATCCGAAAGAACTTGCACGGCTGAGCAAATGGCTGAGCCCTCGGGGTGGCCAGTCTGGTAGGCGAGGTATTCCTTGTCCCAGCTCATGATATCATTAAGAACAGAGAGGTGTTTAGCACAGTTCTGCTCAAGTGGTTGAACAGAAGAAAGTTCTTGAGGGGTAACATAAAGCTCCATTGAGAATCGCATAAGGGCACAGAGCAGGCTATGAAATTGTCAATAACCGTGTCAGGTTTTAAGTGAAAAGGAAACTTACGCTTTGCCCACGTCCCTCTCTCGATAGATCAGGTAAGGACCCATCTCCTTTATGGTGAGTCGGGCCTTGTCTGTCTGAGCCCGCATAAAAGTGAACACAGGCTCGAGGATCTCATTGGCAAGGACTTTATCATGTGCCCGCATGCTTTCCCACAGATCGTACATGATCCACTCTACGGGGACCGTTCGGTCGGGCAGTATATCTCCGCGCGCAATGGGGATCAGCTTCTCATTATAGGCAGAGCCATCCTCAAAAGACATGTCCTCCAACAGATCTAGTTTGATATTAGTAGCTTCTATCGAAAGATACATAGGTTCTGTGGGGCTAAAAGCGGGAAGACCATATGCGAACTATGTGATGCATATACATACCATCAATCAGGAATAGCAAGGTCAAAAGCCGGCATGCAAAATGGATTCGATCATCCTTTGCCATGGGAAAGTAGAGACATGTAACGCGGGAGAATCCGGCAGCGACAAACTTCTTCCTCTCACGGTCACTTTTGAAAGGCCAGTGAGCAAGGAAAAATCCGTTCACTTCCTCCGAGACAGCTGCCTCGAGGGGATGACACTCGGGCTCAAACCGGCCTTGGGGAGGAGTATACTTCTCCACAACCGGCCGTACAGCGGGAGCTCTGGGGGAAGCATAGTCCTTTCCAAGGAAAGCCTTGCTGTGAAGGGAGGTAGACTCCTGGTTATCGATGAGTGCTGGTGCCATTCTGTCAAAAGTGATGATGATGTGTATAGTCTATTGCATGAAATCGAACTACTTCTAACTACTTCCTACGGCAATTAAATATTCTCCCATTGGCATCCTTCGCTCCAACCCATGTTCCTTAGTTTGTCCTAATGACCGTGAGCAAACTCTAAGGCCTCGGGGGCATCGGACTGACCACGTTTGGATAACCCGATATCTCGCTTTGGTCAGATATATCCTTCTATCTTGATAATAGTAAGGACGGAGTCTATCCGTTGGCCTGGAAAGTAGCTTACCACTCTTTCTTAGTATCGCAGCCTGTGGAGATACATACATCTTACCTCTTTACTCCTCACAACGGTAACTTCTATACCATCGTACCTATGACTTCCCTTGAAATCTGTGAGGATGACATCCCTTCCTTGTACGGAAAGCGGGTGATCATCACTGGAGCATCTTCAGGTATTGGCCAGGCGGCGGCGGCCATATTTGCACAGAAGGGCGCTTCGGTGCTCAACTTGGATGTCAACCCCCCGGAGGGCAGGACACATGAAAGGGTCGAGTACCGACAATGCGACGTGTCAGACTGGGATAGTCTCCGGTCAGCATTCCAGAATGCAGGTGATATTGACATCGCAGTCTCCAATGCAGGAGTCTCGGAAGAGACCGATTATTTTGCTGATACATTCGATCCGGCCACGGGAGAATTGCTTGAGCCTCAATATCGGGTTTTGGATGTCAATCTGCGTGCCGTGCTGAACTTCGTCAAGCTGGCGATCAGTCATTTTCGTCGACGCAAGCACGCAGGAAGCATCGTCATCACCTCGAGCGCCACTGCATATGCGCCAGAACAGTCGCTGCCCGTGTACAGTGCATCCAAGTTGGCGGTAGGGATACGAATTCAGATTGAATCTTGAAACAAAACACTGACTTCCTGCTTCTCTATATGTACATCAGTTGATCGGCCTTGTTCGTTCCCTACGATCTGCTCTCCTCCCCGAGAACATTACAGTCAATGCCATCGCGCCGGCCGCAACCATCACCAGCCTGCTCCCTAAGCACCTTGCGGCGCCCATCATTGCATCTGGTCTACCGGTAAGTTCGGCTGAGTTCGTGGGCTTAGCCATCGTTTATTCTTCAGTGGCGTCCCAATCGCATCCGGTTGAACTGTACGGCAAGGACAATAACAGTTCGGGCCAAAGCCCTTCGCGATGGAACGGACGCACCATTCTTACACTGGGAGCTCACTACACCGAGCTGGAAGAGCCAATCGCTGCCCTCCGGCCGCAGTGGTTTGGGGCGGAAAATACAGAGTTGACGCGGCTCCAGCAAGCAGCGACGGACTTCCGCACATTTGTCTAAGCCTCGGATCTGGGCACAAATGAGGAGAAATAAGAGCGGGAAATAGGGTGGGGCAAGAAGGAAAATACGATCGATTCGCAATTATTAGCAATCATTAGCACCAGACTAAAGCTTGTGTCAACAAAAATACGACTTTACCCGCTCCACTACGGCGCTGATTGAAGAACTTCCGGATAAAAGAGCCTACACTAAGCAGACCCTACTTATCCCTTTCATCGTATCCAGTTCTAGACTACTATATATACGCTCCTTATCTTAGCAAGCTCAGACCCTCTTAACGTTAAATAGGGAATTATACTGCTTAGTCAGTAGAATTATACTAGACAGAAGTAGGCGGCAGTTTAATTCCTCATTGTAACGGCGGGAATATCGGGTCCTGGCGATATCTCTTACGTTATTTTAGTTAAATCTATAGAACTTTACTATATCTATAAAATGTTGGACTTCTAATAATATAAGAATAAAGTAGTTGTTAAGATATATAGTATATACGCAAAAATATAACCATCAATTCTTAGGCCCTCGCGCGAAAAGGCTATATAACTATGGGTCTGTAAAGATTAATAAGCATTTTATATGTAACTAGTTAGCCGTGGGCCTGAGCTCGCTGAGGTAATACGCTCTGTAAATAATAGTTAGTTAGACTACTAGAGATTGCGTATCTGCCTCTCTTGAGATTTCCTATCGCCGCCCGATATCTCACCGTCTAGATAAGCCCTCGTCCTCTCGATTGCCCAAGCCGAGCCAATTAATCCCACAGGATTCGAGAGGTATTTCTTGGCTGGGACGTCGGGAACCCGCGTAGAAGTTTAAACAACATGTCTTTCGCCCCTGATTTTTGGCCCCATCCTTGGCCCTATGGAATGCGGGGCGAGGCAGTTAGTAGTTGCTTTTTAAGATATCCTTGTCTGGCCCACGAGACTGGGATATGCGACGCGATTGACACTTCGCCATGTTCATGACTCTGCGCTGCGGGCGCGACGATGGCGACGGTATCCAGTATCTAGAGCCGAGCAATCGACCACCTCGACACGACAAGAGCCTATCTCCCTCGGCTTGCGTTACCTGTCGTCAAAAGAAGGTGTGTGCCCTATTCCTTTGATTGTGAGATGTTCCTGGCCTGACCAGGGTGGGGTGGGGTTCCGAACCCCAGACAGTTGAACTATAGCTCGGATGTAGTCGTGAGAAAACAGGTTGTCGACGATGTCAGAACCAAAAGTTGAAATGCGTATATCTGACATCGGAGAGAATGAGAGGAAAGAAGTCTCAGCGGCAATCGCAGCAGACAATCTTGGAGACTAATGATGCGTCGTTCCCGGATATGGAGATCGTCCCTCCAGCGCAAGAGGATGAAATGGACATTTCAGACCAGTCGTTGAGCTCTGCAGAACCTCGGCGGCCGTCTCCAGCAGGGGCTCTACCCATTCCTGAGCAAATAGACGGGGGGTATGTGAGCGCCTATCCAGAGCAACTGGACTTCTCCGGGGCTAACAAAGCCAGCACCACCAATTCAAGCGCAGATTGTGCAACTGACCCAAATGCAAATCATGTGGCGATTGTAGCGTCGGGGCATCAGCAATCGGAAAGGCCTGAACTAGGGTCGTTAGACGAACCCTGGCCGAGTTTCGAAATCTCTTCTTCGGACGAGTATCCGCCAACGTTGAGCGACGACTTCTTCACACAATTATTGGAGCCTTTTGACGTTAGCGAGGGGGAATCGGCCAGTTCTCATGGACCAGGTGAGATGTTTCAAGTCGAGAGACTGTAAAAATGTAAGAAAATAATCACTTGCTAACACGTTGCATGCATGGGCCCCACAGGGAATGAATTCGGCTTCAACGATCTTGATCCACTTCCCGCCCATTTCTCGACCCTAGATCCCAGCACGAACCCTAGCTCCATGACCCACGACAACAGTGCTCATGGCTTCTCTGTAAATTCATCCAACTCGAGCTCCCCGCGTGGACCCGTCGATCTTACCGGCGCATTCAACTGCGAGTGCACAGGAACTGCGCTGCGCATCCTCGAAATGGTAGTGGTGCCAGTGAAGGGGTCAGATTGGAGCTCAAGTGAGCGAAAATTATACTACTTGAAGCGTAGCATCTCTCAGTGTATTGCACTCTCAGGATGTGATAGCTGTGCACAGGACTCAGGATATGCTATGTTGGTGCTTGTTGTATACGAAAAGATCACGAACACACTTGAAGAGGTGGTCAATTGGTGGAAAAGGCATCTAGATAACCCTGTGCGAGCAGCCAACGGCGACTCTAGGCGTGGCAGTGGCTTTCCCTCTGAGCCGCGGAAATCGGTACACCTTCGAGCACAGCAACCGCACATGGCAATTGGACCTTATCAGATCGACACGATGGAAGAACACTCCAACGTGCTGGGGACACTGATTCTACTGCAACTCCGTCGCATGGTGCCTCTGGTGATGGCTATGAAGCGCTGTGTCACGAGTGCCAGGTGGGAGGCGCATTTAGAGGTTTTAAAAAAGCTGAACTATCGGATCAGAAACCTCCAGGCAACATTGCAAGGGTGAAGCAATTGCAAACGGCAAGAGCACTTTATGACGTTACGCAACGATCTAAGCGATTCATTTCATTCGAGCGTTCCGAGCCTTTATATATCCGGTATATTTCTCTTCTGTATAGCGCAATACTAATTCTATGTTCTGATATAATCTCTGCTGCTACTTTGCTTGTGTTCTTTTCCATTGACAGCCACCACAGCTTTAGATCTCCATAATGGAATGCGCTGCTTAACACTTAGTTTCCTGTTCCTTGCCCTGATAAATCGACCTCCGAGCGGGCATTACCCGATTAAGCCACACCAACCCAGTTGAGTTGAGCACATCATGAGTGTGAGAAACCCGAACAGATCGATATCCTCATGGCTAGACTACACATGGTCAGGTACATTGCCGTTTCCATTTTGAAGACAATGCTCAGGTATGGCCGCGCAGGCTCGTGAGAGATCCTCGATAATATCGATGATATCCTCCGTTCCTACCGATAGCCGGATTAGGTCCTACAAGAATTAAACTCGTTAGAATACTGTAGTCAAGCAGGCTCGATTAGAGTTCCAATACATACTTCTGTGATTCCTGCGTCCATGCGGTCTTGTTCGCTCATAATGGAATGAGTAGAGCTCCATGGGTGTGTTGCCATGGTCTTGCAATCACCGACACTGCAATAGAACGTGCACGTTAGGAAGAAATAGACGTAAGGTACGAAGGGAAAGAGAGGAGACTGACTTTGTCATGTTCGAGACCAATCGAAGGGCGTCCACAAAGGCCTTGCTCCCAGTCGTGCCCCCCTTGACGCCAAACGATAGAACGCCTCCAAAGCCACGACGGAAATATTTTTTGGCAACACTATGGTACTTATCTCTGGACAACCCCGGGTAGCTGACCCATTGAACGCGCGGGTGCTTCTCCAGAAACTCCGCCGCCCGCAAGGCATTCGCGGCGATACGATCACATCGGAGACTGAGTGTCTCAATACCTAAAAGAATCTGCTGTGCAGCGAATGGGTTCATCACAGACCCCACTTCCATCACTACTTCAATGCGAAGGGCAATAGCAAAAGCGATGTTACCGAAATTGCTGGCGTAGGAGAACTCCATCGGGCCTTCACTTTTGCGGGTCAAATGAGGGAACTTATCACCTGTGCTTGCCCAGTCAAACTTCCCAGAGTCGACTACAATGCCCCCGACTGTAGTTCCATGGCCACCGAGCCACTTCGTGGCCGAATGAACAACGATATCTACCCCGTGCTCAATTACGGGGCACCAATAACCACCCGCCCCGAATGTATTGTCAACCTGTACAGCGAGAGTGAGTCTTCTGTGAAGCTTTGAGGCATTTTCAAAGGATCTGGACTAACCACGAAAGGTAGATAATGGGCATGGGCTATGTCGGCAATTGCCCGGAGGTCAGGGACACTGATTCGTGGGTTCCCCACTGTTTCGACGAACACAAGTCTGGTGTTGTCGTCAATTAATTGGTGGTAGCTTTCCGGATCATCGTCGCGGACCCATTTGACTGAGATTCCAAGTCGTGGTAAAATCGACTTGAAAAGACTGTAGCTGCCCCCGTAGAGGTTGGTCGATGCGACAATGTTTTGTCCGGTGTGTACCAGACAGAGGATAGCCTGGAATACGGCGGATTGTCCTGAAGCGCATGCCACTGCTGCAGTGCCTCCTTCTAAAGCCGCGACACGCTTCTCAAGGACCTCAACTGTCGGCTGTACATTGGTCAGTAAATTGCGAGATACATATGTAGCTCAGCTGACTGGATACGAACATTCGAAATGCGAGTGTATACATATCCAGCCTCCTCGTTGGTGCATACACGCCGGGCATGCTCGCTATCAGTGAAGACATAAGACTGCAGTTGCAGTTAGTGCATAATTCCCCAAGGACCATGCAGGGCAGTCTTACTGCTGTGGAGTAGATGGGCACAGCTCTCGCTCTAGTCGCTATGTCGGGCTTCGCTCCTGAATGAACCTGCCGGGTGTCGAAGCCACGATTTGACTCGGTCTCAAGGTCTACTTTGAATGGCGTGAATGCGTCTGGCATATTTGGAGGTGAAAATTATGAATATTAGGATTATAAAGAGCAGGCTCCTTACGAGAGCATCCTCCTGATATCACTAATATATAGAACTAGAGATATGCCAAGGATTGCAGACTGCACTAAACCCAAACGATACTCCGAATGGTCGGTGCAAGCCTTCGGACATTAACAAATTAGTCGTTTCCAGCCACGGAAGATGAACTAGTCCCCTATGCCATGAGCCCCGAGGTCGATGTGACAAGAATTACCTGGAATTCTTTTATATGAGAGACATTGGACGGTAAATTGCTTCTCTAGTGGCTGCTCAACACATGTGTGAAGCAGACCAAGTGCAACAATGTCTTCCAGAGTTGAAGTCGGCCTTCATGCCTGGCTGCAGAGGATTTCTCATACCCGCTTATCAGCTTCCGACCATGTTTTCCTTCCATCCGGTATATCTACTGTAATCGGTATTATCATAATTGTTGCCGTTTGCCTGTGTGTGGGCTCTTCACGACAGCGCTTGATCCCTGGAGTCCCTATTGTGGGAGGTCAGGACTCGGCTTCCATTAAGAAGAACCGCATACGCTTTGTACACGATGGAATGAATATGCTCTTGGAAGGTTATCGTCGAGTGTGTTCCTCCCAGTCGCTTAAATACGCCGATGACTTAGCAATCCTAATCATTCGCAGAACAATGGCGGCCTGTACTACGTTCCCAGCAAGCTCGGTGAGCGGCTTATGTTGCCTACGAAGTATCTGGAAGAGCTGAAGTCAGCGCCTATCCATGAAGTTGATTTCGTGGCCACTTTTATAGAGGTACTGCTCAATCTCGTAATGAGCTATTGCTTTTATGCATGTTGTATTGACTACGTTATTAGATGTTCGAAGGAAAATACACCACCATGGGTAGTCGGTCGACACTACATCCACGCGTAGTTCGCGGCCAGCTTAATCGCAATTTGTGTAAGCATCCATAATGCTAAGACTATAACGAATACGGATGCTGACTGACTGATCTTAATCTCAGGGACTGTCATGGATGGAATCCAAGACGAGATCCGGGATGCATTCGACGATGCCTTCCCGCCATGCGATGGTGAGTGCAGGAGTCATATACGACCAAAGCACAGCACTGATACCTCCCAGACTGGACAGAAGTAGACGTTGTCGATCGCATTACGCAAGTCGTCGCGCGAGTGTCGAGTCGTATGTTCGGTGGTACGACTCTCAGTCGAAACAAGGAATGGGTGCAATCATCTATTGCGTTTGCCATTGACGGCTTCATCGGGGCCCAGGCTCTGAAGAAATACCCGGAGTTTCTCAAGCCCTTGGTCGCACATTTCGTCCCCGCGATCCAAAATATCAAGAAGCATTATGAGGCGGCCGAGAAGGCTGCTATTCCACTTCTGGAAGAGCGAGCAGCAACAGGCGCCTCAGCGGCCGACCTGCTGTACTGGATGGATGAGGATGCCAAAGGTGACGAAAAGGATCGCGCCTTCCTGGCGGGTATTCTTCTCAAAGTCAGCTTTGCAGCAATTCATACCAGTGCAGCTGCCCCTAGCCAGCTGCTGTATGACCTGTGCGCTATGCCTGAATACATCGATCCCCTTCGACAGGAAATTGAAGAGAACACCGGCCCTGATGGAAAGATCAACCAGAAGGGTTTCTTGAATATGACAAAGCTCGATAGTATTATGAAGGAGAGCCAGCGTTTCAATCCTTTGCTACTGAGTAGGTCACCCCTAGCTGCTAGATTCTTAATTATATAGTCGCTATGTTCACCCATTCGGTGTGCTAACTGTCCCTGGCATATAGTTACATTCGAAAGAGTTGTAACCAAAGATTATCAGCTGTCCGATGGACTGATTATCCCAGCGAATACTACGATTGGAATCCCAACGCACGCCATCTCCATGGATTCAGCACTGTACCCCGACCCGGAGACCTTCCGAGGATTTAGATTCGACGAGAGCTCCAGGAAGGCTAAGGAGGCGGACTTAGGAGATAAATCTGGCAAAGAAAAGCCCGCATCATCGGCATCCGTTGCGTATGCTGCGTCTCATCCGTCCAGTATGGCCTTCGGATACGGACGGCACGCTTGTCCTGGACGATTCTTTGCCTCAGCAGAGATCAAAGCAATTATGGCATATCTCCTGCGAAACTATGAATTCAAGTACCCCACTGGGCAGACGGAGCGGCCCCCGAGCTTGCTGTTTGAAACCCAGAACCTGCCAAATCCAGCGGGTAGAATTCTATTCAAGAGAAGAAAGTGATCATGTACTATTTCTAGAACAGGGAGGAACAGTTAGATTGAGCTATTTGCAAGATAAACCGTTTTTGTAGGGGAATGACAAATGTAATGATCCTAGCACCAGGTACTGGTACTCTTCTAGGCTCGCAACCCATTAAACGCTCATTTATTCATGAAAATAATGGCTATCTACCAAGCTATGAGTAAAGAAAATAGTAATCGCTCTTATAGATCCATTTAAGTCATTGATCAACAGCCCCATACTATGGAAAGAGCAGAGGATCCTGGACCAAGCGATCCATATCCTCGGCACGAATGTGGATAGAGACATCCACCCCGTTCTCTGTCCACGACTTCGGCGCAGGCGCATTTGTCAGATTAGACGGAGGAGCTTCCTGAATCATGACAATTCCATCTAGATTTGGCATAACGCTCTGGGCATAGCGAATCCCGGTTGAAGCATGATGTAAACCAAAGTCAATATCGTATACACCTGCACGGGCCCAGGTTGTCACCAAAATATGACGTCTTCCCAGGAATGCCTGCCAAATGCGCTGTGGAGACTTCTCAAACGCTACGCCATGGAGATGCGCCCCTAAAGCCCCCGGCTTTTGCACCGCATTGATGGTCTCGCGAATGCGTCGCGCGACAGCATGGAGCTTACTCTCGTCTCCGATCGTCTCCGAAGTGGTAGTAGGCATCTCAGTTCCATTCATCTCGGCATTGATAATGATGATAGGGGATCCGATGAACCCCTCCCCTAGTTTGAGAGCGGGGCGCACACCGTATGTGAGATCGCAGTGGACAGGATTTGGGTCGTTTTGTAAGTTTCGGGCGCGAATAATGCTCGCCCAGACGTGGGCTAATACCGCGTCGTGCTGGCTGATGCGAAAGTCCGACGATGTTGACCCCTTGGTAGCCTCCTTCAGGATGGCTTTCACTTGCTCATGGGTAAAGTGAGCTACATAGTGAGAGACAGGAGCGCTGGTGTCCCATTCAGACCACGGCATCGGCTTGCCGACGGGTGGAAGGTCTTGTCCATGGAATGCATCGGGGATAGCGGGCTTAGGGCGTTCAGGGCACTGGGCCCACCAGTCGAAGCGATGAAGTGGAAGGTCTGCCGCTTGCTGTACTAGAGCAGAGTCGGGCTCGTCCGCATTGATATCTCCTCGGGCCGACGAGTCCAGAAGGCCCGGCTCAAAAACAGACGTTGTTTGGGAAGACACAGCAGGCGAGGCATGGTTAGAGAGTATCTCTCGACTAGCCCAAGCCCAATCCTTAAGAAACTGGACCAGGGCCGTGATGTCTGCTAAAGGATGCGTGCTTTTGATTCCCAGCGTAAAGCCTCCGCAGGCTAGCTCTGTCACTTGAAAGGATAGTCCTGGTGGTGAAAGACTAGATTCATTTGTCGGCGCATGTCGTAGTGCATTAATCAGAGCTGTAGACGATACGAGCTCGCCAAGTGGCGATGACTGACGGTCCCAAAGCGCCGGGCGAGAAAGCGGACAAAGATCGTCCAGGGTCAAGCTGCTTGTTGCCTGGATGAACTCGACCCCCGGATCCTGAGGCGTTCCATAATGCACATACGCCCGTCCGAAGCGTCGGGCATGAGGTGGAAAGTGGCTTTCAACAGTTGTGTTATCGAGACTAGTAATGGCCTTTACGTGGCCGCACCACTGCGGATAACCGTCAAGAGCGACCCGTAACGCACGACGAAGGTGCTCGACCACGTCGAACTTGCTGCCAACAGTAGGACGCTCAAAGAGCCATACCGCTGAGGTTGGGGAGAAATTGACTGTTGTTGCATCTAAAAGCGAGAGTGGCACCGTCTTCTCTGAGCTGCCTTTGGTATTGGGAAACAGTCGTTCGGATTGGATAACGGAGGTCTTGGTGGACGACATGGTGATCAGAGGGGTGACTCTTGGGGATATTGCATAACGCAGAGCGAGGAACCGCAGTCGAAGACGGTCATTAATTATGTTCTAATCTAGAACGATGAAGAACTGAGTGGGTCATCCCGATATCAACCCTTGCCTCGGGAATTTCCTTTTTGGGACAAGCCCTGAGGGGTACCCAACATATCGGGCATGATCATTTTGGACATTTAGTAGTTCCACCCTAGCGAGATATTAGATCATGATCCTTTAACTGATAATTGAAGCACTCTTCCACTGCCCCCGATGCTCTATCGTGTCGCTTTCTTGGTCACATAGTGGAATAGCTGGGGTCCCAATCCGTGTCCCTACATCATGCAGTTCGCTTCTGTCGGTTTCGTGAGACTCTCGAGAGCCCGATTAAGCATTATGATTGGCTGATCCAGTATTATCGGAATTACAGATTCTAGTCGCCTGGCTTGTATACCGGTTCTGGAAATGGAAACAACATCCCCTCCAGAAGTTTCCTGGCCCTTTGTCGGCATCATTTAGCAATGTCTGTTTGCTCTACTTCTAAAGCACTACGAGCTGTGTAAGCTGATAAAGCCACAGGCCCTGTATTCATGGAACTTCATGAGTGGTCGGCAGCCATACCGGCAGCTTGACCTCCACAATCGATATGGTACGTTCCTCTCACTGACATCTCACGCATTTATCTCACATGTCGCTGTCAGGTCCCGTTGTTCGAATAGCTCCGAATGAGCTTAGCTTCAACACATCCGGCTCATGGCGCGATATTTATGGTGTCCGCAAAAATGTCGAGCCGTTCATCAAGAGTGAATTCTACGACGGAGGAAACTTCGCCGCAGAAGCCCTCTCCATAGTGAGCGAGCGAGATCCGAAAAAGCACGCTGAGATGCGCAAGTATTTGGCGAGTGCGTTTTCAGACCGCACACTCAAGTCGCAAGAGCCACTGATAGCAGAGACGGTCGATAGATTGATAGAAAAGCTAGGCCAGGCTGGTCAAACGGAAGAGGCTACTGATATGGTGATGTGGTATAATCTTACGACATTCGACATCATTGGCAGTCTTGCTTTTGGACAGGATTTCGGTGGTGTTGAGTCCGGCACTCAGCACTTTTGGGTCTCAATTGTAACGAAGAGTCTCCGGTTGGGCGCTCTGGCTGATTGCTTTCGACGATTTCCGGCCCTATCCGTCATCGTTCAGACACTGTTTTCTGGAATGATCAACAAGTTGATGGAGGAGAACCGGAAACATCAGAAATATACAGCAGATCTTGTTCAAAGGTAGAGCCCTGTTTCTAAATTACTGATACCATTCACCTGACCAATGTTAGACGGTTGGCTTCTCGCTCGGGGAGGAAGGACTTTCTTAGCAAGATCATTGAGGCACGATCCGAAGCGAATATCTCAGATGTGCAAATTGCGGCTCACTCGTCTGACTTTGTGTATGATCTCCCCCATCTGAATTCCGGAAAGGTATAGTCTGACCCTAGGCTCGCGCAGAATCGCTGGAAGTGAAACCACCGCGACCACTCTTTCCTGCATGACGTATTATCTATTGAAAACCCCGGACATGATGCGCCGTCTCCAGACGGAGGTGCGTTCTGCATTCACCCGCTACGAAGAAATTAATGCAGCTAGCGCCGCCCAACTGGTATATCTCAAGGCTGTCGCGCAGGAGGCCATGCGGATGTATCCTCCGTTGCCGTTCGCACTGCCTCGAGTTGTGCCTCGTGGTGGCAGCACGGTGGATGGTCACTTTGTCCCCGAAGGAGTATGTTTTCTGCAGCCAAACTTGTCAACGAAATAAAACGGGCCCAGCTAACCTATCATGATACAAAGACTATCGTCTCAACTAGTCCCTTCGCAGCGAGCATGTCATCATCGAACTTCTCTAATCCCTGGGAATTCAACCCGGACCGATGGCTTGGATCTAGCAAGACCGATGATCTCGAAGCGTCTCAGCCGTTCTCTTTGGGTTCGCGGTCATGCATGGGTCGGAGGTACGTCTCTGTATTCTGATACTTCCATAATAGATTTCTGACTGGCATTCACTGGATAGCCTGGGTTGGATGGAGCTGCAAACTATCATGGCAAAGATTATCTTTAGCTTTGACCTGGAACTGGTCGATGAGAAGCTCGACTGGCAGGCAGACTCGCGGATGCATACACTCTGGGAGAAGCCACCACTTAACGTCAGGGTTATCCCTAGGGAGAAGTAGATGATTTCCTAATGTAGGTACTCAATTCATGTTTCTCGAGATAAGAACATGTCCAACTATTGTTTCAGAGGCTGTAGCACCGGCCTTACAAATGTCATTATTGTGAACTAAGACGCTTGAAAATGAATATATTTCAATTTCTCACCATAAGTCCATAGCCAGTGTCACTAGCACACAGTATATACAACATGCGAGTTAGTATGATCCTTAAGTTATGTCTGTGTTATAAACATGCCCTATCTTCGGTGTGCCTTGAAAGTTGCACCCCTTCTTGACTCACTACAGTTATGATCCGCCAAAACATGGAAGTACTACATTTTGTTCCAACGACATCAATCACCGGAAATCTGCCTTTTGCCACCATTTGCACCGCTTGGTTGAGACACTGTCTTTCATAGGTCCAACCCTAGAGATGTTGAAGTTCTGAATCATGTCATCCGTAAGGAAGTCGGCCGGATGATGAGCATAAGGCTGCCCAGTTGTGATGAAGTTTGCAAAGTACCTCTGCATTATCCCCGCAAGAGTAATATTGACGCCAGAGGTTGACTCGCCGGGATTGTAAAAGGTATACGAAAGGTCTACAGCGTGGATTGCCGGAGGAACGCTGAATTCATACCGGAAGCTGGTATTGCTGCGTGCGAATGCCTCTCCGAGAAAGTACTCGTTGCAACTTATGAGGGATTCTCCAATAGTAGATGCCAGACGGCCAGTCTGGTCCACATACCCGTATATGCCGCTGAGATTACTCGGGTACAATTCGTCTGTTATTATGGACAGCGCTGTAGATGAGATGCCGGGGAATAGGCTCGTAACGAGGTTGGCGTAATCTTCATCGTTTTTTACAAATGGAGACGCGAATAATACGCCTTCATTTGTGTTGTGCCCTGCCATGACCGAAACATCATCAGGGTAGTGACCCTCATTCAAAAGAACTGGAGGATAGTCCGGGTAATATTTGTCACTGACGGGGCCTTCATGGGGTTAGCTGAGTCCAGCATAATAAATGATCAGTACTCTACTCACCGAAAACAAATGTTCCGTATGGCTTTGCATTGCCCACAACAAGTGCATTGGCAGTCTGCAATGCCTGCGTTGATAGACCTTTCAACTCCTCGAAAGAAGTCACATTTGCTCGCTGGTACACTTCTTGCAATGTGCTCTTCTGCATTCTGGCAGGAATATTGATGGTGAAAGGGCTCTGGACAATGGCCCGTTGGAATAATGGTCCATAAGAGGCATTGCCTGAGGTGAGATGGTACATGATCGAGCCTCCTCCAGCGGACTCACCCATCACGGTGATGGTGTTGGGATCGCCACCAAAGAGGTGGATGTACTTATGGACCCATTTCAATGCAAACAGTTGGTCCTGTAGTCCTAGATTGCGCGTAATTTTACTAGAATCAGGATCGGCCAGAAATCCCTATCGACGGAAACAGTTAGTATTCAATGGCAGAATTAGTTCAAGATAATAGCGACTCACGAATAACCCCAAGCGGTAATTAATAGAAACGAAGATCACATCACGGCCTTCCTTTTTCGCTGTCTCCATCAGACCGAGTCCAGGGCCATACTGAGACTTCCATCCCGCCACGTATCCTCCGCCGTGGATCCAAATGACTACTGAAGACTTTTGATCCCCCTTGGCTTGGAAAACGTCTTCTGGCACGAAGAGGTCCAGGTACAGACAGTCCTCACTGATGCTGGGATCGATAGGAGGGAGGTCTGCTATTGTGACTGGAGGTATTCCCGTGAGGTTTCCAATCGGCTGCCCGAACAGACTTAGCCATGCCGCTTCCGCCTGCGGGCATCGAATGTTGTGTGCGCCTGCAGTCTGTATGGTTCTGTTCACCGATGGGGGAATAGGAGGCTGGAAACGACGGCTCGTTCCGTATTGGAGATTTGTGAAATTGAGATATCGCATGCCATCTTTGGTACTCTATCACTCGACTTAGACAATAATATGAAACTCAAACGGTCGGACATGCATACCTCGACTGCGGCTTGATGGATCGTGTATCCGAGATCTACCGCGGGAGCTGCTACCGCATTGGCCAACGGCGCAAGAAGCGCAAGCCCAAGACTAAGTCCCTTCATATTCTCTAATTTGCCGAAAGGATTACCCAACTTGAACTCGAAGTTGCTACATGCAACGCTGTATATTTAAAGGGTCAATCTCTGCGGACTTCCTGTTTCGGAGACCCCGATGGATCGTAAGCCCTAATTTATGCACGGACTCAATTTACTGTGGCAGAGTGCGAAAAGATCGTGGTGAGCCCCGTGGGTGTTTTCGTACGGTGTATATCGTTTCCTTCTACGAATTTTGCCAACTGGATACAAAATATAATAGGACCTGAGACGGGCAGTGATACTCTTGCAAGTTGCCACAGACACGTAATTTTTAGGTACCCTACCACAGTATTGATTGCTGACTACCATCGTTTGGTGGGGTGGATATGTGACGTGTTTGCTAAGCAGAGTGTCACTAATTATTCTGCCGTGTTCTATACAATAGTTGATTTAGTAGGGGATCCAAGCAATTTCTCTATTCTGCAGACGTTCAGGTGGCCTAAATAGGCATAATCTGACGTCAATGAGATCAAACTACCTAGAAAAGGTTAAGATTGTTAATTACCTAGTAGTGTGGGAGGCCTAAGGCCTCCAATCCCTCCTTTTTCAGGAAGCGGTATGGACGGTGAGGCCGGTCAAGTGGTTTGCCAGGGACGATCTTCACGAACCCTACCACAGGATTCCATTCTAAATTAGGCCTCTTTTTCATCCCACAGGTCGTCCAACCCCAACCGACCGGTCAATGCATTGGTGCTCGCCTGAGAGTCCAGGTCCGCCGAGAACAAGCGATATTTCATGTTATGCCAATCAATACTTCTCCATTCCTTGCCGTTGCGATCCACAAATACCGACTCGGTGTCCGGTCGCATGAGGTACACGACCGTTAGCTTGACTTTTTCTTTTTCCTGCGGATGAGGCACCACCCGGTGTAAGGATGATCGCAGCACATTCTGCGAAAGAAACTCCGCCGAGTCGCCGATGTTGCATACTGCGTGGCCGGGTCGTGGCTCGATGTACATCCACTTCTTCTTCTTAGGATGGTACACCTGTAGTCCACCGACATCTGAAAAGACCATTGACAGACTACCTATGTCTGTATGCGGGATATGCCCTACCTTAGTACTTTCTACTGAATATGGCAAGTATTTCAGTAGTCCTAGAGCAGTCGGTGATGGTTGGTCCTTGCGGTGATGCGCTGCGAGGTTCTTGTTGCCTTCGAGATTCAGCGAGCGCGATAGACTATCCATAATCTCGCGGCCTATATCACCGAGGTGGGCATTCGTTGCCTCCACCAACTCACGGCAGTCTTGAAATATTTTAGGCCCATGGATAGGACGATCCCGCGACGCGCTTCGTAGAGCATGTTCGAAGATCTGCCGAGTATATTGAGTTAGTACGTGACTCATTCTCACTCAAGATGACAAGATAGTGGCTCAGACCATGAATCCTTCGAACCCATCCTTCTTTCCGGCGACAGACCCCGTCTGGCTACCCGCGGGCTTGTACCTAGAGCTAGTGTCAGTTTTCGCTATAGGATGTTTGCCTTGCTAATACATAACACTCGGATAGGTGATGTTCCTTACCCAAGCACAATCTCTTCGCCTGCGGTATGATCTTTGTTTACCTCCGATTCATTCTTTATGCATTGTGGAAGCGAATAAAATTCCAATGCCGCGGCGGCAACGCTGTCAATTTGACTGGTGAGCTGTCCCGAAGGGTGGTCACGACAATCTAAATAGAAGAACCCTAGGTCGGTACAGGCGCGAAACAGCTCTTCTTCTGCTTCTCTGTCGTGACTCATAAGCCTTGCGATGGAGATGGTCGTCAGGGAAGCATCCTCGGCCATCTCGGAGACGCCAAGCACGTCTTCGTTCGCGTGTGGTGCCATGCTATCTGTATTGTTCTGGCAAAGATAGATATCTAATGTCTGGTAACAGCCACTATAACGGAAAATTTCTTTACAATATACAAAGGCCTATATATGTTCTAGCCCATGGACTACCATGGGACAAGTCCTAATGGAGGCGTTGCCCTAAACTGCATACCCAACTCGTGGGGTTTCCTAATTGGGTGAACTCCGAACTTCGTTATCCCCGGCTAGAGTTACATATCATGAACCGAACTTGGATAGGTGTGTAAAAAAAGAAAGAAAACTGGTCCAGCTTGCGTGGAAGCTTTTGGGAATTATCAGCTACATCTCCATATCTTAGGGTACCGCTGTTCTAAATGTAATAAGCACTGTCTCAGAAGACTTCTACCATAATTCACCGTAATGATATCGAGGCCTTTGAAGCTTTTATTCAGCCACCAGAACCCGAATACCTTTTGTCCCATCCTTCGGTGTCGGTACAAAACGATCATAGTGAATCTCGACATCCTCTCTAGTAGTCTCGAATAGCTTCATCCGTGAGCCAAGGCGGCGAATCAGCAGAGCAATACCCATATAAAGTTCCGCATAAGCCAAGCTATATAAATAAATTGATGTTAGCAAGATAGCGCATTGGCTTCAGCAGAGAACAATTAGAGAAAATTCGCATACTTAATTCCAAGACACTGTCTACTACCTCGCGAGAATGACAAAAGATAGCCATCAAGATTATGATGCCGCATTCCATTCTCATCTAGCCATCGCTCGGGTTTAAAGGTGTAAGGATCGGGGAATAGCTCTGGATGCGCGTGAATCAAGGTCGCTGTCATTCCCACTGGTGTTCCCAGAGGAATTACATACTCCATGCAACGACTCCCACCCATTCCGTCGCTCACTTGAGTTTTAAAACGGAATGGGCCCAGGGGGTTAATCCGCTGCAGACGCGTACTGACACCGTACGATAGCCGAAGACCTTCGCAAATAACTGCACTGAGGTAAGGAAGTTGCTCAAGACGGCTCCAGCTGACTCGCTCGCTTGGGTCAGCGATGGCGGTATTCAACTCTTCCTGGAGTTTTGTGAGCACTGCCGTGTTCTCCAAGAGATAGTAGAGTGTTGCCGATAGTGTCCAGGCAGTAGTCTCCGTGCCGGCGCCGACGACAATCTGGCCTTCCTGCCAAAGACGCTCGAGACGCTTCTCCTGCTCTGGCAGGTCCCCTGTGAGAAGCTCATGGAAGATCGTGCGAGTGAGGCCTCCGTCTGTTGGCTTCTCGCCTGACGCGATACGATCTTGTGCCTGACGGATTTGGCGGCGAATATCTTCCTGGAACTGCACGTACACCGTTGCCTCGGGGTTGATGCGGGTGACGATTGTCTGTGGTAGTTTGTTCATTAATGAGATTAACCACGGGAACTGCTTAATCCACGGGCCCATATCGCTACCAGCAATGATGGCGCGGTGAAAATTTGGTTCGAAGGTGGGCGAGTCGAGGAAGCCGTAACTCTTTGCGAATGCATACTCGGTAACAATATCTGTAGTCATGCAGCTGAAGGCCATGGTCATAGTGACGGGGCTGTTTGTTCCAGCATGGTGATGCTCAAGCTGGGCTACAAGCTTTTCAATTGCGCGGTGGATGATGGGTTCCAGTTTGGTCACTGAAGCCTTGGAGAAGAAGCGGTTCAAAGCTCCGCGACGGAGTCGATGTAAATCGTGACCTGGAGTGCCGAACACACTATCTGGAATGCCAAACTGCGCGCTGAAGTAGGGATACTTGTCACGTTTCTTTCCGCCACCGGCGTAAAGGTCATCGATGAAGGCCGGGTCGTTGACGTGGAGTTCATTTGGACTGATGCGGACGATCGGTCCGTACTTCTCGTGCATGCGCTGGATTTGAAATGTATAGCGACCTCGCTGGATCGCGTCGTAGTAAAATTCATACCATACGGTGAGGGCTGCGATCTTCGGACCCGGATACTGGGCTAATGGATGGAAAAAGAGTCGATAGATACCCAGGCAGAGCAGATACAGCACATAGCATGTTATGATAATAGCTACCAAATCCATTGTGGTAAACTCTTCCTTCACAATTTCTAGAAAGTGATGTAGAGGTAGAAAGGGATTTAATAAATGAATAATTTTGTATTGTTAAGTTTAATCGGCCTTGTCCACTCAGGGCAATGCCGAAGATCATCTACGCCCGAGCTAGGGATATCACCCTTCATTTTGCAAGCCGTCCATTCTAGCCGATGTAGTACTCCTGTCCCATTGTCAGGCTGTGTCTCAACTTCGAGCTAGGGCTTTCATGTGCTAATTAAATCTCAGATGCAGATGGAAGGTTGCTGGTTGCGCATGATCCTTCAATGCTTGACTGTCATCCCAGGACCTTGGCTATATCCTGTACTCGGGCTTCTAGAGTAGAGTCTATCAAGGCCTTCAGTACCGCAATAAAGGCCTTCCCTAGCTGCTCCACTCCCTGGAATGAGTATTTGCCGTCGAACTCAATCCGTATATTGACACCATCACCCCTTTGAACCACTCCGAGGACAAGTGGTGCCGGAGGTTTCTGCACTTCAACAACCTTCCATGGTCCAGGTTCAACAGGCATGTCTAACAAGATAACCACCTGAGACTCAAGCCAATACGAAGTGTACTGCTCCACTCCAATGGCCCGGCGGAGCTCGGGGTATGTCCATTGGAAATTATTCACCTTGTGGAAGTTGCGTTGAATACTCGTCAGAGCGTTTGAAATCAGCTCATTTCGATCCAGCTGCAGGATAAGAGGGCACCGGCCGTTGACTCCTCCCACAATGTTGTCAATGGAAGGATAATCTATGGTCCGACCGGAGACACTCGCCTTCATAGCCACTGTATCAGATGCGCTGTACTTGGATAGAGTCAGCCCCCATGCCGTGTAGATGGCCATAGCAGAGGAAATTCCGCGGCCGCGCGAAAACTCGTCCAGTGCCATTTTCTTCACAACGGAATCCGACTCCCACGTCGACCATGATACAGAGGGGTTCCTTTCTAAGGGCAAGTTCAGGGGTTTTAGCTTTGACCATGGCCGCGAGTAGTCTCCCCAAAACTTCTGGATTTCTTCCAAGTTCTCTCTTTTCTTCTGTTGGAGGTATTGAGCCAAGCCAGCGAGGCTTACTGCCGGCGGGAGCTGGTTCTCATCCCCTCGAAGAATCACCTCCATTTCAGCTAATATAGTACCAAAGGAAAATGCGTCGAGGTATATATGGTGCATGGTCCAACTTAATTGGATTTTCTCACCAGGCAGTTCGATGACCCAGAATTGTGGCTCAAGAATGGGAGAGCCTTTGTGTAAGCGTAACCTGGACCACATCCTCTGTTGCTCACTCTCGGAGGCAGCAGTGAATTCCTCTTGATTTGACACCCTAATATCAGTCCAGTTGAGCGTTAAAGTATTATGAACTGTTTGAGCGCCGAGGTGTAAGTCAAAGGCAGTGCGAAATACGGAATGACGCGTGAAGAGCAGCTCCCACGCCTTTCGCAGGGTCTCGCCGCTAACGTTATCCGATGTAATATCGCGAGTCAGAGAATGAAACAGATAGTTGCTAGTCGGACTTTCGGAAGTCTCCCGGAGGATCTCAGCTTGATGGTCTGTAAGCGGGATCCCTGTGCCATGCGTGGGTTTGAACGCCGCATCGTCTTTAATGGACACCAGAGCTTGATCAATGGCTGAGACTGTGTCCAAGAGGAAGATGTCGGCGACAGAGACTTTAAGCTTGTGCTGTCGTAGGAATGAAGCTAGCTTTACAGCCCGAAGGGAGTGCCCACCTAGCCTTACAAATGAGGTCGTAGGCGTGATTTGGCTCACCGGCCTATCGAACACCACGGCGAAGGCCTCTGCGACAACCGGTAGAGTGGCAGAGTTCGAGACATTTGGATTGTCGATATTCGTGATTGTGCTGGCATTCGTAGCCAACACGAGTTCCTTCAAGCCTTTTGTATCGACTTTGCCATTGGAGGTTAGAGGGAAATCTTGCACCGCGAAAAGCAGGTCCGGTACTAAGAACTTGTCGTATCGTTCTCTTAAATGGCTTTGCAATTTATCGGTATTCACATCAGCAGGGCTAATGAAGGCCACGAGAGCGCCCTGGTGCATGAAGGCAGCTGCTCGATTCACACCGGGAAAGCTTCTCAACGCCGGTTCCACCTCGGTCTCCAGGTTGACGAGAAACCCGCGATTCTTCACCAAGCGGTCAACCCGGGCCACAAAATGTAGTCCATATTTGTCTCGTCGCGCCAAGTCACCGGTGCGATAATGTCGAATTCCGTTGCGCATAAAGAACTTTTCTTGCGTAAGCTTCTCATTGTTGAGATAGCCGATGGCGAGGCACGGTCCTCGGATACAAATCTCGCCTTCGTCGACCTCGTTTTCCAAGGCGTCGTCCAGTAGAACCAGTTCTACCCCCGACACGATGTTACCCAGGATTATGGGCCCGCCGGGGGACATTTCAGCAACGGAAACAGCCGTGGTACACTCCGTCGGCCCGTATGAGTTGTATATCTTTCGTGTTGGTGTTGCCCATGCGTCGATCAGGGCGGCTGTGGGTGCCTCTCCTCCCATGTAAATCTCTCGCACGCCATCAAACCGGGGCGAAGGCTCGAATGTCGAGAGAATAGAAGGCGTTACCACTAGTGTTGAGCAAGTTGGAGCAACATCCAGTACATCCGCCGGCAACGCCATGGCCAAAGTACCTCCGTGACAAATGGTGGAAAATACAACCCCCGCACAGCCTGTAAACGTGGTATCAGTAAGCTGTGAGAGTGTCCATACTAGTGTAACTTACCGTCAAAAGCAACAGAAAAGAATAATAAAACTCTCGTACCGGGGTGTACCGTCATAGCACCCGGGAAATTCTGCTGTACCAGATGGGCGGCACTTCCATGGGAGACCATGACACCTTTAGGCTTGCCGGTGGTTCCCGAAGTGAAGATGATATATATCAGGTCGGATACCTTCATATCTTTCCGAATTTCTGCAAGCACCTCTCTCTCGCTAATGGTGGCTGTTAACGCATCTGGACGCAAAAGATCGGCCATGTGGACCATGTCATAACCTGAGATAGTTGTGTCAACAGTGCTGAACACCATTTTTGACTGCACAGCTTCCAATGTCGCCAGCACTCGCGACGAACTCCAAGCATTGAAATCCATTGGACAGTAACAGGCACCCAGGCGGAGTATCCCCAACACTGCGACAAGCATTTCCGGGCCCATACTTGTAAGCAGGGGGATATGGTCGCGCGGTTTGAATCCTCGCTCCTTCAGGGCTAAGGCGACTCGAATTGATGCATCGCGTAGTTGACTGTACGTCAGGGAATTGCCCTGGAAGTCGGCCACAATGCCATCTGGATCTTGATCCGCCTGTTGGTCTATCAGTTCGAGTACACACTTTTGAAGCGGGGGATCCGCATGATGTGATTCTGCTTCTACTATGGCCATCTTGGATACGGTGGTGATTTGAAGTTAGTCCTTTTGGGTCTTCTTCCATATAACACTGTTATGCTGTATTTTAATGCACTTATGCTGACTAAAGGTTGAGTGCATTTCGGATATTTCCTAAAGCGGTAATCCCGATGTCTTCCATCCACCCCGGTTAATATTCAATATCAACAAAATTTAAGCATAATGGGGTAGAGTAACTAGGTCAATAGGGATTTCTTTCAAATATGAGATCCGTCTTGTCGAGTTACCGCTCGGCCATGACGAGAACTGATTCAATGCAAGTGGAATTTGACTAATATATACAGTCTAGATGTCTCAATATTATTCCAGAATCTACCAGTATCTACACTGAGACTCACGGTTGGGTCCTTGTCCGGTAATTCAGAAACAGAATTGCCTTTCGCTATCGAGAAAATGTTTGGTTCAACCAAGCAGCCATGGCTTGAAACTGTACACCAGGCGAAAGTCCCAGCCCAAAGTCTGTGATGGGCTCGGCATGGAACTCCCGAGAAACACGACTAACCACCACGTCTGGGTGTTCAGCCTATTCATTGAAGACGTGAGCAATGCACAATTGTGATCCATTATATTGAACCAAGCAAAACATACCTCAATCGTGTGTGCCAGACTGACGATAGAGTCCAAAAGAACTTCATCTCCACCGACGCCAATAAATATTCTTTTCACAGGCAAACGTTTCCACCAGCCAGTGGGCGCCTCAGTAGGATGACTATATTTGTCTCTCTCAGTATCGCCGAAAAGTGCTTCACCCCATCGACGCAGGGATTCGGCCGAGATAGCATCTTTGTCCGCATTTGTGCGGAAGCTTTCGTGGTCCGTGCCGAAATAGATCCATGGCGATAATAGTAGTGCGCCACGAAAATTCTCCGAGAGAGATAGTGTGGGTATCGAGTCATGCGGATGGCCTTCAGTAAGATGCGACAGAACTGTCAGTGCAAGATGGGCACCTGAAGAGTCACCTTGGAGGATAATATTTGATGGTCGCTTGCCTAGGACTTCTATGGCATATCGGACAAGAGCTATGCCTTGCTCTAGCTGTCGGGGCCACTGAGCTTGAGGCACGAGGTCATAGGCCAGGAACAGGACTCCCACATCTTGGTTGTTTTTCTTGAGATCGACAGCGAGTGCATTGACAAGATCGAAGTGTCCCGGTAATGCGGGAATGCAGTAGGCTCCACCAGGGAAATATATTAGCAATTTCTCTGCATTGCGGTTGCCAAGCCAAAAGGCTTCAGTTCCATCATGTAGCCGGACAATGTTGGGTGTGGTTTGCTGAGAATTCATCAGGGCCTCGTAAGCGTTCCGGGCTGACTTGGGTGGCAGAATATACCTTATACAGGTTTAATAATGGCTCTTCACAACGGTTACAAGGTTGCAGTTGGGACATGCAGGAAAATAAAACGCATGGGCTTACTGGATTTGTTCTATAGAAGCATTTCCAAAGAACGACCGTGCAAATGTAATAACCACATGCTTGTAGGCCGTAGCGCCTCCTGTTTTGCCACGAAAGGGTGCGGTGATAGCAGACCAGAGTGCAACAGCGACTTCAAATGAGAGGGGTTTTTATATCAGGAATTATGATGATGTGGCTGCAGATCAGATGTCACTTACTGGACTTGCCAGCTGTAAAGCTCAGCCCTAGCCACAGCCCTGCCATATCTTATAGTTCAGTAGGGGATGATCACCTGTTAGTTGCTTCTGAATTCTTGACAAGTGTTTTACTGGGGAAAGGGGACGTGTTGAGTTAAAAAGCAGAAAAACGTTTTTGAGCAGGGGTGCTTCTTGGCCCGAGCTGTCGGCGGAGAACAAACATTGGGGTATAGAAATTGTTCGATGTCGTGTTCGCTTTAATTTGATTGACTGTGTCTTTCCGCCGAGTCGGCGGAGGAATGAAGACCCTTGTCACCCTTTCTCCTACAATCATCTTTTAGGCGGAACACTCTGCCCGCCGATTCGGCGGAGTGGAATACTACTCACTAGTCAATAATCAGTTGAACTTAACACATTTTTTTCTTCATTTAAGTATACCATTGTCTTAGGTAGAGAGCATGCTCACAGATATTGCCATCTCCCAGCCCATTGGTATATCAGTGACATTGGGGTTCGAGCGTTCTCATGTCTACCAAAACACGGTCATTGCAAACAGGGGAGACGGCAGTTTCGTCAAGAACTTCAACACCTGCTCCACTTGAAGAACCCAACAAAGATGCTTCAACTTCATGTGACCCCAGGGTTATAGGGGATAGAAACAAGGAAGCGATTGGATGTGGTCTTGACGATGCACCGAGCGATATGGCAAGCACTGGCGGCTTCACTTTACTCATGACCGTCACGGCTTTGGCTATGAGCATGTTTTTGGTACGACTTTACTTTTCGATCCTTTAAGCAATAACAACCTAACATTTGATTGCGATGGATAGGTCTCTTTGGATATGGTACGTGGATTTAATCACCGTGCGAAGCCCTCGAATTCGCCGCGAGAATATTTGATGAACGAGTTAATTAATACTTTTACCTCAGACCATTGTCGCAACTGCGATCCCTAAGATAACAGATGATTTTGGGGGTATCGAGGACGAGAGTTGGTACGGATCGGCGTTTTTTATAACTTTGGGGAGCTTTCAAGCTGCGTGGGGAAAGGCATATAAGTACTTTCCGCTAAAGATATCCTTCCTCTTGTCTATCTTTCTCTTTGAGGTTGGAAGTTTAATTTGCGGTTCGTAGAAACTTGATATGTGTACCGCCACTTGTGTTCAAAGACTGACTGGTTATGAATCTTTCGCTTAGGTGTCGCACCGAACAGCATTGCGCTCTGTATTGGACGGGCTATCACTGGCGTCGGAGGTGCTGGGATTTCCTCAGGTGCATTTACCATTATCGCGTTATCCGCGCCACCCAAACAGCGACCAGCGTATATTGGAATTCTGGGTGCCTCGTATGGGATTGCTGCGGCCATTGGACCTCTCGTTGGCGGTGCATTCACGACCAATATTACCTGGCGGTGGTGTTTTTATATCAATCTACCGATTGGCGGACTTGCAGCCGGGATCATCCTATTCTTCTACCGACCTCCTCCTCCGTTGCCCTTCCTGGATACACCGTTGACAGAGAAGTTGCTTCAAATGGACCTACCTGGTAGCTTGATCCTTGTTTCGGCTCTAGTCTGCTATGTCCTTGCCCTCCAGTGGGGTGGACTTTCGCTGTCGTGGAGTGATTCTAAAGTTGTGGGTACTTTAGTTGGATTTTGTGTGCTGTTGGTTGTCTATGCCATTGTACAATGGCTACAGAAGGAACGCGCTGCAATGATTGGGCGGCTATTCCGTCACAATGTAGTGATCATGATGATCTACATTGACCTGCTAGCGGGAACCTTTTTCTTGCTGGTATACTACTTACCTATCTATTTCCAGGTGGTGTCTGGTGTCTCTGCTGCCCAGAGTGGAATCCAAAACCTGCCTTTGATTCTTGCCCAGAGTGTTTCAACGGTCATATCTGGTGTTACCCTCAGCAAGTTTGGATACCCCCAGCCTTTCCTCCTAGTTGGCGGAGCACTCACCGCGATTGGGTCGGGCTTGTTGTACACGCTTGAGATTAATACCGGCGCTGGGAAATGGATTGGCTACCAACTTTTGGCGGGTATTGGCATAGGATGGTGCTTCCAGGTCCCTGTAGTGACGGCGCAAGCTTCTGTTGCGCCGGAGGATTTGCCGTCAGTGACGGCCATGGTATTGAGTACGTTCTTCCCTCCACAGTGCGTATTTTTTAGTCCGTAGTAACTAACCTTTACCAGCTGTGCAAACCTTAGGGGGATCAGTCTTCGTTTCGGCCGGCCAATCAGCCATGGTCAATGTTCTTCTCAAAAACCTCCGGAGTGAGACTTCAACCGTAGACGCCCTCAAGGTGGCGATGACAGGTGCAACGGAGCTACGCCAAAAGTTCTCTTCCGCCCAAATGCCATTCATACTAACTGCTTATATGGAAGGACTCCAAGCGGCATTCCTTGTGGCCGTTGTCGCGTCCAGCGTGGCTACCGTGGTCTGTTTGGCGGCTCGGTGGATGAGATTGTCGGGTCAAACTACGGCTGCTGCCGGCGCATAAACACAGGCAAAAGATTTGCCGTGTTTGCTTTTTCCTTTTGTTTTCTATCTAGAATAATAGGATTTAGTTGTTCATGGTAAGAACCTTCAATATCAATTCTCTCCCCCCGATTCCCTGCACATGCATCATGTGACTCTGACACAAGTACCACGAAGTAGTACATGTAGTACTACTGGATGAATAAGATAAAATTCAGCTGAGAAGACTCCCCTTCATCCGTATTGAACATTTTGTCTTAAGACTTTTTGGAAATTCCAAGCACAAGTGGCAATTTAAAAGTACTGATCGATAAGCCTCGAGGTGACATTGCAATATATTTAGCAGGAGGCGGTCAACGGCTTACTACTACTATTACTACTTGCTAAATGAGTCCCAAAACAAAACAGACGCGACATCTTCGCGTCCACCACCCTCACATTCGTTTACCCCTGTCTTTGGAATACCGATGCAGGCGTTGGCGAGCAAATTAGCCTCATTTTGTAATTTTGAGCGCGATGATGCGGACTAATCAGCATCCAACCTCAACCCCGCCCGAGGACCAGCAACCACCTCGTAAGAAAGTCCGAAAGGGGACCCGCAGCTGTTGGGAATGTAAGTGATCAACTGAGCAATTATGTCTCTGGCTGTTGGTCCCAGACTGATCACAAGATAGGTAAACATCGCAAGGTCCGCTGTCATTTCGTCTCTGATGGCGACCAAAGTTGTCGAGAATGCCTGGCAAGGGGGACTCCTTGTCGCAGCCAGGACTTACCAGAGCCCGAGAATACTCGCGAATTAGATCGTGCGTCACTGAGCGATCGACTTGGTCGCGTAGAATCCCTTCTTGAGAGGGTTCTGCGACGGCTGGACACCATGGGTGGTGCTGAGGAGGCACAAGGGCTACCATCCATGGCAACCGATAATGATAATGGCTTAAACTGTAGTGCAGCCGCCACGCCTGCAAATATAACTGCCCCAGCCCTGTCCCTCTTTGGCAATGGTGTAGTAAGTATCATGTTCAAAACTTGTATTAGGCCATCCTTAACATGAGATAGCTAAGGTTTCGACGATCGGATGTCTCTACGCCAAATATCACATTGTATAGTGCAACCAGTCGCGACTGGGAAAAGCTACGCCATGAGCTTTTGGATCTGTTACCATCGGATACTGCTTTAAGAAGACTTGAACAAGCCAATAGCTGCTGGTGGCTAGTCAGGATGCAGTGCTTTCAAGATAACGAGGAATCGCTACTTTCAAGCGCGGCGGCAGCCCGTTCAGGCAATCACCCAACCGCGATCGCCAAAGTTCTTCTATGGATGGCCATTTGTCTCCAGCAGCTCCCACGGGGGATTGATGTTGAATCATTGGAACTTCTGTGCGCTCCCACACGACTGATTGCAAAGTGTGTCACACTTGTCGCACAGTCCATTAGCTCTGATGAGACTTTAGTAAGTAGTCTTGATGGGCTGGAGTGTCTAGTACTATTAGGAGTGCTTTATAACAATGATGGGAAATTGCGGAGCGCCTGGTTGTGCTATCGCCGGGCCCTCAACGTAGCTCAAATTATCGGGCTCCATCGACTGGCCCCAAAATCGACAGACGAGTCGGAATCTCTTTCCAGGGCAAAGCATGTCTGGAGTCATATTATTCACGCAGACCGATATCTTTCTTTAATGCTAGGAATGTATCATGGCATCACTGACGTAGCCTTGGACTCGATGCGAAGCGGGAACGAGGCACCGGGTTCATCCCATATGGATCTTCTTTCTCGCATAGCCGGATCCATTATCGAAAGAAACCAAAGGTTTAGCGGGATTACACCTTCAATGGTTCGAACGACACAAACAATCGATGCCGAGCTTCTGTCAATTAGCCCTATATCGGTGATTGAGGACCCATCTATCCTACCACCAGGAAAGTCTGTAGAGCGAGCCCAGGCGTACGCCAAACTCATGACGCAGTTGTGGCATTATCAGCTCATCGCCTGGCTCCATTTGCCACTTCTTTTGGAATCTGGAACGGAGAGACGCTATGACTACAGCAGGCAAAGCTGTCTAGAAGCCTCCCGGCATATGATTACATGCTATACATCTATGCGACGTCTCACTGCGAATAGCTTTTGTTGCAAGTCGCTCGACTTCCAGGCCTTTACTGCCGCCGTCACTCTTCTAATCAATATGATCGGACCGACCGGTCGATCTCATTTCGAGTCCAATGACTGGCCCACCATTGAAACCGTAATGGCTAGTCTGGAGACGTTGGCAGAGGTACAACCACCCGACAAGGTAGCGACTCGCGGTCTTAGCGTCCTCCGGAATCTGAAAAGGGTTGCGATGAGAAACAACATAGCTCAGTCTGCTACCTCCGACGGACTTCCCCCAATGGACAGCCAGTCTGGGCGCATCAAACTTGACATTCCATACTTCGGTACCATTTCCCTTGACTGTAGCGCTCGCAGTGATCTTCTAGAGCAACAACAACCTAATAATGCTCGGTCAAACCCTACTGGCACAGACCTGGCTGCCACTAGTGCATTGTCGTCGAACGTAGGGAATACTACGAAGGCAGACACTGTGCATAATGAGGTCACAGTTGAGGGGCCTTGGCTAGAAACTCACCTGGAACTTGGCCCTGCCGATATATGGTCAGTTGAACCGGATTTAACAGCATTCGCCTCTTTCTTGCCCGACTTGGAAGATAGCTGGGACTTGGGGCTTTGAATGTGGATTCGGCTCCCTTGAACGATGTAAGGGATAGGCATCAGCAAATGTATTTTCAAAAAGCCTATCCTTATGTCACAGTTATGGAAAGACTAGCAAACCTTTCTATTTGTATGGTATTCACATTGTATTGACGAGCTCCTGAGGGCAATGGCATCCAGGTTAAGCCATATAGAGCAGCATGGATCCTTGTGGCAGAGCACCTATGTCATCTCGTGTCTATTCGCGCCGAGAATATAGATGATATGAGGCTTATAAAGTTCCAAAAGACCCAGCATTTGTTTGTCAAGACTCGAAGGAGAGTGGCAGGTGCTGTTGTACGGTTAGAGGTAACCACGATCTGATGATGTATCCAGAGAACAATCTTCAAGCTCTGCGGTACAACTATCAAACACCAATATTACCTATAAAAATAAGGTGCAAGTGTTTTACGGAGAGTATTTGTTCCGTTTCCTTGATGTTCAACAGCAGAACTACGTTGATCCATTGTCAAGTGTTACGGTAAAAGGCGAGACAGAAATCTTTGAAAAACAACGAAAGTCCGAATTGCAATTGAGTACTCAATAGATACAAAAGCCTAGCGGTAAGGACAGGCAAGAGATAGAAAGGAAAAGGTTGACGCGGACAGCATCTGGAAGCGGAAAACCCTAACCAGAGGGGGTTCTTTCAGCTATGTATTGGAGCCTGTGTGCTCCCACAATGAGCTGCTTAGAAGGTGATAGTATAGGAAGAAGTGGTGAAGACAGCGTTCTGTCCAGTGAAGGGCTCGGTACCAGCACCAATGCTCAGGTAGTACTGGGAGGAGGGGAAGCTCTGCTTCTCGGTGAGGTAGGTGAAGAATTCGGCCAGGTTACCAGAGTAGTCCTGGATCTCGCTGGGAGCAACGAAGCTGAAAACGGTGGTCGCGGCGTTGGTTCCCTGGTAGAGCTTCCAGGATTTACCGCCAATGGTGGGGGTATCGACTGGGGAGCCGGTGGTAGAGATGGGGCCTGCACCACCAAGGGCGGCGGTCCAGATCATGATCTCGTACTCAGCGTTGCCACCGGCGGTGGAGGAGGTGAAGATGTCGTACGCCACGTCACCGACGAGGTTGTCTCCCGTGTAGCTGCCAGAGGCTGTCAGCAGATAGGACTGTCAGTCAATGTATGTGTTGCTTACCTCCACTTCCAGGTAGACTGGATGTTGGTCAAGTCAGAGACCTTCTTGCTTTCGGGCCGGGCCTCAACGTTGGGGTAGCTCTTAACTTGGCCATCGCCGCCGGACCAGCTCCAGGTAGCGTGCCAGGCGACACCGCTGGAGCTGTCATTGACCGAGGAGTCAAGTCCAACACACTGGCTACCGGTGCCCTGGTCTTTACCCCACATGTTGTTGTAGAGCTTGAAGTTGCCGACATTGATCGTATCGTACTGGCCGCAAGAATCCGCACGCTTAGCAGCCTTGTGCTGATGAGTTGGAGTCCATGCTGCAGAGGCAGCAGCGGCAAAAAGAGCTAGAACAGCGGGAGAGGTCTTCATGGTGTTGGCTTTGGAAAGAAGGACTAGAGGATGGTAAAGAATGGATAGCTGAGGTATTGTACTGGGTGAGTTGAGTGCTTGTTGATGGCTTGAAAGAACCTGAGGGTGTCCCCTTCTTATACCTGAGGAGAGCCATGATAGATGTTAATGCTTCTCGTGATGCTGTCATGATCATCGGCCCCTTTCCCATCTTCATCCGCATATGGTGTCTTAGTCTGAAACCTGTTTATGGTGAATAGGACGAACTTCACCGTGCTCCGAGCATACTCCGAGCATTGTATACAAGGTACCAACCATTGGTTAAGTTTGCTTTATTCCCATTGAACGGACGAATTGAACGGATAAAATGAAGGGTGAGCTGGAAGTCGATCATAGGCGTCTCGTGAGGACGATCGTCGGTCACGACCGACGGGGCCACAACCTTAGATTGGACGATCGATTGTGATATGAAAGTTCTACAATACAAGCCTTTTAGGATTAACTCCACCTATTAAGCGTTCTTCGCATAACGCTCGCAACCGTACAAAATGCCATTGATCGATATAAGCTCATGATAGTACTTAATCACAGGCACCATGCCCTCACGCAGAACCGTTGGGGGAAACGGGGGGCATATACAGGGCACACCAATAGTGCTGTACAAGCTTTTAGGTACAATTAAGATCCTTGTTCTCCAGTCCAGCGCTTAAGGATTCAGCCTATTCATTTCTTTTTTCCATTAGCCTAATTCTATTAAAACTCCTAGTGGTCTGCCACATGGTCAGTTCGCAAGAGTGAGGGTCCCAGGGTCTTCGGGTCTTAGGGTTAATATAATAGCGGGTTTCAGTTTACCGAACTCGGAAGCAAGGCTTGTCGATCCACAAACCGTCGGAACTTAATCATAATGGCTTCTTACACACGGGACGTTGTTCCCGGCTCGATACAGAGATTATAGGGCAACTGAGCTATATACCGGATCTCGATTCAGGAATGGATGCCAAGCTTCATCGTATCCTGGAAGTTGTGGTTGTGTGCCAACAGATATTGATTACCTGATATCTGCCGAGGCACACCAACCAAGGATCGAAACGTAATAGGAATTGATTTCCTGGAAATGAGCCTTACGGAGAATGAGTAACTTGAAAGGGTAATTGGTACATAGAGATATTGAAAATTAACGCCAGTTAAGATTCCTCCCCATCCAACTAGTACTCTCGGAATCACGGATATGACTAGGCGCCCCATGCTACTGACTTAGTTAAAACGGTTCCGCGAACCTATGCGCCACATTCATGCTAATTTTGTCTGCCCCCTGTCGCTATTAATATGAATATACTGGTACTCGTATACCAAAAGGACACCCCCATAGTACACTCGACCATCACTCTCTAATTAGAGCCGTGACGCCACAGACATCCCTCGGCAGGTCCCGGAACCCAGTGGTTTCATCTGAATGGTTTACCACTCCCATCTGACGCGCAACTCCGGTAGTATAGGGGCCACGCCACCGCTGAGATGATTGAATGTACGTTCTGGACGAGTTAATCCAATCATACAAGTTCCTGCTCTTCATATACATGCTGTTCTGGTCTTCCGTGTGGGCCCGATCCAGCAAAAGCCTTGTAAAACCTGGAACCATGACACTGATATCACCGGTTAACACCTCGTTGGTGGCTTGTTCCCCATCTAGGCTTACGTAGTTCATATTTTTTTAATATATACCCGTGACTCAGTTACTAGCTAGTGTTTATTCCGACTCGATCTCGAACTGACATGTAAAGGCTGTACCAGAGGATGCACACTGTTTTTGTGGACGTTTGATTTAGCCTGATACATCAGATCGCCTGCATGTGAACTTTCCGACTACCATAGAGCGCGCTGATCACGGATAATCATAAAATCTACTCAAGCACAATAATTAGAAATTTATTCCGCTACAAGATCAATTATGCCCTAGACAGGGACCCTTGCAGTTGGGGGCACGCTAATGTTCAATTCCTAAATTCGGGCTATATCAGCAGTAGTATACGCGGGACAAAACAGGGATAGTAGATTGTTATAGAACCATAGAACTAGTCTAGGGTACGAGGGACAAAGAAAGCCATTACTGCTAGAGGCATTAGCCAGCACCCTGTTCTCAAACGCCCACGAGTCATACACGTGGCGCATGTTAATTATTGCTCTAATGCTTGTGGCGTGAGGCATTGGAGAAACTAAGGCGTCATGACATTACCTAGAGAAGCTAGGCTGTTTCTTCTAAATACTGAACGTACGGGAAAGATAACAGTTACATCCAATTCTGGAATACTCCCAGGTGTCTCAGAACAAGGGGATGCTCCCGCAAGTGACGGTCGACGAGTACAGCCCCTTTTGGGTGCTTCATACCCAGTGACATAGGAAATACGGTGACTAATTTTAAAGATTCCTACTCGCATAGAGTATCATTACATGGTCCTGTGAATATAACCTTTGGGGTCATTTTGAGGAAGCGCGGATGTTCTGCGGCGCTTATCGTTTTATCCAGCTGCGCGAGTTGAAGAGGGCCATATGACTTATTCTTTCAACAGAAATCCTTGCTAGATGGAGGATAGAAATTGCACGCGCAAGGCTCAAGACGCAATGGTCTACTTTCGCATGTCCTATATTGCCCTACTTACTAGTCACTTTATGTGCTCATGTGCCTCTCACTGTTCTCCTCCGGCTGTTTTGATACTATTCTAAGTACAATAACCACCAAGACTACTCCAGCGACAATTGCACTTAAAACCCATCCGAAGAACTTGAATATACCTTTGTACAAGCGCACCTTTCTTCTTCAGCAGCTATCATATCCCATGTTGGAACTCTATCGGTTATGCGATTGGCTGAGAGATGAGCGCTCGGTAACCTAGTGTTTCTCGGAGATTAATGATTATATGTTCATAAATCAAAAATACATTTAGGCCCGGTACTATGTCGGACATATCCAGAAGTGAATTCTTAGCCAACAATCCCACGGCTTCGGTATCGATTTCGGAAGATATCTCTCGGCACCATTGAGTGTACAATGTAGTTATACATATGAGAGAACTAAGAGTAACTTGAACTCATTAGCGGATTCCGCCATCAAAAAGTTCATTTGAGAGACGTAGGACTGTATCTTACTCTTTCATTGCACAAGCGATAAAGTTCAGTTTTTGCCCCGTACTCAACAGGGACTGCCTTTCGGGCGGTATCCGAGATGTCCAATGTGGAAACCATACCGAGCTCCTGTACCATGTCGCGATAAACCGAATAGGGCACGAAGTCTCAGCTGATAGATGCTACCCATCACAGAACTCACTTCACGATTGACACAGTATGTAGTAATTAGAAAAATATTATCATCCGACCATTTTCTATTTAGACCGCGCCGTGGTAGATAGAGTATCTGAATTTAGCGCTATCGTCAACGAGTCCAACGCCAATATACATAATTGAGGTATCAAGTAAAGAAATTCGGGGTTGAAGTCATTTATATTTGTAAGATATCAGGATTATAATGTCACATGTATGCTCTCCAGTGTCCAGCACTGGACAAAGTCCACTTAAAGAAAGCCATTCTCATGTACGCAATACTACTCATCCATCTGCCACTGGTAATCCAGCGCCTCCAGTCTTCCCTTCCGATTCCTAGCTGCAAACCACTCCTTCTCGAATCCATTACTGCGGTCCACTCCATCCCAGCGATGCCCCGGTCTGATTCCATATCGATTCGGCTGAAAAGCCCCCTTGTATAAAGGCTTACCGGTTGCGCTCTTCCCAGCGCTCTTGTTTGTCAAGAATTGTGCAGCCGGGTCATTCCACCGCTCTCGGGCGCGCAACTCGTCATTCATATCTTCATCGTCGACCGTCCGGGCAAGCGGCATCGCTCGCGCTTCCTGAAGCTGCTGTCGACGTTTCTCCCGTTCCTGCCGCTGGACATCACCCATCAGCGCCTCCTTCGCCTGTTCCTCCTTCTCAAGTTTCTCCTGCTCCGCCTTGCGCGCCTCCGCCCGCTTCATAGCCACGTTGATAATTCGTCCGGACGCATCACGATAAATTGTCTCTTGTGCCTGTCCCCCTGCCTGACTATCCTTGTACAAGGCAGCCTCGACCTTTTTCCGTCGTTCCTGCGCAGCAACCATAGCAGCCGTCTGTGCCGCAGTCTGTAGACCTGCCCTCGCCCCAGACTCCATCCTCATCTCCCCATCATCCTCATCCTCACCCCCAACAACCGCAGGGGCATCGTCATCCTCCCCTTCGTTCCTACGCGCCGCATTCTCAGCAGCAGCCGATGCGATGATCGCATCCGCAGCATCCTGCTCGTTCCCGGCGCCGCCTATATTCTTCCAATTCGACTTCTTCGTACGACGAAACTCCGCACTACGGCCAGATGTCACAACCGACGGACCATCCTCGTCATCGTTCGCAAAGTTCGCTGCGGAACTCTTGAGATCGGGCGGATCATCATCGGCAATGATGAGGCCTTGAACGGCGGTATCGACTTCCTTGGTCTTCTTGCGCTTCTTTTTGGGTCGCTCCGTGGCGGGGTCGGCGGTTAGGTAATTCTTTGCGAGGTAATCAGCTAGTGAGGAGGACGGCATTTTGTGATGGTATTTGTGGTGTTTTATGGGGTATGAGAGCTTGGATAAAAGCTGGTTGGTGTCGCTGTTGTTATCTGATAATCGGAGGATTGTTTCTCCGGGACGTAGTTCTGGTGAGTTCAAAGGGGTAGGCGGTCAAGCCTGCTTCTAGCACCACTATTCTGTACTCGCCAAGCAGGAGTTAATGTTGGAAAGAACTATATCAATAATCTAATTCTAGTGGATAAAGTGATTACTAAACGAATCTGTTTAATCGGATACTGAGCACTTCGCGTAAGAAACTCTTTTATCTATTCGAGATAGAGTCAACTATGGAAGTACGATTCGCACTATTCGGCTCAGGTCTGTCACTACCAGGACTCAATCAGGTGTACTGCCTGCTGTCACAGAGAAGCTTGCTGTCAAATAGTTTAACTTTGGGCAAATACAACTGGACGTATACTCTCCAAAGTCATTTCTCCCCAGCTGCGTTTCTGTGAATGATATATTGGACTCGGCCTGTTAGGCTATTTCTTAACAGAATGGACCTCAGGAAGACGCTTTGCAGAGATTAAAATACGGCTTAGATATTATGCATATTCAATAGGTAGCTAGATAAGCTCGCCATCAGTATACTGCTTTGTGATATGACGCGTTTGTACCTTTCCCACACCCAGCCTCCGATAGCATCCCACAGTTTCACATCTTCCTACAACCAAAATATAATATAGACCATTATCTTTCCCGTTGGCACACGTCCCAACGATAACACAGTACAGGAGCTCAATCTTCCCTGTGTCGAAGAACAGAAAGCCGACTTGTTTCAGGCCTGAGTAGATACCGTGGCTTTTGTTCCTGGACCGAATATGACAACCCTCAAACGCATGAATCCTAACCCTCAGCACACCGTTGTCCAAACGCAGATGTTTTGAAACATTGAGCGGCGAATTTGCCATGAACTCGACCTTTCCATGATAAGCCATCCAAGACCAGGACGGTACTGGATAACCATAATCAATCCGCTCCGTCTTTGAATCAGATCGCTTCCATAAAAGCAGCCGAGGTAGAGCGCAGGAGAAGAGTCCATACTCTCCTTCAGTTTCCAGTGCTTTTTTTAAACGTGTTATCAAACCAGTGAAAGCAGCAATTCTGTCTGTTACTACTGTAATATCGCGACGAGTGTAGTTCTCAATCAGTTCCTGGAGGAATCTGATTGTCGGCAAAATCCCAGACGTCATTAGCCTCTGTGGGAAGTTCGAGTCAATCATATAGGATCTTGTCAGAGGACTAGCAACGACGTTAGTTAGCAGAAAATAGTTAATCGAAGATCTGACAGGCTTCACCATTCCAATTTTACAAAGTTATCACACCGAACTCCCTCTCCACATTCCCAGTATATACCTGATGATGTAAAGAAGACTGTTCGACGAGAAAGTACTCGCTCTTGAAGTACCCATGCCCGTTTATTTAGAGGCCCGTCATCCACAAGTCGACGAAAATACTTTACAGGATTGGGACCGCAAAGTGACACGCCAGGCTTTCGAGCCCGGTAAGTATTGAGAAAGCCTTCTTTCCACCCAAACGCTGAACTTGGTGCAAGTGTACAGTATGCCGAAGCGAAGATATGTTCCATTTTGGTACCTTCGTTTCTCCAGTCCTCTTTGTTCCCCTGAATTATACAAAGAGCATCAATCCAGAGATATTTCTTTCCAAGCTCACGAGTCACGGTGATCGCATCCTGGAATAGCTTTGGAAGATCATTATAATTAAAGCCGATCTCCTTTCGACTTTGAAAGTTCTCATCCGTTGTAAGATACGGCTTTTGCTCATCTGCCATGCTACCCCAACAGTAAGACAGTGCCACATACTCAACACCACATTCAAGCTCAAGCAAGTGTAACCCGTTGGCATCATCTTCTCCAACAGATATAACCCTTGCGGGGTGATGATTGCTACCATCTGCACGACAATCCGGGTGATCTCGATCACAGCTCCTCAGCCATATGCGGAGAAGTTCAGATCGATCAATAGGGGGCACAGAAGATTTCGGTTTACCGAAAAGAAGAGGTTCACGGAAATGATCAATGAGACGGGGCTGGGGCAGGGGCTCAAAAGAGTTCATGACTTCATCATCTGTCTGAGAAGCCCAGGATTCCTCCGCCCAGCGCACAAGTCGCTCGCCAAGTCGCTCGCCAAGTCCCTCTCTTTGCTGAAGATGCTCCCAATATCCCTGGTTAGATATCTCCTGTGCTACCTCCCGCCATCGCTCCCCAGCCACTTCTTGAAGAGCCTCTCGCAGCTCTTGACGGTCCCCTCGCTCAAGTCCCTCCCCAACCTTTTGGTCTGCCAGCTGAAGCCATCGTCGTCCCCCTCGCTCTCCCCAATATCGCCATTCTTCTATCAAGAACTCGTCTAACCGGGCTGCATATTCCATCTTTCTGAGTATCTCCAATATACGGCTACCTCATTCTTGACAGCTAGGATACAGTAACTATTGCCCAAGAGCATGCCGTAAACCAGCTCTTCCTTAGTGGGGCCTTGTTAGTGGGGATACCACTCAGCCCAGCCACCTAGCTTTCGCTCGATAATTGTGATCGACAACTTGCATAACCTCGGGCAAATCCGAATACTGAAAGCCCAGATGTTTCCTTTTTACTATAGCGTAGTAGGCGGTGTGTACGGAAAGTAGGTCTGTGTAATGCGCAGATCTCTAAGAAGCTTAGATGTTGGATTTGATGCAACCAAATTTACCGACATTTCGGGCACTTGATATGAACAAGGCACTGTTCAAGCCAAGCTCAATCAGGGAAGGGATAAATCCCCTTGAGAAAAGCCTTACGTCAGAATCCATATAAGCCCATGGATCTAACATGGGGTCAAGTACTATATAGTAGACTTAAATGTGTATGGAGACTTCAACACTATCACCACTGGCCCAGGCAATATAGGCGAGAAGAGCTTATATGGTCACACAAACCATCTAGTACATACTCCGTGGTATGAACTTGCATTTCAAGCAGTGCTTTAGTAATAATATTTATGTACTACATCCCCCATAGATACATGCCCCGTGCCGCCCTCTTTAGCTCGTTTATACTGTGGTGAACCAACGCGGCCTGTATCATTATGGTCGACATTAATAAAACTGCATTTATCTCTCCGCCCACAAAAGAATGACACGTGCTAGGTCTAAAGTCCTCAGTGAACCCCTGGGATAGGTCAGGCTTCAGAATAAAAATTCATTCGATCTTAAATATAACGAACTCAGCCTATTTTATTGCCCGGCTACGAACGGTCTCAACAACAATCCCCGCTTGTCCGACACCTGACAACTATTACCTGCCACGATCCTGAACCTTCTCAATATGCTTCGCAGATTCAACCTTCTCATCTCTGATCAACACATCTAGAGCCGTCATGTCATCAACCTTCGAGGTACGAGCATAAGCGGTAACTTGCCACCAATGCTCGGGATCAGCGAAGAGATGATCCATCTCTTCGAGCGATCGGCCCTTGGTTTCAGGAAACAGGAAATAAACCATGAATGTGACCGAGAAACCGATCACCGCGTAGACGATATAGTATTTCCACCGAATCGTGACAAAGGCAATGGGGGTAATCTCCGCGATGACAAAGTTGAAGAGCCAGTGTGTCGCGGTGCCGATGGCAGCCAGGTGAATACGAAGATCCTGGGGGGCAATTTCCGCGCTGTACAGGAAGTTGGCTCCCAGAAAGCCCAGTGGGAAGAAGGACATGTAGAAAAAGAGAAAGAACGTCGCTGCTACGGAGGCCCCAAACGTGTGGCGGTTGTCAATGGCCCAGACGGTTCCGGCCAAACCTGCCATGGACACAGCCATCCCTAGGGAGGAGATGACGAAGAGAGGCTTTCGGCCAAAACGGTCGACGGATAGGTATGCTGAAATGGCTGCGAAGATCTTCCATGTTAGAACACCTGCATTGAAGAGCGACGCCTTTTTAGCCTCGAGGCCCAATGACTCTTTGAAGATTGTTTTGCCGTAATATGAGATCACGTTAGCCCCGGTCATTTGAGCGCAGAAGTTGATACCAATCGCGAGACACAAGCGATAGAAGAGGCGTTGAGGCTCACGCTTGAAGAGGCTGACGAAGCCACGTTCCGAATCTGAGGCATCCTGGAGGGCACTAGAGATGTTCTCAATTTCAGAGCGGATGGCTTCATGGCTGAGGGAATCCTCGTCGGCAAGCGCGTGCATGGCGATACGAGCTTCCTCCATGTGGCCCTTGCTGACCAGCCAACGTGGGGACTCAGGAAAAGACATGGTAAAGGACATGATCATCAGGGTGAAACTGATGGGCAACGCCAGGGGAAGGCGCCATGAAACCTCATTTTCTTCCATATAGGAGAGACCGACGTTGACCCAGCCAGCTATAGCGATTCCCGAGGCGATGAATACCCCGATAATGACAACGTTTTTGCCCCGGCTCCTAGGCTTCGTGCACTCGCTCTGCCAGACAGGGACGACAGCATTGACGCCCCCGGTACCAATTCCGGAGATGATACGGCCTACGACAAGTTGGCCAATATTGTATGAGGTAGCCTGGATAATAAGACCAGTAGCAGCTATAGCGGCGACAACGGTTAAAGACTTGCGTCTCCCAATGCGATTCCCGAGTTGGGTAACCCCAAGGGCACCGATAAGACATCCGATGGTGTAGATGGCGACAACTGTCCCTATAGAAGACACAGAGTGGTTAGGACTTAATGACAACGGATAGGCTATGATATCTGTTAACTTGCCCTGGGCAGTTGCATTGCGATCCTTAACAGATCCCGTTGTGTTACTCGTATCTATAGACGGAAAATGCTTCACGAAAGAAGGATAATCGAGTACACCGCCAATATTCGACTGGTTATAGCCAAACAATAGAAAGGCAGGAACAATTATAAAACAAACACGGGCTCTGGCTAAGGCGGAGCCTGTGAAGCCCATGAAAGCCATGGTAATTTGACTTGTGCGTCACTTAACTGAAAGATATCAAGCGATGGTTCTCTCTCCTGCCTTGCCGCGAAAGGGGGAGCTGAACCCTAGGGAGAAGAGACAGGGGCTGAATGGAAACAGTTCCGAATATGAATAAAGTAATTATAAAAGTTTGTATATAAAGGGCCACTCAATCGTGTCTGAAGATTCATACAGAGGTTGGATGCAGTAATAGGACAGGGAGTCTTTTATGCACTTCTTAAGTACTACTGGCCATTGCATGCATTGCCTGCACACGACTTCATTAGCGGTCAAAGCGCCTAGACAATGCCTATGTTTCCATTGAAAAGGTATTGGGCATGGCTAAGAATTCTGCTAAGCATTATACTGGGTCGCCCCCCCGCATTGCCACCCCATGGAGAGTAAAACACATGGGGTAATGGCATGGAGAAATGATATACAATCCTGAAGGCCAGTATGGGCCTAGAGCCGACAACGGTATCTGATGAGCCTAAACGTTTTGCCATGCTAGAAAAGCCACTAACTTCACACGGACGAGGTTTAGCCGTAGAATACTCCACCGCAACACTCTCTTCGGTGTAGACAACCAGTAAACAGACGTCCTGTTTGTCTAGAAATAACGAAGCAAATGCAGAACATTTACAGATCGCACTATTCATGACAAATAAAGGCCACAGAAGGTCCTGGACTAATACGAGGCTTGCACAAAAGACAGCGCGAACCATATCTAGATCCTCGGAATCACCTCGGAACTATGTCGTCTCCTAAACCTTTCGTCCTCTTCTTTAACCCCGTGAGACATGCGGTGCCCTTCTATGAAACGCTCCAGGAGGTTGCCCACACAGAGGTCGTCACAAGCAAAAGTAGGGACGAGTTTTTCAATGATATTACAGGGAAATACAGAGACATCTTTGCCATTTACCGTACATCTGCTAGCGGTACCGTGAGTACTCAAGCTCTACAAACACACCAGTTAGCTCAGGTTCAGAGATTAATACAATACAATATGGAATATAGGTGGCGGGAAAGTTCGACGCGGAGTTCATCGAGCGTCTGCCACCCAGCTGCAAGTACATTTTCCACAATGGAGCCGGTACGTGAACGAGTAGCTTCCACTACAGCCTACCGACACAGCTTACCTGTATCTGATAGGGTATGACCCAATCGACACCGATGCGTGCGCGAAAAAGGGAATCATAGTCACTAACGCACCTGACCCCGTCACCGATGCGACTGCCGACCTGGCAGTCTTCCTCTTGCTGGGCGCTTTACGGCAACTAAAGCCTGCAATCTTCTCTCTACATGCTGGAAACTTCAAGAAAGGCGTTGACTTTGGCCACGACCCTCAGGGTAAGACTCTGGGGATCCTGGGGATGGGTCGAATCGGCCGCGCGATTAAGCAGCGCTGTGATCCTTTTGGCCTAAAAACGGTTTATCACAATCGCAGCCCCCTTCAAGCAGATCAGGCCGCAGGTGCCGAGTACGTCTCGTTCGAGAAGCTACTCGCTGATAGCGACATTATTAGCATTAATGTGCCATTGAACGGAAACACCAAGCACCTGATCGGTGCAGCGGAGATAGCTAAGATGAAACCTGGTGTTTTCATCATAAACACAGCAAGGGGTGCCATTGTCGATGAAGCCGCTATGGCTGATGCCCTAGAGAGCAACCATATTGCCGCTGTCGGCTTGGATGTTTACGAGAGGGAGCCGGAGATTAACACGAAGCTTATGAAGCAAGAGCGTGCTCTCATGGTTCCACATGTTGGAACACATACTACGGAGACACTGGCGAAAATGGAGTCGTGGGCTATGGAAAACGCACGGCGGGCTATCGCTGGTGAGGCACTCCTGTCGCCTATCCCAGAGCACCTTGGGATGGCCACTGGAAAGAGCTAAACCCTGTCAATGGTTTCTTTCCCGGATACAATGTATTTATATTCTACTTTCAATTGGAATCGTACATTGAGACCGTGTTTTGAGTTTAGCGCCTGATCTCTTTGTTTCCCTAGGCATATACGTAAGGCTTCATGACCACCTAGAAATGAATAGAAATCATGACCTCCTTTTGTCCATGATCTGACGCTTTCGTCATAGCACATTTGTTGCCACATTGCTCGCCCTCAGTATGTCATTGGCTTTAAGAAACCTCGAGTCAGGATCAAGCTTTGGATACTTTTGCGATATTGAAATGACAATATCTACAAGAAACGCGGACTTCCTTCACATAGTGAGATTTTGATCATCTCTGAGGGCATTGCAATTTGCCATCGCTTTTTCTCGGTGAAGGGAATGGCATTGCCACGTAAACAATAGCCAGTATAGAAAGCTACCACGCCATAGCCAGCTCTCTATATGGACATGACATCAAGGCAGGCAATTATAAGACTTTACCATTTTTATCACACAGTGCATATAGGATTATGTGGTCAGCGCCACTTCGTTTACTTGCAGGCGATCCGAGCTGCACAGTCTGAGAACCGAAATTAGTTTGAAGGGTGCTCATTGACGAAGACTGAGATATCACACATCCCAGTCAAGATTATTGAAGAATATTTTGCCGTGCATCTTGTGTTAACGTTAATATTGCTAAGCTTTCCGGCTATACTTGGGCCGTACGGGTCAACGTTCACCCACTAGTATTGGATGCACGTATAGTCAATTGTCTATCGTTGGTCATAAAAAGCATCATCGTCTTTCCATCGCTGAACCATCAATTCATATCCGTTGTACCAGAACGCAAATTAAGAATCAGTCTCTCAAATCTCCAAACTAGCACCATCCACCCAACTCCCCGATATGGTGAAGATTGCACTCATTGGCGCTGCGGGCCAAATTGGCACGCCTCTCAGTCTTTTGTGCAAAGCAGTGAGTGATCGATACAACGGTTGAAGTAATGCCTGTGTTTGGGATATTGTAGCTGATTCAAATCCAGAGCGATCTATTCGATGAGATTGCTCTATATGATCTGGTCCACGTGCCCGGCATCGCAACTGACCTGATGCATATCGACACTAAGGCCAAGGTCGTTGGCTATCTTCCAGATGATGGTGGTCTCAAGAAGGCTCTTACCGGAGCAGATATCGTCGTCGTAACGGCCGGTATTGCCCGGAAGCCTGGCATGACCAGAGATGGTACGCAAAAATCATATAATATATCATGGCAAAGTATGAGCGTTTACTGACAAAGACCTAGACTTGTTCAAAGTGAGGACACTGACAGCTAACCTTCAGGTTTCGTCCACATAGGAAAGTTCCATACTAACCCCAACCTAGACAAACGCCTACATCATCCGGAACATTTTCACCGAAGTTGCAGCAACGTGTCCCAAGGCGACGTGCTGCGTTGTAACTAACCCGGTCAATTCCACAGTTCCAGTGGCAGCGGAGACGCTGAAGAAAGCCGGTGCTTTCGACCCTACTCGCCTCTTTGGTGTTACAACCTTGGATGTTGTGCGTGCGTCTACATTCGCCGCGCACGCGATGAGTGGCAATCCCGATCCCAAGGCCTACAAAGTCCCGGTCATTGGTGGTCACAGCGGAGCTACCATTTTGCCTCTATATAGCCAGGCTCAGCCCCCAATCGACCTCGATGATCAAGCTTTGGCTGACGTTATCAACCGTAAGTCACCGATGCTCCCGCTTCTACGGCAGTCTATACTAAGCCGATTAACAGGTGTGCAATTTGGCGGCGATGAGATCGTGAAGAGCAAGCAGGGTGCTGGAAGCGCCACTACGTGCATGGCGTATGCCGGCTTCCGGTTCGTGAAAGCCATTCTGGCGGCTAGGAGTGGCAACTCGGTAACTGAAGAAGCTTATGTCTATCTGCCTGGAGTTCCTGGTGGAGAGAACATTGCCACTAAGCTTGGGGTCGATTACTTTTCGGTGAAGATCGAGCTTGGGAAGACGGGCGCTATCAAGGCTCTTCCTATTGGCGACGTATCTGAGAATGAGACCAAGCTTCTTCAAGTCGCTATTGAGGGGCTGAAGAAAGACATCGCTACTGGCCTGTCTCTGAATTAGGTCGTCGTGTATGGGTAGTACACTTATACCATAATAGATAAAGATACAAATAGATAACGGCGCATCATATCCTACTCTAGTTATATCAAATATGGTTGTAGAGCATGAGCGAACGGACTCCAACATTTTACTCCAAACTTTCCCTGTGGCCCTCAATAAAAGCAGCTTTTAGCTGAACGGTCCATGCCATGGTTGAACCACACCAAACGTCTAGCTGCTGCATGGCAGCATTAGGTTCAATAGCCGAAATATTTATATTACAAAAAAAGAAATTTGAACCCATAAAGAGATACTGTGACCTATGTGGCGCACCCTACAATCAGATCACCATATTTACGGAGAACGAATGAAGTGACAACAGGCACGCCGAGTGCCAAACATCACACCTTAAAAGTTATCATTATGTACAGAGATTTACATATGGACATGTATGAATTACACATGAACGCCATGAACGAAGCACCAGAACAAAGATGGCAACATCACGAACTGCCGTCGGACTCTTCAGGAATAGTTGCAAACTTGTTAAGTACCTGTTTTAAGATAGGCCGTCGGATAGGTTTACTACTTGTGTTAGCAGCTTCATGGGATATTGCATGGTATGCACTCACCTAATGAACATGTCCATTCCGGAATCCATGCAGTCCTTGATATTGCTATCCTCTGAAAACGCGCTCAGGGCAACAATAGGCGCAGAGTATCCCATCTCGCGGATGAGGCGCGTGCTCTGGAGTCCATCGAGGATGGGCATCTATCTGTGTCAGCTATTGCAGGAGATGTGGTCTAGAAGGTGCTTTACCTGAATATCCATGAAGATGAGGTCGAATACTTTACCCTCTTCCATGTTAGCCTTGACAGTGTCGTATGCCTCTTGCCCATCCTTGACTACCGTCACATCGTAGACTTCCTCAAGGGCAAGCATCCTGACAAGGTCAGCAGTTAATAGGGTATTATCATAGACATTTTGGACATACCGAAGGGCTACTTCCTGATTGATCTTATTATCTTCGGCCATTAACACACGGATCTTCTTCGAACCAGTATCCGATGAGCTTTGGTTGGACTCTTGACCCTTAGGTGGGGATGAAGGGGCTGATGGAACAGTGGGAGCGAAGAAGGGCTGACTTAACCCAACCAGACGTGGTTGAACATCGGTGAGTGATTCTTTATTACCCACAGAGCTGTGGTTCGACGGGGTCTGAGCAATGTTAGAGAACTCTTCCAGTGAAAGCGACACGACACTCGGTGTCCTTGAGCCGGCAACGCTGGAATTTCGCGTGCTAGCTGCTGCCTCCTTGACAAATTTCAGCGGTATCTTCAGGGTAAACAGCGCCCCGTTCCCTTCTTCACTATCCAGTAGAATAATGCCTCCCATAAGTCGAGAGAGTTGAGCACAGATACTTAAACCAAGACCAGTTCCTCCGTATTTCCTGTTGAGTCCCAGGTCACCCTGCACGAAGGGGTCAAAGACACGGCTCTGCATGTTGGCTGGGATGCCTGGTCCGTTATCCTCGACCTCAAACTGGAATATGAGTGTCCGCAAGTCGGACGGTACCGGTGTCTGTTTCTCCAGCTGGCTGTCTAGAAGGTTGGTACCGTCTACTGGCGTTGCGATCGACCGAGAGGGAGTCCGGGAACGTGCTTGTGAGCTCGGCTGGTAGCCCTGCACCAGTGTCACAGAGCTTTCGGCGTCCGGAACTTCCTCCACACAACGGATGCGAACCTCCACCTTGCCATTCTCAGGTGTGAATTTGAGACTATTGCCAACCAAGTTGATCAGGACCTGCAAGATGCGATGCTGGTCGCCCCAAAGCACCATATCCTTGAGCCTGCCCGTCTGCGGTGGACCAACAGCCGGGTGTGCCCGGTCAACTCCTCGTTCCTGGCACATCGTACCCCGAGGTTGACTATTTCCGATACCAACGTAGTTGACACAGAAATTGATGTTCTTCTCATGGACCTGGTTTTGGAATATGATCGACAGCTGAGAACGGATGTCAGATAGTCTAAACTCCTTCTCCTCAAGATGAATAGCCTGCTCAATCTGATTCCTGCTGAAAGTCAACAAGTCGTTTAGCAGATGCAGGAGGAGATCGCCCGATTTGTAGACAACTTGGAGCGACTTCTTAATCCGATCCAGATCCTCCTCTCCCATGCACACCGCGCACATGCCCAAGATCCCATTGAGCGGTGTCTTGAGCTCGTGGGAGATGTTGGCGATGAACAAGGTCTTGCTCTCGTTGGCCGCTTCTGCCGCCAACTTGGCCTTCTGGAGTTCCTTTGTCCGCTCCACTACGCGTTCTTCCAGTCGATTGTATTGGATGGTCAGTTCGTCTGACATTTCGTTGAAAGTGCTAGTCAGCTCCGTGAGTTCATCCGTCACGCAGGATCTTCGTTCTTTCACCCTCGAAGGAATGTGGAAAGAGGACCGAGGATCCCTACGATCACCAAAGCTGTGAGAGCTGTTGAATCGCTCCAATGGCCGTCGCAGGCGTTTGACCCAAGAAGTAGGCGCGCCCTTTTCATCCATATGTTCCTCGATGGTCTGTACCGTGTCTCCATGTCCATCGGTTACATGTTCAATGTAGCCTGCCGACGGTGTTGGCGGCACCTCTGGTTCGATCGATTTTCGCGCGGCCTCCCGCATCCTGCGAATAGGGGCAACAGCCCAATGTGCCACCAGAGGAACAACTAGGATAATGAAGCCCGCTGTCCCGAATACACAGGCAAGAATGATCTTCCGTAGGCGGACCACCGGCGAGAAGGCTTCGGAGTGCGTTTCCTCCACCAGAAGAATCCATTCGACCAGGGATGTTTTGGGTCGAACCGCGCCCACGGCGACATTGTACCCTTGTTCATTTTCGGTAGAGAGCTTGCTGACGGATCTATTTTCGTTTTCCTCGGATTCGGTCATTAACTTCAGTGCCATGGGGTACTTGGAAAGCTCGAAGGAGGTACCGGCGGAGACGCCACGGTGGCGGCTGTCTTGGGACGGCAGGGGCGTGGGCTCGAAGATGTAGTGAACCTCCGCGTCGGCGAGCGCTGGTCGGTCCGGGGACGAGGTGGCTGTTGCAGGCTCCGTGGAGAAGCGGTTCTCGGGTCTAGAAGGGCCGAGTAGCAGGACTTGCCCGGTGTTGCCCAGCCCGTCGCGAGAACTGACAACGCTTTGCACGTTCTCCGCACTGGCGACAACCCTACAACCTGTCAGCATGGATTCCTTGCGTCGCATTCCCCGTCGCCCGACGAAAGGCCACCTACGTCATGAATCCCAGGATATCCGTATTGGATGTATTATTGACGATGGGCAGGGTCAGGGAAAGAAGAGAAAAGGAGCTGTTGATTGCTATGGGACCCAGCAGCAGCGCAGACGTTAACCCTAGGGCGTAATCGGAAAAGGCATTTACCGTGGTAGCGTTGCCCTTTTCGGAGGATTGTGTGTATGTTAAATTCGGATAGAGGACGGAGGGGTATCCAAGTCCTGCATCGCCCAGCTTCACGGAGCTACCATTCGGGTAGGTGTAGGGAAGTGTGATCTCCGGTACTGAATCACTAGTGACGGTCAATAATCGTTCGCGACCGCCTTGTCCATTCTTCGAGTAGAGAATCGCCTGGTATGTGCTGAGGTATCCCCGGCTGCCGAGTGCCGATTGCACGTCGGTGATGGACGTCGCCCAGTTGGCCTCTGATGTATTCCCGGCATAATAGCGTCGTAAAGCCGATTGTACCAGGAGCCGCGTGGCAATGGTTCTGCAGGTCACTTCGAGGAGCTCGAGGCTCGAGGCAATCTGACTCGCTTTGATGGTGGCGACGAGTTCAAGCCCTTGTGATCTGTTCGGGGATCAGTGACCGTGAGTACACGTGCGACAATTACCACCTACTCGACATCAACTACGAAACTATATGTGGTGGTCCACTAGTGTGACTGGTCAGTTTGTCGATCTCCCTGGCCCGTTGGCATGGTCCAAACTTACTGTCGCAACGGCGAGGATGACAATCCCCACCAGGGCCGTCAGGAGTACCAGCAGCCCTAGCTGCACGGCAATGGGAATGCGCATCCGGGCACGGCAATGCCAGCAATGGTCAGTCCATGGAGGGATTTTGTAGCGTCTAGTGTCCTGCTATGGGGACGGAGAATCTGGAGAAAAGAGGAACACCAAGCTAGCAGACGTGAGATGCATGTCTATTTGATTAAATGACCGTCCGCGGTTAGGAAGAGCCCAGAATATTCTGCACTAACCACGTTGGAAGCGCAAGGTAACTGCCATCCCGATCAATTCCTTGGAATCAGCCCGAGCAAGGGTCTGACTTAGACGGCGCTGATTTGTTGAGGGCTCGCCACATCCAGGAGCTAATGAGGGTCTAGACTACGCGAGGTCCCGCGTATGACACGCATGATTGGAATGAGGCCGGTGGGGATCCTCGGATGCCACCGTTGGGCCTGGACATGCTCAACCGAGCTAGAAATCAAAACAGGTTTTTCTTTTTTTTCTTTTTTGTTTACCAGGGACAACTTGGGGCTTTATGGAATGATGGCCGGAATTCATTTTTCCGACTTGCTGTTCGGGTGGATTCTCTTTTTCCTTGTTTACTTATATTTTGATTTATTTTTGTCGCACTCTAGGATCTCGACGCTTCTCTTCCATTAGCCCTATACCGATGATGTTAGCTCAATGTTCTCTCGTAGACTGTCCAAATACCTTCGAGATGTGCCACCATGTTTCTTTCGTAAGCTGCAGACTGATCAGGTCACGAATCTGAAGTCCCACCAGAGCAGCTAGCGGTATTACTTAACAGATAGCTAGCAAAGCCAATGGTGTCCACTCGGGATAACCTTGTTAGACATAAGTGTTGTACAATTCATAGTTTTATCCAGATGACCTCCTGCTATTGGCACGATCTACTGGGCTAATGTGGTTTTAGATTCTCCGTCATGCCATTGCCCTGGTCTATTCAGTAATAGGCAATCCCAAAAGTCAATGCGGAGAGATACAATTTCAGAGACTTTACCGTCATTGCTTTGGTGAATAATTCATCTTTTATTACAAAAACGTTGGACTATTCCGTATTTTACTCCGTAGTCTAATTCTAATAGCATTTTTGGAGCCTATTGTTAGTTATACTTTGACTTAGGAACGAATCTAGCCCATTTAGGGAAAAGGGAAATAAGGCCAGTAGGTCCCTCGATACTATTTATTGTATCGTATGCTTGTACTTTTTAGGGTAAATCATTGGGTTTCTACAATTTTGGGATATCTGTCTAAATCATAGTCTATCGCTATAGTGCAAGATCCGCGAACAGGAACAGCGCAGCACCATTCGTTAGAAAAAAGAAAAAAAAAAAAAAAAAAAAAAAAAAAAAAAAAAAAAAAGAAATAGCGAACACTCACACATCCAGACAAAAATACAGTTTACGGACCGAGCTGACAAGGCATGCCGACAAGTGGATGACCCAGTCGTAGTACTTGGTTCTAGCCCTGCACGATATCCACAGCCTTGCACGGTTACCGAAATAGTATATGATACAAACTCGATGTAATTGCTGAACAATTATTTAAAATCTCGATCATCCGATGTTGATGCATGGCGCTAATATCCGGATGTCAATCTGAATTCATTCTGTATTTTCACCAGCGCTGGCCGACACTAAGCTGAAGCAATGTCCCCATGCGCTACGGCACGTAAGGGACGATTGGTTGAAGCTCAAATTATACGAACCGGTCCTGACCAGTACCAAGACAAATCACACTAGACGGGACGGCGCTGTTCGACACCAAACCGACATTTTTGCCCTCGGATCAACTATATACGAGATATTGGTCGGCCACAGACCCTACGACGGGTTGGAAGACGAAGAGATTCAACGATTATATTCAAACAACATGTTCCCTTCACTAGACAAGATCAGAGATTTCTCATGGACGATCGTGATCCTGGAATACTGGATGAGCGAGTATAAAGTCACTTCAGATATTCCGAAAGATATCCGATTCCCTCCTCCAATCTCGCATATCTTCTCCTGGCGCCGTTCTGGCACTGACAGGTCGATTTAAAGAGCCCAGCTCTCATTCGTGAGAAATTCCCAGTAATGATGATATGGGCGAAGGCGGCAAGCATCGGACCATGGGTTATTCAAAACGCGGCAGATGAATGGGTGCCCTGGCAGCACGAATGGCCTTGGAGCAGTTTGGACCAGAATGACGAGGTATATCGTACGTACCTGTGTTTAGGACATTTTCCTTTTACTCTGCTCGACCCACTGTGCCGCACTTCATATTTGGGACAGGCATTTCTGGGACCAGTGGCTGGTTTCTCAGGACAATCGGGGCCCGGGATCAGCTCGGCCTTGTTACATTCTGAGTTTCTGCAGCCCTGGCTATGGATCGTGATAGCTTGGTAATCCACACACATTTCTTCGTTTAGTGCGAAAGTCAGAGTGTAACGCTGCGAGGCTATCAATAAGATTTGATCGTAACTGGGATTAGGTTGAGTGTTCCTTGAGTTGCTAACACTGTGTTCGAACGCTGTCTTTAATTATCTCCGGCACCGTTACACATACCAAACTCATTATACCTGTAGGGGAGACATTATCCAGGGTCTAGGTCATCCAACTTTGGTACTGTCTCACTGTCTGCTTTCGGTAGCACTTGACTGCCACATGCAGCTGGATTTTAATTATGAAGTCTCGTTTATCGAGGGCTCTTGTGGTCTGATTCGTCCATCTCCTGATGGCGCCACAGGAGAAACAGCCACTAGGGCAACGGTCTCCCGTCTTCTATAGTTGAGAACAAAGGGTATATCGATTGAAAACTCTACTACTATTGACCGCCCCTTCTAGACGCCTCTCATTGGAAGTGCCCTTTCCAAAAATGCCGAGGTAAGATGTATCAAATAATCTTGAGGAAGCTATTTGCTAGTCAAACGGTCGCGTGATAAGACTAGCCTCAACGTACCCTAGCCACCACTCTCACCCCCTTCGACCCATCCCTCGGCATCGCAACATGATAATCATGCTCAAAAGAAACATCCCTCTCATCCGTCTCCCACAGAACCAAATCGAACTTCCGCACAAGCGCAGCAGTAACAAGATACAGTTCTGCCCTAGCAAGCTCAACCCCTAGACACTTCCTCCCGCCCCTCGAAAACGCCAACTGGAACTTCCTACGCTCACGACCCTCATCCCCCATCCAGCGCTCGGGACGAAACACATACGGGTCCGGGAAGACCGATTCGGCCGTGTGTGCGCTCAAGCTCGTAATACTGACCGGTGTGCCGGGAGGGAGGATATAGGATCTGTGCGTGGGGCCTGGGGTGGTTACATATGCGGACGGAGTATAGGTTATGGGCATGTGCTGGATCCGGGCTGCACGCGCGGTCACGCCGAAGGAGAGTCGGTTGCCTTCTTCAATGACGGCGGAGAGGTATGGGAGCTGCTCTAGTTGTGTCCAGGTTGAGGGCGTTGGCAAGGTGTCTAGTTCTTGGCGAAGTTTGGTGAGGAGAGATGGGTTGGCGAGCAGATGGTAGAAAATTATGTTCAAAGTTTGGGCTGGGGACTCTGTTCCCGCGAGGGTTAGTAATGCGCCTTCTTGTTCGAGGCGTAGGAGGGACTTTTCGGATGCGGGGAGGTTTGGGTTGTCGAGGATGGATTCGTAGACTGATTCTTTGGCTCCTGGATTGATGGAATTTTTCTCCCTTGAAGTGCTGGATGCTTTTTCCGTTATTATTGTGGTCAATTCCCCGCGGACTCTCTGATGTCGTTGTTAGTGGTGTCAATTGACTGTCGTGGAGGGTGGGAGACTTACATCAAAGAGTTCGAGCATGTCGATTAGCCCAGGAGGCATGACGGGCCTGGTTAGTAATTGTGGTAGTGCTTCGAGAATATCGGGGATCCAAGGGAAGTGCTTATTCATGTTGATACCCTTAAGCAGCCCATGACTGTTGTGGCGGAGTCTGGCCGCCTCCTGCTCATCGGCGAGTACGTCGGTTTGGTGGGCAAATAAAAAGTTGTTGACAACACTACATTTGGTAATTAGTATGTACTTATGACTACTGTATTTAGTTTCATCGAGGTCTATACTCATTGGAAAAGCCATAGAACGCGTCCGATAGATTGACGGGAGTTTCCCTCGCCGCATGTTTGGCGATCAAACCGCACAATTGGTTCACCTTTTCGGTGATCACACCTTCAAGCGAGAGGACGTTACGCTTACTGAAGAAGGGAGCGAGCGCTTCTCGACGGATCTTGTGAAGGTAATAATCGGCAGTGGTCCCGACACCACCGGGAACACGTAAGGTGCGCAATTGGTAGTCATACTTGTCCAGGCGGGTCATGGACGGGGCGTAGATCGTGTCGAGGTAACCGACGTCGTTGGTGTGGATATCATCCGGGGTTACGCGGATGATGGGCCCTGAAATTGCATCCAATCAATACTGATTACTGTGGCTTGCACACTTAACTGGAAAGATGAACAATACCGTATTGCTTGTGAAGTTCTTGGATCTTAAAAACGTACTGTCCGGGCTGGACGGCGTCGTAGTAGAACTCATACCACCAGGTAAGTGCGGCCAGTCGGGGGCCTGGAATGTGGGATAAGGAATGGAAAAAGAGACGACGGATTGCTTCAACGGCGGTCCATAGTGCCAGAAGGATAAAGCTTGTCTCGGCCGCCTGCAGGAGAGTCATAGCTGTTGCGTGGTTCAAGGGGCAGTGAACAGAATAGGTTTCGGATAATGTTTGACTCTAAACTCTGAATGACGGCGCCCATGGGTAAGTAGTCAATGAATACCACTTGAAGGGGATTGTTCGAAGATAAGTGCCACAAAGCTAATGCCAAGAGAGCCAAACAAAGAGAAGCATATCTGCCTAAACTAGGAGGACCCTAGCTAGCCTAGCAGACCAACCAGCGGGCAGATATTGGACGCAATGTGGTAAGCACTAATGCAAGAACGTTCACCCAGTTAGCCAAGGGCGAAACTCCCCAGATACCGACCGGACACTCATGGCACTGCTTCGACAGCCTCTTGGGGTACGTCGTATGCCGGAGCTTGGGAGATACGCTACTTTAGAAGCGGGGACACACTATTACAGGTGATCGACAACTTCGGAAATGCATTGTTCAGAACAGTCGGAAGGAATAGGCGAAGGAGAACACTACCTGCTACGCGGACGGTGAATATCCAGTGCGACTGCTAATAATTCTGGCCACTGCGAGAATGATGGAATTTAATGGACAGGTTAGTAGTTCGAAAGGCATATCAAACAGTAACATTGCGCATGGAATGATATAGTAGTCCACTAGCGAATGCGCATCAGTATTCGGGCCCAAGTAGGACGATAGAAACTTGATTACGTATTTGACTGATAGACCATTAGTCAATGCGCAAAGTTGCCTCTGCTGTTGATAGACCCACTCTATCTCTAATAATGGCTTTTGCTCCACCTATCCCATTCTACCAGCCCTCTGCAATCTGAGTGCCATCCTCGATTTCATTGATACTCTTCAGTCCTCTGCGAGTTGGGTGCCGTCGGCTATTTCGTCGCTTCGTTTCCAGCGCTTCTCAAGCTGGGCACCCTAGACCACAGATTCAAATCGTGTGAGGCGACCGGCTCTGGCGGAGGAATCGGTACAGCTCATTGGATTGAGCGTTTGAGCGTCCAATTTACGTGCCAAGATCGAGGTGCTGTACATGATAAGTGTCATAGACTGATTATCTCACCGCGCGCTGGCCCTCGGCACTCTGAAGATATCCTGCCAGCTAGATCTCGTATACCGAGGAAGCGCTTACAGAAAGCTTGGTCCCCGATGTGAACGAAGGCGAAGAGGAAAGTCCAATGACAGCGCAGGAGTGGGAATCACATCGGACTGATGCAATAGGGAATGGTCGCAATAGTGCGTGGAGTAAAGATGGAAGAAGTCTGACAGCAGTCCAAGAAAAGAGTTATGGTTGGACTAAGCCGGTTGAGGATATCTTCACCGATCCTGGCGGCAATGCCGCGACGCTACCAATGAACGTAGACGGAAGCTAATGTCCTCGATGCTAGAAAGACGCGGCTTAGATTGTGTAGTTATACGCGTAGCATCGGAGTTGGCAATGGGGCTGAGTCGGCTCAATTCAATATAAGGGTCCTCTGCTGGCCTTCCTGCCGATTGCTTCGCAATGTAGATCAATTTGTTCAGGACTCCATACTCAATCTTCAGCTTAATACTGTACACGGTAGCCTTCAGCGTGGTCTGGTAGATGTAGTAGTTCGCGCATTCTACTGCAATCAGAGCGATGTCCATCAGGATGCAGACCAGGTTCATCATGAATAATTGCAAGATGATGTTACGGTTGTCTCGGTTGGGGTTCAATTTCAACATGCGCGTAGTTTCCCAGATGTAGATACCCGATATGATCAGTTCTTGGGCGCAGAATCCCGCAACTTGGATTCTCTCCATGATGTTATACGCACGCAGGAACTTGTACGACTGCTCGTAGTTGGCGGCGTATGTCAATACGGTGGTCGGGACATGAAGCAGAAAAACGTTGGCAATGATCATGCAGCAGACGAATTTTAACACGCTTGTATTTTGAACGACCAAGTGTAGTCTGGAGTAGAGCACGAAAGACTGCCCGGTCACCATGGTCCACCACCCAATCGTGACAAGAGTCAAGGAGACCCAGATTGCTGACGTCAGATCAAAGAACTTCATGAAAAAACCGATCGAGTAGGGGAGGATCCCCGCGGTCGAAATCAGCAAGCTCCAAAAGTAGATCCCTTTGTACTGTTTGAAAATTGAGAAGATTAGAACCATTAGCTCGATGGAGTTATACCAGGCGATCACCACAAATATGGTGATGGTAATGCGAAGACCATCGCTGTTACCCGTGTAACTACCCGTAACCCAATTGGACGGGCTAGACGAGCTGCCAGTTGACATGATTATTAGGGAATCAGTCAGGGTGAGAGTGTGGCAGTGGCAGTGAACTGTACAACGCCCATGATCTGGAGGATGAATATAGGGGTGGCCCGATCACGGGTTTGCCAACACAGCACGGAAAAGAAAAAGGAAAAAGGTGCACATGAGTTGGAAACGGAGAAATTTTGCGGGGGGACTTTTGCAGATGGCTGCCCTCTCGGGGCTAGTGCCTTTTTAGCGATCAGATAATTCTTCGTATTCCACGAACATTTTAGTTCGCCCGCAGCTAGACCACACTAACAGTACATAGTACGATGTACATAATTGTATACATCTTACATTATTTCGGACTTCAAAGGTATCAGGACAGGTGTGTTTTGGTCTGCTCAGTTCTTTTTGTGCTGTGCACAAAACGCGTCCCTCCAGCAGGTCTTTAATTAGGGCTTGTTCCAATTGAGAGAAGTTATATGATTCAACCCACTCCGTATACTCCGTGTACCAATTCTGTTTTGCCAAGTGGCGGCAAAAAAAGCCGCTGTACGCGGCCGAAAATGGCAGCCACTCCATAGCACGTGACCTATACATCTCTCCCGCCACGGTCGCGCCGCTATCACCACGCACCTTTGTGTCTTCAGCAATCGACCCGGAGACCGGAAGCTTGTTCCATAATGTCCATGAAACCAGTCATGGACCTTCCCCGAACCTGTCAGTAATATGCTTCAGGCGTCCATCATGAATACATTGCTCCAAAATGTCTACCTTCCAAGCTTTCCAGTCGGTCTTCTTATCGACTTCAAATGCAGCCCAGATGGCCCGGATTAAAAGCAGTGCCTCATGCCAGGGAATATCAACATCAAGACCGAAAAAGAATCTTCATAACCTCTCATCCCTGCTCATAAAATCAGCCAAGTCAGCTGCCCCCTTCTCATTCAAAGAGCGGGACAATGCGTGATCATGAATCGTCAAGGACGACTCTCCATTGTAGATATCACCCATTTCTGCTATCATCAAAGACAGTCTAAATGCTTCGCTGGCAGGGACTACGCTAGCCATTTGCTAATCTATGATCCCAGTAATATTCAGCTCGTCGTCAACCATCAGGTGGTCTCCCTTATCATCCACGTGTTTGATATAGAATTGCTCCGTGGCGGCCGATGAATCATGGTTCAAGTTTACTGCAAGAGCTTGAATCTGGGATTTCAAGAATGAAAATACCAGATAGGCATTCACAGGGAAAAATGTGAAAAGTTGGCCATCAGCAATGAGCACCATGTTTTGCTCCACAAATGAAGAGTAATAGTCGCTCGCGGTACCAAAAGGCCCAGAAGGGCTCAGAACAAGGAATCGGTCACTGGCAACAGCAAATACTATCGGCTCTGAAGGTACAGGGCCTGGGAGAAGAGATCCGGCCTTGGAAAACGGATGACGCTGAATCTCAATCCAGATATCTGCCAAGCTATTCCACACCCTCTCCTTGTCTTTATCGTCTGCAAAGCGCTTCCCATGCGGACCCTGCATATTCCACGGTCTACTCCCCATTTGTTCCATAAGAATATAGCTAACACCTACATTGTTGTTCTCGTCGCTAGCGAGGCCATAATGAAACGCTCGGAGTGCAGGCACTCCGGTCGTTTCGAGGAACTTGAGGGTGACGTATTCGCTGCGAATGAGGTGTTCGGAAAGTGATTGAGGGATGCTGCTGGTAATGCGAAGTACTCGAAGGAGCCATACAGAGCCATCATCGGAGAATCGAATATGAGCATGATAGTTGGCATAACCCATGAGGGATCCGCGTCCCCACGCTGGCTGGTGCTCAATCTCGCATTTTCGGCCACCATTCAGTCTTGACGCACGCTCGCAAACAGTATTGTCATTGATTTTGGCGCGAATTTCTTTCACTTCAGCATGTACATAGGCTTCAGACTCATCATTTGTGAGGGGATGATGGTTGTTAGATCCGGTTCAGGTAGACGGTAAAGGCATGGACTGTACCTTGTCACTGCATGTATGAGACGGTGGGCTACGGTGGGTTGCGCAGAGGTGGAGATTACATCGCTCACAAGCACCTGCGCCCCGTACACTCGGTAGTGCGCAGCCCACGAATTCACAAGTGGATTATCTATCAAGCATGAGGATCATTGAGTTGGGTCAGTTAAGTACAGTGTGGAGAGAACCATCCAGCTTGGAATATCCTAGAGAGTGTGTCCCACGCAGTGTAAACGATTCTGTCAAAACCTCGAGCACAATGCATTATCAAGCCACAACCAATCTGTAAGAGCGATAAAGAGGGGAGTGGATTCAACGGCGGAGAAGGAGTGTTGATAGGCCTAGCGGGGCTCCATGAGTGAGATCTCCCTAGGTAATACAATGACCACCTGTCATATACTACCAATGCGGTTAGTGAGATCTGACAGTTTCAGCGATACATGCCTGCTATGGTCGTGCGAGGGCTGTATAAAAAGCGGCTCTAGGTCGCAAGTGCTGCCGTTCAAAACTGTCCCGTCTGCTGTATCTATGGCCCTACAGGTTAGACCGTGAAACTTTTCATGCTGTAGTGCAGTGGAGCTGCAAGAAGCCTCTCGCCGCACGACCGGGGAGCGTACATGCTGAAGCTCGCCGATTTACTTCTCGAATCCGAACAGGAGCTATCTTATGTAAAGGCCATCTCCATGGGCCGACTCTGGGATGCGATATGCCCTTTGGAGAGTAGTGGAATTGGTAGGGAGGGTATTCACCACAGCATCGACAACTACCTCGAAACAAAACCTGTACATATGAGGGTTGAAGAATTGTAATTGAGATGTGATATCCACAGCTTTTATGGGTTAACTGAATGCTATAATTGGTATATTGCTTCGTCAAAATGCTCGAGTTGGCCCTCTCTGTGGGAAAGTATATAAATGCGCCCGAACGATTCCAATTTAACACAGATTATGTATTTGTCCAGCACTCCAGCAGTCAATTACACTTGTACAATATAGTGACTACTATATAATATTACTACTGAAATTAACAGTAACCCCATAAAAAAAAATACTTGAAATGAACATAGAAAACATTCCAACCAACAATACGCACCCCAGCACGGGAACCCTTAAAGCGGCAACCCCACACCCAATCGACCCAACCATTTATCCAAAGCATATGTACATTGAACTTCCTTCAACCTAACAAAACACCCACTACAATCCCTCTCCTCCCATCCCAAACGCCGAGATACAAAGAAGTAAAAGAAACAAATGCCCCGCACAGACGAAGCCGAACACTGGTTCAACGCCGTCTACTCCGCGGTCCAGGAAATCCCCCGGGGCAAAGTGACGTCCTATGGCCATATTGCTCTGCTGCTTGGGTATCGTAGGTCTATCTTTCTATATCTACCTTATAATTTCTTTCTTCAAATATGGATGAGATCTAGAAAGAATACTAAAGATATATAGCGCAACGACCGCGTCAGGTGGGGATTTGTTTGAAACACCTCCCCTCGAGTCCGGAGGAGTACTTTCATTCGGGGAATGTGCCGTGGCAGAGGGTGATTAATTCGAAGGGGATGATTTCACATCGGTATCTATTATCTTCTCTTTCGTTATGGGGAGCTCTTGGTTTTATGGGGTATGTTTGTACGGTTGATGGGTCCTAATCTGTATAGGGAACCTGGGAGTGCGGAACGACAGGCAGAGGCATTAAGACAGGAAGGGGTGGAGGTCGAGACCGATGCTATGGGGGAGTTTTATGTGGATTTGGCTCGGTTTGGTTGGTTTCCTTCGGTGTTGCCGAGTGAGGAGGGAGAAAGTGAACTGGAGGATGTAGTAGATGGGTAACTGGTTCTGAATGTACGACTGGTTGATACTCCGTCTCAGATATATAATGGCCCATTTCATAAGCATTGCAAACATGGGGTCGTGGCCTCACTATATCCGATCGCCACATTGTATATCCTCCTTTTTATGGAATTGCTGTCACACAGTCATCTACCTAAACAGCCGAGGGAACGAATACAGGCCTGACGTCAAAAGGGCTCTCATGTCTAACGCAAGTCCCCATTGACCAGCTGACCCGAATATGACAGGTGTAGAGGCAGACATGATATCAAGACTCTATGTAGGTGAAAAGAGATAAAGGAAAGATGGTAGTAGAGTAAAAGAACAGAAAAGGGTAACGAAGAGCATGCGCGTCATGTCAAGGAGTCATAAAACATCCAGAGAAATGGCCGAACCAAAATGGATACATCCGCAGGGTAAATCAAGCAAGAACAGCCACCATTCGAAGGAAAATTCATCACGCTGTTGTCGTTAGGTCTACCGCCGCTTCACCTCGGATGCCCATCCCTCAATCCCTTCGCCCCGACTGCCCGGAGGAACACCCAAGTCGACGGCATCCATTCCGGCCGTATCCTTCATCCACGCGTGCGATGCCATCCCACCGGCATTGGCGCGTCGCTCGGGCGGGATTTCCAACATGGGCAACAGGAACTCGCTGATTCGCATACTCTCTTCCGCTGAGAAATGGTACTTTTCCCGAAGGACGTCTGGTAGGGCCCAGTGCCGAAGTCGATGGATGTTGCGCAATTCGCCTTTGCGGTTAAAGATCTCTTGCGACCACTTGCCCGAGAGGCAGAGCGATTTGGGGAAGGGGCCCAGTAGTTCGATGATCTGTGCAATATGGTCGTCGTCTTTGCCGTATTTCGTACCCGATTGTGGATCGAAGAGGTAATCACCCGTGATGAGCTCGAAGACCTAGACAATTGTGAGCGGAGGACCTCCGGCTGGGGGCACAACCAAATTGCGCCCACGAAATTCCGGACATACCATGCACGCCATACTCCATACATCCGTGCTCGCACCCCACTTGGACCCGAGAATAACTTCGGGCGAGCGATATTGTCGTGTTTGGATGTCGTTAGTAAAGTGGTGGCCAACCCAGCAGGCATTCCCCAGATCAGCGATCTTGACCGAGATAATATCGCATTCCAGTTCGTCTTTCGCTTCTTCAGAGGATTTATTCAAGGAGATGCCGGATACTTCGCGTTCGAGGAGGTCACTAGCGAAGGTTAGCCACAGTCCGCGGTCCGCCACGGGTCATCAAGCATACGCAGTCTTTTCTCGTTGCTTTTGTTTTTCATCTTCTTCTTTAATGCCTAGCATTTCTTTCATGGATGCCTTCTCTGACGGGGCGGTTTCTGCAGCGGGTCAGTGGGCGGTCGCGAAACGACCATCGAGTGCTCGATACATACCAGACTCTTCATTGATCATCTGACTCAGACTGCTCTGCGAGTGGTGCGAGCTGTGTTTGAAATCAAAGGTGGTGTTGAGCGGACTGGGCAACGGTTGACTCCCTGTGATTAGGGTCCTGCGCCGCCGCCGGCCATTGCGGTTATCCTCTTTGTGGTCCTTCTTCTGCTCCTCCTTCACGTATGTCTTCACAATCTGTTCCACATCGCCGATCTCGATCAATACGTTCTCCGGTTTCAGATCGGTGTGAATGATACCGCATTCGCGGTGGAGATAGTCCAACCCTAAGAGGACCTGTTTCGTAATCTGTTTTACCAGCGGCATCGGGATGCCACGATGATTCCATCGCTTAATCAAACCGAGTAGATTCTCACCCAATACCTCAAATACCATACATACATGGACCCCATTGGGACCTTTGTGTTCGAAAGAGTCGAGAAGACTGACGACATGCTTGCGACCCGGGTGCGACGGCTTCGCTTGTACAATGCGATTCAGGAGCTTAATCTCGTCGATGGCGGTTTCGGTGTAGTGAGCGGCGGAACGAACGACTTTGAGGGCGACGTGTTTACCGGTGGTGGTATCGCGGGACAACCAGACGGTGGAGAAATGGCCCCAGCCCAACTTGCGCACGACAACATAGCGACCGTTGTTATATGTTTCGCCGACCGTAACCGGGTGATAGCCGCCCTTGCAGTAGTCTTCTGAGTCCTCCTCCTCGGCGGTCGTCTCGATCTCATCAACGGAGGAGGTGGACGGGGATCGCGATTGCGGAACGGCGAGAGAGGGAGCCCTACCGGATGGAAATCGATCGATCAACAAGACGGAATCACACTAGAAAATCGCAACAGGGAGGAAAAACAAAAGCATACCCCTCTGTAGTAGAATCAGCGGCTGTTTCGTTGGTGACGATTGGCTTCAAATCGGTTCCTTTTCTGCGCTTCTTACCGCCGTTGCCATTGGCGGCCGATGCGGCCACACTGGCCATCTGCTTTCCTTTATTCAGCACAGCCTTGGTGATATCAACCCCGTCCATTATTCCGGGTTGCGACAAAGGGTGATCGGTTCGAATGGTTCACGGAGCGGAGGGAAGTTTGACGCCGACGGGCGATGAGGTGAAAGGGCGAAGAGAAAGTTGATACGGTACAGCTGAAGGTGGCGGGCGCAAACGCTCGAGAGGAAGTGGCGGGGGGGAAGAAAGAAGAATGAGTTGGGGTAAAGAATGGCCCGCGGGAGGTGGCCCAAAGTAATTCAAGAAACGGAAGGGAAGAAGAGGTAAAGGGAGAGGAGAGGATAGAAGTTGAGAGGGAAGAAGACGAAGAGGAAGAGAAGCGTTTGTTTGAAGTTGTTGTTGTGAGAGGGGCTCGAATCTTTTTCGGCGGTACGTTGACAATACCTGTTGTTACCCTTTACCACTGGGACGCTGGTCGGGCCCTACGTACAGTACATACAAAGATAGATCACAATTTCGACAATCTCCAAAAAGATCGGTCTAGAAAGAAAGGGGGAATATTAATAATAATAAAACAAAACGAAATAGATGTTAATAAAGAAAAATTGAAGCAGTGTCAATGCGCAACAGGCATTCAGGACTTTCTATATCAAAGAGTTTCGTCCCAAACGAAAAAAAGGTTGGCCGTCAAATGGAACCCAATCCTTTTATGACGCAAACGACCTGTTTGCTAGGATGCCCGAATTCCCCCGACCTGATACTCGTGGTGGATGGGAAAAAGCCGTGGGAAAGGGAATAGGAGAACTTGAGATCTCGATCGTGAAGAATTCAATCGAATTAATTTGTCAAGCGATCGCAAATCATGTGTTGGGGAATGTGATGTCCGCAAACAGGAGTACAGAAGTAGTAGGTAGTATAAGCACTATATAGACAAGGGACAGAAACCCCGGTGGATATACCGACTGAAACACTAATATCCAGATGGATCGAATGCGACCGGATGATGTCAAGATCATATAAGATCAGGTCCAGTCATCTGTCCACCCCACGGATTCCCCATATCCATACTCCGTCTTCTTTGACTTCAAGGGGCGCTAATATCGATTTCCTCCTTATACTCAGACCCATGTCTACAGACGGTAGAACTCCGATTTCAATATCTATCCAGAATATTGACATCGTATGAAAGATGGCTGTCATAGCTTGTTACTCACTGTCCATTCAGAGGTCTAGATTTTACACGTCAGCCCTTAACTATCGCTTACTATCAGGGGCCCCAAGGTGGTTTAGTCGCCCACTCGATGAGGGCCAGAGGGCACCAGTGACAGTGCCGCATTAGGCAGTCGGGTGCCACTTCGATCGGAAAAGGTCGGACTTATCATTTTCCGCCCATGGACCAGTCATGGGAGTCTTGCACGTGATGACTGCTGTATCACGTGTTGTTGATACAGCTCGAGGATGTTGTGGCCTGGGGCATCTCCGCGTCACGAGTATCGAGCACCTCTCGATTTTGGGCATCGACAGATGTGCGGTGATGCCACACTCGTCGCGTGGAATGCTCCAATATCCCAATCGGCTGGGATCGTCGCCGTTAGCTTGGTCAGGGACCCAACCGTTACCGTCTATCGGCCCAGAGAGCAGATACGAACTACGACGAGCAGTCACTATGACAGCATGAACTAGTCGGTTTGGTTTGGAAATTCTCTGGTCTATCTGCCGTGTGATTCTTCAATGCCGCTAGTATCAGTACAAGGGTATCATCGTGCTGCACAAGCAAGCTCACAGTCAAAATGTCGTCGGAGATATCCCTGACTAAAATGATCGCCGCGCCGTGGTATGCTGCCCAGGGATTGCGCATGCCAAGTGCAGCATATAGAAACAACCGGTCCCCAACTCTACCCCACAATTTGTTTCGAGGGTCTTTCCAATGTGAGGGCGATCGTCTCAAGAGAGGTGGAACTCGAATAACAGGATATGTCGGGGTCGGTAAAAGTATTTCATAGTAGGTTTGTGTCGCACTGGTGGAAAGCATCCCATCACTGACCCCGCGATAACTTCAGCCGCAGAACTATGGACCAAATCTTGTGATTTGATATCGGACTGGAGCTTGGTATTCTTGCGCAATGGTTCACAGGAATAACGTTATATACGCTTTAGTGACGGAGAGAAATTTTGTTTCGCAAACCGCCAGAGAATGCTTGTTAGAAATGCCGCGTAAACCTACCATTTGGGAGACGGTATATACGTCGGCTTCCTGTGCAGTATCCAGTGGTACTTGAAGATAGGCGCTGGATAGGATCATTGTGTGTAGTCAAGCTCAGGACATCCCGAAAATCCCGGTTCCCCAGTGCTAAGTTGTGTGTTTGCGGAGTTTTATGAATGTGCCCTTGCAGTCAACGTCCTACGGAGAATGAACTGCCCAATCAACAGAAATCTTGTTGAGAGGGCCAGCTTCCAGTGCCCACATTCCCGCAGTTATAGCTCCCTGCGTAGGGATACACTCCTGCCTCTGATAGAAAGTACCACCCCGTGACATCACGGTAGCCAAAGGCGTGATGATCGTCATCCTACTTGCTGGTATTTCTCAACAAACACTTGTCCATAGGGCTAGAGAACCCTGGCTATTCCACTTTATCGGCCATACTACATGTCCCTTGCAGTGTGATCACCCAGTGTAAGCTTCACGCATTGATCACCGATGATGTCGATGGTGAAAACAAATTGCGCGAAAGACACATGTAGACTGTGAATTGATGCAACAAGAGTGGTAATGGCGTGATGCCCTGAACAGAGGACATACCTTGCGTCCATATCAGACTATGTATCCGTCCACGCACATACATTCCAGTGGTTGTAAGTAGGACCCACCCGGTATAGGTGCTATAGCGGACAATGTCACATTGCGTCTGTGTGTCTCTCCGCTTTAAATATACCCATTGGCACTCATTTCCATACTTGGAGATGAAGGAGGAGCAGGGAACTCTCACACGGACGTTGAACCACCATGGAGTCCAAATCCTGGGAAAGTTTGTCGAAAGCAAGTCATGCCTCGTCAGGGCAAATGCTTTTAGCCGACAATTCTAAGGCTGAGACGTGGGTAGAGCCAACGGGGGCGGAGCACTCGGATCTGCGACTGGTCCCCGATGACATCTCTCTGGATATATTCCTAGTGGCCGTTGCAGAGCTGGCCGAGAGATTTACATATCGGTCGATAACAGCACCAATACGTATGATAGACGCAGCCAACCGCTATCTGACTGACTGACATGGATTCCAGAGAATTATATCCAGAATGGACGGGACGATCCATTGCACCCGGGAGCGCTGGGAATGGTGCGTATGACAGATATGAAAACGACCTTTCCTTCCGCTAACGGCAGATTAGGGCCAGACAATAGCGACCAGCATCAACTATATTTTTGTTGCGTGGTGCTATCTATCCCCTGTTTTCATGGCCGTCATAGCAGATAGCTTTCTGGGTCGGTTCAAAACCATCGTTCTGGGAACTGGGTATGTTAGTTCACATACAGCGCAAGCCATACATTGACAGTTTTGATAGGCTATCGGCATGCGGAGTGCTGATCCTATTTGTAACATCTCTCCCAGTGAGTCTGGAGCATGGAGCTGGTCTCCCAGGGCTCATAGCCGCGTTGATCTTGATTGGACTGGGGTAAGGTTGATATAACCGCAGGGAAGAATACATGACTGAGTGGTTTTAGAACCGGCGCGATCAAGAGCAATGTCGCACCGCTAATTGCAGAGCAGTACCAGTCTATCGAGGCGCGAGTGAAGACCTTGCCAGATGGTGAGCAGGTTCTGGTAGACCCAAATGTTACGATTCAGGCGATATATGCCCGGTATTACTGGTCAGTTGCCAGTCGCCTTGTACCATTTCCCGTCATTCTGACAACGATATTAGGGTAATCAACCTTGGTGCATTATCGGTTATACCTGTTTCTGTAAGCCCCTTCTTCCTCATTGGCACCGGGCTACCATTGACAAATATCAAGTGGTTAGAGCTGAAAGTGGACTTCTGGGCCGCCTTTATGCTGCCGTTATGTTTTTGGACTCTGGCAATGGCTGCGCTTCTGGCTGGTCGCACGCGCTATAGTAAGGAATTCGATGTACTATCTGCTTCAGTCACTAACTGTGATAGTTGTGCGACCCCCAAACGGATCAATTGTTTTAAAGGCAATGCGAGTATTATGGATTGGCATGAAAAGTGGAGGCAATCTAGAGGCAGCCAGGCCTGCATTTCTGGAAAAGAGAGGTGTCCCCGTGCCATGGGATGATATGTTCGTGGACGAACTTAAACGTGCCCTGGTGGCATGTCGTGTGTTGTAAGTATAGTATTCCATGATGAGAGATAAAGGTATATGTTGCTCACAGGTGATTTAGTTTGATCTTGTATGTACTTTAGCATCCGACATACCGAGCTATGAAGAGAGCTAACCTTAACAGCCCCTTGTATTGGATTTGTAACGGCCAGGCAAGTTCGAATCTTGTCAGCCAAGGTGCCTCAATGAACACTCATGGCATTCCGAACGATATGAGTATGTGTGACTGCTTACATTGATGTACAGATGACTGACTCATGAGCAGTGGGATGTCTTAACCCGATCACGATCCTCATTGCAGTACCGTTGTTGTATGTTCGATGTTTTATCATATTGTATTGACCATGCTGACAGGGGTATCAGTGAGCGCTTTATTTATCCAACGCTGCATCGCTTTCATATCAAGTTCCGGCCAATTAGCCGGATCACAACAGGCTTTCTCTTGGCGTCCTGCGCGATGGCATTAGCTGCCGGCCTTCAGGAACGTATGTGGAGTGTTCTGTCGCACTGGTTTGCCTTCTCCACTAACCCTAACCAGTGATCTACGAGACCTCCCCATGCCAAAGAAACCCGACAGCAGATAGTTGCAAAGGAGTCCCTCCGGCACGAAAGGTGAGCTTCTACGACCTTAAGAAATGAGATGCGCCTCTAACAACCCTAACCAGATCAGCCTACTCTTACAAATACCTGTTTACTGTCTGATGGGTCTAGCCGAGCTGTTAGCAATGCTATCTGGGATGGAGTATGCTTACACTAAAGCGCCAAAGTCCATGCGCAGTATCATCATGTCCCTTTTTCTTTTGGCCGGTGCTTTCGGTTCCTCCATCGGCATTTCACTTTCGCCGACATCTGTTGACCCTAAAGTCTTAATAGAGTATATATCACTCAGTGCCACGATGTTAGTAGCGGCTCTCGTCTTCTTTTTGTGTTTCCAGAAGTACAACAGGATGGAGGAGAGTATGAACAAGCTGGTGGATACAGATTGCCCGAGGAGGGTATCATGGGGCACAGGTGACCCAGTCCGGCTTGAGAGGCAGTGAGCTGTCATGTATATATTTCTTAGTGTATGCTTTAATGTTTACGTCGTGACTTGTCTTCCTACGTACTTGTAGGTGTCAATGGGTACGAGCACGACCAGGACTGGAAACTTGCGTTGTCTATACCAAGAAGACCATCGACGATCCAGTTTAGTGTCGATAAATAATCCCGACAATCTCTGTACTGTAGAGATGATAGAATAACCTGATTATCCAGCGCTTCTACGCATTATACCAGGGTTACTAATCCGGAGAAGTCGGGTCTGGTTCCCGAGTCCGCACCCATGGATCGGTATCCCGAGTTCTTGATGCGCAAAACCTAATGTTGCCGTTACGTCGCAGATGGGATTCGCCTGTCACTCAATTATTGTGCTTGTACAATGCTTTGTTAAGCGTGGTTGTCAAATGTCGAGAGCTCGTCGTCTTGCTGATTTACAGCAGATATGTAACTGCGAGACATTGAAGCGAAATATTCATGAATTCCTAGATTTTATACAATGACGAACAAAACGCTGAAATGGTCTGGACCAGTCTGCCCGCGACGTCATGAGACAACCTTATCTTTGCCACAGCGCAGACCAAGCTTTATTAAAGATCAAAATGGGGGTGTAAGGTAGTTTCAATGAAAGACTCTACGGCTAAAATGGCGAACGTTGCGGCGCCGAATATTCCACTAGCTCTTGCTCCAGGGTCTAAGGGCCCTGAGCACCTCATTACTGACGGATTTGACGCAGACGCACAGGTAACAGGTGTGATAGAGATTCTATTAGTAGCTATGCTTTCTCACATGACTGGGCCTAACTTGTCGCAGATGATGGCCGCGTGGATATCGCGGTTAACGATGACGACCCACAGGTAGCTAGCCTGTTGGATGCTCTCCAGCGACAGACAACCCGTCGCCCATCGCAGGTTAGGAATGACGGTGCTCAATTTCCAGTTCGGCTAAACGTCGTCATTCACGTCGTGGGATCGCGCGGCGATGTGCAACCATTTATCGCCTTGGGCCGAGCAATGAAACAGCATGGACATCGGGTTAGATTGGCAACACATCTGGTGTTCCGAGATTTCGTGAAAGAGAATGGATTGGAGTTCTTCAATATCGGGGGCGACCCGGCTGAGCTGATGTCCTTCATGGTGAAGAATGATAAGCTCATCCCAAAGATGGAGACCCTGCGTCAAGGGGCGATTGGCAAACGTCGCAAAGATATTAGGCTCATGCTTGGCGGGTGTTGGAGATCCTGTATTGAAGCTGGCGAAGGTATCGATTTGACCAGTGACGACCCAATCACTGCGTCGCCATTCGTGGCCGATGCTATCGTCGCGAATCCGCCCAGCTTCGCCCATGTTCACTGTGCAGAGAAGATGGGTGTGCCATTACATTTGATGTTTACGTTGGTCTCTTACTGGATGAGTATCTCGAGTTTCAGCTGCTGATGGCTTTAGGATGCCATGGTCCCCTACGCAAGCGTTTTCGCACCCCTTAGCAAATGTCCGGGTGCGCGATACAAAGCCGTCGGTAGCGAATTTCGCATCTTACGCCCTGATGGAGATGGTGATGTGGCAAGGCATCGGCGACCTCATTAACGCGTTTCGTCGCTTTGAGCTTGGATTGGAACAGCTGGATGTTATGCGCGCTCCAAGTCTGATCCCCCGCTTGCGTGTTCCCTTCACGTACATGTGGTTCGTATGCTGTCCCTGTTACATGAATGCATCCAACAGATGAATGCCATAGGTCTCCTTCGCTTCTACCGAAACCGGATGATTGGCAGGACCACATCGACGTAACGGGCTTCAACTTCCTGTCTGCGAACGCTGACTACGTGCCTCCATCCGACCTGGTTGAGTTCTTGGATAGTGGCCCCCCGCCCCTCTATATCGGATTTGGCTCTATCGTGGTTGATGACCCGGATGCTCTCACAAAGATGATTCTAGATGCAGTTGAAATGACCGGCCAACGAGCACTGGTCTCGAAGGGATGGGGTGGTCTTGGTGCCGAAAAGATCAACCGCCCGGATATCTTCTTCCTTGGAAACTGTCCCCACGACTGGCTTTTCAAACGAGTTTCCTGTGTAATCCACCACGGAGGCGCGGGTACCACCGCCGCAGGCCTCTCCCTAGGCCGACCGACTACTATTGTGCCTTTCTTCGGAGACCAGCCTTTCTGGGGTGCCCTAATCGCGTTCAACGGAGCGGGACCTTCGCCCATTCCTTACAAAAAGCTCACTGCTGATCGTCTGGCCGATGCGATCCACTTCTGTTTGAAGACGAGTACTATAGAAAAAGCGCAGGAACTCAGCGAGAAAATGCGCTCGGAGGACGGCGCCCGCGATAGCCTGAACAGCTTTCATAGTCAACTCGATCTTCGTCGCATCCAATGCACGCTATGTCCTGATCGTCCGGCTGTCTGGCGTGTTAGACGAACAAAGATATTGCTTAGTACATTTGCGGCTACCGTTCTGGTCCAGGAGAAGAAGCTCAACCCTAAAGATGTCAAGATGTATGCAATATCGTCCTTGTCAGGAGCTTCACCGTGTGCTAACCTACTTTCAACAGGTACCGTGCAAAGCGCTACGACATGGACCACGGCTGCGCAGGAGCCGACACCTTCACCGGTGCCATCAGCAATTTCCTCACCGGCCTCGTCGACATGCCCGTCAACGCAGTTCAGAATATCTCGCGTCCAGCTGCCGACCGCTTTGCGGAGAATTATAACTTACCATCCTGCGAGGCGCGTAAAGCCATGATAATGCCGGCGGCCTCCGTCGTTACCCCGAGTGCAACCTCACAGAAAGATAGTGTGCAAGCTAATGACGACGCGAAATCGACCTCTAGTTTGTTATCCGCATCGACCACCATGTCGCAGGAGGGTACGCCCTCGATGGTTGTCAAAAGGAACTCATTGCAGAGGATAGGGATGAACTCGAGTTATCTGGGTCGCAGGGTGCTTAACTGGGTGGTTGAAGTGCCCATGGGTGTGACGCTGTTGTTTTCTCAGTTCGCGCACAATGTCCCTCGGTGCTATAATGACCGAACTGTGCGCGAGCTACCTGAGGTGACCGGCGTTCGCTCTGGACTCGTTGCGGCGGGAAAGGTAGTTGCTTCGCGAGAATCCATATGTGATAGGATCGAGCTCATTATGCTAATTGACTTAGGAACTTGGATATAGTTTCTATGACGGGATCACTGGCGTCGTAACGCAGCCCAGCCACGGCTGGAAAGATGGTGGATTTGGTGGAATGACAAAAGGTGTGGGTAAAGGTTTGGGTGGTTTGATCCTCAAACCTCAGGCCGGTAAGATCTGGACTGGAGTATCTGACCTTACCTACTCTGACCTTATTGACTTATAGGTATCTGGGGCTTGATCGGCTATCCCTTGAATGGTGTACATCGAGCCATTGAACATTCCTATGGGACTAACCGAGAGGGTTACATTGTTAGGTCGCGCATTAGGCAGGGAGTTGCAGAATCCAAGGCTGCGTCACAGGAGGAGAAGATGGCTGTGCTGGAGAAATGGCGTACTTATGAGAAAGGTGTTCGTCTGAAGCATGAGAAGAATCCTCGCTGATCTTATTCAACCGCCATGTATATCTGTCTTAAACAAATATGTACTTCTATAAGCGCGCACAAAATATCATCTATCAAACAATCTTAAGGTTAGATGCTGCTAAGGAGGAAACAAGGGAATTAAACTATCCTTTATTTTTAATTTAATTGTTTTTTTTTTTTTTTTTTTTTTTTTTTTTTTTTTTTTTTTTTGCATGGTAGAGTATTGGTAGAATTGACACTAGAGTGGAGCAAAGTGATTATTCATTCGGTATCCCATCGGCAACCCAGCTCCACCATGAAATGTTTCTTGCACCACCCCATGGCCCCTCTATTTAAGCCGGTACATACAGAAACCTTTACAGTTCCATTAATGTCGACACTGGACTACTGCTAGTGAGGCAAACCATACAATGATTATAAAATGGAACCAGTGTTCCAATGCCACTGTGGATTAAGCTACCGACGAAAAGAACACCTTATCCGTCACGCAAAGTGCCATTCTGAATCAGACTCTCCTAAATGCCCGTTTTGTGATAAAATATTTGGTCGCAAGTGAGTATCTAGTTACTCAACTAGCCCATTGCTACGTTGAGATCACAAACACGAGACGATCCTAACTTGGCACAAGTGACACTCTCCGCCTACATGTGCGTACACACCACAAAAACAAGGAAATACCTCGTGGCCGTGCAGCCCGAGCATGCAGCTACTGTCGCTCGCGAAGGTCAAGGTGTGATGGAAACTTGGATGCTCCCTGTGGAGCCTGTCTGCAGCGAGGAATTCAGTGCTCCTTTACTCAGTCGTCTGACGGCTGTGAAAGACAAAGACCCCAAAGCCCTACTATGCACCCTCCCTCGAGTTCAATACCCCACGTCGAATCCATTGTGAAAAGTCCATGTAGAATGCTGCCATATATCCAGGCTTACTTCGAGGAATTTCATCCCTGCTGGCCCTTCCTCCACAGAGCTACGTTTGATCCTGATCACGAACCAGCATTCCTGCTACATTCGGTCACGATGATAGGACTGTGGGTGTCTGATGGTGGACAGCGCTCAGCGATGGATTTACATGCACATCCTACCAAGTCTATTTATCAGCAAAGGGTTAGTTACCTACGGAATCTTCTCCGTTACTATTACATATCCGTGCTCTCCGTGTCTCGAGGTTCTTCTTCATTAACATAGCGCTCCTGGATAGGATCGATGGGATGTATCAAGCCAAGGTAGCGAACATCAACAACATCTTCAGGCGAATCAATCCGCATCTCCAGATCCCTGGCCAATAGCAACCTACCAGGGTATACTGTTACATCTCATTTTCGCTCTTCTGCGAGGTAATCAGAACCGATTAGACCTTCGACTGACGCACACCCTACCTGAAACATCCTCTCAGCTTTTGGTTGCACTGATCTGCAGCTGCCTGCAGCGAAACATGTTTCACTATCCTTCAATGTTCGCGCAATTCCACTCCACCTCGGTCCCGGACGTTTTCATATGGGTTGGTATCGAGGAAGTGAAGCGTTTCGCTCTGGCCTTGTACAAAGTTTACCGACGGTGTCGAATCGATGGCGCGAGACGTCTTTCTTTGGCTGACCTGCAGTTTGCCAAGCCGGACAGCGATGAGCTATGGCATGCCAGTTCTGACCTGGCTTCACGAATACCTGCCTCTTATGGCGACAAAAATAAGGAGGAGAATTGGATATCGCAGACTGCGAGGTTACTACAACCTGGTGATGTAGAGTTTGATTGGATCTGAGCTATATGGTTATACGTCATTTCGGGACTTAGCATATCAATTTAACTCTCTGAGGCCGATGCGTCTAGCATTGCCGGATAGTCTTCGCTTTGAGAGACTTGGGCCGATCTTCCTGCAATGCGCAGTATACAAGTTGTCTATTGGGCATAATCACAACATAGGTATATTCGTGCCAGGATCCCCCCAACTTTATTAGATTAACATAAGAGAGGTGATCATCGACGGCAGAGAGCTTCGGCAGTCACAACATCCGAGATGCCTTGAAAAGATTCAGGCTAATCGGAGAAATCCTTCAGAATGTGGATCCTAACCCCAAAGATTCTCCGCGCCCCCCGCATTTCAGTCTCGAATACTTAATGCTTGTTTTCTCATAGCTCAAATCCTCGTAGAATGATAATGACTACGTAAATATACACTAAGCAACCTCACCATGGTCAGGTTTAGCACATTCATATCGACGATACTGTCGTCTACAGCCCTGGCCTCGGAGCTCCACATAGACACTACGAGTGGTCCAGTGGAAGGCTTTTACAACAGTTCCTCCGTTCGTGCATTTCTAGGTATACCATATGCTGAGCCAGCAACAGGATCACGCCGATTCAAGCCTCCTGTGCCTAAATCGCGATCTAACCAGACCGTTCAGGCCGACTCATTCCCTTCGACATGTCCAGGGCAGTACACCTTCTCCAATGAGTCCATCTGGAGTGTCCTGCCCTACATGCCGTGGAATACGGAAAGCATGTCGGAGGACTGTCTTGCCATCAATATATGGGCACCCAAGTCCAAGAAGCAAAACGGGAAAGCAGCGGTGATGATGTTTATCTACGGTGGTGGATTCACACAGGGCGGGACAGCGATCCCCTTCTATGACGGGACGAACTTGGTCGAGGATCACCAGGATGTAGTTGTTGTTACCTTTAAGTGAGTGGTCTCCAATTGAGGAAAATTCCGAGCTTACCATCATGCTATAGCTATCGCGTCTCTATATTCGGGTACCCTAATGCACCGGGCCTTGAACATGGACAGCAGAATGTTGGACTTCTTGATCAGGTACGCTATTAGACAAATATTTCTATGTCACGGAAGAATGAACTAATGAAATCAGAGACTCGCCGTTGAATGGGTCCATCGCAATATCGCCCAGTTTGGCGGAGATCCTTCAAGAATTATGTTGTTTGGCCAGAGTGCTGGGGCAGCGTCTACGGATTTGTACACCTACGCGGTTCGTATACTAGTTGGATATGGAAGAGATTAGAAACTAACGCTAATTGATGTACAGTACCCGAAGAATCCCATCATACATGGCGTCATTATGCAATCAGGTGCCGCATCGATAATTATCAATGACGACCAAACCCATCAGAACTGGCAGAATCTGTCCCAAGCACTAGGATGCAGTACTCTACAATGCATGCAGGACAAGCCATGGGAAGATATCCTCGAAGAGTTATCTTCTGGGTCTTATAGCTTTAGTCCATTTCCAGATAACGTTACGGCATTTGCCGACTTCGAAGCTCGCGCGAAACAAGGAGGGCTCGCTCGTTTGGTAAGCCTTTTTTCTATATACACACAGCAGGTAACTAACTGACTCTTACAGCCGACATTGATCGGCGGTGCCGATCGTGAAGCATCAGCAAACATGAATCTAAGCTCCACGTCCATCAATGAGACGTTGGTATATACAGGCACTCAGAGCACATTTAATTGCCCGATTGTTGAGACAGTGGGAAACCGCCTCGAGCAAGAGATTCCAACCTGGAGATACCTGTACCACGGCAATTGGTCTAGCTTGAGTCCGACTCCGTGGCTTGGAGCCTATCATTCTAGTGATGTGCCCATTGTCTTTGGGACATATAACAAGACAACAATCCAGCCGTCCTCCAGCCCTGCAGAGGTTACAGCGAGCAAATATATTCAAGGTATCTATTTACGACCGGTTTCTTGAGAACTCTTGCTAACTAGGTCAGGCGCATGGGTGGCATTTGCCAAAGACCCCTGGAACGGGTTGAGCAACTATGGATGGCCCCAATTTACCTCACAGAGTATGTTTCATCGCGGCCCTGTACTTATTCATTGCTAATAGAGACTTTAGACCGGTCGCTAGTTAATTTAGCTCTGGACAACCGCGCCACAGCAACGATAGGCTCTGCCGAAAAGTGGGATTCGCATTGTCGAGGGGGAAAATATAGTCCCTAAGCACATACGTGGATTCGCATCGGAATTGGCAAATAGCTGGGCGAGCGGTGATTAGGAACCAAACCCTTGTTGTATGGCATAGAGAACATTATATAGGTACTTGATGAGCAAGCTATTCTTGGCATCAGATATAGGCAACTTTCACCGCAGGCTTTTGCCAACGGCCCCCACGGTGATGGATGCTTACTGAGATATGAGCCAATAGTTCTTTGAATCTAATACGAAGATTTAAACCCCATTGGGAAATTGGTGGGCTTGGTTTGATTGAAGCCTAACCTACATTTTGTGACGAGATTGTTGCTCTCCACCGATAACTCGAAGCACTTGGCAGCATGGCGGAAGGACAGAGTAAACGAAGATTTGTTAACAGATCCAAGACGGGATGCCGCATCTGCCGGTGAGTTACAGCGAGGATCAGTCCGGTCCCTGGCGATCGGCTAATGCACAGAGATATAGAGCCCGCCGTATCAAATGTGATGAAACCCCGGAGTCATGTCGCAACTGCACCTCAACGGGCCGGAAGTGCGAATACGACATACAGCGTCTACCACGTCAACTACCTGGTAAGCGATCGACCGTCGGATCTATAGTGCGATCCACGAACATTGCCGATGGCTTCCGGTGGAAAATCACGTCTGACGAGCGTCTGTGCTTTTCGTTCTTCCAACACCGGTCGCTTCCAACGATCATCGGATACTTTGACTCACCCCTGTGGCAGAGGCTAGTTCTTCAACTGAGTCAGGTTGATCAAGCAGTCTACCATGCCGTCGTGGCGTTCTCCGCAATTCATGCAGATTACGAGGCGCGCGGAAACCCTTTAGCAATCCAAAGTTTAGACAACTCGTGGCAGCGGTTTGCCATCGACCAATGCGGGAGGGCATACGCGCTGTTGATTGCGCGTTCCGCATCGCAGGATCCTACTTTACAGCAGGTCACACTGGTGTGTTGCATGTTATTTGTACTGTCGGAGCTTATGCGCGGATACTATGACCTTGCCTTCACCCATTTGCGAAATGGCTTGCAAATCCTGAAAGATGCGGGCTGTCGCCAATTGCCCGATGCATGTCCTACACACACTTCGACTATAGAACAAAGTCTTGTTGATACCTTTTCTCATCTGGATATGCAGTCGGCCTATTTTGGAGTGGGAGAGCCGGTGCTCCCGGTGCAACTAGGCTTGTCTCTTCGTGAGTCGGACGAGGGTGATGTGAAGCCATTTCAGCATGTTTGTGAAGCCCGGAGGGTATTAGACCGTCTGATGGGAGCCGTGTTTCAGTTTCATACCTCCGTCTCACCACTATCGCCGACAGAGATCAGTGTCAAGTATGGATACCTCTCGACACGGCAATTCGACCTCAGTTCTCAACTGCGGCACTTTTCCCGCGCATTTGATCCTCTTTATAAGAGTGTATTCGCGCATTGTGGTAGTAAAGAGAAAAGGGGCGTGGACATAATCTATTTGCATCACCTCTCTCTGTCCACCATTCTGGAGACATGTCTTCTCGATCGCACGAAGGAAGTCCTTAATCATTATACACCGAAATTTGAGAATATCGTCACACTGGCCGAGGCCATTACGGCCAGCTTCACTGAACGTCCAAGCACTTTGCTCCATATGGGGGTCATCGCACCGTTGTTCTTCGTTTCAACCGAGTGTAGTGAACATGAGGTTCGATGGCGAGCGATTCGAGCGCTCCAATCTTGGCCGCATCGCGAAGGGACGTGGGACTCTAGTCTCGTTGCAAGAATAGCAATTGAGACTATTAAAGCTGAAGAGCAGACTGTCAAAGAAAGAGGTCAATCGTCTCGTGTAAGCCACGCTTATACGACGGTATCGCCGGAGGACCAGTCGTACGGTGAGATGGTATATACTCTAGATGACGGAGGCGAGGTTCAATCACGTACATTTTCTCTGGAATAGTATGATCCCTGTCTATAGGAAGGTTAATGGAAACAAAAATCCAACGAAGCTTTCCAGAATCCATCTGCCTAATATTCTGTCTTCTATTTATTTGTCCTGCCTTGCTCTGGGGGTGCTCCGCCACAATTTGGCCTGCAGGATTCGAGTAAAATTTAGTCCAAGCCCCGTCATTTCTAATCTGGCCAAGAATAAGCGGACTAGCCAATCAGACCAATATGAGATTGCACCGGCCTGTTGGTAAGGAAGCTATACGTGGTCTCCACCAATAAACGAACTGACCAGTGAGAGTGCACGAGTTGCAAGATGATAGAGCTTGACTTGTAAGGCATCCATATAGCAACTATATATGGAAATTATGTATGAAGCAACAAGGAAGGCATGTCACTATAAAAGCTTACTCGTTTCTCGAAACAATGTCGATCCTCAATCAGAAGTCAGTTGTGGACAAGTATAGCAACCATGGTATTGCTACTGTCATTCCGAGCTCATCAGCTCCTGCAATTAGTTTCGTTCCTCCTGTTCGCTCTTGCTTATGGTGAAGATTCCTGTCCACTTCAAACTCCCTTATATCCACCGCCGCAGAATCTCCTCTCCAGCCAAGACGTCAAGGCCGCTTCCAAAAACCTCACGCAAGCTATCGAAGAAGCCCTGACTACTGGTATCACTGATCTCGGCTCACTGCCTATCAACACAACCACCTTCGCTGTCAACGTCTTCTCTTCTCACACGGAGGACTCTATATACGAATACCTCTACACTTCGCCAACCTATAGTCTAAAATCTGGTGCTGGGGCAGAAAATACGACACTCGATAGCGTTTATCGGGTTGCAAGCATTTCGAAACTCCTCACGGTGTTAACCTTGCTGGCACATGATGGATATACCCACTGGAACCATCCAATTACAGAGTTTATTCCGGAGCTAGAGATAATGGCTCGTAATCAGAGCTCTCGTGTTCAGTGGCGGGAGGTTACTATTGGTGATTTGGCCGCACAGCTGAGTGGTGTGCCTCATGATTGTATGTTATTCCTAACTTTGGATGTGATATATGGGAAACCTAATATTATTCATATAGACGCATTTGAAGATCTGGCCGGGGGATATAGCAATGAGCAAATGATGGCCATGGGCCTTGCTGCAGCTCCGACCAAAGATATCCCGACATGCAGTCAGGGTGAAGCTGTAAATGAGGGTAATCCGTGCGACAGAGAAGGTACGGTAAAGTGACATATTTAATGTTTTTCAATTTGCTGATATAGTACAAAAGCATTCCTCCGCGGCATCGTCCGCGAAGACCCAACGTTTGCTCCAGGTACCACACCCGCCTACTCCAATGCAGCCTACCAGCTTTTGCGTTACGCGATGGAAAACATCACTGGAACCGACTTTCCTTCCATGTTCGAGAACAGCATAGTCAAACCTCTCAATCTCAACTCAACAAGCCTGGTCGCTCCGAAGAATGCCGGTGTTGGTATCATTCCGATTAATGAGACAGTCAGCGTGTGGGACTTTGATCTGGGCGACGGCGACGCGTAAGCCAGCTTATATCCTTCTTACTGATGAAAGCTGACAATATGCTAGCTTTGGAGGTGCATACTCGAGTGCCAATGATCTTGCCCTTATTGGTCGCTCCATCCTTCAGTCCCTTTCTGGCTCCTCAGCATTGAATCTCTCGTCAACCTTAGCCCAACACTGGCTCAAACCATTGAGCCACACCACCAGCTTCAAAACCTCCGTCGGGGCCCCCTGGGAGATCTTCCGCTACGAGCTACCGAACCGACCTAACCATGTCATCGATGTCTACAGCAAATCAGGAAATCTGGGAGCATATGCCGATATCATTGCGCTCATTCCAGAGTACGACATTGGTTTTTCAATTACAGCTGCGGATCTCCCGACGAACCCTGTAACGAATGTATGGGGGCTAGCAGACCTGATCATTGATCGGCTCTCTCCCGCATTTGACAAGGCCGCCCAACGTGAAGCCAACACCACTTACGCAGGCACATACAAGGCCCTGGGGGCTAATTCTACGACTGGTTCATACGTGACAATTACCACGGATCACTATAAGCCGGGGCTGCAGGTAACTGAATGGGTGAGCAATGGCGTCGACTTCCTTCGGTCTCTCGCTGCTCTTTCGGGGTTCGAAAGACTGGCCGTCAGGCTATATCCCACTGGTATTGAGGAGACCGTACCTGGAAAATCTGCCAAGCGGGTGTTTTTCCGCGGTACGTTCGACTACGATACGTCCGGGCAGTCAAAGGGCGTTATCTCTGCCTGTCAGTCTTGGCTCAATGTCGATGCCTCGAGAATTGGTAACATTGGCGTTGATGAGTGGGTATTTACGCTTGAGAAAGGCCAGGCAAGCAGTGCTGAGCCCCGAGTATTGAGGAAGCGGTTGCGTCGGGTATAAGAAGATCACTGGGTCTATTTCTTAGTTGTTGTTCATCATGCTCTAAATTTGTGTCTACCTATGGATGTTCTTTCAATTATAATCTTTTTTCTTTTGCTTTCCTTGTTTCGGTCTTTCACGGAGTTTATAATGGTTGCTAACTGATAGATACTTAGCATTTCTGTAGTTTTTTTCATTCTATTAATCCAGATTGAAGTAATGACTCTCTCGAAGAATTTGAAATGAGGTCACTTAAGTAAGCACCATACTTTTATAAATGGGGAAGACGCTTGGTAGTATACTGCCTTGAGAAGGCAAAATATAATTGTACTCTACTGCGCCTCATCACTGCAACTTGTATGGACATCCCTCGCAGGTTAATCCTCGGACTAAACCGTTATGACGCCGAAAGAATTGGAGTAAATATATAATGCTTGCTACGATTCGCTCCGCTGCGCAACAAGACCTAGACTCGGAGATGTTATGCGGAAGTAATCCACGGCCTCCGAATTTTGGTGACCCCAGAATTGATTCCTACTAGCGGATCTACTACCGCGGGTCCGATCCGGTGGGGGAGGCTTTTCTAATAACTCTCTGAAGCATCGGATCATTAGTTAATCGCACATCCAGCCAACGGAAAAGCAACCGTAAGGCGATCCGGAAGTGGCCATCCGAGACACATATCCATCCTTTCGGCGTTAAGAGGGAGAATTATCCTCAAGGAGTTAGAAATTACCTCCGAGCGCCGACTCCGAAGATCAGATAACGAAATCATGCCGACCCCGGCTGCCGTTGACCAATGGTGTTCCATGGCAGAGTCTTTTTCCGCTTTGCCTCCCTTTATCTGATCGAGTACTTAAAAGAGGCGCGTCCTGCACCCCGGTCAACAATTCATCTTTCATTTTCAAATTCATTATTTACGCAAAATGGCCAGTTCTTTGAGAAATATTATTGTCGTCGGAGGGTCGTATGTGGGAAAGGTGAGTTGTGACTGAGTGTCTATCTGTTTCTACTTGATTTATGATGCTAACTTTGAATTTAGACCACGGCCCAAGAGCTCGCGCAGGTGGTGCCGAACACGCACAGGGTAGGCTCCCACGTTATGACACCATTGAGTCTACACAACTGACATTCGGACTCGCAGGTTCTTCTGATTGAACCACACAGTCATTTCCACCATCTCTTTGCCTTCGTAAGCATGCATGATCTCCCTCTATGCTGATTCCAGCTCACCAGCGTGTCTATTATTCAGCCTCGGTTCGCAATTGTGCCCGGACAAGAACACAAAGCGTTCATTCCATACACGGGACTTTTCCCTTCCACCTCAAGCCCAACCCGACATGCCGTAGTGCAAGCCAGGGCTCTATCCGTGCAGCCGCAACATGTCAAGCTGGACCGTGAATGGCAAGGTTCTCGTCAGATTCCCTTCGACTATCTCGTTGTCGCGACAGGTACCCGTCTCGTCCAACCGGCAGGTATGAGACATGACGACAAGCTATCATCCGTCGCATATCTCCAAAGCCACCAAAACGACGTTAAGAAGGCAAAGTCCATTCTCATCGCGGGCGGCGGTGCAGTCGGTGTTCAGATGGCGACGGACCTAAAGGAATTCTACCCTGAAAAGGAAATCACAGTTGTGCAGTCTCGCCCTCAGTTGATGTCCGGGTTCCATGAAGGGCTGCATGATCTTGTTAAGGAGCGGTTTGATGAGCTTGGAATCAAGTGAGCACATTTCTCTCGTGCTACTGACATACGCTTTGGCTGACTATCATACCGCATAGATTCGTCACTGGAGCACGCGTCAAGATCCCTGCCGAGGGATATCCCACTCAAGAAGGTCCATTCAATGTCGAACTCACCAACGGCACACAACTATCGACAGAATTTGTGATCTGTGCTACTGGCCAAACGCCAAATAATGGTCTTATCAGTGAACTGACCCCCTCAACGTCGGAGTCTTTGATTAATCCCGACAACGGCTTCATCCGAATTCGACCTACCATGCAATTTCTGGACCCCAAGTATTCCAACCTGTTCGCAGTCGGCGACATCGCAGATACAGGACTGCGTAAGGCTGCTAGACCCGGCTCAGCGCAGGCCGCTGTTGTCGCCAAGAACATTCAGGCGATGATTGAAGGGAAGAGTCCCGAGGACGTCTTTCCTCGGATGCCGGCAGCGATTCATTTGACTCTGGGAATGGTGAGTTACTTTGATATTAAGGTCATTTGGTTAATGGAGTAGTGCTGACCAGATCCAGAAATATAATGTCATTTTCAGAAACCCTAATGTCGCCGAAGGGCAGACTGAGCCTACTATCATGAAGAAGTTTGAGTAAGTGCTCCTGTTCCTACCGGGTAATTAATTACTAACAATACGTGCAGTGGGCAAGAGGATATGAATGTCGAGGCGTTCTGGCAGCGACTGGGTGTCCCGATAGAGAGCTCAAATCAGTACCATCTGTAGAGTCTCGATTCTCTCATACCATAGTTGTCGTTCTTGTTTTGTGTCATGGTTTTGATTAGAGCTTGTTACGGTCATAATGTATTTATACCCAATAAACATCATCTACAGTTCTACAGAACAATTCGTTGAAGTTTCCCAGATACCAGAGCTACATGGGTGGCTGGTCCGTGTTTTTCTATGGAGGGATCCATTCGGTGAAGCTAAGCCGTGGCCCTAAACAGCCACTAAAATGGTGTCAGCGTGCAGCAGAGTGACGAATCCACGACAAAATCTCCGACAACACGAGGACCTTCAGACCGCCTATTTCGAAGCGAATAATTTGCAAGCATAGCTCTCACTCCAATTCTTGTATTATATCTCGAATTCAGATCTATATTTTGCAGAATATCGCCCACACCACGCTACGCCGACCAGTCTCCATCATTATTACTACTAGCGGCAATGGCCGAATCGCCATTTAGAATTATTATCGTCGGCGGCTCGGTTACAGGGCTGACACTAGCGCATTGTCTTGATCGAGCAGGGATAGATTATATTGTGTTGGAGAAACATAAGGAGATTCATCCGCAGATTGGCGCATCCGTAGTCATCTTCCCCAATGGAGGCCGAATCTTAGAGCAGTTGGGTCTGTACCAGAGGATAGAAGCATTGAGTCAGAAACTCCGACAGATACATACATGCTTTCCGGACGGCTTTCACTATGATAGTAATGTCCCTGAGCTGGTGAAAAAATTGTATGTCCATCGTGACCTCCTCGATTGGGTCTAGGTACTGAGTGAAACATCCACAGGTTCGGCATGGACTTTGCTATCTTGGAGCGCAGGCAACTTCTTGAAGTTTTGTACACGGGACTACAGGACAGGTCCAAAGTGCATACTGGTAAACAGGTGACCAGTGTGCTGCCCACTGAGTCTGACGTCTCGGTAACAACAGCAGACGGGGCCACATATGATGGTGATCTCGTCGTGGGAGCGGATGGAGTGCATAGCTTCGTCCGGTCGGAAATGTGGCGTATCGCTGATCTCGAGCAGCCAGGGCTTATATCAAAGAAGGAAAAGACTGGTATGTAGATATAACAAATAATTCGAACTAGGCTTACTTAGCATAGGCATGACGGTGGAATTTGCTTGTGTTTTCGGTATCTCGAATCCAGTAGAAGGAGTCAAGTCTTGGGATCATGTCATTAGATACAACCCCGGTGTGACACTCTTTGTGTTTCCTGGAACAGATAATGGCATCTTCTGGCTCTTGTTTCGAAAGCTGGACAAAAGGTATACCTATCCCGACGCTCCTCGGTTCACTAAGGAGGATGCGATCTCCACATGTGAATCATTAGCCGACCTTGCTGTGTGGGAGAACATCCGTTTCGGTGATATCTGGGGGCAACGACGAACTTTCCACATGACGGCTTTGGAGGAAGGCTTGCTAAGGACATGGCACTATGGCCGTATAGTCTGCATTGGAGACAGCGTTAGCAAGGTAACAGGCTCTTCTAGAGATTTCGAATACCATATAGGAGGTTACTAATCTCAAATTCAGATGACCCCTAATCAAGGGCAAGGGGCTAATACAGCCATTGAGGCTGCAGCTGGTCTGACGAATGTGTTGTTCTCCTTACACCAAAATACCGAGGGAAAGCGCCCATCGGAGGATGAAATTCAGCGAGGACTCGGCCACTTCAACACGACACAATTTCAGCGTCTGTTAGCGATTCATCACAGCTCCGAGTTTCTCACTCGGCTCCAGGCATGTGATGGGTTGGCGAAATCGGTATTTGCCCGTTATGTGGCGCCATATTGTGGAGGTACCATTGAGGGAATTTCTGGACTGGCGACGACTGGCACGGTCCTGGAATTTGTCCCCCTTACGGAACGGTCTGGAAGGAGTTGGTCGCCCATATCTTCTTGGGCGCCATGGATATCCAAGATGGCGTATTTGGGCACTCAAGCATTCGTTGGCCTAGCGATGGCATCACTTCCAGCCGGCTTTGCGTGGACATTGTACAGAATAGCTATTCCTAGAGTGCTGCGTAGATGAATGTTTGCCTCGGGCTAGGATTATGCTTCTTTACGCCTTCTAACTCAGCGCTAATTGGAATAAGTAAAGATGCACACCGTATTGATCGACAGTGATAACATCTCGAACTCCGATTAGTAACCTGCTCCAGTCTGGCTCTCTTCAAATTTAGGTTCTTCCATTTGCCCCAGGCTTCAATTGCTCTAAGTCTCCATGCATGAGCTAGCGTGATTTGCCCCTTGGCATGCATGCTATCACGTCTACTGGGACGCGTTGCATGTCGATCATTGCTCGACTAATCAAGTAATTCCTAGACGCACCTTTTGTCTCAACTTGCTCTGGGTACTCCAGATATGCTGCTATCCGGCCATACATAATTTCCCCGTGAAGGGAGCCACATATAAGGTGTCGATTCTTCTAGACCCAAGCGGAGGTACTTAGATTCTGCATGCTTTATGAAGCAATGTCTCGGTCGGAAGAGGCTCTTGCTCTCGCTACCCTTTAATTGGTATACTACGCGGTTTCCTAATAATTGAAAAGCTTATTGACAGTAAAAATTATGAAAGTATTCAACATAATACTCGCTTACAGCAAACAGTAGCCTAGCCGCAACATGCCTGAGAAACTCATTTTCCCGAGACTATTTCGATCGGAATGTGATATCAACTGATACATGTGGCAGTGCAGGACGTTTTAGTGATAAACGTCCAATGAGGGCTACGTGCAGACTACCCCATCGCGCACCTTCTTGCTGCTTAATATGGTCAATCAGTTGAACTTTAATTCTCGGGCTTTGGCTTCGTACCTCATAGGGCTAACGTTGACATCAATACCAAATTCTAGCGAATCAGCTAGTTCACAACTAGCGTCACTCCTATTGCCTCAATTTTGGAAGACAGTTGCCAATTCCTAGTGGACCATATTCAGCTGATTAGTGGGTACAACGTAGGAAGTGGGCACCATGGTGAAATAGCAGCCAGCGCAGTGGACGAGTCAATTAACGGACCAGCGCCAACGGTACCTTAGACCAAACCGCCTGGAGAATAGCATATCCGCTTTGCGAGCTTTATCTGATCCAAAAATACCGTATTCCCCGCAGGTTCTGGGCAGGTTCCTCGTCATCACCCGCGAGATCGACAAGTGGCAGAGGCTAAGCTCACGCCGGGTGGGCCTCAGTCCGCCAGTGAGGCTTTAGCCCTCCACTGGAGGATCGGCGGGCGCCGCGTGTGCACTCAAAACAGGCAAACACCAATGACGGTGCCTGGTTTCTGGAAGCCTATTGTTAATGTGGTTTGTTATGGCCTGAGATGGGGTTAACTATGGGGATACGCCTTTGCCGATCATTTACTAGGGCTGGTGATGGACTATGTGTCGGAGTTGATGAACTCCGACCAGAACCTCACTTGACCGAAGTTATGCCACGGACCGAGGGCCATCAGTTCTGTAGCATCATTGACCCATTATTGAGGCACATCTTACTAGGCTTCATGTTAGGGTTACCCTTGTTTTGCATGCTTTCCCTCCGAGGCGATTATCCAATTGGATAGCCAGTCGTAGAAGATAGTATCATTGATGCAAGCGCCGCAGTGTCGAACAAGGGATCCACCTATTCGTAAGACGTCAATTGTCTTTGCGCTCTGTCAACCAGAGTCGAAGTCTGGTACAGTGCCGGGGCATCGGTCCCCACAGCCCTATCGATACACCTTCTGATGCTGACGACTCATCCGGAACTACGCCACGTCAAGCCGGTCGTCATTTCCGATTCCAATGGCGCCAGAATAGAAACATTCTCAGATGGTGGACGTTTAGCTGTAGTCCGAAAGGTATAAAGGGAACGGTGCGACCGGCCAAGTTAGTCCATCATCAGCTCCAATCCAAATACACAATCAACAGTCTCACTCGCTTTACACTCACTTATCAATCACCCATTCGTTCCAGTTTCCTTTGAATCAACTATCAAAATGAAGTTCTCCGCCGTTCTCTCTACCTTGATGGTCGCCGGCCTCGTTGCCGCCGCTCCTCCTGCTGATCGTATGTCGACTACCCTCGAAGCTGATGGAAAATATGGCTAACAGTTATCGATAGGTCCTACCGACCTCCAGAAGGTTCCGGTTCCTCTTCCTACTGCTGACGCTCCCGTCCCGCCCAAGCCGGAGAACGACAACGACAAGCGTGGAGATGTTCCCCCGCCTAAGAAGCCTACCGATCTCCCAGCCCCTCCCAAGGATCCCAAGGAGAATGACAATGGCAAGCGCGGTGACGTGCCACCACCTCCTCCTACCGACAAGCCTCTCCCTCCTAAGGAGAAGGAGAACGACAACGACAAGCGTGGCGATGTCCCTCCCCCTCCTCCCACCGATAAGCCTCTTCCTCCTAAGGAAGATGACAAGGGCAAGCGTGACGAGGTGCCCCCTCCTCCTAAGCCTACCGACAAGCCTGCTCCCCCGAAGGACCACGACAACGGAAAGCGTGGAGATGTTCCCCCTCCCCCTCCCACTGACAAGCCTCTCCCTCCCAAGGAGAAGGAGAACGACAACGACAAGCGCGGTGACGTCCCTCCTCCGCCCAAGCCCACCGAGGACAAGCCCGCTCCCCCTAAGGAGAACGACAACGGAAAGCGTGGTGACGTTCCCCCTCCTCCTCCTACCGACAAGCCTCTCCCTCCCAAGCCTGCTCAGCAGTAAGCGGTAGGCCACGGGATATGTCTTGCCTGATCGGATACGACAAGCACGATAGGGAATAATTAAGCTCTAGGATCGGAATGGTGGTGGGCTGTCAGAATCACAATATCTATTATCTTTTCTTTCTTTTTGTGTCCAGCTGGATTTATTGCGTAGCTAGCTAATGGAATGCATTCGTTTTTTTGTATACTTTAGCTTCTGCTGTTGTAGTGCAGCTTGCCTGCATTTAGAATCTTGGTTCAGTTGCATAAGAGAGTAGACTTAGAATTACTTTTCGAATTCGTAATAGAAAGATGTTAATACTTAATATAAAATAATCTTCGTTTTACTACCTATTACATATTACTATCATTTACTTAAAGAATACTAATTATTAGTTTTAGACTCAAGGAGAGCTGTAAGCGGGTGCCGGGCGTCTGAGGGTGGTGGTTGACGCTCAAATGGTAGGGACTGTTCACCTATTTCCAGGGGAACCTCCTGTATCAGTTTGGCACGACCTTGGTCAGACCTGTGTGAATTTGCAGTAGCCAGTGACGAGTCCTGGAAGGGTCATTAAGTCAGCTCATGTAGATCTAGCAGAGAGATATATATATCCGGGTGTCTCCCCACTGTACACAGCTTATACATTCACCACATAGGGAGAAAAGTACGGAATGTAATTATCCGCAGACCACCTAGTTCTTACTATTGAAATCTGTTAGTCACCTGGTTGGCTATCCAATATCATGTGACCTACAATATCTTTTGGGAATGTAGATAAATACAGTACTTAGATAGAATTAGAGTGTGTTTCGGGGCGGGTTCGGGTCCAAAATCTAGGACCTGCCCCAACCCGGCTCCGGGGTGGATTTTTAAAGTGCCAACCCGAATCCTCTTTAAATCTAAACAGATTTAGATTAACCCGATCCATAAGGTCTCTAGTTTATATCTAGATAGACTTAGCATAACTGACTAAACAGCTGTCTTTTTGCTGGTTAAAAATAGAACTCTGACTGGCAGTCGAAAAAAGATGACTGGCCAAAATTGGATTATCTTTGGTTTTAATACTATTTTAGTTTAAAACTAATCTCTTATGGTTTTGTGATACAAGTGATTCCATTAGTATTAAAACTAGAGTAGGGAGTTCACACTTCTGGGGGACCGCGTGTCAAAAATTGGATTTTGTCTTGTTTTAATACTACTACTGAATTTCACTATGAGGCACGCTTCGCGCATGGCTCAAACGGGAGCAAAACAGCACACAGAGCCAAACCCCCATACAGCGCAGCACAAATAAAGACCGGCGCTGTAGTCTTAGTATCTGCCGAGGTCGCAATAATAGCTGATACAACACCCATGAAACGGTGGAGAGCCACCGAGACCCCATTCCCGGTGGCTCTATGGGCCGACGGTAGGACCTCGACAGTATATCCGTACAGACAAGCGGCGTAGATCTGCAAGGTGAAAGAAATGACACACGTATAAGCAACATTCTGCTGCTGGGATGTGACCTGAGAATACGCAAACAAAAATGCCACTGGTAAGGAGTAGCAGTTAGCCAGGGGCAAGTAAAAAGAAAATTGCATCGTTCAAAAGGAACGTACTAGTAAGCAGACCTCCAATGGTCATGGTATATCGTCGCCCTAAGAAGCGTCGGTTCGCCAAATATGCACTGACAATAGGCCCAAAAATGCTACACACTTGAGCAAGAGCGTAGTTTCTCCACGTTTCGTAAGTGCTCATCACACCGAACTTGACCCCCCGGCTGGCCAGGTATGACGGCAGAAATACATTGAATAATGGATATGCGAGACCGAGCATTAACCAGGAAAGCCAGAGGAGGGCCATCAAGAGGACGAGTTTCCTCGTTGAGAACAGACTGCGCAAATGGATCGAGAATTCGCCAACGGAAAACTGCGAGGACCGAGAGTGTGCAGTTGCGATGGGCCCGCAGTCCTCAAGCTGTTGGAGAGTGATCGGACAGGATCGATGGTACTTTTCAGCCAGTTGATTGAAACGCTCCATCACCTCTGAGTCTTTCCCCTGTCCTAGTAGGAACTTGGGAGTCTCTTTGAACTTGACCACTGCCACTCTGGCAATGCTCATCACGAAGATCATGGCTCCCATTGTATACATAAGGTATCGCCAGCCGCTGTTATTAGCTTTGGTGCAAGGCATAAATGGGGCTTTGCTGGGATTGGAGCAACTATAATTTGCTAATCATAATCACTGTGAGAGACATTCTCATTTTAGCTATTGAATGAACTCACGCATAAACCCCCATGCTACCAATCCGGCAATCGTACATCCAACCCCCCACCAAGCCGCAAGCCCCGTTACTAACCACTGCTTGTTGGATGGCAAGTACTCGAGGAGAACAGTGGTGTCCAGGATCAGATTCCCCCCCGCGCCGAACGCAGAGAAAGCGATGAAGAATCCCAGTGATGCCCAGTTAGGAGACGCGCCAGCGACAATGGTGAAGGCAGAGCAAATAAACAGCGATATGTTGAATGCGAGTCTCCGACCAACGATGTCGGCACTCAGACCCCAGAACAATGCCCCTACTAGCATGCCTACATACAGCGCTATTGTGAGACCCTTAGGATAGGAGGGCTGAAATTCATACGCTGCTTGGGTAGCGATGATACCCTGGAGAGACACCTGGAGGGCGTCCACACCGTATCTGGTGAAAATCATTAGCCGGTTCGCTAGAGACACAATGATTGCAAACGAATGTATATACCCCATGCCGCAAAGGAAGAAAAGCCTCCAGTGATATGGCGTCCACCCGATCTGGTCCAGAGCCTGTGATTTTCTCTGGTTAATTTTTCATGTTTGAAGACAGGGTACGTATAGATCGACAGAATCGTGCGAAGATCAGATAATGAAAACAGCGTACATCGTTCACCAGATGCATCTTCCTATTTAAAGCCGGATCCAAGTCCAATGCCTCAAGAATATCGTGTGCAGTGGACCCGCTACTCAAAGTGAGATTGTTTGATTCCGGACCTGATCTCGCTACAATATCCTGTGCGTGTTTGCTGGAGGAGTCCATCTTGAGTTGAGCAGTATGATGGGACCACCGTCCTGGATAATAATACATCCAACATCTCAAGGGGTTTAACTGTGCATCCTTCGTCTATAGCAGAGAACCCCGCGTGGGGGTGCAAAAGGATTTAAGTCATGTGACCAATGAGTAGGTCCACAAATCTACCGTTCTCTATCGAAATGATTTTCTCTTCTGTTCTGTTCCTTAACCTTCATTATATATATTAATGTGATAACTATCATTTTCACCATCACTAGTTGTTAAACCATAACAAGATGATCAAGAAACTTCGTTATAAAATCCAGGAATTACCAGTTGAAAAAGTATCAAGATTCACATACATTGCCCAACAAATCACTCCCGCAGCTGCACAAGTGGCTCTCTGGTTATCAGCAATCTATGGAATTATTCGTTTGCTATGTCTTATTTTTTCAGTAAACATAACATCCCTCATGTGGTGTTTTTTCTTTGTCGAGTGCGCATTTATGTGTCCGTTTCTTCATCAGGACTAATGACCCCACATACCACTGTTGCTGACATTAGTCCAGATGAATGTTGTGGGGAACAATTCTTCACACTTACTAGTGCTAAAGGGGAACTTGCTCCCCATCCTCCACAGCTCCGTTTGGTCGGACAGAAGGACCTGCCACTGGTAGAAATTTTTGTACCATGCTGTGGAGAGTCATTAGACATCATCTTAGACACTGCGCGTGCTGCCTGCGCTATTGATTACCCAACTGCAAGATTCTGTGTAACTGTGCTTGACGACGGAAACTCAGCTGCCCTACATAAGGCAATTGCTGACCTATGCAAAATCTGGCCCAATCTGTCCTATCACAGCCGTGGAGTGAAACCAAATGCGAAGGTCTTTGCCAAAGCTGGTAATCTCAATTACGGGTTGTTTGAAATCAAGAGACCCTTCCCCCCGGAGTTCATTGCTATTATGGATGCAGACTGCATGCCGACACCCGACTTCCTGCGGGCAACTCTCCCGCATATGCTAACGCGATCCAAACTGGCGATTGTTGGGTCAGCACAGTACTACTATAACCTCCCCGATGGGGATCCTCTTGACCAGGCATTGGACTACTACTCAGCAATCAAGATCCCCCAGTTAAACAGGTTAGGCAAAAGCTTCGCTTCTGGGTCAGGGTGTGTCATTCGTTATAGTACACTCCTTAAGACTGGTGGCTTTCCAACATTCGGATCAGTAGAGGACGTCACATTATCGTCCATTCTCACCCAGTCGGGAGATCAGATCCTCGTCCTCACAGAAATGGTCCAGTTAGGGTTAATCCCAGGGTCATTTGAAGGACATGTATTGCAGACCAGTCGTCACAAAGTTGGAGTATCTGAGCAGATACTAACTTGGAGTCCATCTACAAGCAACACTATACCACCACGATATCGACCGGCTCTCGGATGGATCGGGCTAAGCCTTACCTAGAAGATTGTGGTTAGATTTATTACAAATATCTTTATTCCACTTGCATTAGCTTCAGGACAGCAGCTTGTTCCCACCACCTTGCTAAGGCTGCAGATGGTCCTTGCGGTTTCATATATCTCTAGTATCTGGCTGTATGAGTGGCTTAGAGCTGCGCACACAGGATTTCGTGTATCAACCTTTCATCACTTGAGAGAATGGTTTCTTGCAACTCGTGAGTGTAGGACTGACTCCAGCATTCATTTTTTTCATTCTAACACTATCCTAGGACACATGTATGCCCTCTTACATTTTTACCTTTTCTCTTTCCAGTCTTCCAGTAAATGGCCTGCCAGGTCTGTGGTCACAGGGAGCACTCAGAATCCGTGGAATTTGCCGACTGCCTCTCAATCACAAGCGAAGCGGTTCTGCAAAGACTTTTTCGCTCCCACAGTTCTGATAAATATGATATATTTTATGGGAACATTCGTCACGATAGCGTACTCAATCTGGTCTTGCTATAGCGAAAATAGTGAAAACGATAAACTTTTTACGAGAGTAGCCTGGCCACCAATGTTACTCCTCTGCTATCTTATTCTGACCTCAAGCTTCACTCCCCTCAGGTGCAGCATTTGGCCATTACGATATCCGAACCGTAAATTGGCCCTAGGGCCTCATCCGAATCATGCTCAGGCTGTGTTCCCAAAGGAGGACGTTCGACTTGCGGTGATGAAACGGCAACGACCACCGCTAGGAGAGTTTTACCATCTTGTACTAGTTCCTGTTGTATTGGCAGCGCTAATGTACTTCGCATTAGTCGTCTGATGATCGGGTAAATCCTGGTAGTCTGGCTGGGTTTCTCGGTGTATGGCAGCTGCTCAGCGAAAGCAAGATACACGCTTGCAAGCTGGTTACGGCAATGATAAGGACGGAACTGATTTGTCCATGTATATTTTAACATCTTGAATATTTTTCTCAGCTAGCAGGGGACCCGCTCCAAGTCCGCGGTCTTTTGTGCCAACCTGTGCATATGAATGAGATTGCATAATGTACGTAGGTCTCTGTACCGAGCCAACAAGACCTAAGACAAATTTGGCATAGTCAAATTGACACCATAGGACAGCGATGTGCAGCGTGGAAAGGACACGCTTTAAAACCAAAAGACCACGCACAACCATGGGCCTCTGTGTACTAATTATTTTAAAGTTATTAATTAAAATATAAAGCTATATTAGTTATTTAATTAACTATTTAAGCTCTCACAAAATCTTCTCATGGGGTTTAAGTCATCAAGGACAAGGAGAAGGATTGGGAAAAGTTACCACGGGTTGGTGGAGTGGCTGCCAAGCCCACACTCATGCCGCTCAATATATCCTATAAAGGCGCATCCTACCCGCCACCTCTCTATGTTTCTTTCTTTTTTTATATATAGATCAGGTCGCCGTCATGGGCGCCAGTTGGTCATCAGCCCGCCCTGAGGAGCCTTCGTCCGCGGCCGCTGATCTGGAACAGAACCGCGATCCACTCAGTCAGTCCAGATACCCTCGCTATTACGGGGATGTGGTCCCTTTTGTCTGTAGCGACCGCCCAGAGGACCTTTACGACGAGCTGTATGACAAGATATACTTTGTACAGCATGCCAACCAAGACTGCATCGTGGCCTTTCAACTATGCGAGAAAGAAAACCCCCGTGTCGACCCCGAGGAGTGGTTTATCATTGCTGAGCGAATCCCCCGGGTATATGAATATCTGGCACATAGCACCAACACTCCGACTGTGGATGTGGATGTATACCGACCTATTGATCTTCACCCCCGCATTGTTAAGTGAGTAAACCCTCCCTATCTGCTCGTCTCTTGTAATCGCCACTAGAACACCGCAATTCTGCACGGTGGGAGTAGATATCTTGGCCGTCTCCCTGTGGGATACCTGCTGGAGAAGCTGGACCCAGGACCACTGGACGCTGCGACCCTGCCACTTCTTACCACCTTACCTGCGTCGCGTACGTCTTCCGACGACAAGGTCCTCCCCGATAATGGAGTTAGAGAGCCCCTCCTTCTGCTCTACTACCGCTGGGCACTGCAATCGCTCGCTATGCTAGCCTTCGTGCATGAGCACGGGGTCTACCTTATGGATTTCAGCTCGAGTACAATATGGCTACGCGATGATCTCTCGATTGCACTATCAGGATTTGTGAACGCAACTATCCCGACCGATGAATGGCCTTACTCTCCCGACGGGACGAGATACGAAACAGAGATCTACTACCCAACCAATCCCGGTGGGCACCCAGAGCTCAGTCCAAAGATCGATCTCTCGGATTGGGCGACCTTTATCTGGCAATTGATGCGAAAGGATGCGTCTAGTCATGGAGCACAGAGGCATGTGCTACCTACTGATCCATTGGATCCGACGGACATGCCCGGGGAGGTGAATGTATGGGAGTACCATAAGCAACGGCTGAAGGAGGGCAAGCTACAGCTCTTAGCAGAGGAACGATTGGGCCCGATGCTGATTAGGGCCTGGAAGGGGGAATATGAAAATGCTCGGGAGATCCTGCAAGAGGTACGAGCGTATCTCCAGCAGGTTGGGGTGCGGGTGGACGGAGAGGATGAGATCGTTCTGGATAATGGGCAAAAGTGGGATGATGTATTCACGGTAGTCCAGACAGACGGTGCCCGCTGGGGTCGGGAGATTAGATATAAATGATATCTATGGGTCTATTTCTCATATACCCAGTTGAGTATTCTAGCATTCTTTACTCGATAATTTTAGGACCGGGATTACTATCAGAAACCGTATATCGCTACCATTGCTAAGCAACGCTAAGTTTATTAAGAGCTAGATTAATCAGGGCTATAAGTAAGACCATCTGGCCTAGACCGCGCGGATAGTATGTCTTGGCTAAGAATCACTCCAGCAAGATATCGCTATGGATAGAGTTAGTCCGTTAGCCCGAGCTCTTGTAGGGCCAGAATCTGGCTGCCAATGAGCAGATACTCATGGAACAAATAAGCAGTGAATAATTATTGAATGGTAAAGCCACCATCCACCCTAATATCGGCGCCGTTAATCATACCACTGGAATCCTATTTGACTAGTTAGTGTGAAGGAATAAGCCTAACAATTCTAGAACACTTGCCTGGCAAAGGAATAGAACAGCATCCGCGACCTCTTCCGGTAATGCGAATTTCCCGGTCGGGATCGTCTTCAGGAAAGCCTCTCGTACATCGTCTTGCCCCCACGCTTTCTTTCCGAGCTCGGTCCACGCTACGGTTGGAGAGACAGAATTGGACGTGATGCCACGACCTCCCCACTCGGAGGCCATACTACGTGTTAATCCTAACAGTGCTGCTTTAGACGCGCAGTATGCGCTATGCCGAGGCAGTGCTACATGGGCAGCCTGCGACGCGATATTAACGATTCTCCCGGGTGGAGGAGGACTGCTTAAAGATGCCGCTGCCTTCGAGGCAGTGAAGTAGAGTCGAGCAAACGCCTGAGCGCACAGCATCGGTCCGAAAACATTCGTGGTGAGATGTTTCATGGTATCCTCGGGTGGCGTCGACTCCATATCACTCAGATTGACATAACCAGCTGTATTGATCAGGATACTTGGGAAGGCCCGATCAGCCACAGAAGAAGATGACGGCTCGACCATTTCCTTATCCAACGCTTTGAAGGCCGACTGGACAGATTCCGGCGACGTGATGTCACATTCATAGGCTCGGATTTCATCTGAGTCGGGAACCCGACCGTAGGTAGACTCCAGCAGCTGGTCTCGACGCGCAGCCTCAAAGGGCGCGTACAGAATGGCCAGTCGGGCTCCTTGCTGTCTGAGCTTCTTGCCTATGCTTGACCCAAGCCCACCTAGACCATAGTTGAGATTAACATGGTTCTCATTCTCGGCTTCGTCAGTGATTGCTCAACCCTACCTAAGCCTCCGGGAAGGATTGCTAACCTGCGAGCAAACGCCATTATCACGACAAATTAAGCCCAACGCGATCTTTATATGGTGTACAGGTTGCAGTTGTGTAGGAAGACAGTAGTAAGTGTTGACCCCTCTCTTCGAGCACGTTTCGTGAACTTTGCCTGTTCTGGTAAAGTGATAGTAGATCGGCTATGATGTCATTCCATCGCGGCTGTTTTTCTGGGCGTATAGAATGGATAGATATGAATTAGATACTGAACACATAACTGTTATCGGTCCAATTGTAGCACTCGTTGGATTGGGCAGAGTAGAATCATCTTCCACGAACGGACTTCAATCTGGTATGTACGATTATTGGTGCCTTACTTTCTGGGCTCCAGCCTGTGAATCCAGGTGTCGTAACCTAGAAGCGGTTAGCGTCTCTGCATTAGGCTTCTGGCCTGAGGAATGTGGCCGACACAGAATCAAGGGCTGCATTGAAAGAAGAATTGATGTTTATAAATTAAATCCATACATACAAGTTCAACGAGTGGAAACCAAATACATCTTCAAGAACACCTCATCCCTGGTCTATGTGATTAGATTGCTCCTCTTCGTCAGGAATAATTATGATAAAGTTCGACCCATTCTCCTCTCCAGGCCGAGAATGTAAGTCGTTCCATCGACGTTTATACTCCTTTTCCCAGGCTTTTGCTCGCTCCCGGTCATATTTCTGAGCGACCTTCCGGTATTTGCGCTCATGGAGCTTGAATTGCCGATAAGCCTTCATGAATCCCGGTGCCTAAAAAGGTAGTCATTAGCTCTGTTAAGGCGCGATACGGCCCGTGCCCTTACGTTCATCTCAGCCCATTTCTCGAAGGGTTCGTCGCCAATGAGACCCAATTCCTTGTCTTCTTCGTATTTCCTTTGACAATGCTCCTTCGCGCCGCGGGCGGTTTTGGCAGCGGCTAGCCATCCTTCTTTGGCATGGTTGAACCCAGTTTCAGTAACCATAAGGATAGAAATGAGCTAGGGAAATGAGGGTCATAAGTTATTGAAGGTGTTGAAGATTAGGTGGCGAATGAAACATTTGATCGAAGATGCATTCATATATCTAAAACACTTTTTCAGCTCTCTTATAGGATAGGAATATAGAGAGAGGAGGGGCGATGCACTACATGCAAGCTGAGAACTTTTCCATACAGCCTAGATCCGAATCCATTCATTTTGCAAGCTCTGTGGCGCAGTCTACCTCTCCAGCTTTCCCAATACGGGGAAAAGGTGCTGATCAGGCCCGTCTATTGGCTCCTGCTATATCATGTCCTTTAGCGAAATCGAAAGGTTTGTCCATCGCGGCGTTTTCAGCCAGCCATCTTTAGAGTTGTGACCAATCATGAAGACAGGAAACTAGATCCGGCTTTTCATATCTTATGTAGGCTTAGTCTGACCTCGCTACCGCTTTTTGTCCGATTCATAGCGCTGTGATCGATGCTTCCCCACAGGATTGACGTGATAGATCTTATTCAAAGATAATGAATATACCTACGCACTGAAGGTACTAACACCGATCCGGCAGTTGTCGAACTGTACTTTACAGTCAGTGGTGGTGACACGGCCAGAGCTAATGTTGAACCAAAACTGCAGATTGACGGTGGGTAATCAGGACAGAGATGCTATGGCATTCTTACTCAATCTTCCCGTGAGTGTCTATTATATATTTATTCGTCTTTCAGGCGTATCACTCTCCCAAACGAGCTCTGCGGTTCGAGTTGTCATCGGGAAAATTCGACCCAGCCACCATCGGCCAAAAAACCTTAATATTAAATCATGATTAAAACTCTTTAATTTTATATACTGGAAGATTCGCTCATAAGCACCCCGCTAAGTTACAGAGAGCTCACGCATTGTAAGTAACCTTTTTTAGGTGTTTGAAATGGATTACTATACAAATTGCCCAAGATCCTCATATAGGGTAATTTCACAGATTTGTCTAACTTTCTGTAAAGAATTCCTTATAGGGAGTAACGTAGGTCCTTCTAACCAATTCTGATTCAAACCCCTTGATCCCTGGTAAATCAATAAAGCCTAACACAGTTAGCATGTACACATTGGTCCTGCTCTGTCTGGCTGCCTGCTTTAGTCTGTGCCGCAGACCAAAGGCCTACTCCCAAACCCTGCAACATCTTATACTGATTTAAACACAAGCTAATGGTTCCAACTGGCATAAAACATCATTGGCCTAGTAAAAAATTCTGGTGATCTGGGTGCTGATAATAACGCTTGGTTACTGACATGTGTAATAACTGGACTGATAAGTAGATTGGGATGATATGCCGTGAAGCTGCAGAGTGTTAAACTTCTTCCCAGAAACCATTCATGGATAGGCGTCAAGCTAGCCATTCCAGTGAAGCATTTCACCTCCGACTCCCATCATTACCAGCTGCAACAGCTCCAACGAATCTGAACCTCGCTGCGCAATTCGATTCACCTTACTCCATACACCATGACCACAGTTCATAGTAGTGAACCTAAGGTTAGATCGATATGTCCACGAAGGTGAAATCATTGTAGTCGTAGAGCCGCTCATCATGGGTACCACTCTCGTATTCAATAATGCTACTCAGCTCCAAAGCGAACTTCAACATGTCGATCTAATCTGGTCTTCAGATGAAGGAGATTCACAGTTACAGGTAAAGGAGTCAAGAGATATAATTGATTAAACTTGAGAATTAACAGATGTTCGGGCCATATGTACAGGTTTATTCCAGAAGCCAACCCCGGGATAAACGCTTCCCCTTTCCCTCAGTTCGGATCAGTCGATGTGGACTTAGTTCTGGGCCTGCTGGCAGACGCCCTGGTCGGCCTTCTCGTCTTGCTGTATCTTGCATTAGTCGCTGGTGATTGAGATTGAGCAGGGGAATAAAGGCTTACCAAGCAGAATCCACCTTCACAGATTCCCATGCTACCGTCCTTCTTGCAGGGGGCACCAATGGCAAGCTATTACATTGTTAGTACCTTGCTCTAGGTTAAGATTACACTTCTGACATACAGTGTTCTGGGCAGCGTCGTTGCCAGCCTGCTGGGGAGCGGCAATAGCAGCGCTGATGAGGGTGAGAGCGGCGAGGAAGGAGAAACGCATTTTGATGGTGCTTGGATTTGAGGAGTTAAGAGAAAGTGGTTATAGGATGGACTGTTTGTCTTTCTTGTTTTGAGGTTGTGTGAACTGATGAGAAAGATGTCAACGGAGTTCCTTGGGGTCCTTATATGTCTTTCAACACACTCGATTATATAACAGCTGTTTCTATATTTACTCGGTAAGTTCATCTCGGTACTCCACCGTTGTGGGTGGGTGCTACGTACTCCGTACGTGCGACGCCAATAGTACCTGAACCATTGGTATGATTTTCAGGGCTGTAACTCAATCAGGCATGTGAGGCATTGTGGATGAATGGATCTGTGGTCAACATAGCCAACAAAATATTTCGCTATTCTTCCGTCGATCTCACATTGACTCATCTAGCAATTCAACACCGTATATACTATACACTATACACAATGAAACCAAGCATGATGTATATTCACCAAGCAAAAGCAGACAGGGAGGACGATAGCGGTGTGTTCTCTAACCCCCTCGGACCTCTACGGGAATCCGCGCAACCGGTTTTGCCGACAAGGCGAGTTAGACCCGAGTGAGAACGTGGAGAAGTTGTGGGTGTCGTTGAGCCTTAGTCTATCTGATTGGCGCTAGTTGTGCCAACATGGTAAGGATATTCTCGGAGGCTCTTGGCGGATGCAGATCGCGAACTTACCCCTGATGGTTCCCTTCCCTCCGTGACCAGTAAGTAATCATGTTTACTCCCTGACTTGTGATTAGCTTGTTTACTAGAGCGTATGGTCGCGCTTTAGTATGTGTCGGCCAACTATAGTCTGGGGTTGGAGTTGAACTAGGGGGCATTTGATGTTGGCTTGGCCGGTACACCATAACGCGAGTCGCGATATGGATGGCCAACCCAATCTTACATCTGTTGCGACCGTTGGACGGTGTTTCGACTGAAGATAAAATTACATCATATTTGTATAGAGGAGGAGTTCTTCGGAACATACGGAGTCCACGAGCAGGGAGAAGAATGTGTACTCCGTAAACCTGCTCAGGAGAAACCCACAGTGGGGTGACGATCACCCATGAGGCTACGAAAACGGATCTAGAATCAACTGGTCTGAAGAATTAGCACTAGGCAATGCAAAGGACTTGGGGAAGTGCGATCTTCTCAGCTATGTATCGCGCCCTTCGATAGCTGTTCCCCACGAATCAACCATCGACGACCAGAGACACCAAATCGAACAGAACCGCCGGAACAACTGGATTTTGCCCCCTTTGACTACAGTACCTTAATAGTGATTGGAGACGCCGCATAAATTAATTGATGTACATAGTCACAAGGTAGGGCGAGTGATCTCGGGCATCCGGGTTTGAATTTACCAGGCTATTCAACTACCCCACATATCCCTTTTGCGTAGCTTGAGAGTTAATCCACCCCGTGATAGGACTTCTCCTTCCCCTTCCACTACCTACATTCGAGACATTAGTATTGTCATGAAATCAAACTATCGGAGTATGTTTGGCCTAGAAATAAGGATGCCTTCAATCTGTTTTTCTTCCACGCCCCTCCGGTTCCTACGTTCTCCCACTAGGTTTCTAATAGCTGCATACAAGCGCTGCCCTAATAGTCAGAAAACTCTCTCTGGAAAGATGTCTTGTTTAGACATGTTAATTGTGCCTATTTGTCTTAATCTGTTTCCAAATCTCCAGCCAACTGCCCATGCGCTCACCGGTCACATAAGGTACAATTTCTTACCTGAGTGTGTGTCAAATGATCCACTCTCCTGCGGGAACGGTTTCGCTCTATCATTTAGATCTTGCACCGAGCGGCAGACTATCAAAGAGCTAACGCGCGGAAGATGCGGGACGATTCTTGGAGCATAAACCTTGAACAATGTATTGCTCCAAAGTCTTTTACGAGCACCTGGAAGTTTTGGTTGCGTAAGATGTGGAAGTATTGCATGACTATGGAAATCTACGTCTTACTTCAAAATGGTATGACGAGAACGAGAGACATGGCGCGTGGTGCGTTGCTTCATATAGAAACAGCAAGCAGTGGTATAATAAAACACATGCATATATTCTATACCCTAGCTTGGACGAACTTCATCCGTGCCTTGAAATATTTCATTTCTTAAAAAGAAGTCTCGGACGGTTCGATGTAAGAAGTCCACCCGGTAGCGCAGGGCATCCTCCTCATTGCGTTGATGATACACTTCTAGTAGTCCTTTGCCTATGTGTTGGAGTTGTCCGTCGATCTGACCAATTCGTAGTAATTGGTCTCTGTAACTGAGAGGTTTGTTCCCCCGGGGATGGACATTGTTTTCATATTCGAATTCTTTTTGCAGTGAGGCATACGCCATCACTGGTAGGGGCTCAGTGGCAGTTATCGCAACCTTGAATATGTGCCTCACATAGGAAGTATACATCGGGTCTAATGATTCAAGCATGAACGTGAAGAGCAGCTCAAGGTTGACAGGGAACTTTCTAAGCTTCTTCTCCAAGAAGAACATCGTGTCGCCATGCGTCAACCATTCATCGAAGTAGCGCACCACCAGAACCGCCCAGAGAAAGACACCCTGGGCCCGATCGGTAACTTCAGCGACAATGTTACGAGTCCATGGATTGATTTCCACAAGTGGTCCCCAGGCTGGATGTTGTTCTAGTTCACTCTCAATGTAATTGTAGATATCGGCACGATTGTGCCCTTCCAGGTACAACTTCCGGTCGGCTGATTCACCATATGCGTCTTCAAACACCTTCCACGGCCGGCTGGAGACACAGATTTTGATGTTCAATTGGACCAGAGTGTTCAACAGTTTGATTAACTCGGAATGATCTTCTGTGCATTCATCCACACCGTCTATAAATAAGCAGAACTTGGTTGGGAATACGGCCTCGCTAGCCAGAGTTTTGAACGCCTCCAACAGCTCTTCCACAGACCATGTGCCATGGTCTTGTTCATCAAGCATGGTCGCTTTCCACCTCCGCTGACATGCCATGGGGATTAGGTCCGGACTGTGCGAGAATATGCTGTAAAGGAGAGACTGGAGCAAGCCAATTTTAGACCTTTGCATGTCGGTTCCTGCACCCCAAAAGAAGTGACTGGCAATCACCAGCTTCTTGCTACCAGCCCATAATCTGAGATTTTCCCTGGTTTGTGGGTGGGCGGATAGATATTTCATAAAGGTTGACTTTCCTGACGCTGGTTTACCAGAGACCCAATATATGCTGTCAGTCTCTCCCCGCAGCCAATTGAGGATTGATGGGCTATGCGAAGTATGGGCTCTCTCGTTAGTCCTTGTTCCAAAGACCCATGTGAAGGTCTTCTCATGCGTTCTGGCGATTCTCGCATGCCGATCCCTGATCTTTGGAAAGTGGAGTGTCTTGATGAATCTTTGTACAAAAGCGACCTTTGACGCTTTTTGGACGGCATGCGCCATTCTACGGGCCATGGAATGAATCTGTTTCCGGTTGATGCCACAGGCCACGCCAGGTATCTCACCCCCCATGTACAACTCGTCCGCTTCATACTTTATGTCGCTGATGGTGTATAAAACACCCTTCAACCATCGCGCTGGGCTCATATCTATTTGTCGATTTTGATTCTTTAGGCTTCGTATCTCATGAGAGACGCTAGATTGCCCATCTCTAATAACTGTAATTAGTCAAATTATTTAAATTATAGCACCTTACAATTTACCTGAGAATAATTGTGAGAACTCGCATCGCTTGCCATCTGCATGCCAGTAACCCTTCCTCGAGAGCTTCAATTTGCCTCTTGCTCCAGATCGCTTGCAATCCCTCATGGAAAGACTCGAGGGCATTTGAAGAGCTGTCACGAGGTTCGAGCTGGCGTGTTGCGATAAGCAACTGTGCACAAAGGCCCTGGCAACACGGCACCAGGTTTTGAAGCTCTAGGTCACCGTATGATAATGATCCGTCGATAGACACTAAATCGGTCGACCGATATATGCTGAGCCTCCTTGCGAGACCGCTGCTCAGCTGTTGGAGTGTGTCGTAGACTTCGTTAAGATTCGTATCTTCCACAGGTCGGTCTAAATCTCTAGCTGGAGTCAGTAGCCGACAGCTCAAGTCAAGGAGTTGCAGGACGTTTCCGCAAAGGCGGAGTGCGGGGACCGGGTCGAGAATCATTTTGATGAACTAATAAATCGGTGATCTTAACACATAATTGGATCTCGTTCAGGGGGTGACTACTTCCTGGGTAGATGTTAAAACTCAGAAGGACAGATTAAAAGAACGCGTCCTCAAGACTGTCGACGCTGACAACAGGATGATACACCAGGTCACATCGCAAATACCGTGCTGACGCTATGAGTGGCCCCCAAATATTATTTCAGTAGCTGGATATATGCTTGGCGAGGCTGATTGACGGGTGCCTATCGGATTCAATATGTCAGCCTCGTTTACGTGGTTGCCTGAGTCAGCCAAGCTTTGTGGAGGAGCTCATACCCTCAGTGCCTCACTCAGGTCAATACATTTATTTGCAATAAAAATAATAGATTGGAAGCTACCATATGCAACTAGCAGATATATGGTGCAAACAGCGATTACGCATTTTAGTGGTTTAAGTCACAAAAGATATCCAGATGCAACTAAAGTTCTGTTCTCTGAACGTATGTATTAATCTCGTGATAGGGTTAATCTAATAGTTAACAAGTTGTAATAAATACACAGGTATTGGTTCATTCACGTATGGTCTCATATCTTCCATAAGGCCGTCAGCATATCCACCAACCGTCTCATTGTCCCGTTCCTTGTCACCTTCCAAAAGGCCATAGCTTGGGACAAGAGACATTTTCGGTGTGCGCTGTCAGTTGTATAGGTTCCCAGGACTACCATTGGCCAACAGTAGTACTCGGCATAATAATCTGTAGACGGGTCAAGTTTGCTGACCAACCGGATACCTTCACAAACTAACTCTTGAACGGAGGTGTCGGTAGTGGTCGAGTTGTTGTTGATCATATGCTCTAGAAGTATCTTGGAAACAACAATGTATAGTCTCGGGCCTAACAGAAGAGGTGTATAGGTAGTTGTGGCCAACCGATCGTACTCGGACGAATGAGTTGACTCTTCAAACCCACATTCACTGAAATGGCTCAGCAGTTGTTGCAACTCGTAGCATCTTGCGATATCGATACCCTCAACAGAGGATCGCTCATGCATTAGGGCGATCTCCCGGGCATATACGAACAGCTTCGGCGGTGCTCCGAGCACAGGTGACTCGGGATGGACCGGTACCTTCCATCTGTACATTTCTTGGAGTCTGGTCTCTGCTAGTGAAAGGGCGGCTTCGACAGGCTCGGGTTGCTTCGTCGTTTGTTGAAACGGAATACTCGTGGTCGCATGGAATATGAAAGCTTCTAGTATTACACGAGCCGTGTTGGTCTCCGATTCTGATTTAAATTCAGGTGTTGTTTGGTTATGTCGAAAGCGCAGCTGAATTAGCTGTGCAAGGCCAAGTATGTGGGCATCCACGCCCCTTGAGAGGCGTGGCTTTGATCTCTAGTACCAGTGGTTAGTAATGTCCGGTAAACTCTCGATATATGAACTCACCTCATATATACACAGCATAAGTGATGTTCGAATGATTGCTGTGTTCTCAGCATTCAACATGCCGCTGTCGAGACTTTCACGTAGTCCCGCAATAGCTTTAACGTAATGCATGCGGGCAAGCTTCTGGAAATGTACCTGCGAGAACATGTCGTCCACCGGTATTTCTGCACCACAGCATGCGAGAAGGGCATGCATATAGAAGGGAGTACGTAATGCCAGTGTCAATGACTCGTCAGCAGCAGCTTTGATGACTGTATCATGGGCCATTGGTCGGATTAGTTGGGGCAGAAAGACAGCCCTTAGGAAGTCAAACAAAGGAGCGCTGGCAGGGGTTATGGCGGGTGATAGACAGATCAATGGGGAAATATAGTTGAGACTAGATGGAGGGCTGCTAGGAAAAGCCATCATCAAGTCATCTTCACTGCTTGGTGTATTAGATTCCGTAGGAGAAGGAAGTAGATCGCTTTCTCCTTCAGTATCCCAGGAGGGAGAAGCGCTAGGTGCATAGTCCGCCACAAATGCATATTGGGTAGAATGCCATTCATTGATGAGAAGATGAGGAGACTTTTCTGAATGGGTTTTGCTGGGCGATAGTTGTTCAGGTCCGGTGTGTTTTTGATTCCCACGTAGGTTCGCAGGCCATTCACAGGAAAGCCACCTTCGGGCACAATTAGAGCATGTCCCGGGAGTCTCGTCACACTTCTTCTTCCTCTTCCTGCCTATAAAGGTTTCTTAGTCGAATGGTTATAAACTTCCAGCAGGGAATGCCAAGTGGGGTGACCCACATGTGAGACAGCCAGTCTTTGTGCGCAGATGCGCCGGTCGTCGACGAGGTGCACGGTAGCTTTTTGTTTGAGGTGTCATTTCCGACGGACTTGAACCAAATCCTGAGTCTAGTAGAGACAGCTCTTCCGCCAAGGTGCCATTCCAGTTGTTTTAGGGTCTATCCATGCATACGATGTATGTGGAAGGTGTCCCCTAAAAGACGCACAATGCCCTGGCGTGCGTGGTTACAAGAGGCTAGATACCTCCTGCGACAGCCAAGAGGACTCAGAATCTACTTGGCAATTCTACTGCCGATAAAGCTTTGGTCAACAGAATAACTATTTTTGACACTTGACCGAATGGGGAATGTGTATCCTATGGCCGCCTGGACACGGATAGCAGCAGCACTAATTCACACTGCTGAGAACGCTGTGGCGGCAAGGGTTTGACACTGATATCAGTACCCCAACGAACGACGTCAAGTGCTGCCGTCGCTTATCCACTATCTGATAAGGCGTCAGCATTCTGATTCAATGACACACTATCGTCGAGTGGCTATCTCTAGTGTGGGGAAATCTTAGGTTGTGGGGTTACGCATACCGTCGAAGATTTTTTGCGGGGTTCCAAGTCAAGGATCTGTACAGTAGGGCATGTTTCAAGCCTGTTAACAAGATGAACTGGCCGGTCAAGGGAGAGCGACAGGGCCAGGAGGTTCGTTCGGATTCAGCCATCGTTGAATCGTTTTGCCTCAACCGCAAAGACGGGCCATCTCGGGCAGCATCTCATTGGTCAATCTGACCGAGAGGTCCCATATTTGGGACAGAATGGGCCAATGGCATCAATTTGCGCGATTCTCGCCACATCGGGTAATGGAGTGGATATCAAACTCCCCCCAGCATATCCTTTTCTTCGCTTCCACACGGCTTCCTTTGGTGAAGGCTTGTCACTTACTAGATTCTCTATACGAATGTCTGGATTCGGATATTGCATTACTCATGAATCATAGCCGTCGTCCCTCCCCTCCCCTGCCCTACACAAGATAATGGATTGTATATATCACGGCTGGCTCGCGTATTGTCTGCTTGCTATCAACTCCCCCTTTTACGGAACCATTCTGTAGACATAGATACTGCCACGGCGAATGTTGTCAAAGAATCCCATCTCTTGGATAACTGGCTTCACAGTCTCAACTTTGATATTCCCTTTTATTGTTCATCTTTGAAACCATTGAAATCCTGGTGATTGCGAGTCTCGATGACCGAGTCATCCGAAACACGACGAGATAATCCAGAAAGGCCACGGACGCCACCTGGGACGGTTTATTTCGGAGAAGGTAGATATCCTGCATGGTTCTATGGCAAGACTCACACACCGAGACTAACAATGACGGCCTCAAGGACGCATAGATTTGGACGGAGTCGAACAAGATGCCAACGGCCATGTTATCCTTCAGCCCCAACCATCGAACGATCCAAATGAACCATTGGTAGGTTTTCCGTGTGTGAAATATGTCCATCGATGGCCTAGCTCAGCCTGTCTGGATAAAAGCTGACGAGAAGTGTCGGATAGAACTGGCCCACGTATCAGAAGGCCATCAACTTCTCTATTGCTTGCCTGTTCACCCTGATGGTTTTTACAACGTATGAGTCTATTTCCTACTTCAAGCCCTCACACGGTACTGACACACGACTAGTCTGGACGTTGGAACAGTGACCTGGCCTTCCCTGGGAGAGGAGCTCGGTTATGGAAACAGGTATCTCAATGACAGCTATGCGGCTGGGTTGGCCGGCATGGCCCTCGGGTGCATCTTTTTCATCCCTGCGGCCGACCTAATCGGGCGGAAACCTGTATATCTCTTCGCTTCGTTAATAATGGTGCTGGCGAATGTGGGTCAAGCGACATTCCAGACCCGAGCCCAGTATATCGTCCTACAGACGATAGCGGGACTCGCAGGCTCAGTCAACGATACTATCATTCAGATGACTGTAAGTACGGTTTGTTGGACAATCCATCTCTGGTGCCGAGCTTATGTTATACGAACAACAGATCGTGGATCTTTTTTTCGTCCACCAGCGTGCAACAATGAATGGTATCTATACTACAATGGTGGTCGTTGGCGTAAGTCTCTATTCATTCGAACCATATCACTTCTGAAACTGACAATCGCTGCTTCTAGACATATCTTAGTCTCATTCCAGCCGGATACATCATCAGTAGTCAGGGATGGCGATGGGTATGGTGGTGGTGTGCCATTCTCAATGCAGCGGTACTACTCTTGATAATCTTCGCGTACGAAGAGACCAGATATGGAAGGCCTGCAGGGAACTGTTATATTGGTCAAGATCCCCCAGTGGCACTGGGATCAGAAGAGAAGCAGTCTACAACTCCCGAATTCGACAAGGAAAAGGCGACACCGCTCCCTTGTGACACGATCCCACAGAGGCCTGTGGAGGAGCCCATCCCACCACGGAAGACGTATTTGGAAAGAATGACTACATTTGAGCCTAGTGAAAGTATCAGCCTCAAAACATACTGGCGGCATATGTGGACACCATTCCTCCTTTTCTTTCGCATTCCAGCAGTGTCCTTTGTTGGCTTCGAATATTCTCTCATGATGTGCTGGATAGCCATTTTGGCCACAACACAGCCTATCCTATTTGCGGCACCCCCGTACAACTTCTCATCGGTGGGGGTGGGCAACATTAATATTGCTCCATTCATCGGTGCCGTCGTCGGGGCCATATATGGGGGCCCTCTAAATGATTACTATGTCGTGTACATGGCCCGGCGCCGAGCTGGAATCTATGACCCGGAGCTTAGACTGCACATGCTTCTTGCGCCACTGATAGTCTGCCCTCTAGGTCTCTTCCTTTATGGTACCAGCATTGCCAATGTATGTTCTCATTACGTCCCGAGCAGAAATCAGCAGCCCTTGCTAACAGAATGACTTTCTAGGAACAACCATGGATTGTCCCGTGTATTGGATCCTCATTTGTCGGCTTTGGAATCGGATCCGTAACATCGATTATTCTCCCGTACTACGGAGATTCCTATCGTGAGGTATGGCTCCTTTCTTTCTAATCCACTGGTCTTGCAACGTCGTGGTCGCTGATCATTTCCCAGCTTGTCGCTGAAGGGCTCGTCGTTATTACATTCATCCGCAACGTAGTCTCGACTGGTATATCGTTCGCTATTAATCCGTGGATGACCGGGCTGGGTGTCCAGAATATGTTCATCAGCGCTGGATGCTTGTGCTTTGGTACTATGGTCTTTGTCATTCCCATGATGATTTGGGGTCGGAAGGCGCGTAGCAGCACCGCCGACTACTACTTGAGTGCGGTCGCTGCAGGTTAAGGTGTGTGTATATCGGGGTCATGTAGTGTACATGATGTTCTTGAGGAGTGGGATTGTGGATATGTGATGGTAATCGCCGTCTGTTTGTTGAGTCTATTTAGAGGATGATGGGTAGTAGAGACATAGATTGAGAATAGATGGGAATTTCAAAAAGTTGAGCTAAAGCACTATTCCGTATTCCCCTCGCACGAGAGCTCCATTCCTCGTCTGTCGCATATAGATACCTTTTCCAATGTATACCCACCTCCATTCATACTCCACAAAGGCATCTCGAATACCACCTGCCAAGTCGATCTGGATGTGGGGAACCTCGGCCGCTTAGACCAATGGCGTCACTTTGCGCCGAGCTGCCTCCATCCTCATCCTCGACATGCCTCTATGGCAAGCCATATAAATCGCCATTCCTCCCTCTGTGTATCACCAACATGCAAGGCACTTCCCTGTTTACCAGATATAAGTATCACAATTAGTCTATAATACATAAGCACAAGAGCAGCATGGCGACCACAATCCTCACCAACGGCCGCATCTTCACGCCGAGCACCGGCTCAGAAGGATATGAATTCCAACAAACCATGATAATCAACGGGGACCGCATCCAATATGTCGGATCCCCGAACCACGACGCTATTCAGCAAGCCAAAGACTCCGGTGCCCGCGAAGTGGACCTACAGAATAAGATCGTGGTCCCAAGTTTCATCGATAGCCATATGCATATTGTCGACTTCGCACTGTCACGCCGCAAGTTGAGCCTTCTGACATGTAAATCGTTGGAGGAGATTCGACAAGCGATCAAGTCCTTTGCGGAGGCTCATCCACAGGAACCCCGGATTATGTGCAAAAGCTGGGTTCAGTCAACGACCGGGGGAGAAGCGCTGGCAAGTATGTTGGACGATCTGGATCCGCGGCCGATCTATATTCATGCGAATGATATGCATTCCGGGTGGTGTAATACTGCTGCATTGGAGGAGTTAGGGGTTGCCACTATGGCTGATCCTCCCGGTGGAACGATTCATCGCGACGAGAATGGGAAGCCGTCGGGTTTGTTGAGTGAGATGGCTCACTTGGGCATCGTGCCCCAGTTTCTGGTTAGGGCTACGCCGTTGGAGGCTAAGTTGGATGCTCTGGATGATGCGATGGCGGCGTATACTGCGGCTGGATACTCGGGGATGATTGATATGGGTATGGACGATATCGAGTGGGATGTGTTGAAGGCGTGGCGGCAGCGACATGGCGAGAACTTTCCATTCCATATTGCGGCACACTGGGTGATTCCACCAAATGATGACCTGGACGTGGTGTTTGGTCATGTCGATCGGGCGATTGCTCTTCATCAGGAATATAATCCAGCGACATCCCCGACCTTCTGTATCGTAGGCATCAAACTGATGTGCGATGGTGTGGTTGACGGCTGTACTGCAGCCCTGACCGATCCGTATCAGGGATGCGAGAATCCGGTGGATCCGATCTGGCCTGAGGACTTTCTGCAGGCTGTTGTGAAGAAGGCAGATGCGGCTGGACTGCAGATCGCTATTCACGCCATTGGCGACAAGGCCGTCAAGAATGCTATTGATGCCCTATCTCTAGCGCAGCCTGGCCGTCGTCATCGCATTGAACATCTCGAGCTCACCTCGCCTGAGGATGCGAAGCGTCTGGGTCAACTTGGAATCACGGCATCGGTTCAGCCAGTACATTCCGACCCTGCTCTATTCCGCGCCTGGCCGGAACTCATTGGAGAGCACCGCTGTAACCGTGCATTTGCCTACCGCGAATTCCTTGAGGGCGGCGCCCCAGTGGCATTTGGCACAGATTCACCTACTGCATCCCATCCCGCCCTACCAAATCTGTACAATGCTACGACACGCAGATCGGCCATTGAACCTGAATGTACGGAAACGGTCAACTCTCACTTTGGACTGCCTCTAGCTGCTGCCGTTAGTGCTGCTACTACTGGAGCGGCCTATTCCCGTTGGGCAGATTCGTGGACGGGATCCTTGAAGGCTGGGTTGAGCGCAGATTTTGTGGTACTGGATATGGATTGGAAGGCAGAGACTTTACTCAAAGGAAAGGTACAGCAAACCTGGGCTCGAGGACGGAAGACCTTTGATAGTAGTTCCGATCGTGCCCAACTATGAGTGGGAAGGTGTCATGAAACAATGATATTCATCATTACGGCTTTGAAATAGAAGATAATAATCAAAGAAGATGAGATTCCTATGCCTCCTCCGTTCATGTCCTGCGCAACTCCCCTTCCTGAATGGTGTATGTAGAGGTAATAGCGAATCAGGGGATACACTGGCTTCCTGTCAATATAATTCGAGCTTATGCAGTTCATAGTGTTTACCTACCTTGAAGTGGCCCTTTGGACTACCGGCCCGACCGGATATTCCGCTCATGTTGGTGATGTTCCTCAGGCGTTCGTAATTCCCTCATGACGGGGTGCTGATGTTGTTCGTGTGGGTATCGACCAGAAGCCGATTCCTTCTTTACTTTGCTTGATTTGCGCAGCAGAAGGGGTAACAGAAGACACATGGTGAACGGGTAGTTTTTTCTTGCACGAAGGCTGAACGCCTGATAGGAAGAGAGGAAAGAATAACAATCTTTTGGAGCAGATTTCACAAGCTTAGTTCTGAGACTGGCTTGAGGTTGGATCTGTCTTCTAGGATACCCCTGGATACTGTTCATCGCAAAGTATTTATACCGCTCGAGGGTGACTCAATAGGCTATTGCAAGGCAACGAAATAACCTCAACGTGGCTTGTATGATAAGTATTCGAGAGACCGTTGGTTTCTGCTTCGGGTAACCACTTCACAGGTCGATCTGTACCTTTCATGGATAATAGGACTGACTTACCTTTGCCCTGATCCAGTTAGCTTCACGCATTGCGAGGCTTAGCAGAAGCTTATACAGTGGACGAGGCTATACTTTACCAAATCCGGTAACTAGTTCGGAGTACCTTAGTAAGAATTTCACAGGATCAGCTACTAATTACTCATCTTTGTCTACCAAAGCGCTACTTAGAATATTAATCACAATAACCACATTTGATCGTGCTTACGGTGTGGAACGTGGGAAATTCCTCGCTGAGCGGGTTTCTCTTCGATGGAAGAATCCTCAGCCCTTCTGCTTTCATCGGACAGATTATTTTTGCTTTCCTAGATATTGTTGGGCAATGTTTGAGTAATGATTCCAGGGATTCACGCAATTAGGGGATATACAGGTCGTAGTTTGTCGTGTCTGATCCATTGTGAATGTGTGCTATCCATGTCTATGAGTGCCACATAATTATCTAAAAATAAGCTTGCTATTAAATTCATAAATTCGGCATTTCACGGAGCCAGACAATACAAATACAAATAGGCACCAAAGAGCCTCGGGCACTAATATCATAAGAAGCTCTGCATGAATGTCATCAAGGTATATTGTATATCACTTTCTTAGGCCGACATCGACTCCTCCTTCTCTGCGACATGATTGTGCTTTCGAATATTTCTGGTCCAGAGCCCCGCGAGAATCATCGACAACGCAGCAAGGACTTCAGGGAGGAAGACGAGGACGACGCGTACTGCGATAGATCCAAATACGGAACTCAAATCCTTCCTCTGTGTACAAACGGCGATCAGATTGTAGAGAACACGAACGCCGGCGAAGACAATAGCAGCGAGAGCACCGTACATAAGCTAACAAAGTGACAAGTGTTAGCGCTCATAGAATATAGCTCTCTCTTAGCTCACATACATACCTTAGTACCGTCTTTATACCCTGGAGCATCCTTCTCGCACTGAGATGGAAGAAGGGAAAAAAGTGCCCACACCACTTCCATCGCCCAGACAGCCACTACTAAGCCCGTTCCCACCTTCCAGTGTGAAAGGTCCGAAGACGTCCCTTCGCCCTGGTAGACCTGCAAGGATCCTCCAATGCTAAGACCGAGACCAGCGCCCATGAGACCGGTGATCGCAATAATCACGATCCGACCGAGGAGCACATTGTTTTCTGGATGGCGGTAATACCGACTATAAATAGCACGACTAGGTTAGGAACTTTCTGTTGCCCAGATAGAGTGTGTAAACGTACGCTTCATGTAGAAGTCCATCGATGGCCAATAACAATGGGGACATTCCTATGCCGGATATGATGTTCGCTGCGATGCTAGTGCTATCGTTCACACCTATAGCACCTCCGACTATCCGCACGATACAAAAAACCAGAAGGTTGGTCCAAGGTAACCAACCGACCCATCGATGAGACCAATACACATAGAGCACAAAAGGACTCAGGACGAGGTAAACTGCCAGGTCAGCCGGAAATATGCCGTTCATTTTGGTCGTGACCGTTGCTCCGGTCGCTTGTAATTATTGAGGGAAGAAAACTTTGTGATTGGATGAACGAATTATAGCAATACTTCGCTTGGAGGCTAGGTATAATAGACAATGTAAGCGATTATGAAGCTACAGTACGAAGAGGGACAGGGAGAGTAAAAGTATTTATCTATGCGAACTTGTACAGCCATGGTCAACTTAGGGCTCTACTTGACTTTCCGCTTTGGGAATATAGCTCGTAGCAGTGGCTAAGCAGAAGGGGTAGATTAAGAAAAATAAGAGATTAAAAAATAAAACCGAAAAGAGAGAAAACGGAAAAGCAAAGGACCACCAACGAGAAAATGCACAGATGGCACAGCAGTAATCTAGATTCCTGAAGAACTTGGTATATTTCCTGGTCTGAGGGCATTCAGCGGCCGGGCCTGCCTAAGACAGACGCCGATAGGCACCATAACGGGTCCCACAACAAATGCCGGACGTTTTTGACTTGTCGATACGTCAGAAAGAATAGTTCTACGGGCGATTCGTTCAGGGCAAGCCGGAGGCTTAGCACTCAAGATGTGAAAATCGAAACCTCATTTGCTCACAGCAGGCGGCAGAAATGCTTATTTCTGACAAAGCTGGACCTCACTAAACCCGAATGAGGATACACTTCGGAGAAACGAAAGTGCACAGCCTCTCTCGGGGTTTCGCAGCCTAAACAATCGGCACCCTTCTTGGCGGGATGGTTAAGTAAGAGTAAAAGTCTCGTTTTCTTCCCGACCCCACTAATTAGTATTCTAGCTTTGATCTTACTCTTTCGGGTATCCAACTCGTAGCCCCCCGTATTCTCTCAGTCCGCAGCTCAATGGTTTATCGAGGAAAACCCAGTCCCGCCTGTGAGCCCTGTCGGACTCGACGCCTCAAAGTACGTGGCATGTCAATCGATCCTAGTTCAATCTGCAGGTGTAACTGAGTCTATACAGTGCGATCAGCGGAGACCGTCCTGTTCTCAATGCATCCGCGCTCATCGAGAATGCTCGGGGTACCGCGACGTAGCGACCCTCAGCTTTCATGACCAGAGCGAAGAAGTGATAGGCAAGGCCCGTCGACAACAGAATACTACGACCTCGACGAAGGCACTGTCATGCTCGAGACGACCACGTCCTTCCACGGCCAATGGTTACCGACAACCATCGTCTACAATGTTCTCGTCTCTCACGTTCTCCGTAAATGACCAAGCATCGGGTTTTATCTTTTCCCATTATGTCCGAAATGCAAAGCACAATCGAGGTCATCTTGACTTCCTTCCAACCGTTATACGAGAGGATACTAGCCCCGCGGTCAAAGCCTGCATCAACGCCCTGGGGCTCGCGTCGCTGGCTAATATCCATATGTCGCCCGAGTTGATGTCCGCTGCACGGCATGAATATAGTGCGGCACTGTCAGCAACTAGTGTAGCCCTACGCGACCGGGAATGCGCCCGGTCCGATTCAACCTTGGCAGCAGTTGAACTCTTGTCGCTGTATGAGGTGGGTAACCAACGCTTCCTGAATGTCGCACATTTACTATCAGGCTAATGGGGAGCATAGATCGTGACGTGTGAGGGCCCGCCGTTAATAGGGCGCTGGTTAAACCATATCGAAGGGGGTGTGAAACTGATTGAGATTCGTGGATCCGAGCAATTACACCATCAAGCGGGCTTAGAGCTGTTTACTCAGATTCGGATACAAATTGTACGTCATGCACACATCGAGGGAAATAATAATGGGCTAACTGCTGGTGACAACAGGCATTGGGAAACTTATACAAAAAGCAACGTACTCCGTCATGGCTGCTAGACTTGTCCAAAGAGGCTCTTAAACACCGCGGCGATACGGGAGACCAGGTGCTTGACTACTTCTTTCAAATCCTGGTGGAAGTCGGTGATCTGGTTGCGATTATCAACGAGAGCGCGTTCGCCCATCCGGCCAGGCTTCTCAAGAGAGCCCTCACCCTGGATGCAGACTTGATTACGTGGGCTATGAGCATCGATCCAAATTGGAAATATACCGTTGTCATGGTTAAAAAGACCGAAGATGAGAACGATACACTCCACCCTATCTACAGTGACCATTATCATGTCTATCCTAATATTACAGTGAGCATGGCATGGAACCATTATCGGTTTATTCGCATCATTCTCCAAGGCATCATTGGGTATCTTTACGACACTCACTTCCAGGAATCTGGAGGAAGGGGATCACACATAGAAAGCGAGAGGCACAGCACCGCAGTCTCCCAGCAGTTGGCGGAGGATATATGTGCCAGCGTACCGTATCATCTGGGCATGACTGGTTCATCTGATGGATCAACCCTGGGTATCCCGTTTGCCGGCGGTGTTATGCGTTTGATGTGGCCGCTTTTCATTGCATCCGATTGCCGGGGTGCGTCACCCAAGATGCGGGCATGGATTGTGCAGTGTCTAGATAAAATCGGCCATGGCGTGGGGATCAATATGGCCGTTACCATGTCCCAGATCCTCCGAGCTGACATGCACCTTAACTGGCTAGAGGAAGAAGAGACAAGCATTGTGAAACGACCATATCTTGTACGTAACGAATATTTTCCACCTGACACATAATGTGGATTGATACTTCAGTTTGTCATGACCATCGCCGATATAACGCTTGCTTTAATGTACACTTTCACGTGGCTTTGTTAAGGGCGGCCCTCAACGCCTCTACTTCAGCATCACTGACCAGCTCCACAGTCGATTGAGCAAGGGCTGCAGAATGAAATGCGGGAGCACGCGTCCTCTCCCATAACATTCTGATATTGGTTGCTCTAACACCTCCACCGACAATGATCTGAGGCAACCGAGCATGGCCCTCCACACGTCCCCTTAACTGCTCAAGTCGTTCATGTACCAGGCGGTCTAAGTGATCGACACATTCGATCGCCGTCCCACCGGATGGGCCACTTGTCAGGATAGAAGTAAACCCACACTCCACGATGTCAGTTAGGGCAGTATCCCAGTTTGATTCCGATATCAGGTCAAACGCGCGATGAAAGGTACACGGTCTGCCTTGCGCAAGATCAACCAATTCTTTATTTCTCGCCACGTCAATTCGAGGAGCGGCCTGTGCTGGCGCATCCTGAGTCAGAATCCCGAATACAAATCCATCTGCACCTTTCTCCCTGAGCGAATGCATTGTATGCTTCATGGCTTCGAAATCTGTGTCGCTGTAATAGAAGCTCTCTGCATGTGGTCGGATCATCACGTAGATTGGGATGGATATTTGCGATTTCAGTGTGGCCAAGGCCTCAGGCTCTGGAGACAAACCACCCGATGCATAGTCCCGACATAGCCTTGGCAGTATTAGTCTTGGTTTCAAACGGAGCATGCGCAAGCATGAAGTATCTTGGTTGACGACATTCAACGGCGTAGAGTCAAAGACGGTCTTCAACTTATGGGTTTATGATTAAGAAAGACAATACTCACTCAATTCGATCAGCTCCAGATTTGGCAGCGATGATAGCCGACTCTTCATTGAAACATGCAATCTCTAACAGAGGAGAGGCGGCGTCCTTGCTCGATCCGTTGTTGGTCGAATGGCGCGACGCTGAGTCTGGCTGGATTTGCTCCATGTTTTCTATTCAAGATCAGTGACTCTGAACTGCTGTGTTCACTTCATCTGAATTCTGTGGAATCTCTTACTAGTTCATCTGTAACACAGCTTGCGTTGTGTTTCAATATCTTCGCTTTAATATTTTCCTCCAAGTGAACCCCAACTCTTTGACTGTTGCCTTGGTGCCTCGGGCAAGGATGCTCCATTCCTCTTCGGGCATCCAGGGATCAAAGTTGTTCCGCTCCGGTGATATTGGATATTCTGTATAACGCTGAGTTGGGCACCTATGCGCATTTTCTCCCCATTTGGACTCAATCGATGAGCTACCTGTAGATGCCACGATCATTACTTCTACTTTTATCTAGTATGCGCTGTGCAGGACCTCATCTAGCATTCTTGGTAGTATATATGGCTTAGCGTTGTTCTACGCTATATATTTATCCTGAATTACCAAATTATATCATTTTTTTACCACATGTAACTTGTTTTAATCGAACCAGCCAGCTTATTCTACATCGCTGACACAGCACAAGCCATTATATGTATCAGACATTTTTATCGGTAGAACCTTGATTGCTATCGCTCGGGTTCACGGACTCAAGGATTATGCGGGGTTGAGGATTGCCGCCGGGTAATTAATCTAACATCAGAATATCAACAACCTCCCTCAGCCCAGCGAGGTCTTCTAAACACGCATCAAAAATCTTTACACGATACCATGAACCTCAAGGCAGACATTTTCAGTCGCCCTGTCATCGCAGTTGCAGGATTGGCCTGCGAAACGTCTACATTCACCCCCTCACGCACCGTTGCCCCTGCATTCCATCCCCGCAGGGGAAACGAGGTGATCGATGAATACAAATTCTTACAAAAAGGCACACCACTGGGCGAGGCGGCAGAATGGCACGGCGCTTTAATTGGCCATGCATTGCCGGGTGGCATGGTGACGCGCGACGCCTTCGAGGAGTTAGCAGGAGAGATTGTTAGGCGTTTGGGCGACATTGTTGCGACTACGGTCGTTCATGGCCTCTGGTTTGACATTCACGGCGCTATGTGCGTGGAGGGAATCGATGATGCTGAGGTTGAACTTTTGCGGCGGATCAGGGCCGTTATTGGTCCTGATGCCATTGTCTCGGCGTCGATGGATTTACATGGAAATGTTTCTAAAGAACTAGCTCACGAGTTGGACCTTTTGACATGTTTCCGGACAGCTCCACATGAAGATGAATCGGAGACTAAAGAGCGAGCGTGTCGCAATCTTGTCGACCTTCTTACGCGGTCTTCTGATATAGCTGAAGGTCAGGTACGACCCCTCAAGGCGTGGATTGCTGTGCCCATCTTGCTGCCCGGAGAGCAAACATCTACGCGAATCGAGCCGGCTAAGAGTCTTTATGAGGCTGTGCCTGAAGTAGAGAAAGAGCATGGGATAATCGATGCCGCGATATGGGTTGGATATCCCTGGGCTGATGAACCACGGAATCGCGCCGCTATTGTTGTCACAGGATGGGACGAAGCGGCTATTGCTGCTGGAGCGGAGCGCTTGGCAAAGAAGTTCTGGAACTCGCGCAAGGGCTTTAAGTTTGTCGCACCTACGGGATCATTCGGAGAATGTATCAACACTGCGCTGGTCTCGCCTGTCCACCCGTTCTTCATCTCCGACTCCGGAGATAACCCGACTGCGGGCGGTTCAGGCGATGTGACCTGGGGACTGACGCAGCTACTCGCTCGATCTGAGTTCAAGGATCCCACCGGACCGAAGGTTATATATGCCAGTGTCCCGGGGCCGCAAGCTGTGCAGACAATGGTGAACGCAGGCGTCGGTGCTAACGTTACTGTTACTGCGGGGGCGGAAGTGGACCATATTCATGCTGGTCCGATCACCATGACAGGACGCGTCCATTCGATCAAGCATGGCGATAAGGACGCTGTCATCGAGGCAGTCTTGCAGGTCGGCAGTGTGTTTGCGATTCTTACTCAGCTTCGCAAACCTTACCATCACGAACGTGACTTTACGGATCTTAATCTGAACCCTCGTGCGACGGACATAGTGATCGTTAAGATTGGATACCTAGAGCCGGAACTGTTTGACATGGCTGCAGACTGGATGCTCGGGCTCACTCCTGGTGGTGTGGACCAAGACATCAAGCGACTAGGGCATAAACGCATTTCTCGACCGATGTGGCCTTTTGATACTACCTTTCAGGAGCCTCCAGATCTAACGGCGCGGATAATTGCCAAGTCCAATGAGCCGATGAATAGACCTGATGAGTGACAGGATCATATATTACTCTGAGGCCTAAATTATAGTTATCTACCTCTAATATCAGTTATGGGCCCACATGGACCTCACCGTGGGCCAAACTCCAGGGGCTTTGGCTGACCCCACCAGTCGCATGAGTTAAATCGCCAGGCTCCATTACCTGCGGCAAACCAGTACTTGATCACGTAGGGTAGCACCCAGGGCAAGGGAGGAAAGTCGCAGCCGCCTTCGTAGGTCTTGTCGGCACAGCCAAGCAACAATGGGAACATATCGTACTGTAGCGGACGAATTAGTACCTGACTTGCCGGCGCCCTATGCACCGCATTTAAGAGACAGTGGGGTGGCAACCTACAAACATCGCGATGTTCCCTGCTTGCTTAGCAGCTTTCTCGCCCTTTGCCCATATTCTCTTCAACCCGTCGCTATCGATGTCTCCCATGCTCAAGAGGAGATCAATCTCAGCGTAGAGGTGATCGGTCAGGTCCTTGCTGAATGAGTTAATTATTTCCTCCATGCCACCAGACCCTTTCCACCGGTACTCCTCGGGTTTCGTGGCTGAGGAATACGCAAGTAGCCTCTCTAATCCGTCATGGAAGAGCTCGTGCTGATGCTTCGGGTCATCCATAAATCCCGGCCTACCGGTAAACTCCTCAACATCTGGGAATATGTAAGTCTCCTCGACCCAGTGGTGATGATGCACCATCTTGACCCACGACTGAACGTAGAAGAGAAGGTCCTTCACATCCTGTGCGATGAAGTGTTCGTCTGTCGCAATGGGTACGTACGGCGCCTGCTGGATAATAGCATTCAGCCCTCGTATAATGACATTATGCGCTTGTGCCATCTCAGAGGCGCCGTGGACGTGGCCGAGCGATCCCTGAGCTATCAATCAGTCGCTATTTAGCATTTCCTTGCAGAGATTATGGGCACACACATCTAAGGTCTTTGACGGCGTCGCGATCAGGTGGAAAGGCTCGTCTGCCCATGGGGCGCTCGAAGGTTTCGTTGTCATGGTGCGATGGTGTGTTGCGACGCTCACAATGTCATGATCAAGTGAGGTCTGCTCGGAGGTTGAACTAAGTCGGACCGGTCCCTCCAAGGAAATCCGGACCAAGCACTTAAATACAGAAAAAACACAGCCCTGTGTCTGTGCGAGAGCCAAGCAATGGATACGGATTCCAATCCAATCGAGCGGGTTGGCTCGTTTACGCTGTCCGCCTTATTTCAATCACCAATGGCTGGGATAAGAAATGAGGCTGAGTAGACTTGCTCGGTATACGATGCATTAATTGGTCAGATTGTTATCTATCCGAGGTTGAAGGGTCTAGGATGGGAATCGAGCCTATCGATAACACGTAGCAAATTGAGCAATTTCACTAAAATCTCACCCTTTCATCCATGTTCACACTGAGTGGGTACTTTAGTTAAAGTACTGCAGGGTTAGATTATTTTGGAACTAAACTAGTTGATAATGGGAGTAGTTTGAAGTAGACTATTAGCCCAACTATTTTGACAGATTCAATTGAACTGGCTGAAATAGAGTGCGTTGGTGTTGGTAATATTTTATAAACCTAATCTGCTCAGCCTCAACAAAAACTCAAACATCGCGACCAATGTTGCCCAAGCGCTCCACAATAAAATAGGACGCTGCATTGCCCCAGCCAGACTATAAACTAACTCACTACCAAACCTATCATGGGCTCATCGTATCGGTCCTCTTTTCCAGTGAGCTTTCTCTCGCCCGGTCCTTGATCGCTACATTTTCTGCGTCCGGATCAACATGATACTTCCCAAGCTTCCGAGTGGGCACGCCCGCCGCGAACATAATATCAAGCTCCTCAAATGTACGGCCCTTAGTCTCAGGGAGACGGAAATAGTCCCAAAAAATCATCAGGAATGCGAAAGCAAACCAGAAGAGACCGGTCTTCCCTCGCCATTTCCAAGCTGCTGGGTTCATCATGTATGGTTCAATAACATTGGCCACCGTGATGGCAATATAGTAAGCGTTGCGTGCGAGGCATATTGTTTTAGAGCGTCGTCGCGTGGGCGACACTTCAGGGGCTATACTCCAATCCATCGGTCCTACAGTCAAACGGAATGTGAATAGCCAGACAATGCATAGTGCGGATTGAGCCCAGACGACGCTGTTGTTGGACTTCCACGTCCAGGAATCCGATGATGAGATGGTAGGAGCTCATCAACCCCATGCCGCTCAAATACATTGACCGACGACCAAATTCCTTCATCAAGAACCACGAAAGAATGGTTACCACGAAGGCCACTGCTGTTCCACCGAGACCAAGTTTGTAAGCGTCTGTTGGACTCATTCCTGCTTGCTCGAAGAAACAGGTCCCCGTATAGGCAAACTGGCTGCCAGCTAAGACTTGGCCGGTGAAGCCCATGCAGCTTATTTCCGTTCGTCAGAGGTTGCTACCGCGAAAGCAGTCCCAGTAGGAATTGCCAGCTTCGATCTCCTGCTCGATTTGGTTTGTGTGAATCATCACCGCGACAGTCTGCCGGGCTTTGGTCTTCTCCTCTCCTGCCGTTAGGCGCTGGGCCGTTGCCAACGCATCATCGTACCGACCATGGCGCACCTGCCACCAGGGAGACTCCGGCATGAGGACGCCGATGAGAAGCAGCGGTACTGGCCAGATCCACTGCACAGCATTCGGAATGCGATACGACCACTGGTCGTCGCGACTTATCAGACTCTGAAGCACCCCGGCGCTGATGAACTGGCCGATGGCGAAGCACATGTTCGTGTATACCGTCAGGTGAGAGCGCAAAGCCATGGGCAATAGCTCCGAAGAGTACCCTGGCCCGATCGTAGCAAATATGCCCCATGGAATACTGTTGTATAATCAATACTAGAATACATGCTATTTTTTTGGAGGACTCATCTGTAGAGAACTTGGCCGGCTACTTGAAGACCCAACGTGTGACCAAAGAAGGACACGAAAATAAACGCGCACATAACATAGCACCTGTGAATACTTTCTTGAAGCTAAGATGCTTAACAAGATAACCGTTCAAGAATGCTCCGATAATACAACCTGCTGTTCCACTTGCACCTAGAGCTGACTGCCAGGACTGGGGCATCTGGTAGCCATCACCATGCTCTACACCGAATTGTTTTTGAAAGGCGGGATACCCGTAAAACTGCTGATCAGGTTCGTGTCGTATTCTTCCATGATGATTGACATGGAAATTGAGAGGCTCCAGAACACTGCCCAAGGATACGATCGCAGGGCCTGTCGGACGGTCATATTGTGCTCGTTGATATTTGCCACCTGCGCTTCCTCGATAGCTGAGTCCCGGACGGCGTTGTTCTCCTCGCCATGATTGCGCAGACGATCTAGATGAGCCGAGACTGATGATTCGAGCTTCTTGTCGGCCATGTCTCATAAGAAATAACGAGATATTCAAGTAAATATCTCAGTCAATCGGTACTGTATGGAAGGTATTTTGTCGCTGTCAAGCTTGGAGTCATTTAGAATAGCATCAGGGATGGTGCCATCTTCTTTCCAGGAATTCTTTGACGGCTAATTAGGATCTTGTTGGGAGTCATTTCCCTGTCCTTGGTTTTCCTTCAAGACGCCAGGAGGTAGCACGTAAGGGCAGGAATGTATCCTGCCGACCAACCAGAGCGGCACGGCGAAAATACGGGGAGAATTCTAGTATACCAAAAGACAGCCTTTGCGGAGTTAGAGCCTTGAATACCGGATAAAGTAGTGCTTTAGATATATCTAACTGGTGGGAAATAGTAACTTTAACTCGTACTCCGTTGGGGTATGGAACAAAGAGGATATCAAAGAAATGTGGGGAAGGTAGAGGTCAATGACGTCTCGAGCCCAATGAGTTAGGGCTCGTCCTTTCAGATGTGAGTCTCATGGGAACAAAGAAACAGTTCAATTTGACGTCTTTGACGCCACAAGAGTGTCGATCATTTGGATATTTAGCCGGAATTATGTTGGGAAGACTTAACCAATTCTGGTAATTGAGTTGGGAATTCAGAGTACCTAAGTGCTCCTTAGTCCGTAGGGTTGAACATCACCATGGGATTTATAACCTATATGATAGGTAGACTACACAGTATACCCTTCACTAAACATCTCACTAGTGAGCTTCAGCAGGCGGGCAGAGAGCTTTGAGGGAGTCCGGATGTGCAGTATTCCCTGCGTGAGCTCCCATGATATTTCACACGGAAAAGTAGCGGGATAAAGCAGCTCTGCCTTCACGCGCAGCCCACAGAGCGCAGGAATAGGTAGCTCAATAGAGTCCAGACCTCCTCGTCTCCAGACAGCTAAATAGCGGACGCCTGAATCACGATTGTCCGATGTATGCACCACCATCCCTAATGCGACCCAGTCATCATGCCAGTGGGGAAGGCCAAGAGGCCAGAAAGCAGTAGCCGTGGGTAAGTCAGCGCGAATGGTGCGGTAGACATCCATACCTTGTTTGATAAGCTCAAATTGGTGCGGCCTAAGTTCGTCTAGCCGTCCGCTGAGATGTACGCGGCCGAGAAGACTATTAACCACCGTCATTGCATTAGTTTCGTCATCCCACTCTGGCTGTGGGTAGGCCCAGATGGCACCTTGCTCAGGCGTAACGGCTGTTGGAAGAGCGGCAGCAATTGCTGCGTACCGATCGGGATCTTGTTGGTCGCTAGTGGACTGCAAGGCATGGACAGCCAGCATAGCATAATCCATTCGCTGAGCACCGCTCGAGCAATTCTCAATGACCAAGCCAGGATACCGGTCATGCAGCTCAGTCACCCACTGCAGATATGCCCGATTGTGATCTAATTGACCAGAACCTGGACTTGAACAATTGATGTCCGTGCCCTGGGTGACCTCGATGTTATAGTCGAATTTGAAATAGCCCACACCATATTCGGTGACTAGCTTGTGGATAACAGCATGCATGTGTTCCCGGACGGCTGCATGACGATAGTCCAGCTGGTAACGCCCTTTTTCAACGATGCGCTGACCATTACGCTGAAAAAACGCTTCATAAGGTAGCTGTTCGGCAACGACACTACGTACTCCGATGACTTCCGGCTCGATCCAGAGACCTGGAGTGAGGCCATTCGTTTTCAAGTGCAGCAGTAGCTCCCTAAATCCCATAGGAAAACGCTTCTTCGACGGCTCCCACAACCCAACGTCATCCCACCAGCCGGAATCATCTGCATACCAGCCAGCGTCGATAACAAAGTACTCAGCCCCAGTCCGCACTACGGGATCGACGAGTGCCAGAATCTTCTCGTCAGTGGGGTCACCCATAAGACAATTCATATAGTCATTGAAAATAATGGGTAGTTGCTCATGGTCCTGGTGTTTCCGCCGCATCTGTCGCCGGTAGCGGGTCATCTCCGCAAATGCATGCTCGTAGTTTCCTAGGACATGGCATAACGCCACAGGCACTGTGGTGAACTCTTGTCCCGGGGAGAGCGTCTGTCTCCAATCATGATCGGTCTCGGCCGGACCGCCAGCAGCCAGATAGACGCTGTCTTTCCAGTCACCAACTTCCCAGCGCCAGGAGCCATTGTTTTCCACTTGCCAAAGCCATGTTTCAGCATTGTCAGTGCGCTTCAAAAGGCCCATAGGCAAATAACCCTCTGTTGAGAAGGTCCCTCGGTTGGAAGCCGAATAGTGACCTAAGCTAGCTGCATATTCCTCTGGACGCCCATACACACCGTAGTCGTCTATACCCAAACTGGGTAGATCGTGATCGATCCATTGTGCCTCTCTAAACCATGTATTATTGGGAACTGCGAGAATGTAGTCTGACCACCATTTCTCAGCGCCAGTGGTTAGCCCACCCAGGATCAAAGAGCTCAACTGTGTCACCACAATATCCTTGTCACTATCATTTCGGATTGTGCTTGTGGCATGGAGGACATTGGCTCTCTGGTAGACTGTCAGGTGCGCAATTACTGTCACCTCAGAAACAGGGTCTTTTAAAGTGACGTCCAGAGTATGGGTATCCGCATGCTGCCTGGTCTCATGCGATTGGTAGCGTAGTCGGCTCCCGATGTACGTACCTATCAGTGACTTGGATGATTTATGCTTTGCTGTGCCTTCCCCGGCCAGTCGCACCTCCACCAGCGGTGCGTAAGGATTAGCGAAGTATTTGGATACCGACGGTCGAGACGAACCGCGCAAGGGAATCACTTCCTGCAGGAAAGCAGCTCCTTGGTCATCAATGTATACATTGACACGCAAGACGTCGGTCTGTAGTGTAATGGTCTTAGGGAGGGCCATATTCAAGACGAGCACCTAGGTTTCAGTTTCAGAAATGTATAAAGAGACCTTTTACTCTTGGGCCTTGAACGTAGATGTTTCGCTTCTTCTCGTTTGTTGGGAACTCATACAACGAGGAACGAACTCGGCTCAGAGGTGGTGTGGACAACGATTTTTCTCTATGAATATAAAGCCTACCGTTCATGTTGTTAGGCGGGGAAATAGCACCCTGGGGTTGGTGGAGAAAGTTGGAGACAGGGTTTGCGTAAATAGGCTGAATAGGCATCTCCGCATCTTGAGGACAACTTCTTGCCAACAAAGGCTGACGCTTTAAACATCTAGAAATTACGCTTCCTTTGAGAAATAGTATAGTATGATAGACTATAGCCCTTTCCTATCACTCAACTCTAACTGAAATTGACTCGCCATTCAATTTACTGTTCGGATTTAATAAAATTGGTTATATTACAATCTACTGCTAATGTCGAATATCCAGTCCAAATTTTATTGTGGAATCTATAATACTCTTACATTGCCCTGTAAGTCTATATAAAATTGTCATACTTTCTTCCCGCTGCTATACCAATCGCCCGTCGCTAGCCCGCCACCGCAAGAGGTATCGGCAACACACAAACGCTTATCGGCGCAGGAGCTGAATGATCGATGGAGTTTGAATCCAGTTCGCATGGGGTTATTTGGGTAAATCTATGGTACCAAACCAATAAGCTGTACTTGGTGTCAGAAACCTGTCATTCAGGATTAAGACGGGCCATGAATGGTTCCGAAAGGCTTTTTGTATATCATCACTAGCCCTATACCACCCGAAAGGCGGTGGATTCTGGTTTGCTGCTTCAGTGCTGATGGAAGGACAAGGACGTTGGTTCTACCCATATTCAATTTTCAGTACATTAATTGTCTGTGCTAGTTCTACTTTAATATCGCTTATCGATTAATATTATTAAGGATAGAGTGAGAAAAATTCTGAGCTTCTATCTATCACTTTAGGAAAATTGTTCATCATAGAAATGCAAATAAATCTTCGGGAAACTCACTTATTACTTCGCCGAACCTTATAGTCGAGCATGGTTCGGAGTAAAACATAAGATATTGAAAGACAGCTGCACCCTCATGCATCAATCCGAGTGTCAGTCAGCTGCTCTTGTTACAACTTTTTTGTCAGGCACTTTATGTAATATCATGCAAAATTGTGATTGCTATGCAGCATAAGTCATTTTTTCCCTCATCTCTGGTTGGTATTTAAATGTTCAGCCAGCCTTGACTCTTGCATACCATCGCCCACACCAGGGCCAGGAAGGAAGGAGACTGTTCAGCTTCAGCCCTCAAAGATGGAGAATGTACAAACTACATATGTATCCATGCTAGTCAGACTGCAGGTCAGACTGCAGTGTTCTCTCGCTGGAGGGATAATGCTTTGTCAGTTCGATTACTCCGTACATAGCTGACGGAGCCCTCCGTGAAGGTCAAGCTGAGCAGAAGGATTGCATTGCAGAGGATTCCATAAATTGAGTGGCAGGAAAGACCCACACGAGCTTTGGCCAGCAAATTAACGGCCTTGAAAGTGAGACACGCTTGAGTCAGCACGGAATTTTTAGTGCAAATTTCGCATTGCCAAGAGAATTAGGGTAGCGAGATTAATATCAAGCATGAGCGAGATGTAACCTGAATGGCGTAGACCGGGCCAAACTGCAGCGTTAGTCCCCTTGGCAATCAATATTATGCAATAAGTTCGAACTATCGACGGCCTTGCCGCGATTGGTAAGACACTGTTCAACTGCCCCCGATACGAATGACAAACTTCAGTCTCCACCGTACGTGTGATGTGACCAATGCTTCTCGTAATAATAATCCGTTAGATATCAGAAATGCAGGATTCTATGAGATGCGGGCTGCTGGACGATTGGGTCTTCAATGCAATTGGTGCATGTGTAGCTGCGCTCCTTGCTTTCCCCGTTGCCTTGATGATCAGCCGCAGTTGAGAATGATTTGACTATCGTCAGAACGGCAAGAAAAGTGTAGATCCAAATTCCACATCTCAAATGCCTCCTCTGACTGGCCAAGATAGCGTGACTCCGATTAGGTCTGTGGGACAAAGTACTCCGTATATAATGCTTGATAACGCCATCATGCCAGCCTTCTCTGCGCAACTCCACGGCCGATTTTACCACGCCAGTGGCAATCGCCCATCATGAAGTTCCTCATCACGATAGTGACCCTCCTCTTCTCTTTGGTGTCTGCACAGACGGGTGTGCCTGATGTCGACAGCCTTGCTGTCCAAAAGCATCTGCGCTCCCGAACTGCATTGATCGCGTTCGAGAAGAGACAGCGACAAGGTCTGTACCTTAGGGAATTAACAAAATCGGGCGGAAGTGCTAACATACCGTAGATCACTTCTTCCGTCAAAATCTCTCCTCTGTAGCCCAGAGAGCGGACGCCATCGTGGCAGCTATTCGCCAGGAGGAAATTGACGATTACTGGAGAGTCCCTGGAACCCCGGAGAAGAATGATACCGACGAGAGGTTCGCCGGTGAGGTCTTCCCGAAAGCCCGGCCATTGATCAATGGAACCAAGCTCTGGGACGTGGTCAAGCACATGCCAAAGGGTGCTCTTTTGCATGCGCATTTGCCTGCCATGCTTTCCTATGACACCATTCTAGAAGCCATTCTTCACACGGAGGGTATGGTCGTCTCTGCCTCCCAGGATGTGTCCACCCCGGAGAACCGCAGGAATGCTTCCATCTCGTTTGCCCATGTCAATCATACCATCGCGACCAATGTATCGTCGATCCATTCTAAAGATTATGTCCCTAACACGGAAATTCCCGTGACTGTGGCTGCCAACACATTCCCGGGTGGTCAACAGGGGTTCATCGATTTCGTCAAAACCAAGGTGACCATCTCTCCTGAGCTGTCTATACGTCACGAATTGGGAGTCGATGAGATCTGGCGTGTCTTCCAGACAGCCTTCGGCCCCGCAGGCACCATGCTAACGTACGAGCCCATTGTCCGGACGTTCTACAAGAAACTCTTTTCGCGCCTGGCTGAGGATCACATCAACTGGGTGGAAATCCGTTCTGGAAGCGGCCAGCTGGTCCTGGAGGGCCAGGAGGACCTTGATCCGGATCTGGACATTTGGTGGAACGTCCTACTGGAGGAGCTGAAGAAGTTCCAGGAGTCTCCTGAGGGGGCAGACTTCTGGGGAGCGAGAGTCATCTGGTCTGACAACAGAGGCAAGAACCGTACTGCGCTGACCAAGAGTAAGTCGTATCTTGCCGAGACCATTGCTCTCTGTGTCTAACAACTCCGCATAGGCATGGGAAATGCTCTTGAACGGAAGCGCAGGTGAGACCTCTTTTCCAACTTGAACCATGTAAAAGTTCTTGTTAGTTAACAGATCAATATTAGACACCCACAGCTCTTTTCAGGCTACGATGTGGTCGCTCAGGAAGACCTGGGCCGCCCGCTTGCCGATATGGCACCCGAACTGATCTGGTTCCAGCAACAGGCCGAGCAGTCGAACCTCACTATTCCTTTCTTCTTCCACGCGGGCGAAACTCTCGGCGATGGAAACTCGACTGATGAAAACTTGTTCGATGCCGTCCTCTTCGGTACACGCCGTATCGGACACGGTTTCTCCCTGTACAAGCACCCCAGACTGATTGATGAGGTGATTGAGAACGGTATCATGGTGGAAGTCTGCCCCATCTCCAACGAAGTCTTACGTCTAGCCACCGATATCCTTCACCATCCTCTCCCGGCGATGATTGCCCACGGTATTCCGACGGCCATCAGCAACGACGACCCGGCAATCCTTGGCCAGAACACAGCTGGTTTGAGCTACGACTTCTATCAGACAATCCAAGCTTTCGATAACATTGGTCTTGCTGGCCTGGTAGGCTCTCTCCTGCAGTCTTTTTGTATTGAATAACACGATGCTAACAAATCATAGGGAGCACTCGCGCACAACAGCATCCGGTGGAGCAACTTCGAAGATCAGAACGATGTTGAATGGTTTCGTGATATTGACTTTGGTGAGAATGGCGACGGCATTAAGGCCCAGCGTTTGCAGCAGTGGAACGAGAAGTGGGAGGCCTTCTGTGAGTGGGTTGTGAAGGAGTATGGAGACCGTTACGCCACGGAGGATCTCTGATGCCTCCGATAGAATAATTGGGCCAGTGAATGCTGGACTGATACCTTAGCTTTCCATCTGATTGCCGTATATTAGCTATTTCACACTATATATATATTTAACTCGGATTTCATTTTTGCCTCATCGTAGATGAAGCTTACAATGATGGAAGAGCGAACTGACCCAACTCTAATGCGGATGCTCAAGTACTCACGACTGGGTAGACCATCAGCTATCAAAGTACATACCACTGCATGCCAGTTATCTATTATGGCCCATTGGTAGTATTCCCAGCCCGTAGCACAAATTCCCGGTGTTCGTCACCTTTGCAACGCAGAGTTCAGCGAGATTATGTCCTTAGGGCACCAAGTTCCAACCCGAGTCCAACCACGTGCTTCTGGAGTTCACTGTCTGGATATAGCTATAATCAGTTTTGCATAGGCGAGAACCGCTTCAAAGTCGAGAATATTGGTTGTTGTCGCTATATTGTCCTGTATAGTACGTCGGCCATGGAAGCACTGTCTCCGCCTGTTTGCTCTGGATCGCCCTCAACGTCGTTTGTTTTTTCTGGACATGACTAGATCTTTTGATTAATCCTCGGTTAATCGTGGAGGACTCAATGGAAGTGTCTCTGAGCCCTGTGGACTCATTAGCCTTGACGAACCAGGATTTGGCGACCTTGAGCCGTGACAAGCTTCTCGTAGCAGCAGGACACGGCGATATTCGGTCAAACATCGTTCATTTGCCTCGTATGTCGTAGAGCATCTATCAAAGTGCTTTGATTCGAGCATAGAGGTCGCTCCGTGTGTCCCCAGGCGTATGCGACCGTAGAAAGTAGTATAGTACTACCTAAACTGACCGACGTGGCTGATTCGGAACGGCGAAGGGACATTTCGGTTTCTTCGAAGCAGGCGTCATAAGCCACGATTGCAGAACGGATGCACATATCGATATGTACGTCAATGGCCGATCGCGGAACTCAAGACGCATGCATCTCACTCACGTCATCGATCAATATAGCGATGCAAAAGAGCTGTTTCTGCTATCGGCACGCGCGCTTGGCGGACCAAATCGCAATGAGACCCACACTGGGGTACAGTTCTTGCCGCTCCATAATCCGTTATTGAGATTCTGTGAGCTCAGCTTCAGGGTAAGCTTCCGATTTTGCGCAGTGAGAAGTCCAACCAGAACAATCTATCTGGAATGAAGCTTCATGTCTTGGTGTTGCCAATATCTTAGCGCCCGGTCGGAGGACGGCTAGGGCAACGAATAACATCAACAGTGGCTGGCGGGTGGCTGAAGCTAACTCATTATCCCTGTCATGCAAGTTATACTCTGTAGAAGATCTATAGCTGTTGCTTTGTCAACCTAGCCCTGGTAGAACATAGCGACTAGATAAAGGTGTCTGGCGATCATTATCGAAGGTATCCAAGTTGTTTGTCCCATAAAACTTCATGTTGTAACTTTGAACATCTCGTAGGTTAAAACATGGCAGCATTCACCACAGCATAACCAACAAAAAGACAATACACGGTCTTAATAATGCAAATGTGAGATAATAGTGAGCAGTCCTATCATAAGGAAAAGGAATCTCAAAGACCAATCTCAGACGGGAGACAGAAGGAAGACATAGTGTCCGAGCGAGAATGGATGTATACGAGGACAACAAATGTGCCAACACAATTCACTAGTTCTAGCAGACGGCGCGATATTAAATAAGTTAGGTCCGCAAGGGTACCATTCTACTGAATTTTACTCTATTACCTTAGAGCCGGGGCTGATGACGCCGTTTTCTCAAGTAAACCAATATAGAGTAGCGAGCCAAGCCGCCGGTATACACGCCGACCGGAGATCGTTTATATTGTGGTTGGAGTAACTCCGTCCTTCTATCCCAAAGTCCAATGCCCCTTGATGGAGCATAGGTTATGAAGTCTATGGGGATCGGTCTTAGCGTGTGACGGCTAACCATTATCTTCCAATATGTTGGTATCCACCGTGAATATCAATATGATTCTTACAAGCGAGATGAACATCCGGCCGAAGTGGCGACATTGTCTTGGCCGCCGAAATTCGACGGTAATGGATGGTTCACGGTGTTGCCGAATGTGCGAACCAAAAGTTTCTCAATGTAAAAATGTGCTACGCATAACATGTACAATGGTCATTGTTTCGGATCAATTGACCCCGTTATATTGGATTCTCGGCGTTTGCGCAAAAGGCCGAAGATTTCACTGACTCTTGGCAACCACGCCTCATCTTTATCGGAGTACGGAAGATCTTCGGTTAGGTCTTTTCCCAGTCAGGTAATTTAAAAGAGAAGGTTCATGGAAGCTACGGAATGATCTGCACCGATAGGTTTGATAAGTGTTTCGAACAATGCTAAGCGCGGCAACGGGGATTTTTAGAAAAACGTGGTGGTGATAATGATAAGATATAGTAGCTTAAACAAGCGAATATAATGATTATTGAATAATTCTATTAGAGTAACAAGGCCTATCTCACTATCTCGGTGGAGCAGAAGCCCGATAGCTCGTTTAGGCTCCGCTCTAGATACAGATATCAAGCTTGTATCCAGATCTAGATTATTAAGGATGTGGAGCAAGTTTGAGTCGGTATGCCGGTAGTCCTTGTTCTTAATGACTAGTGAATTGTATGTACCTTGCTCTCTGGTGATGTTTGGGAATTACAGCATCTAGAAAGACGATTGAAGGTTGTTCTGGTACAGGTGCAGCAGAGCATCACAGTGCGTCTTTCACGACGGAAGACGGAATCCGACCAGCACAAAGAAGTTCTGGAAGGCATTTAGGATGAACTATCAAGGTCTCCACCGGCTTCACGAGTCTACACCGAAGCGCACCGGGCCGGGGACCGGCAGCATACCGGTGGAACCGACCGGGTAGAAATTAGATAGTGCATGTGAGCAGCGGTACCGACTGGAGAATCTCCCATCATATTCCGCAACACGGCGTCTTTATTGGCACAAACTAGCCGCTAACTGCGTGCCGAGTCCTTCCCCAGGAGAGCGATTCTTCCATCGCCTCTTCCCCCGGAGTCCGGCCCACACTGGAGAGTGACCGACCTGAGTCGAAAAATAGTAAATCCGGAGTAGCGATGCGGGGAGAAGGGTATCAAACGACAAGCCCTAAGGTGGTATACGCCTCGCCTCCACCCCTTGCGCAGAAAAACCCGCAACAAGTAACACAAACGATATTTGATTCGCAATGTGTTGTTCCTTTTTTCCCCTTGATATTTGATGCAACCCTCCGGTGACGTACCATCTCGGCCAGCCCGGATCCGGCAAGCTTTCCTGCCCAGATGGCAGCACTCAGGGTCTTGCCACCGAAACTAATACTACGCTCGAATGGGCATTGTTCTTTTCTTACTACCCCGGTCAACTCCAGGCAGCCAAGCGCCTTCCAAGAAGTACCCAGTTACATAACATATCAATTACATAATAGTAGACGGAAGGAAGTCCCTTCCCCAGACCGAATCCGGGTGGCCATGCGGAGGCTGTCTCACTCCACGGTTCTAACCTCACTAACCGTAGAGAGGCAACCGGTGACGTACAGACGTGGAGAAATTCCCTTTCTACCTATCGTCGGGAAACCGAGGTGGTAATATCCGTACGTTATGAAAATCACTCATTGGTCTTCCGATGTGGAGGAGATTTTCCGCCGACGCCGCTGTTATCAGCAGTGCCGAACAGGAGGTGTACTGTCACGGCCCATCGGCACCACTTTTCTGCAGGGAAGGTATCCCAGTGAACCAATGCGAGACTGGAATTGTCCTGCGTCTCAGCGGATGTTCCACATTCAGCCGTGGGACTGTTTCTAGGCACTGTGGCACACAGCCTCGCCGAACGTTGTTCTGTAATCATTCTAGCCTTCCTTCCGTATTCGTTCATCTTAGGCGGTCGTGAACGATACTACTCGGGACATTCCAATGAGACAAGAAAGCAGGGGGAGACGGAATGCGGCAAAGAACCGCAAGATCTGCACTGTGAGATCATCGTCACGGATTTAGGGCAAAAATTTAGCCCTTTCGGGCGTGAGAATAAGAGTTTTAAAGGTGTGCCGCAAGTGCTGACTCAGCATCATTGGCCAATCAGAGTCTGGGGCAGAAAATTCTGGATGGAGTCCGAGGCAAAAGTTAAACCTAAAACCCTAATTATGGAGAATATCGAAAAGAAGGAAAAGAGAAAAAAAATTATTAACAGAACATAACCGCTCGGTTGGGGATTTTAGTCTATTTGTTAGTTATATCCGACTCCAACCGCCTCCCCAGTGGACCTAGCTGCTCCTAAAATACTGCGGCGCGCCGTTGTTTTTCTGTTCTTTCTCCTTACGATCCTTTTTGCGACTCATCCATCACCATAGACAATATGACCGTACACAGAGACGCCGAGTCGCCTGCCATTCAGAATGGCCCCAACTATGATGACCATTATGCCGACGTGGAGAAGAAGGAATATAGTGAGGATGTGCCAGCAAACGACCCATTTGGCAACGAGGAAGAAGGAGAAGTCAAGTATCGTGTTATGGGTTGGTGGTAAGCTTCCAATTCTCGCGCAAAAAGAGTGCCGTTGTGCTTCAACGGTGCTGTGCTTCCAATATGGTGGCTGATTTGGGCAATTTGGCTACAGGCAATGTGGAATGTGTAAGCAGTCCTACGCTCAGCTTTTAAATTATACTTCTGAGCATGCTGTCTAATCCGTCCATGTAGTGATGATCGCAGAGAATATGTCCCTAGGCATTCTCTCTCTTCCGTCCGCGATGGCAACGCTAGGACTTGTTCCGTAGGTGTCACTTCACACCATAACTCAATTAGCAACAGAAAGACTGACAATCGATCCAGCGGAGTTATTATTCTTGTCGGAATGTCCGGCGTATCATGGTATACAGGTTATGTTATCGGACAGTTTAAGCTTCGCTTCCCTCAAACGCACAGCATGGGTGACGCCGGAGAGCTTATTTTGGGTCGCTTTGGACGGGAACTGATGGGTATTGGCCAATTGCTCCTGTTGATCTTCCTGATGGCTAGCCATATCCTTACGTTTTCGGTGCTATTCAACACCATCACTGGTCACGGAACCTGCACCATTGTTTTCGCCGTCATTGGAATGGTGGTCAGCTTCATCGGCGCCCTTCCACGTACCATGAACAAGGTGTATTATATGTCCATCGTCTGTCAGTACTTCCACTATCTGGGCATCTTGTGGACCGTCACTGACAACCCTTCCAGCTTGTATCAGTATCATCGCAGCAACCTTTATCACCATGATCTCTATTGGAGTCCAGGCCCCCGATCATGTCCAGGTTGATGCGACCAGGGACGTTAGTTTCCAGGATGCATTCTTGGCCGTGTGCAACATTATCTTTGCCTACAGTATGACTTGACCACCTCTCTGACACGTCGTACAGCTTCTTCTAACCTCGTTACAGTCACTCACGTTGCGTTCTTCGGTCTCATCTCGGAAATGAGAGACCCTCGGGAATTTCCCAAGTCGTTGACCATGCTTCAAGTGGTGGACACGTCCATGTACGTCGTCACAGCGATCGTCGCCTATCGTTATGCGGGCCCAGATGTGGCATCTCCTGCCCTTTCGTCTGCAGGACCTGTCATGAAGAAGGTCGCTTACGGCATCGCTATGCCCACTGTGCGTTTAGTCCTAGCTTTTTCCCCGGTTCAACGTCCTAACTGTTTCATAGGTCATCATTGCTGGTGTTATCTACGGCCACGTTGCCTGCAAATACATCTATGTTCGCGTTTTCCGTGGCTCTGACCATATGCACCAGAAGAGCATGCTGTCCGTTGGAACCTGGGTTGGCATTGCGCTCGCCCTGTGGTTGATCGCATGGGTCATTGCCGAGTCCATTCCCGTCTTCAACGACCTTCTGAGTCTGATTGTATGTGTGCTCACCTCCTATGTTCCCTATCTGTTGCTAATTCGCTCCTACAGAGTGCTCTCTTCGGTAGCTGGTTCAGTTATGGATTCCCAGCCATTTTCTGGTTGGTCATGAACAAGGGAGTCTGGTTCTCTTCTCCCCGGAAGATTCTCCTGACCATTGTCAACGTGATCATCCTCGGCATCGCCTGCGCCATTGTATGTGTTTACCCTCTTCATCTTTTGTTATTATGACATTAACCTTTGTGCAGTGCGGTTTGGGACTCTACGTCTCGGGTAAATCGATCAACGAGAACTCCTCTTCTTCGAGCTGGACCTGCGCGAACAACGCCATCTAATTCTCTTTCACGGCATCCCCTACCCATACAATACACACGTACCGTGTCGATGACTTCCTACGAGAAGATATCGGGATGGACATGTTAGAAACAGTCATTTCGATTATAGCGGGCCTATAGTTCTGGGACTTGGCCATGGCCCAGTCATCAGATTCAAGGCTGTTCTAATGGTTACTATATATATTAGCATCTTGATCGGCATCTTAGAAGCCGGCAAGGAATCTGTACTGTACATAGAATATCTAGAGAGCTTCACTTTTTGCATGTGACATGAAGTTAAATGAACATAAATTCTTCGCATTCAATGATGGTCGGGATGTATGGTGTGGTTATCACTGATCACCTTCATTCAGTGGCTTGTAGCGATAGAACCCTCATACTATTACTCACAGATTATACTCGATGCTTGTCAATGGGGAGACTATTCTTCTTAGGGCATGCTTGAGAGACGACTAATCGCGACCGTGGTGAACTGATGCTGGAGGGTCACCCCGATCTGTATAATTGACTTCTTTTGCCGGAATAACCGTGCCCTGATACTGTAAGATGCAGAGTAAGCCTCGTTTCTGTAGTGGATAATTGGGTAAACTGATAGATATGCCTAGAAAAAAAATACTTCTACATTGCGCTGGATTTGCTTGTTGGTGCGTCAATATATATATCTCCAGAGGGCCCTACTTCCGAGATAATAACTACATCGCATCATCCTCAGAATGGTTACCGCTCACAGATCGCCATCTGATTCCATTTTGACTCGGTAAATATGGGTATTGACACCATTTTTCTCAAATATCTGAGCGGGGCGGAATTTCGGGGGTTATGGAAACTTTTCTGATTATCCTAAACTCGTCGCTATACATACTAGCTAGTAGGGAGCACTATAGACGAAGCACCAATTTTCCAACCTGTTTCCCTTGCCAAATATATTCAATCGCCTCATCGGCCTTTTCAAACGGATAGACTGAGTCGATAATATCATCGAACTGGATTTGTGTGGCAGACAGCGCAGCGCAAAGATCGTCCTGATCCTGCTTGGACCCAGCGTTGATTCCCCTATAGTGAGTATTAGCCACTGCTCAGCCGTGATCCTGGTATGCAATGAGGTCTCACCTTAGGATGACTCTCCTATCAATGAGAACGGAGAGAAGTTCTGCGAATTCACTGGTATTCTGCTTGCTGAGATATCCCACCTGGCTAACTATTCCGCCACGTCGTGTACATTTCATGCTCTTTACCAGCGTGGAGGATCCACCAACTTCGACAACGATATCGACACCGGCTCCTTCAGTCAACTTCAGAACTTCCTCATGCCACTCGGGGTTCTTGGAATAGTTCACAGTCAACAGCGGGGGGCTGGGGAACTGCTCCTTCATTTTCTGCAGCTTTGCGTCGCTCGAGGAGGTCATGATCACCTTCAGGCCTGCAGCTCTCGCCAACTTGAGCGCAAACATGGCCACGCCACCAGTACCTTTTCGTCGTTAGAACCAAAACATGCCTAGTTCTCAGTGGCAAGAGACAGACCTTGAATCAGAACGGTTTGACCAATTTCCATATCCTTCAGCGCCGCCCACGCGGTCACTCCGGCGCAAGGGATAAGACTGGCTTGGACCCAGTCGAGGTATGTGGGCAGCTTGCATAGCTTGTGCTCATCGAACACGATGTAATCTGCCAGTACTCCATCCTCATCGGCCGCTAACCAAGACCGAGTCGATTCCCGTCCAGTGATGTTCTCTGTGTCCACGATTGGGGCTGCCCGATCCCCAATCGCCAGGTTCTTCACCCTCTCGCCGACAGCCACCACCTCACCCGCCGCATCATTGCAAGGGATACCGTGTGGTACTACCGGCCAGGGGTTGCCGCCGTTTGCAATGTTGGCGTCTCTGTAATTGAGCGACACGGCATGGACCTTGATCAAGACTCCCGAGGGGGATAGGGGAGGGATTGCTTCGGTGACCAGCTTCACCTTGGGAGTCCCAGGAGTGTGATCGTCCGTTCGGCGAAAAGCCTGGCGGGATGTAGGTTGTGGTTGAGTCATGGTTGTTTGTGTTCCGGTGGGATTATCTTTTGGTTGTTAAGTATTTGCTTCGTAATCTGTCCGTGGTCGAAGTATGTATCCTATTTATTTATCAGTGGCATTTCTGAGTCGGAACCAAAGATCCATGACGACAATCACCCCACTAACTGTGCGGGGAAACACACATCAAGAAGTTGACAGGAGTGAAGCTGAACGTATACTTGCCTCTATACTCTATACTCTCCCCACCGGGTGTTGTGCTCTCATAATCTTCACCAAATTGGGGCTAGTGATCCCGAGTGGATTATTAATTCAGGTTCCTTTTCTTCTTCCGACCGCATCGGCTGAGAACCCGAGACCTGTTGACCTTCTAGAGATATTGATTCATTCATACAAGCAAATTTCTGTTATCGAGGGAGCTCACTTTACCTTCCAATCTCAGCCACGGGGGCCTGCAGCAGGATAGCACTTGTTCTACATTTGTCAGTCCGGAGTTGGTCTCGGTACAAGGATCGGCAATTTTGTAGGTTGAAGGTGAAAGTTCCTCGGTGTTGATGCAGGGAAACCGATGATATGAGAGGTATGCTATTAACAGATCATTAAACACAGGTGCGTTCTGCTACTCATATGCGACACGGTTCAGCTAAAGGTATGGCACATTTTAAGGGGCTAAACTATTTCATTGCAACATGACCACGACTACCTCAGATCTCTCTTCAGAACAATAGATCAGCTATAACAGTTTAAAAGTAGCTAGCAACAGCCTCTCCCAGCACGTCTAATCGCGGCGTTATTCCTAAGCCTGGTGTGGTTGGCGCGGTGACGAAGCCATCCTGGATGTCAAACGCTCCATCCGCGGTCTTAACCGTAACCATGTCGCGACATTCCAGGATGCAACGCAAAGATCGCTCCGGAACTGTTTGAGCCAGATGCACGATCGCGGCGAATGCGATGTCCGAGCCACACGTCTCCTGAACACTCACACTGTAGCCCGCTGCCAGGCAGATGTCCCGCTGACGGCGGCCTCTGGTCAGACCACCCGCCTTGGAAATCTTCAAGTCAATCCCTTCCGCGGCGTCGTCCGCAAGGATCTTGACGATGGACATTTCATTCGTGGCGAGTTCGTCGTAGATGATCGGAACATCGGTCTTACGGCGGAGAGATACGCACTCACGCCAGGTGGCACAAGGGGCCTCCAACGCGAAATCGAGGCCATGGGGCAACAGCCTCAACAACCGTAGAGCGGTTTCCACGGACAACCCACCGTTGGCATCCACAATAAAGAATTCATCCGGTTGCTGATCGGCAAGAGCCGCTGTGATCCGCTTGGCGTCAGTGACAGGTTCGCCTGAGATTTTGACCGATTGCCCTTTGTATCCCTTTGCACGATATTTGGCAACTCGTGCACGCATGTCCTCCGGCTCTCCGACGTAAATTGAAGAGATTAATGGCAGTCGAGTGTTTGTGCGACCACCCAGAAGCTCGCACACGGGCAGTCCGACTGACTTGCCAAAGATATCCCAGCATGCCACGTCGATTGCTGTTTTGGCATCTTCATGTCCGAGCAGCGCATCGTCCATGGCATCATTGATGCGGTCGACTCGTCGGGGGTCTAGACCGATCAGGCTTGGTGCCATTGTAGCGATACCAGCCCTGACGCCGCGTGCATGGGAAGCAATGTAGTTGGAGCCAAAGGAGTGCTTTCTCCCCAGCCCTCAATGCCGGTGTCAGTGGTTATCCGCACAATGGTAGCGTCGAATCTCCGGTATTCTCGCCCGGCAGAGAGGTAGTAGACACCCCCTGAATAAGGGAGGTCAACTTGGAAAACATCAATCCTTGCGATTCTGAGGTCTGACATGTTTGCTGAGTTGCTGGAGCAAGTCGTGGCGGGGTAGAATGTAAAACGATACGTCTTAGCGTGCTTTAGGCAAGAACAGACCAAAGCTTCACGCGTCCGGAGTAAAATCGGGGGCAAACCTAGTTGTTATATAGTCTAGCTCTCGGGAGTTAAGGCAAGGGTACCGGATGGATTGTGGCCACCCTCGGCTTGTAAAGTCAGTGGAAGGTAAACATTTCCTCTCTCGTACATATCAGGCGTGCCATAAGGTGCAGTCCTACGGAATGCATACCCGAGTAAATTCGGGTTCTCATCTACTCAGCTGCAAATGGGTGTCGGGAGTATTGCCGTTTCCATGTTCCCATGGCGCATGGACTGCGACTTGGCAGCTATCAGGGTTCCTGCGGGGAAATCCCTTTCGCATGATGAACTAACCACTTGGCAATCTGGGAAATTGTAGCTTAGATGGGAATGCTCACCGGACTGGTGTCAATGAGGGGGAAACAATTGCTTCCCCGCGCATTGATAGCTCAAGGTTCTGCGCCTGTGCTCAGTATAGTTGCCGATTCTGCCTTTTCGGGCAGATGACACCTCCAGTGGGAGGTCTAGTGCTAATAATATATCTATATCTTTATCCAATGATCATTGTGAAGTACCTATTTGCTATCTCAGCCCCCCGTCCCTTAACGACCAATGGAAGAGGGGAATCAACCCTACCGCATCTTACACACAGTGTGAGATCACCATCTTCAAAGGGGTAGAATGGACTCCAAATGCTAACTCGGGTGGAGGCGATCACTATGTATACTGTTCTTTCGGAAATCACAGTATATTCTGTGGACAAATTACCATGTTCAGACCTTGTGTGACCCTTTATCATTGGCAGTCCACCGTTTTCGCCATCCCATCAACCAGATCCTCGACGGAAGGTGTTGAAAACATTGCCCCAGCAATATATTTCCCATCGCAATATCCAGAGACGTCGATGCTAATTAGTGAAGATGACGTGATGTGATTCTTGCAGGGAGTATGGTTAGGCCGAGGTCTTTGGATACGGAAGAATCAAAGAACCTGATTGCAAGCTCACACAGCCACAATGTCTTATGACGTTTTGTTTGACTCTTTGGACATAGAGCATACAGAAACATAAGGGCTAACCGACTTTTATTATCGATATCGACTCAGTAAAAAATCAAGAAACACACGTAGATTGTAAGCCGTGGTCCCCATACTTACTTTGTGTGACAGAAAGGCCAATGAGCCGAAGGAATAGTAACCTTGCCAGATACTGGGGCAAATATAAAGATTTTTATATTAATTCTATATGGAAAACGTGGTAGCACGGTACATATGACGCTATGATTATTTAAAAACAAACCATGTTTCAGATGACGAATTTCTATACTCATGCGCTTTCTGTGAACATCGAACTATTCTAGCTTCCTCGAATCCGCTAAGCAAGCAAAATGTCTCCATCACGGAGGTATTTCCGGCAATCGATTGGGCTTATCCACTTACATGGACAGGATATCAACGAATAAACATCAGCCAAGCCTTACGACAAGACGATCTACCATCCGTCCGGCCAACGGCAAATCTCCGATTTGGGTGCCGCTGCTGTTCACCGAACTTTGGTCTTTTCAGGGTACAGAGACTGCCCCGGACGCCGTAGGGACCAACCCGAGTCCATAACTCGATAGTACCCAGGTTTCCGTGACTCAATAGAATTAATTGTCCGAGTCTGGCTTACTTTACGTTTTGCAAGATATACGTGTATGGCACAGCCCATATTTGAGAAGCGCAAAAGTTCAACCAAGTAATCGGAGGCATCCTTGACCACAAGTCATAGTCAACTATGTTAGATCGTATGTTACAGGGGGTTCGCAACTGCCGAGTACCTTGTCTCAGTTCGAAACACAGTCAAACCATGGCAGCAACAAACACAGCCCGGGGAGTCTTTCAACTGTTGGGCAGGGTTTAACCCTACATCAGGCACGGCTGTTGGAATTGAATGACAAGATAGTACCCTCTCTTGGCAAGGGGATCGTCCCGTACCCGATTTGGCCTTTGACTGTACATTGAAATCAGTCCGGTAGGATCTTCAACGCCCTGTAAAGCTCTCCCTTCCCAAGAATGAAATCTTCCTACTCTAGATTGGTCGCAACGTAATCAGCAATATGAATGTATCGTATTCGCCAAATCTGGCAGTCGAAAAACACGACTATGGCACAGACTTTCTAGAAAGCGTTAAACAGCACGCTAGAGTATACTGAGCCAGAGATGAAGGTGGGTACTACGGTAGGTAATTCTCTGATAATAGAATGAAGGGATTACGAATCGCTATCGGACGATACAAACCAAAGATCCCATATTGTCCCTGCAGATCTCTAGGATTCAAAGTGGGAGGGCCCAGTGTTTAGAATTTTAATCGTATACATTTCACTTGGCGTTAAATCTCAGCCAATGCTAACGTAGACAGTGATGTTCATGGTGGGCGATATTATCAACCAAAAAGGAGATGTGAACAGTAATCACCTCCCCATGTCTCTACTAACACGCTAATATATTCATGTTTTAGGAAACCACTGAGTTTCCGACATAGAGATATCTTAGATGGCATTATCTCTGGCAGAATTTCAGTCACAATAAGGGCGATTAACGATTAACCAGGTCAGACAGATTTAACTCAAGGCTTCAAAAACAGTATATACCATAGGGCAAATTGTTAGAGACCAAAGAAAATATCGATATTTTCGGCGGATCGTCGGAGAATTACCGCAACGATGGCCCCCTCTTTCAAACGAGTCAGTAAAATAGAACTGGGGCAGTTTTCTGATTAAACCCTTAATCAAGTTGCGGCTACCACAAATGAACAGTTCGTCAACGGTTGTAAAGTGCAATCTAGATCCGTATCCGATGCTGCCGTGTGTGTGGAGCCAGACGGGGGTTGCCCCGAACGGTAAGCTTAACGCACCTCAACCCTACCAGTATACAGACATAGCTCACATCAGCGATAGGACTCATATCCTTGAGCTAAGCCACTATCAGATTAACATTAATTACCTGGAGTCGGACGAAGCTGTCAATGATTTGACTGAAACGCACCAGCAGCAATCTAGCTTTGAGACATCTCTACATCTGCCGCACAACTTGGCTTGCGCCATACGGAAGGGGCTAATAGTGCCCGTTGATCTATTGCATGCTCTATAATGTACCAATAACATACGAAGGAGGGAAGTTGAATCCGGTGTCCCCGCTTGGTTCCTCTGTGGGGGCGAGGGGATAGTGGAACCGCTTACGAAGAACTGGAGAAATACAGACTTTACTGTTCCTCAGACAGTGAAAGAACAGGATACGAAGATGGCAGTGTCCATGGATCGCCATGAACAAAATTAATGCTCCACCTCCATCATATGATGAGCCTCTTCTTCACCAAACAGATAATGATCTTCGAGGCCTATCAACATATAAAGGGCAGGGCATTTCCGAGATGTTTGAGATGATAAATCAGTCCATTCTATAAGTCATTCGCTCATTTTTCATAGAATAGCTGGTATATTCCAAAATGCTTGCCAAATTTTCCTTCCTTTCTCTTCTCCTCACCTCTACTGCCTTTGCCGCCGGCGGCCAGGGTCTGTCCTACGACAACATTGACAAGTCGGCCACCCCCGGCGCCAAAGCGCTTCTGAAATACATCCAGTCGCAGTATGGATCGCATTACATTTCCGGACAGCAGGATGCAGGCAGCTGGGACTGGGTCAAGCAGAACATTGGAGTGGCCCCTGCGATTCTGGGTAGCGACTTCATGTATTACTCGCCTTCGGCGGTTGCTCATGGCAGCAAGTCTCACGCCGTCGAGGATGTGATCCAGCACGCAGATCGTAACGGAATCAACGCCCTGGTCTGGCATTGGTACGCTCCGAATTGTCTGCTCGACAACGCCGAACAGCCGTGGTACAGTGGATTCTACACCAAGGCCACCTGCTTCAACGTTGCCGATGCCGTCAACGACCGTCGAAACGGAACCAACTATCGCCTCCTGCTGCGTGATATCGATGCCATCGCCGCCCAGATCAAGCGTCTTGATCAGGCCAATGTTCCGATTCTCTTCCGCCCGCTCCACGAGCCCGAGGGTGGATGGTTCTGGTGGGGTGCCCAGGGTCCTGCCCCGTTCAAGAAGCTCTGGGATATGATCTACGACCGCATCACTCGTTTCCACAACCTTCACAACGTGGTCTGGGTATGCAACACCGCCGAGGCTGACTGGTATCCTGGAAACGATAAGTGTGACATTGCCACCGTCGACCACTACGCCGATGCTGGTGACCATGGCGTTCTCGCAGACAAATACAAGAAGCTCCAGGCCGCCACCAACAACGAGAGAGTTTTGGCTCTGGCTGAAGTCGGTCCCATTCCCGATCCCACTGTTCAGGCTCGTGATAAGGTCAACTGGGCCTATTGGATGGTGTGGAACGATGAATTCATCAAGGACGGCAAGCAGAACTCCAAGCAGTTCCTGCAGAACGTGTACAACAACACCAGGGTTGTTACGCTCGACGGTGGCTCTAAGCTTGGCAACTGGAACCAGGCTTAAGCCGGCCTGGTGGTCGATGACTAGGGCAATTCATTCCACTTGAAGTCCGTGGAGTGCTGTCGCTGCGACAGACCGACTGTCAAGTTATAACTTGACTTATTCAATCCTTCATCTATTTCTTTTAGTCGTTCTGTCCTCTGCAAGAGCGTCAGAGTCTAATGTTTTACTTTCTTCTACTGGGCGCAGGCCATACATCAAATGAACTCCTCGAGGAACTTGTATCTGTAAAATTAACCGTAGCAGAGCCCGTAGTCCTTTTCTTTTATAAATCAGTAGTCTGGGGGTATTATAAGGATCGAATTTTACAATTGATGTGGTTGGATATAGTTCGCGAATGCGAAAAGCAAATTCACTTGCCCAACGTAGCTGCACATCCTATCAGATCTTCAAGAATTGAACCAGTGCCCTCAGCAAGGTATTTGGCCCAAGTGTAGTTTCAAGTTCATCCAGCATTCTCCAAAGTGTTTCGTAAAGTTCCGTGATGATACGTTTGGTATACTCTAGACTCCCGGCAGCCTCCATCTCGGAGAGTATGTACGATCGTATTTCCTGGGACATACCAGCCCTGTGCCCACCAAACATCAACCCGCGAATTCTGTCTGCTGTTGGACTATTATTCAACGTATGGATTAAGATCAGTGAGAACTTTCCCTCTGATAGATCATCGCAGAAGCCTTTTTTTGCCGCATACTATGTCTGAGTTAGTAGATGCTGATGTCGAAGGCCTATGCAGTCCGAAAAGTAATTTTGGAAGCGCTGGACAGATCAGAGCGCTATATCGCGAACGTACCTCGTCAGATACCAGGTTTTGATAATCATCACGTATCTGGTAGTATCTTCCTAGAAGGGTTATAAAATGAAGCAATGTATTCTCTTTCTCAGGAGACATTGGCACTGACGCTTCCGCGGCCATCAAACGTAGAACAAGCCGGAAGAAGCCAGCGGTCTTGTTGTCAATCATAATAATGTAGTCTTTCATCGAAGGGCATTTCCTGTGGAATTTCCAGTGAAGCTCGAGAGCTTGACCCGAAAAGAGGTTGTCCAGCTCGTCTATAGCCATGGCCCAGTTAGGGATCCTGCCAAATTGATAACGGACAATCAGGAGTATGTACTAACCATACAAGACTTTCCTGCAGACCGTTGGATGTCTCAGCTCCTCACAAAGTAAGGCTGCCTTAGCGCCAGTATACCCCACACAATTGACCGTCTGGCCAACACCGTACATAATATGGGCCGCCGGCATCCCGCGTCGCTTTGACGAGTCATCTTGAATATCATCCAACCTGATGCATTATGTGAGTTTTTCAAAAGGGAGCTTCGGTAAATAGTTGTCAGGTGAGATGACCTACAATAGCGAGCTATTGAAAAGCATTGTCGAGAAGGTTTTGATGACTTCAGTTGACTCCGCCGATACATTGAACCAGGTCTGAAGTGTATCAGCCAGTTTGGCCATCGTTCCTTTACCAGGGAGAGAGCTGATGTAGTTATACGGGTCCATGCATAACTGTTCACCTCGTTAGTAGAGACAAAAGCAACATCACACAATGTAACACACGTTTTCTGCATCTGCTTTCTGGAACTTGTCGGTAATACCAATTTCCATACCCGAGGATCCAAGACCATTAACAGAGGTATGAGAACCCGCCGTGGTCATGCTCGTTGAGCTACTATCAGAACCAGAAACCTGGCTTTCAGACACGGTGTCCAGCTCCAATGTTGATGTAATGTGGTCGCTCAACGCAAGCGGTGCTGGATAGCCCTGAAGACGCCCGAGACAAGGATCTGGAATTTTGACAAGCCTGGCGCGATCTTCGGCAGTTGTTGTGAAATCTGTGCGAAAATATCGCTCGGAATGGGACATCCAATAGTTACATCCTCCAGCCATCGTCATGACTGTGAAGACATAACTTACCAGACTAGGAGATTTAGTCACGTCAGAACTTCGCCAGGCGTGAAATTCTTCGAGTGCCCGTTCTTCCAGCTCTGTAATCTCTCGCTTAAGGATGTTTGCAGCCTCGTCCTCATTGTAGCCGTAACCGGACATAAGCAATGCCATCGCATTGCCGATCGTGTCCATATTGCCAGCTGAGTGATGTTCCTCGAATTCCTTGGGAAAGCCGTACAAATCGTTCAACAGTGAAACACTCAGAAGGAACTTATCGACGAAATAAGACACAGAGTCTATCTCCTGCGGAGAAACCTGCTGACCCTTGAGATGGCTTATGGTGTTTGCCATAAACCTTAGATCACAACAATACTCGTTAGCCCGGCACATACTACAAAAGAATGGACCTGTGGATGACGGGCGATACCTCATTCCTGAATGCTTGATTCTGAATATTTTATACTCATCGAAAGACATGGTGTTTTCGACATGAGCTGTTTGCGCGGAGAAAAACTCCTTCAGCTCCGTTCGAAGTGCGTTCAGGTCCCATATATCAAAGCAATTGCTTAATATCGTCATGGCATCTGGAATAAGTTTGCACTCAGACGTTGCAGGGTTCCCTGCGCTCACAGCCGCCCATGCGTCTGCAAGAATCATATCATGCTCCTGGGTGTTAGTGGCACCGAAACCGATTGGGGAAAAAAAAAATACACTTACCGATTTCTTGTCAAGCGTATCAGTACTATCTGCCTCAATATAAGCATGAGACTATGGCTCCAGCGAATTTTGCACCTACCGTCGAAGTAAAAGAGGAGTTCTGCCATCTCCACCATGAACGGTATCCAGGATGGTGGACATTCTGGGAACATCCACGATGAAACGTGGCCCTGGGAAGTTACTGTGCCATTTTGAATTAAGATTTTCGAATCAATTCCAAGCTTTGCTGCCAATGTCTCCTTTGCTTTCTCTCCTGCCAGTCTAATTTGATCAGAGAACTTTGAGACACGAACCGGGAGAGTACTGTAGAAGCGGTCTGTCGCAGGTCCAATTGTTTCTACAGGTTCGGAAAATTGGAATGGATAGCCTTGATAGGTACTCATTGCGGTTGTTTTTTACAAGCAGAAATCTCTCCGACGATGAGCTATGGAAAGAAGGGCAAGGTGGTCGAAAGCGAAAGGAATGGCAATTAGGCAAACAGAAGCTCGCATTTATACCAAACCTTGCTCCGCTTCCGCTGACCAAATGGCTATCCAGTAGGCTAATGCTGAAAAAGAAATAATCGAGGGCTTGAGGACCAGACTTTTCCAGGGGTTATAGGTCTAGTGATCGTCGTCTCCAAAAGCTGAAGGTATGTGGGGCGCATGAGGAAATTCATAATAATTATAGGTCACATACATGTCTCCACCTAGAGCAGTAGTCTATTTTCTATTTGCAGGACTAGAACCAAGTGGCTCACCAGATGACAATCATTATTTTATACTGAGATCCCCATTGACGAAAGCTATCGAAAGATCGACGTACTATATGGCCATCACTTAGGCTAGCCGCCTAGGCTGCCTAGTCCGCACTATTCTGGGTCTTGGAAACTTGAGCTATCGTCCGCCACTACGTATGTTCGGACGCCTCTGGCAATAGCGTGAATGCCACACGACCTTTTTCTTTTCCTTTCGTGTTTGCGGGGAACTGATCGGCCTTGGCAGTTCCTCAACGAGGGTTATATCAGATAATGAATAATTCGAATAGTCAACTTATTTCCGAACTAGCTCATGCCCTTGGAATTATTCTTAACCACACCATAAAGTTTAGTCTTCAAATGCCCCTAAATTCATAGAAAAATTGAATATATAAAATTGTCCTGTAGAATGCTTAGGATTCTGATTATTGCTTGTCTGTATAGAGATTTTACTATAAACAATTTGAAGCGCTTGCTAAACTAGCTGCTTAGAACGGGGTTTTACTAGACTGATATAGCGATTAGGTGGTATTTGAGAAAGCTCTATTATTCTCGAGATATTTGCCGTATATGTACTCCGTATATTAACCGACATTTCTGATGTTTGACACGGTATGGCTCAAAGTTTATCACAACCAGCGTTATGCTCTTTGTCATAGACCCAACGCTTACCAGATCACTTCCAGCCTAAGTTATGCAGCTCCTGGGAATTAGTTATGTAAACATCACTCGGGGGTTGCCTTGTGCCACTGTAGGCAACAGATTATAGGAGATCTTCGCGTTTTATATGGTGCATCGTGATATTCTAGTTGAGCGGGGATTTCATGGTATATCACATAGTCTGTCCCCGAATAAGCAAACCAGAAAGGAGGGAAATGAAAGATAAATGTCATAGAATAAACTCATAACTTTGGCCCCTAGTGTTGCAGGAAGAATACTCCGTAGAAGACACCATTTATGCAGATCGCCAATAGTCCAATATTAGCCCTGTTCATCTGTGCTTTGATCTAATAGCGCAGGGTGGAGGTACGGTTAGCCGCCACGTTGGTGTCTGACGCGACGTATATAAACTGCTTTCGTTTCGCATCTGCATAGCATCTCTTTCGTCTCTAAGTCTCAACAGTTCTATTACTCATTAGAAACCCAAATCACACAGAAATCCCTCATCATGCGTCTCGTTCCAATCAGTGTCGGTCTTGCAGCATGTGCCAATCTGGTGTCTGGTATGGCTTTTACGGCTCCTGCCCGATGCTTGACGATGAAAGACACCGCCGAGCAACTGGACGTGAGTCGTTGGATTGATCTGTGGCAGGAAACTACCTGCAAACGCTGTCAGTCGCCCAAGCTGTCGGATTATCAGACTCTGCGGGAAAGTCACGTCGCCCCCTTCGTGAAGGATTGCTCTGACTCTATGGGCACTCCTCACCTTTCCTCCAACTACCTTAGCCTCTTGGACAGCCTCTTGGACCTGGCCAAAAGCAAATGCGGGGTAACCGACGAAACCGACTTGTGCGAGGATCCCGATCAATTGAAGACAGTAGCCAAATGTGTCCAAAGCAACGCCTGGTCTTTTATTCTGGGCAACGTCGGCAATTTCCTGTCCATCCTGTTGGCAGACCCCTGCGGCAAACAAATGGACTTCATTGCAAACCCGGACACTCTCGATAACACCATTCGTTCCCACTTGAGCAACTACGAGAAAACTTGCCCAAAGAGTGAGTAGGCCATTCCAACTGTCGTTCTGAAAGTGTATAGGCCAACTAACCTGTCCTCTTGTTAAAACAGATAGCGAATCGCTCGGCCAGTGAAAATCCCGAATCAAACTGTGCTTCATTCCAATTTGAGCAGCCGTGTTTACTTTCCTTCGACCTCCCCTTCTTGTGCGTGGTTTAGTTATCTCGGGGGCTCCGTGTAGTTGCCCGGCTCTGCAACTCGACTTATAGTTCAGTTTAATATAAGGGTGCTGCTTATGATTATCCCGATAATTGTTCCGAAGATTCTGAAGTAGTACGAATTTAGTAGTATGTTCGTAGACCGTAGGTGTTTTGCTTCGTAAATAAATTGAACAGCTATTAGCGTGTAGCAGAGTAGACAGCATGGATGAATGTAAGCACTTCGCCTCGCCCCGACCCGTCTTCTTTTTGCGGACGCTAGAGATCCCGGGGAATTCGGGATTCTGACTTTTATCTCGGTTATGCTGCTCAAAGTTTCTTGTGATGCGCCCCTGACAGCCTCCACTTTGATGTTGCCTAGAATTCGGCCTCTATTTTCGTCACGAAAGCTACTCACTGGCTAATTCAAAGTGCTATTTGAACACAGGCCCAGATATTATACACACTGTGGGACTGGATCTCTCGCTCATACAACCGTCATCATAAGCCTTACAGTGAATCTGCGAAGGCAAGCTCATATGCAAATCCAAGAGTCAGTCTGCCGTGTTGCAGCACATGGTCAAAGTTGACGGTCTCAATCGTATCATCGGCCGAGTGAATGTAAGGGCTGTCGTCACCAAAGGCTGACTCGAATGCAAATGCGGCGGGATAGCCATACTTCGTGGCAGAAGCATGGTCAGAGCATCCGTATCCGCATTTCGAATCGACGGTCGGGATAGTACAATACTACAAGTATCCTCTGTAAGCATGAAGGGACTATCACAAACAGGAATTGAACTTACAGCATCTACAATGATCTTCAGGAACTTGGTCAGGTTCTCATCGACATTGTCGGTGATGATGCCGATCGACTCCGGCTTTCCAGCATCAGTGGTGCCTTTGGTATAACCCGTCATATCCTGCTGGAGCATGGCTTTCACGTCTCGGCTTTTCTGCGAGTACTGCTCAAAGATATCCTGACTTCCCAGAAGACCTCCCTCCTCTCCGGCATAGAAGTGGAACTCAACGGTGTTCGGAGCCTCACCGGCCGCAACCTTCTCGTCCGTCAGGAGAACGCGGAAGGCTTCAAGGATGGTAACAACACCGGATCCATCGTCATCTAACCACGCGTCTCTGTTAGCATCACGATGTTCTATAGTTCATGGACAGGACGTGCGAAGTACCCACCAGCACCTGGTGCACGGCCCTCTGAAGGCGAATTGAGGTTGATGGAGTCCTGATGCGCTCCAAGAACGATGGTCTTGTCACTCTTGCCGGGGATCTTCGCAATCAGACTCGACTGCGGGAAGGAGTGTTTGAAAGGCTCCACAGTGACTCCCTTTGCTCCACTGGCGGAGATGATTTCCTGAATCTTGCCTTGCAGCCACTCGGATGATTTCTTACCATTGTCGCTCTTATAATAGCGATTGTGGAACTCCGAGAACGGCTGGAGAACGGTTTCGAAGTTCTTTTTGTCGAGCGAGTTGATTAGGTTTTGCACGGTCTCGTTATGTTGCACGGAATCGGGATAGGTGACCGCGAGTTTTTGCTTCTTGTTCGATGCGAGTTCCAGGCTACTGGTCCGTCCAGTTATATCGAAAAAACGCTTGCCCTCCTGTTCAATCTTATTAGCGGGATGCTGGGCGTAAACGTCAAAGGGAAATTTCGTCATACAGCCCTCAGAGCCCATTTCTCTGCTTCCGTAACAACTTTCGTTTCTCCCGGGCCAAGTTCTAGGACATACTGATCGTCCGAACGGATATGGTCTCCAATAGCAAGGGCAGAGGCCGTGGCTGCCAAGGTCGCGATGCAGGGGAGGAAACGCATATTGAGAGAACAAAAGCGTGTATCACCAAGTCGATACGAACGGAATGCTCGAGTAGCCGAGGGAGACTGATTATGAGGGAACGATCCACTTTATGGAAAGACAGAACTCGAGGTTTTATAGACCAGCGAATTAGTCACATGGCAAGGTACGGTGTATTACATTTGACGCCATAGAATATTCCGGGCCAAGTATGATGCAAGATATGAGGAGCTGCTTGGCAACACTTGGCACCTCTTCGACCTTCCTATAATGCCGGGAAGTAAGCTGTGTCTGCAGAGACCATTGTAACCTGAAGTCATGGGATCTTGAGGAAGGAAATCGGAGGTGATGAAGATCTACTGTCTCCAACCCTATCAGATGAGAAAGCATGGATACATCAGGGATTCCCCGCCGGGGGTCCGTAGGGAACCCGCCCTGCCAAGCTTTATAATATCGGCACTTAGTAGAAGATCACTTCTTGGAAGAGAAATAGTCTCGAAACATAACGCGGGATTAATTTGCCTCAATGTAACCCTGGTCCCTGCCGTTGCAAGTCTCACCGGCTTGGCAGTATCCGCTTCGCAGTTGTCTGACACCTCGTCTCGGCAGGTCTCTGACATGTTTTACAACAAACGGTGAGTCAGCAATGTGTAGACAGACTGTAACCCTGTTCCAGGTTAAGTAGTCGATCGCAGGGGGTTCCATGATACACATAACACTCATACATCCGTTGCTTTGCCGTTGAGTCGAGATCCCAATTTACAAACAGTGTCTTTGCATGATGCATGATCCATAGGCACGATTTTCCCTCTATGCCTGCCTGCGCAGACGCCCCTGATGTTCAAAGTTCAAGTTAAACAATTCACCGTAATTATTAAGGCAAATAAACTGCAGTAATAACAAAAGCATGACGGCATCGAATGCCAACAATGATATTTAAAAGCCATAACCGCTGGTCCGATTTCATAAAAAGAGCGCAACTCGGGAATACTTTTCAACATATCTGATGCTTAGCTGTCCAGTCCCGGACACTGCTCACTCGTAGTCTCCGTGATCTCCGAGTATGGCGAAGGGTCAGTCCAAATCAAGTCGAATCTATCATATGGAGTCAGTAGAGTATCGCTAGTTATCCTGCACGCTGAAATCATCTGAAATCATTTGAATTGTGGTGCTTTCTATCCGAGAAGGGGAAGGGTAAGGAAAAGGGCTTCCGTACCTATCACTTGGATACTCCGGTGCATCCTTAGCTCCGAGTTTCTTCACGATATCCGTGAGCGCCTCATGCTGCCAGCAGATCAAGATATTCCCGTCTCCTTTGTATTTTTCGACAGCCTTCTTCACACACTTGGGGTCGTCGCGATCACAAGAAGTATCCACAGTAAGACCCAAGTCCTCAGCCAAGGGAAGAACCGTCTCATAGGGACGGGTCCGCTTGCCGCCTGTAGCAGTCTGTTAGCGATTTTGAACACATCGGGAACGACTCGTCGTCTGATATCGAACATACTCTTCTTGGGTGTTTGTGCCATTATATAGCCAATATTGTACTTAGAATCCTTGCCAAAGACGGATCGGAGACATTGAGCGCGTTGAACCCCCTGAGCGCTGAGACCGTCGCCGCCATCATCTGGCTTCTCTCCATGTCGGATGAGGTACACCGTAGGCGACGCCATGGCGGTAGCGGCAGCTGCTAGAAGGTAGTAGGACAGAAGCATTTTAAGCAGTGATGGCGTACTGCGGAGTAATGGTTCGCGCCAGTCTCAGGTCCCCATCCACTGGCACACTGGCTAGCCTTGTATTTATAACGAACCGAGTACACTAATCTATCGCTCCCAGCGGCAACAGAATGGTACCTACTCGCATTAGGGCTGACTAGAGGTTGCTAAGTGGTTCCTAGCCAGCTTCGTAGCTTCGGTTATATGCGTTTAAGATCCCCACATCGGGGCACTTGGGGCGTATGGCACTGTGATTGGTTAACCCAGCAGAAACCCCAGGCGCACGTGGTGAAATGAAGAAGTAATGGTGGCTGAAAATCTCATGACCCATGCATACGGAATATACTTTGGCCCCGCGACGGGAGGGAGAAGCAAGTGAGGAGGAGCCTTCTAAATAGCTTGCCAGTCCGTCAGCTTAAGCTGAGGTCACATGATGCTTACAGGTCGGTTCCATGGAACTTGGGAGTCAATATCACATATAGTGTCTTGGAGGCCTGAAGGTATTCCACGGAAAAAGCAGTGCTTGATTGTGTATTTATCACTGAATCCTTGTCGGACTTTTTGCTACGGGAGGAAGGATACCGGAGTATGGAGTAGTAGTGACTTAATGTGAGAGTTTGTCTACAACATACGGATATCGTCAATATCATTTGACAGGAGGCTAAGCCTAACTACTCCGTAAGCTGGTAAGTTCCGCCTTCCCTTTACAGTTAGCCCCAGTCCTGCCCGAGGTGGAAAGCTACTGGAGCTACTAACTCCGTAAGTTCAATCAACTTGCAAGACTTCATTTTTGTTCTACTCCGTAGACACAAGAGAGTCCCGTCTCAACGTGGGGCTTCAAATATACTCCGTAAGAGTTTGCGACTCCGCTGAATTATCAAATCTTCTGGAGCTCTTCCACTCGGCAATGACCTTCCCTTCAGAACCTCGCCGTTAAGCCTCCCCGCCTTACCTCCGACCGGCCAACCAACCCACTCCTACCACCTGCGGATCGCTACGGACAATGTCATCGGTGGAGAAAAAACGATTACGCGATAGACGCGCACAACAGAACCTTCGCAGCAAGCGTTCACAGCAGATGGCCGTACTCGAGAAAGAAGTTGCTCATTGTCGGGAACACCATGACGATCAAGGAATACAGCGCCTTCTACAGGTAATCACCGGTTTGCGAAAGCAAAATGAAGCCCTTCGGTCACGTCAGGAACACTTAAAGCTCCTTGTCAATTCCTGGGATGCAAGCCCAGCTGAAATTTCGGCCAATATGCATGGATCTTCCGATCAGCGTTCACCGGGGTTCATCGCATTCCCACAAGAGATCATGAACAACAGCAATTCTAGTTCGAATCCGATACAATCGACCAGAAATAATACCCCACGCGATAGTCTAAGCCCATCCTCACTGCTGGTCAGTGGTGATTCAAGCCAACAGCAAGCCCCTTACACACAGACACTCGCCAGGGAACCCCGAACGGCGGACACCGATATCGCATGGAAACAACTCCCTCTGCACGACGACAACTTCTTGAACCCGCAGACCATTTCCTGTGCTTGGTTTGAATGCCCGGAGCGAATAGCGCTATGCCCCGACTCCCCTTCCTCTCCACTAGACCTACTCTATGGCACAAATACAAACTATCTCGCGGACATGATCTACAAAGCCACACAGAGACGCCCGATCCGTGACCCCGAACGCCTAGCCGTCGGGTGGCTATGCTACCATCTAGCACGATGGTTCGTATCGCCCAGTCCTGCCACCTACGCAAACGTCCCACCCTTTCTGCGGCCGGTCCCCGACCAGCTCCAGATTTCACATCCCATGGTGCTTGATAATATACCCTGGCCACAAGTCCGACTGAATCTGATTCGACACTGGGATATGTTCTGCGATATGCGCGACGACCTTTTTGGATTGTTCTCGTGCTGTGTCAAGGTTCGGTGGCCCTGGGGTGAGAGCATCCTCGAGCGTAACTCGGACAACGAGCTGTGTATAAAAGAAAAGTTTTTCGAAACTTTCATGAGTGAAACGGGATGGGGTCTTACACCCGAGTTTATGCAAAGATACCCTCAACTTCTTGCGGGAGTTGATCTGGGGGCTATCACTTGTGAACTCGTGGATAAAGAATTTTATCAGGGTGAAAAGTGATATTGGTCTATAATTATTTTTTGGAAACCCGGTTGCAACTATATACAGGTCTATGCTTATTATATATCTACTAACTTTGGTACTCTATGTGTATGTGTGTGCTGTGTGATGCTCATGATACACAGGCTCACATCAAGCGGTCTCCTTGTCGAAATTCACGGGGTATTTCTCTCTGATGAGTTTGCCCCACTTGGTAAACACGATAGGAATCGGAACGAAGGCCAGCGCCAAAAAGCCGAGGAGGGAATTTCCCCAGCCAAGGCCGAGCGCTTCGAACATCGACGGGCCCGCCAAGGGAAGCAATGCGCCCACGAGGGATCGCGTCGCCGTCAACGTTGCGTTCGCTGATGCGGCGTAGGCGGGATAGGAATCGATGGTGTATGTCTGGATAGGAAGATAAACACCCATCATTCCGATGCCAAACGGCGCCATTCCAATAATGGGTACAATCCAGTGGACATGCTTGTCGGCCGTCCAGCCATACCAGAAGAAGCTGATAGGCAGGATACACGAGAAGATGATCATCAAGGGGAGTCGCATCTCCGGTTCAGTCTTGCCTCCATTCCGAGCCGCGAGCTTCAGCATGATCCGGTCGTTCGTGCCCGCCACAAAGACAAGACCAAGCATGAAACCGACACCGATACCCAGATAAGCCAACCCAGACAGACCGGTTGAGAACCCATACTGTTCTGTGAAGACGCTCGAAATGGTTGTAAAGAACAGATAGAGAAGGCCATAGACGAGAGACATATACGTCGACAGCAGCAACACAATTGGTGACTTGACTAACAGCAACATAGGCCGCACCAGACTTTGTTTCAGAAGTTCACCTGTGGGGACTTGCCCTCTCTTGAGCTCGTATGCGCTGCGCAGGTCTGTTCGCCCCAGCTCCTTGGACAACTTGACAGTTTTCCACCGGATGATGACAGGGGCGTATGTCTCCCGGTTGAGGATCTCAATTCCCAGTGACATGGCGCCGCCCACAATCAACAGGACCCAAAACACCCACCGCCAGCCGACTTCTTCACCGAGAAAGCCTCCTGCGATGGGACCAGCGACCGGACCGATCAGAGGTCCCACTCCCCAAATAGAAGTTGCCTTTCCTCGTTGCTGGGGCTCAAACAGATCCGCGATGACCCCCGCGCCCAACGTTAAGCATGCAGATCCTCCCATCCCTGCAAAGAGTCGAAACACGATTAAAGATGCAATATTCGGGGCGAGCGCACATCCGATTTGCCAGACGACGAAGAACCAGTTCGATATGCTGAGTACGATCCGTCGTCCGTAGATCTCACTTAGCGGGGCTAGGATGAGGGGACCTAACTGTGAGGCATCATATCTAGTCAGCCACAAACTCCCTTAATTTTGCAATCAGACACGCAAACAGAACCATACCACATAACCCAGAAGGTAGATGCTGACGGTAAATGAAATGATCGTCTCATCGGTTTCTTTGAAGTCGGCAGCCATATAGCTGACGGCTGGGGAGAACATGCTCGACGCAAGCGGACTAACGAAGGTAAATGCGCTGATGAGTGCCAGGAGAGCCCATTTTTTGCCGGGGGCGAAGTTTAGCGGGTTCGCAGGGTCGTCTTGTCCTTCCCATCCCACAATTCCGCGGTCGAGGTCTGTTTCGGGGTAGAGGTGAGATGTTTCTGCCGTCTGTGTCTTGCCCTGCTCCAGGTCCGGCTGTTCACGTCCGGGCTCCTTCTCCGTCATCGTTGTGGCGCTTGAGTTAGTTTCCTTATAGTCGGTGCATTCCATGGTAGAGGTGAGATATCTTAATTTGATCGAGCCATCCACGTAGCCAGGGATTACGTGCAAGTAGGTGATGAATGGATAAGCAGGCCGTGCTATGAGAGATTAGTTGACATAGGAAATGGAAAGAAACGAGTGACTGGTTTTTAAAGGGTTCGAGCAGGCAAAAAAGAAAAACAATATTTGGGCTGTAAGCATCGGTTCGGAACCCAGGAGCCGACATGATGTATGAAAGCATCTTCAACTTATTTCCAGCAAGTGGAGCTCAACTTGTGCTTATACCAGCCAAGCCTTCATAACTCCTCACGTCAACCAAGGCTTGAGATATCAGATCAAAGCCGTGACCGTCGTCTAGATCCCGCGAGTCTTGACCGATACTTGTATTCACTGAGCCACCTGTCGAGTCTATCCCTGTGTAGTCTGTCTATCACCAAAGTTCAATAGGTATGTAGTTTATTTGTCTGAATAATGTACAAATTCGGTACATTCCAGCTAAAGATTCCGAAGGAATCACTCAAGGACGGCCCAGATCTGCATATCCTGCATACGATATCGAACAGGTTGAGATTGGTGCACACGACGTGACTAGCGTACATAACAAGGCATTGTGGAACCACCCACAACCACGTTTACTTATCCAGAATCCGTGGCAAAGAGTCGGAAAGGAGCTTCATTTGCCATTGTTGACGACAAGCAATGACTCAGTGTCTCCACTGGATGCCAAGAGTACCCAATCATGGTTGACTTTTGGATAGCGCTGAATCATTGCCGCTTGCAGATGGACCCATCGCGATAACCCTATCGTCACAGCTTGTCCATAATGCCCTTCAATCCAGCACAAGCATGTATGCTTACCAGTTATGCGGATCGGATGACCGTCATAAAGTTGTATCCGTGCTGGTACATATTCCGGTTGCACTCCCATCGGTCTCGAACCGCACGAAGACCTGTCGGCCTTTTCCGCTTCCCGAACGAGATGCATGACGATGCTTTCTATATTCAGTCGATTGCGCACTCGAGAGAGGGATTCATAGGGCCTGTTTAGAATGTGGTTAGCTCGCACGTGCTTCCGGGTTGATCTGATTTACGGAGGATGAGTGGCTGCTACGAACGACCGTTCAACTATCAGACCTGAGATGGTACATCGCTCTACAGAGTACATCCATCTAGGAATGGTGGCTCTAATAACTGGCCAATGATCATGCTAGAATAATGATGCTATGGCCCGATACCTATATCAGGACGTTCTACGTTGCGTCTAGGTGATCACCAAACCCCTTTCCGATGGTTTCATTTAATTAATCATTCCGACTCATTAACTAATACTATATTATAATCAGGATCATTGGCCAATCTTCCCAGGAACTGTTCATAATCGTCAAACTCGAGAATGCCGCATAATGTTATGGACAGAGAAGGCAATCCCTCGCTCTCCTGCAGAAGAATCCGCGCATCATTTTTGGGCAAACCTCAACTCATTCTTTCCAAAATCATGCACCGCGATAACATTCTTGTAGAAGGGCGCTCCTAAGACGTATACCACGACGTATTTCATCCCCACCTTCTCTGCCGGCAACAAACTCGAGACGCAGACGCCCTCTTTCACCTCATAGATGAGATCTTCCGCAGCATGGTAGAAGGTTTGGTCCCCAATCGTCACACCGAACTCAGGCGCCTTCGCGTCACAATCGACCTCGTACACCTTCAGCTTGTCATTCCAGACGCCTGGGGGCGAGAATTGCTTGTTCACGGGGTCCACGACTGCCTCAGGAAGGATAGAGAAGTCGTTTCCAGTGTCCACGAAGACTTGCCATGGGTTGGTATTGGTCTTGAGGGCTGCTGTCTCTTCTCCCGACGACCCATATTTCACACCCTGAACAGTGAAAGCCCAATAGGCCCTCTGTTGCTTTCCTGATGTGAATTCGGCCGGAACATCCTTCATAATCTCCACCGGAACAGCGCTGAAATCTGACTTGGGCTCCACCGGCGGCAGGTCACCCAGGGTGAGATAGCCTCCAAATGTGGCGGTGCTATCCCGCGCGGTGTGCGCCAGCGCAATGGTGAAGTACGGCTCCACCAGGCCTTGCTCAAACATGGTGTTGAACACTGGGCTATACACCGCCCGGTTGTAGAAGTATGTGTTGTTGGGAACGGATGTGCCCGGGTGAGCCGATGTTATGCTGGGATAGCCAAGACCCATGACCCCATGGCTGATCCCTTCTCGACCCATCGGCTCAGACACATCTGCGATTGCCAATTTGGCGCGCACTGAGACGCCTGCAATTGTAATGTCCTCATAGGCCATGACACCGCTTGCACGACCGGCTCCATATTCAATGCCGAAGACCTCGTTGGGAACCTGTTCGAAGCTCGACGAGCGGGTGTACGTCTCTGGACCGTATTTACAGTCTGCCTGGGGGAGAGTCAGGTTGCTGGTGGCATTGATGCAGGTAAAGCCGTCTCCCATAATATAGAGATCACTGCTTCCTGTATCGACCAGGAGCTTGAAGGTTTGGTTGTTGGAGCCTACAGTGACGTCGACATCGAAATTGTGTCCACCCCCAGTTGCGAGAAGGGAGGCAGTGTGAGCTAAGGCATCAATAGAATGTTTGCGACGGTTCAAGGGGATAGTAAGAGCTGAGCTTAGAGTCAGGAAATGGAGAACTGATGATAGCTGAAGGAGCTTCATCTTGACTGTAGGAGTAAAGACGGGAACGATGATTGTCTGTGAGATCGTCGACTGAGCGGTCCCTGGCTCGATTTTATAAACCTGGGACAGGTAGGGAACAAATTAGTTGAGCTGGATGGACCAGATAACTCGAGCTGATCTTCTTTGTTGACATCCAGTGGCGCTATCTAGGCCGTTATCCACACAGGGCTGATCCACAGTAGGGCTGGCTCAGCTGGCGCCAAGTTCCCGGGGTATTCTTAGCAGTTTGATTGCGGCTGCCTGTCTAACAAAGAGAAAGGTCAAAGTTGGGCAATGCTCCAGAGATATAGGCCAGGATTATCTGCCGCACCGGATGGTATGATGCAAAGTTTGAGTGTCCCCAACCTCCCCTGCGAAGGGTTACAGCCAATCGTACCGTTGACCCGTTAAATCACGTTGAAGCTGCAGGGGGTCATAGCAGGGATTTCAGCCCAAGATCTTTTCCAATGAACAATTCACCTCGCTTCGCCCAACAACAGTAGCGAGCGCTATCGTGTCGTCGTCTGTCTGAGGCTCTCTTGCAAGACTCCATGGCAACACCCGAGCTCAGGTTTCACGGTCGGAACTAGTCGATCCCTGTTCATTAAGACTTACGGAGTAAACTCCGCTGCATCCCAGTGGGGCCCTCTGGGTACTATCCCCCAAAGACAATGGAGGAATTCAACGCGAGGGATTTTAGTTTCTGTTAGGGCTATCAATGTCCGAACGACACGACCAATGGCAGAGGAATCCGGATGTTGGTCCTGTCACGTGGTCTCGGGCTACCTTTTTGGGACGCGAGTCAGTGGATAAGCTGTCAATTTTTCAATCAGTCTAGTCTAATACTACTTGGGCGGGTAGTATATACAGAAGTACCCAGATGCTCCTCCCGCAGCGATGCTCCGTTGGTTCCCGGAGTAAAAAAACAAAAACCGCTCAAATTACAAGGATAGGAAGGACACTGCCACGAAATGAACATGGTTCCAAGAAAGGGGGAGAAAGAAAGAAACAAAGAAAAGCAGATTAAGGCTTAGAATGAAATCCCAATTGTTGGCTCGGCTGACTCCGTCGACTCCTTTGACTGCATTCGCGCGGTGGGATCCAATAACACCGCATTTTGTTGGTCTGGTCGATAGGGAGCTTCGGTCTTGGCCACGAACATGGTATTTGTGGCCAGCCCATGGTGGAAGAAGCGGAATGCCTTCCGATATCTGGTCAGACGGCGCGTCCGATATGCGTGGTATTCGCCATCCTCGAGCATAGCGTAGAGATACCGGGGGTGCACCACGATGGCCTGCGCGCCCTTCTGCCCGAAGCCGAAAGATGTCACAGAGAATGCCTTCAATCCCTTGGTTTGGATGCTACGGTTGGGATAGAGAATGTATTCGTTATCTTGCAGCTTCCCATCGACGTTATCCAGGTTGCGGTTGCCGGGAATGAGGCCCGTGTCCAGCACTTGTAGGCCACCATTCAACATCCATGCTCCTGCGGCACCCTTTGGATGACCCGTAAGATACTTCTGTGAGATAGCGTAGAGAGGGTTCCCGGGTACACGGCCGAGGTGTCGCATTTGGGCTTCGAGCACTGCGGCTTCGTTCTTGTCGTTCATGACAGTGCTAGTGCCGTGTAGGGAAACGAAATCCAGATCATCTAGTAGGTGGTCAGTTCATGATATCTAGATATTTACTGCCGAAAGGGAAGCATGACGAACCGATAGTCAGACCAAAAACGGCCAAAGAACCCCGAACGGGAGAAATAGCGGACTCATTCTTCCAGAACTCATTACCAAATGTGTTCAACGCTTCCTTGCGCTGGCGCTCGGCTTCGCCTTCGACGAAGCGCTTATGGTTCTGGAGCTCTTCCTGGAGTTCCTCTGGAACCTCTCCATCTTGGGTCATTTGTTCCTCAAGCATCTGTACCTCGAGGTCAACCGATTCATTGATTTGCTTCAACCGTGCCTCAAGACGGCGCTTGCGGTAACGAATATCTAGCAGTGGCGATGGGAATCGACTGTTGGGCTTCTCGCGCGCGTTCGTCAGGATACCTTGTCCTGGTGCAGGCACCGATCGGCTTGTCTTGTCACTCGCAGTTCCGACCCAGGCGACAATGCCATGAATCGGCAGGCCCAGGTCGAGGGCCAGACGAGCCGAGGTGATAACCTGAACACCACTGCCCTGAGACTCGACGAAGCCGCTTCGGCTCTCTGCAGCGGGTCGCGACATCTCCTGCGGGAGCCTGCCCTTCTTGGCCTCTTCCTCGGGGTTGGTAGTGGCTTTCATATTGGCAAACTCCTCTGCTACTGCCTGCGTCATATCATCGTATCCACCGACAAGACAGATCTTAGCACGCCCAGTGACGATGGTCTCAAATCCAGTTTCCAAAGATTCAATCGAAGTGGCACAAGCACCAACCGACGTGCGGATGGGGCCAGCAGAGGAGATCAACAACATATTGACCCAGGCAGCGGTGGTGTTTATAAAGGTTTCCTGGAGAATGTCCTTCTGTACATCCTTATCCAGGTACCGATCCCGGAACATCTTCTTCAACGAGTGCACACCACCAAGACCTGAGCCAATGCAGTTACCGAACTCGGAGAGATGGATGTACTGGTATAGCTCGTAGGGGTCGGTGATTCCCGAGGCCACAAGCGCCTCCATGGTGCTGACCAAGGTGAACAGGGTTCCACGGTCAACCTGGGCGACAATGTCTTCCGGTATGCCGTAGGCGCGTGCATCCCAGCCGGTAGGGACCTGCCCCGCAACCGCATGCTGGTACTGCAAAGCCTTGGGGATCATCAATACCACGCCCTTCTTCAGGTTGACGACACACTGTTCTCCCTGCGGCGAGATATCGACCAGATTCTCCCCATGCTCATTGATCAGCTGCTCTGCCACCTCAGGAGAAACTTCAAAGGGCGGTAGATCTTCCTCGAGCACGACCTCTTGCAGGAGCCGTCTCTTGCCGGGTGGTTCGCTAGGATCGAGGTCCGGTTCCACCAGTCGGATTCCGGTATGATTGAGGATATGCTCTTCATACCGAGCTTTGACGTCCATGTCCTGCACGGGCTTCTTTGTCTTGGCGTCCACCCAACCGGTGAAGTGTTTCCCGTCCAGCGGGCCGTCATGGTGTTTGATGAGTCCCATGATCCATGCCATCTCAATACATCCTTCCAAGGACAAACGCCCAGTGGCCTCCATCTGCCAGCGAGTCCGAGAGTTGCCGTATGGGCCGACCTCTGAAAAGCCTGTGACCACCACGACACGCTCCAAATCTGCCATGCCCATCAAGTTTGCTCGCAGGGGGTCAACTTCGGTCTTCACATCGGGCAGAGCGGGAAAAGAGAACCGAATATTCGCCAGGCGCGTTCGTGCTCCCTTCTCCGGGGTCGTTGGAGAACTGCACGTAGTGAGCTTCTGCTCAGCAGCTTGCTCCCGTGCAAGGACAGTGCGCATGGCACTTTTATCGACAATCTCGCGCCGAACCTTATCCAAGGTAGCCCTCAGATTCGGAATCGTGTTCAGACCGCCGGTCAGGTCGGCATACAGCGGCTGTACATTGCACTGGTTGGCAAGCTTCCGAGTCATAAGCACCAGGATATACGCCCCCATCTCGGCCGTGGAGAAGGTCTGCACTCCATGACGCTCAATCCCTGCCGCGACAATGTTGTTGTCGGCCATCAGACCGGTGCCACGCGTCCAGCCAATGACCGCGCCGCAGATGGACAGGTACGTCGACCAGCTCTCCGAGTGCCATTTCTCAAACAAGGACTCGAGGGCAATCTTCGACTCACCGTACAGACCATCGTTGCCAAACGCGCCGTGGTTGGGCGAAAGGGGCAGAATGACCTGAGTCGGCCGGGTGCGGTATCCCCGAAGCTGTTTCTGTTTCTTGATGGCTCCCAGCAAACGGAGGGTATTGGTGAGCATGATTCGGTGAGCCAGTTCGGATTTGGCATCAATGTTGTCAATCTCCCGGCCAGCCTCGGAGATCGCAGCGAATGGAACAACGTGGTCCAGATCCCAGCCCAGGCCAGTACCTGACGTGTAGATGTACTCCACAAGTCCGTCGAGATCATGCTGACTTCCTTGGTTAAACGGAGCGACAATCAGTTCGGATCCTCGCGAACCATGTTCAACGTAGAGACGCTGGTAGAACCGAGTTGTGGCAGAGGAATAGCTGCTGGTGGTGACGACAACCTTGGCTCCACCACTCAGGAGGCCTTTCAGAATTTCGGCTCCAATGGACCCAATGCTCACTCCAGTCATGAGGACACACTTGTTGATGAATGTGATGCCGTCATTCCAGGATGATTGCACCTCATCCAGATACAGTGCCGTCACCGAGCGGTCGGTCAGCCAGGTTGAGTGTCGCTGGGTTTTGATGTGAATCGATGCGATGACGGGTGATCCACCGCGAGGGACCTCGCGGTACTTGATATGACCATTCTCGTCCACCGTAGTGCTAGGCCCCTTGATAAAGGCATCGTAGTTCGCGGCCAGCGGCTCGAATCGAGGCGCGCGAGGCTTCTCGCAAAGGTCTACCAAGCGACGCATCACGGTCTTGGCCTCTGGGAAACGAGTGCCCCAGAGAGAGCACGGGCTGTTCGACAGATACTTGATCATTTGCAGTAAGCGAGGACTGGATCGGTTGGCGATGGCGTTGCTGTACTTGGGAAAGTCGGCATTGCCAAAGTTCCCTCGCAGAATCCTGTGGAAAAGATGCAATGTATCTTGCAACACCCAGTTCCAGCTGGAGTTGTAGCGTCGAACCTTTGCAGCTGCCCATAATGGACGGATACCTGAGATAAAGACATCGCCCACCTCGGCGGTGATGAAGTCCAGCTGCTCCTGCAGCTTGACGGTCGCCAGTTGTGCCTTGAGCGCTTCTCGCGCATCGTGGCCCAGATCCTTTCCAAGCAGTCGTGCATAGAGTTCCATCTGCGCCTTTCGGAGCCGTTCCTGATCTTTCTTCACCAGGCCGAGAGCCTTGCTGTCCACTGGAGCCGACACTGCCGCAGCCTCCGCGGCCGGCGCGGATGCAGACAGGTTGAGGCCGTTGTCTGTGGCATACTGCTGCACTATCTGATCAAAGAATGTCTGTGCTTCTCCCGAACTTGCCAATCGAGAGGATGTCTGGGCTGTGCTTGCTCGCAAGAAAACCGAGTCCTGACGTCCGGCCCCTAGACCCCATCTAGTCTGCAGATAATCACGAGCATCACCGCTAGAGAAACCAGCAGGAAGCTTTTGTGCAAAGACACGGGAGACGACCCCTGTGGATACCTTACCCAGCTGTCCTGAGAAGGCTGCGCCGGATTGTAGAGTATTGCATAGTTCCTCTAATGCTAGCTCTTCCGCCCTCTCAGGAAGGGATCCGAACTCGGCGTCGAGGTCGCCCACGATCTCATTCTCCAAGGTCGATCGGCCTATATTTGGGTCATCAGCAGCTGTAGTGAGTATAATGGAAGGGTAAAAGGGAGGACTATACCGCTCACTAATAGCTTGATTGATTTATCTGTTGCTACTTCGGCGTGACTCTTTCTCAGCTTCTGTGCAATGATGGCGATCACAATATCCTTCGCCTGTACAGGAGCATCCGCAACCATCGCTACTTTGGCAACAGGGGCTGGCGCAGTATTGACCTGAGTTTCAGCCGGGGCTGGTGGTGTAGTTTCCGCAGCCTTACCGGGCGCCGACGGCCCCTGTGACAATAACGGGTGAGGCTTCACAGCTGGTCGGCTGGTTGCTGTTGATGAGCCCGAGATATATTGTATTTCGTCTGCATTCTGAGCGTAAGAGAGTAGCTTTCGTGTCATGTGTCGCGCGGCATCTTGGGATTTGTACTGTTGACCGACGGTCTTTCGGAGCATGCCGGTGAGGATGTCTGCCGGGCCGATTTCGATGAACCGTTCGACATTCTGTTCTGTGATGAGTCCATCTTGGGTTTCAATCCTGTATTAGGGAGTATGATTAGTTGAGCATTCTTTAAGGACCCAAAGACGAGGACTTACCATTGGACTGGCGACGCAAACTGATGCCTACAAGTGATTATTTCCTTGGTCAGATATGGCCATGATCGGTCGGGAGACATAAGGAGCAACACTCACGCCAACAGCTCAATCAAGAGCACATATGCAAGCTGCTGCTCGACTTCCGGCTGCATTGTGGCAGACATGGCAAAGTTGCTTGGGTATCAATATCATTCACAGTCGGGTGACTTTGGTCGACCGGCGCGAGTACTTAAGAGACTCGTCTACTAGGAACTATCATTATTACGTGTACATGGCTACCCTTTCCAAGCCCATAATACTCAGGATTCAGTATAGCTCGTGTCAGCAACAACCGAGAGCTTACTTCACACGTGGCGGAGTGTTTCGGGGCTGAGGCGAATCGTGAGAAAGGAAAAACCACCCTATCTCACTCATGCAGCAGCAGCAGCGATCAATTGAATAAAGTTGAGTGATCCAGCTCCAAGGCGAACCGCGCTAGTGGCTCACACTGCATGCTTACCTCTATAGTCGAATAGCTTTAGGGCTTATGCTGACTGACAACTGCTGGCATTGGCCCCCAAGTCGCAGGATCCGCCCGACATTCTGAAACCCCCAGGTTTCGATGATCAGGAACGGTGATCTAAATTTATCTCGGTCATTGTCAGACGGTGGCTCTTGGACCCAGAATCATACAATGTAGATGACATTGCGCGATGCGTTCACCTCACCACCGAGGTTGTGAGGTACCTCCTGCCTTGTGCTTCCGCTATCACCATGCCTTTTCGCCGGACTTATTTGGCCTGAATTGCCATCATCACCTTTTACGTCCAAGTCCGTGAACCATCAATCATTCAGTCATCCACTTAGTATCGAATCCATCAATTACCATCATGCAGGCAGTCGCGCTGCTGAGACATGTGCCTCTCTTCGCCTATGTGACGGCTGTGCCCGTTGCATTGCTGGCCTACGTGAGCCCTTGCTTCCGGCCCTAACGAGGATAGAATCCTCACTGACGAGTTTGTCAGGTGCTTGCTATCTGCATCTACCGTATCTGGTTCCATCCCCTTGCCAAGTACCCGGGTCCTTTGCTGGCCAAAGTGACCAATCTCTATGGAGGATACTATGCCTGGAAAGGGGACCTGCACATTGACATGATGCGCTGTCATGAGAAATATGGTAAGCTATACTGCCCTTCTGTTCTATCGTGATGCAGCACTCTCTGATGGATGATACGACAGGGAACTATGTTCGATATGCACCAAATCGTGTGCTGTTCAATACCAATACCGGTCTGAAGGGTTTGTCTCTTTTCAAGCTCCGGATCACTGAAAGAAACCACTAACCGGATCATCGAACTTCTCAGAGATCTATGCGTACAGCAAAAGCTTCCAGAAGTCGGCCGCCTATGGCGCCATGGTTCATCGCGCTCCCAACACACTCACCCTCATTGACAAAAAGCAACACGGTCGCAAGCGACGCATCATCGGACAAGGCTTTGGAGATGCCGCCCTACGTGGTTTTGAAGGCACTATCATGAGTCTTGTACGTAAGTTCTGCGACGAGCTGGCCAAGGATATCTCGGGCGGAAAAGCTGGTGAATGGTCTAGTCCGCAGAATATGGGGAAATGGTGTATGTATCGTCCTTTCCGCTCCTGGCGAAAGTTGAGGTTTTGACGTTTCACCCAGCAAACTATCTCACCTTCGATATCATGTCCAGCATCATTTTTGGTGAAAGTTTTGATCTCATTGGCAGTCCCAAAAACCGGGAGATTGTCAAGTGCATTGAGGATTCGAACGTGCGGACTGGAGTCCTATCCCAGGCGGGTGAATTATCCACACGTCGTCTCGACCGCTGGCTATTCCCTCAGGCGATTCAGGGCCGGAATGCCTTCATTCGCTTCGTCAACATTCTTCTCAAGAAGCGCATGTCCGCAAAGCCCTTGAAGCGCCACGATGCGTTTTCATTCCTGCTGGATGCCGTCGATCCAGAGACACAACAGGGATTTACACCTGCAGAGATTGGTGCTGAAAGTACCACCATGATTGTTGCCGGTAAGACTGTCTTTATCCCTTCCATCTCCATTTCTTCTTTATCCCTTCGCCTAACACCACCAAGGATCCGACACATCCTCCACCGCCATCGCTTCGACCTTCTTCTACCTCTGCCGCAACCGGGAATGGTACGAAAAAGCCAAGGAGGAAGTTCGCGCCGCATTCCCGGGCCCCGACGACGTCGCCCTCGGACCCGCCCTAAACAACTGCGTGATTTTGCGCGCATGTATCGACGAGAGCCTGCGTATGTCTCCACCCGCCAGTAGCTCCCTCTGGCGCGAAGTCCTTGACGAGGGAGTCACCATTGACGGTCAGGTTGTCCCACGCGGCTACGACGTGGGTACCTGCATCTACGCCATTCAGCACAACTCGGACTACTACCCAGAGCCCTTTGAGTACCGTCCCGATCGCTGGCTCGACCCCGTGCCCGAAAAGGTGCAGCACGCACGGTCGGCTTTCAGCCCCTTCTCCATTGGACCGCGGAGCTGTCTGGGGAAGGGATTGGCTTGGACGGAGCTGATGTTGACCATGGCTTATATGCTGTCGAAGTATGAGTTCCGTAGTGCTCCGGGTGAGGATGAGAAGGTTGGGGGTGGAGATGAGGCTATGGGTGCTGGAAGACAGCGCGAGGGTGAATATCAGTTGCGCGATCATGTCACGGCTGCGAAGGACGGCCCCATCGTGCAGGTTTCTTTCCGGTAGGGGGGTTTCTGTTACTGTTGGGAGTGCGATTGGAGAATGTTACGCCGTGTATGTATTTTTAAATAGTATCTCAAGTGGCCTGAAGGGTGTCTGCTGAGAATGAAATTTGATATATTGCGTTTTGAATCTGCATACTTCGGTAAATCTGTCTTCCATGCAGCTAGTAACTTGAAGGAAGAAAAGAGAAAAGAGGGAGATAAAGGAATTAAAATGAAGACAGAAAAAAAATGAAGGAAGGAAGGAAAGAAAAAGAAGAAGAAAGGGAGAAAGAGAGAGAGAAAATAAAATACAAAATAAACATAATGAACAAAAATAATCAATAAAAAAGAGAGAGAGGTGTCAATGAAAAATGCAATATCGAAATAAAATTATCAAACTTATCTGGAGTTCCTTGTAAAACTACAACTGTGATTATTCCATTACTATTCCGTATCAGACCGAGAAAGGCGAGAGCAATTCAGACACCAGCCCCAGCCCTGTGTGTATCTCCAACCGGCAGCATACGTCGAAGAGCCTATTTTCACGATGAGCATGACCTCTTCATCCTTATTCCGCATAGTTACACTTACATTCTAAGCGTGCTTTCACTTTTGGATACGGGATTCTGTCAATTTGTAGGGTGAAAATTAGAACCGCTAGACATTCCTCATATACGAACTTATTTACATAATGATACAGAAAGAACCAGAAGAACCCACATCAGATGTGCCCTTAACCTCTTCACGCCATCCAAACTGGTCCTCAGCCTCACCACGCTGGATCTTAGTGAGCGCGGCATATAGCTGTTGACAGACCGGACCCGCGGTCGTCTCCTCAGTGTAGACGAAATGGTCGTCGCGCGACTTCCGGGTGATGGATCGAATAGGAACCAGAGCAGCAGCGGTGCCGACGGCCATCACCTCTTTGAAGGTCGCCAGTTCCTCGTATTTGACCTAAAAAGTACTGTCAGTCATGGACTCGATCGGAAGAGAGCCAGGAGGTTCGTACCGAGCGATGCTCGACAGTCCATCCCAGGGACCGAGCAATCTGCATACAACTATCGGATGTCACACTCCCAATGATATTGTCACTCTTGGGCACCACCAACACGGGCTTATCCCCGTCCATTTTCGCCCCCAGAAATCCGGAGGTGGAAAACTCATCAATTTCGGAATGAGTGGCACTGTCCAGATGCAGGGTCATGGGAAATCCCTCCTTCTTGGCCTTTTCCGACCACTTCATGACGGGGGCATAATTGCCTCCGATCTTCGCGTGGCCAGTTCCCCGGGGTGCGGCACGATCGAAGTCTTCGAGAACGACCGCGGGTAGGGGCGCAATGCCGTGATAGGTGCTAAAAGGCTGTACATATACGCAGAAGGTAAATTCGGCAGGAGGGGTCAGTGCGAAATGGGCGGCGGAGCCCAAGAGGACGGGGCGCACATACAAGGCGGCGCCGCTCGCGTGAGGAGGGACCCACTCGGCGTTTCTCGCGACCGCCAGATTCACGCACTCGAGAAAGTGGTCCGTGGGCACCGCAGGAATGGACACCACCTCCGCTGAGTGCTGCATGCGCGCCGCATGGAATCGTGGCCGAAAGAGAAGGATCTGGTCAGTTGCCGATCGGTAGGCTAGTTTACTCTATAATTAGATATTTCAGGGCAGAATCCCGTGTGGGGAGACCAAAGGCTCACCTTTCAATCCTTCATACACCTGTTGCCCATAGTTGAGGGCCGGGGCCAAACCATGAATGCGAAGATACGGATCCTCCACGAATTTGGGCGATGTCCACTCCCCGGTCGTAACAGAAAAGGTCGACTCCACATGGCCATTGACTAGGATAGAAGAATGTGAGCGTTTATGCTTGGTTTCTTCGTGCGGGTCCATAGTGGGATCCTCTCTTACCCATATCCGTCACCGCGAGCCCTAACTTCGTCCAATCTATTCCGCAACCATCGTTAGTCTCCATCCCATCCAACCTGTATACGCTCGAATGGGGTACGGACCAATATTCGCTGCTGGTGCGGGTGGGAAAGTCATGATGGTGAATGCTGATCTTGTCGGATACGAGGTTCAAAGTTCGCTTCTTTGGTTTTGTTTTGTTTTCTTTTCTTTTCTTTTCCCTTCCAGGATCGGTGATGGAACAGGTGATTATGACAGGTTCTGTGGATTACGAGGTTTATCTATGCACCGTCTATTCGTTTGTGGACTGATGGAAACTCGGCATTCTTGGATCTTTCTCTCATCCTTCTTCTTTTCTCGCTGGACTGGCCCCCACAACACCCGGCATGAGGTTGCAGATGCACTGTGAGGGATGACGGGACCTGCAGACTCATCTTTAGCGTGATAGCTTATTATTATTTTTGTAATAGCTTATTCTTTTACCCTGTTTCAGCCTTTCGATCGGATGACCCTCGTCATAGATCTCACGCACAATGCGAGATCACCGTGTCTGTAACGGCCCCCAAGTAGGGCTGTGTGGTGTTCTCTTGTTACAGATGCCCATGCGATGGTGATCCAAAGCCCCAGTTTGCCGGCAAGATCAGGTTCGAGTACTCGGTGTTGCTGAGATGGTCGATCCCCCAGAGTAAAGAAGCTGTAAGCTCACCATCAGCAAGCTCACACTCCTTAGACATTAAAGAAACAAGAGGACAAGTGTGACGGACCGAACAAACCATAGCCATATTGCCAGAATTTTATTAGCCTCAGGACATCCGGTGGTGTAGCGATACTCTGGAGCTAGCAAAAGAACCCCTGCCATCTCAAATCATGCGGAATAGTCCCGCGTGGTCCATCTCCCAAAGTCCGTCTCCTGCACGAACTTCTACCGTCGGAATGATGATGAAAGGCCTGGATCCGGTGCTGGCACCTGGGGATCCCCTTGACCCCTGTCCCTGGCCCATCTCATATGCCGATAACGACATCTGGTCCCAATATTCCAGCGGCCTATTCTCCGCCGACTCTGATGTCCTGCACCTCTCTCAAGCAGATTGGCAAAATGCCGACTTATCAGACAGCGGCAGTTGGTCTGCGACCAACTCCCTCGGCGATTTACCCATGACCTTGTCGGATGCCCCCTTCGGCCAACCTCCTCTATGGACACCCAGCAGTGTAAGTCTCTACCTCTCTCTCTCTCTCTCTCTCTTTTCCATCTTGCTTCTTCTTCCCTCGTGCTGTCCAAGACGTATGGCTTCTATCCTCAGACCGACATGAACTAACCTCCTTGATAGGACCCATGTCTCTTTCCCAGCATAATACCCTCGGGTGATCTCTCGAGCGAGGATGTATTAGACATCCACCACCAACCCCGTGATGGCATTCCCACGCCGCCTCCCTCGCAGCCACAGTCGAATCCAAGAACACCTCAGGAGCCCAGCCACGGCACCGAGCGCGTGGTCTCCTTGCTGCTCCTTCAACGCGGGGTCAACGTGAACGTCCAGGACTCACGCGGCCAGACCCCACTGCACATCGCCGCCCAGTGCGGGCATCTGGGCGTAGTGCGATTGCTCCTCACAACCGAACACATCGATGTCAATGCTCGCGACCACCATGGGTCGACACCACTCCATGTCGCCAGCGAAAAAGGGCATGTGGAAGTGGTGCAGTTGCTAGTGGCCCATGGGGCGCGCTTAGATGCCCGGTCGGGTCGGACCGGATAAGCGGAAACCTGGTCGAATCCTGGTCTATATCTGCATCGACTGCATATCCCGGTGTTTTTTTGGTGTTACGGGCATCCATGATTTCGGAGAAGCGATTTTTCTTTCAGTCATTCCTTACCGTTTCCTTTGTCAGATTTCCTTTGTCATCTTTGTTTTTCTTGGTTTTGATTCGGTCTTTTCTCTATATCCCGTGGCGTTCTTTTTCTGCATGACTTGCCGACTCTTCTCCAGGGGGGAAGAGAAAGAAGTCGACTCGGGGGAAAATCGGTGTTTGTTTCGTGATACGCGTCTTGTTTCACGCGGTTTCGAGGTGTTGTTGATGTTTTCACGTTTTCACAGCGCAAGCATACTTATATCCTGTCTGATAGACCATTAAATTGCTTAATTTCCACTTTCCCACTTTTCTATTTGCTTTTCTTTCTTCTTTCTTTTTCCGTTGTGATATAGATACTGGTGTGGGCACCGTATGGCCACCGCGTGGCTTTACGCCGTATATACATACAATACGTCCTCATGGTAACAGAACATGATGAAAGATAAAATAGAGTCGAGAGAAAATTAAAAATGGATTAGAGTACACAAGAGAATGAACAATAAAAGACCTGATGGAAGTAATGCGTCCTACCTTCCTTCTATTCGATGGCTACTCTACATTGGTGTGGTGATTGGTGACGCACCGCGTCGGAGAGGTTCCCCGTCCCTATACAAGTGCTACTCTTTAAATGAGCTTGCCTTTAATTTTCATTTCAACCTAGTCATTTTGAGAGACTGTTTCGGATTATCGAATTATTAGCTCTGGTCAGCCCTCCGATGCCATGGGTTTTGCGTGGTGACGTTAACTTCAAGTTAGACATGACCGTGATGTAGAGATATATATTTTTGAGTGAATCTAAGGGAGGCACAGCGTTTACGTTGGTGTAGGCGATAAACAGCTTAATTCTTGGAGCAATTGCTTTTCGCTTCCATATTTGGTAGCCCACCTAAAAGTCTACTCGCCACAGTCTATTAAACCTCTTTATTTCAGTCCTCGAGGGTCAACGTTGTTGTCTTTACAGAGGAAACAGTCTCCCTTTCTGAACATGGGGGAGTAAAATGGATGGCTGCTATTGGTCAAATTAACACATGGTCTATACTACTATTGGTTAAAGCCGGCCATAACCGAGGGCGGCAACGCATTCAACCAATTAAAACACTACATAGAACAAGCCTTTCCCTCAAGCGACTTAGCGGATTTTCAGAAAACGCCAAGAGGGGTTCAACTGGGGTTCAACCCCGTCAAAAGAGCTTAACATCGGAGACCATGGCGGTGAAGCCCATACGGAGGGAATTTAAGCGGTCAGTTATTCTGCTTGGCAGTATCTGTACCTGTCTACAGTTTGAATGTTTGACTCCTGGAGATCACACAACCCCGCTGCCATAAAATGGGAACATCGTGATTCGGACTCTGCGAACGATAGAATCACTCCATATCATCGATAGATCATCTGTTTATTGACCTGACACAGGTATCCTTAGCGAGATTCAACTACGACGGTCCGGATTGTACAGCTCCCCACGGTCGCATGGTCCATTCTCGTATGCACTGTTCCGTAAACCCCTTCATTTACATCGACAACCTCATCGCAAACACGCAACTCTATACGGATGTGGCTCGGATCTGTTTCGACGGCTAGTTTAAAGGAAAGAATGTGCCGGAGGACAATCGTGAGGCTCCCCACGACGCGTATGATGCGCGTTGCGGCCCACTGATCTGAAATGGGGAAGATGGCATGGCTCAAACAATTTTCGGAACGAAGAATAATATTTTGTAGTGACTTTGGCACGGCCAATGCACGACCGCGTGGTTAACACCGGCAGCGAGAGGCCGTCTCAGAGCCATTACTGTCGGCAGGAAGTCTGTGCGAAAGGCGAATGTCAATAGCCTTCGACGTGATTTGAAGCTCCACACATGACCCAGGCGATGTGGGCTATCTTCAGAGACGGCGGAGGACCCATCGCAAAGGATCGGCCTTTCGTCTATATATAACCCTTCTACTCCGTAATACTGCATTGAATTATACTCGACTGGGGTCCCGCCCCCCTTCGGCATTTAGCTTCTGTTTAGATCACCTTACACCAACCACCGGCAGAAGTCCGATCTGTCTCAAAATAGCAGTCATGGAATCAAACTTCGAACAGGCGTGGATTCCATTGGGCCACCGTGTCCTCGCCCCCAATTCCAACATAGTAAGATGGTATTCATGAGTCGCGCTAAACTGATGAAGGAAACGTTGGTTCTATTGAAGCGATAAGCTAATGCAACGAAGGTGCTCAGCCGCGACATACCCTCTCAAAACTTGAAACTCTAGCGGCGGAGAAATGGGGGCGGTGACCTGCGGGTCCTTCTGCAGGCATCGTTATCACACTAGCCCCGGAAAATGATAAGTTTAGATTTTCGAGTAAGCCGACTCTTAAGGTGTCTTTGCGCATGGATCTTGCATATGTCACCAGAGATGGGATCTTGTAATTGGATTTTCTTTCTTTTCTCATGTGGAGCTTATTCTACATATTTCCTCCCGGGCGGAGGACCTGGTTTAGAATGACTTGCTAATTACCGGAACTTGACCTGCCAGAACCGGATAGTTCTTATCTCATGGCGATGAGGCTTTGGGATTAATCCGAACTAAGTCCTCTTCTTTATGTCATCGTGGTTCGTTCGTGTTTCTATATACGGTCAATTTGTGCAGTAAGCTCGGACGGATCCACGCTACCGCGACGCTACTGCAAGATAAGATGCGTGTAAGAACACAAGCAGCCTCAGGCAACTCTGGCCCCCAGGCTGACCGCAAGAATCCTTTTGGGGGCTATCATCACCTGCGCCGCACCTTCGAAACTAGTTGCCAGACTGTGACATGTTACAGACTGCTCAAAAAACGTGGCTAACACGAGGTCGGCAGGGGGACCGTCAGCCCTAATGAGAGAGCCGCCCCCACGCACCAAGGCGGATGGCAGGGCACCCAGTCTGACATGCACATCGAATCCACGACTGCAGCTCGATGTCAGATGAGAAGCGTGTTGATTGGTGGACGCATTTGGAGCTCCTGAATAGCACGGTGCGCCGTCGAGGATTAATATCTACCTAGTTCTGCCCATCTTCTGGCCCATGTACTTACCGTATCTATCAAACGTGCCTGGTCTATAGAAAAGCTCAGCTCTGATCTTCCGTGAAGCAATCAGACTTTATCATTCTTTCCCTCTTTACACTACGTCCGTCATTGTTTTGCCAACTTCTCCCTCACCTGTTGCCTCTTCCTCTACCTTTTTAATTGCAATCCTATCAACTTTCACATACCTTTTAAACTCAATCACCAAAGAACACTAATCACAATGGGTGACGCCGGAGACTACACCGCATTCCAGGCCATCACGGCCCAAATCCCTATGGGATCCAAGGGGAGTTCCTTCTTTTTCCCCACCCTTACTGACGGAGTTATCTTAGATAAGGAGCAGACCGACCAGGCGCAAATCCCCCTGGACCTGGGCACTGTGTCCCAGGGAAAGGCCCTGGCTGCATTCTGCGAACGACATGGACTGTCGGTCCTGAGTGTGCTGAATGTCGCCTGGGCCATGGTTCTCTCCGCGTACGCCGACACCGAGACGGTCGGCTTTCTCTTTGTTCGATTCGTCGCCGGGGTGCCCCATGTGGGCGTCTACCAGGCGGAGATCGACGGGGGCAAGTCCGTGCTGAAGACGCTCCTCGACGCGGAAGAGACGCTACAGGCCAGTGTTTCGTCATCCGCCCTGATGACACCGGCCGAATTCCAGGAATTGTCCGCCCGAGCGGGTGGTCCAGCTTTCAACAGCGTTGTGATGCTGTATGATGAAGAATCCCCAGAGCGGGAACAGGTACGGACTCTGGCGCGACTATGTTGATCGACCGTGATACTAACAAGGAGCACCCAGCCGGGCAATTACATTGCCATTCACGCCCGGTACCTACAGGATCAGTTTGTCGTCGACCTGCAATGTCCGACTTCCTTGATCCCTGCCTCGCAGGCAAAGCACTGCGCGGCGACCCTGAGCCACGTACTCGGTGAGATCATCAAAGCCCCCCGAACCCCCCTCTCCGAGGTAAGTTTAATGAGCCAGGATGGAATGCACCAAATCTGGGAATGGAACAAGCGGATGCCCGAGGTGGTCTCTCGCTGTCTGCACCACCTCATCGACGAGCGGGCCCGCAAAGAGCCCGAGGCACTTGCCATCCAAGGCCCAGATGGGTGCATGACATACGGTGAGCTGCAGGCGCTCACAGATCGCCTGGCCCACTATCTAGTAGATCGGGGTGTGGGCCCTGAAGTGGCCGTGCCCCTGTTCTTCGAGAAGTCTAAATGGGCAATTGTCACCATGATCGCTGTCGTTAAAGCGGGCGGTGCCATTGTGAATCTGGACGCTAAACAACCGCGGTCCCGTTTGATGGAAATTATGGAGCAGTTACAGGCTCCGTTGATCCTCACCTCCCAGCAATGTGAACCGCTCTGGCAGGACAACTGCAACGTCTTCTCTGTCCACCAGGAAAGTGTGATGGCACTTCCGGCGCAGAAAGCATCCCCAGTGGTTGCAGTCACACCCAAAAATATCCTGTACATTATTTTCACCTCCGGTAGTACCGGAACCCCCAAGGGCTGTGTGGTGGAACACGAGTCCTTCCTGACGGCGGCAATCCAGCACGTCACAGCGGGCGAGATCGACCCAACTAGCAGAATTTTACAGATGACACCGTACACATTCGATGTTAGCATGCTCGAAATCTTCACCACTCTCACTACCGGTGCTTGTGTCTGCTTCCCCAGCGATGAGCTGGCACAGCATGGAATCGCTCATATCATCAACGCGCTGCGCATCACATGGACCTTCATGACTCCCTCGGTGGTGCGCTTGGTCGATCCCGCCGATGTACCTACTCTGAAGACTCTGGCTCTTGGTGGCGAAGCGCTGAGCCAGATCGATGTCACGACCTGGGCGGGCAAGTTGCATCTGATCAACGGTAGGTCCCGTGCTTGCAGGTCTGAGCTGAATCAATTACTAATCAATGTCATTAGGATATGGTCCCAGTGAATGTTCCGTCGCAGCAACGATCAACCCTCACCTCACTCCGGACGCCGACCCGGCAAACATCGGGCGCGGCTACGGCGCGGTGTGCTGGGTCGTTCACCCGGATGACCACAACCGTCTGGTCCCGATCGGGGCAGTGGGTGAGCTGCTCATCCAGGGCCCGATTGTTGCAAGAGGCTACCTCAACGAGCCCGCGAAGACCGAGGCGGTATTCCTGGACGAGGCACCTGTTTTCCTGCAAAACATGACCTCCAAGCCAGCCCCGTTCCGACTGTACAAGACTGGCGACCTCGTCAGAAACAACAGTGACGGCACGATTAGCTTTATTGGGCGGAAGGACCGCCAGGTCAAACTTCGAGGCCAACGTTTGGAGCTAGGCGAGATCGAGCAACGTCTCTCCGTGGACTCCATGGTGCGTCATGCTCGCGTCCTGCTCCCCAAGGCGGGGCCTTGCAAGGGAAACCTGGTGGCTGTCCTCTCGCTCCATACCTTCCCGTATGAGGGGCCACGAGACGCCGACGTACACGAGCTGTTGATCGAGCAGAGAAAGCAAGCACGCGGATTTATCCCTGAGATTTCCACCCGTCTCGCCGCTCAGGTTCCCGGCTATATGGTACCCACCTTTTGGGTGGTGGTGGCCGCCCTTCCATTCACAACATCCGGGAAGGTCAATGGTGTTGCCTTGAATCAATGGGTTCGTGATATGGACGAAGATACTTACAACGAAATCGCCGGTATCGCGGAAGAAGAAGAAACCAACGAGACCTTGCAATTATCCGACACGGAGCTTCTTCTTCAAGAAATATGGGCGGAGGAATTGGGCCTTCCACTGCCGAAGCTGAAGCATAACCGGTCCTTCATTGCTTTGGGTGGTGATTCTATTACGGCCATGAAAGTGGTGGCGCGGTGCCGCCGGGAGCAGCTGAAGGTCTCAGTGCTCGATGTGGTTCGGGCCAAAAGCCTGATTGACTTGGCTTCTAAGACCGTCCGCTCATCCCAGGTGTCTGTGGAGGAGGACACCGTTATTGCCCCTGCTTCCACGCCCGCTGAGCGAACTGCCGCCATCGACGACGCGCTTCTGTCCAAAGCTGGTCTCTCTAGCAAGGACGATGTGGAAGATATCTACGGCTGTTCCCCTGTCCAGGATGGAATTCTTCTGAGCCAGGTCAAGTTTCCCGGCACGTATGAAATTCGGCGTGTCCTTAAGGTGCTCTCCATTATGGATGCGACTACCACGATTCTGGGTCTTCAGCGTGCCTGGCAGGGCGTTGTAGATCGCCATCAATCTCTCAGAAGCATCTTCGTCGACGCCGGTGGTATCTTCCAGCAGATCGTACTCAAGAACGTCACTGCCAGCGTTTATTGCTGCGAGTACATGTGCTCGGATGATGAAGTGGAAGTAACCGATTTCCTAAAGTCTCTGCCCTCGCCAACATACAACCCCTCAGAACCCCAGCACCATCTCACCATCTGTCGTACCCGCGGCGACAACGTCTACATGATGGTGGAGCTCAGCCATGCGATCGTGGATGGTGGGTCCACTGAGGTAGTCTTGCAGGAGATGTCGCTGGCGTTTGACGGCAAATCATTCACAGAGCCTGCATCGTTGTACAGTGACTACATCCACTACATCTCTTCCCCGGAGCACTCCCAAGGCGGGTCCATGAGCCACTGGACCAGCTACCTTGCAGGGGTTCAGCCAACCATTGTTCCCATGTATCCTCGTGATGGACACTCCAAGCAGATCCGGTCTGTGAAAGTTCCTTTCGCCGGAATGAAGGATCTGTCGAAGTTTTCCGTAGCCCATGGAGTCACTATTGCTAATGTGATACAAACCGCATGGGCTTTGGTTCTCCGGGCGTACACTGGATCCGACGATGTTTGCTTTGGATATGTGGCCTCTGGTCGTGATGTACCTGTGAAAGGCATTGAGAACGCTGTGGGAGCCTTCATTAACATGCTGGTTTGTCGGGTGCGGTTGGATCAGCACCAGGCTGCTCTGGACGCTGTCGACACCATGCAGAACGACTATTTCACCGCTTTGGCCCACCAGCATTGTTCCCTGGCACAGATTCAGCATGGTCTGAACCTATCCGGTATGCCCTTGTTCAACAGCATCATCTCTCTCCAGAAAGGTGTTCCGGACCAGCAATTTGGGGATGCGCTTTCTTTCCGAGCGGTTCAAGAAGATGACCCGACAGATGTGAGTGAAACGCCACAACCCACTTTGAACCCCAGAGCAAGGCACTGACAAATGTTTCTTTTGATAGTTCGATCTCGCAGTTGCTATTGACATTACTACTGATGATGTCGAGATTTCTATCGGCTACTGGTCCTCTTTGCTGACACAGGGTGATGCCATGAACCTGGCCAATACATTCAGCGCCGCGATCTACGGAATTATAGACCAAGGCGGAGTCAAGCCCACCGATATTGACCTATTCAATGAACAGGACCGAGCCCAGATCTTTGAGTGGAACAAGGTTGAGCCGGTTGCGGAGTCTGGTTGTGTGCATGAATACTTCTACGATCAAGTCAAGAAGCAACCTGATGCGCAGGCAGTGTGCGCTTGGGATGGCGAGTACACCTATTCCGAGCTCGATTTGCTGTCCGAAAAGCTAGCCTATCACTTAGCGAAGCTAGGGGCTGGGCCGGAGGTGTTGATTCCCCATTGCTTCGAGAAGTCCAGATTGGCAACGGTGACTATGGTGGCGATCATGAAGTCTGGAAGTGCTGGCGTTGGTCTGAGTTCTGCGCATCCACTATCCCGCATTCAAGATATTCTAGATGGATGCCAGGCTCGTGTTGCAGTTGTTTCAGCGCAACACGCCAAACTGCTCGAAGGCCTCGTGGAGCATATTGTTGTCGTGGATGAAAGCTTCCTCGACGAACTTCCTGCTCCCACCGACAACTACACACTCCCTCGGGCGCAACCATCTAACCCAGCCTTCGTGTCGTTTACATCCGGCAGTACAGGAAAGCCGAAGGGTATCGTCCTCGAGCATCGCTCCCTCATTACCAGCATTCAAGCTCATGGGTCCGAATGGGGTGTTGGACCAGGCTCGCGTGTCCTGCAGTTTTCTGCCTACGCGTTCGATGCCAGTGTCTCTGACACGTTCACCACGTTGACTCGTGGTGGTACGGTCTGTATCCCATGTGAGAAAGACCGCGTCGATGATTTGGCCGGCGCAATCAATAAACTCGGGGTCAACTGGGCTTTCCTGACACCTCGGGTTCTCGGCCTGCTCTCCCCAGAAACCGTTCCTACGCTGAAGACAGTCGTCCTGGGAGGTGAAGCGATCTCACGCGAAGATATTGCCCCGTGGACCGATGCTCTGGAGTTGCGCATTGTCTACGGACCTACGGAATGTACCATTTACAGCATGGGAACGGAACCCCTGACCGCAGACAGCGACCCCGCTGGACTAGGACATGCTGTTGGAACCCGCCTCTGGGTGACAGATCCCGAGAATACTAACAAGCTTCTCCCCGTTGGCTGCATTGGTGAACTGGTCATTGAGGGCCCTCTGGTCACTAGGGGATACCTGAATGAGCCTGAAAAGACAAAGGCAGCTTTCTTCGAAGATCCTGCCTGGTTGCCTAAGCCCGAGAATGGACAGCCACGCCGGTTCTACAAAACCAGTGATCTGGTCCGTTACTACCCGGATGGCCAGCTTAGGTTCATTGGCCGGAAGGACACTCAGATCAAGGTCCGAGGCCAGCGTGTTGAGCTGGGCGAGATAGAGCATGCCATCCTGGAGAATCTGCCGGGTGCCGCGCATGTCACTGTGGACTCGGTTGTTTTGCCTCCTCAAACATTGGTTGCTTTCCTCAAGATGGAGAACGCATCCTCTACGGAGAATGAACTCTTTGTCCCACTATCGCCCGAGTTCACGGCCAAACTGCGGGTCCTCGAGAAGGTCCTGTCAGATACATTGCCCGTGTACATGCTTCCCAGCCTGTTCATCCCGATCTCTCACATCCCAATGACCATTTCGGGCAAGGTCGATCGGATCGCGCTCCGCCGCGCCGTCCCCGGCCTTTCCCATGAGCAGATGGAGATGTACGCCTTAGCCAACCAGGATAAGGCCGCCCCCCAGACCAAGGAAGAGGAGCAGCTGCAGACTTTGTGGGCGGCTGTCCTAGGAAAAGACCCTAGCCTTGTGGGCCGCAACGATAACTTTTTCCGACTTGGGGGTGATTCAATTGGTGCCATGAAACTGGTCGTCGCAACACGGGAAGCAAACCTCCTGCTTACTGTCGCTGATATATTCCGGTATCCGGAGTTGTCTCAAATGGCCCAACGCGTGGAATTAGCCAAGGCTGACGAACAAGTGAATGTGTATGAACCATTCTCGATGTTAAATAATGCCACCAATACGGACGCGCTGCTGGAGGAAGCCGCAGGCCATTGCTCTATTGCACGCAGCGACATCCAGGATGTATATCCTTGTACCCCTCTCCAGGAGGGTGTGTTCTCAATGTCAAACACCCATACTGGTGCCTATGTCGCCCAGTCTGCATTCCGACTGCCAGCTGGCTTTGATATACAGCGATTCAAAGACGCCTGGCAAACATTGGTTGACGCCCACTCCATCCTACGCACCCGTATCGTTACTATCGGCTCTACATCGTATCAGGTTGTGTTGACGGAAGACGCTGCTAAGCTCGAATGGCAACAAGACTCTTCCTTAGAGAAGTATCTCCAGCGCGACCATGCCGTTTCTGTGACCAGCGGCACTCCGTTGACTCGCTATGCGATCGTTGAAGATAGTGGGTCTTCTATCTTCGTCTGGACTGCTCACCACGCCATGTATGACGGATGGACTGTTCCACTCTTGTTCGAACAGCTGGAACAGGCCTATACAGGAGGCATCGCTCCATCTACAGCGCCGTCATACGCCCAATTCGTGGAATACATCCAGGAAACTGACCCCGAGGCATCACAGGAATTCTGGCGCTCGATGGCTCCTCAAGAACCGCCCTCCTCCTTCCCTCGGTTGCCATATGCTACCTACCAACCCAGAGCGAAGAAAACCTGCCACCGTGATGTCGAGGTAGCCTTAGAGCCTGGATCTAGCCTGACCATGGCTATCATCTTGCGAGCAGCCTGGGCTATTGTTATGGCACGGTACACTGACTCCGAGGACATTCTTTACGGATTGACGCTTTCGGGACGTGACGCCCTCGTCCCCCACATCGAGAGCATTGTTGGTCCCACGATCACAACCGTTCCAATGAATGTCCACCTGGACTCCGAGGCATCCCTCCAAAGCTTCCTTGAGAGCCAACACGAGCAGAACGTTGAGATGATGAACTTCCAGCATGTTGGACTGCGAAACATCCGCCAGATCAGCCCCCAGGTGTTGGCAGCAACTGACTTCACTAACCTCTTCGTCGTCCAGCCTAAGGCAGATGGGAGACGGGCATTTGCCGACCTCGAAACCGTGCCGACAGACATGACGGAATTCGACCCTTATGCTTTGGTTGTTGAATGTAACCTCGGAGATGGCAGCGTTCACTTGGAAGCTCGTGTTGATGATGATGTTCTGTCAGTGGATTTGACGGAGAAGCTTCTGGGTCACTTTGAACATGTCTTGCGACAGATCATTCGTCCATCTGTTGATGTCAAGCTAGGCGATATAGATCTCTTCAGCAAAGAGGATGAGCAGCAGATCTGGGAGTGGAACGCTGTGGCACCGACCGCGGTCAATGAGTGTGTCCACGAGAAGATCTCACAACAAGCCACTCTCAACCCCGAAAATATGGCCATCGAGGCGTGGGACGGAAATCTGACTTACCATGAGCTCGATGAGCTGTCTTCAAGATTGGCTTATCATCTGTCTACCGAATACTCCGTCAAGCCCGAGACCCTGCTGCCCCTGTGCTTCGACAAGTCCGTCTGGACAGTGGTCACCATGGTCGCCGTTATTAAGGCAGGAGGAGCCTGCGTCATGCTGAACCCTGACCACCCAGTAACCCGTCTTCAGGCCCTAATTGAAGACACAGGCTCCCACCTCGTCCTTACCTCGCCCCAACACCAGGGCCTCTTTGGATCCGTCTCAGCTTCCGTTGTCCCGATCACCAAGACACTAATTCAAGAGTTGGCTCCCGTCTCGACATCCCAGCTCGCGTCGCTTCAAGTCCAGCCTACCAACCCAGTCTTCATGATCTTCACGTCTGGTAGTACTGGAAAACCTAAAGGAATCATCGTTCAGCACAATTCCGTTTGCACCGTGGCCACCCAGCACGGTGAAGGTCTAGGCTTTGGTGGACCAGGTTCGCGGGTGCTGCAGTTTGCTTCGTTCACCTTCGATGTTAGCATGGGCGAAACGTTTTTCACGCTGATGAAGGGAGGAACTCTCTGCATTCCCACTGAGCACGACCGAATTAACAATCTTGCCGGGGTGATCAACTCCATGCAAATCACGTGGACGTTCATGACTCCGACAGTCGCTGCCCTGTTGGACCCCAAAGAGGTTCCCCATCTCAAGACACTCACCCTTGGTGGTGAAGCTGTATCGCAAAGCCTGGTCGATCGTTGGGCAAGCCAAGTAAACATGATCGACTCTTACGGACCGGCAGAATGTACTATTTGGGCATCCCATGCAAACCCGAGTGCTACTGTCTCGCCTGCAAACATCGGCAGTGGCACCGCCTGCCGGTACTGGGTCGTGGAGACTTCTGACTATAATCGTCTTGCTCCTGTCGGCTGTGTGGGTGAGCTGCTCATTGAAGGGCCGAATGTCGCACGAGGCTATCTGAACGAGCCGGAAAAGACGAGAGATGCATTCGTTGAGAGCCCAGCATGGATGCAAGGAAAGGAGACACCTCAGTACAAATTCTATCGCACCGGTGATCTCGTTCGTTACAACCCCGATGGAACTCTGAACATTGCCGGTCGCAAGGACAGCCAAGTCAAGTTCCACGGCCAGCGTATCGAGTTAGGCGAGATTGAGTTCCACCTTCGTGCTCAACGAGCGGTCGAGGCCGGAATGGTCACCCTTCCCAAGGCCGGCCCCTGTAAAGGCAAGCTCGTAGCGGTGGTGGCGCTTTCAGATCTTCAACCATTGGCCCTTGAAGGCGATTGTGTCGAGCTCGTTTCCGATGATGCGAAGTCCACGGCTCAGCCACTTATCATGGAGATTGAGGAGGAACTGTCGAGCGTACTGCCTAGCTACATGGTTCCCTCTGTCTGGATTGTCTTGGACTCCATCCCATTGACTGCATCACGGAAGATTAACCGCGTACCGATCACACGTTGGGTCACCGGCATAACCGAAGAAACCTACCGCAGGATTGTGAATATCTCCTCCGCCAGTGTTAATCTGCCAACAACCGCCCTAGAGAAGCAGCTGGCACAGGTGTGGAGTCAAGTGCTGAATATCCCTGAGAGGTCTATTGGCTTGAACCGGTCATTCATGAGCCTGGGCGGAGATTCAATCACTGCTATGCAGGTTGTCTCCCGCTGCAGAGCCACTGGAATCAAGCTTACAGTTCAAGATATTTTGCTCCCGAAGTCGTTGGCGGCAGTGGTCAGCCGTGCAAGCTCACTCGGCGACCGCGCTGTCACTAGACAAGAAACGTACGATGTACCCTTCGGCCTATCGCCCATTCAGAAGGTGTATTTCACCGACGTTGTGCGCCAGGCGACCCAGCATCATTACAACCAGAGCGTTCTGTTGCGCTTGACCCGCCCCGTCTCGACGGCCGCAGTTTCATCTGCCATTGAGCAAATTGTGGCCAGGAACTCCATGTTGCGTGCGAAATTTATCAGAGGCGACAACGGGGAGTGGTCGCAGATGGTGCAGAGCCAGCCCAATGGCTCCTTCAAGATTGGTTTTCATTCAGCAGCCAACCGCCAGGAGATGCTCGACGTGATCAACTCCTCTCAACGCAACGTCGACATCGAGAACGGGCCGATCTTTGTTGTGGATCACTTTAATCTTTGTGACGAGGAGAGAGGAGAGTCAAGCCCTGACTGCCGAGAGGGACAGCTCCTCTCTCTCATCGCGCACCATCTGGTCGTTGATGCTGTCTCATGGCATGTCATTGTCGCTCAGCTGGAAGCCTCCCTGTTGTCACAAGGTAGCAGCCCTCATGCTCCGATGCCTTTCCACAACTGGGCACAAGAGCAATGCCACTTCGGAGAGCAACTGGTTCCAAAATTGGTATTGCCAAACGACATCCCCCCTGCCAACCTCCCATACTGGGGGATGCAAGAATTACCCACATGGAAGAATGTCGAGGAAGTTCGTTTCACCATTGATGACAACACCACCTCACTTCTGCTTGGAGCGGCAAACACAGCACTCCGAACCGAACCTATTGACATCCTCCTGGCGGCCATCCAGCAATCCTTCAACCAGACCTTCACAGACCGTGCAGTGCCTGCGATCTTCAGCGAAGGCCATGGCAGAGAACCATGGGATAACTCCATCGACCTATCGGAAACGGTCGGATGGTTTACCACCTTCTATCCAGTGCACAGGCGTATGAGGAAGGATGAAAGTATCAAGGATGGTATCAAGAGAACAAAAGATGTTCGTCGTTCTTTCAACGATAATGGATTCTCTTACTTTAGCTGCCGCCATTACAGTGCCGAAGGTCGCAAGGCTTTCAATGACCACAGGGCCATGGAAATCTGTTTCAACTATCTCGGGCAAGCACAACAACTGGAGCGAAGTGATGCTCTGTTGAAAGAAGAGCCCCTTCGTGTGGATGAAGAGGTTCAGAACATCGGTGAGGGCATGGGTCGCTTGGCGGTCTTTGATATCTCTGCCGCTGTCTCCTTCGGTCAGCTGGGCGTCTCGTTCTTTTTCAATCGCGATATGGGCCGTCAGGAACAGATCCGTGATTGGGTCAACCGATGCGAGAAGGTCATCCAATCGGCCGTTCAAGATCTAGTGGCCAGCTCGGTGGAGCACACCCTCAGTGACTTCCCTCTCATGAGGATCAGTTACCCTGCTTTGTCGAACTTCACAAACACTGTCCTGCCGGCACTGGGAATTTCTCCTGATAACGTGGAAGATTTGTACCCATGCTCGCCGATCCAGGAGGGTATCCTTCTTAGCCAGACCCGACGACCTGGCACGTATGAGGTTCGCCAGCTTTTTGAAGTTGTACCTAGATCGGATGTTGGTGCCGTGGACCTCCCACGTCTGCTAAAAGCATGGCAGCAAACCGTGGACCGTCATTCTATCTTGCGAACGGTATTCATCGGTTCATTGTCTGGAGACGGGGTCTATGACCAGCTCGTACTACGATCATACCAAGCAGCGGTTCAGCACCTCACTTTCTCTGGAACGGATGTTGTCTCGCTTTTCCAAGGCCAGCAATCTCCAGACTACACCAAGCCCGTTCCTGGTCACCGCCTGACCATTTGTGAAGGCCCCCAATCGATCTACTGCCAAATCGAACTGAGCCACACCCTGGTCGATGGCACATCGCTGGCACTTTTAGTCCGCGATTTTGTCTCAGCCTATGAAAATACGTTGCCCGCTGGGCCAGGCCCACTCTACAGCGAATACATTCGCTACCTGGGTGGCCTGTCTAAATCTGCGTCCCTCAAGTACTGGACCGACCGTTTGGCTGGCGCTCAGTCTTGCCATTTCCCCAACATGCGTATCGGCAACGAAGACAGCGGGTCTGAGATCAAGACTTATAAAGACATGCTCATTCATATCGATGAAGACGGAAAACTGCAAAGGTTCTGCGAGTCACAAAGTATTACTATGAGTAACCTTGTCCAGGCTGCTTGGGGAATGGTCCTCCGGGCCTACACATCGCAGGAAGATGTCATGTTCGGCTACATGGCTTCGGGCCGTGACGTGCCCCTTGATGGGATTTATGACGCAGTGGGCCCGTTCATCAACCTACTTGTCTCCAGAATGCAGCTGGTCGATGACATGTCGGTCTACAAGTTGCTGAAGGATATTCAACTGAGCTATATGAACAGCCTTCCTCATCAACAGACATCACTCGCAGCGATCCAACATGAGCTGGGCAACAAGGATGTCTCCTTATTCAATACCGTCCTGTCATTGCAACGGCAGCCCAGCCGAGGCCCAGCTCCTCAGGTTGATTTCCATATCATGGACCAAGCCGATCCAACTGAGGTAATTCTATTAATCCCAGAGCTGAAATCTCAGATCTTACTAACTTGTACGATAGTATGACATCAGTCTGTGTATCACCACCCACGATGTACCTGGTGTCGAGATCCACATGACATATCTCACGGCCATCCTCAGCGACTCTCAAGCAAACGAACTGATGCAAGCTTTCACTAATGTGCTCGCGACTCTTGCTGATACCCCTGAAATGAGTTTGTCGAGCGTGGATGTTATCTCACACTCGCGCGGCGAAGAGCTTCAGAGATTGAAGGCTGTCAGCCGGACCTTGAACGGTCGCACGTTCGACCTGGCTTCCATTCAAAATCGACTTTCGATGGCCCTGCCAGACACGGAGGATGCTGTTGTTGAGGTGATAAGCTTGGATCAGCTGGGTGCACGCCAGTGCATGGCCGTCTTCCACTCTGAGGTCAACAGTGCCAAGGCAGAGGTGTCTCTGATGCCTGTCACTGACGGACATCGGGCTAAATTTACAGATCTTAAAGAAACACTCGGACGCTATCTGCCAGAAGAGTTGATCCCAACGCTTTACCTTCCTGTCAACGGTCTCCCATCGGAACGGGCGGCCCTGCAGAAGCTTGTTGACGGTCTGAATGAACAGAAACTGAAGCAGTATCAACTCGTGACCGTTGAGGAGTGTGTAGCGTTGACCGCAAATGAGAAGATCTTGCTTGCTCTCTGGGATGAAGTTCTCGAACTCTCGGATAGCAGCACCGTTAACCCCTCTGCCAGCTTCTTCCGCCTCGGTGGTGATTCTATCGGAGCTATGAAACTTGTGGCCGCCGCTAGGAACCAGGGTCTTGCTCTCACCATCAATTCAGTCTTCCAGAAGCCTACCTTGTCTGCAATGGCTAAGGAACTTAGCCTGCTTGACCAGAATGAGGAGCACCAGCTGGAGCCATTCTCCCTGCTACCACCGCAGCTTGATTCGGAGCAGCTCGCTACTGAGGCCGCCTCGTTGTGTGGTATTTCACGCACCGCCATTGAAGATATTTACCCTTGCACACCCCTCCAGGAAGGCCTCATGGTTTTGAACCGCCAGAACGCCGCCTCATACACTAATCAAACAATCTTCACCCTCCCAGACACATTGGATCTACCGCGATTCAAAGAGGCCTGGGAAAAGGTCGCAGAGCGAAGCACCATCTTGCGTACTCGCATGGTTAACGCGTCTGATGGCTTGTTCCAAGTTGTCCTGAAACAAACCATGACCTGGGAGTCTGCTGATGATTTGGATGCCTACCTGAAGAATGATTCGTCAAACCCAATTGATTACGGCCAACCAATGGCACGTTATGCAATAGTATCTGCCCCCACCCAGAAATACTTTGTCTGGACTGCCCACCACTCAATTTATGATGGAATGACTATCCCTATCATTACTAAGCAGGTCTCTGCTGAATACAACAACGAGATGGCTCTGCCAGAGGTTCCCTACAACCGGTTTATTCAATATATCAAGGGAATCACTCCTGAATCAGCTACTGAGTTCTGGACTGCTCAGTTCGCCGAGCCCTCTGTGACATACCCTATCCTGCAAGATCGCACCTACCAACCATACCCGAACCAGGCTATAACCCACTCAGTGCATTTGTCGAGGGAGCCGTCCGACATTACCTTCACCACCATTCTGAAAGCAGCTTGGGCCTTTGTTCTTGCTGGTCTGACGGAAACCGAGAAGGTGACTTTCGGGGTCACAGTCTCTGGTCGCAATGCAGGTCTTGCAGGTATCAACCAGGTTGTTGGTCCTACCATTGCGACAGTTCCCGTGAGCATTGCGGTAGATGGTAGCCAACCTCCGCTCGACTTCCTCCAAAATATCCAACAGAACTTTTTGGACATGGTGCCCTTTGAGCATACCGGCCTTCAGAACATTCGCCTTATGAGTGAACAGGCCAAAGAAGCTGTTGAATTCCAGAATCTTCTCGTCATTCAGCCAAAAGCGGCACCTGTTGAGGCCTCCGACTTCTTGGGACTCGCTCCGGTGCCAACCAGCCACCGCGATGACCAAGACCCCTATGCGCTGATCATAGAGTGCAACCTTCTCGACGATGGCGTCGGCATCAAAGCTCAGTTTGACGATAACGTCATCTCTAGTGAGGAAATCAAGCGGATCATCAGTCGCTATAGCCGTGCCATTGAGCGTCTCAGCTCAATTCAAGAAGCAGGCGGTGACGATAGTATCAACGCGCTAGAGGAGATTGGAACCATTAGCGAGGAAGACCTACAGCAGATCCTTGAATGGAACAAGGATCGCCCTGAAACTATCCAATCCTGTGTTCACTACCAATTCGAGGAGCAGGTTCGCAGGCAACCCGACGCTCCCGCCATCTCCTCGTATGATGTCGAGCTTACCTACAGCCAACTTAATCTGTTGGCCGAGAAGTTGGCTCACGAGCTTATCTCGCGTGGTGTCAAACAAGAGATGATTATCCCTCTTTGTTTCAACAAATGCTCATGGACTATTATCGCAATGTTGGCGGTTATGAAGGCTGGTGGTGTTTGCTGCATGTTTAATCCTGAGCATCCCAGGGACCGAATCCAGCTCTTGCTTGACGACCTCGATGCTAGCCTGGTTGTTTGTGACCAGGCATCATCGGCAATGCTCTCTTCATTACTCCCTCCATCGGGAGTGCTCCCAATTGGCGCCGACTATCTGGACAGCCTCCCCTGCCCGAATGAGCCTGTTGGTGCCATTGCCCAGCCTTCCAATGCTGTCTTTATCGTATATACTTCTGGCAGTACCGGAAAGCCGAAGGGAAGTATCTTGGAACATCGCTCCCTTGTAACCGGCCTTATCGCGCATCTTAGCGAAATGTCTGTCGGTCCTGGTACCCGCGCCTTCCAGTTTGCCTCCTACACCTTCGATGTCTCCTTTGACGAAATCATTGGGTCATTGATGCTGGGAGGGTGTGTCTGTGTTCCCTCAGAGTACGAGAGGATGAACGCCCTTACGGAAGCTATGGCCAAGTACCGTGTTACCTGGACGGAACTTACTACCACTGTTGCTAGTCTCTTGGTCCCCAGTCGTATTCCCACCCTCAAGACTCTGGTTCTCAGTGGGGAGCCACTCACAAAAGAGGTCGTCAATTTATGGTCTGATCATGTTCAGATAATCAACAGCTACGGACCCAGCGAATGCTGTGTCTGCACCACCTGCAATTCCCAGACCAGTTTCACAAAAGACCCTACTAACATTGGCCGAGGGTTGGGATGCACTCTGTGGGTCGTGGACCCAGATAATATTGACCGGCTGTTGCCTATTGGCTCCACTGGAGAGCTCCTCATTGAGGGCCCAATCGTTGCCAGAGGATATCTAAACGAGCCCGAGAAGACGGCAGCAGCATTCATCAACCCCCCTAAATGGTGGATTCCTCATGACAAGGGCAACGGCCGGATGTACCGCTCGGGTGATCTGGTCAGATACAACCGCGACGGCAGCTTCAAATTCATCGGCCGCAAAGACACCCAGGTGAAGCTCCACGGGCAACGCATTGAGATGGGCGAAATCGAACATCGTATTCGAACTGTATACGACGACAACTCATACCAAGTGGCGGTTGAGGTTTTGACACCGAAATCTCGTGGCAGTCTTAAGATCCTCACTGCGTTTATCTGTGTGCCTGAGGCTGCCTCTGGAGACGTTGACTCCCTACTTGTTCCCCTCTCTGGCCCTCTTCGCCGAAGCTTCCAGGCCTTGCAAGCCCGCCTGCGGGAGGTTCTACCCAAGCATATGGTGCCACAACTCTTTATCCCCGTCTCACACATGCCCTTATCGCCCTCCCGCAAGCTGGATCGAAAGGTATTGAGGACGGTTGGCAACGGCCTCTCGCCAGAGACACTAGCCTCCTATGCCCTTTCCCAGGCGGAGAAAAAGGCTCCCTCAACTGAAACAGAGAAGGCTCTCGCACAGCTCTGGGCTCGTGTGCTCGGTACCGACAGCATCGGTGTAGACGACCACTTCTTCCACCTCGGCGGAGATTCTATTGCTGCGATGAAACTTGTCGCCGCCGGCAGCAAGGCAGGGCTTTCCATGAGTGTCGCTGACGTCACTAATTATCCTAAATTGAACAAGATGGCAGAGAATCTTGACCGCTCCTCCTCCAGAAAGGAGGTTAACGATGCGCCACCGGAGCCTTTCAGTCTGTTGCCCGGCGACCAAGTCAAAGATATCCTGACCCAAGCGACCACTCAATGTGCAGTGGATGCCAGTGTGATCGAGGACATCTACCCTTGCAACCCTTCTCAGGAAGCACTAATGGCGCTTACCGCCAAGGATGAGACGGCTTATGTGTCGCGACAGGTCTTCCGTCTCCCTATTGATATCGACCTAGAAAAATACCAACAAGCCTGGGAGTCTTTGGCCCAGCTCCAGCCGATAATGCGTACCCGGATCATCTATACAGCTGATTCCAAGTCCTTCCAGGTGGTTATCTCTGAGCCGCTTGTTTGGCGATTGGAGGACTCTGTGGAAGAGTACGTGAGGGCCGATAAGCTCTCGCCTATGGTCCATGGTCAACCCTTGATGCGCAACGCTGTCGTTCCTGGCGACCAGAACGATCCACGCCCGTTCCTGATTCACACCTCTCATCATGCTACCTACGACGGCTGGAGTCAGGGATCCATGTTCGAGCAAGTCGGGATCATCTACCGGGAAGGCTTGTCTGCCCTTCCCCCGGTCGTTCCATACAGCAAATTTATCCAGCATCTCGCTACCAGCGACCGTGAGGCAGCCGAGGCCTTCTGGAGCTCCCAGATTGAGGGAAATCTCCCTGCTCAATTCCCTAACACCTCCCATTCTGCTAAATCTCTCCGACCCAACCAGACACGGTCCCTACACATTCGCCTTCCGGAGAGGGACAACCTTACTTTCACTACACCCACCGTGTTGAAATCGGCCTGGTCTCTTCTCCTCAGCCGATACACTACATCTGATGATGTCGTCTTCGGCCATGTTCTCTCCGGCCGTAGTACCTCGCTTCATGGTGCTGCGGACATAATGGGACCGATGATCGCAACGGTACCCATTCGAGTCCGCTTAGATCAAGCTCAGACAATTGAGGAGCTCATGGGCGGTATTCAACAGCAGGCTCTCGATATGACACCCTTCGAACAGTTTGGCTTACAGAATATCCGCCGAATGCAGCCCAACGGTTCAGCCATTGCTGATTTCGGTCATCTGTTTGTTATTCAACCTATTCTGGAGGATTCAGAGAACGATCTGGACCTGGAACTAGTCTCTTCGGTTCAGTTTGAGTTCGACACCTACCCACTAATCGTGGAGTGTCACCTTGGTGACTCAGAACTCGATGTTCGTGTCAGATACGACGATATGCTGATTCCCGAACAACAAATGGGATGGTTGCTGCAGCATTATGAGAACCTGATCCTCCAGCTCTTCCGCCTGCCTCAGAACACTCTCATGATGGATCTCACCATGGCTGGCCAAACTGACGTGGACCAGCTTCTCGACTGGATGGGCGCCCCTATTGAACCCGTCAATGCTCGTGTGCATGATCTATTCAGTGTCCAGTCACGGTTCCACCCGCAGCGTCAAGCAGTAGATGCTTGGGATGGCAGTCTGACATATCAAGAACTGGATCATCTATCGTCTCGATTCAGCGATGTATTAGTGAAGCTTGGGGTAACGGCGGGGTGCACTGTAGGCTGGTGTTTTGATAAATCCAAGTGGGCCATTGTCTCACAGCTCGCCATCATGAAGGCTGGCGGAGCATGCGTGAATCTCAATCCAGAGGACTCCGTCTCCCGTCTGACGGACATTGTCCATGACACTGGCATTGATCATGTTATTGCGGCGCCACAGTATGCTGACCTGGCTGCCGCTATCGGGTCTAGCCATGTGGTCATCGCCGATGCAACCACAGCTTCTGAGCTCGCAGCTACCAGTACTGACCTGCCCCGAGCTCGGACAGCCATCGACCCCTCATCGCCCGCATACCTTGCCTTTACCTCTGACAGCACCGCTAAGTCTCAGATCATGGCGATTGACCACAGGGCCATCTGTACCAGTATTCGAAACCATGGCTCTGCAGTGAAGATTACATCCAAATCCCGCGTTTTGCAATCTGCTGCCTACACATCCGATGTCAGCTACGCGGAGACCTTCACAACCCTTCTCAGTGGTGGCACAGTGTGTGTTATCTCTGAACATGATCAGACTAAGGATCTGGCTTCTGCTATCAACCGGGTAGGCGCAAACTGGGCCTGTCTGACCCCGACCATCGCCAACAGCCTGCGCCCGACTGACGTTCCCAAGCTGAAGACGTTAGTTCTGAGCGGAGAGTGCCCGACTCAGGATAGCCTTAAGGTCTGGGCGGGCAAGATTGATACCCTTCTCAACGCTTATGGCTCAAGCGAAGCATCGGTCTGGTGCTCCGTGTCACAGTTCACCCATCCTAAGGACTCATTTGCCAACATCGGATTCCCGGTTGGTTGTCGGCTGTGGGTCACTGAGCCGGAAAACGTCAACAAGCTCGCGCCTCTGGGCTGCTTGGGTGAACTAGTCATTGAAGGACCTATCCTGTCGGAGGGCTACCTGGGCCATCCTCAAGCCAGTGAGGCGGCATTCGTCGATCGACCCGACTGGATGCAACACACATATCCTGCTGATGGCTTCACTCGCGTTTACCGGACCGGCGACATGGTCAAGTTCAATGTCAATGGTAGCATTGAGTATCTGGGACGCAAAGATACCCAACTTAAGATGTACGGTCAGCGCATCGATCCCCGTGAGATCGAGCACACAATCAAGTCTCACATTCCTTCCACATACGATGTCTTGGTGGACACTACCTTGGTTTCGTCCCGCAACAGGAACATGCTAGTTGCATACCTCTACGATGAGTCCATACAGTCTTCAGATATCGAAATCGACAGTCTGACCGATACAATGACTACCAACCTGCAGCAGGAGCTCATTACAGTCCAGTCTGCACTGCAAACCTCCGTTCCCCACTACTTGTTGCCTATCCTATTCGTTCCCCTCAAGACCATGCCCACCGACTCCTTTGGCAAAGCGGATCGGGATATGCTTAGTCGCATGGTCGATTCTCTGTCCGACGTCCAACTGCAGACCTATTCGCTGGCCACCGCCGGCAAGAGGCCCCCCAAGACGGAGATGGAACTCACACTGGCTAGACTCTGGGCGGAAGTGCTTATGATCGATCGTGAGTCGATCGGGGCAGACGACAGTTTCTTTGCTCTGGGCGGTGATTCTATCGTCGCCATGAAGCTAGTCAGCCTCGCTCGTGCCTCCAAGATCTTCCTGAGTGTCGCTGATATCTTCAACCATCCTTCTCTTGCCGACATCGCCGCTCTGGCTACAGCCAACGCACCTGTCACCCCTGGTGATGGGACTCCTGTCTTGTCTCCGAGCAAAGGATCATCAACTTGTGATTCCAGCCTCCTGGACACAATCGCTGCGAAGGTTGGAGTCGAAGAATGCCAGGTTGAGGAGATTTGCCCCACCACCAGCATGCAGGAAATCGCACTGATCGGTGCCATGACGCGGCCCCGATGGATGCTCAACTACTTTTACTTCGAGAGCTCCGACCCGGTGGATGTGGACCGTCTCCGCCAGGGTTGTTTCGAACTGGTACGGCATTTCAGCATTCTTCGCACCGTCTTCACGGAACATGATTCCCAATTCTGGCAGGTAGTCCTCCGGCAACTTGATCCGGTCTTCCTGGTTATTCCCACTGATGACCTCGACGAAACAACCCAGAGAGTTTACGAGGAAGGAAAAGCCGGCGATCTTCAAATCGAGAAGCCCTTCATTCAATTCGTTCTGGCACAGCAGCGGCGCGGCCACGCACATCGCCTCATCATGCGCATTTCGCACGCACAATACGACGGCGTCTCACTCCCGACCATTTGGGAAGCCTTGCAGAACGCTTATGCCGGCCAAGCCCTATCTCCAAGCCCGTCCTTCTCGACCTTCACTTCGTTCTGTCCAGCTTCCGATGACGCTGCTGCCATTGAACACTGGCAATCCCTCCTGGAGGGATCAACGATGACAAACTTTGTGGAGCGCCACAAGCCGGGCCTCCGAGATGTTTCTGATGAGGTTATCACCGTCCGGCGCCGGGTGCCGAATACGAAACTCACGAGCGAGGGCATCACCTTTGCAACTGTTGCCAAATCCGCCTGGGCCCTAGTCCTGGCTCGCATGGCAGCTCGGCCGGATGTTGTATTTGGCCACACCATCTCGGGCCGCAACTTGGCAATTGACAACATCGACCGGATTGTCGGCCCGTGTCTTAATGTGGTCCCCGTCCGCGCTCAATTCAAGGACCACTGGACTGTAATGGACCTTCTTCGCACTATCCAGAACCAGCAGGTGGCCAACATGCCATTCGAGTCACTCGGATTCCGCTCAATCGTCGAGCAGTGCACTGATTGGCCGCGGTGGATGCGCTTCAGCAGTGTCATCCAGCACCAGAATATTGAGCCGGACCGGGCTATGATGATGGGTAATGGCTCCTATGAGCCTGGCTTCATTGGCTCGGAACTAGACCTTATGGATGTGTCGATCCTATCAACCCCCGCAGGTGATCATGTTGACATCGACCTCATTACAGCGACGTCAGTCATGTCCCCAATCCAGGCGGAGGACTTGCTTGACCAACTCTGCTTGACAATCCGCTCCTTCTCTTCGAGCCCTTCTACTACCTTCTTGCCATCGGCGGAGGAACTTCAAGCCAGTCGGCCTGTGATTCCAATGGCCAGAGAATCCTCCGTACCAGATGTCGTCATTGGCGCGGACTTCTCCGAGCCCAAGGTGGCTGCTTTACGAGAGGCCGTGCATCAAGCATGGACAGACACTCTGCCATCGACGAATAAGTCAATCGTGTCTCCAACAGAATGCTATTTTGCAGCGGGCGGTGAACTTATGGGCTTGTCACAAGTGCTTCTGCGACTGCAAGAGCACGCACCCCAGCTTCGCCTGGAGGACCTCCTTCATCATTCCTCGATGGAACAGATGGTGAATCTCCTATACACTCACACTCCTTGAACGATGTAATGGTTGTTTTTCTTGTTTTCCTGTGGCTCTAAAAGCTTCCATCTGTCTGTGTGATTTTGTTTCTTCTGTAATTATCTCATTTGTCTCTATGTTTGTGTTCTATCTCGTGTACTTTTCTCTCTCTACTTAGCGATTCACATGACCTTCTGGAAAGGCTAGACAATAGATTTCTTTTCATTTCAACTCGTGCAGTGCTCCATTGACGTAGTGCCGACTCTAAGTCCATGTGTTGGGCTGGTATCCGTAGGCTATCTTACTGACGCCGGTATATCTGGTGTTAAGATATCGTATACTAATCACCTGACATGGGTGTGAATATTTATTGATAGTATTAAATTTATTGAGCTTCTTTTATATTCTCTTGATGAATTTCAGTTTTAATTTCAATAGGGCTACGCTACTGTGGGATTCATGACACCAAGCTACCTAGTAACGATGCGCTACTTCCCGGAAGGGTAATCGTGGTTGAACACTCAACTGAGGATAGCGCAGCTGATTGCTTAGACTGAATGTTTGCTAGGTGGACAGCATTTAAAATATATATTAAAATATATATTAAGACATGAAACGTCCACTACAATCTAAATATATCAGTGTGACGGGAGAACAGTAAGTTTAATTCAAGCTTACATTGATCTTGAATCTATATTTATCCATCCTTGTAGAGTATTACTCTAGACGTGTGCAATATATATAATTCCTCAGATTCTCCATATTTTCCAGCATAGTATTGGCGGAACCTATTCTACAGGCGGTACTATTCCTGAGCCAATTAATGAGCCCGATCTACTAGGACTAGGGCCATGCGTCTTTACAGTTTTCACTGCGAGAGGGGAAGGTCAAGGACGAGGCGAATCGAGCAAGGAGTGAGAGGCCCGTGCCCGGTGGAGCCCTAAAATCAGGTATCGATCCCGTTTCTGCCTTGTTTCTGCCTCGGGAAGCGGGAAGGACTCTGCTGGACGGTCTATCATGAGAGGCGGAGCTGGTACGTTGGGGGTCCTTTCAAATCGGGTTTAGCCAACACCGAGTGGGATCCATGCTGACAGTAAGAAGGGATGATCTCGTGTAGGTGTACTATTCTCCATTCGGTGGGTGAGTTCTCGCTGTGCTTCAGCCTGATTCATGTATAAGCCTACGTTGGAGCATAGCAAAAACTTGCGACAGCCAGCTTCTAGTACGGTCGTGTTGGAATGATGGCCTTACGAGTCAGGCAGCTTGGAAAAACGAGGGTGATATCCTGCAGTCCTAATCTCGGAAGATCCACCAGACAAGAATGCCAAGCCACCAACGATAGTGCTTCTGTTAAGAGGGGCTTGGGTATGGATCCCGATCCTTAGTTCGGTACCTGGACCCTTAGTGCTTACTCTTCGGGATTTTCTACTTGTATGACTCTATTTTTGGGTGTGTCCAACAAGGAAATAGGACTGGTTGGGCACTCTGGCTGCTGCGTGTCCATGAGGTCTCCATGCTCGATTGGCTCATAGGGATGCGGAGGTATGCATCTAGGTACTGGGCATTGCTACTGTTGACCCAGAAGAGTAAGTTCCTTGTTTCATATCCAAACTACGGTCAAGCCCCCAGTGCCCAAGTCACTCTTGGTACCGCCAGTAGCCATCGCAAATCCCCTTCCCACCATGTCACAGGGCCTTTTTCTCGCGACGCTTTGACAGTTTATTTTCTTACTCTAATCTCTCAGGTCTAAATCTGAAACAAACGGACCGGAGATTTTGTACGTCATGGTTCGCTGTGCCGTATTTTGGCACGGTTTACCACTCTGTCCTGCATCGTTTCATACTTGCGATGCCTGCGCCTGGCATTCTAGCGATTCCGTGACTGCTGACAGTTTTAACTCTATACAGTTCTTTTTTTAGAGCTTCATACGCTGGTTCCGATCGCCAGTGGCGTTCTTTACAGTTCCATGGTGCTTTTATGTACCCAAAGCCCTTATTTGTTAGAGTTCGGGAGGTTTTGTTTGGCCTCTTATTACCTGTAGGCTTATCACTGTGTACACCAACATACATACTCTCTATATGGTCAACCCCAGACTCAGAAACCATCTTGTCTACCAGAAGAGAGGCAAAAGATTAAGAGAAAATAAAACTGCAAATCCAAATGTCCTCGGATGATCTCATCGAATAATATTACCAACACAACTCCACCGTAAGCCAACGGCCCCTTCCTAAACGAGGCGATTCAGACTAACAGGATCCGTGAATTCGACTGCGACCCAGCAAAATATGGTCCCATTGGTGTCCTTCGCCTTAGTTCGTCTCTGCCATACTTTTAGAGATCGGCTTATTTAGTGAAAGTAGGAAATGATCTGCTTCAATATGGACCTCCCCATGTGGCGACCATGTGGCCGGCGCCGTAAATTGCCTTTTCTCAGGTATTTCTTTCGTAAGATGAACATACGCTAGGATACCAATCCAACGAGTCTGAGCAATGTTGGGGGCAGAGATCTGTAGTGCATGCAGTGAAGATGACGGCGTGATGTTTTTCCCATACATATATGTAGAGGGCCCCAGGGCGGGCGATGGCCCCCGGTCGTGAGAACGGATAGCCCATCTCCTACTGTATCGCCATGAGAATGTCAGTGGACCCTAATTGCACGATGATCACGTACGTATACTCTTTTAAGACCCCTTTTCTCCCATCTACCTTTGCTGATCAGCTGTAGTTCCGTTCAGGTCGTCGGCGAGAACTGGGCGAATATCGATGATCGGGTAGAGCGGCGAAGGGCTCAAAATCGGATTGCCCAGAGGGGGTATCGTAAGAGTAAGTTCCTAGAGGAAGGAGGTGATGTCTTGACCCCGTTAACCTTGCCATGTAGGATTGAAGAAGGAAAAGCTGGAAAGTGCCAAAGAGGCAGCAGCAGCCAATGCCCCTAAGGAGGAGGAGAAGCAGCAGCAGCAGCAGCAGCAGCAGCAGAAGCAACAGCAACAACAACATCAACAACCCTTACCCCCATTCCAGACCCCGGTGAAAGTTCAAACTCCGCCGGATTTCCAGCTCTTCTCCCCTCCTCTAGACGGGCTGTCCTTCCCCGAGTCGTGGACTCCGCCGTCCCTCGATGGTTCCCAACGACCGACGATGGCCGGCCGGGGGCCTTCATACAACCCCATCGAGGAAGCATACGCGCTGGCAAATACCAGCAATGGCAATCTCTCAAATTCCCACCCCTCAGCCGTTCCCGCCTCTGCTGCAGGCACTGTTAAATCCTCCCAGCCAATCCACGCGCCCACCCCTAGTATAACACCTAATCCCAGCCCCCCAACCGTTGTTGAATCCGTTCCGTCACATTCCACACCCCCCGGAGAGTCTTCACTTGCCAACACCGCCCTTCACCGGGCGGCTCTGTACGGGCATGAGTCTGTCCTGGGGGTGCTGATCAGTGCGGGCGCAGATGCCTCGATCGCCGATAGCGCCGGGTTGACACCCCTACATCTCGCCGCGATGGAGGGACACGCCCGCCTGGTAACGCTACTGTTGGATTCACCGACCGGCAGTGGCGTAAATATCAATGTGACAACGCGAGAGGGTGAAACAGCGCTGCACCTGGCTGTCAAGCATCATCGGCCAGAAGTGGTGCAGGTGTTGCTGTGTCCGACACGCCGCCACGCTCTCCAGGTGGACGCGCAGGACTGGTTGGGCCGCACAGCCTTGCATCTTGCCTGTGAGCGAAACCGGCGTGATTTGGTCGAAATGCTGGTGCAAGCCGGGGCCCAGTTGATGATCCGCGATCTCGAGGGGCAGACGCCCTTGCATACCGCATGTCTCGGCAAGAACATGTAGTTTCTCTCTTCTCCAGTGATATCCCCTTGATTGATTAGTTTGATGGTTCACATCGTTCTGTCGTTCTGTCTCTCTTCTATTTTTATTTTTTTTATATATATTTTTCATCTTATTTATATCCTATCTACTGGCGTTGGAGGTAGGTGGCTGTGAGGAATTCTATCAGGAGTTCTTGAATTTTTATAGAAGCATCACATTCGTTATCCATTGTGTACATATGTAACCCAGATATATGTCGATATCTGTCAACTAGAGCATAACATAATGAAGATTTGAAGTTCTAAAGACAAACAAAAGAAACAATAAAAATAAATAAAGAGGAAAAACATCCAAGAAACCTCCAGGTCCAGCCTTTTTCCCAGTTCTACACAGTCTCATCCCGATCCTAACCATCCTCAACGGACATAGCCATACTCACGACCGCCATAACCTCCTCCTCGTCCCGCTTCCACCTCGTTCAGGGGCCAGCGTCCACCGCCGTAGCCGGCCTCATGCTCCTCATCACTGGGGCGCGTGAGAGTGTATTCCGAGTCGTTGACAGCGGTATACTTTTTACTGAAGCCCACTCGGCGCTCCTGCTTCTTCGCCTCTTTTGCCTCCTGCTTCATCTGCTTCTTCTCGGAGCGCGAGAGCTTGGGGAACTCGCTGTCGGGACCCGGCATCATCCGACCAGGGTGCAAGACATTCCAGAGCATCATGCCGATGAAAATGGGGACACATTCGAGGATGTAGAACGGGGCTTCCTTGGTGCTGAGCACAGTCTTACCCGCCTGGTTGGGGTTGGCAAACTCGATAAGACGGTAGACGATACGGGTCTATACCGTAGTTGTCAGCCTCGTGATTAAGACGGGATCCTGAAAAAGAGCACGTACCGTCAGGCATAGCAATGTCGCATACATGCCATACACCATCAGCTTCCACCCATTTCCGCGCTCAAGATTACGGTATCCCGACAGCATGCGCTTGTGGAACACGATCAACAGAGCGAGGAAACAGAGGATGAAGAATTCCTGGATGGCGATACCGGCCGTGTAAATGTTCATTCCGGTCCGATTCAATTTCTCGCCGAAGCCGTCGGAGTCCAGGATACCACCGGTACCTTGGATAATAAAAGCGCTAGACCATGGTCAGTGTCTCCGGAATCGACATGATCTCGCGGAGGGCGCTCACGTTATATCGAGCCAGATGAAGATCTTGGCCATGCTCTCGGCTTTGATGCCCTTGATCTTCTTGTTCGGGGTGAAATAGTAAACCATGCGGCCGAAAATCATGTACACGAATGCGTTAATCCACAGCGGGGCGAGCAGGACGAGCAGCTGGGCAGCAGCCAGGGTGGATGACTTGGTCTGGTCCAGCGTCGAGTAGGCACGCATGATCAAACCCAGACATTCCCAGCCACTGCCGACGATGATCACCCAGCAGAATTTCTTACGGTAGAGAATGGCCAGGGCTAAGTGGCCTGCGAATGTCACTCCGAAGAGTACGGAGAAGATAATGGCGGCCGGGGGACTGGCACAGTAGGGATACTGCGCATTCTCATTGGTGAGATCTGCATTAATTTGTCAGTTCTGTGCCGCTTGTGAAATATGTGAAATTTGAGGGTGGTAAGGATCAGAAACACTGATTTTGGGGAGAGAAATAAATATCGTAGGGTGGACAGAGATGGGGAATCGGGGAATTAAGAACGTGGGAAGCGGGGAATCATTATTAAACACGGAAAACAGAAAAAACTGCAAAGAAAACGACACAAAACACTGCACTAGAGAAATGAGAAGAACGTACCGCACTTCGGTGTTAAACCCATGATGCTAATTGACAACCAGTGTCTGGCAGCAAAGGTTCTTTAATATAATCAGACTGGGAGGAATCTGACTGAGGAAGGGACAGAGGAGAGGGGAGAGAAGAAGTTGATGAGATGCACGAAAAAAAGCGATTACCTGCTGCCATTCTTAAACTAGGACGCTCACCCATGATCGACAGAATGACGGTGCCTAAACCAATTAGCCCATCATATTTTTAGAGAGCCAATACACGTCAGATTCTAGTTTGGGGGAGAAACTAGACTGGGATGTGAGGCTCGAAGGCTGCAGGCTGAGCCCACCGTGCATCTTAGCGCGTATGCGAAGTGAGACGCTTAGGGCTGACTTCCCGATTCGGGTTCCAAAGCGCGACCCGTTTGGATTAAATATCTTTGCGAATATCTTCAAAAGCAAAGAGAAACGGAAATTAGCCTTGCAGAAACAAAGAAGATCCCTGCTCAACAAAGAAGAAACAACAACAACAACAACAACAACAACAACAACAACACTACGATTTACCGCCACAATGTTCTCTACGATTAACGCCTCTTCTGTTGCTTCCCGTTCCCCTTCCTTGGCCAGCGCTGGTTCCGCGGCCTCTTTTGCACTTGGCTCTGGATGGGCCACTCCAGAGCTTCTCTCCACCTCCTCCACTTCTTCCCATGCGTGTCAGACCCTTACCATTACCTACCATGCCTTTGAGCACTCTCTCACCGTTGCCAGCGGGTCCTACCCAACGGCTCTGCAGCTGCGCGATGACTTCCTCCATGACCTGAGCAAGACTTCGGGTGACGAGGAATTGTCGTCGCTGGTTGAGCTCTGGGCTCGATTCCTCAGCTTTACGGTGCGCCGCCTGGAGCGGGAGCGCCGTGGGTTGAAGGAGGATGACTTGCGGGTGCTCCTCGCTACGGCGATGGACACCTTCGAGAGAGACATCCTGTGGAATCGGGAAGTGCATGTAGTGGTGAAGGAGTTGGACGCAAGCACCGAAGTGAAATCGACCATTTTAGCGGCCTATTTTCAGGCGCGTCATGCCTTGCGAAAGATCAGTCGACCATCCCACCCGCCATCCGCGCTTATGGCCGCCGCGTTGGACCGCAAGGCGCACTTGTACACCATGTTTGGCGGCCAGGGTAACGATGAGAATTATTTCGACGAGCTACGGATGGTGTACAATACCTACCGGCCACTAGTGCGTGACTTGGTCGTCTCCGCATCCAGCATGCTGCAGCGCCAGTCCCTCGACGACCGGTTCAGCCGCTTTTATCACCAGGGTCTGGATATTATCACTTGGCTGGAGCATTCCGAACGGGCCCCAGACTCAGCCTACCTGATCTCCGCCCCACTTAGCATGCCGCTTATCGGTCTTCTCCAACTGGCTTGGTATCGCGTGATTGGGCGTGTTCTGGGGTCCACTCCGGCGCAGATCCAGGCTGCACTCGCTGGGACCACCGGCCACTCGCAGGGCATTGTCACCGCAACGGTTACAGCCGTGGCCCAGTCCTGGACCCAGTTTGACAACCTGTCCCTGGATGCCCTGCGCCTCCTGTTGGCCATTGGAGCCTACAGCCAAGACCACTTTGCGGTGGCCGAGCTGCCACCAGTGATTGTCGCTGATGCGGAGGCTCATGGTGAGGGCTTTCCCGGACCCATGCTCAGTGTGACCGACTGTCCCCTCGATCAACTCCAGAAATACGTCGACGCTGTTAATGCACACCTCTCGGAGGACGCCCGTATTGCAATCGCCCTGATCAATGGACCACAGAGCGCCGTGCTGGCAGGTCCCCCCTTGTCTCTCCATGGCTTCAACGTCTGGTTGCGTGGTGTCAAGGCCCCTGCGAAGGGCACCCAGCACCGCATTCCCTTCAGCAAGCGCAAGCCCGAGATCAGTAACCGATTCCTCCCCATCACTGCTGCCTTTCATAGCAGCTACCTGGCCGATGTCTCCGACGCGGTTCTGGCCAGTGTCCCCGACTTAACCATTATGGGCGACGACCTTCGCATTCCTGTGTTCTGTACGCGCACGGGTAGTGACCTGCGGGCCTTCGGCAGCCAGAATATTGTTCCCGACCTGGTGGCCATGATCACATCGCAGGAACTTGTCTGGACCGAAGCGACCAAGTTGCCGGGCGCCACGCACATCATCGACTTCGGCCCGGGAGGCGTCTCTGGTATTGGGGCATTGACCAATCGACTCAAGGATGGCACGGGGGTTCGAACCATCCTGGCCACGGTCGCGGAGGGCACCAACACCGATCTGGGCTATCGTAGCGAGATCTTCGACTGGTGTCCTTCCCCGGGGCTGGCGTATGGTCAGATTTGGAGCGAGCAGTACCGGCCACAGCTGGTCCAGGTGTCTGGCAGCCGCCCCATGGTCGACACCAAGCTCAGTCGCCTGCTGGGACTCCCACCGGTCATTGTGGCGGGTATGACCCCAACCACAGCGGCCTGGGACTTCTGTGCAGCGGTGATGAAGGCTGGATATCATGTCGAACTGGCGTTGGGCGGCTATCATCGTGCGGACCAGCTGGAGACGGCGATCCAGCGTCTCCTTAAAGAGATCCCCCCGGGACGCGGAATTACTGTCAATATGATCTATGCTGCCCCCAAGGCAGTGCGCTGGCAGGTTCCGCTGCTCACACGCCTCCGGGCGTCAGGAGTGCCAATTGAAGGTCTTACGGTGGGTGCTGGGGTTCCCTCGCTAGAAGTCGCCACAAGCTATATCCGTGATCTTGGGCTGCGCCATATCAGCTTTAAACCAGGGTCGCTCCCGGCGATTCACCAGGTCATTGCGATCGCGCGGGCCCATCCCAACTTCCCGGTGATCCTCCAATGGACTGGCGGTCGCGGGGGTGGCCACCACTCCTTCGAAGACTTCCACCAGCCCATCCTCCAGGCTTATGGTGCGGTACGCAGCTGCTCGAACCTGATCCTGGTGGCCGGCAGTGGCTTCGGAGGGGCCGAGGATACCTTCCCCTACCTCACTGGTGAGTGGGCGCAGCGCTACAATCGGCCGCTCATGCCTTTCGACGGTATTCTCGTGGGTAGCCGCATGATGACCGCTAAGGAGGCCCATACCAGCCCAGCGGTGAAGCAAGCAATTGTGGCTGCACCTGGAGTAGCTGATGAGGCCGACTGGGAGCAGACCTACACACAGCCGGCAGGAGGAATTATGACGGTCACCTCCGAGATGGGAGAGCCCATTCACAAATTGGCGACGCGTGGTGTACGTCTCTGGGCGGAATTGGATCGAACAATCTTCAAACTCGATCGCGCAAAGCGTCTCACTGAGCTGCAGAAGCAGCGCGACTACATTATCCGCCGACTGAACGCCGACTCGCACAAAGTCTGGTTTGGACGCGACGAACTAGGAAATGTGGTGGATCTGGAGGAGATGACCTATGCGGAGGTCATCTCACGGCTAGTCGAGTTGACATATATCTCACTCGAAGGCCGTTGGATCGATCCTTCGTTCCAGCAGTTCCTGTTCGATTTCCTCTTGCGCGTAGAAGCACGGATTGGCCACGAGAGAGAGGAGCAGGATGGTGAAGACATGGAGATTGCCTCTTCTGTGGTCGCCAGCGTGGACGACCTTCGCGACCCTAAACCAGCTATTGACAAATTCCTTGAGCAGAATCCCTGTGCGGCCGACCAGCTCATGGGTACACAGGACGCGCAGTATTTCCTGCACCTGTGCCGACGACGCGGCCAGAAACCGGTCCCATTTGTGCCCGTGCTGGACGAGAACTTCGAGGAGTACTTCAAGAAGGACTCGCTTTGGCAGTCGGAGGACCTGAACGCGGTTGTCGATGGTGACGTTGAGCGAGTGTGTATTCTGCATGGACCGGTGGCAGCGCGCCACTCAACTGCGGTCGATGAGCCAGCGCGTAAGATCCTGGATGCCATCCATGAGGGACATATTGAGCGTCTGGAGATGCGGGACCCTGACTACTTCGAGGATGGAATCCCCATTGTTCATTGCTTTGGGCCCTACCCCGTCGTCAGTGAGTGGAGCATGGCGCAAGCAGGCATCCACTGCGTCCCCGTGGGTAACACTGGTTCGCTTCTGTACGAGGTATCGCCCGAGATGAATGCTCCGATGCCATCATTGGACCAGTGGTTAGCTGCACTAGGCGGCACGCAGGGTGGCTGGCGCCAGGCATTCTTCAATGCTCCTACTATTGTGCAGGGCCGCGCGATTAGTGAGAACCCACTGCGCCGACTCTTCCAGCCGACGCGCGATTCCTATGTGATGGTCCAGACGGGCCACCGGTCCGACACGACTGTTTCGTTGTTCGAATACCGCCCACATTCTGAGCCGGTGAAGGTTGTGGATATCCGTGCGGACGAATCTGGGTCCATCACCCTGGAGATCATTAACTACCGGAACGCTGGTGGTGCAGCTATCGGCCTGCGGCTGATGTACCAGTACCGGCGCGACGCTGTGTACGCGCCCATCCATGAAATCATGGACGGTCGCAATGAGCGGGTCAAGGAGTTCTACTACCGTGTGTGGTTCACCAACTCGCAGCCGAAGAAGTGGACATCCGTGCACGATACCTTCTGCGAGACTGGACTCGAAGTCACCGCGGACTCGATTGCAGAGTTTGCGCACTGCGTGCAGAACGCGAGCGATGCATCTAGCAAGCGTCGTGGAAAAACCCTGTACGCACCGCTTGACTTCGGAGTTGTCGTAGGCTGGGAGGCACTGATGAAACCACTGTTCTCGCACGAGTTGGATGTGGATCTTTTGACCCTGGTGCATCTCACTAATGGGTTCCGCATCCCACCAGACGCGCAACCTATCCAGGAGGGCGCTGTCCTCGAGACCAAGTCTCGCATTCAGGCCATCACGATCGAAGATGCCGGTAAGCTTGTCGAAGTGCGCGGTGACGTCTGCCAGGACGGGAAGGTCGTCCTCGAGTTGACCAGCCAATTCCTGTACCGCGGCACGCACACCGACTGGGAGAACACCTTCCGCAAGGTCGACGAAGAAGAAATGGAGTTGTGCCTCAGCGGACCCATGGAGGTGGCCCTGCTGAAGTCCAAACCGTGGTTCAAGCCACGGGATGCTGACCTAGATCTGCAGGACCAGACACTAATCTTCGTACTGCAGTCGACCTATCAATACGCCAGCAGGGACACGTTCAAGGCCGTTACCACCGTTGGTGATGTGCGTCTGAAGTCCTCACTGCCTGGTCGGTCCAGCTCTGTTGCAACAGTTGCCTTCTATGCCGCCACCTGTCGTGGCAACCCAGTCATGGACTACTTACAGCGCCATGGCAGCCCGGTCAAGAAACGGCACATGTTTAACAACCCTAACCCACTCACCGGCGAGGGTTCGTCACTCATGATGCGGATGCCGGACTCGAACGAGGCTTACGCCCATGTCTCCTGGGATTTCAACCCCATCCACGTATCGTCCTCCCTATCTCGGTATGCTGATCTACCGGGGTTGATCACGCACGGCATGTACACGTCGGCACGTGTCCGTGGTCTCGTCGAGCATTACACTTGCGCGTCGGCCATTGGTGCGTTCCGTAGTTTCAACTGCTCGTTCACCAGTATGGTGCTCCCCGGGGATGAGATTGAGGTTATCTTCCAGCATGTGGGTATGTTGGCGGGCCGCAAGATCATCTCCGTCGAGGCGAAGCATGTCGGGCGCGGAGAAACAGTGCTGCGTGGGGAGGCCGAAGTGGAACCGGAGGAGACGGCGCTGTTGTTCACCGGCCAGGGAAGCCAGCAGAAGGGGATGGGAATGCAGCTGTATACCCAGAGCGAGGCTGCACGGCAGGTTTGGGATTATGCTGATACCTACTTCTCCGATAACTACGGTGGGTTTCGAATATCTTTCCTGCTATAAACATTCTGTCCAGCATTTACTAAACGATAATCAGGCTTCCGCATAACCGACATTGTCCGCAATGACCCGAAGGAGCTCACCGTGTACTTCGGAGGCCCTCAAGGTCGGCACATCCGCGAGAAATACATGAGCATGAAGCGAGAATCCGTGGGCACCGACGGAAACGTCCAGCTTCTCCCGTTGTTCCCCGAGATCGACGAGGACACTGAATTCTACACGTACCATGCACCTCAGGGGCTGTTGTCGGCCACGCAGTTCACTCAGCCAGCTTTGACGCTGATGGAGCTGGCCATCTTCGCGGATCTCCAGGCGAAAGGCTTAATCTCGGAGCGGAGCTCGTACGCCGGTCACTCGCTGGGCGAGTATGCAGCCCTTGGTGCGGTCGGGAAGATTTTCAGTGTGGAGAGCCTGGTGCAAGTGGTATTCTATCGTGGATTGTTGATGCAGTTCGCCGTGGAGCGCGATGACCGAGGCCAGTCCGACTTCCGGATGTGCGCGGTTGATCCAAGCCGGGTCTGTGCGGGTAGGTGTAGTCGTCCTGATGCGTCTGGCAGGTTAGATTCAGTCATTACTCACATAGACTCTCTAGGCTTCGAACAAGTAGCGCTGCAGCTGGTGGTGGAAACCATTGCAGCTGAGACAGGACAGTTGCTGCAGATTGTCAACTTCAACGTTGCAGGGTTGCAATATGTGTGCGCTGGACAGGCAAGCCTCTCTTACTCTAGCTCTCTCCTGTTTACTTGCTAACCCTCTGCAGGTCCAACCTCTTCGATGTCTCAAATCGGTCCTCGATCATATCAACGCGACCGCTGCCTCTCTTCTCCCTTCGAATGTCCTATCTCCCGACCAGCTAACCTCGCTAGTAAAATCACAAGTTGCTACTACCCAGACTGGCGCAGCCCTCACGCGAGGCTGTGCGACAATCCCGCTCAAGGGTATTGACATTCCCTTCCATTCCTCGCATCTCCTCCCCGGTGTGCCTGGCTTCCGACGCTGCTTGCTGGACTTGATCGACCGCCATGCGCTGGACCCGAAGCGATTGGTCGGAAAGTACGTTCCTAATCTGACGGCGCGGCCGTTCCAATTGACGAAGGAGTATTTTGAGATGGTGAAAGATTTGACTGGATCTGTTGCACTGAGTGGAGTCTTGAACGAGGTGAGTTACTGTTTCATGTCGGTCGAGGTTGTTGGAGCCATGCTAATGCAGTCAACAGTGGGAAACCTATATGAGCACTGCTGGAACTTGTGGTATGGAGAAGATTGAGTCTGTTATCCAGTCGATGAAGGTGTTTTGATTTTTTGTACGCATGATTTGTTGTTTTGTACCGATAGACCTGCTTCCTTCAATATACCCTCTACCGCACTGAACATTCTCCAACAACACACGCGTAGGATGTTTGATCCCCCTGGTAAAAATCGGGCCTTTACTTTAGCGCCCGAATACTAAAGAATGGGGCTGTTTAATTCTTACTGTACGAGACCTCCAGCTCCATGGTGGGGGCTTTTATTTATATCGCCATGGCCCCATGGTTTTTTTTCTTCTCGTCTTGACTTTGCGACAATTCTTCTCTTTCTACTCCCCAAACTACAATCGCTGCCATGTCTGTCTACTCCTTTCTGTCTGCGTTGGGCGGCATTCTGCTACTATTTTTCGTCTATGACTCCAAAGCTATCCCTGGATTATGGCATGTTCGTGATAGACCCTGCATTTCCCGACGTATTTGATCTCAAATGAGGCGTTGAATTAACCATCACGGCGTGACTACAAATCAATAGGCCCGAATTATCGCAATCCTCATGAACCACCTAGTCTGGAAACGCAATAAATCCTCCACTTCTTCCAGCGATAGTTCATCCGCCCTTTTTCGCCCCCTACGGACCCGATCCTATTGCTCTCTGGCGGAAGTCGACTTCAATCTACACAAATCCAACAGCACGTTCTACGCCGATCTGGATATAAGCCGGATCGAGTTACTACTGCTGCTCTTCAAGGACGTTATTACACCATTATCTCCTCCATCAAGAAAATACCACAGCGGAGCGGCCTACAAAAGCGACGAGAAACAAGCCGGAAGCTTGAAACATCTCACTCCCGCGCTCGGCGGCGTGTCGTGCATCTTCCGAAGGGAGATCAAGCCTTGGCAGCGGTATGATGTTGAGTCACGAATTCTGTGCTGGGATGACAAGTGGTTGTACATTGTTAGCCATTTCCTGAAACCCGGTAGTCACTATGAAACCGGGACGGGGGGCTCGGAGGAAGGTGTTCTTGCGTCGGCTATCTCGAAGTATGTTTTCAAGAAAGGGCGGCGGACGGTAGCACCAGAGGAGGTTCTCCAGTTCCTGCATTTGGTGGAAGACAGTGATCATGCTGATGCTGATGCTGATGTCAATGCCAATGCTGACGCTTACGCTGATGCTAGCATTGAACGGTCGGAACTGGGGCCGAAGGTGAGAGGCCAAGACGATCAGCAAGAACACATAGAGGTGAAACGAAAACGTGGTCTAGCACTAGCAGCACACATGGCTGGATTAGATGGTCTTCATCGCGTGGCATAATTGTTTCAGAGGGGGCCTGAAGTAGTCTTTCGTCAGAGATGGAGTGGGGGTGGTGGGGGGCAGATCTGGCAGGAACCAGGGGGAGCTAGAGGGAACTGGTAGAGATTTGATGAGCCTGCATGTCATGTTTGCCTGGATCATGAGTTTATAATGAAATATTGCGAGTGGGATCTCAGTAAAGTGCCATTAATAGAATAGGCGTCGTAAACCCTAAGGTCCGCGGCTCACCGTGCATATGAACTACCGCCATTACGGGCCCACGAGCACCGCCACGACTCACTCCCTCAAGTTTCAAATGCTGATGAACAAAAGTCGATCGCCATGATCTACTTTCTATCTCATAATGTGGAGGATACGACCATAGATGAAAGAAACCAAACATTACTAGTCCACATTCTCGATGTCTTCGTTCTGGCTTCATTCCAGAGCGGCAGCAGCATGCCCTATTGCTGTCGAAGATACCTTTGGGCCTGTTGTCAACCATGAGTGCAAGGATGGCTTTGATTTCACGTTGTACTTCGAAGAGACCGTCCTCACACTGCCGGTGACGCTCTTCTTCCTTTTCTGGGCCTTGCCACGTATCTACCACTTGCGACAACAGACGATAAAGGTGCAGGGAGGATATCGGTATTTCGTAAAACTAGTACGATGCGCCCGAAGCAAAGGAACCCATGAAGAAAGTATGGAAACTGACCTACTCGATAGGGTGGATATGCTCTGTTGGCCGTCCTTCAGCTCACCCTCGTGGGCCTCTGGGCGGCGCCGTCGGGAAAGACTACTCGAGCTACTATCGCAACGGCGGTCGTCTCCTGGCTGGCGTCCATCATATTCGGTGTTCTTTCTCACTATGAGCATATCTGTACTATTCGGCCCGCTACCATCAATTGCGGCTATCTGTTTCTGTCTTCGATCTTGTCCCTGGCCGAGACCCGCACGTTATACTTCCTGGAGAAGAATCGCGAGATTGCGGTGGTCTATACGGTGACTCTGTGCATAAAGGTGGTGTTGTTAATTACCGAAACCATGTCAAAGAGATCCCTTTTAAGACGAAACTACAGAGATTCACCCCCGGAATCGACCGTGGGGATTCTGGGAGAATGTCTCTACTGCTGGCTCAACCCGCTCTTAATGCTCGGCAACCGCGTGGATCTTACGGTTGAGCTGCTTCCTCCGATCGAGGACTCACTTCGTTCTACGGGGCAGGGTGAGAGCGGATTGCACGCGCTCTGGAGAAAGGGTAAGCTTGTTTGTTCCACTCCTGTATACTCAATCGGGACTAATGACAGCGTTATAATCTTAGACCCGAACCGGAATTCCCCTCACAGTTTGCTCTGGGCATGCAGCCGATACTACTCGGTCCCAATCTTGTTAGGAGTCTTTCCTCGAGCGCTACAGGTGGCATTCACGTTCGCACAACCCTTTCTGGTCGAAGCAACCACGACCTGGGTGGCATCGAATGAGATTACCCACCCTAAGGCCCAGGGATACGCACTGATTGGAGCCTTCGGTATCGTCTACACGGGTATCGCGGTGAGTTTAATATCTTCATAAACGCAGGATGATGTACATCTGATACTGACTATGCTAGGTTTCTACGGCCTTTGCCCATCACCAGGCATATCGAGTGGTCTCCATGATACGGGCCAGTCTGGTCGATATGCTCTACAGTCACGTCATGCTCATGCGTGACATTGACGTTGAAACCAGCGCCCCCGTCACTCTTATGAGTGCAGATATGGAGCGTATTTCAGGCGGTCTACACTATATTCATGATGCCTGGGCTTGTATTGTCGAGATTCCTATTGCGCTGTATTTGCTATGGCGCCAGCTGGGGGTCGCCAGTATCGCCCCGATCATCGTGGTGTTTAGTATGTGCACATGCTCCTCCTTTTACTGTCTCACACATCACTGACTTTGAGTAGTCTGTATGGCCATGTCATTGCTCATCTCCGGACTAGCCGGCCCTCGCCAGCAGGTCTGGCTGGAGGCCATTGAGAAACGAGTCGATATCACTGCAAAGGTTTTGGGATCTGTAAAAGGAGTCCGCACGGCTGGATTGACCGATAAGCTGTTCAATCTCGTCCAGACGATGCGAATCGAAGAGGTCGTCAAGTCGGAAAAATTCCGTCGACTGCTGATCCTGGTGGTCGGCGTGGCATATAGCAACGTCACACTCTCCCCACTGGCCTCGTTCACCATCTACGCCCTGATAGCACGGCATAAAGGCGACGAAACCCTGACGGCCGCCAAGGCGTTTACCTCGCTCACCTTATTCACACTTCTTGCCACCCCAATCTCTAACCTGGTTGAAGCTGCAACCGGTGTCGCCACCGCAATCGGCTCCATCAAACGAGTGAACGAGTTCTTGCAATCAGACCCACGAAGGGACGACGCACATGAGCCCCGAGGGACGCGGAGCAACATTAGCATTCCTGCCAGTGTCTTGTCTAGCGCACTGACGGAGATGGGTGTTGTCTATGACGGAAAGGGTATGTCGGTTGTGGAAGGGGTCCCCAGTATCTCCAGTCGTGAAAAGCTACCCTTGTACTACGAAGTCACCGGTCCAGTCTTTGTGGCAGAGGGTCGCAGCGCTGGCTGGGAAGAAAGTAAACCAGCCGTGGTACAAGATCTTACTTTTGAGATCCATCGAGGCACAGTGACGTTTGTCGTTGGACCTGTCGGATCTGGGAAGTCCACGTTTGTGCGCGCGTTGCTGCGAGAGACGCCCATCTTCTCGGGAGGGCTGAAGGCTGATCCCGACTCGATCGCGTACTGCTCGCAGACACCATGGTTAACGAACAATACCATCCAGGAAAATATCTTGGGCGAGTCACTTTTCGACCTGCGCTGGTATAATACCGTGATCGAGGCATGTGCCCTATATGACGATATCCGCAAACAACCGAATGGGGATAAGACGACGTTAGGGACTCAAGGCGCTATTCTGAGTGGAGGGCAGAAGCAACGGGTGGTATGTTTCTTTTTGTTCACATTGATCTCGTCTCCTTTCCAAAGATAGTCCTATGCTAACCTAGCATATTCTACAAGGCTCTGGCTCGGGCTGTATACTCAAGATCAGAGACTATTATCCTGGACGACGTCTTCAGCGGACTGGACCGCACCACCGAAGATGCGGTCTTCAATGCGCTGTTGGCCCCAGGGGGACTTCTACGGAAGCTGGGTACGACAGTGATCCTGACGACGAACAGTCGTACGTATTCCCCCGATATTCTTTGGACTCTTCACCCCTTTCTGACATTGTGCCAGCCTCTCGCCTCTCTGTTGCGGACCATATCATCGCTCTGGGCCCATCCGGCAACATTATGGAACAAGGAACATACAAAGACCTCCATTCCCGAGCTGACAGCTATATCCGTAGTCTGGCAGGCGTGCCGAAACGGAAGGCAACAGTTCATTTGGAGGCCCCTGAGATTCCTATCCCAAGGGCCAGGGCCCGAAATCGATTGTCTCAAAATCGATTCTCCCAGCGGTTCTCCCAGCGGTTCTCACAGAGGTTCTCACAACAATTCTCTCAGCGTCTCTCCCAGCCCTTTTCTCAACAGTTTTCCCATGAACAGTTCTCACAGAATCAGTTCGCCCAAAGTCAGTTGGTGCCAAACCATCTCTCGCAAAATCGCCTCTCCCAACATCGGCTCTCTCAGCATAGGCTCTCGTTGGCCAGTCCTGAGGTACAAATAGAACCGACACCGCAGGGGGATGGGCGACGGACGGGTGATATGTCCATCTATTGGTACTATACTCAAGTACTGGGAGTGTTCCGGTCGGCGGTGTTTGTTCTTTTGATAATGGCTTATGTGGTTACCATTACATATCCTTGTGAGTATTCGTCGAACAGGTGAACATAAGTCAGTACTGACAAGCTTAGCTATCTGGGTGGAGAAGTGGGCAAATTCAAACGTCGACCATCCCAACGAAAGACTGGGATATTGGCTTGGGATTTATGCGTTTATTGCCGTGATGGCAACTTCCACACTTGTCACTTCCTGCTGGTGAGTTCTCAGACACGGAAATCATGTTTTATTTAGGGTTTCCCTCGTGCTGATCTTCAACTAGGCATCTGATGGCGAATCTGGTCGCCCGTGGTGCTAAGAATATGCATGCTGAGCTCTTGAAGAGTGTTCTAGAGTACGACTTTTCCAATCATCCTGCCTTTCCTTTCCTCGGCTAACCCTTTAGTGCCCCTATGTCATTCTTCCAAACCACGGATCTAGGCAACACGACGAACCGGTGAGTAACAAAGAAGAAAGGTTGATATAGTAACGAGAGAGATTGCTGACCTCTCCCCCAGATTCAGCCAGGACCTACAGCTGATTGACATGGAGCTCCCCCTTTCTGTGCTGAATACTATACTCACCTTCTTCACCTGTGTAGCCCAAATGGTGGTCATCTGCACCTCAACAGGCTACATCGCCGCCGCCATCCCAGCTTGTATAATCGCTTTCTACTTTACTCAGCGGTTTTACCTTCGTACCTCACGCCAGATCCGATATTTAGATATTGAAGCCAAAGCCCCGCTGGTCTCCCACTTTCTCGAGAGTCTTAGCGGTCTGTCCACCATTCGGAGCTACAAGTGGGAACAACATTACCGCCGACGCAACAGTAAATTGCTTAACGATTCCCAAAAGCCCTTCTATCTGCTTTTCGCCATTCAGCGCTGGCTTGAACTGGTCATTGCCCTAATGGTGGCCGGATTTGCCGTCGTCCTAGTATCCATCGCTGTTGCAACGCGTGGGAAAGTCAGCGCGAGCTCCATTGGATTGGCACTGCTGAATATCGTCACCTTCACGGAGAATTTGCAGGGACTGATCAAACAATGGACAGTTTTAGAGACATCCATTGGGGCAGTGGCTCGAATTCGGAACTTCAAAGCTACTATCGAGTCGGAACACCTCGAAGATGAGACAGCGGTGCCTCCGCCAGATTGGCCAGCCAGGGGAGCAATCGAGTTTAGCAATGTGGTGGCTTCCTACAAGTATGATTCTGCGTCTTTTCTTCCATCTTGGTTTGTGCCCTAGCTAACATACAGTGGTTATAGGAACTCCTCGACCCGTGCGCTGGATCATATTTCACTATCGATTAAAGCAGGCACCAAGGTTGGGATCTGCGGTCGCTCCGGAAGGTTTGTCCTCGTCCCTTGATCTCCGCGTAAACAATTGTTTATTCAAGGCTGATAATAAATCATAGTGGGAAGTCCTCGCTCGTATCGTCACTGTTTCGCCTCATTGAACTCACCAGCGGGACGATCAACATCGACGGGCTGGACATCTCTCTGCTGGCGCGCAACCACCTGCGCGCTCAGCTGAATTGTATCCCCCAGGAGCCATTCCTCCTGCCGGGTTGCTCAGTTCGCCTTAACGTGGACCCGGGCATGTCAATCCATGACGACATCATCATTGATGCCTTGAAGAAGGTCCAACTATGGGATGCGGTTCGAGAGCTCGGTGGCTTAGATGCTACAATTACGCCTGATACCTTCTCCCCAGGTCAGAAGCAACTTCTCTGCTTCGCCCGCGCCATGGTACGACCGGAGGGGAAGATTCTAGTCCTGGATGAGGCGACGAGCAGGTCAATAACCCTATACTGTCATTCTCCTGATACGATAGCTAACCTGACCGTCCTTTAGCATTGACACCAAAACGGATGACCTTATCCAATCACTCATCCGGAGTGAATTTGCCGATCATACTGTCATCGCGATTGCACATCGATTGGAAACCATTATAGATTTCGACGAGATTATTGTCGTGGATGCCGGGCGCGTCGAAGAGCAAGGTCCGCCGGCGGTTCTGCTCGAGAGAGGAGGAGCATTTGCGGATTTATATTGGGATAAGGATAGGAGTTCAGACAGGGCTCCTGTGAGGCTTTAGATCTGGTGGTCGGTTTTGGTCGTTCTAGTGTTTCTATCCTCCTCTGAATTTTTTCTTCTGTTGTTTCCTTTTACTCTCATGTCGGTGTACATATACATGATTACGATAGATAGGAGTGCTCTGGCACCTTTTATAGTGTACCTCTAGTTGAAGGACAGAATCAAACGTCACATCTTTCAAACATCACTGTCGACCTTGGAGCTACTCTACTGTTCATGGCAGGTGTATTGAGCTCACGTCTAAGAAGATCTTACATGGTCTGACTTGAAATGTAACAGTGCTCATTATGCGTTATCACTAAACCCTTGTCGAGCAGAAGCCGGTGTTCGCCTTGGATTGGCCTGCATAATGGGTAACCCCTGACTAGGATCCACTTCTTGTATGGTATGCTTTGCCAGTACTACACTAACTATACTTCGGCAATTCCCCTCAGAACTTACCATGATAGGCAACTGAGCAAGATAACTAATTTCTCACGTGCACATTATCCGTGATAGGCGTCTTTTTGTATACAATTGTAGCCTTAGGTCACACCGGGGTCTGTACAGTACATGGTTAGCCCTCTACATCGGGCTTGGCATGATGCGTGAAACATGCGGCACAGAGTCTCCTGACCATTAATGGGGTTGGAAGACAAGGATACGTCATGGAGAGTGTGAGTAGTGGGGTCAAATGGTCTGTGGCCCTGTTCTATGTTCTAGGAACTAAGAATTGGGACGTTGATAAGCGCCGCCGAGGTTTGTACCTGCATGTAACCCAAGAGAATGCCAAGACGATTCTGAGGAATCATCGTCCTTCCGCCATTGGGCACTTGCATAAAAGTCTCGGCATTCATTTCCCGCATTGCAGAATTGACGCTAATGTGGTATTAAGAGCAATCTAATGTCTTAGCAACCTGTCCCGATTGGGAAGACCCTGAATCAATCTATCGGAGAGCCGACGGAGTGGTTTCTTCAATGCAATGTCGCAATTGCATTGGAAAAATGGGTATTATTCAATGGCCCTGAACATTATTCGCATACTCTTCACGGAGTGGTCTACCCCTGGGTGATTGCTCCACCATGAGGTGCATGAAAGTAACCCCGAGCAGCTATAGATGAAGTTTGTCGGATATTGCAGGAGTCTGAATGTGCAGCTGATTCCTTCTTTTCCCACCATGATGGATGGGACACAATATGTCTAGCTCCGGGTTGTCTCGGGCCAAGAAGAAATGCTTCTTTGCGTTGATCCAGCGCGTCGAAATCTCCAAATGAACCGGTATAAATAACAGCTGAGCGTCGCAGCATTCAAGGCAGAACCATTCCACAGATCATCTTCTATCATTTGCATTGAGTCCAACGCCCTGGCAGTTCATGATGCGGGGTCTTCTACTAGCTGGAGCCCTTGGCCTACCTTTGGCCGTCCTTGCGCATCCTACCCATCATGCACATGGACTTCAACGTCGCACAGTTGACTTGAACTCATTCCGTTTGCACCAGGCAGCGAAGTATATCAATGCGACTGAGTCTTCGAGTGATGTTTCATCTTCTTTCTCTCCATTCGCCGAGCAAAGCTACGTGGAGACGGCCACTCAGCTCGTGAAGAATATCCTGCCAGATGCTACCTTCCGTGTCGTCAAGGATCATTACATTGGTAGCAATGGGGTCGCTCATGTCAATTTCCGTCAGACGGCCCATGGCCTTGACATTGACAATGCGGACTTCAATGTCAATGTACGCTGCAGTCCACCTATACTATGTTCCGTGCTCACCACTTCATTTAGGTTGGGAAAAATGGAAAGATCTTTTCCTATGGCCACTCCTTCTATACGGGCAAGATCCCCGATGCCAATCCTTTGACAAAGCGGGATTATACCGACCCTGTAGCGGCTCTCAGAGGAACCAACGAAGCTTTACAGCTTTCTATCACTCTAGATCAAGTGTCTACTGAGGCTACCGAGGACAAAGCGTCCTTCAATTTCAAGGGAGTCTCTGGCACCGTTTCGGATCCCAAGGCTCAGCTGGTCTACTTGGTGAAGGAAGATGGCAGCCTTGCTTTGACCTGGAAGGTGGAGACAGATATTGACAGCAACTGGCTGTTGACCTACATCGATGCCAATACCGGCAAAGATGTCCATGGTGTGGTTGACTACGTAGCCGAGGCAGATTACCAAGTATAGTGAGTATTTTAAGAATGTGACTTGGACTGTAGAATAAAGCTGACACACAAGCACAGTGCATGGGGTATTAATGATCCCACGGAGGGCCCTCGCACCGTCATCAGCGATCCATGGGATTCGTCCGCATCTGCGTTCACCTGGATCAGTGACGGAGAAAACAACTATACCACAACTCGTGGTAACAACGGTATCGCGCAGTCGAACCCTACCGGTGGATCGCAGTACTTGAAGAACTATCGGCCTGATAGCCCCGATTTGAAATTCCAATACCCCTATTCGCTCAACGCCACACCCCCAGAGTCCTATATTGATGCGTCTATCACCCAGCTTTTCTACACTGCCAACACGTACCACGACCTGCTCTACACTCTGGGCTTCAACGAGGAGGCCGGTAATTTCCAGTACGACAACAATGGAAAAGGAGGTGCTGGAAACGACTACGTGATCCTCAATGCTCAGGACGGTTCTGGCACCAATAACGCCAACTTCGCTACGCCCCCGGATGGACAGCCCGGTCGCATGCGCATGTACATTTGGACCGAGTCCCAGCCTTACCGTGACGGCTCCTTCGAGGCGGGTATCGTGATTCACGAGTATACTCACGGTCGTATGTATCCCTTATGAACCCCAGGATAAGGCAGTCTAAACTAACACCATGGTACGCAGTCTCTAACCGGCTCACCGGAGGACCTGCTAACTCTCGCTGCTTGAATGCCCTTGAATCCGGCGGAATGGGTGAAGGTTGGGGAGACTTCATGGCCACGGCAATTCGGCTCAAGGCCGGCGATACTCACTCGACCGATTATACCATGGGTGAATGGGCTGCAAACAAGAAGGGTGGCATCCGTGCTTACCCATTCTCAACCTCCCTGGAAACCAACCCTCTCACCTACACCAGTCTCAATGAGTTGGACGAAGTGCATGCCATCGGCGCGGTGTGGGCTAACGTATTGTACGAGCTGTTGTGGAACTTGATCGACAAGCACGGCAAGAATGACGGGCCAAAGCCCGAGTTCAAGGATGGAGTTCCGACTGACGGCAAGTATCTCGCAATGAAGTTGGTGATCGATGGCATGGCATTGTAAGTGGCAACCTCGTTTCTCCCTTCTATCACACAATCTAATCTTGACATTTAGGCAACCTTGCAACCCCAACTGTGTCCAGGCGCGCGATGCCATCCTCGATGCCGATAAGGCTCTCACCGATGGTGCTAACAAGTGCGAGATTTGGAAAGCGTTTGCTAAGCGTGGTCTGGGTGAAGGCGCTGAATACCATGCATCTCGTCGGGTGGGCAGCGATAAGGTGCCCTCCGATGCTTGCTAGAGTTTGTACATATTCTTCCAGCTAGGTGATGGGGGGGATTCTGCAGGCTGACTATAGTTTGGTAATTTAACAATGTTTCTTGATTCTTCTTGTCAGATAACTTGACCTGCTCGATAGCATGGATAGGACATGGCCACTCTGGCCGTTGTGTCGAATTTCTGGACGGTCTGGTACCTAATAAATACTAATTGTACTCATCATCACTCTCATCGTATTCAGGGTCGTCCTCCCCTTCCTCACCTTCCTCCGCCTCTTCTCCCCCCTCTTCCTGGCCCTCCTCGCCGTCCTGGCCATCCTGGCCGTCCTGGCCCCCCTGGTCCTGCCGGTCCTCCGGTTGTCCTCCATCCCCCCCTCCACCTTGACCAATTGGCCACCAAGGCCCGTCTTCGTGATCATAAGTTACTGTCGCCGCGCGTCCCACGAGGTGGCGGGGGCAATAGTTGCCCACAGCATGGGGCTGCTGCGCACCAAGGCGGGCACACTTGCTGTTCGTTCCCCGGCGAATACCGCATTGGATGAATGGGCCCTTTTCAGAGCACCCACAGGAGTATACCTCCTTGAGGTAGTAGCACCTCCAGTATATGAGACAACATGTAGAGATGATGACTTTTGTGCTACTTACATGACTGGTTTTATTTCGAATTGAGTTGCTATCTTGAATTATTAGACTCAATTGAGTATTCTAGGGGCACACACAGCTTACCAGGCTTATTGTGGTTGTGAATGTTTCCTGGAAATGGGGAGGATAGTGGTTATGCTGCATTGCACGAAGTGAGTGTGTTTCCTACAAGTCTTCATGCGTGGGATGCAAATGGTTCCCCGAAAGAGGCAGCCGCGAACAAGGACACTGCCTTCATATGCCCCAAAAGATGATTAACTAAAGAAGGAAGGTAAGCCTTGATATCCCGTAGACCCCGTGATGGATCCTGTAGTTGACGTCGATTCTGCTGTGCCTTGGACCGTGGCTCCAGAGATCTTGATGGTGTAGTCCAACCCTTGCTGAACCTCCGGGGTGAGCTCGAAGGCATCATACTGGTAGAGTGTCTTGGGGGTATTGGCAATCACGACACTGGCTTCTTCATTACCAGTCATGACGGCTGCGCCCGACCCATTCTTGAGCGAGACGTACCGAACAGCACCCGTGTTGGTGTTGCGGATAGCAAGCGTCGCAGAGAAGACTCCGTTAGAAGTAATGCTAACTTGAAGGTTGCCAGCTCCCGCATTGCTGAGGGGAAGGATGTTGGCACCCATGTGTTGTGGCTTACGAGAAGACTTGACCACATAGGTACCATCGCCTTGGGGATCAACATTCGCATAGTTGAGGCCATTCCTTTGGTTGAGGAATGCTTTCTGAGCATTTGTATGGCCGATATCTACATAAGCCATGCGAGCCCAGTAGCGACCGACAATTTCCTGGACGGATACGGCCGTCGAAATGCGCGCAAGAGTATGGAGAGGCGTCTCGTTGCTGCCCTTCTCATATTGCTGGAAAAGCTGGCGAACCACGTCGCTGCCGAGACCCGCGTAGTTGTCCGGATTGTTGGTCAAGTAGGTCAAGAAGGGCCACGCCTGATAGTAGTTCCCACTCCCCGTCGAGCCATCCACAATGACCTGAAACGAGTCTCCGATCACCTTGTTGAGCTCGATCATGGTATCACCAGTCGGTTGGTTGTAGTTGGACCTGGCCTTCGCACATAGCGGAGAGGTGTTGAATGTATCGGCCACCCAATTCGCGACCGTTTCCCACCATGCACCTGTGGCAGTCTGGTCCACCCAGTTCCGACTGTGATAGGTGAGGGCATCACCATACTCATGCACGGTGACTCTCGGATCCGCGAGGGAAGACGGAACCACCTCTAGCCAGCTGAGACCGGTGTTCGGGTCAGACTTCTGCACGCCTGCGGCACTGCCCAAATCATTTACTTCGTAGACATTCTCCTTCCACAGTGTTGTCACTAGGCTGTGGTCCGTGTTATATGGTATTCCCGAAGTCGTCCACCCGAGGTCACCAACATAGCAGCTATAGGCAGCTTCAAGCATGGTCAAAACCGCGTCTGCATTGCTCTGATCCGAGGAGTAGAGACGGAAATGGTCCGAGTCCTTGTAGCTAGCGCCTCCGGGGCCAACATCGGGATTCGCGGTGAATGATGTTGGCTGAGCACCAGAACTCGCCTGCGGGGCCGGTACTGCAGAGGCCTGGGTTGCCGTTAAAAGAAGTATAGGGATGATCTGTTTCTTGGACGCCATGGTGTTCAAAAAGGAGGGATAATAGATTATTGCCTTTTTTTTAAGTGTCCAGGTCACTATTTATTTATACCTATCCCGGTAGTTCGAAACGCAGGACCCCTAGAGTGCCAAGAGTAAATTGAAGCAACGATGGCGGTCATCGATCATCTGCTTCAGGGACCAACATTGACTTGAGACATTTCAAGACAGGATACCCTGCCGTGTTCCTCCACAGCAATACCCGAGACCGGATCTATCATCTCAGGCTTCTTGGCCAAGGCGGAGCAATAATCGAACGGGGTCTGAGCCAGGCATCGGGGGTCACGACAATCAAGTGGAAGTGGAATGAACACGGTGATGTGATGTCCATGACTTTCTTGAGCCATGACCGGGTCCACCATACTACCTCATTCGGCCCTGGAGGTCTGCTTAGAGATCGAAAGTGAAAACTTCGTTGCAGACTTGAACCTAAATCGCGAGTCTTGGTCAGGCTACCAGGAACTTGTGGGGCAACAGAACATAGTATAGGAGAACTTACCGAAGGATTTGAGAGTGTGAGCAGGTCCCAATCAACTGACATGAAACGGGAAAAGGGGGAGGTTGTGGGGATCATCCTCTGTCTCAATCTGAAATCTCTCCCAACTCCCGTGGTTTCAGATTCATCTTGCTCGGAGCATCTTCGGCATTACTGTTTCTTGCACATAGCTCAACCCTATCAATCAGGGCAAGAGTTGTACGATTGACTAGGACCTCGGTAAGTGCTTCAAGAACATGCAGGCATTATCTCAGTTATGTTTTGATCCATCTACCGACGAACATTCATAACTGGTCGCTCGGAGAATGTAACTAACGGAAGGGATGGTTCCCCAGCCAGGCACCGATATGCCGAGCAATTTTGGCCGAGTTGCCCTCTGATAATCTCTTGTTATTTGATTGGTGATCGCAAGCCTGTTACTGCTCTAGTACCGGACCGGGCGATTTCTAAGGAAGGGACTGGAGTGCATACCAACATGGTGAAGACAACCAGGACAAGAACCCTAACCGAAGCAATCCGGTGCCAGCCGCGATGATCATTGGGCGACGTAAGATGCAGTGCATATCGAACTAATTAAATAGTTCCTTGTTACTCAAGCCTTATGCATGATTTGAGTTACTCTGGTCTTTTTACCCCGCAGTTTCCCTTACTTTGCCCTCACTTTACCTTCACTTTAGCTCAGTGGATGATGCCTATCGATTGTTGCTCCACCTGCCATTGCAAGCGCCAAACCCAGGTGCTACTCACGGCAAAATCTCCTTATTCTGCTGCCATATTCAATGCTTTCACCAAATAAAGGTGATCCCGAGATCGAGAGAGTCGATCATGTTGAAAAACAAGATGCGGACCCAAAGCCCACTCTGGAACAGAAGAATGTCGGAACCTTGCAACGTCGCCTGAAATCTCGCCATGTCCAATTCCTAGCACTCTCTGGAGCTATCGGGACAGGCCTTTTTGTCGGCACGGGCCAAGTGCTGTCGCTGTCAGGACCACTGTCGATGACCCTGGCATTTGCCATTAGCGGCTTGGATCTCTATGCCGTGATTAACAGCATGGGAGAGATGGCGACTTGGCTGCCTCTACCAGGTGCTGTTCCTGTCTATGCAGCGAGATTCGTGGATGAAGCCTTGGGCTTTGCTCTTGGGTGGAACTATTGGTATCAGTTTGCCATTGGCGTGCCCATTGAAATCAGCGCTGCGGCGATGGTTATTGAATACTGGCCTAATTCGGTGTCGCCTGCGGTCTGGATCACGATTCTTTTCGTGCCCATGATCGTGGTTAATAGCCTGCCAGTCCGAACCTACGGCGAGGTAGAGTTCGTCCTGGGGGCGATCAAGCTGACGACGATTGTAGGCTTGATGTTGCTCATGTTGATCATCACTCTCGGTGGCGCACCCACTCACGATCGGATCGGATTTCGGTACTGGAAGCATCCCATGGAGGAGTATCTCAAGACCGGGATGCTGGGACGTTTCCTCGCCTTCCTCAAAGTGTTTGTCCAAGCGATCTTCAGCTATGGTGGTAGCGAGATCGTCGTGGTGGCCGCAGGGGAAACGGAAAATCCGCGACGAAATATCCCTAAAGCTGTGCGTCGCGTGTTCTGGCGCATCACAATATTCTACGTTGGCAGTGTCTTTCTCGTTGGAATGTGTGTCTCTGCGCGCGACAACCGCTTGTTGAATGCCATCAAAGCCGGGGCGAAGGGTGCAGGAGCCAGCCCTTTCGTGATCGCAATTCAAAACGGTGGGATTCGAGCACTGCCCTCCATCATCAATGCGGTCATTCTATCCTCAGCTGTGTCGGCCGGGAATTCCTTCTTTTATGCATCGACGCGGGTGCTTTACTCGACGGCTCTCGATGGCAAGGCACCGCGCGTCCTTCGATATGAGAAGTTCGGCGTCCCGTATGCCTGTGTGGCGATCACCACCGCACTGAGTCTCCTCGCGTATCTCAATGTGTCATCGAGCTCCGCCGAGGTCTTCTTTTGGATTAGTAACCTGAGTTCCGTCAGTACGTTGGTTGTGTGGACTGCCATTGGGATAACGTACCTCCGATTTCACCGGGCGTTGAAATATCATGGCATTCCTCGGTCAAGCCTTCCATTTAAATCGCCATTTCAGCCGTATTTGGCATGGTTTGCGGTGATGTGTTCTGCTATCATGGCACTTTTGAACGGATTCGACGCCTTCTTCCCCGGTCATTTTAGTGCAAAAACCTTCATTCCACCCTACATCGCTATCCCCATCTTTGGAACTTTGTATCTCGGCTACAAGTTCGTCAAAGGCACCTCAATTGTCAAAATAGAAGAAATCGATCTGTGGTCGGGAAAGGAGGAAGCCGACCGTCTGGAAGCTATCTGGGAGCAGCCGAAGCCACGCAATTTCCTAGGTAGGTTCAGTTCTTCCAAGAACTATGTAACGGACTTACGCTAACATGAAGTAGAAAAAATCTGGTTCTGGATCGCATGACGAGACAGTTCTTCTATGCACTCTATATGTCCTTCCTATCGCGAGCAGTTGTGGATCAGGATTCACCTATAAATCTTTGCTTCACTTCGAGCGACCACAAATAATGTTTCACTTTTTAGCCAACCGATATTTCTCAATATTCTTTTTACTTAGCCCCAAAGATCTACCTCTTTTTAATCTATTAAAAATTGTGAAAGTAGAAACAAGCAAGGCTTTGTCTCACGATGCAGCCTATAAACCAAGAAGAGAGCGAAAAGAGCGCGTCTGACCGAATCTACAACTACGTAGGAAGGCTGAGCACAGGAGTATTTACTGTGTAATCGACGTCCTCATATAAATTTAACAATATCCTCTACAGTGGTGTCTCTGGGACATATGTTCGCCGCTGAGATATCATGCCGGGTACCTGTGCCCTTACTATGTCTCATATTTCCGCCCCCTGAACTGACGGTACTTTTTCATTGATAGAAGATCAGTTCATTCAGAGTCTCTCGAGAGTGCTCTGTGAGTAGATTTCACTGACAGCTTCGACGTTCTTACGCACATACTGGTCCCTGGCATGGCGGACATTCTTGGCCTTCGATCCGCGGAACAGGTTTGAAGCATGACCCTGAGCACACCATTTCAGATGACCAGCGATCTTCCAATAGACATCCTCGGCAGCCGATTTGCCAACAATAGTGTCCAGATGTCCGTATTCCTCAGCCTGAAATCTGCGGCAAAGATGTTCTCCAAATTGTCGTCGAAGCATCTCGTAGTCTCGCAAGGTTGACTCCAGATCAAATACCTCATTCGCAGTTCCAGTGATGAAAAGCACTGGCAAGCCCTGTAGACGAAGTAGACTTTCCGGCCGGAGAAGTGGGTTCAACTGGTTATCTAAACATCTGCTGCGGGTTCCCATACGGGTGATGTGCTTGAGAATCTTGGTATGAGTCACTGAGAAATACTGGCCAATATTTTCATGGATGCTGGCATCGAAAGTTATCATGACTCCAACACAACCCAAACGCGAACGACGTTCTGTGGCATACAGTTGAGGTGCATATATCTCGATGTCTCCGGACAGGATAGAAATGTTGGATGACATCAAGCACTCTCTGGATAAGACGATTGTCGTGACTCGTGTCAATTAGCAAGAGGTTTCCCGCGAGGTACTCATAAAGACGGATCAAGAGGGGCGTGGCAGCCTCGACCGAGTTCCAGTAAGCGAATCTTTGGTTGATGAACACCGAGCTCGCCGTGATACCGAGCAGTTGAATCTTGTCAATGGTACCGTCCAACAACCCCATCGCGAGGGCTACAGACCCTTGACAGTGAGCCACCACGTAAGGCTTTTGCTTCTCTCGACTAGAAATGTGTTGCAATGCCGCTGCAACATCCAACCGACAATCATACACCGTACATTGCGCTGCTATGTTGTTCTCACATCCCCATCGTGGTGTTAATACGTAGCACCGGCAACCGCGCGCCGTGAAATACTCAACCATATTGCAACATTGGAAAGGAAGGGCAAAGATGCTATGTCCTGCACCAACACCGGTGACTCCAGGTAAAAACAGGATTGGCGGATTATCAAGTCTCTCGTTGATGTATCCTTCATCGGTTACTGCCAATGGCTCATATACCTGAAGAAGCACCGTGACCCTCACTTCAAGCTCAGTCGAGGGTCCTCGATTCAGTGCGGGGGGTATTGCGAAGATAATTCCCGGGCTGTCGCATTGACACGAAGGGGGCGAAAGAAAAACATTCTTAGCTGCAGGGCAAAGTATGCAAAAAGGATAAGTAATGCGAAAAGGACGCCTAATTCCAATTGTTCTGTAGGGCGAAATGTCTTCATCTACTATCGGAACGAGGGCCAGGATATGTGAAGGACCCCATGTTCTACCTTCATCGAGTCTTCTCGTGTGATGCGAATGTTGACGTTGGTTGTCGCCTTCCACAGCTCACTCGGTGAGAAGGATGTGGTTGAGTCAATGGCCGTGTAGCCCTTAAGATGGAAGATAATACCTTTCACTGAAAGTAACCGTACCGAATATACCATAGTCGTCTCCTCTGCACTTGACTCCGCTTGCTCGAAAAATGGCACTTTGCCTTCTGTAATCCTCATTGTCCCCGTCGATAGCGCACAGCAACACACGGTACTGTGCAAATGCCCTCATATCGACGAGTGTCAGGGCCTAGCATGGTAAGCCTTTTACAAGTGACGGGTGTCCCCGGGGGCGAACCTCTGTTTCGACAAATGTCTATGGTCAGGAACATGCGCATCTCAGATGACACGCCTTTTCCCAGGTCCTCAGACACCGCAACATCCCCACTTTGTCGCCGCGTGCTGATGTATCCCACTAAAGGCTCCATGAACTGCCATCCGATATATTCGGTTTGTTCATGTATGCCTGTGTGATCCTGAGGATTATGCTGGTTATGGGTCGATACACTAGGTTCGGAGCTGGCATCTAGACTGCCGTGTGTACTCGACATATTGATAGAATAGTTATAATGTTTGGCAATCTGGTCAACTGATCGTTCAGCGAGCGCAGATATGGTTGCAAGTGGGTTGACACCCAAAGAAGTCGAAACAACCGACGCGTCGCAACACACAAGGACCATCATAGAAAGCGCTTCTATGGCCTTTGAACAGTTGCCCGATGTGATTTGGGACGCCTTCACGGCCTGTGCCATCCTGCTGATGTTAGCACCTCCTAGAGGGTGAACGGTGACTTCATCTTTATAAAGACCTACAACGTATCTTATCTAGTACATTAAGATCCGTGCAACTCAAACTCACCATAGAAATATGAAAGTCGTATTGTTGCTGCTGTGCGACTGACAATGTCGCGTAGTATATTTAGTATACCAGTGCAATTCTCGGAGCGGCCTTCTGCAGGCCCTCGAAAGCATTGCTTGTCATTAGTTAAGGTCATTGTCAGTTCATTGCTGTCGTGAGACATGACCAGATACATTTTTGTGCGTTGAATTGCGCCTCCTGGCACTCTGGGTCCCAGGATAAGGTACTTAGTACCTGAGAAGGCCTTAAGGAACCATTGAATAGGACGGTGAAATCTCGGTGAAGTATAATCTGAGACTTTGCAGCATAAGCATGATTTGAAAGATTGGCAAAAATGGCGCCAGAATACAGCCATCTTCAATGACATATCCCGCTAAGGTATCCTTCGACGAACTAGAACTAGTTTTTCGATTATCAATGACTCCAGTGATCAATGGACCGGGGCTGTTTGTAAATATCGGGGGTTTCTCTGAGATTCTATTGATCTCTTCGTTACCGTTGTATCCTAGTCTATCGTATCAGCAGGTAACACAGCTATGATTCAATTCAACGAACCAAAAATCAACATATCCCCATTACTGGACATGTTCCTGCCAACCGTCGGAGAAGTCAACAAGCCGTACTTCCTTGAGCAAAGCAGGATCTCTGTTGTTCCCAAAGATCCAGCGCCAAGATAGCACAGATTGTTCTATATCCAAGACAGAGGAAACCAAGCATGGAACTGACACGCCTCAGATCACTGTAAGACCTACAGCCTTTGCCCAGAACAGCTGAGTCTTGAGCTCCTCTTTAAATACTAATCTTCCGCTTCCATGCCAGGCAAAATAGACCAAGTATCCACGACCGTCAGGCGCTTATTCAACATACCATACCTCACAGCCGCAGAAGATCTCAGCTCCCCAGTACCAAGCATCTCTCAGGTACGTGGTGGAGACCGACTGCTTAGGTCCATCGTTCAGACCGGTGCATTCATTCCCTGATCCACTATTTGACTGTATCATGACACCCGCGCTGTTGCGACCGCGCTTAAAGGACGTTATCTGCGGTACTCGGAAGAAATTCCTTTCCTTGCCTAGGTACCCAGCTTGCTTGCGCAGGTGCTCCAATTTTGTAAGAGGTGGAAGGTCAGACGGATATGTCGATGGTTGTAGCATCTCTGCCGTACGCGAGTAGTCTGATAAATTTAATGTCAAGGATTGGCCCCAGTCTAGGATAGAAGGGTCGCATACACGTTTGAAGCCCGGACGGTTATTCTGTATCTCTGATGGCCATGGCCTCAACTGCAGTGTTCCTTGATCGGCTTCAAGAAAGACAAGATCTGCTGTAAACTAGGAACCATACAATACCAACGTACCATGAGCGATGAAAGCGTGTTGTCAGTCGCCAAGGATTAATTGAAATAGTCGAGTGGGCTTGCCTGCACGCAGTCAGCTGGAACTTCCAGAAATGTTGAGCTCTTTCAGACACTGCGCTGAGGTATACGGGTATGCGCCAGCTACGAGGCAGTTTGGCCACCGCAACAGGATACAGTCTGGAGGATATAGCTCGAATAGCACTCACGTTGCCACTCCCAGCCCAGCTCAAGCACTACGACACTCTTGCCAGCTCATGCCACTCGACTCGCCGCAACACCCGCTCCATACCCAGAGCTAACGACTACCACGTCGTATGCTGCCTTCATCGACCGGAAAGGGCGACTCAGGCTGGGATAATCGTCCGGCCTTGTGTTATTGTTCGAGTCGGCCATTGTAGTTGTTGTGCTAATATGTCGGGAGATGTTGAGGGCGACCGGTAGAAAACGAGATTATTGATTCATTTCATGTCGGAGTAGTGGAAGCTCTCACTAGATGCTTTCAGCCACGCTGTACCGAAACTTAAATTGAGGCAATAGACGTTGCTCATTCGCTCAGGCTTCCAAGCCGGCTGAGGTGAGACTGCATCCCGGGCTCCTGCCTTGTAGACGTATTGGTGATGTTAACATTGGAAAGAGGATCCGGGACAAGTTCAGAAGAGAGGACAGCGTTTTGTTTATTTTATCATTCATCTGGTTCATGGTATCAAATACACTCGAATACCAACATGGCTTCAGGCAGAGCATTTCGGTGCCAGAGGCCGTACAGGGAAACCCTTGATTTCCAGCTCAGTACAGATGTGACTTTGTACAAAGCTCCACTGAACAAGGAATCAAAAACCAATCTGAGGTATACAGCCCTGTTTGATCAACTTCCACTCGAAATCCTCCACTTGATCTTTCTCGATCTCGATCTACCCAGTCTAGGGATGTTACGTCGAGTCAGTAGGAGAGGCAGGCGTTTAGTCGAATCGCTTCCTGCGTACTCCTTATTGAGGGCCTTGGCATCTGATACGCTACGGGTAATGGATATGATCAAGTGCTCTTCATATTTCCCAATCGGTTGGCTGTTTGCCGAGTTCTGCTATCCCTGGTGCAGAACATGTACTGATTTCGGGCCTCTTCTTTATTTCCCGACACTGACCCGTTCTTGTTACAAATGCAATTTTTTCCGACCCGACTACCAAATCGAACCCATGCGTGATGTCTGTTTCCGGTTTGGATTGACTCCAAAAGATCTTCGTCGATCATCACTCCCAATTATTCACCCCTTTGAACGGCATCGACCCCGCTTAATGGATGTTACTCAAGCAAAAGCTTTAGGTATAAAGCTCCATGGGGGTGAAAAGGAAATGGAGCGAGCATACCAGACTCGTCTGAAGGAGCGTGAAAGAGATTATCAACGTCGGGTTCAACAATGGGAAAAACACAGGCGTCAAGGTACCTACACTGGTGGACGACCCCGGCGCCGGTTGAAGCCTACATCACTAGATGAGAACGAAGAGAGTAAGGAGCCTCTCTGGAGAATGCAGGCGACAGCAACATTTCCATACTGGGACGTCCGGGCACAAATCTTGGAGCCAGGCACCTACTGCAGGGCTTGCACGTATCACTGGGAGGAGGGAAAGGCAGATGACTGGAGACACACCAACACCATTTGGCATCCACAACCTCCTAATAGATTAGCCTATTATCAAGCATTCTTGGAGGCTGATTTACCTCAGCATTTTCTCAATTGTGTAGCAGTGAGGGCGAATTATGACTTTCGTGTCAAACATCCGAGCGATATCTTTTTTAGGAGGCATGGGACTGACTTTACTGCTGGACCCAAAAAACAACACTGATGTCTGATATTTGCGTAGGAGACCTTTGGGACCCACCATGGCGTTAGCCTAGAGACTGAATGAAGCATCATCTTGATGAGAAAAACGAGGAACGTGGGGTTGCAATGACCCCTAATGTGCATAGAAGTCCAGTTTAGCGCACTAGATTCTGGCAGTTGACCACTGGGCTGGCATACATTAGAAACATATACATATCGGTACTAGAAGGACAGTACCTCCTCCGTGTAGCCACTGCATAGCGGATTCATCTCCCGCATACCAGTTTTTGACCAGCGGATTGTATCTCGTAAGAGTACGTGGCCTGGTTCTTGACTTCTAGAGCCCTTGGTATATGCCGAAAGGACCTCCCACCACTATGACAACCACTCCTCAAAGCTACGCTGGCTTCGGGAGGGCTTTGACTTCTCTATTCCGCGCCTCCGGATAACGCCGGCGTGATTTCTCCTTGCCTTGGACCATATCCCTCAGGAGCGCATATCCTTCGGGTCCAGGAACTTGACGCTTTACGACTTCACCCATTTGTGCCACATGTTCAGGATTTTACGGAGGATTGTATGGGGATGGGAACAGAACGCATGGCTTGGGATTCGAACCGGATCTAAATAGGTCACCGCCCGTACACCTCAGCCTTCACACAATCCCACCGCGGCACATATAGCGGCGGGGCCTAGATCTTGCTCCACAAAATTAACTATCAGACTGCTATATGTACCAACAAAGTTTTCGCATTTCTCTTGAGCCACTGGGAGCGAGCCACAAGCATTCTCCAACGCCCCCCTGATATCCGTGTATTTTGTGTTGTCGCCTTTAAGTGCCACAATTGGTTCGAGGACTAGTTTGCAACTGTTACATCCGAGGTCTCGTAACAAATCGTCTGCAGGGCCGGGAACAGCTGGGACTTTTTCACCAGAACGGTCATTAGCATTGGCCAATTGTCAAATTATCATGATAGGGGACGGGGAACGCACTGTTGGCGGCCAGGGCAAGGGTAAGACCGCCCAGAAAGGAGGGGATAATGAGCTTGACCATGTTGCCAACTGTGGTATCCAAAGGTGTGAAGCGTTGGTAAAAAGAGAGAGTTTTTGTTTCTTTTTGTATATTAATAGGAAATAAAATAGGATCAAGCAACAACTAGGGGGTGAGCGAACTAAAATATAATAAGTCAACATTTTCTGGTGAAGAATCAAATCTCTCCAATCATCAGACTAGTCAAGTTGAGAAGTGATTGACTCTGCTATTTAGCCTATTGGGGTTACCGTTCTGTAGATCTGTCGATCTCGAGGGCCTCGGCACGCTTTTACGTACGGTAGTCGTGTGGGAAACGATCGTATTAATCCCGGTGGAGCAGTTCGCTTAAGATCGAGAGTTGGACTATTGAGTGTAGTCCTAAATAGTAAACCTTGACGGGGCTATGGTCACTCCTTATTCAACGATACCTATTAAACTATGATAGTATATCTATAATGAATCTACTTAATAGTAGATAATAGCTTTCTATCAATTATAAAGTAGTTGTTATTCTCCGGTTTATCAGTTCTAACTGACTACCGAAAGATAAGGGTAATATGTAACAGACGACATGTAATAACATATGTTGCTCTATAGGTGCATCTTCTGAATTCTCCGCAGCTGCCGGAAGCCATATCGCGAAAGGAACGCGATGGCAACCAGAGAGGATGAAACCAACACGGCAAAGGCCGTGCCGCTCTCTTCGAAGTAGTTGACAACATTCATGCCATACCAGCCCGCTACGAGCGTGGCCACGGCCATTCCTAACATCAGGATCTCGATCTTGGCTTCCAGCACCATGATCTGGTTGCGTCGCACATCCAGGATCGATTGGATACTCTCTTCCGTCTGTTGAATCGTTCCCATCAGGCTCGTCGCGTCCTGGACGACCGCATCGCTCGCCTTGTAGTACGCTTCCAGCAAGTATTCCACCTCCTGGTGATCCTCCACCGGGTGAGGCTTTCCGGCTTGCTTGTCGCTGAGGTACATCGCGGCCATATCCTCATCCGTATTCAAAACGTCTTGCACCGCACTGCGGACCTGCCGTGCGCGCTTCTCGGTCGCCGCGAGTTTCCGCACGAGCTCTAGTAATGTGCGTAGATTGGAATGGATTTCGCCTTCCTCCTTGTCCACCATGCGTAGGGTCTTCATGACTTGATCCTTCGTGAGCACATACTCCGCTTCGAGAGTGGAGGTGACCGCCGCCAGCGCCGCCTCCAGGACGCGCAGTTCGTAGGGTAAGCCCACGGACACTCCCAAGCCGGGGTCCCCGCGTAGTTTCGACTCCAGATCACGGAGGAAGACACGTGAGATGGTGTCGGGCTCTTGCGTCGACGTTTCTTCCAGGTGAAAGACCAGCAGCTGGCCGGCTTGCACCAGCAGTCGCAGATTGAACATATGGATCAGCAGGGTAGATTCCCGGATTAGGATATGTGGGAATCCATCGGATGGCACATCGAGCGTACGCAGATCGCGTGCGCTGAGACCATATTGGTTGACAATGTCCAGTTTTGTCAGCTTGCTGAAGGGCATCGCCACGCCATGGCCATTATAGCGTGTGTATCGCATGTTCGTGTTCCCGCTCAGCGGCGTTCGCGAGAAACTGAGGGACAAATCAAACAGTCGTTGACTTTGATCTACATTTTTGTGGTTTGGAGCGGATTGGGTGTGGATCGGCCGGAAGGGGTGGATTGTCCTGAGGCCCAGATTCCTATGGCCGTGTGGAGTTGAGCGGGGACTGGGTGCCTGCCATATTCGAGTCTCTGGTATTATCGATCCTTGGAATATTTTCGGGACTGCTCTTCGGAGCTGAGAAGAACAGCCGGTGGAAATCAGCATCGCGTCGGTCTCCCGTGCGAGAACGGGAAATTGATCGTATTTGGTTGAAGAGAGAGAGAGAAATTGTATAAAAGGAAAGGTAAAGTATAAACAACGCTTGCACGTGACACCGGTTGACGCCGGCATCGCCAGAGTCCAATGATATTCTATTCTATCTTGGTGTCTACGATCGTGTATGGAAAATTCCAGAGAATTTACCAAAAATCGATTGGGGTCTCTATAAGCGCTTGGAGCGTTTTCATAATTATGAAGGCGAGTGTTGCTACGAAATTCGCGCTTTTGACCTGGATATCGATGTATTCCATGGATGCGGGATATATATTCTAGGACATCCCAGTGGTAACTTCACCTGAGTATGATACTGATCAAGGCACCACTGTAGCTGTCTGCACTGTGAAAAAAACATTGAAGAGTATTTTCCAGAATATGAAGAAATTTGACGATTTTTCCGCATTTTCATCTGCAGTCATCATTCAAAAGGCCTGGTTGAACCCCCGCGATGACTAAGCATTCTGAGCATCACCTGTCGTCGAGACGTTGTTTTGCTTCCGATCCACATTCAAGTTCTTCTAGACAACATTAGCTATTATGAACCACTGAGTTTGGCGCTATACAATTATGTCGTTACACTGATGGATGCATATCCGTCCGCCAGCAGAGTGTACGTACTATAGCACTAATATCGCCTCACCCAGGGCGGCCGCTACCATATACAAAAAACCGTTCATTGTTATGGGCCGTGGTCGCGCTTTCACTCAGGGTCATCATCTGGGGATAATTGGCTGGTAAAGGATGCCGAAGACGTTGCAACTCGGCTTTTTTCCGGGTTTTCTCGAGAGAATTTTCTATCTTCCTCCTCTCTTTATCGTCCTTTTTCTGCTCTTTGGTGGCTTCTTTGAGCGCACGGTTGTAGCGGTCCGGATACCGCTGCGCGGCCACTTGCAAGGTCTCCAGGTATAGCTTTTTGCCAGAAAAGCTTTGGCGATGAAGTTGAAGAAGCGGTTCAAAGTCGCCGTGGCGGTCAGCGATCATCTGGCCATACTTTGCACCGTCACTGGTCTTCGATACGGCGGCATGTAGCAATGCGAGGGTGGGGGGCACGACGCTCATGGCTATCTCCACCATGCGACTGTTGCTTTCATTATTATTCACGGCCGTGATCTCACCGTCCAATTCCATGTAGGATGGCCTCGTGATTATTGCCCGCGTGTACTCCGACACGAACGTCTTCAGGCTCGGGATGCGTTTGAGATATGGGATACACTTTTGCACGTAGCAGCGCGCGGCGGCGTTGGATTGGACATCTGCTTCCACGCGCGCAATCATTACTTGCCAAGAATCCGCGATTGGCGGCATTTCGCTGTCGCTAACCTCGATAATATCCTTTAACCTGGGTTCGTATCTTCCTTCCCGATCGGCCTGTCTGACGTGACCGTGTGCGCGCAAGAGATTGGCGATGCGTCGGTGCTCCGTCGCTTCCAATTCACCGCAAGGCGCACTAGGCTGATCCACGAGCGATCCACAGCCTAGCTCCCATAAGGCGATAAACTTCATCCACAGAGCGCGGCGGTCAAACACCACGGGATAGGTTGCTAGGACATCATAGGCGTCCTGGTACTGCCCTAAACCAACGTGGCACTCAGCCAGTTTGCCGCCGTCTTCTATGGAAAACGCCAGGCATTGCAGGTCCTTCAGCGCACGGAAATGGTTTTGCGCCGTGGCGTAGTCTCCCACGGCGAAATAAGCGTGGGCCGCCATCGCCTGAAGGTCGGCACTGTCGTTCCAGGCGCGTGCATAGAGTGACGCAATGATACCTGCATCGATGGGCAAGCCCGCATCCATCCATGCCTGTCCCAGGTCCAGGACTCTTTGTTCGTCTGGGTGGCATGCTCGTGGGGCCGCACCAGGCATTCCGAGTTCCACGAGCAGGGCGGGATTGGCACCCAAGTCCTGCGCGGCCTCGAGACAGTCTCGCATTGCGCTGTAATCTCGGTAGTAGGCACTGATTCGCGCGCCGGCTACCAGGTGCTCCGCGCAACCTGCGTCGTCGGGGACCGGCGTCGTAAAGGTGCGAAATTGTTCCAACATAGCTCCATGGGAATCCAACGTCTTTAAATGATGCCCGAGACGCTCGCGGCGCACCTCACTGCGGTGGCCGAGAAACGCTTTGTTCGCCGCGGCTCTAAGAAAGGCAGCGCCATCAACAATATCGCGCATGGTTCCAAGGGGAACCACGGATGCGCCAACTTCAAACACACTCCAGTCTATCAAGTGCTCGCCCATGTACAGCAGGTACCCGGCATCAGCGGCCCTACTGAAATGTTCTTCATAGAAGGGTAACGCTTTACGGGCACCGTGATACTCGGCATACGCCCGCACAAATTCCCAGGATAGTTTGGCTGCCCCAGCGTGCTTGGCCAGCGCCAGGAGATAATCTTCTAGCGCTTCGCTGGCGTTGACGTGTGCAAGGTGCGCACGCATGCGCGCTTCAGCATCGCCTGCCCCGGCATTCTCGTTGGCCAACGCCGTTTCCACGAGGCTCAACAGTTCTTGGTCCTCCGGATTCCCAGCAAGTCCCACCCGTGCGAGCAGCTCTGCGTCGGGCCAATTTCCCAGGGCAGCGTGACTGGTGGCCAGCCAACGCGCCAAACTGGGACGTTCGGCAACGGATGCGAAGTCGTACGTTTTGATGTTTTCTTCGTGCTGACCCAAGCTGCAGAGGAGCACAGCAAGCTGTTCAATCTCCGGATGTCCACGTAAACAGGACAACGCTTCTTCATCCCTTCCTTGCTCAAACAGCGCCAACCCATACTCCACGACTTCTTCATCCGACGACAAGCCGCCGCGGTTCCGCAAGCGCAAGCAGTACGCCTCTGCCTCTGCAGGACGTCCCAAGAAGCGCAGAGCCTGACTCGCAATCATTAGACCCCTGCGCTCATTGAGACATGCTTCGTTGAGCGTTGTTAAGGCATTGGCGTAATCCTGTTCGTGCAAAAAGCACTCAGCGATGTCCAGCATCGCCCCAACCGGGGTCCTGGTGGACAGAGCACGAAACTTCTCGTAGGCCACGCGGGCGTCAGCATAGGCACCCAGCTCTTTCAACAAGTAAGCATGCCTATATTGTAGCACCCGATGGTTCGGTTCACGTCGCAAGAACTCCCGCACGATGACCTCGGCCTCTTTAAATTTATGTGAAAGGTCTAATGTGCGTACCGCACTGTCAACGCTAACGGCGGTCATGTTGGCAAATCTGTATTCCGGATGAAAGGTAGGGTGGTTCGGGCGTAGGTCGCTTTCTGGCCCACTTGTAACTGTCAATCGGGAAAGCGAGCGATTCAAACTTGAGGATTCCATGCTATAAGCTGCTACTGTGCGTGAATACTTTATATATCGGTATGGACGGCCCACATAGGCCTGCTATTATTGTAGAGCGGGCGTAGGTCGTCACACGGCTACTATATCGAGCCCAGTAGGTCAAATCCCGATAGTCGTTGATCACGTCGTTTCGTTGCACATTCCTACACTACCAGCTGGTACGGCCCATGGGCATATGGACAAATTAGTCTGATTAGACTAACCATGGTGGTGGGCTACCTATTATAGGCATGGCTTAGGGGTCACACCACTCCCACTCCACCTATCCATGGCCGAGGTCTGCTGGGAAAGAAAAGCCCAGGAGCCGTTAGGAGCCTGGCTAGGATTGTGACGTATTATATTATTTGCCCCATCCAAGGAGCGCCTGCACATTACTACTGTATCTAGAGTTGATATCGGGTCGGATTTAGCGGAGAACCAGATCAACTCTAGTACAGAGCCGTGGCGAGGCCTGGATCTAACTATAGGTATACTATATGAGGTTTAGTATAACTCCTGGACTCTTGGTACCCCAGTGTCTCTGCACATCCTCATCCCGGCTGGACCCTGCTGGCCATGCCACGGACTGTAATGCATAGACTGTCCCTTGGTTCTCGAAATGTATTAAGAACAAAGAGAATACCTCATGATGCTCGAAATGCTTCTCAGTCTCCATGAACTGATACAGATCTCGTCCTCTGCCTAATGCTTTTGAAGTTTCCAACGGTAGCTCGCCAACATCAAATCTTTTTTCCATGCGGCTCCCGCAACGGCTTCTAAACACCATCAAACCATGATCGGTGTTCTCGGAGCCTCCGGTACGATTGGCAGCCTACTGGTATCGAAGCTGAGTGGTCAAGGACATGCAACTCGCGCTTTTGTTCACCACTCCAAAGCGGCCACTCAGCTTGCTCTCCCTCATGTTGAGGTCCAAACTGGAGACTACACCAATGATGGCGACCTACACGAATTTCTCACGGGGTTGGACCAGCTATTTCTGTTAACGGCGCCGTCTGAAGAACAGGCTGAAGTCCAGAACCATATCATCGACCTGACGAAAGATGCAAGCGTAAAAGGCATTACCAAATTATCCGCCTGGACAGCCGCAGAAGACTCGCCCTTGTTGGTTAGCCGGCAGCATCATGCCATAGAAGTTTACCTTGCTGCGAGTGGAATACCGTATACCATCTTGGAGCCACACACGTTTATGCAGACCACAAGCATGGCTTTCGCTGACGAGATTGGTCGTAACAGTACCATGACCTCTTCAGTCACATCAGAAGCTGGTATATTCATGGTAGATGTACGTGACATTGTCGAGGTTGCAGCCGCTGTTCTCTCCCATGCCCAACACCGCGGTGAGACTTTGGTTATTCACGGCCCCGAGGCACTCTCGTATGCGGATTGTGCAAGTCTGATCTCCAGACACCTCGGCCGGGATATCCGATACAACCTGGTTACCTACTCTGAGGCCAAGGAACGATTCCTGAAAGCTGGAATGGGAGAATTCCTAGCCGACACTCTTACCACTCTCTCCCGGATGTACAACTCAGGTAAATACGAGCCTGCGTTAAATACAGTTGTTGAAGATTGGGCCGGACGACCACCGCGAACATATGAAGACTTCTTAGAAGAGTGCCCTCATGGTTTTCAGTGAGTGAAATTATGTTATTGGATGCAAGACTTTATTACGTCGAACAATGATACAGTTTATCTTTGCTACTTGCTTGCCGGTACAAAGGTTCACTTACGCTGTCAGAATTCTAAAAGTTTGACTCTTTGATACAATCCAGCCTAGAGGCTACAGTATATCACCGAGAGGTAGGAAAGTAAAACTAGATCTGGCAGAGAATCATGACCTCTATCTCGACAGCACTCCCTTGGTTGAGTATTCCTCCATCTATTCTATAGCCAACCTCGTGTTCAAATATGACGTGTCAAATCGCAACTTGGCTGATCGTGCCCAATCGCAAACCGGCGATAGTGGCCAAGAAGTGGAGACGGTGAGGGGAGATGCCAAAGTCTACAGGGTTAACATTCCCGCAAAGGGTTTAGGCGAGGCTATCTCCCTTGCTGATTGCAGATCGGCAAGCTCGGATGCGAAGCTCTCCCCGCGTTTTCGCGACGCTATCTTAACCTAATCGCGCAATATTTACCGCCTCGCCAAAGTATGCGACCTGCCAGTGACGTCTCTGTACATTCTTCTGGACTATGTATTGGTATCTGGCCCGGATGGGCCAATGGCATCGTCAATGGATTTGATAGGCAAGGACAAGGAGGAGTGCGTGACCTGACCCTACCATACGGTCCATACGTGATATATGTATGCGATATGTATTGCCCCAAAGTCCAGGAGCATCATGCTCATTTGGTCTTCCTCATGATCGTGACCCTAAAATGTCCGATAAGGCCAACCTAGAGAAACCCTTGGAGGAGCTCCCAGATGACCCGGATCAAGCGCTCGGGGAGCTGGGGTATATACCCTCAGAACTCCGTCGGAACCGCTCACTTTTCACTCTTCTTTTCCAATCACTGTCGATTGCTGGAATTCCCTTCGCCGAAAGCGGTGCACTCATGCAAGCCATCTATGGCGGGGGTCAACTTTCAATCTTTGTCGGTTGGATTGTGGTCTGCCTCATGGATCAGTGCGTGGCCATGTCGCTCGCCGAGTTAGCCTCTCGATATCCCACCTCCGCCGGTCCCTACTACTGGTCCTTCCAGTTATCCGGAAAACATGCCAAGCTCCTGTCATTCATGACGGCGTGGGTGTGGCTGATCGGGAATTGGACCATCACCCTCGGGGTCAACTTCGCCTTTGCGCAACTCTTGGTTGCCACGGTGTCAATCTATTCCAGCTGGGAAGCCACTGATTGGCAGCTCCTTCTGGTCCTCTACGCCATCTGTATCCTGGCCTTCTTGATATGTGGTTTCGGGAACCGCTTTCTTCCACTGGTAGACACCCTTTGTGCAGGTTGGACTCTGGTGAGCATCCTGGTAGTTCTAGTAGCAGTCTCAGTTTCCGCCAAAGCGGGCAGGCACACTCCCTCCGAAGCCCTCGCGCAGTATGATCCCTCCCTGTCCGGCTGGGGCAACTTTTCCTTCTGTATCGGTCTCCTACCCCCGGCCTTTGTCTTCTCGGCGATCGGGATGGTGTCCTCGATGGCAGAGGAAGTACATGCACCAGCGATCAAGGTGCCCAAGGCCATGGCCCTCTGCATCCCGGTCGGTGGCACCGCCGGCCTGTTCTTTGTGATCCCTCTCTGTGTCACTCTCCCCGGACTGGTCGACATCACCAACGCGCCAAGCGGCCAACCGATCCCCTATGTGTTTCAGGTGGTGATGGGGACGCGGGCGGGTGCAGTCGGTCTCGTCTCTCTTCTGCTTGTGGTCGGGTTCTTCTGTTCCATTAGTATTACCAATGCCGCATCTCGTTGTACTTGGGCTCTCGCACGAGATACTGCCCTGCCCATGTCGAAGCTTTTCTCTCGTGTTGATGATCGCGTCCGCATTCCACTATGGGCACTGGGTCTAGTGACTGTAGTGCAGATGCTCTTGGGATTGATCAACCTGGGCAGTAGCAGTGCCTTTACGGCGTTTGTCTCGGTGGGTGTGATTGCCTTGGCAATCACCTATTCCATTCCAATCAGCATCTCCCTGTTTTACAATAAGCGCTCCGAAGTATCCAAAGCAAGGTGGAATTGTGGTCGAGCGCTTGGCACGACGGTGAACCTCGTCGCTCTGGCATGGATTGCCTTTGAGCTCGTCCTATTCAGTATGCCTTCCACCTTGCCGGTCACACCCGTGTCTATGAATTATGCGTCAGTGGTCTTCGTGGGGTTCACGACATTGGCATTTATATGGTATCTAGTTCACGCGAGGAAAGGTATACCGTCTTTTAAAACATGTGGAATTTCCTCTGCTAATATGTTATAGTTTACGTAGGACCTCCTCTGTCGGATGGGATGCCCCAGGACATGTAAAGCTCATACAATTGGCACCTGCCCAAAACCAGCTACCATCGACATTTGAGATAGAAGAAACAGTGCCCGGTCACGGTGACATGATGATTTAAGAGTCTGTTTCAATTGAGTTGTCGCAAGTTGTGACCTCCCGATTGGAGAGAGGCCACACCTCTACAATATTGTTTTGATATCCAGCAGCCCAATATCCTGCTACCGTCCTAAAGCTTCACCGATGGCCATGGGTCTCTCTGGATAGCACAATCATCGTTAATCTTACTGAAGTTCATTAAATACTTGAAATGTACATCGCTGCTTATGTTTATATTCGCTAGTTTATAACAGTCCGGTAAAACATCACAGTAAACATTGAGTCCATTTGACCACCTGGTTCGGTCATCATTCAACAGAATCAGCGTCCTCAAAGATCGCGACGCCCACTGACCTCTCCCACGTACTACCCTCGTCATCCGAGATGGTCACATTGAAATGGTCAACCCCAGCGTTGTCACCTGCCGTGTACGTGGCCACTGTGCCGGCTACAGATACCGAGCCCAACTCCCCGCCGGATACCTCAAAAGCTGGCTTGGAAAACCCGGCAGCCAGGCCGGCCAAATCGTACTTCACTGATGCCCCTGGTGCTACAAACGCATGTGGGTCCGCCATAAAATTGATGTAGCCTTCAATCACCGTATAGCCATCTCCGCCAGTGGAACCGTCCCACCAATCGGCAATACCGTCGCCGTTGGCGTCCCAGTTTGTCGGCCGCGTAGTGGTTGGGAAGTCCTCGAGTCCACCTACATCCGCTTCGTTGTCGATCAGTCCGGGCTTTCCGGTTTTCGAGCCCTTGTATGTGGCTGTGCCATTCAGGGTCTCCTGGATGATTCGCTTGTCGTGGTCATCGACGACCGGCTTACTGGCGCCACTGTCAGAGAGCACACGCTTGTATGCCTCTATGGAGGTATGCTCTTCGATGTATGAGGGAAAGAAACTAATTTTAGAATTTGTGTTAGCACCGGTGACCGGACAGAGGAAAGGGGCAATATGATGAAGGGCCCTGAACGTACGGCTCATCGAAGAACTTTTGGTACTCTGGTGCCGGGTCGATGCTGACGTCTGCAAAGCAGGCGATCCTAGAGGTCTGGCCTGTACCATCCCCTGATGGGTATTGAACGGAGTCCTGGTCAAATACGTCGGGCATTGAGTTCCCAGCACAGTAATACTGCTGGGTTCCGGGCAAGTTATCTTCGTACTATATCGTCCACGTTGGTCAGTCACGGCATGATGCATCAATCCAAGACATATCGCTCACCGTAGCTTTCAGATCATATGTCAGTTCACTCGCAGGTCCCTGCTTGTACAAATTACCAACGAAGTTCACTTCCTTAGCACCGCCATCGGTAACACGCGAACCTATTGAGTTATTAACTAAATGTAGACGGGGTACAATATAAAGCCATACCGAAGTTGTACACCACGTTATTTCGAATATCAAGACGGCCAGCGAAGGTCGAGTTGTCATCGACGCCGCCACCCATGCTCCAGCTCCGGCCTTCGGCATGGCTAATGAGGTTATGGTGGAAGGAACCCACGTCGCCTCCAATGGTTGCTGCATACCCATGAGCCGTGCCAGCAGGGTAGTTCTTGTGTCCAGCGACATTGAGGGGCTCTGAGATCATGTTACGCTGGAAGGTGATGTTATGGGCTGTGCGTGACGAGAAGCACTCGTCGATTGCCCATCCCTATGGCCTTGGTAAGTCGCCGTGCACAGCGGTCTTGGGGGTATAGCAGCTCACCATTGAACAACGATCAAGAATGCAGTAATTCGATCCCGCCATGCCCATGCCATCGACCGTTTCGTTCGAGCTAGTTCCTGGTCGGACCCGCACATGCCTGAAGATCACATCGGATGCACCAGAGAGACCCAACGGGTGGCCTTGGATGGCGATGCCCTTGCCAGGTGCCGTTTGACCGGCCACGGTCACATAGCTGTCACTCACCGTGAGGCGCGAATCAATCGTGATGACTCCACCCACATCGAACACGACAATCCGGGGTCCAGTCGCGACTGCCAGCGCGTAGCGCAGTGTTCCTGGCTCTTCACTGTCCTCCAGGCTGGTGACTTTGATGACTTTGCCACCGCGACCACCACGGGCAAAGCGTCTGTCTCATGTCATTATGTGAACAATTTACTCGTTTCTTAGCTCTGTATTAGAACTCACCCATATCCCTCGGCTCCCGGGAACGCTAGTTGCGCAAGCCGAAACATGAATATCCGACCTGTGTATGTAGTGTCCGCAGAAATCACATCCACACGCCAGTAGAAAGTATCCATTGTGTTTAGCCCTTGAACATGTTAGAGCGAGCCGACAATCGAGCTGGAGGAGGGTACTGTACCTGATAGGGCTAGCTGGGTTTCACTCAGCCCTTCCTTTACAACCTCAAGGGCATCAGACGAATTTCCCATGTAGACATTGTAAGTGACTGAATCGCCAGAAGACGGTGCTCTCCATGTTGCTGTGATACTCTCCTCATCGCCAAGCTCAAGGTGCTCCTCACGATGCGGTGGAGAAGGAAATGAGATTTGATCTTTCAAGGCAGGCGTGTCAATTTCAAAGCCATTGAGGTAGACAAGTCCATCGGCGCTGGAGGACGTGTAGACAATTTCTACCACCTGGTCGGCGGAGTCCACGGTAAAAGTCACATAAGAGGTCGCGGCCTCCCAGATGTTGTCGACTCGAATTGACTGTTCAATGTCCTAGAATCACATATCATGTAAGCGTTGATCCGGCGGAGTCTGGCTTGCAACGACATACTGAAGCCTTATCTTCACCGTCCACAGAGACCGAAATTGTTGCGGTGGAGTTTAGGGAGTCCCAGGCATTATGCCATGTCAAGAGAGTGTGCTCCCCTGCCTCCAAACCTTGGATGGTCAACGTAATCGGTCCGGGGTTGTCACTGGAGGTGGTAATCCCTTGGTTCACGACTCTTTCTCCGAGATGGGAGACGGGCCGGGTATACTGATACTTGTAGCTGTTTCCTTCTAAGTCCGAATCGGCCGAGCTGGACAAGGTCAAACCGAGAGAGTCAATCGTAGTGGACGCATTTTGGCTTTCGTTCTCAATGGTCCAAGTGTGAAAGTCGGGTTCAGCGAGCTCGTTCACGGTGGACGGGCTCAGACGGACCCTGATCTGCGCTGTAGCGACCGCGAAAAGCGACGCGCTCACAGCCACAAGTCTGCATAAAAATCCCATGCTTACGTTCGATGGGATATGCTGTTCCCCCGGACTTGCACTTCTCGCGGCATCCTTTATGTGTCAACATCCCCAGGTGTGTCAGCGCGACTGCAAGACAATGTCATGGCATATGCTATGCGTCTCAGTGGAAGTGTTTCATATAAATGTTGAGTCTGCCCTCATCGTTGGCGGAATATCCTTGCATGGCAATCGTGACCCTTGAAAGCAATTTATCGATGTTGCGATCGGCGTGCCGAGCCTGGCGAAACCGGAGATCTTCATCCTCTCCCAATCCCATTCGACTCTCCTCTCTGGTGGGACCCAATATTAATAGCCAGCAAACCAAGTCGAAACGCCCGGGTCGACTCGGTTAACAATCGGAAACTTCGCTTAAGTTTACCCAGCCAGTCGGGTGGCATTTTTGCTGGCAATCGAAAGCGACCGTTGTTTGCTCTCTACTAACAGGCGTGAGATGACAGAGTAAAGATAAAAGAAGAGAGGGCCAAAGCCTAGGAGAACAGGGCAGAAGACAAGACCTAGCCTGTTTAAAGCTTCTGACTATCAGTTTCTCGGATTGTGGTATGCTGAAGGGAGGTGTTGTTGGCAGATTCACCTCGAGTTCCTTCTCTTATCTTTCGATCTTAACGATGCTGTAGAGATCAGTGATTATTGTATGCAACATTTCGTGTCGAGAGTTGGTTCAACACTCTAGATGTCCCGATAACTCCCAGCCGACATGATGGAACAATGGTGGTTGTTGAGTGCTGTCACGCTGAGACTGGCAGAAGACTCGACGATGAGTGCAGCGTGGTTTAGCCTGAGGTGTGTATGTTGTAGCTACTTGTCCACTGAAGATGTTACGTTAGATAGAGAGCAGGGCAATTTTAGTTATAGACTGGTCGATCAGCTAATGGAATGAGAGAGGGCTCGGCCGGGCGACATCACGTTAATTATATCAATATACCAAGATGCACGATACCATGGTCGGAGGAAACTTCCTCTAGCTAAATATCAAATATTCTGAACCATTTCGAAAAATCAGTCCAGCTTTATTTGAGCCATTCCGTGGGACTGACTCATTTGTCATGGTCTCCCAAAGCATCTGGGTCAGCTCATTATTATACTCGGCTTGTCAAGGGCTCATTAGACTCTTCACCTACTGCTTCTACCCATTTTCGTGGTACGTAAGTTTCGAATACCGTCTGAGCAAACGGCCTATTTCATCTTTATTCTTGGACTCGGGTCGACGTGAGTCATGAACGCGCAACTTGCTCCGATACACCCATCTCACCCTAATATCTCGGTGCCTGTTCCTCCTCAGTTGTTTGACTTTTTCAAGGTACAAAATGACGACGCTCTTACTATATCTAGAATGCTATTGCTGGATAGTCTATTGGTCCTCTATTGAGATGAATTCTAGGCAATCCCGCTGCGTCTATATCTTCATTCAAGGCCATCGCATCTCGCTCTTCCACCCGACTGCTTGGGGATTATCCCACCAGTGAGCTTGAAAGGTCTTTGAGCGCTAGCCAGTCTCGCAAGACTCAGTCAGGCTGTTCTACCAATCACATGTTTTGTAGGTACTAAGGGGACCTTGGTTATCAACGTTTTTGTGATTTCCCGGCCTTTGAATCAAGAGCCCGGAATGCTATTCGTCTCGCTTAACCACCGATAATGACGTGGCAGTTACTACCGAGACCCATCCATAGCACGGTAGCATGCGCGGTGAGCAGTGGACTGCGTAATGATATTGAACATTGTAGCGAAGAAGATTCGAGTCCCACTTGACTACAGCACCATTTGGCCACTATCCCCAACAGAACCATTTACAGTTCCGAAGAAGTTGGTCGACGCCGTCGCACATATCCATATTATTGGATGCCCTCCTACGCGAGCTGCACGTCCAAACCAAGCTAATCACCCATGAAGTCTTGCATTGGTCACTTCCTGCAGGCTGGTGGGTCTTCACGGCAGTGGCTGGCGGACAAATTCTAGATGCCCCGCTGCCGATCTTTGGAGGATCGAATATGAGGACCGTACACGATACTTTCAGGTTCCAATTATGACCAACATACTTTGATCCATCCTCGATAAGTGGAGAACTAAAATATTCAGCCCAAGATAGGGTGCAGACCTGACCACACTGGCCGCCTCACGATGGATAATCAAGTCCAAGATTGAGCGTGCATATGGGACTATTAGTATCGACACGTCACTGCTCGCCAGTGTGAATGGATTGCACACGAGGCCCAGACTTTACTCCCCACCAGCAGGTTGAGCAAGAATCTTAGACTCGTATTCTTCCTCGATGAATAAGGGGCAGTGCTTCAACTATGGAAGGTTTCAGACTTTGCCTGTCTTTACGTGCTTGCTTCTCTATTCTCATTTCGTCCAAGATTTATCCGTCAAGCAAGTGGGAACCATGAACAGTAGGGGTATGATCTCGCACCTTCACAGCACCATGATCTAGTCATGTTCCATAATGACATTTTCCTTCTGGTGAAAATGGTGAGGCACATTGTAGGTCATCTATTCGTCGTTTTCTGTAGGAGATGGCAGCAACCCAACACTTATTTGGTACTATCCACTAGCTTTCAGCTCTGAAAGATGGCCGATCATTTCCTTGTGTATCAGCCCCGCGCCTGAAAGGTCAATCCTGCATCTGCTCTTGCATAGTAGAAAGCTAGTTGAGCGAGCTGAGATAGTCGGGGAGCGTGGGGCAGCCCCCTCTGAGGTAGAAGCATGCTTTTAGAATAGAAAGGAAATGATATAAATACAGTAGCTTGGACGTGGGCAACTCTCTGACAGACTGCAGCCCTATCTCTCAACCCAGCTACCAAGAGAAAATAACGACACCATGGGCGACAATTCAGAGAGACACCTCAGTAACCATGATATCATCAGCTCCTACTTCATCGGACCCAAGTCCGAGAATATGCCAGACTTCAGAGCGAATATCAATGCCATCCTGGACGAGATTGTGAAGACGCGCGATGGGTACCAACCTGACGATACTGTATGATTGTTCTTCCCTCTATCCTTTTTCTTTTTTCTTTTTTTTTCTTTTTTTTATTTCCCTTCACGCCTTCTTCAAACTTCGGCGCATATAGATAGACTAACCCGGATAACAGGAATTTATCTCTACGGATGTCCGAGAAAGGCTCCAGGGAGTTAATGGGAACTTCCAAAACGCTGTGAAAGAGGCTGCTAAACTTTTGGGCGAGCACTCGATCCCTTTTTGGCATCCCCGCTACCAGGGCCACATGTGCACGGATATGACAATGCCTGGTCTACTCGGTTATTTCATGACTATGATCTATAACCCGAATAATGTGGCCGTTGAGGCAAGCCCATTCACCACAGTTGTTGAGCTGAAAGCGGGACAGCAACTGTGCAAAATGTTTGGGTATAATACAGACAAGAAAGCTACAGATTTGCCTCTCTCTTGGGGTCACATCACCTGTGATGGGACCGTGGCCAATCTCGAATCCATTTGGGTTGGTAAGCAAGCCTTTCAACCATGATCATGGGCATTTCTTCTTACCTACTCATCTGCAGCCCGCAACCTCAAGTTTTATCCCCTCACCCTGTATCAGGCCATGAAGGAGGGACCACTTGGGTTCATCGCCGACACTTTCCAGGTGACCACTTGTGTTGGGGAAGAGAAGCTATTCAAAGACCTGGGTGTCTGGGAACTGCTGAACCTTCGATCTGAAGAAATCCTGGGCATGGGGGATGCTCTGTATAGGCAGTTTGGTGTCACTTCCAAATTTCTGGAGGAGGCCTTGAGACCGTTCACCATCCAAACGACTGGCAAGGACGTGTTGGAACGCGAGTTTCGTATCGAGAAGCCCGCCAAGTATTTCCTCGCTCAAACGCGGCATTACTCGTGGCCCAAAAGCGGCGGTGCGTATCTTCCTCTCGACTTCGAAGATTAGTTGCTAATTTAGATAGCGATTGCTGGAATTGGGTCCGCCAACATCCAGGGTGTGGAGCTGGACATGGAGGGGCGCCTTTCTCTTGATGCCCTAGAGCGAGAGCTTAATCGCTGTCTTGAAGAACGTCAGGCGGTGTATGCAGTGGTGGCCATTATGGGGTCAACCGAAGAAGGTGCGGTTGATCGATTGCATGACATCCTGGCCATGCGTCGACGATTCCAGGACAGGGGACTATCCTTCCTGGTGCATGCCGACGCTGCCTGGGGTGGGTACTTTGCTAGTATGATCCCTCGGCATATGATGGACTCGAGGATGCCCAGTGAGGAAGGGGATGGAGAGGAGGCGGTAGGAAAGGTTCCTTCACTGCCTTTAAGAGAGGACACCCTCAGAGATATGATTGCTCTCAAGGAGACCGATAGTATCACGGTCGATCCCCACAAGGCGGGCTACATCCCCTACCCTGCGGGAAGCTTATGTTACCGAGACGGTCGCATGCGCTTCCTAGTCACTTGGACGAGTCCATATCTGACGCAGGGGTCTATGGAGAATATCGGCGTGTATGGTGTTGAGGGCAGTAAGCCCGGTGCTGCAGCCATGGCAGCTTGGATGTCTAACCAGACAATCGGCCTAGATCCGGCCGGATATGGTCGTCTCTTGGGTGAGGCAGCCTTTACCAGTGCGCGGGTAAGACCTCCCTCTATTTGCACTTTGGACTATACCATTTCTGACGTTCCCAGCTATCGGCCTGGTATGCCGCCATGCACGTCCGCCAACCAGGCTACAAAGAAGGCAAGCCGCGCTATATCATCATTCCCTTCAACCCATTGCCAATCGAGAAGAGAGGCTACCACAGCTTGGACCCCGAGGTTGACAAGCGTCGCGAGGAAATCTTCGACACAGTGATCAATAAGGACAATGCCCAAGTCAGTCAAGACAAGGCAGCCATGTCCTGGTTGCGAGACATTGGTTCAGATCTCAATATCAACGCCTTCGCGATCAACTGGTATCGGGAAGATGGTACGCTTAATACGGACTTGGAAGAAGCTAACTACCTGATGAGGCGTGTGGTGAATCGATTGTCCATTACGAAAACCAGTGGTAAGCCCAGTGAGATCCCGCTTTTCCTGACTTCAACGCAGTTCGAGCCAGCTTTATATGGCCAATGTGCCCAAAATTTCATGCGGCGCCTCGGACTGAATGCCTGTGCTCAGGATCTCTGGGTCATCCGAAATGTTGTGATGAGTCCCTTCCCCACGGAGCAAGACTTCATCCGCAAGATTATGGAGAAACTCGAGGAGGTGATTATTGATGAAGTGGAATGGTGCCGCAAGCGAAACGATCCCAACAGTAAACCAGTCGAGTTCCTTCTCCGGGGAACCGATGAAGTCTTTCTGGATTTCCAGACGAGTTTCCATGCCGCTACTCAACGCCAGCAGATCATCTTGGCTGCTGATCTGGGAGATACCAAAGAGGACTACATAAAACTGAAGAAAAAGTACCCTATGCAGGACATTGCGTTCAAGTCCAACGACCGCAAGGATATAGAGGAGTTGATGAAGACGATCAATGACGGTGACACCATTACGGTGCATGGCATGATCGGGGCCCGTGAGGGTAAAGAGTTTATCGGCCGTACTATTGAATGCAGTGTGGACTTGATTCGAATTGTTAAAAGCCGTCCTTTGAACTCCGCTAATCGTGATGACCACTATCCGCGACACTTTATGCCTTTCTATTTGTACGGCTCCCAGGACGAGTACCATATCTCGCATATGCTGCTGCAAGCACCTAACGTGAACTTGTCTGCCTGTGACGTTAAACTAAGCAAGGCGCTCTCCAAGACCGTGCGTACTCGACTGGGCAAGCGTGAAGGTCTGATCCTCACTTTAACTGAGTACCGCGAGGAAACGATGCATCCATTCCCCCAGAAGAACGACAATGCTGTCCTCACTAGTGATCACTTTTTCTTCCGTCCGAAACGAACCTTCAAGGTCAAGGTGTACGAGGATCCCAAGCCGGACATTGCGCAAGGCCCAGGCTTAATTGACAACCTCGGTACCCCTATTGCACGAGGAGAGATGACGTTGGGCAACGATGTGCATGTTGATGTGGAAGCTCTGAATTGGGATCCGCTGGAAAAGGTGGAACTGGATGTGCCGTGGGATTCAGAGTTGGACAAGATTGAAGGTGTGTTGACTACTGGGCGGAGGATGGTGTCTGCCATGGCCACTACAAGCTTTCGGGATAGCGAAGGTCAACCGATATCAACTGGTATGGCCACTACAAGCTTTAGGGATAGCGAAGGGCGGCGGATACCAACTGGTGAGGCTGATACAAACCCTTGGGATAGCGAAGGGGAATCGATATCAACTGGTCAGGCGACTACAAGCTTTAGAGAAAGCGAAGGGCCATCTGGTGAGGCGCCGCCAACTAGGTTTAGATGATGGGGAAGGGCCATTAGATACATTTTGAGGCATCTCGGTCTGTCGTGTGCTATTCTAGGTCTTCTAGTACATACAAGAGGATATGTCTAGCATAAGGATTACTATCGACAAAGGTTCGTAGCTAGATACTATCATTCGGCTAGTCTCAATTACACATCACTTCTAGTAGACACATATGTACCTATACATACTGTACAGTGACTTAGGCTGATCAGCGGGTCAGTTGCTCATTGGCCCAAGTCCCATAACCAACATTCTAAGCCTTGAGGCCAGCAACCAGCTTGTCACCGATCGACTTGATGCTGTCCTCGAAGTCCTCGGTCTTCTTGGCCTTCCAGTTGGCACTCTTTCCAGGTACAGCATCCTTGCCGGTGAATCCGATATAGAGGACATCGTTGTCATCGTGGCCATGATCACCATCGGGCTTCTCCTCGGGGAAGCAAAGTTCCGCCATTGAAAGGGAAGCCTCACCAGTGGAAGTGCCCCCGTTGGTGTCACCCCAGATGCCATAATGCTGAATACCCTAAGTTAGCTGGCAGTTTCTTCTGGGTCAGATAGTGTACGTACCAGCTTGCCATTGCACACAACAGCCATAACACTCAATGGCTCCATTCCGTATTCTTGAGGCTTGAACTCGGGAGAGTGCTCCTCATTTCCAAACACAATGTAGGGATGAAGATTGGCATCAAGGTCGGGAATTCCGAACTTCTTCACTTCATCCTTGAAAGCGGTCTCACCCTGACCAGACGGATCATTGGAGCATTTTCCCGCAGAGTTGTTGGCTCCATCGCAGTCAACATCCATGTTGGTGTACTGGCCACCCTTAGCAGAGGAGTGCATGAAAATTGCTCCCTCGATATCACCACAGTATTCAAAGGATTTGCCATCGCTGTGATCACCGTTGGTAAATCCCTTTTTGTATACATTTGAACATTTGCCCTGGAGAAATGCAAAGTATTAGATACTAATGCCCAGCATATAGAATCAAATACCGGTAGATGGAATTACCTTGTGCTTTTCATAGATCTGCTTCAAGTTGTCCGGCAGATCATATGCGGTGGCACCAGTGACCAGAGCAACAGCGAGAATCTCGGAGAGACGCATTGTGTGAAAGGAATAGCAGATTGATTGATGAGGACTTGAAGCTGAGGAGTCTGGCTTGTTGGTTTCATGGGCATTCCATCTGAAATGAGCTGAGCTTTATACCCCATCTAACCTCGAGCATATGGTCTTTGAGCAGTGGCCATCATTACTCCAAAGCATCGCCCCCAAAGCGATCGACGCATTGCAATGTAACGCTGTCATGGCCCAGGGGTAGTCTGTGGCCTCCAGCCGTGTTATGACCCCATTGATGTGCACTCCAAAGCTTCCATCTAGGGATCCCCCCGAAGGGAAGGCTAGAGCACACATAACTCTACATCAGGGCTTACCTAGTATAGTTCATATGAACCGTGAGATTAAAGCAATTATGCGTCCAAAATGGCGCTTAGCCGTTTGAACTAACTCACTGGCCTTGGTAGTCTACAAGCACGAGCTGGATAATAGGTCAATGGAAATGGCCTGGCCCTAATGCATCAGATCATCGGCTCTGTCCCAACGAGACGATGTAACCCTGGATCCTGCAAGAGGCCCGCTTCCGAGGCTGCTCTGTTTCCGCCCGTCGGTTTATTAATTGGATGAAACATTAAGATGGCTTCCTTCTCAGTAACTGCATAGGGTCCCAATCCTGTTGATTCAGAAGGGGACCTCCCTGAGATGACGGGTGAATCTCTAATATTCATTGTATGCTTGAACGAGACTGCAGCGGTTCTCCAGGCAGCCAGGTAAAACCACAAAAACGTTCAAGGAGCTAAACTGCCTCTCGGGAGAGATTCATGGCAACCTCTTTCGCGAATCAAGTCAATCAGCTCATGTCAGGGCCCGTCCTATCTCTGTGATTGATTGGTTACCCCCAAACTTTGGGTGCCCCAAGTGGAAAGTGCTTCTGTAGATAGTTTCTATTTCTAGGAAGCTGCATTCTAGTCTGAACTGTAAGATAATCCTTCTGCTTCTGCAGAAACGTCGGCTCCCCCCGAAGCATCGGGAGGCTCCCGATAAGCTTCGATCGGTAGCTTGCCGATGGTAGACTCGTATTGGTGACGACGACAATATCAACCACGTGTATGTATCTGTCCACTTCATACGCCGCCTCTCTTGCTGTTGAGGTTCGCCGGAATGGTTCATGATCGCCGATTCGGTCGGTTCGTTGATGATGATCCCAAAATCCCAGTGTTCTCGTTTTCTACCATACGCCGACATCCACCGTACGGGGTAGGAGAGTGTCAATCAGCATGGAGATCTACATTGACGGGGGTGATGATTCGGGGATAGACACATACTGCTCTCAGTACTCAGTACGATAAAAAGCAAAGGGAGGCTGTAGATTATCACAGGACCAGGTTACACACCTAGTTATCTTTGTACCAACTACATCTACTGGACGTCAGAAGTTGCTTACATTCTTCCCCTATTTTACAGTTGCAGAATTGGTATTAACATCATCGTTTTACTGACATGACAAAGGGGAATCAATGCCTCCTCGGTTCTTACAAGTCTAGTATCCTAGTCACAGGCAAGGGGGATAAAGCCAGCTCATTCTAGTGATCTATGCTTTCTGAATCACCGCATGACATTTGTGTTAGCACATAGTGGATCTGAAACCCCATGTTGCCTTTTCTATCGATATCGGTATCGTAGAGTAGGCATCGGGTCATGCCTTCTTCGATGTTTTCCGGCGTCCGCCCTTCTCATGGTTTCTGTCCACCGCTTTGCGTTTACTTGTTTTAGCTGACTTGTCTGAGGCTCCTGGTGTTTTACCATCTGCTAGCATTTGGACCAATGTCTCGATGCGCTTCGCTCGGCGCTGCGGAGCAGCCCACTGAAGCTGAACCAACACTGAGTACCGATCTGACCGATTCAATCCTTCAAAGAAAGTTGAAGCTGCTGGCGTCTGCGTCAGCGCAGTTGCCAGATCATCAGGCACGGTGATAGTGGCCGGACCATCATATGCGCGAGCCCAGCGACCGTCCGCCTGTGCAGCTTCCACCACGGCCAACCCGGCTGGCCGCATACGACCAGCGTTTAGCAATGACTCTACGGTCGTCACGTTCTTCTTGGACCAGATGCTCTTTGCACGTCGTGGGGTATATCGTACCAGCCACCAGTCCTCATCGTACGCATGCGCACGACCATCGATCCATCCAAAACATAACGCTGTCTCCACAGCTTCGTCGCGAGACACGGATGGAATGCCTGAAGACTTTTTGGCCAGTTTCACGTAGATCCCTGGCGATGTGGAATGCTCCCGCTCGAGAAAATGTTCAAAGTCAGTGGCTGATCTAAAAGGGTGAATTGGGAGATCTGATGGTTCAGCTATCGCGTGTGCTTTGGGTGGCATTATGGATGTGGACTGGAGTTTTCCGAAAGCCGAGGTAATTAACACGCGAGATGGGTTTCTATGCGTGGGTACGCGTCCAGGGACGCGCATTGGATGGCTTCGGAGTGGTGGAGGAATAAATTCCATCCAACGATGTCGGTCGAATGTCGATCTTGGGTTTCGACGCCCCACGTGCTGTCAGCTGAGGCCATGTGACCCGGGTTTCCCGATTGGGCTACCCGGTCCATGTTGAAAATCGAATGAGATTATTCGAATAGTATGGCTCATTCTGCGTTCTATATCACTCTATATGGTCTATATACAATACAAAATGACGGCCAGCGCGAAGGATGTGACACTCTAGAGACGTTCATCGTTTCATAAAGGGGAAAAAGAAGATTCCACGCAACCATGCCAATAATCTCACCACGCACGCTTCAATCACTTGATAACCTCTTCAATTAGCAACATTAACGAACTACCTTCTCGGAGATGCCACGTCGTCGTCGGTCCATGCGCAACCGCCGTTTCCATTTTATGCGACTCTTCCGCAGCGAGCGCTGAGTGCGCTCCCAAGGGTAATTCACCGGCGACTCACCACCAGTGAAGATCATGAAATCGTACAGGAACGCACCGATCATAGCACCACATAGAGAGCCGGCCCATGGCCCGTAGAACCAGTAAGGGTTCGTGAAAAGTTCTGACCCGTACCCGAGGGCGAGAAGGGCAAGGCGCGGCCCAAAGTCTCGACTGGGGTTGAATGCAGCCCCTGTCTGGTACGAGAAGGTATTCGAAAGCACAAACACCATAAGCCCAACGATCAGCGAGTTCATGCCCGCCCCGGGAGGTGCATTCTGATCGTCACCCAAGGCCAGGATTGTCGTTGCCGTGAGGGCCGTCCCGAGAAATTCCGTGAAGAAGGCGGTTGCTGGATCAATCCATGACTGACGCTGGCCAGTCACAAAGCTGGTCACGATCCCCGTATCTGGGTAGGTAAGGAGGTATTGGTGGATTGATTGGTAGTATACACCGTAGGCAGTCAGTGCAGCGACAAAAGCACCCACAAACTGCGCTAGAAAATACTCCGGCATCTTACGCTTCGGGAAGCCACGATAGAACCATAGCATAATCGTGACACTAGGGTTGAGATGGGCACCCGAGACACCACCGGAGACATAGATCGCTACCATGGTAGCAAAGCCCCACGCCCACGCAGTTGTATTGGGATTGCCGGCATCAGCTACCGTGACAGAAATATCTGCACAGAAGCCAATGGTCAGCTGGACAAATACCGCCAGGGATTCAGCTAGCGCCTCACGATGGTGAGTGCGAATAACGGACCAGGTTGTATGATTGTTGTGTACTTCGTCTTCCACCAGCTCCTGCACTAGTGGATGCAGATCTTCCGGTAGTGAGGATTCATGCAGGGCTGAAAGGTCGGGCAGGGCATCAGCTGCGGCAGTCTGCACCTCTGGCTGCTCTGGCTGCTCTGGCACGGGTTCAAGGGGTTCGTCACTACTGTGAGGCAGACTGTCTCCAGCCTGACCGGAAGCTACGCTCGGGACCGCACTTGGCCCTTCCGGCACTATGGAAAGCTGATCGCCCGGGGCATCAATCCGTACTGACGGGCGGCGCCGACGGGTGGAGGAAGTCCGAGATACGCGCGACGAACCAACATCTCCGGTAAGAACCTTGTTGACAAAGTTGTTTTCGCGTTGAAGGCGAGCATCCTCCACCTGCGCGGCCATTTTCCGGGGATCCGCCATTTTTGGAATTTGTCCCTGCTCCAAGTCATTCGGATCCACATCGAGCCCAAGCTTCTGGGAGTTCTCGGCCGGACGCTCTGGCTGCAACCGTGCATCGAGCAGCTCCTCCTTAGTGGGCACCATGCCCGCCCGCACCACACGCGGTAAGGGCTTTGCGAGAGACCAGACGGGCTTTGCATTTGAGGGCTGTTCATAAGAGGGGTTGAGATCCGAATAGCCCGGCTGGACAAAGGGTTCGTGTGCCTGTCGCAGCTGTGTACCATCCTCTGGGCCCCCCATGGTGAACTGTCCCTGCGTACGCTCCGCTAACGTCGTTCGCTGGGCCAAACTGCCTGTCCGCGCTGAGCGGACCGTACTGCGGCGTCGGATCCCGTCGGATACTACATCTCTTGAAGCGTCCACTCCTGACGTGCGACGAGTAGGAGAGCTATAGTTAGCAGAATCACTCACGCCGCGTCCAGGTGATATCGGTGATGTCTCCCTGTTGATATCTCTTCTACTCTGGCTGGTCGCTTCTGACTACCCCAACCGCAATTCGGTGTTAGCAAGAAGCCATAGGTGCTGAGAGATGTTTTGACCCAATCCCTGATGAAGGAACTCACCCTAGCTCGGGGGCGTCTGGGGCTACTTTCGTCCATGATCGCACATTTCAAGATAACTGAGTAAATTGCTATGCCGCTAAGACTAGTCGAATGGAGAGGACAGCAGCGCTGTAACAGCTAGAAGACAACGCACGAGCAGAAGAGAGTCCTGGGATGGTTAATTCAGTTGCAAGGGAGATAGATAAGGACAACAAGAGGATTTTTTCCAAAGAGTGCCGAGAAATGTCCAGAAAATGAGCCAATGAGCTACTCCATGATAGGAAGTGAACAGCGTTCTAGCGCTCGCCGAGTACTTCAACAAGCTTTTGTCAATGAAGTGGTGGAGATTTTCCGCAGAAGTGGAGCCACTTGGACAAGATATGGAGCTCTATTTGGTCAACCACAGGGGTCTTTGAAAAGTAGCCAACGCGCCGGTCGACCCGGTTGCTCTGTAGTGTAGTGTCTTTGACATTACGTCCCACTGCATCTGGCTGCTCGTCCAATGGACTCCTTCATCGGCTTGTAGAAACGGTTTCTGACGTCAATGCTGGCTTTCCCTTTGATCTCGAAAACACCATCATTATGACAACAGGGTCAAGATGCTTGTTTGCTATAATACAGAGTACTTCGTTTGCATGATTTAAAGGCATCTCATCAAGATCCGCTGCATAGGACTTTGAACCCATGTCAAACCTGACATCACTGAGACCATCCACCAGTCATTTTGTGAATATATTACGCTATACTCGATCCAATGGGCCGTCGAACGTCAAGCACGACCATTCTTCGGATTCACCTTGTGCCAGTGGTTCCAGCAGTGATTTATTTTTATTTTTACTTTTATTGTTCGTCTGTTCCCCAATCGAAGTGAGTGGCGTTTGGTGCCCCTGGGTGGCAAGCGCACGACCCAAGTACGTACTACGGAGTAATCAACCCGGCCACCTTGATTCGTGCACGATGCTCCAGGGGCAATTCCCTTGGGAGGTTCTTTCCTACCGAGCAAAGCTCTCTGTGTGAAATTGAAATCTTGAGGCAAGAAGAAAGATTCAGGGAGGGAAAAGGGGGAAAGGGAATGGGAAATTTTTCATTGAGGGGCCGCCAATATCCGGAAATCCCCACTTCTCTTGCCCTAGTCACGACTCACAACTCGCCGAATATCGGTTATCCACTGGCTTGCCAAGCAAATATTCATTCCTCGCCTCTGCCAAATAATACTACTAAGAATTATATCGTATCATATGTAGTGGCTAGTTCATCATTCTGGGTCAATAGAGTGGGGAAGGAAACGCCATACATTATGGAGGACCAATGTGGGCGACTGTACGGTCTGCAGATATATATATATCTTTATACTTGTATCAACTACTTAAGGGTTATTCCACCCTGGGAGAAGGGAGCAATTTCACATTAATCTATACACGGAAGCGAAATTGGTTCTGCGAAGGAAAACATGACACCCTAATAAGGATCATCGAAGCAGACCAGAAAGTTCAAAAGGCGTGCATCGACTCGCAAGTGTAACAAAAGACGATCAAGGATGCACTGACAACCTCTACGATAATGCAATAGTAGACACCTTGAAAGTTTCCTCATCCAGCTAAGACCCCTATCTACATGAAATGTTCGACAATTGTATCCTAAAGTTTCGAATTATAGTGGCTGCCGTTGTCAGGCACCATCCGCACTCGGTGGAGAGCATTCGCATCATTGAAACCCTTCATGAGCTGGTTACGGGGCGTTTCTCCATGCGGCGGTTTCCGCCATTGGAACCTGCGCAGCATGTCGGACTCGATTCCCATCACCTTGTCGGCGACGAACTCGCCAAGTAAGGGTAGGAACTTGAAAGCGTGACCGCTGCCACCTGTGGCTACAATGACCCCTTCTTTGCCGGGGATGCCATCAATCACCCAATTGTTATCAAACGAGTCCGTGTACCAGCACAGTCTGGTTTGCGAGATTCCGATCCCACTCTGCCTCAATTCGGGAAGATACTGGTCTAAAAATCCCTGAACGACCTGGACGGACTTCTCTGGCAATCCGGTAATGAACGGCGACGTCCACTTTGTGATCGGTACACTGCGCACTTGGCCCGATTGACCTTGTTGTGGATTTGTATACTTGGTTCCTCTGTACCCGATCTTCATCACGCCTCGACTATCCAGCGGAAAACCATATAAATTGCCATTTTCCCCGGCCCGCGTATTCCACTGAAACACGGGAAAGTTGTCAGGCGAGAACCGTTCCCGAAGGGGAGATCCTTCCGGAATCTGGATCATGGCGATGGATCCAGCTGTGGTCTCACAGAGGCCATCGATCTCGGGGATCAGACTGGGTGTCCAGCCTCCACACGCGATGACCGTCGCGGCGGCCTTGTGATGTTTGCCGTCCGCAGTCTTGATGCCTACCACCTTGCCTGTCGGATCTTCTCGGAAGCTCTCAAAGCTACCCGCCCGTCTATCTAAAACCAGTTTTACACCTAGCCTCTTCGCTAGATGGAGCGCATAGACGCAAGCTTTGTCAGCATAAACAAACCCACCGATCATGTCCAAATAGCCCTGATGCTTTCCATCTTTGGAGAGGTTGAAAGGATCCACCGCGTAGCTAAATCCATCCGCCCTGGCGCGTGCCACCTCCTTTGAATCCGAATACAGCAGGTACTGTGTACGGCCTTTACCAGCCTTTGTAATGTTGTTCACCGAGAGCTGCTCGAAGTCATTGAGACCATTAGTGTCGTCCCCGAAATGATAATTGCCACAGTTGACATAGATGCGATCTTTGCTTGTCATCCCGGGCGGCAATATGGTTTCTTCTGTGAGAGATTTATTCCATGATTCCCAGACCTCGATCGCCTTGAAGGTCAGATTCTGGTACCAGACCTCGTCGCCGTACGCAGCGCGGATGATCTTGTTGCAGTCTGAATTGTCCGTCAGAAATTAGGGCATGGGTCCTGTGTGTGACAGATCTATTTACCTGCAGAGGCAGCATCGCAGCCTTTGTCGAAGTCGTATAGGGTCTCATGGTATGGTTGTCGGTCAAAGACAGTGATATCTGTGAATCCTCTCTTGGCCAAATGGATGGCACTGCTGAGGCCGAAGACACCTGCCCCTACAATCACAATAGGTGACTGTTTGTCCTTTAGATGTATGTGATGTGCCATTTTAGAAACACGGGGGGACAAAAACAGATGCCAAACAATATCATTCACGCAAAACGAGATCGACAGCTCAGGGTCAGCTGTACAACTCCAATCTTATACTTTGGGGTGGATCAGCCCTTTGGAGCTCTATCTGAGCGCAACCCCACCCGAGATTGTGGGGGGACCTAAAAATCGCTTTTATCTCCGACCAGCCCACCCTGCGACCCTCTGAACTCAGCTACTGGGTCATTTAGTACGGTAGTAGTATGTTGATCGTGGGGAGGAAGCCGCTAGAAAGACGCCTGGACGAGGGTGGTTGTCCAGTGGCTGCCCTTGCGGATTGAATCAGCTCCGTGTTACGTGACGAGATGTAGGTTGTCGGAATATTCCGTCGCGGCTTTATACAGGCGTCTTACCTAGAAAGGCAATTTATCTTTATCTCTGTTGGTATAACCCTCAGACAGACCGTTGTCACTTTCCTTGTTGGCTTAAGTTGAACACCGGGATTCCAGGTCACGGACCAAACAGCTCAGCAATCACTTTTGTCGGAGACAACACCGATACCCAACGTCGATTGGACCTTCCCCGTTTGCTCATTGATTGAGCGATACGTGTCGAGGGTGTTGATCCTGCTGGTCAATGTTGTCAAGTGAAGTGATAATGGCGTGCGGGGAAATGATATCTCAAGACTTGGGCTGGCGGGTTCAACCGACAAGGAATTACCCTCTCCGTCGAATCTGGCCCTAATCCTATCTATGCCGCTCTCTCCACAGCAACAACAACCCGGATTAGTGTTTAATGACATCCGTATACTAGATATATTGATATGGTGAACCTTGATCTTGTAGGACATGATAGGATACGGCCCCTCAATATGACGTCCGGCTCGAGAGTGTGCCTATCTTCCGCGTCACAACGAGGTGTATCGCCCAACGGCTACTCCTCATGGGTGCATACAATGTTAGCAATACCTATCTAGTTGGGGCTGATAGGGTGATCAGTTGTAGAGCTACTGTTGTCAAAACTGAGCATATAAGAGGCTACCTGACCCTGTTTTTCCAGTCTCTGCTCATTGCCTTCACGCATCCACATTGATCCTAGCCGTCCCTTGCCCCTGTGCAGTCATGAAATCCCATACCTCGAAGAAGGACGAGCTAGAGCTTGTGGTTTCTAACGCCACCACCAAAGAGGCGGGCACGGTACCAGGTGAATCGATCAGAATCGATCCCTCCATCGAGAAATCGGTACTCCGGAAGTTGGACTTCAAGTAATACATTGGCCTGACCTAAACGTGAGCTACAGCCATAATTGACTCAAAATATAGACTCCTTCCCGTCCTTTCATTAATGTACTTCTTCAACTCCCTTGACCGGAGTAATCTGGGGAACGCGAAGACTGATGGCATTGACCAAGACCTCAAGCTGGTTGGCAATCAATACAGTATTATCCTTGCCGTGTTTAATGTTACGTTCTCCCTGTTCGATCTGCCCTCCAATTTGTTGCTGAAGAAGTTCAGCGGTAAAGCCATGCTTCCTATAATGATGCTAGGCTGGTAAATATCCTTCCGTCTTTAGGATGCTATTAGTATGAACTATATTGACACTCTTGTAGGGGCAGCGTTACGCTTCTTCAGTGTGCAGCATTCAACTTTGCTGGCATGCTGGTATGCCGACTGTTCATGGGCATTTTCGAAGCAGGCTTCTTTGGTATGCATAAATAGCTCTTGAGCGACAGAGATCTGGCTAATGAAATACTCAGCGGGGGTAATCTTCTACCTGACGCAGTTCTATAAAAGGAATGAAATTGCCTTTCGCCTCTCAATATTCTACGGCATGGTCACGATCGCAGGTGAGATTCCCCATACGCAAAACAATGCAACAACATAACTAACCACCATTTCCTTCCTTGAACGATAGGTGCATTCTCCGGCCTCATTGCCTTTGGTGTATTTCAGATCAAAGAACACCTACCAGGCTGGAAATATCTTTTCTTGATCGAAGGCGGTGCAACCATCATCATCGCCACATTTGCAGCCTGGTGGCTCCCCCTCAGTGGCTCCAAGTGTCACTGGTTCAACGAGGCCGAATCCCAAGTGGCACAGATGCGTCTCCTGCAAGACGGATCCGTCCGAACGACAGATCGCCTTTCCATCACAGAAGCTCTGGGCGCCCTGTTGGACTGGCGGGTCCTCGTCTGGGCCGTCAGCTGCTTTTGCTTCGGTGTTGCCCAAAGTTCCGTCAGCAATTTCCTCCCGCAGATGGTGGCGCTTCAAGGCTATTCTGCAGTAAAAACTAATCTATATACGGTGGCCCCGTACTGCGTCGGGACCGTTGTTCTCTGGATCATTGCCAAGTCGTCGGATCATTTTCGAGAGCGCTCTTTCCACCTGGCGGCTGCGTTGATCATCACTTTTATTGGATACGTGATTCTCGCCACCGTTGATCCAAATACAAACAAGGGGGTGGCCTATTTCGCCTGCTTCCTCCTTGCAGCTGGCGCTTTCGTACCAAGTAGTATCTTTCATAGCTGGCATACCAACAATGTCACAGATGAGAGCCAGCGCGCAGCCACAGTGGGCTTCTTGGTGGGCTCGGCGAATTGTGCGGGCATTCCATCAAGTCTGTCATTCAAGGCAGAAACCGCACCAAGGTATATGCCCGCGTTAATTGTGAACTGTGTCTTCCTTCTGGTGGGTGCGTGTGTGGTGATAGGGCTGGGGACATGGTTCAGGCTTGATAATCGAAGGAGAGACAAGGAACAAGGCGTGAGGCTGACTGCAGGTGATGTTGCGACACAGAATCTGGTAGGAGGCTGGAAGGATCCCAGTTGGAGGTGGACCCCTTGATACGTGTCTTTTGTCCTTGGTAGGAGGAAAATTGCTCCTTTGTGATTTCTCCTTCGGGCTGGCTATTGGCTTGCTGACCTCGTGCGCTCTCAGTCATCAGTATCCAAGACCACCGTCTGAGGGCTTTAGCAGATAGGATATTTAGCGAGATGCGTAATATCAAGTAAATCAAGTACAATAGCTAAGCCGCTGGTGAAGAGAATCATAAAGCATGACTCGTAAGTCATGCTTAACCTGCTCAACCATTTTGGGCTCTAAAGGTAAACTCATACCTATATTACGATAATGATACGTAGGTCTAGTGCGGGTTTATTGTAGAAGTTTCACAACAATAGTTGGCTTAGGCTGGTGCTGATTTAATTCGTTCAATCTGTGCAATTAGTATTTTTTATTTCTCTATATTTCTATTAAGGTTAAAATCATTCCTGGAAAAACATGCACGAGAGGCGGAATTCCAGACCAATGCTCAACGATATTCTTTAACCGGAGACAAGGGTTGGCTGGCCTCCTTGAGTGCGTTCCTAAACTTGGCCGAGAAGGGATTGGGATCACTATCTTGGTTGAGATTTCCAAGCGTGTGATTCACATCCCGGTGGTTCGCCTCGTCGGCACGTACGCACAATAACAGCGAACGTATAGACCGTTGGCCTTCCGGCATCTGCCAGTACTTGATGGCCATTGCAGGGGCCTCCACATTGCTCCAAAGCGGCAGGTTTCCCTTGTCAAGCTCCTGGATTGCTTTGGTATAAGTGATCACGGCTTCCTCTTCCAGGTACCCGACAAATCGGTGACATATCCGAGGAGAAATTAAGTAGGCGAGAGAAAATCCCGTAAAAAAGACACACTGTGCTGCTAGCACCATGAAGTACATGGCAGGGCCTGGTTGGGATAGTTTGAGGAAGGTTAAAAGGTGCATCCTTTCATTATAGGCCTCTTCCAGGAGTGTCTCAATCCTATGCAGTAGAAGTGGAAATGTTAGATACATATCTTCGAATAGTGTTCAAATACGTCGTCAAAGGACTCGCTGCAACATACCATCCGTAATCCCGCCTCATCCTCCTTAGGCTCTTCAGGTGTCGCAGCATAGCGGCTACCATCCCGGGAACGCCCGCAACGCTCTCCAGAAAAATAAACCTTGTAATCCATTTCTCTTCGGTCATTTGGAAACCAGATGAGTGTACATCGCGTGGATGTGAATGATGATATCCCGTGACCAAGTCCATGCCCCATCGTAGGAACCGAACAGTTCCAAGAGCCATTCTATCCGACCAGTCTTTGGCGTTGCGGTGAGCCGTCTGAATCGAGTGCAGCTGAGATGTCGTGTATCTGCATGTAGTGTAAGAACGAGATGTGCGACTTTCGAGCTCTTATAGAGCTTGCTAGTGGAATGGGGGTATGCAACGAACAGGGTTGGACTTACACAGGATGCGTCCATGATGACTTTGTAACAAGAGAGGACTGGGTGCTCTGCGGTCTTCTCCCGGGAGTAACTACTGTCCGGGGGGAAACTCCTGCTAGAACATGCTTCCCAAGCAATTGTGCGGAATTGCCAGCTGCCAGGCAGGCTCTGTTAGGACAAGTGATATTCAGAAAGAAGGACGCCATGGTTGACAGATGAGAAAGAGTACAGCGCGGTAGGTCAAGTGGAAAGGGTATGTATTCAGAGTAGTAGACACATTGAAGCCCAGTGATGCCTTTCTGTCTTTCCTGAGAGTACAGGATGTCCAGATATTTATAGGTAACGGACTGCGCAGCCAGGCCAAGAGTACGACAAGAGCCTCGAGCTCAGGGAGTGCCCATCAACCTGTCCACACACCCAGCGCATGGAGAGAGATTGGGCTGTGGTCCTGGCGCTTACCCCCAGATTCTAGCCATAGTCTACCCCGATTGACGCACCATCCTTGCGAACCAACCAGTGAGTCACTAGTTGTCGTTGAGGGTATGTTGAGGATCCCCGTTGCAGCACGACGAAGATTCCCCGGAAGCATCAACTGAGTCAGTAACCAGTTAGAGGGCATCAAGTGGATAGGAGACTAGAATCTCGTCGTTAACTTTCTTGTTCAACTCTTATGTTCTCTGGTCTACCGCGTACCCCGGGTCCTGCACCAGGGCAGGATGTGCTGTACAGTGCAGCCTCGATCATGCTCGCAAATTAAGGTTATGATGACAATGCAGATCTCAGAGCCACTAGGGATTCAATCAGTGATATTCTATTGCAAAACTCCAATCAGCTGGTTGGACATTCTCGGATTCGTCGGTAATCTCTCGGCATAAGATGCCGAGCAAACACCGAAATGTTCGCAATCAGGAGTCCCTTCGCTAGATAGGCCACATTTTGCTCACGGGGTCGAGCGAACTTCACATCACGATAACATGCTCTGTACAAGGACGGCCACTGCACAACAGACAGGGCGCTATGGTGGTTGCGGTGTTGATCTCGTTGAGAAGGGTTAATATTCCGCTGAGATAAGCAGCACGTGACGCGATTCCTCCCATCCCTTTGTTTTTGTCTGTTGTTGTGGATTCTCTCTAATGACTCGACACCAAGCAGAGGGCTAGATGTCGCCTTAATGATTCTACCACGTATTTCACGCCAGCAAATCCCTGCGTCCCTGAAATATTCCAAACGGCCAGCTGAAAAACGTATACGTGCTGCCCTCGATTGCGTGAAATTCCCCAATCCGACCCACACTGGAAATATCTCGATCGTGTTCCTGGTCCTCCAGGTCGCCCATATGTTCGCCTGCACCTTCAGAATCCACCTCTCAAACTTTTGAAGCATGAATAGGACAAGTGAAGGTGCATAACGGGGGAAGCGGTTAACAGATCACGCGATAAAGCAGTTTGGTAATTCTCAGTGTCGCCGGGGGGCAAGACATATCAGTGCTCAGGGCAAGTTGGCGACCGCCGGGAACGGGATATCAGGTCACAAAGCGATGGCGCGAACCAGCTAGCATGCTGTTCCTCAATGATCTACAAGGGATGCTTGCGAGCTCCCATAAGGCGTCGCCCAATGCCTTGTGGCTTGCGAAAGCTATGGCAGGCAGCAATGGGTTGACCATATACCTTGCCCTGTCTTTATTGGCCTGCTTCCCAAAGCGTTGATGTGACCGAAACCACGACTACATCCGGTAGCCATGAATTAGTAAGGTTACAAGACGCGTCCAGGGATACACATGGCGAACAGTTGCCTTCGACGCCCAAGAGAATTGTGAGAGCTGCCTTGGAGCCTAGCCTACTTGTAGTTCATTCCGGTCCAGTTACAGTGTAGGAGTAAAGACTTCGAACTACTGCCAATGGGTACACGATTGCCCATTGGACGTGTCGCGGTATATCGTGTTTTTGTAGTACGACAGGTTATCCTCCAGACGTGAATTCTTTAGACGGTAGGCAGGATCGAGTTTCGGCATCAATGTCTACTTAGATATCATTTGATCTCGAGGTGATAGGACAGAACTCGCAGGACTCCTGTCGTGTTCCCATCATGTCAGGTACAAAAGGTTGATTGCGGCTCAACTGGACGTATATCACAGCAAATCTGGTGTCCAACGACTACGGGACGTACAAGCAACATAGAATGCTCCGTGAAACTAGACCGTCTGTCTCAAGTTCATTGGCTGGCCCTGTGCTAAGGGACGTGCCCCACAAGGAAAGGGAACGAAGCGCTAAAGAATGGTTCGGTTAATATTCGGTACGGGGTTCATGTCTCGAGTTCATTTAGATACCGCGCTAAAACCTCCTTTATTCCAGGCAGTGATGGGACTCTGATTCATCATTCGAGGATAATCCGGCCAGTTCTGCAGAGACCGGCCACGCTCTTGAGTCCAACGATAGGATGTCGAGGACGTGTGGGCCAGGACGGAGGGATTTTCGTAGGAACCTGCGGCACTGGTCCACCGCGAATAGATTAACTCGAGGCTTAGCTTCCGGATTCCAATTGCCGTCTGCTGGGAATTATGCCGAAGTCCCATATTTCTCGACGTCTTCGAAAGGAAACGTCTCCGCGACTCATTCCCCACTGGTGGAGAACGTAAAACAATGCCGCTCAAGCATCGTTATTAAGGGGATCTGCTGTCACAGAATCATACAATAAGAGGAATGTCGACGCCCAGCTTATAAAGAGTTCTGTCCCTGTCGGGCTTCTCGTCCTTCATTTGAAAAGTAACTCTTGCTGAACTCCCTAACAACAAAGCCTCAAGCGCACTACCACCGCAATGTATTCTCGCAACCAGGTTCTGGCAGCTCTTGCCACCGTCGGCATCACATCGGTGAACGCCGCCATGGGTCCCGCACTTAGCACTGGCCCTGTTGCGTCCAACTCGTTCATCCGTGAAGCTACTTCGACCCTTGTCCTGCCCAAGGGACCCAGCGGAGGATCTACGGACGCCATCACCTCCCTATGGGTGGGTATGGGCACCTCGAACGGTGACTTGATCCAGTCCATTGCCGACAATTGGCAACAAAGTGACTGGACCATGTATGCCTACACGCTCATGAAGACCAGCGGTTCGTATACCAGAAGTATGGTGATGGTGATGCCCGCTAACACCGGTGGCAGACACCTCACAGATGCCAATTTATGGTGATGGCCAGCAGAATGCTGGCGAGGGGGACAAGGTGACGATGCACTGTAAGGAGCAATGGCAGATTCCCTGAAGTCCCATGTGCGCGTCCTAATCATGTGCAGACAAATTCGACGATGCCAGTGGAAATTACACACAGACCGTGCAGATCAACGGCGAGACTGTCTCGACGCTCTCCACGAGTGATGGGCAGGCTCAGGGCTGGGGCAGCTCTGTTGAGTGTGCCGAGAACAACTGTGGCACTGTTGGCGCTCACTGTAAGTTCAGAACATCCACAGGCGAGCTTCAGGAGACTAATGCATGCATCAGCCTGGACCGACACCAAGATCATTCTTGACGTTGCCGATGCCAACTATATCAACACTCTCGCAAAGGGAGAGGGAGTCACTGGAGGAGATATGACCACCAGCGACGGCGGCAAGACCTGGACTATTAGCACATTTGGCATTCCAGACCACACTTTCTCTGACTAAAAGGCCCGCTTGATGGTCCCCCGTATAGTAGTAGCGTTAAATCCAGATTGTCTTTTAAGCTAATGACCGAGCCGACCGTAGTCCAGGAATGTCACTATTAGGAATAACATGGTTATATCTCACCTTGCGATGTTCATGACTAGTACCATTCTACAATCGGTGGAAATGCCGAGCACAGCAGTTTCGTGTGATGGACCTTCTTGATCCCGAGCTACTGTAACCCGCCTAATACCTAGTCCTCGCGTGTACCATCAATAGAAAATGTGCACGATGCCCCTTGCTACTGGATCGAGTTGGGTGTTGTAACAAAAGTCAAGTTCGGAAATATATATCGTTCACGGAGGGAGAATACGATATGATGCACCAATTCTGGTTTTGATTTTCTAGTCCGTATATTGCTGGAGATTTCCCATTCGAGCAAGGAACTATATTTAATCACCTTGACTAGGCTGAATCAATGATACAATGCAAAGGACTGGGTTGCTTATATCATTGTCGGCAGGGGATTCCCAAAGTGGCCCGGGACATGGGTTCTTCCGGCTGCTGACAAACACTAGCTACTTTTAGATGGACAAAAAGAGAGGCTCCAGCTAATCATACACGGTCGAGCGAAGCAATCATAATACATTCATTGATACACTACACATTGTACGGTGGATATAACACGTACAATCCAATACACTAAATAGACAGTTTAAGCCTGGTTGATCAGAGAAGGCTTCCAGGTGTTCCAGAACTTGCTTGATGAAGCAAGCATACTCGAAATGAGTCCCTTGACCTCTTCCTCATGGTCACAATCATGAGCATCCCCACGATGTCCGGATCCAAGCTCCTCCGCCTCTTCCTCGACGTGCTGGTGGGTCTTCCACTCAGGAGGGGAGGACAATTCGACCTTGACCATCTGAGCCACACTGGGAGTGCCCTGGTCATTCATGGCGAACAACATGTACCACCCAGGAAGGATAACACCGGCGTCATTGGGAAGGTCGGCGGTGTACTGGTTTCCACCTTTGTGCGTGATGTCGAGAGGAATACGACGCTGATCGGTGTTGACGGTGTGAGTAGTAGTTCCCACACGGACTAAGGATGCAGATTCAACTTCAGAAGCCGTCTCGAATGTGACCGCTCCGCCAACAGTGAGCACATTGCCGTTGATCATTCTCGTGATCTCAGGACGAACAGCTCTGGTGCCGTCGGGGTTGAAGAGGTATGGGGGATTGAAGATCTCGGCATCGTAGTGATTGGCAGAGCAGTTGCCACAAAGACCACCACCACCATTGAGGACGGTAGCGTTGGGCAGCAGCATCGAAATACTGTGGTAGACACGCTTGATGTTGTTGCGGCTCAACTGAACAAAAGTGTCCGTCTTAGGGTCATATAGTTCAGGCGTGAAGACAATATCTTCCTCATGGAAGGGCTTGCCCCAGGTCTGGCCACCAGCAATGAAGACCTTGCCATCAGGAAGGACAACAGAAGTATGGAAAACACGCGGCTTGTGCATTCCGCCCTCACCATCACCGTTGGGGCCTTTGCCCGCCACCTTCACGACGGGTCGTTGATAGGCCTCTCCGATGGTGATAACATGGGCTCTTTTGGAACCGTTAGAGCCATCGTAGTGACGCTGACCACCAAAGGTAAGGATCTTACCCTTGGTGGCATCGTACATGACGGCGCTGCCAGACATGGAATCCTGGTCCTTTCCCCGGAGTCCAGCACTGTGCACGGAACCCATAACGCGACGCCTACGGTTCCGATCCCGACCGACTTCGTCGACATCGTACCAATGCATCTCCTTACTGGGACCCGCCTGAAAGACACTTGCCTTCTTCCAGCCAAAGAGCCAGCCGTGGTTATCCGCCCGCCACTGGCCCAGACGGTCGTCGGTCATCATGGGTTCGACCTCGCAGCCTGGGCGTGTTTCCCAATGGGCATTCCCATCAGGATAAGGATAGTAGACCTCGCCGTTCTTGGCAACCTTGTCTCCACCGCTCCAAGATCCTCCAATCACGAAAATGCGACCGTCGGAGAGGGTGGTGGAAGACTGGTATCCCCGGGGAATCGCCATGCTAGGGCCTTTCACCCACGCGGTGCCATTGTACACACTGGTGCGACCGGAGTCAGCACCACCACTGACGACAATGTTGCCATCAATGTCCATGGAGGTACCGGGGCAGAACATGTCGTGCTTGGTTTCGAAGACCTCACTCTGGGTGATGATGCCGTCGCGGTTCATGGTGCTGGTCAGAGTCTTACCACCGGGGGAGGCGAAGAACTGGTCGTCGGCCCAGGCAGACCACATGATAATGTCACCGTGCTGCTCGACGGCAGAGGAGACAGGGACGATCGGGAGATCAATTGTGGGACCCCAGACACCCTTGCTGGGATCCTCTTTGGGGTAATCTGTACTGTTGTACCTGTAAATGGAAAGGTTGACGATAGAGATCTGTCCGTGCTTCTTCTGCGTCCGATCGGGGAGGGATTTGCTCTCTGACACAAGCTTGACATATTGAGCCGGTTTGGGGTTAAACACGGATAGCTTTGGGCTCTTGTTGGATCCCCAGGTACCGTATGCGACCGGGGTCCAAGTCTCGCCGTCCTGCGAGACAGAGATGTGGTGCTCACCAATCTGGCCATGTTCGGAATTCTTATTCAACTCAGGCAACATGGTCAGACCGCTGACAAGGTATTGTTTGCGGAGATCGACGACGATCTCCGAATTCTCTCCGTCAGCAGGGTTGCTGAGCCAGTATCTGTCGTCCCGATCATCGATGGCATAATCGCACGCGTAGCCCCGGTATTGGCTGGAGCACTTGACTACCCAATTTTCATCTGGGTCCTCGGGATTCGTTTTGGAGATGAGATACGAATTGGGAGGAGGCGATTGGTATTTGATCTCGCCAGTCACAGACTTGGCAATCTCGACACATTCGGCTTCGGAGGATTCATAGGAAAATTCAGCGGGTTTGAAGGCGTCAACAGTGGCCGCCCCCAGAAGGAGACCCGATGCCCACTGGAACTTCATTTCGAAGAAAGTCCTGTGATACTGGCAGTAAACGTGAGAAGAGAACAGACGGTGGCATATAAATAACAGCCGGCAAACAAGCCTCACCAACCACGATCCTAATTATCCCTTGCTGCCCTGGACTGGAAGTGGGGACGCAGCTCGCCACCAACACCAGTTCGCTTACACAGTATGGATCGTCTGTGGATCTGGGCTGAAAGGCGATCGAGTTTTTCAGCTCTCGTCATGGGTGGAGTCTTCTGCCAGGTTTATCTTCAGGGAATCCTTCCTTGTTAGGAGTGTACGTAGTATTGTATCCTTAGTGGCTCTTGTGCGGTGTTGATCCTAAGCCGCACCATCATCCCGAAGATTCATATCCTGACGGTGTGTCCGTCTCGATATTGTAGAGCGTGATTGAGGCAACCGATATATAATCCACTAACTCGATAATTATTTCTTCATGTCTAACATGCAATCACCTGGGTGTACCGGGGCGGGATGTGAAATCTGGCGAGGTGGGAAGTACATACCGGCAATCTGGTAAGAAGTGCAACAAACGCGAGTGTGGATGTTCGGATCTTAGAGCAACTCGCTAAACCTGCTTTCTCGGTCGTGTTTTGTCGAGATTGAGATCATCATTCCTTAGTCCCGAGAATCACTGCCGATCATGGTTCTATTTGACACTGGAGCTGGAGCTATCATACGCCACGGATGACTGAAGTGGATCTCAGGCCCCGCCGTACGGACGGCTCGGTCCCTTTATTAGGGTTCCAATCCGTCTAGCTCTCTATCATATTGAGCCGAGAGTTTAGCTGCGAAGGGATGTTTTGTCTGTGATTGGACGTGGTCCAACATGGTTATCATGGGAATAGCTTCCCAACTCGTGGTGGGATTTCAAGATATCAACAGAGCCCAACCAATTGAGACAGCCTATAAGGGTGCCAGAGTGGACCTCCACTGCCCCCACAGTTCAGCTGAAGAAATGCCGCAGTCTGTGCTAATGACGATCCAACCCCAATATGGATCTTGACTGCTAATCTTTGAGCTCTGATTAGTGTGATCTGGGATGCCAGGTTCAGCTAGATCAGCGAGAGAACCATCCATTTCTTCTCACCCTCACCGGATGGAGATGACGCCTTGATTACATTGGACATTTTCGTCACAGTAGGAAGAATAGTGGATCAACATGCCGCGCATACGACAGATCAGTTTCAGCAGGTGGGGAAACGCACCCAATGAACCGGAAAGAACATCCCACTATGTGAATCGAGGATCCACAAATCACGGTCCATTCATTACCCATTGCTTTTGCCTGTGATGTATGATGATGTTGTTATCTGGCGTGGAGGGGTAGTGAGGACGTCAAGGAGGAGGTCGCAGCTCAGCTGAGCCTAGTGATGGATTTTTCGGACTCAGAGAATAAGTATTTTTGGCCCAAATACTAAGCTTTGAATCTTATTGGTGGTGCAAGGCGTGGCCTTCTTCCTGTCGTAAAGCAGACTTAAAAAGGCCTTCCCCCCAGCAGACCCCGTTCGCTTCGGCTGTCTTTAACAATCAGAGATCACAATGCCTGTCTCAAAGCAGAACCGAGTAGTCGACACGGACAACATCCAAGGGAGCATTTGGCCCCGTCTCCCTAAATACTATGAAACCTACCTCTTCTTCAAGATCACAGATAACGAAAAGTTCAGACAGCACCTCAGAGCTATCCTCGATAAAGGGGTGATCACCACCGGTACTGAATGTGAGGAACACTTGAAGTCAGTGGGTGAGTTTGAAGAAGCATGCGCGTATTCTCGTCGTCATGTTCCTGAGAAGGATCGGAAGCCCTTCACGGCGGTAAACGTCGCATTCACTCACATGGGGTTGCTCAAGGTTAGTCTAGACGCTCTATAGGCCTGATGCCATAGTATAGCTGTATATTCTAACACTGTGGACGTTTCCTAGGTGGAACATCCTGAGGTCGAAGTGAACTTTCAGGAGATCCAGAAGGAGGATCCTGATGAGTATTGCAGAGATCGGATTAACGAGGGTCTGTTTGAGAAGGGGATGTTTGATGACCTCGTCTACGAAGGTGCCGATAGCCCTCCCGCTTTGGATCCCGACTTTCGGGCTCCTCCCGGCAATGAAACCAAGACCGGGCTTGACCGGTGGAAGTGGCGAGTGGATGGTGTGTTCATCGTCGCGGCCCATAATGCGAAAGCTCTACGTCGCAAAATTGTGGATCTGGAAGATGCCTTTAATGTTGGTGATGCGGACGAGAACAGTATGAAGATTGCCTTCAGAAGGGATGGTAAAACTCGTCCGGGTGCAAACCGTGGCAAAGAGCAGTACGTTTCCCTCTGTCGTTCCATCGACTCCGAATGATGCTAATTTTGTAGCTTTGGTTACGAAGATCACATCTCCCAGCCAAAGATTGACGGCTTGGATGACGACCCGGCCCCAGGTGAACCTCAAGCATGTCCCCCAGGGTATGGAAGACCTTCCTTATTTCTCGAGAGTGCCACGACGACTAACACATGCTAGCTACATCTTCCTGGGCCATGAGGGCGATCCCGAACGGAGACGAGGCCCCAAATGGGCTAAGGAGGGCAGTTTCCTCGTTTTCCGTCAGCTCAACCAAAAGGTTCCTGAATTTGAAGCTGAGCTTAAAAGGCTGGCGGAGAAAGTACCAGGCAACTACGGCGGAAATCCTGAGAAGCTGGGTGCTCATATGATGGGACGATGGAAGAGCGGTGCGCCCATGACCTTCATACTATATCACTAGTCACCGCTGGACGAGCACTAATCCATGATATAGGAGCCCCCGTCGCCAAAGCCATCCACGAGGATAACCCGGATTTAGCATTTGACAACACTTTCGATTTTAGACCCAAGAAGGACATCAAGGGCTGTCCATTTGCGGCGCACATCCGTAAGATGCGGCCCAGAGCCGATAAAAAGCGAGACTTTGGCTCAGAAGAAGACGATGAGAATCATAAGCCCCTCCCAAAGCCAGGCGAGGACGAGGCTTTCGATGAAGGACAAATAGAGGACGCCAGCGTCATCCTCCGTCGGGGTATTACCTTCGGGCCTGAACTGACCGCGGAGGAAATTAGCAAGGGGGAGACAATTGAGCACCGTGGCATGTACTTTGTGTGCTACCAGAGTCTTATCCGGGATGGCTTCAACTTTCTCATGACCCGTAAGTCTACCCCTTACATTCGAATCATCTTACATTCCCGCTAAAATGCTAATTAATATAGGCTGGGCGAGTAACTCCTCCTTCCCTGAGTATAAGACCAAGACCTTCCCCGACGGTCCTGGTATGGACCCCTTCATCAACCAGAGGCTCCGTACCGATCATCCCGAGGGTCACATCAGTTTGTACGATGGAAGCAATCCGAACAAGACCGTTAAGCTTGATCTTGGTCTTAGCCCTTGGGTTGATCAGAAAGGTGGTGAATACTTCTTCACTCCTTCTATCAGAGCCTTGAAGGAACAGTTTTCAGCCGACACTGTGAATTCAGAAGGTGAATCCGAAGATCCCGAGGAAGACCCGGTAGTGAAGAAATTACAGGCCAAGATCGATGAGTTGGAGCAGGAACAGAAAGCCCTACTAAAGATCACCGAGGAGCGCGTCGCAGATATCGAGAATTTGGAAGCCCAGCTGAAGGAGGCCCAAGAATCGCATCAGAAATTTGTGGAGGAGACTCGTAAAGGGACTGTCGTAGGATATGCGGGGCTTATCCATTTGGACTTTTTGAACAAGTTGGATACCGGGGATTTGCGACAGTTAAAACACCAGGTCCGAGATGCCCTGGCACAGTTGGCGGGAGATGTGGACTGGAAAACGTGGCAACGAACCATTCGAGAGCTCAACTCGAAATACGGATTCGACCTGTTGTACGGTAATGGCGGGCATTACGAGGGGCGCCATTGGAGGGAGTGGAAAGAGATCCAGTATTCGACAAGCAATTCCGACTATGATCGTACTGTGGCCTTCCGCAACCGAATGGGCCAGTGGTGCAACAACGCCAAGTGGAAGGCTGAAGGTGGCGATGCCGCTGGATGTGCATTGATGTGGTTGACTTTCGTCATCCAGCTGCACGATGTGTTGCAGGTGTACCGGCCAGACGTTTGCTAAAGTAGTATACCTCCCCAAGAATATCAGGGTAGCTAGTATATAATTAAGATTGGTCATTGATCTCTACCTACTGGTGTTGTAGTCGCCCTTTTATATTGATTGGTATACAGAGCCTGAATGATATATACTAGTGCCAAGGTGTGTATTCTGTATCTTTGATAGACAGTATATCAGTTGGTCCTTTATTATCAACTCCAGCTCTAACTTGAGTGTAAGATGCGCCGTCAATGAGGACTGTCACGCAGAACAGTATCACTGTCAACTGAGGTAATCTTCCACACAGCATGTGTACCGACCAAGTCACGCCTCTTCCCAAAGGTATAGGTCCTTTGAAATAATCCTGTGCGAGCTCCAGAGGTTGAAGATGGCCGCGTTGGGGCAGGATGTGGCAGCATCCTCACGGCAGATATAAACGGGTCTAGATCAGTTCTTGCCCTTTGCCACGAGTTAAGCTGTCCACGGGAAGGTAAGCTAGTTGATACTCGGGTAGCACTTTTCAGTGGAATCCATTTGATAACCCAGCCTAAATAGAATAGAAGACAGGGATAGTCACTAGCATCTGGAGTACACTTGAGTGGGATAGAAATAAATAGCTCTCAAGTGGGAGACATCAACCAAAATTACACGTCTTGCAGTTTCCTCCTAGCGTAGATAACGAACAAGGAAGAGCTTTTGTGTTTAAAACAGCCAAGGATATCCCTACCCTCGATTGGCGTATTGCGATATGATGTGATGAAGCCGCAATAAGACAGTATTGAGTGATAGGGCCAAGTCTCCTCCGTTAGGCCACTGCAAGTAACTCCACACCCATCGTAGAAGCGCAGTGAAGAGTAAGATAGAAAGTATACTGTAATAGTCAGCTTCAGATGTTCCAGTCGACTGTAGCTAGAACCCTACCTACCTCCATGGGCTTCTCACGATACTCTTGAGAGTACGAACAGTCCGCGAAGGGATTGCCGAGGATGACGGATGAGAAGGAGGGTGAGAATTCAAAGTCATGGTTCTTTTATCAGCATCTATTCTGTTCTATCAGACAAGAGATTAATATTTCGGCCGCTGAAAAGGAAGAAGGCAGGTTGCACGGAATGGTTGCATCGATGGGAGTTGATTAAAATAGAAGAGCAGATACTTAACCGACCCACTAACGTTCAATGTCGACGAATCCCATTCATTTAGGGAGCCGCGATTTAAATCCTACGCATAAAATAGCCTAGTGGTTACTGGTACTGTTCTACTAACCTGCATTAGCCCTTGGCCGGTATCCTCGCTTATAGCAGAGGCAGGTACTAACACCTTGGCACTCCTTTCCGGACTGCATCCAAGTACTTTCCTCCCTGAACTGACAGTTCGATCCCTCCACTTGAACCAACGAAATATGGCTGACAAGGAAAGGAATAGCCAACTGGACCGTCTCCCAAGTGAGATTTGGGCTTTAATCGTAGAAATTGTGAGTACGCAAATCAATATGGGTCTAGACCAGGGAGGAATCTTATTGAGCTTTTCTTACGATAGCTACGCTGGCATTTCCCCTCCCTACTGGGGTTCAGCCTCTCGTGTCATAAGTTTCACCAGCTTGCCTTGCCCGTCCTTTTTGAGACTTTACACATTCGATTTACGCGTTCTGTCAACTGTAGCGTGCAAGATGTCTTGAAAGGGCTTCTATCACGGACAACGGATTCCGACCTTCTGCCTTGTGTCCGGGTCTTTATTGTATCTGGCTGGGGCTTGAATAGAAAGCGAGCCGCGCAGGATCTCTGCCGTCTTATCGAACGGATGCATAACGTAGTGATCATACAGTATGTACAACGGAGGCCCATATGCTGAAGATCACCGCTTATTAGCAACAAGATGGCAAGTTACTCTTTGGATTCCGCCATCGCTTTGCCACAGTCTCGATCGGCATGAATCGGTACCCCGTTTCTATTACCGAGGCCGTCCAAGCATATGTCAAACCGAGAGCCTCTATCACTCCCATTGTATCCGCTCCCTTACCATATGCTGCCCAGCCAGCCATAGCAGTGAAGACCACCGAGAGCTCCTAAAACGGGCAATCCTTTCACTACCATCTCTGGAGCGCCTAGACCTCAAATGTGACATTGGCTTGGAGTCCCAAAAGAACCCGGCAATTACTCTACGTCGTGACAATGTTCTTCCATTTCTAGAGTCTCTCTGTCTTACCAATTACTATCTTGACGATGACCAAGCAAGCATGTGGGCTGAATGTCTTCAGGTAGATGCTCTACGACACTTGAATCTGGATGGAAGTATTAGCACCATGACCAAGCTGCTGGACCACCTCAGTAGTCCTACATGCAGTGCTCCATACCTGACATCCGTCTGTACGGAACGTCAACAACACCAATGCAGGCCTCGACACGCACACCCATGACTCGCTGGATCGATTTCTTTCACGTATAATTTTGCGCTGGAGGCTTTCACTGCATTTGACCTCCCCAAGTCTATCATTGCTAGTCTTATACGCCATCAAGGACACTCATTGCGTCGACTTAGATTTCGCAAGACCGGACGCCGAGGGTACCCGTATTTTCAGGGTCGATCGCTTTTTACATTCGCTGAATTGAAGGACATGGCATCCAAGCTCCCAGTACTTGAGCGGCTGGGTATTGACCTTCGCTTGAAGGAGGAACTCGTAATTTCATGCAGCCTGCCTGATTATAACCAGCAATAGCTCATGTCAGCAACTGACTTCAACATCGCTATCTAGTCCTATGATATCCTTAGTGGGGTAGCCTATTTTCCTCGCCTTGTTCTATTTGAGCTCAATACCTGTTTCCCATCCAAATTTATGAATTACGACTTTAGAGATCCACCCCATTTAGTCGACTCATGGCTCAATTTATCGATTGCAGAGGAAGCGTTCCGGTATATCGCGAGCGCGAAGAGGCGCCACAATGCTTCTATCAACGATACATCAGGATCCTGGGTAGCTTTCAAGGCACTGGATATCAAGGTAGGAGAGTAGGAGCCAGTAGCCGAAGGCCCAATCGTCGTGGGTGGAGGGTGCAGATATATGTACTGCTGTCGATGGGCGGATGGAGCTGCTGGGAAGGTAGACCGGGTTTGTGTGGATTGTCGGGCGCACCATGGAATATTCGACCATGGCCGATATGAACAGGCCTTAGCATCCGTGGGCCTGATGAATAGGCATAGTCTTTTTGATGGATATTCAAGCATGTAGTGTGTTTTTGAGGCTTTGATAAATTTAACACGGAAGTTGACACTCGTCCCGAAAGAACGCAGTATAGTTAGGTTTAGGTTTAGAGGACATAACAACAATGCGATATAGGAGTCTAGACCTATGATCCCTAGCAATATATTTCACGTCAGTCCAACTGCTCGTACGCAAGAACTATTCTTCCGAGAATACCGAGGTTATCGATCTGGCGCTGATGGTGGAGACGGTTTCAAGACATCGTGCCAACCAGAAAGATGTCCTGCACGAACTAGATGGATTGGCATGGTAAAGCTGCCTGAATGAGAGGCCAAACCCCGTATTACCCCGACTGCGGACAAGTCTTTTAACTCCAGTAGGCTGCCGCACTATCACCACCCCCGATAAGTGGTTGTTTGTTTTAGGTCTCTCTCTCTCTCTCTCTTCGTTATTATTGTTCCTAATTAATTTTCGGTCCCAGTTCCCCCAATTACTCGAGATACAAGTCGAGGATAGCTGGTTTGTGGGTGATAAGTTGCCAAGAGGAATCTCGTATCCCTTGTGTCGCGTGGAATGTGGACGCGACGTTAGCAAGAAATTCACATCACGAATGTGGCTACTGGGTCAGATAGATGGCTTGTGAAATATGCCAGGATGATTGAAGCGAAAGAATTATCCGTTTTTCTCCATATTGTTGGGGCAGGATTGGTGCTTCAATTGAGCTTTCCTGCTCTCCGACAGGCCACAGCAGCTGTCCTGACACTTGTGAGTAGCAGACGTTATGGTACCCACGTATATACCGAGAAGAATGGAAGACCCAAGACCCAGCCGGCCAACCGAATTTGGTTTCTGTTGACATGCATGGCGTGTGGTTGCTTCATCGCCATCCTGCGTGTTGCTACTCCCGCCAATAATGGGTTCCTACTGGAACGCTGGCTGCAACTGACGACCTGGGTGAGTCTAGAAATGTGTTAGTTGTGGTATACACTGACAGCGGTAAGATTGTCATGCTGGTCCATCATATCACGCTTGCGACCGAGTCAGTATCTAGTGCAAGATATGTGATTGGATTGAGAGGATGCCTTAGCTGCCTCGTAGTAGCATTACTCTCGGTAGTTGAGCAATACACGGGCGAGGAAGCAAAGAAATCTTCCGAGGCGCTGCTTGTGCTGGCGCGGATGAACCACGGCATCGTTGGAATATCAATCTTAATCACTCTGTCATTGCCGCGACGATCCCGCATATTCCGGGACGGAAAGGCAATTGACGGTGAAGGTTCATCCTCTATTCTAGGGCGTCTTTCCTTCCACTGGGTGAGCGAATTGGTCGCGGTGGCCGAAGCCCGACGTCGGGTCACCTTGGATGATCTACCGGAGCTCGATGATCGGACACGAGCAGGAATTCTGCAGGAAGAATATACCCAAGCCGCGTGCAATAATGCACCACATCGCTGTGATGAATGGTCTTTGTTCAGGCTACTGCTCCTTTCGCATGGCAAATGTCTGCGCAGTCAGATTATGCTTTCTATCCCGCTCGCTGTCGTAGCGTTTACACCACAGTTGGCATTGTGGATGATGCTGCAACTGCTGGAAGAACAGTCAACGAGACAGTCAGATACTGCAGCCTTGGCGTGGTGGGCATTGGTTTGTGGCCTCACGATTGGTTTCTCCGCGTGGCTCGAGAATTGGCTGTTGTGGCTGGCCATGAATAAGATCTCGGTTCCCTTGACACAGCAACTGACGGCGATTCTGTACCACAAACTCATCTCTCACTCTCAGCTGGCTGGGGATAGCCCCAACGAGCAGAACCTCACAAACCTCATCTCCATGGACACGCAGCGCATTGCGACCGTGGCAGGATTTCTCTATTCGAACGTTCTACAGGCAATGAAGCTAATCGTCGCGAGTACCCTGCTGGCACACTTACTAGGATGGCAAAGTTTGCTTGCAGGACTTTCCACCTTGCTCATCATTACACCGCTGCACCGGATCTTTCTGCAGAGGTACGGAGCAGCGGAGCGCACCTTGACAGGCCTCCGGGATGGTAAAATGGCTGCATTGACAGAGGCACTACAATGTATCCGACAGGTTAAGATCGCCGCACTGGAACGCAAATGGGAGGTTAAAATCAATCAACTTCTTGAACGAGGGCTGCAGGAACACCGTGCCGCGTTCCACTGGTATTTAATGAATCTAGCTTGCCATCTAGTAGGACCTGTTCTGGTCTCAGCCACGGCTATAGGGATCTACACGTGGATACATGGCAGTCTGACCCCCTCTGTGGCGTTTCCTGCCCTGTCTCTGCTGGGATACATCCAGTTCATCCTAGGGCTCATTCCTGATCTTTGGTCTGGGATCGTTGGCGCCAGGATTAGTTTAAGGCGGATGGGCAGCTTTCTTGAAACTGAGAAGGTATCGTCGACCATAGTCCCAGGGGAACGTATAGAATTTCAGAGCGCCACAATATGTTATGAAAGCTCGGAAGGGGCTCAGGGCTCAGGGAGCTTGCGCGACGTAACAGCTAGCTTCCCACCTAAAGAACTAAGCATCATCACGGGGGCCACGGGCATGGGGAAGAGCCTGCTTCTACGAACGATTCTGGACGAGTGCCACATACAGTCTGGAATCCTGCGACGTCCGGTACCAGCATCACACGACGAGATATATGGACAGACAACGACTACACAACAAAGGTGGGTGGTTGATCACGCCGTCGCATTTGTCTCCCAACTTCCGTGGAATGAAGCAGCCACAATCCGCGATAATATTCTTTTCGGCCTGCCTCTTGAGCCGGGAAGATATCAATCTGTGCTCCATGCCTGCGCGTTGACGGAGGACCTTGAGCAACTTGAGCACGGCGATCTGACTGATATCGGCCCCAATGGGTGTAAGCTGAGTGGGGGACAAAAGACGCGTGTCGCACTTGCTCGAGCCTTGTACTCACGAGCGGGAATCCTGCTGCTGGATGATATTTTCAGTGCTGTGGATATTCACACCGCGCGGCATATCTTCATCCATGGCTTGACGGGCGAACTCGCCCAAGGCCGAACGCGAATTTTGGTGACGCATCATGTTCAGCTTTGTGCCTCTAAGGCCAAATATTTTGTAACTCTCGATAATGGGACAGTTGCTTTCGCAGGAACCCCACCTTATCTATTAGACCCGAGCTTTGAAGAGAATGGAGATACACCAGGTAATGAAAGCAAGCATGACATACGTACGCCCGAGTCGACACCAGGTACACATCCATACAACACATTAATCTCGGCGGATGATCCGACTGAGAGAGCGAAGGGCGCTTCCATGGAGGATAGCCGTTCACGACAGAATCTAGTTCGCCGGGACATATTACGCCACTACGTTCAAACTAGCGGTGGGTGGAGGTCGTGGGCTGTCGTAGCTGGGTGCTATATTGGCTATAACGGTCTTCTACTTGCTTTGGTATGCACCCTTGCCGTTCTGCTATCGAGAATTCCATTAAAATCGATAAACTAATGCTGAGAACTTAGTACTCCTGGGTGCGCCTGTGGACCGAAAGCGGATCCTCAACCACACCGGACCCTCGAAAAATGGGGTATTACACCCTTGGCTATACTATTATTGCATGTACCGCATGTGTACTGGGGACATTGCGATCCTACTTCGTGTTTGATGTCTCACTCCATGCTGCCAGGGAGCTATTCCACCAAACAATTCATACCCTGCTGCAAGCACAACTTCAGTGGCTAGAGTCCATACCTACCGGGGACCTGATCAATCTGTTCGCTTCGGACTTTTATCTCATTGACTCACGACTGGGATTTGATCTGATCGGGCTGTTCAGCGCTGCCATGGACTGTGTTGGTGTGATCATGGGTGCGGTATTGGTTTGTCCGACCCTGACAATCATCGCCGCAATGCTTCTTTGCGCAGTCCTCTGGTATACGAAGCGCTACGTCGTGGCGGTCTGTGAAATTAAACAACTCGAGGCAACCACAAGGGGCACAGTTTATGAACATTTTAACATGACCTCGCAAGGGCTTAGTACCATCCAGGCGTTCCGCAGGGGTGAAGACTATACCAGCATGATGCATGCAAAGATTGACCAACAGGCCAAGACCTCGTGGTACTTATATTTGCTCAATCGATGGCTGACATTTCGTATAAATGTGTTGGGCACGCTCTTCTCCTTATTAACTCTTTTCTTCGTCGTTAGTAGCCCATCAATCACAGGTTCTTTCGCAGGGTTTGCCCTAGTTTTTACCAACCACCTCTGTCATGCACTGGTCATGTTAAGTCGAACGTATGCGACCGCAGAGATGGATTTCAGCGCGGTGGAAAGAGCCATGGAGTATACTAAGGTACCAACAGAAAATAGTGACGGTGAGGATGCTCCTGACCGGTGGCCTACAGAGGGGAGATTGTCTGTCCGGAGCCTGACCGTAGCCTACTCGCCGGAGCTTTCTCCTGTCCTTCATAATATCACCTTTACCGTGGAACCCGGACAACGCCTGGGAGTTGTTGGACGGACTGGTGCAGGCAAATCCTCGCTTGCACTGGCACTCCTCCGTTGTCTAGAGGCACGTGAGGGGGCAATTTCAATTGATGGCATTGATATAAGTACTATTAAACTGCATCACCTGCGCAGAAGACTCGCCATGATTCCGCAAAATCCAATACTTTTCACAGGCACCGTGAGATCCAACCTGGATCCTTTTGACCAGTATTCCGATGACTCGCTAATTGAGGCGCTCAAGCGCGTCTCTTGGGACAATCCTGAGGCGCTCCACGCGTCCGTGTCCGATGGAGGGTCAAATCTGTCTTGTGGTGAGCGCCAGATACTTTGCCTCGCGAGAGCAATGCTGTCAGCCCCCGCTGTGCTCGTCATGGATGAAGCGACATCTGCTATGGATCATGACACCGATCAGATGATCCAGCGTTCTATTCGCTCTCAGATTGGAAAGAAGAGCCCGACACTTATTGTTATCGCACATCGTCTACAAACTATTGCCGACTTTGACCGTGTGCTCGTCCTCCACGAAGGAAGGGCAGTGGAATTCGGGTCTCCCCAAGATTTGATGCAGTCCCGACACGGGCTATTCCGACAGTTGGTGGACGATGATGTGGGTAAAGAAAATCTTTATGACCAGATGAATATTGCAGGCAGGTACAGGCTATAGTAAAACCGTGACTTTTGTTTATTTCTACTTCTCCCACCTTTCTGCGTGCGGGCGCGCTGGCAAGCCCTCAGCTCGGTATGCGTGTAGTGATCCCGTTTTGGGCGATTCAGATGCGTGGGCTAAACCCCCCATGTGGAGGATCGGAACAGAGGAAATCAAATGCTACGGTGGAAAAATGGGCCGGGCAAATGCGGAGGTCCAGAGACAAACTCCACTCTTCAGCATTAAGAGTGGAGAGGAAATACGAGGACGATCATCCTTTCGGGAATCAATCGCCGAGTGCGTGCTATTTGCATTAAGGATAGACCATCATCCAGACTGCCCCGCGCGAGATGTGGCGGGGTATCTTGATAGCCTTGCGTAGTTGCAACGAAATATTATAGGGAGTGTTTTATTAGGTTGATAGGTGAGGCTTGTGCCAAGTCAAGACCTTTCTAGTCGGAGGACAGCATCCGAGAGATGCATCGCATGCACGATTCTTCACACATGTCAGGATGCAGATCCCTGATGAAACCAAGCTAAGGGATTCGCCAAGAAAAGGGCGAACAGAGGCAGTAAGAGTGGGATAAGGTGATGAACTTGGCTCCGTTATTTACCTGTCCACCTCACCATCCCTCGACTTTCTATCCACAAGTGTATGTAGCATACCATATTCTCTCCCATCATGGCTATGACACCACAAACGTCGGACTCCTCTCTTTCGATGGGGTCCGTTCGATCCATCCAGGAGCCAATCGCAGTGGTTAGCATGGCATGTCGACTGCCCGGACATAGTGATTCCCCCCAGAAACTATGGGAATTCCTGATGAAAGGGGGTGTGGCAGCCACCACTGTTCCGAAGACACGCTTCAACCTGGACGCCTTCTATGATGGGTCTGATAGGCCTAAAACAATGCGCTCTCCCGGCGCCATGTTTATGGAATCTGTTGACCCGGCGAAGTTCGATGCGTCATTCTTTAACATTTCAGCGCAGGAGGCAACGGCCATGGACCCGCAACAACGGATCATCTTAGAGGTTATCTATGAAGCATTAGAGAATGCCGGACTTACATTGGAGTCGCTAGCGGGCCAAAGATATGGTTGCTTCGTCGGAGGTCACCCTGGAGGTTCGTAACTATCATCCCCGATTTAGGATCACAACTGCATGCTGACATTCAGCTAGACTACTGGGACGTATTCGCCCGGGATCCGGACTCTAGACCGGTGAATGCGGGCATTGGTGGCTCCGGAACCATGTTGAGCAATCGCGTGAGTCACTTCCTGGGTATTACAGGTCCTAGGTACATCTTGTCTTGCGCTAGATCCTCCAGCATAAGGATACTGACGAAGACGCAGCATGTCCCTTGATACCGCATGCTCCAGCTCGTTGGTGGCACTCGACATGGCATGTAAATTCCTTCAAACTGGAGAGATTAACGGTGCCGTCATCGCGGCATCCAACCTGGTGCTGCAGTAAGCCATACTCGCTTAACCCCATCAACATGAGAAATATCAATATGCTGACTGAAACTAGCCCAGAATATGGTTGTGACAGTATGTAAAGCATGTACGGCGTCAGACTTCAGCTACTAATGACTTGGTGCAGCTGGACCGATCAGAAACACCCACTCACCAACAGGGCGCTGTCACACATTCGACGCCAAAGCAGACGGGTACATCAAGGCAGAAGGAATCAATGCTGTGATATTGAAACGGCTTGACGATGCCATACGGGACGGGGACCCCATCCGTGCAGTCATTCGAGGTACGGCGAATAACCACAGCGGTCGTACGCCTGGTATTGCGTCGCCCAGCGCCGATGCCCAGGCCGCTGCGGTACGCACCGCATATGAGAATGCCAACATCACCGACTTTTCGCTCACATCGTATCTGGAATGCCATGGAACCGGCACCTTAGCTGGAGACCCGGTTGAGGTGGCTGGCATCTCCTCGGTCTTTGCACCATCACGGGCGCATGATAGACCACTGCGGATTGGATCAGTATGGAGATCACATCTTATAGTGACAGACACTAATGCACTATTTAGATCAAAAGTAACATAGGACATTCGGAGACCGCGGCAGGGTTGTCCGGCTTGATGAAAGCCATCATGATCTTGGAAACAGGGCTCATTCCGGGCAATCCGACTTTTGAGACGCCTAATCCCAAGAGTAGGTCACAAGTGCCTGAGTGGGCTTCTTGACAGTGTGTGCTAAAACCAGACAGTTGACTTCAGTGCATCGAGGGTAAAGGTTAGTCAAAGTGTCGTCCCTTTCCCAAACGACGTCCCGTTTCGACGTGTAGGTGTGAACAATTTTGGATTTGGTGGCAGCAACTCTCACGCAATCTTAGAAGAGCCCAGGGTGGTCCACTTGGATTACTGTCCAACACACAGATCGTCCTACACATCTCCTAGTCCGGACTCTATAGTAGAAGGGTCCGCCAAGCAACCATATATTCTATGCTTCTCAGCAAACAACAAAGACTCTCTCAAGAGTTATATTGAGAAGTTCTCTCAGCATTGCAGCAGCCCAAGCGTACACCTCAATGTCCGAGATGTGGCCTACACACTGGGCATGCGCAGAAGCAAACACTTCCACAGGGGCTATCTCATTACCGACAACCTAAAGAATCTCGACTCGACAAAAGTGGTTTACGGTAAGAAAAGTGTCAACGCCGTGAATGTGGGCTTTGTCTTTACTGGCCAAGGCGCACAATGGCCTCAGATGGGCTTGGAGCTACTGACATCATTTCCTGTGGCAAGGAGGTGTGTGGAGAGACTGGAAGCTGTCTTGCAACGTCTACCCAACAAGCCCACATGGTCATTATACGAGGAATTGACCAGGCCATGTAGCCCTGATTATGTCCGAAACCCGGAGCTAAGTCAACCATTGGTCACTGCATTACAGATAGCAATGATCGAACTCTTCCGAAGTTGGGCAATCTCGCCCACCAGTGTTGTTGGTCATTCCTCGGGCGAGATTGCGGCTGCATATGCGGCTGGCTACCTGAGCGATGCTGAAGCAATCGTTGTCGCATACCATCGTGGCATGGCTTCTCAGCACGGCAAACTACACGATACCCCACCTCTTGGCATGCTTGCGGTTGGTTTAGGTGCAGAGCAAGTCACGCCTTACATTGATGGGTTGGAAGGGGTTGAGATTGCGTGCTACAATAGCCCTGCCAGCGTGACATTATCTGGGCTTTCCTCAGTGCTCGAGCAAGTGAAAGATAGACTCACGGAGGGCGGTGTCTTCGCTCGAATGCTACAGGTAGAGCTTGCATACCATTCCACATATATGGAGACGATTGGTGAAGTATATGAGAGTCTGCTTAATCGTGACCTCCCAGCAATCGCGCGGGAATTCCCGCTACCAGGCGACGTCACAATGTTTTCCTCGGTCACAGGATCCCAGCAAGAGGCGTGTCCGGACATTGAATACTGGAAGAGGAACATGACCTCTCCGGTTCGCTTCGAGGATGCGGCTCGTGCTATGCTGTGTAGAAACTCCTCGGTGACGTTGTTGGTTGAAATTGGGCCTCATGGTGCGCTTAAGGGGCCTATCACACAGATCCAAAGGGTCCTCGAGGGGGCACCATCCAAGGCTTCTTATCTTTCGGCGTTGAATCGAGGGTCTGATTCAATTCATAACACACTCTCAGTCGCCGGTCAACTCTTTCTGGCGGGAGCACCAGTCGACCTTGAGAAAGTTATCACAGACAGTCAAGCAACCCTGCCTATGGTGATCGTGGACCTGCCGAACTACTGCTGGGACCATTCCACCTCGTACTGGTTCGAGACACAATCGAGCAAGGACTGGAGATTTCGACCCTTTGTGCACCATGACCTGCTGGGAAGCAAAATTCTTGGCACATCGTGGCTCCATCCAACATTTAAGAAAACCATGGATCTCAGTCATCTCCCATGGTTACGGGATCACCGAATCGGGACGGACGTCGTATTCCCGGCATCAGGATATATCGCCATGGCAGTCGAGGCAATGTACCAGACAAGCTGCATGCGAAAGCCAACCCATCCATTTCCCCTTCCCAACCAACTAGGCTACCAATTGCGCAATATCCGATTCAATGCAGCGCTTGTTTTGGAAGAAGACGTGGACAGCGAAATCTATCTCACAATGAACCCATTCCCAGGAGGAAATGAGAACTGGTCTGAGTTCTCCATATCATCTCACAGAGATGGTGCCATTACGCATCATGCAACTGGATTAATCCGGCCCCAAGAGCCCGTCATTGACCCCGCCGATGAGACCGATATCGCGCCATTCGAGCATGCTTCTCCCGGCCATTTATGGACAAAGGCCTGCGCTGAGCTGGGATATCATTATGGCCCTGCATTCCATCTGTTGGAGAAGGTGGAATCCCGTGCTGGGCAGCGACGGGCGCGCGCATTGATCACACTAGCGGACCCTCCTTCAGCTCATGATCCTCAGTCTTTGTATCCCGTTCATCCTGCTGCGCTTGACGGTGTCTTGCGAGCCGTGGTACCTGCAGCTATCGCTGGAGACCGGAGCAGAATGGCCGAGACCCTGATTCCTGCTATGATCGATGACTTAATTATTAACCCCACCCATCGACCAGATGCAGGCATCGCGGTCGCTTCTAGCTATTACTCTGGGCGTGGAAGAGAAGATACCGAGAAGAGTTATCTAGGAAGCACCTCTGTATATGACCCAACCACGGGTGCTCTACTGATTCGAATGACCGGATTATCGAGCCACAGGATTGATCTAGGAATTGATCCGATCACTCGGCATACCCTCGTCCACGACGTCCTGAAGCCAGATATTTCCATGTTGAACGTGGAAGCTGTACAGCAACTTGGACAAGTTCACACGAACATGACTCCATTGCTTCTTGAATTAATGGTCCATAAGAAGCCTACCCTAAAGGTGCTTGAGCTTGATTTGGGAACCCGTGAACCAGGTAGCCTGTGGTTTGAATCTCTGGAAACGGGTGATGATTTGCAGTGTCAATACCGTTATGTAGCCCGCGATGCCACAAACCTTTCTGGTGTGGAATCGAAGTACCGGGATCAAGCAAACACCTCCTTCCAGCTTCTCGATCCCGATTGCAGTCACCTGGGTGTTGGGGAACAAGAAAAATTTGACTTGGTAATATTGAAAGCCATCTCGCCTTTGCCTCAAAGGTCAGCCTCCGTCGTGAGTGCCGTGAAAGACCTGATATCGCTTGATGGATATATACTCGCAATCGATTACACAGAGGCGGGTCTTAATCCTCACTCAGAAACGTCTTTGGTTCGCGTGGTTCAGAATATGACACTCGGAAGGGTGCTCTCCATTCCATCTGATCGACAGGCAGTCTTCCTTTGCATGCCACTGGTAGCCCCAGACTGCGCTCCTCCGGCAGCCAAGGAGCTGCACGTCATCTATATGGAGGAGAAGACCAGCCTGTCGCCTATAGCCGAACGGTCGTTGACAGAAGCAGGGTGGCAAATCACTCAACATCAATATCTGACCGCAAATATCCCCGCTGGTGCTCTAGTCCTTATTACTGACGAGCTATACTCACCCCTTCTCACACACATTACTGAGGAACAATGGTTGTGCCTTCGCCACCTCATTACAAGCGGCTGTAAGCTTGTCTGGGTCACTCGAGGCGGCCAACTCTCTGCCCCGGAGCCAGGTAGCGCCCTAGCTGCTGGGCTTTTCCGCTCAATCCGATCCGAAGATCCCGCAGCCACACTAATAACATTGGATATACAAAGCCAAGATGGGGCTGCGGCACTGGCCTGTCTTCCTCTCGTTTTGGAGCAGCTCCAGATGCGCGAAGCTGTTTTGGGGACCGAAAATGAATATGTAGAGCAGGATGGTATTCTACACATCCATCGAGTCCTACCCTACCATCCTCTGAGCCATGATATTCAATCATGGAGGGAGGGATTTGTGGAAACACCACTATCCATCGATGGTCCCATCACGCGTCTAGTAGCCGAGGATATCGGTACTCTGGAGGGTCTACGCTTCGTCCAAACTCCAGACGACACCCTCCCCGACAATCATGTTGAAATTGAGATTCAGGCCGCTGGCCTAAATTTCAAAGATGTTGCTGTTACAATGGGCATAGTACCCGAGAATGAGCACCTACTGGGCCTGGAAGGATCGGGCATCATTCGTCGTGTTGGATCCAACATTGATGATCAATCTATTGTCGGGACTTCTGTCGTCTTCATGGAGAAAGGAGCCTTCGCCAACCGTATCCAGGTTCCTTTAGATTTCACACATCCTATCCCCAAGACGATGTCCTTCAGCGAGGCAGCTACAATCCCAGTCGCGTTCTGTACGGCACTCTACTCCCTCTTTGATATGGCAGATCTACAACCCGGACAGTCGGTCCTTATTCATTCTGCATCCGGGGGTGTTGGCATCGCCTGTATTCAATTGGCTCAATATGTCGGAGCTGAGATCTACGTGACCGTTGGTAGTGACGCAAAACGACGCTTCCTACATGACACATATCAGATCCCGTATGAACGCATGTTCTCGTCCAGATGTTCCAAGTTTGCAGCAGGGATCATGAAGGCCACCAATGGAGAGGGCGTCGATGTTATCGTGAACTCGATCACGGGCGACCTCCTAGATGCAACATGGAGGCTCTGTGCCGCTGGGGGCATTCTGGTTGAGCTTGGAAAGAGAGATATGGTGGAGCGTAACACTCTATCCATGGAGCCTTTCGACCGGGGCTGCTCCTTCCGTGCTGTAGACCTTTCACATCCAAAGCTATTACGGAAATTGCCTAGGTATGTTAAACTGATTTCCATTGATGTTTCAGATGCTCATCTAAGTATTAGTATTCTTCGCCGTGTCTTTACTCTGGTAATCAATGGCCATATCCGGCCTATTGATCCAATTACAAGCTTCCCTATCACACAGGCCGCGGAGGCATTTTCCTTTATGCGTAGTGGCAAACACATTGGGAAGGTTGTGATTCATGGCATGGCTACCACGGAAAAGCCCACAGCAGCGGTACGGCCTCTGCGCCAGGATATAACCTTCACTGCCGAATCTGCCTATCTCATTGTAGGCGGGCTCAAAGGTCTGTGTGGCAGCTTAGCCTTGCACCTGGCTCAGCGAGGCGCTCGCCATTTGGTGGTGATGTCTCGTAGCGGATGTGCGGATCCTCGCTCACAAGCAGTCATTTCCAATTGCGAGTCCCTTGGATGCAATATACATGTCTGCCGCGGAGATGTGTCGCGCATCATCGACGTGCGACAGGCTTTTAAACAAGCCCCTGTTCCCATCAGGGGTGTCGTACAGGGTGTGATGCTCCTGCGCGACCGACCCTATGAGCTGATGACGATCAACGAGTTTCACGAATCGATTCAGGGAAAGGTCCAAGGCACATGGAATCTGCACAATGTCTCCATCGAAAGCGGCTTTGAACTAGACTTCTTCCTCCTCCTTTCGAGCATCTCCAGCGTGGTGGGGACCCCAGGACAAGCAAACTATGCGGCTGCCAACAGTTTCCTTGACTCTTTCGCCGCTCATCGACGATCAATGGGACTTGCCGCCCAGACGATTAACCTGGGTGTGGTGGAAGATGTTGGGGTTGTGGCAGAGTCGGAGGACCTATCTCATCGTCTTGAAGCATCCAAAGACTTGATCGGCATCCCTGAACGTGTGCTCCATCGTATCGTGGATTATTCACTCCGGCAGCAGTTCCTTCAGTCTACCTGCCAGCCAGATTCGGGATCTTCGGAATTCCCAACCCGGCTCATAACTGGACTCGCGGTGCCTCAGGATCCAACTCAATCTGGCCTCCGATTCAATCCTCTCTTCCGCGGCCTCTTCGTTGGAAATTCGCACTCCCATGCCAATGCAGGAAAGCCGACTGACGAGCTCGCGGCCGCACTTCAATCGTTCCACGCCATGATTCGTGCCGGCGTAGCGGCCGAGGAACTGCAAGAACCGTGTCTGAGCATCCTCGCCACTCGGCTGGCGCGCATGTTGCGCTACAATGCAAACCAACAGATTGAGCCTGGGCAGCCGCTATCCGTCTATGGGCTGGATTCTCTCTCCATGGTGGAACTGCGGAATTGGATTAAGGCTCAGATGGGGGCCACCGTGACGACGTTTGATGTCCTTAACGCCAACAGTTTGATCATGTTGGCACAACGGGTGGTAAATAAGTTACGCCGTGAGTAGATAGCCACTGTGTGATCTTTCGCATACTGTGATGCTATGCTGAACGAGGCTGGTGATAGGTGGACGGAGGGATATAGACTAGACTTCGGTATAAGGACTCGTTTTATTTGTGCTAAATATTCTTGAACGGTCTGAGAATCAAGAAACAGTGATTGCAGGTATTTCCATGTAGAAGTGCCGTCGCACTCTATGTTCTGCTCTTTCTGATGGGCTTGCTATCCAGGTGAGACTCGCTAGTGCGCCTTGGTTATCATAGATTCTGTGGACAACCCTACAAAAGCTCTTAAAGCCACCGATAAATGTTGAGAATCCATTCATGGAAGGTTATTCTTTAGGGCCAGGAATGGTATATGAAGAGGATCCAACATTTCGAATGCTTTGACACAGCCCTGTCGAACAAGCTCCGAGTTAAGAGTTGTGTAGATTGCAAGTTATTGTATATGAACATAGATAATTCTATTGTCCGGAGGGCAAGATTAAATGCCCAACCCCTCACAATCGGACTGGAATGAGTTCGCACTTCCATCGACAAGTTCATAGAGGTCATCGCAGAGTAAAGAAAACTTCCCGTCATTCAATCCTTCATGACAATTCATATATACAGGTTTCCAAAACAAAGCCACACGCGCGATATCATTCATACTACATATACATTCGTACCCGCATATTACTCGATCAGGGCTCAGCACTGATTTGGCTCACACGTCGGCCGTTGTTCTGCAGTCTGTCGGCAGCAAGCGTGGCAGCGAACTTGCTGTTTGCACGGATTTGCGGTCCCTTCCAATAGAAGATATAAATGGGAATGACGACAAGACAGGAAAGACAAGCCAGAATAGTGCTTGCGTATTGAACATGCCACTCGTCGCCGATATTGGAGTACATGGGCGTCGCGTACATGGCTGAGATACCCGCGAGAAGATCCCGAGCAAAGGCATTACCACCCGTCGCGGAGGCCGAGTAGACGCCATAGGAAGCGACCATGTAATCAACGGAGGAGAGGTAAATGGCATAGTTGGCAATACCGACACAGGCGGAGAAGATCATCGAGGCGATCCAATGGACATTGCGCGAGTCCCCTGCAGCGAAGGTCGTCCAGGCAAAGCCAAACAAACCGATGGGTTCCAGGGGCGCCAGGAAGAGCAGCCACTTGAGGCGACGCTCGGGTGGGATCGCCGCATCGCCGTGTCGGAGACGAAGCTTCTCGTCCCGCATAAACCAGGGAAAGTAGCTGAAGTAGGCGATGAAGTAGGCAGCGTTGATGGGAATCACTGCCCACGCCTGCCCCAGCGTACCAAAGCCCCATCCCTGCTCGTAGACGATGGCAAAGCTTTCGAGGAAGGTGAAGATCAGAGCATCGGAGAAACCAGACAGTAGGGACAGGCAAAGGACAATGGGCTCGCGCAACAGCATGTGGAATGGTCGCATCCAGATCTTGCCCGCTTCCTTGAATGAGATCCGGGGAACTTTCAGCTCGTTAGGTCCGTAGATGTTCGGGTCTTCCCCTGACTTCCGGCGGCGCTTCGCCTCCTTGTCCATAATGATCGTGGAACGACTCTCGGGCATGAAAAAGATGATGACCTGGGTTACTGCTCCAAAGATGAGCTGGATCCAGAAGAACCATTGCCAGTCAAGAACTAAATAATGTCAACCACATTGGTTAGCCGAAAAGTCGTCTCCAGCGGTAGAGTGAAAGGAAGGGCTGCTTACAGCGCGCAATAGGGCCACCAATCACACCGCCGATACTGGTACCAATACAAGAGGACAAGACGATAAATGCAAGCGGGAACTGCTGCGTCTCGGACTCGTAGATATCGGCAATCAGACCGAGAGTGACACTGCCACCCGCAGTAGAAATACCACCCTATGCGATGTTAGTTGGCCTAGTTCTCAAGCTTTCGCTTGCCATGGGGGGGGAGGCAACAACCAAGGCACGAGCGACAACCATAGAGCCCCAGTTGGGGGCAAGGGCTGCTAGAATCTGCCAGACGTTGATCAAGAACATGGAGAGCTGGAGAATGGGCCAGCGACCGAATTCCTCCGACCACGGCGCCCACAGCTCACACCCGATGGAATAGGTCACTAAATAGGCCATTTGCCCCGTGCGTGCGTGTTGCTCGCTAATGCTGAAAGCCTCGGAGAGAGGCTTGACGGCAGCTGGGTAGACGGAGGTGTTGAAGTTCATCGAGACTTGCACGAATGCGACCGCGGCAAGATAGGTCCATTTCTTCCATCGTGGCCATGAGTAGCCCAGGATCTCGTAGCAATCCGCTTCCTTCAGCTCCCGCTTTCCATCCGAGCGCTCGCTTTGCTTTTCTGCGAGCTCGTCGCCAATGTCCACGGGCGCGTTCGATTCACTGTCGGTGCCATTGCCAGGGAACGGGCTGCTCTCAGCGTGGACAGCGTGCGTTTCTCGTTGGTCGGGAAAAGACATCCGGGCATGCGTGGGTCACAAGAAATCGAGTGCAAAAGGCAAGTCTTGATGAACCTTCCCCAGGTCTTTTATTCCTATCGACCAGAGCACCGACATTCCGACCGAGGATTGATGACGTTGATGATGTAGACGATCATCCTGCACACAGCATTGTCTCCATACTGGTTCAACTGATATTTCACATCGTGCTATCCAAGAACCGGTTATTCGAGGCTGATATCTTCTATCATTGGCCTCCGAATTCTTCCGACTCCACCGGTTCGCTCCACTCGCACATGCCCGAATCTCATGACGTCACGGTCTTGATTTTCTAATCAGTAAAGACAAGACAGTCTCTGGAGATCTCGTGAAGGCCGAGGCAGATTGAAGTGATGGTGGCCTGGCGAAGCAAAGAGTCAGGTCTTCTGGGCCATATGTGGTTGACACTGGTTGTAGATGGTAAAACTGCTGATGTAATATATATTTATCACTACCGGCGATATACCGGTAGAGCGGTTGGTATTCTACCTCACCAAACGTACAATCATGGTGATCGTCGAGCCCAAACATGTAGATCGAATCACAGTAGCTAAGTGGGTAAAACGATAGACTTTGAAAGTAAGGAAGCTGTCATGACGATGGGTGATGTCTTGATCTCGTGTGGTGTGTACTGTATCTATATCGTGGATATTCCAAACGCTGGGGAGCGATATTCAATATCAACCTTCTTGCTGGAAAACGCTAGTAAGGTGCCAGAGTCCTAAAAATAAAAATAACAATATCACATAGGAGATTAATGTGAAATTATATTGGCTCTGTTACTATGAGCATGATGAATACAGCACGCAAGGCCGGTATCAAGGCCGGAATTCGCAACCTGACCTGGTAACAACTGCTTCTGGTATGCCTTCGCCGTGATAATGCGCTACGGCAAGGACTACCCAGGCACCCGAAAGGTTTATGCTGATATAGGTGGGAAGGGTGGTGGTGGGATAAAGGATGTATTTGGGTGGGTAGTCCCAAGGATGTTTAAGGGCTTTTTCCGAGCAAGTAATCATCGCCACAGACTCTTCGCCTTAGTGGAAGCTAATCGGTTTCCGGTGTAGCGAGATGCGAAGAAACTCGAAGAGCAACAACAAAAGCACAAGGAGTTGGGTGCACAACAGCCGTCTCGTAGCTACACCACGCCAGGGCATATATTGCAACTTTACAAGAGTTACTACTAGCTAGCAATCCCATCTCCGAATACTTGGAGATCCTCGAGGCGAACGGCATCTTCTTGGATAAAGCTATGGTAGGCGCTATGTACCCTGACTGGGTTAGAAGGGATATCGCTAACAAGGGTGTTTCTAGGTCACATCCTGCCTTGCGGATGCCAGAGCAAGGGCAAGCAAGCAGGAATCCCAGAAGGAAGAGTTAACATGGACTGAGGATGTTAGTTTGAATGGCAACCCTCTGAAAATCGAAAGCTAACAATCGAGATCTAGTTTGATGCAGAGGTTCGTGACTTTTCACAGAGAAAATCCTTGCCGATGTAGGCAAAGAGGAGATGAAGGAGATATATGAGAAAAGCAAAGATAAGGATTCATCTTCTGTACGCTGGCCATCATTCTATCTACAACCCAATATGTGAACTAACCGGGGTTTGATTGGTAGGTTCCCGATAATACCGACATTACGGGGAAGAGCTTGGAATCTCTGGACCAGAGGCGCAACGGTTTTGCCTGCTACAAGAAGCCACCAAGATATTTGTCGGCAGGCTCCTGGTGAGGACTAGGGATCACACCAATGCATAGAGCTATGCCGGATGGTTGCTTCAAATACCATTTGTATTTCAACATAATGCAGGGTTTTGTAGCGCCATGCATCTATAGGCCACACAGGCGATCGCGCTTCCAAAAGGATTAGATTAGTACAGCTGACAAGGCTCACCGGAAAGCAAACAGCAATGCAATTTTAAGTATTACCTGCACAAGAGATCTTCTCGCTGGTTCATTCTGTGTAGAGCTCGTAGGGAGTCGCGACTCTCCCTATTCGATGTGAGTTAGAACGTGAGTCTCGGGTTGTAGACCTTGGGAGATGTCACAAAGCTTATCAACCGAAAGCATCTTGGCCGTGTCGCCCCACGATCAGATATCAAGTGAAATGGTCGGGATAAGGTCTTGTCTTGCAGAATGCCTCTTCAACCGCACACGTTTGACATGTATTCACGGGTGACCTAACTTCGGCCCTTATAATGACAATGACAGCATCACAGCGAGCCCGAACTCTTACACACTTACACGTTTCTTCGCTATGTTATTCTTCTCAGGTTCTATAAGAGCGGAAGGTCATACAATCAGACCCACAACTATCTTCTTAAATTATACCGCAGTATCCATGTTTAAAGATTTCTCTAAACACAGGAGGGGTTAGCATGGGTTATACCGTAACCAAGGTGACTATTAAGCTGTGCCGATGTCGTTAAAATTCTAGATCTATGGAGATAATATTAAGCTACGTTGACCTGCTAATAGATATTTACTACTCCATAGTTCAAGCTGATATTGATCCTGTGGTACGGAATCACACTCGCTTGACGGAATGTCCGAAGAAACCTAAGGCCGCTAAGTAAATTCTCATCACCTTCTTCTTCTCACCCAACCGCCGGGAATTACTTAAAGTTCGTATCTTAAGCCCTTGAGGGCAAGTGTGGTCTTGAGGAATTTCCTAGTCGGTCGTTAGTTGACGCAAGCTAGATGGCGGCCCACCACAATCACACCAATGGCATCCGGACATTCTCAAGCCACAGCTCCTTATTAAAAGCCCACCAATCTGTTCTGGCCCTGGCAGATTATCTCTTTTTTAGCCCCTCGTAAAGAACCCCACCATCGTCAGCCGCAGCTGAAGGCCCTGAGCATACGTACCCATGCATTGGTTCGTTGTGGTTTTGGTTCAACGCTAACGATACAAGCGATGCTGACAGCCTGACAGATATCCAGAATCTGACAGAAATAGTAGCCTGGTTCGTTGAAGACTGTCAGATGATGGCAGGCCCCACAGTCCAATCCGTTTCTAATGTGGTGAAGACACTAATCATGGCGGTTTCTGGTTTCTTTTGAGGTTGCGGCCCAAAGTTGTGCGATTAGTATAAAGCGGGCTATCCCACCATAACCCCATACGAAGTTTTATCCCACAGTGGCTTTCTCTTGATCATGCATGTTGGAGGTAGCGACCATTCCTTTTCATAGCCACGCAGCAAAAATGACGGTTTCGAAGAACCAGATCCCCGCCATCTACGAACGGGCGATCAAAAAGTACCAGGAGATCACCGACGAGCCGCTCGACGTGCAATTTCTTGCCAAGATTCGAAATGTCGAGGATCTAACCAAAGAAATCGACGCAAGGAATAATAGCTTCCGTGAATTTCGTGAGAAGAGGGGCGCGATTTTCGATGTTCTCAACGCCGCAATGATCCCGGTGCAGTTGTTCGGCAATTTGGCAGCTGGCGGTGCCTCCATGGTCTTCCCGCCGAGTAGCCTTGTCTTTGGGGCCGTCACCTACTTAATGGGTGCTGCGAAGGGGGTGTCTACCTCCTACGATGCGATCCAAGATTTGATGGGTACACTGAAGGTGACTAGGGGATCCACCGATAATTGAGAGCAAGGGTGTCTAAATCCAATATAGGACTTCACTATTCGGCTGAAGGCGTATAGCCGGGAGTCCATATCTGATGATCTAAGCAATAAGCTCAGCGACATTCTTGTTACATTGGTCGAGATTCTGGCCCTCTCGACGAAAACCATTCGCCGAGGCCGACTGCTAAAGTTCACGCGCAATATCCTGCTGGGTAGCAATGATGCCATTCAGGGGGCGATGGGTAAGCTGGACAAGCTCACGCGAGTGGAGGCCGATCTAGTTGGGGCTGAGACGCTGACCGAGTCCAAGCGAACGGGTCGTGTTGTGGATGGGATGTCAGCCACGGTCACCTCTACCCATACCACGGTGATAGAAACTGGCATGACAGTGAACCAAGTGAATGTGCGGGTCAATGAGGTGCAGGAGATGCTTGGTACATTGCTGGTTTCGGTCAAGGAGAGCAAGCAGGAAAGCAGTGAGGATCGTGAGAAGGCATTGCAAGAGCATGTGAACAAGATTCTCCGGCCCTCAAAGACGGATTCTGCCCAGGACTGGTATGATAAGATCAATAAGGCCCGTATACCGGGCACTGGAGATTGGATTAGAGATGAGCGTATCTTCAACGAGTGGCATGACAAGGATATGCCAGTTATGTTCATATCGGGTAATCCTGGAGCTGGAAAGTCATATATCGTGGCGAATATGATCAACTGTCTTCGCGAGTTGCATCCCCAGGGCGTTCACAACACGTCGCTTACTTCCGTGGGATTTTTCTTTTTCAAGGACGACAATCCGGGCACGAGGTCATTCCACCAGGCTTTGCGAGACCTCGCCTTGCAAATCAGCAAAAGCGACCCGGTGTACCTGAAACACCTCGCCACCATTGAAGATTACGAGATGATTGGCACACTGGAGAGCGCATGGCGTCTCCTGTTTGTCGATTACTTCCTTAAAAAGCCCAACGCCGACAGCGATGTGTATATACTATTAGATGGCGTGGATGAAGCATTCGACGAAGAGCGGAGGACATTCTTCAGTTTGGCGAAAGACCTATACGACTCGGCTGAGAAGTCACACCTGCAGCTTGCTGTTATTGGTCGACCTCACATAAGCGACCAGTTGCTAGAAGGTCTAGAGCTGGAGGTACCAACAATTCATGTCACAACGCAAAAGAACTCTAGAGATATAAACCACTACATCCATGCCAGCATCAAGAAGTCGGTGGTTCTCCGAAGAGTGTCAGCAAAATTACGGCAGGAGATCGTGGAAAAGCTATCGGCGAGAGCAGAGGGCATGTTCCTCTGGGTGAACCTCATGCTCCAAGAGCTGGTCAAGAAACGGAACGAGTCAAGTATGCGGAAGGCTCTGGATCAAGCACCAAAGGGTCTCAAAGAAATGCTTCGCCACGTTCTCCTGAGCTTCTCTACTAGCTCTAATGAGGAGGAGCTTGAGTTTCTCAATGAGATGTTGCTTTGGGTTACGTGTTCGAGGCAGCCCTTGACTTTGGCCGAGGTTGAGTCCATACTCAAGCTAAAATCACCAGAAGGGGATGGGATGATCTATCCAGAAGGAGCATTGCGGCGCCAATTTGCCTCCTTCTTCAGCCTGAACCGAGAGGATGGACTCACCACAGCGGAATTGCAAATCATGTCCACTAACAGGAACGACTTGGATGAATCTGACGAGGAAGGAGAAGGTGGCGATGCTGATGAGGACGCCTTTGAGGATGTTGAGAACTTTACGGATTTTGATTCTCACAAAGAGACAACGACAGTCACTTTCTGCCACGCATCCATTGGCGATTTCTTCCGTGATCAGACGCAAGGCAAGGTTTCCGATGAGGAAAGCCATGTCCCTGTTGGTGTCGATTATCTGCATGCGAAGGCGCACGTACTCAAGACCTTCCTGAGAATCTTTACCGATAAGGAGTTCGCAGAAAAAGCGGACGATGGTGAGCATATGCTCCGTCATGCGGCCGAGAATTGGGTTCATCATCTCCTTACCACGCCCGCGTCCGATTGCTCCCTTGAGGATAGACGCGAGATTGCCAAAATGCTGCTGGTGGCGCTTAGGTCCGAAGAAGCGATCACTGGCTGGATAGGCTATCGAGGCTGGGTGTCGACAGAGGCTAATATTCGAGCCATCCGACAGTGGTGGGAAGATGAGGAAGTTCTAGAGTCACTAACGCCGGATGAAAGGGAGTTCATCTCCTCGACCAAGGAAGATCCCATCACAACATTAAAGCCGGTTGTCATGTTGTGCACGAAGAAATACGTCGCAGACGATATGTGGTTGGCTGCTCCTGTTGCTGCTGTGGTGTGGAGCTACCAGAGTCTTATGAAGGGTAAAGAGGTCAACTTCATCGAAACGTTTAACCCAACAGCTGAAGAGATCATTGCCGCTGCAGAGTTTGGAGATTTTGAAAAGAATGCGCTTTGGTATCGCAGGTGTGCTATTGTCCTGCGGCAATTGGAATACTTTGACCAGGCGTTGGATTACTTCTCTAAAGCAGTGGAACTAGAGCCTGACATGTGGCTGTGCAAAGGCGGCATGGCCATAGTATATTCAATGAAAAGGGAATGGCAGAAGGCCATTGACCTTGATGAGGAAATTGTGCAAACCTTATCGGCAAAGATTGAAGCAAATGAAGAAGACTTGGGACTCAGAGCGAGTATCCACACTTGTCTAGAACGCCTCGGCGACTCCTATCAGCAGCTTGGGGATCTAGAAAAGCGATTTGAGGCATATAAGAGGGCACAGGCACTAACACCCTACTGTAACACGTGTATTAATGTGCTTCTCGAGCACTATGGTGCAAAGCACGATCATGAAGCTACCATAGACTTGCTCCAGACCTTAGCCGACACACCGGTTCCGGACGAAGACTTTTCAAGGTTGACACAGTCGCTGTGGGACAACCCCGAAGAAGACACGCGTTACTTTGTGCTCGCTGCAGATGCGGCGCTGGCTACCGATAACCTCGATTTCATGGTGGAGTCATGGCGTAGTGCAGCCCGCGCAGCTAGGAAGGCGTCTAAGACAGTGACAGCCGCCCAGCTCGACATGTCCCTTGCTCGAATCTACAGTGAGTTCCTTCATGACCAGGCCAAGGCAGTCAAGCGTTGGGAGAGGATCATGAATACGTACGCCTCGTCGAAGGATGAAACTGTGGTTGGCTTCGCAAAGCTGAAGGCCTCCTTTGAATTGGCAAAACAGTTTCTTTGTGATGCTGTTGAGGCAGGAATCGGAACCCCACTGGCAGAAGAAGCCGGAGCAAAGCTCGAGAAGCTTGAGAAACAGATTAAGCTAAACGATGAGTCTGTGCTTTGGACTATTTCCAGCATGCGTACCATTTGCCTAGGTATCTACTACCGCCTGAGTGGGCGTGAAGCGGAAGCTCGGGCTCTCTTCAAACCATCCATCAAACGGGGCATTGCGATTCTGTCTGATGATGATCCTGAGAACGATATGTTAGGATTCTTGGACCTCCTGAATGCACTAGTGGCGGCTGGCGATGTCAAAAATGTGACCGCAGCTGCGTACCATGAGGTCTTTGGAAAATACAATGTGGACGATCCAGAGGGGGCAACGGACAATGAAAGCCCTGACGACGAGGACTCCAACTGGCTGACCTGTGATGGACCCTGTCGGAAAGACCTTCCTACGCTTGACGATACCTACCAGTGCCCCATCTGTCTAGATACCGCATTCTGTCCAAGCTGTGTCAGGCTGCTTGCAGATGGGACGATGGGTATCAGGAAATGCAACCCCAAACATGTCAAAGATTTTATTTATGTTCCCCCGCGGCCTAAGAACGTAGCATCAGGAAAGATGCTGGTGGATGGGGAGGAGATAGACTTTGAAGTTTGGAAACAGGAGTTGAAGAAGGAATGGGGCATTTAGTTGATATTGTATAGAGTCCAAACGAATCTCTACTTTTGCATTCTGAGTAACTGATGTGCTCCATATAAGCTACTACCTAGCATTAACCAGTACATACGACCATAGGGTGTGGAGAACAGGGCTTCCCGTCCGCTCAGCCGTACTTAAGCCACACGCCGGGAGGTTAGTAGTTGGGTGGGTGACCACCAGCGAATCCCTCCTGTTGTATGTTTTTCTTTTTGCCTGCCTA